>CM076447.1:6305350-7605350 GCA_038419695.1 Scomberomorus guttatus | reverse complement strand
GACACGGGCTTACTGATCAACAAGTCATGCTGCTCCACCACACCACTGCTCCAGTGATACACCAGCACCATCACCTGGAAACACACAGACATTAACAAACAGGCTACAGGGAACACCTAGTTCACCCTGTTTGTACTTCACCAGGATGCTTTATGGATTTAGAGAAACGTTGCGGATTGGGAGCAGGGTTTTAACAGGTTTGTACGGTGGCTGGAATTCCTCATAGGCCAGACAAGTGTGAACCTTACACACAGTGGTGGTTCACAGCTGTGGTTTAGCCTACATTCAGTTGCTGTGTCTTGCAGAAATCACCCATCACCACTTGAGGTCGCTGTATCTGTTTAAACTTCAACCTGCAGCAGCACAAGTGACTGATTAAAGTAAAACTGAAAACAGAAGTTTGCTCATAAACAATATATTACTCCCATTATTCTCATTTGCACTGTTCTGAGCATTTATTGTTAAACGTGTGCACAGTCACTGTGTTAGTCATAGGCTGCGATGTAAGGCTGTGGTGCAAATGCATGTGTGTTTCTACAGGTTTTCCATCACAGTTACTGTATGTTAGCAGGTATGGAATAAGCACACAATGTGTCCTCTTCATTAACTTGAGTCTAGTTAAGCCCCATATTTTTGTGTTATCTATGTAACAAGAACAAGATCACTGCTGAAGAGGAACTACACTGCCTAGAGACTAGAGAGGGAATGTCTCTCTTGAAATGATATTGGGGATTGTTTGCCAATCTTTGCCATCATGAAACATTTTGACAAATCATAAATAATCAGCTCCTTATTCATAAAACTATGAGCCTCTCTGTTTGCAGGTAATGTTTTTCTTGAGCACAATTCATGGGAGTGAAAGAAAACACAAAGTCCGAAACAAATGGATGCGTTTAACAATATAACTCACAAAAACAGGTCCAGGTCCCTTTTCAGTTTTCCTAAAATGACCTGATTCTTTCATCCATGAACTGGGGTCAAAAACAGGAGCATGCTGTAATCTATTTGCATGCAACACACACTCAAATATACTGCCGCGTGGCAAGACACACAGTGACGTTGCTCCTGAGTGCCACATGGACAAAATAAACATGGTCTGTGTACATGATATAACAGCCGACCTGTTCATTCACTACTGTAACAGCTTTGAAACATTACATACTACTGTTGTTTAAAATGTTTGTTGCTAAAATCCCTTTCACTGAAATAACAACTATAATGTGTCAGATTTACTGTTGCTTCCTCCAAAGGTACGTTTGGTAGGTTTTGGGGGTAAAAGGGTGGACAAAAAAAAACAACTAAAAAACTAAAATTATCTATAAAGGGACCTCATGCATTGCACAACTAAATTATTCATTAGTCTGCACTATTGCAAACTAAGAATGTACCAATTCAATACTGAAAATGAGCATCAGAATAAACTCAAACCCTGGACTGCATAATGTTTCTAATGAATCTTATTAACCAATCCAATAATTCAAACTGATCAAATGACTCATTATGCGCTCAGAAATTAATGTGCTTAACATTTCAGTTGTTTATCCACAACTTACAATAGACTGCAACAGGAAAATACATGATTTCTATTTTTCAAAAAGAAAAGAAAATCACCATCATGTCATTTTCTGTAAAACATTACAAGAAAACAATACTGACAACACAAATGTAACTTTAAATTCAGAGTTTAGTTTAGAGCTGCCAAATTAATATAATTTTGGCAACTATTTTAGAAATTAAATAATTGTCATTTTTAAGCCAATTTTCCATAATTGCTGCTATTAGCTTCTCAAATGTAATGATTTAATTCTTTTCTTTTTCATGCATGACAGTAAACTGAATATCTTTGGGTTTCAGACTGTTGTCTGAAGATCATTTATAGATGTAACCTTTAACTCTGAGAAATTCTAATGAGCATTTTCTCTATTTTCCGACACTTTATAGACAAATGACTAAACAATTAATTGAGAAAATAATCAGCAGATTAATCAATAATGAAAATAATGGTTAGTTACAGCCCTAGTTCAGTATTTGTTCAGCCAAGTAAAAAATGCTGAGGTTGTCCCCAAGTATTAATACTTTATCACATTATCCACTGGGTTACCTTGTACCTTGAAGATCCATACAATAAATCAATCCAACTATTAAAAGAACAATTGGAGAATCTGGTGAATCTTCTGACTTGGTAAACCTTAAAAACTGCTCACAGTAACACTGACGCCTGGTAATCGCATCTGATAGATATAGGTGGGAAAGTTCACTAGCTATCATGGGATCAATGTGGAGGCCACCTACCATTTGAGGTCATTTCACCACAGAAGATAACGTGGAGAAAGTTTGGGTGAGTTGTTTGAACTGCCATTGTATACTTACAGCCACACACGAGAGCGCAGTAAGGACTCCAGAGAAGAAGAAGCCTGCTCCTTTGTGCTGGTTTGTCCTGGATCTACCCAAATTGTCACCATACCTAAAAACATGTGGATATTTAATAAAAGCATTTCCCTTTGCTTCAGATGAGCACAGACCAGACACCAGGAAGGTTCACCTAGTCAATGACAAAAGCTTTACACCAAAACAGTTTGTGTCACAGATTATGATACCTCTGGAATGCCAGTAAACTCCGGGAGATTTTGGGGTTATCCTGGATCTCTGCTCTCCTCCGCTGCACAACCTCACTGAACAGCTTGTCCGTTGCATCTCTGGAAAGAAGAGCTTTAAGTTAACATGTGGAATTAGAAGATGAAAGAGAATGTAAGAAACAAAAAGGGGTGGTTTGAATTTGAAATTTAATTTGACGTGCTTGCATGAGTGAATCTTCAGCCAGTCTAAGGATGTAACAGTTTAATCAAACCCTCTCAGCATGACTTATTTGTGCAAGTGACAACACTCTCATCAAGTCTTTCCCTTTCATACCAAAACACTGTGTGCCTTATGCATTGTCGTGATGTCAGTATAAAGACGAGTACAAAGACATTTCCGACTCCTCAGCTCTCACACGGATTTATATGTTTTAGCCTTATTTACACAGTCTTTGCAAACCACACATAGCATCACTTCCTGCTTTCTTTGGCAACACAGTTCTAATGTCTGATTGCAGCAGCTTGCATCTTATTTCTTACAGTAAAAAAGGAAATCAATATAAGGAAACTCAAAAGTTTCTGCTTCACTGACTGAGGTAGTGTAGGCGGTAAGATACCGGCAGGCCTTCTTCTGCCTTTTTCATATCTGGCCAGGATGAAACAGATGAAAATGAGCATTTTAAGCCAACTCTGGTTCATTTACATTACTGAGCATTGTCCCTGTAAATAAATAAATACATATGGTAATTTCTACCCTTGATCACAACAATCTGTGGGACAGCAGTACATGGCTCCATCACTTTTAGTGCATATGTTTCTTTTTTGCATTTTACCCACTAAATTCCTGACCAGTGAACCAAAGACATTTGTAAGTATGTGACTTTTGTTCAGGAAGTAGTTTACTTGGTTTGGAACAGTGTGAAAGTGAAACTGCACTGCACTAGACAAACAGTCTACGATGTGATAAAGCCACAACAATGTAAAGTTGGTTTACATTGTGAAATGAAAAGCAAAGTCTGACACTGTTAAGAGCATAAACTGTATTGTCGCTCTCATCTTCCTCTTAGTCAGACAAACTACATGCAGCAGAGTGGTAACTGCAGCGGTGTCCAGGCAGACAGACACCAAACTGGGTTCATCCTCGGCTGATGAGGTAACTCAGTTGGTATAGAAATGACAGGAGTCAAAAAACATGTTTCTACCACTGCAGACAATCATAACTGGATAATATTAGAATAATGTATACAGCGATATGAATAACCAGATTTCTCTCTGGTCCATGCAAACATCATACACTGAATATGATCAAAACCAGGATAAGACTCAAAACCAGCTACTAGTGTTCATGTAAATATAATTAATATCTCATCAGCACATATGTAATATGGAAGTTTACTTTGATAAAGTTGTTGCCACATTCACAACCAAATTACTTAGTAAGCTGCATTTCCTTGGTGTTTATATCAGATAACAGATGCAAACAGACACACATCATCAAATAACATCATCCAGCTGTAATGTTTTGAGAATGTAACAAACAATTATCCATTTTTGGCCATAATTTAACACTTTTATGCATCGAAAAACCTGAAATGGGGAGGAGAAGATTGTGAAGTCGGTCGTGGGCCAGGGAAAAGAGGGAACAACATGAAATGCAAATGATTTCGCAAAAAGAGTTTGAGGTAAATGAATATGTTTTTGTAAGTAACACTACGCTTGCTTGTATCCAGTGTATTCTGTGTCACTTCATGTCATATTCTGATTCTGGTTGTTTTGTAAACATAGGTCATAGCAACAGTCACATTGTGAGATTTTAGTCTTAAATTTCTGACACTGTGTGAATTGTGACACGGCCTGTCTTTGGTCGCCAAAGCTCTAAATCTGCCGTTGGTGAATGTGACTGCAAGTGTGATCTAGGACCACCGTTTTGGATGACCAAAGACCTCACCGCTTTTCTTTCACAAATGTCAACCTTCATCTGGGACAGCCTCACAAAAGGGCCTTAATCGTGGTTGAGAAGGGGCTTATACAATAACACAGTTTTGTCAGTAAATACCGAGTCTCAACTGGAGGTGTATTTGAACCACAGCTGTCACACACATCCACTTTTTTTCCCCCTGCAGTTTCTGCTCTCTACGTGAGAGCAACAAAGTGAATACTGTGGTTGGAAATCAAACATTCAACCACTGATATGGTCTAGCTGTGAAAAGCATACCTCAGCAGTATGTTGATTTTAGGAAAGCCTTCCCACTTCTCCCGGCACTCGGGGCACTCATTCTTGTGAGAAGACTCCCACCACAGAGCCAGACAGTGGCGGCAGAAGTTATGGCCGCAGGTCAAAGTGGTGGGGTTCACCAGGATGTCGTAGCAGCAGTGGCACGAGAACTCATGTTCTGAGATGTCAGTGGTGGAAGGCTTTGAGTGAGAAAGGTCATCCATTAATGCCTCCAGACTGTCATCTGATGAATCCCCCTCCATCTGGTGCAGCATATCCAAGTCTGGAAAAGACAAGACACAATGTTACAAGGGAGGACTAAATGGAGAAAATCATACAAGTTTAAAGATTAACTAAAATATGCATAAGGCTTCTCAGAGAAAACTGTCCATTTAAAACGGTCCATACCAGTTGTTTTGCATGTTGTAGCATATTTACACGCACTTAACATCCCAACTCACCATTTAGCAAACCCTGCTGTTTTGTTTAAGAGTTTTTATGTAGTTTTCTTGGTGTTCATTGGCTTTCATTCATTTCTTTACAACAAAACAATATTAGCAGACTCTTAAAACTTGCTTAATTTGTGTAAATCTATCATCCAATTAACATCAAGTCTGCATTATTTTTGTCCAGCTACATTAAGTCTTTAGTTGGTTGACAACTTAACCAAGTATCAAGAGTGAAGCCAAGACCAAACAGTGGCTAATTGCACACCATAATCCTATTCTTGTTTTCGTGGTATGTTGTATGCTGATTCTGTTATGTCACTCTTTATTTTTTGGTATACCGCTGCCATTCTTATGGCTTTGACTAGTTGCTGCTGTTCTACTGACATATAGCACATGAAAATGGTACATATACCAGTGGCACATGTCAATAAGAGTCTGTATATAACAATGGTAAGTGGCATCTGGCAGTGGAAGATTAGTGACAGATTTTTTTTAAAAGTGCCATAAGCCAGTAACACTGACATACCACTCAGAATCAACATATGCCACAAGGAGAAGAATGGCATACATACCGTCAGCCACTTTTTGATTTTGCCACTGCTGGAGTCTCAAGAGTCTTTCATTTGATTATCATGCGACACAGAATATACACAAAAACCAAAAGTAAACAAGCAAGTAATGGTAGCGTTAAATAAGTATCTACTGCACAAATACTGAACGACAAACTTTGGATTTATCAGCACCATACAATGACCCAAAGAGAAACCAAGAACCACTGTTAGTTTACTAACTGACGTGAAATATTTTGGATAACTGTGAATTAATCACATCCTGGTCTGAACGTTAGCTGTACTGTTTATCTTTAAACGGTTAGCTAGTCGTTAGCTACTAGCTAGCCCAGCAGCAACATTTACTTCTCTTTTACAAAGCAGAAACAGCAGTTTACTAATATTACAGAAGCCTAAATGTACTGTTGTTAGCTTTAAGGTTGATAATATGCTAGTTAGTCATCAAACGAAAGCTAACAGCTAACACAACACTGAATTACCTTTGCTAAGTCAGCGTCATTCAGCAAACTAACCCAGGTTTACCTCAACTCAGGAACGTCCTCTGACAGGTGACCAGCAGGAGGATGACATCACCATCTGGTTAACTAACTTACGTCTGCTTAAGGTAAGGTAACCCTAAACAAACCCGTCAATGGAGCACAGACATATTTCTGCTCGAGTCGCTGTCGCCATGGCTGCGCGCCGCCGTGGAAAGCCCCACGAACACACCCACGTGCACGTCAGCGTGTCACGCGGGTAGCTGATAACGCTCCTCACACACACCTATCCAAAATGTGTGTGTGTGTGTGTGTGTGTGTGTGTGTGTGTGTGTGTGTGTGTGTGTGTGTGTGTGTGTGTGTGTGTGGTCTGTCATAGGCTACTTTTGGGGACAAATTGCAAACAGGACCAAAATAATTGGGGACAGCTTGTCCAATTGGGGACAAAAGACGTGTTCGTTAAAAGGAAATGAATGTTAGTCTATGTAATGTCCCCAGAGGTGACCTAGGACAACGCGTGTGTGTGTGTGCGCGCGCGCGTGTGTATAAATCTGGAGTGCAGTGTCCTCGGTGATGCAGCAGAGCCTGCAGAGTCTGATCTTCAGCTATGTGGCTTTTAAAAGTTGCTCCAGTGCAAAGTTCATATCAGCTCCATTACAGCCTCACGTCTGGCTCGAGGTAACTTATGGCTCTTATTTCTGACCACGATAATAGTAAAACAGTAACTTATTAACTTACACGTTGCCTCGGCGCATACAGAGGAGGACCTTACTGTGTTACAGTGACCTGTTTCTCCAGATAATTTAGTCCTAAATCCCCACTAGAACTCAGTCATGTAGACTTTACAGTAACATATGCATACATACATACATATATATAGTAATACGTAGTGGTAGAAATTACTTATGCATTTACTCAAGTAATCAATTGGTGCTGTTTTAAAGACAAAGCTTGCTCACATCAAATATTGATTTAATTTAGGTTTTTTCTCTTTACTGAATTTTGAAGTTAATTGATGAATAAAAAAATATTTAAAACATTATTTTTGATCTTATTTTTGATTTTTGATCCTCACTTTACTTTTAGTGCCTAAAACTTTTGCCCAACACTGTACATGTAAGTTAACAAGAAAAAAAACTATATACAGTACATTTCTACGGAAGCCAAGAACGGCCGTGCTTGCAAATTATTTTTTTTATATCTATGTATTATCTTGAGATCACGAGTTAATTTATCTTGTTATCTCGAGAAAACAAAAGGTAGATTTGTCGAGATAACAAGATAATTTATCACGAGATTTATCATGAGTGGAGCTCATTCTCATTTGTTCATTCCTGTATTCTCCTCTCTCCTCTCTCTTGGCTCTTAAGGACATGGGTTCAAATCTGTCATATGTTGGTTCTTATTCCCTCTCTCTACCCCACTTTCCTTTCTCTCATTAAGTGGGTTAAGTGCTACAGTTGTCAAGAAGCCATCTATGCATGCTGGCATGGCACTACTGATCTCTAATAAACATAAGTATCTCGTTATCTCAAGATAACAAAGCTCATTTTCTCCCAAGTAGATCTATCTGCAATTAGACCCTTTTCTTTTCTCGAGATGCAATAATTAACTTGATTGATTGATAATGGCATTAAAAAAAATTGCAAGCATGGCCGTTCTGAGCTTCCGTACATTTCCACAGTACAGAACAGACAAAGAAACAATATACACAATATAAATTTGAATGATGTACAAAAAATAGACTGTATGGTACTACAACTACAACAGTAACATGCTGCTTACACACTGATGCTTCAGTATTAATAATCTAATGATGTCATATATAATAATATATCAGTCAGAGGGACCAAACCACTACTTTTACTGCAATACTGCAAGTACATTTTGCTGCTAAGATGTATATACTTGGACTTAAGTAGGATTTTTAATGCAGGACTTTTACTTGTAATGGAGTATTTTTACATTGCATTGTATTGGTACTTTTACTTAAAAAAGTAAAGGATCTGAATGCTTCTTCCACTACTGGTACCATGTGTACAGAGCATGGGGCATTTTTTTCCAAGTAGGCTAAGGTGCTTGTAATGTAAATGCATATTTTTGGGTCACAATTGGATTTGAAATCTTTTTTTGCTATAGTTACATCCCCTCTATTATCTATTTTCACAGTGAATGATTAAATAAGGCAGAAAGCTATAAAAATAATGTTTGTAGCATGCATGCATGCATGTAGCATAAGTCTTGTAATGTTGTAATTTTGTTTGTTTGTATTACTCATAGTTCTTCACAATATAAAAATAAAACAATATATATACATCTACACAGTGCAGAATATACAACAACACAGTATACACAATATGAACTTGAATTATGAACAAAATCAATCATTTCTGGTGTTTTCCATGATTGTGTGCAGACTGATGTCCTCATCTTTGACCAGTGTGTTGTCAGACTCTGCTCAGTAGGGGGCGGTGTAGTTTTGTGACCTGCCATGACGGATGCTGACGGCTGTTTTAAAAAAACATACACGAAGAAGAAGCGGTGGCGCAACTCCGTTAGCTCTCCCTGACAGCCGCTGTCATCTAACGCTGCATCTGAGCTTAATTTACTGTCCAGCCTGGTTTTCTTATGACATCCTTCAAGCCCGGAGAACACATCGCACTATGTTTGAGGTAACCTACATAACTTTGCTACCATTCGGCTACAGCATGCAGCCGTTTGCTGTGATTTTAGATTTAGCTGTACTGTTACAACAGTTAGTTAGTTAGCTAGGTGTATGCAGCTAAACAAGAAGTACCTCGTTACATGTGTGTAACAGCTGGAGTGACATTAGTTTAAACATTAACCCTCTTTCGTTTTTACATTTAACAACCGCCCTAACTACTAATAATGTCACAATAGCCCCACAGCTAGCCGGTTAGCTAGTGGCGTTTTGTTATTAATCTATAGCGTTGCAATTAATAACAGATGTAAAGTTACAGTGATTGATTTGCTGCTCCTGACTCTCTGGAAACACTCAGGATGTGTTTGTGCTCCTTTTGTTTTCAAGTGTGATGAAAATACAGATAGCTTATCATGGTGATGTTTGTGGATAATGCTACACAGCGTAACAAAACTGAGAAGTTTGTTTAAGACAGCAGGTTATTGCTTTTATTCAAGACCGTCGGTGTATGACCACATCTCAGTTGCTTCTGTTATCCATTAAAGTGGTACATAAAAACTGGCAGCCTCCCATAAATATGTGAATTAGGCATTATGCTTTATTACGCTACATTTGCCAATTGTAAGCATACAAAATATTGACGTTTTGTCCAGTAAAAAGATAGATAGATGGACAGCCACGTCACATAATTCACAAATAAATAAATAAATAAATGAGGGACACTCAGGAGGTAACGTTATGTAAGAAAACAAAATACAGATAAAGCATTAAATAATAGATATCAGATAGATTCAATGTATTAAGTCTGAGAATAGAAATACCAGGACCATATTCTAACTCTAATGTGTATTGAATATACACTGTTCATTATTGCAGGAGGATAATATATTTATTAACCATATTCCTAATATACTATCCAATAAACACTTTACACCAAGGCGCTGGATTGAGTTTGAAGATAGTAGATATAGCATATATATATATATAGTAGATTAAAATAGAATCATGTTTATGGAATATATATATTCCATGAACATGACTCTATTTTAATACATACACTATATTACTCAGTTAGAGAAGCTGTATACAGGTGTATATACTGCAGGCGTAAATACTTATCTATTTCAATAGTTTTATTATCTCACTTTTATATCATTTCTGTTTTTTGTGTGCATTAGTCTCAGGTGGTTTTGCTGCTTACATTTGTACTGTCTTATTATCAGCTTGTCAGTCATCTGTAAAGCACTTCAAAGTAGCCCCTGTATCTGGTCTTTAAAGGGCCAGTTTACTAGGTACACATAGCTAAAACTAATGCATGCAGCAACAATGCAACAGCCCTGCAATAGATTACCTTTGTGATATGAAAGTGTTTTAGAGAGGTTTCAATGGTCTGTAATTTGAGGTGCTGTTGAATTGTATTGTGTAATACTGCAAGGTGTTTCTAACATTTAGTCTACCTCCAATGATATAAAATACTCAAAGGTATGATTCATTGCAGGGCTGTCACAGTAGTTTGAGTAAGGTGTAAACTGTTAACTGAGTGTATAATCATCATGAGCAGCTTTAACACAGCGCTGTGATTGTTCTGTATGAATTGTACACAGATCAACTTGAAAATCAACTAGCAGTGATTTGAAATTTGGATGCGCTGCGTATGTCAGCTTCTTTTTGTCGCATCACATTATTTCTGCCTGTGTCTCAATGCAGCTTATACTTTTTAATTGTCATTATGTAAGGAAATGAATGGCCAGCAGTGTTTGCCAGTGAACAGACATAAAAGCCAAATCACGCAAAAACACTGATATGGTCACATCAGGACACTTTACTGTCTCTTTCTTTGGTTCAGTTCATTAAAATTGAGCTATAAAGATGACACATTATGTTTAAATCTGGTTTAAGTTATTAACACATTGCTAGAGATAGGCAACACAATAAAAATAGCTATTTAAGGCTGCTTTTACATTTGTATGGTGTAAAACACGGCAGACTTCCAGTTGATTGAAAAGTCGATGTCAGGCATTACATCTTTTTATTGCAACAACTGCTACTGGCTGCAACAACCAGTCACAACAGGAGTTAAATCACAAACACCTGAGATAATTACACTGTCAATAATTGATCAAAAACATCCATAAATTGAGACGAGCAAGGCGTTACAACATTCACAGAATACAAAAGTTACCTGGAAATATAAAATACTTGATATGATATGAGTTCTTTAATGCCTGTCAAAGGTCTACGACCAAAATTTTGTTTTTTCAGTAAACTGCAATAGACAGCTTTTGCATTATTTCATTCTCCTACACACCTGTCTTTCAGGTGTGCATTAGACAATATTAAATCTGGCATTTAATATAAGGCTACAGGTTTGGCAATGTGGGTAACATTCTTGGAATAATACATGAATGCACCCAAGTTGTAAAGCTGGCACGAAGGCAGTTTCCTGTTTCCTGTTCTGGCTTAATGAATGTCGTCTAACCTGATCTGTTGTTAAGTTGTCAGTTTGATCAGGTATAAGAGGCCCACTGATAATGATTCTTTCTATTTACGGAATTTAAGATGCATGTTTACAGAAGTATTTCTGCCAGATCTTGCTTATATTATTGTACAAAACTTTCCCCTTCATGGCGTCTGCCCTAAACACAGAGGTTTTTGAGGTTTGTTACTGTATCTTGCTGGAACTCACTGAGTGTGTTTGTCTTTATTTCTTAATAGGATCCTGAACTCCAAGATCCATTGTCACTGAGTCTAAATGAAAACTATGCTGACCAGAATTCACCATGTCGTGAGTCAAAAAAAGCACCAGCAAGCCCCGACTACACTTGTGAGACACCTGAGATTCAAGTAATCATCAAAGAGGAAGAGGAAGGCTGGACTGTGAGTGAAAATCGTGAGTGGAAAATGAAATCCATATTTTAAATACCAGCATCACCTTACTAGATGAGATACACACAGTTACATTGTCTTGATTTTTCATGTTTCTGTTTTGCCTTTATATTGTTAAATACAGATGAGAGCTTTGGCTCAGACATAGAAAACGAGGATACATCCACACACACTTTTCATCCCCACTTCAAAGCATGTGGGAGGGACAGCTCCGTTTCGTGTGGAGTAAAGAGACAGCAGAGATCCTGTTCTGTGGAGAAATGCTCTGAGGAGTCAGCCGGTCCCGCTTACTGTGAGCAAAGTTCCTCTGCAACAGAGGGGCGACAGAGACACATGCTCATGGATTCAGATGAGAAACCTAAGCTTTCATGTATTCGTGGGAATGGGCCGGGACATGTGTCTGTGCATCAGTGCAATAACACAGGAGAGAAACCTTTCTCCTGCGCAGTACGTGAGACGACGCCCAGTCACAAAAGGAACATGAAAGTCTGCGAGAGAACACATGCAGGGGAGGAGTGTTATGCTCAAGACCAGAATCTCGACGGAAAACAAAGCACATCCTTGTCAACAGAAGCAGAAGTACATCAGACCAAAAGATCAGCACCTTACCAAACAGTATGTAGAAATATGTTCTGTAGAAATTCATTTTACAACATTATGCAAGCAGTACACATTTTTTTCTTGAGTGTAAATGCTGTTTAGTAATTTTACAAGGACATTAAGTAATAAACTGATATTTTAAGTATCAAACAAAGTAAGATTATCAATATAGGCAGGGTCATTTCTTCTTGTCAGACTCAACTTGTGGGTGATAACACCCTAAAAACACAGTGGATGAATACCTTTTCAATCTGTTATCTGTATTTAGGATTCTCCTGAATGTAAGCCCCTGATGTCACATGGACTCAAAATGGCGTCTGCAAACTTAGAGGACCAAACGCTCCATCTGACTGTCAGGCTGCAAGCGGGGGAAGAGGAGGAAGAGGAGGAACAAGACGAAGAAATTGGTGGTTTAATCAACTCTGATGGCGAAGTGGTGGAGTGGGATAGCAGTAAGTGATTCACAACGTACATTTCGGCAACAGCCATGAGTAATGCAAGCAGTGCACGTTTATTTACTCCAGAGAGTGTTCTTGTTTCTTTTTCCATGTGAGCAAGACATAGTATTCAAAACAAGACTAATTATATATTTTGAAAAACAAATTGTACCTAACCATAGTTCTTTTGTTTGCTTTGTCATTATATGTCCATTACTTGACGGGGTGGTAATAATAGTGTTAGTATGAATTGAGTTTAGTTTCATTTATTTTAGGTCTGAACATATTAACTGAAGTTTTGAAATAATGTTGAAGAAACTGAACATTATGGCATCTTGATTTTTACAGGAGACAGTCCTGACAGAGGCTGTGAAAGCACAGAAGGTCCCAATCCAAGCAAGGTAATTTGTTTTTAGGCATCATTTTCTAGAAAAATGTCTTGAAATGTGTAGATTAGGGATTGCTCCCATAATACAAAGTCAAATCTCATTCAAAGCCGCTGAATGCATTATATTATACGAGGGGTGACCCCAAAATTGCTAGAATTGTTTAAAAAAAAAAAAAGTACTCAAAGTACTCTTCTTGAGATGTAATTCACTTGTCCCATTCCTGGAAACATTACTTATAGTCCTCTTGTGTCACTGAGTCCTCCTGCAATTTTTCCTGGATTTCTTCCACGGCGGCAAATCTTCCTTTCAGTTCCAATTTTAGCTTCACCAAGCTGTTGGTAAACGCTATCTAGTGGCAAATCGGATAACTACACCCTACTCCCGTGCTTTTGATGGCTTCTAGGAATTTTTGACCCCCCCCCCGTAATACAAAACAGCATCACATAGTTAGAGTTTTGTAATGCAGGTTTCCATTTTGAAAAATATTGACAAGATTAAAATTCATTTTAAAACAAGTTTTCCTACAGAAGTTTTCATCAAAACCAAAATGATGAGTTGTTAGTTGATTTTACAGTCCAAAATTATTAGAATAGCACAGTGTAAATTCTGTTTTATGGTAGACTTTCCCTTTAAAGATGTAACAAGGGTCAGTGTCTTTAAGGGTCACTGGAGCATAAACACACATAAGGGCAGCTTTATGCTTACTGGTTAGTTTATTTAACATAAAAACATTGGCCACTCTGGAATAGAACTGGATTTGGCTGTGTTTCTAATGGTTTTTAATGGTTATGATCACAGGGTGTCGTCCTGTCAGAGTCTCAGCTGCAAGGCCAAAACCAGAGAGACAGCAGTAGTCCAACACTCATCATGGAAGTTGTGTCTGTGGGGGAAGATGAAGAAAGGGATGAAGGGGAGGATAAAGAGAGAGTAGTGAAGATGACAGCTGTTTCGCCAGTAAATCGTGGTAAACACAAGTGAAAAGGAAAAAATGAAAACTGTACTGGTTGTACATAATATCAGACACAGTTCTGAGTTGATCTTTTTGCACCTGATGTTAGCAGGAAAGAGAAACAGAAGGAAGAAAAAGGCTCCTGAAGTAGCAGTGGTATCACTGGACGTCCCAGATGCAGAGAAAGAAGGTCCTGCAAAACGTGGTGAGTGAACTGATGGTTGGTTGAAGCACTATACAGGAAGAATCACAGTAAAAGTAGCGTGAAATGTTTTTTTTTTAAGGCATTTTAATTGTTTTTAGTAATAAAAATAAAAACTGTGTGTTATTTTTTAATATTTTCTACTCTTTTTCTTTGTCATTAAGTCAAGAGAAGGAGCAGAAGAAAGATTTCAGATACTCCACAGCTGTCAACTGAAGACTTGGAGGCAGAGCCTGGAAGTGAGTGTTTCCTCTTAATTTCATGGTGACTGAATGTTCATCAGTGCATCTAAAATGACAATTTTGCATGTTACTGTCTTGTATGTTAATATTGTCTTTATTTTTATCTCACAGTATCAAGGCGCAGCAGAAGAAAGAGAACGTTCCCTACTACAGTGGAAACAGAAGAATTAAACTCAAAAAGTCCCCGTCGTGCTGCAGGTAAGACAGGGAAAAATAACATTTATAGGTAGGGTTGGGTATCGTTTTGTTGATTCTGAATCCAGTTCTGCTCATTGTTTTGAGTTCATAGCAATTACTGGTCCTGGTTAGCATATTATTTGAGCAAGAAAAGAAAAGTAAATCTATGATATGGATATTTTTTATGCTTTTTAGTTTTCAAGAAGCTGATCAGATGAGGAGCGATTACAGCAGACAGGGCACATCAAACTTTGAACACACCATTAAGATAAAACACCAATGAGTGAGTAGAAATCAAAAAGCGCATTTCCTAGTTTTAAAAAATGTTTAATCAGAACCAATTCAGAACTGGTTCTCGATACCCAGCCCTCATCAACCCTCATCAGTTTAACATTAGTTTCATGTTTTAGATTAAAACAAATAACTTATTTTTTCTTTCACCAGCAAAGCGACTTTACAGAAAAAGGAAGGATACCAAACTATCTGCTGAAGGAGGAGAGAGTACAGGTACCAGCACAGCTCTGGCTAACGTTTGGCAACTCTTGCACCAAAACAGATGTTTTAAGCTGTATTGAAATTGTCCTCCTTTTAAAAAGCTGGCTCCTACCGTGTTACACCCAGCGAAGACACATTACAGAACAAGGACATGCAGCGTTATTGATGCAAAGTATCAGTATCAACTTAATGCAGAGCAACAGCATTTTCAGACCTGCAGTTCCAGTCCAACCAGTGTCACCTGTCACCAAAAAACAGCAGCAGCAGCAGTTTATATTAATAGAATTGATAGATAGGATCTGCAGAGAAGAAAAACGAGGAAAAGGGGGGATTGGAGGAAACTTGGGTGGTGTTGAAGTCATTTACATGTCTTTTTTAAAAAAAAAGTGGTTTTGTTACAATTCATTTTTGTCTGATCTAAAAAAGCTTGAGGTCATAGATGTTTTAAAGGGGAAATAAATGATATATTCCTTTACAAAAGCTTCAAAAGCTAATAATATGTGTTTTACAGTCATATTTCATGTTGAGTATTTAATATCTACAGATGGCTGGTGTCAAATTATGGTCCATTTTTATTTTATTTTGGCTAACAGGTGGTTCAAGTGTTCAGCATAAAAACCTCAAAACGCTGCAATGAAAAAGAAATAAACTGCCACCATAACACTCATTGCCTGCAGGTGGCGCAGTGTTAAACTGCAGCAGCTGCTAGCTTCTTTGCCTGCAGGTGAAACATCAACACGTCCACAGTCGCAGGTCTGAATTGCTGCTTTCATTTATTTTCCCTTAATATGGGTGGCGTTGGTTAGCATGTGTGGAACTGCTCTGACAATGGCCGAACTGACCTGTTGCATATTGAGCAATGCTAAGGAGTAGGTTTGAGTTTGTGAGTAAATTACAAGCCAGTTCTGTTAGGTGTTTAGCATCATAACTGTTTTGTCCACTTCTTGTAAAAAACAGACTTGTTAGCACAGTATCTGGTTGGTATGTGATTAGTCTACAAGCTCATGTCATAACTGTAATTTCACCTTTGTTTTCCCCACATAGGGAAGAAGCGCCCTGGCAGAAAGATGGTTAATGTACCAATAGAAATACCTCCTGAGCTTCTGAAGAAGCCCAAAGAGAAAATAGACTACCACTGCTCAGTGTGTGGCAAAGAGTTCCCTCATGCTTACAAACTAGAGAGACACGAGCTGATCCACACAGGAGAGAAACCTTACTGCTGCTCCATCTGTGGTCGGGGGTTCAACCAGAAGGGAAACCTCAAAACACACTACAAAGTCCACTTAGGTGAGAGCTGTTACAGCACAACAGGATAATACTGTACTTAAAGGATATGTTCGGGTAATACTCGGGTAATTTTGCAAATCCCATGAAAAGTTCAAAATCAAGAATTAATTTATATTAACAAGTATGTCCTGTTGCCTGTTTACAAAGCCTGATGTAGCCTGTTCGTCTGTTCCATAGATGTCCTCCATTTTTGTCTTAAAACTATTAAAAAAACACATCAATAAGCTTCACTGTTGCACTGGGTGACATGTTCTTTCATTACTATGAACATGGGCACTGTCGTTTATTTTGAGTCGTTCCAACATCACCAAGCTGCTGCAGTTAATACTCACAAGAGCACCAAATCTGCAGCTGAAAATAGGAACAGGACAATTTTGTCCTGTTTGAGTTACATTTGATTAAAATTTCTGTGCCCAGCTGTTGTTAGGAAATTATTTTGCCTTTTTTAAAAATGAAAGTACGTATTCGTGATCCTTTTTTTTTTTTTTTTTTTTTAAAGATTTATGTCTTCAGTAGGAAGGAATTGGCTTTGAGAGCCACAGACAGGCAGATAAGTTAAAGTATTGAGAGATGAACTAATGTGTTGTTAATTTTTGTCTTTAAATGGGATTTGTTGATAATAATAAAACTAAACAATGCCGCCTTATAACTTTTTACAACTATCTCAGATATTTGCATTTCTACTATAGCCTGACTGATACAGGATTTTTGAGGCTGATACTACTATTGATATTTGAAAGTAAAAAAAAATCAGATAATGATATATTGGTTGATATTGATTTTCTTTACACAACCCACTACGTACATCTTTTTCTTTTGGTTTTTACAATTGTGACCAACAAATGTGCTGAGCAGGACATTTTATCATTGAAAAATACACTTGTCACTACCCTCTTGTGGACAATCTATAGAATGGTGACACTGTTGTGAAAGTCTGGAAAAATCCAGACGTTACTTACTTAAAAACACAAAAGTGAATTAGTAATGAACTCCTTAACAATGCAAAGATTGTTATACCTGAAGAGGACAAAGAGTATAAGCTGATTTGTCTCTCCTTTGTCTCTCTGAAGGTCGAAAGGGTTCTGTGGATTTTGACGAAGAGGTGAATCCCATAGCGTCAGAACTCTCTGAATACTTGAAGTCTCTGCCGGGGGAGTCGAGGATCAGGTCATCCCTTCATTGCCTGGAGTGTGGAAAGGACTGTGAAAGTCAATCAGCTCTACAAGCACACCACATTACCACACATGCAGCTGCAGAGTCAGACGCGGCCGAGCACAGCGCATCACAGCTTCTCTTCTGCCGCCGCTGTGGCATTCAGTTCACCGAAAAAGAGAAGCTAGAAGAACACATGAAAACCCATGTGAAGGAGAAGCCCTACTCGTGCCCCGACTGCGGCAAGAAGTTCATCAACGAAAGCTACATACAGATTCACCAGCGCATCCATACCGGGGAGAAACCTTTCCTCTGTTCCCAGTGCGGCAGAGGCTTCCACACTGCTTCCTCTCTCAAGCTGCATGAGATGCAGCACTCCGAGGATAGGCCATTCGCCTGCTCCATCTGCGGGAAGAAGTTTCGGATAAACTCGTACCTAACAGCACATTACCAGACCCACATTAAAGACAGACCTTTCATTTGTTGCGTCTGTGGGAAAGGCTACTCCAGAGCTGAGGAACTGAAGGTGCACCACAGGCTGCACACCGGGGAGAGACCCTACGAGTGTGGAGAATGTGGGAAGAGCTTCATTTATCGCCAGGGTCTGCGACAGCATCAGCGCACACACGCTGGGAGGCGCATCGGGCCGACCAGACAGCTCGGTAGACCGAAGCAACAGGCCAGGCTGGACATCTAACAGTTGCTCTATTGATGCGTTTTTTGTGTTGTTACGTGTGTCTGAAAATATTACAGTAAATTGCGCTTCTCTCCTGCTCTTCTTCCTTCCAGTTCCTCCCACCTACAGCAGAGACAGTTACTGTCTGAAAATACAGTATGCGCTACAGTCAGTGTGGGTTGCCAAGAATAATTACTGTGTTGTCTGTCTTGTATTCATGTTTTGTACCCATGTTTTCATGTTTACTATTCTCTAGTAGCCCATCTGTACAATTTGAGTGCCTTTGTATCCTGCATGCCAAATACTAGTACTTAATGTTAAAAAATTATGCACAATATCCTTGTTATTTTAAAATCCATGTTGATGGAATACAGACATTTTTCAGAAACATGTCTGGTTGTTTTTCTACATTTGAAATAATGGATCCTTAACATTATGAAATTTATAGTAAGACCCACATAGTTTCCCCAACCAGCTTCAAGCTCTATTACTTTACCAACTCTTGGACCATCCAGTTACAAAATCTCTTGATCACAGTCATTTAACTTATTATGTGACTTCTAAAAAACGTTGGCTGCACCAGTGATAATTTAGGTGCTTAGTAAAAAGTGGTCAGTATTTATGCAAGAAGTTAGAAGTTTTAAAAAATCCAATTACACTGATTTGGTGTTGTAGAACTGAACAATATTTAGTATCAAGCCATATTTCAGTGAGTATGACATACTAAGCATAAAGATAAAAAAGTGGAATAATGGATTATACAGTAGCAGTAGTTTCATAAGTTTCTATAGACCTTTGAGAGTCCTTCTTCCACCATAAAAACTCACTCATTGATATGAATTCAAGCTGAATACAGCTGCTGGCCTCTGAGAGACAAAGCTACCAACTTTTAACAGTCTCCTTACTTCATGCCTTCAGGGGGGTAAGTGAAACTAAAAAGACTGTGAGTGGAGTATCACTTTAACGTAGTAGTAATTTGGTAAAACAGGCTGAGTGAGTACAGTAAGTCAGTGAGTGAAATCTGTGTAATAACAGACATCACAGCTTGGCAAAGTTGCTACAGTAATTTGCACAAATTATAGGAAGGATCATCTTGTGGTTTGATCATAAAAACTGGTAAAATGTTATTAAATCCCTGTGACTACCTGCTTTTAGAGATGAAGTCTACAACTAACGTAATAATGTTTTTTTTATTTAGTTTGCAGAAAATTCATAAAAACTCAGGTTACTATGAATACCACACAGTTACATGAGATTGCTACAGCACCATGAAGAGCTCCCATTTATTCCTGAAATCATGAGGACGTGTTGAACGTGTGAAATATGTCACTGTTTCCCAAAGCTCAAGGTGACGTCCTCTAATGTTTTGTCCTGACCAACAGTCCACAACACAAAGATATTCAGTTTACTATCACACAGGACTAAAGAAACCAGAAAATATTCACAGTTGAGAAGCTGGAATCAGAGAATTTGGACATTTTTTTCTTAAAAAAATGATTCAAAACGATGAATCGATTATCAATGTGGCTGGTGATTAATTTAATAGTTGGCAACTAATCAGTTAATCGACTAATTGTTGCAGCTCTACACTTATGATGGAGGTACAGCTATGAAAAAATACCACCAGGAAGACTTAAAGGATAGGTTCACAATTTTTTGAAGTCTTAAAACAACAGTCAAGTGTCCATATGAACAGTGAAAGAGGTTTTCCTCTGTAATCATTCCTCCTGTTCATACTGGCTATTATGTGGCTATTATTGGCTATTATTAAATGTGCTTTCAATGTAAGTGATGGGGGCCAAAAGGCATATCAGCAATATAGAAATCACAAATTCACATTTCTTTTTGTCAGAGATTTAGATATTAATCCTTGTTTTGGGAATCATATTTTAAATAAAGTGACTGAAACTTGAAAAGCAGAACAGTGTTTTCAGCCTTGAATGTATGAAAGTGAACGTTAATCAGCCGTTAAACAGCCGTTAGACAGCCGTTAAACAGCCGTGAGGTGTCGTCGGCAGCTTGGATTGCTTATTTCAGACCTCCTAACTGGCAACTCTGAAGCTAGCTTGCCTGGCAACGCCCCTCTTCTCTATTAGCATTTCAAGCTAACTGCTGTAGTGTCATTACTGCTTTTACAAACATACATTATCGTTTGGTACATGCACAGTGGTGACGCCGAGATTCGGGCTTCTGTGTTAAAGCTAACATCGTATTTTTTTTTAATCTGCCATGAATGAGGTGAGTCTAATAAATTTGAACAAGACGACCGACTCAGCGCAACTGCTAGCTAGCCGTTAGCCAGCGGTCCAATGAAATGCAAGTTTGAGTAGCATCGTAAGCATCCAGTTTGTTGCCCGCAGTTATTCTGGTTAAGCCATATAAGCCAAAGCTGTCTCAGCAGAGAAGACGGTCAAATATTTAAATATCAGGTTTTCAACTGGTGCAGTGATTTTGAAGCATCTTATGTCAAATTAGTTAAAATATTGTTTTACTGATCAGTGGTGGAAGAAGTACTCAGATCCTTAAATAAAAGTACCAATACAGCAATGTAAAAATACTCCATTACAAGTCAAAGTCCTGCATGAAAAATCCTACTTAAGTACATAAGTAGTAGCTACAAAATGTAGTTAAAGTATTGCAGTAAAAGTAGTGGTTTGGTTCCTCTGACTGATATATTATTATATATGACTTCATTAGATTATTAATACTGAAGCATCAGTGTGTAAGCAGCATGTTACTGTTGTAGCTGCTGGAGGTGGAGCTAGTTTGAACTACTTTATATACAGTTAGCTAGTTTAGTCCAGTGGTTCACACAAATAATAATGACTTGAAACTTACATCTGACACGTAGTCAGATATTACTATTATTATTATTTGTTTGCATGTTAATACAGAGCCTCTGAAGTTCTGAAAGTTTTTAAAAAATATATCTTTTGGCAAATTACAGCAATGTAAAAGATATAACGGACAGAGGCGTTCACTTACAAATACACAAACACTTACGTACATCCAAATATACACACATATACTGTATATTTTCATATAAAACTGCACAAGAGGTAGGAAGTATCTAAATGAAAATTTGACCGCAGTATTTGAACAAAAGTAATGAAAAGTCTGGAGAATTGCGATAAAGCAGGATGTGAGCAATATTTGAAAATTTGATTAACATTTAATTAATATTGAAAGCACACTAAATAGATTTTATACAAACCTGGAACCTTAAGCCAAAGTGGACTGGAGTTGCATAAAGGTATGAAAGTGCTGCTTTTTAATTACTTTACTTTGCTGTCTCCCTTTCAGGAATCTTCTTGTAAATGCCCTGGTCTTGGAACCCCGTCTGCTCATTTACCTGAAGCCAACCATGGACGGCAACATGGGAACCAACCCAGTGATGACAACATAAGTGACGAATGCCTTCACAGGGATGGAAGTCACTGTGGAAATAAACCTTTGCTTGGAGATGACAACATAAGAAAAGACTAAATGTGAAATCGTTTCACAGCAGATAAAAACTGAGGATGAGAAGTGTGGAGCAGCTTCTGAGGTTGTAGCTGAAGTTCCTTGGATTCCCATACAGCCAGGTGAGTAAAAGACCAGAGGATGGGACACCATATAATTCTGACACTACACCCTTGTATCAAATGTATTCTGTGGTTTTTATTTTTCTTTTCTGTAGAAAAAGCAAAATTTTGTTGTGGTGATAAGGACACTCTGCAGCAGAAAAACCTCAACGACACCAGACCCACAAAAACAGGAAACTTTTCTGTCAAGTTTGTAAAAAAGAATTCAGTACTTGAAGTCATCTATTGTTCAAAGAGCTTTACTTTTTGAAACCCTTTGATTGTCCACCTTTCTTCTGTGGTGTGGTATGAAAACACACGCTAAAGAGACAACTGTCATGACCAATGTGCAAGTAGAAGAGGAGGCAGCTGGTGTTCTGATCAACTCAGAAGGAGAAGAGTTAATAGGGGATCCTGCCAGCTCTGGTAAGTGGACATAGTAAATAAGTAAACTTTATTTCTGCAACAACTTTCAAAATCACAGTTACTTTACTCAGTTGCTTTATAAGAAAATTAAAGAAAAAACAAACAATATAAAACCATTAAAGTAAAATGCCACATTATTTAAAACTGATCTGATCAAATAGCACAGAATATGTTCATATCTTCTTGTGTTGACCAATTTTTAGTAAAGAATATCGCTGCTAACAAGTTTCTCTATCTAGATGACAAACACAGGTGCTTCACAATATATGACGATTTTCTGTATTTTTCTTATTATCAACAAATCTCATGTGCAGAGCCAAACCAACAATCAACTCATCCTATTTACCAGTATTGTTTGTGTCCAAAGCCTGATGTATCTTATTCCTCTGTGCCGTAGAGCTCCGTTGTTGTCCAAAAACTATTAAAAACATGTCAATGAGCCACACCGCTGCACTGGGTGACATGTTCCTTCACCACAAAGATTACGGTCACGTTAGTTAGTTTAGAACCGACTCCAAAGACTAATAACAGTGATCACATTTTCAGTCTCAGGAGATTCTGCTGTGCATGTGTGAGAATGTTTGAACCTGGTTCCGTTTACAGAGCTTCGCTAGCTTGTTGCCCCAAATATCACAACCTCTTGACTTTGTACTACGTTGTAAATTTCTCAAAGAACTTAAGTCACCCAGTGCAATGGTGTGGCTCATTGACATGTCTTTAAGAAAAATATAGAAAATTGCCAGCCATATCCTTTAACACAGCTCTGATACGCTGTAGGAATTGGTCAACAGTGAAATAAGGCCGATATCTGAAAGTAAAAACAGGAACAGTCACATTATTTGATTCAGCTACAAATGGAGAGGAGATTCATCTAATATTGACTTCCTGCTGGTCATGTTAAATGATCAGAGGGGATGTCTTGCTTGCTGTATTTTCTATCTGACAATTGTCCCTGTTTCTTTGTGTAGGAGACATTCCTAATGTACACCAAACTGATGATCAGCAGCTGGACAGATGCATGGATTGGTCTTGCTGCCAGGTGTGTGGCAAGAAATTCTCGAACAGCAGAGCCCTACAACGACACCAGAGGATGCACACAGGAACCAAACCTCACAAATGTTCCCAATGTGGGAAAGAGTTCAATTTCCTGAACAGACTGAAGAGACACTGTTTAATCCACACCAAAGACAAACCTTTTACCTGTCCAGCGCGTAACAAGAGATTCTCCCACAAGGACAGACTGAAGGAACACCTCAGCATACACGGATGGTCAGCTGAAACCGAGGACCCAGCTGAAGCTTTGGATGGAGGAGAACCTGCTAGAAGCCTGATTACCTCAGATGTTAAGCTGGATAGGAATCCTGAGGGTAGGTCTATTCAGTAGTAGAAAAACAGTGTGGTGACTATCAGAGCTGAGAGTCAGAGAGTCAAATAAGTTATTGGACATAGAAATGTTACTGTAAACATTTTGTCAGCAGAGCTGTTAAAGTAGCGAAGTGCTTCCAGTTCAAAGGGTCAGGTTTTGAGATCTTTGACCTGCCATCACAATATAATGACAGCAAATTAGTAATTTGTGCTGTTTAAACCATTGAAAATTTGAAAAGCTCAACACTAATAATGATAATCCACAGCTCTTGCTCTGAGCAGCACTCACAGGAAGTGAAATTTAAAAACCCAAGAGATGAGAAATGAGAACATAAGACGAAAATGAGATATTATCAGTCAACAAAATTCAGGAGGATGTTCCAAACAGAGAAGAAAGAGTGACAGTTTTGGTGTAGTTATCTGTACACCTACCAGCCTTTTTGTTTCATACATGTAGGTAAGGCTCCTGATGTTACATCATTACCTGGTGACACACACACAGCTACACCAACCAAACCTGAGCCCACCCATTCTCTGAAAACAGCAACACGCAGGAAACGTCAGAAGAAAACTGAGGCTGAGAAGCTCTTCAGCTGCACAGATTGCAGCAAGGACTTCCAGAGCGTATACGCCAGAGACCGCCATCTGAGAGAGAAACATGGCAAACACCCGCTTCACAACTGCAGCGACTGCGGACAGACTTTTAGAGCTAATCGAAGCTTGATAGTTCATCAGCGGATCTACCATCCAGCACCAGCAGCAGCTGTGGAGCCACAAGAAGAGCGCAGGGCTCCAAAGACCTACATTTGTTCAACGTGTGGAAAGCAGTTCCCTACCAGTGCCTCTCTGAAAAGGCACCTTGTTATTCACTCAGGGAAGAAACCGTACAAGTGCACTTTGTGTGGAAGAGGTTTCACACAGATTGGAAACCTCAAAACACACCAGAAGGTTCATAAAGGTGAGAGCACTGAGGTTCACATTTGTTTTGGTCTTTTCAATGTTTTTTTTATATTGAGACAGTTTCTTTATGACTGTGTTTGTCTCTCTGTTTAACAGGCAGTTGGTTTACAAGTACTTTAGGTTTTCAGGTTCTAAGGTGCAGTTGAGGTAAAGAATAAGGCTGCAAATACACATCCCAGTGTAGCATTATTCAAACTCTATTCTCCATTAGTTGCTGCAAGATGTGCCAAAAAACTGGAAATATCTATATATCTAATCTCTCAACTGTTTTACCCTTTACATTAAGCTGAGATAAAAGATCTAAAAAGCACCTAAACTCACATTAATTGATTTTTTTAAGGGCAGAACAACAAGTAGAAAACACCCCATTGACATACACCATGTTATAAAAGTATATAGTAAAAGTATATAGTGTATATATAAGTTATATATATAAAGTTAATATGGCAAACATGTTAGTAAACAGATCCAGAGCAACATTAGCATTCTTTTGGAATCAGGCCATTTATGGCCATATGACACATGTAAGTCCAATATTCACTATCCTTCTAGCTCTGGTTTGGTCTCCACCAACTCCTGAGTAAAATATCTGGTCCTTTAGCTGCTAAATGCTCAGTAGAGCTGAAGGGAACTGCAGATTTGGGTGATCTTTTTCTGTGGGGTCATCACTAAGAAGGAAACCTTTCACATTACACAGTCATTCGATCCATTGTTCATTTAAGAATATTTATTATGTAGCTTTAAGGATGTATGAACTTAATCTTGTTTTGCTTCCAACAGGGAAATTTACTAACACGACAGCTTTAGAAAAAAGTTCTGCTCAACCCAAAGAGGTGCAATCATCAGTGGAAACCTGTTTTTGTCACTTGTGTTGGACACGATTTTCTGAAAAACAACTGTTAGACGAACACTTGAAGCAAGTCCATGAATCAAAGAAACAATTGTCCTGCACACAGTGTGGCAAGAGTTTCATGTATATCCAGAAACTAAAAGAACATGAGGCTGGGCACAAGGGTCTGAAGCCCTACCAGTGCTCGCAGTGTGATAAAGGTTTCCAGACCTCAAAGGGACTCGAGAACCACATGCGAGATCACACAGGAGAGAAACCTTTCCTGTGCGTTATATGTGGTAAAAGATTTAAGCAGGAGTCTACTCTGAGAGCCCACTATGTGACGCATTCTGGAGAGAGACCTCACCTCTGCTCCATCTGTGGTAAACGTTACGTGAGAACTGAAGAGCTCAAAGTTCACCTCAGAGTTCATACAGGAGAAAAACCGTACCAGTGTGACAAGTGTGGGAAGAGTTTCTACTACAGGCAAGGCTTTAACAACCATAAGAAGACTCACAATGCCAAGCCCATAGGGCCCACCAGGCAGCTCGGCAGACCCAGACAGCAGGGGAGTCCCAGGAAGACGGGCAAGCCCAAGAAGGTCTCACAGAGAGCTCTGCCTGACTCAGATGGAGAGGACCTGACCTGGGAGCCTCCTGATGTCGGTAGGTGTGCCGACTGACTGACCCAATCTGTAAGAAAAGCTTTAAATGTGATCTATGCTCCAAAAAACTAAAATTAAAGTGTGTTTTATTGAGAAAATAAGAACCTTAACCAGTTTTACTTATAATGAAGCCCTTTCTTGGGGTCTGAAATACAGTATTGTCAATAAATTTTTTGTCATAACTTAGAATGACTTTATTCGGGGGCTTCAGGACTCTTCTGACTGTCTTCCCTCTATGTGCTGAGTCTTTCTAATACAATCTAAATGGTCAAATCAAAACTAAAGCTGTTAAGGGAAGATATTTAATCATTTGTGGTAGGCGTTAAGTGATAATTAAAATTATTTTGTCTTCAGTTTTGTCTCTGGTACAGTTGTATAAAGTTGAGCAATTAAATTGTTCACTATAACAAATTCTTGTAAAAACTGTTTAATTTGGCAGTTCAGCTTGTTGCCAGTATAGGAAACTCAAACCCTCATGCATGGGTGGGGTGTGGCATAAAGAGTCTTAATTCCAGGCACACAATTAGATTAATGGTGGTTAAAAAAAATAAAAAGCTTTGGGGCGCCCCAGTATCCTAGTGGTTAAGACGCATACCACATAACTGATACATCCACGGTTTGGTTTCCAGCTGCGGACCTTTGTTGCATGTCATACCCCTCTCTCTACCCCTGTTTCCTGTCCACACTTTACACTATCGAATAAAATTAATAATTTAAATTAATTGTAAAAAACCTTTAGAAATATTGGCTAGTACATAATAAAAGATAAGATACCCAAGATCCATGTAAAGCTGCTTTAGTAACACAATTCCACAATCGTGTTACTACTGCAATCCTCAAGTGATCAAAAGTCCCAACCTTTAAGCACATGAATAAAGCATTAGTTATTTATTATGTAACCGGTGTTACATAATACTATAATAAGTAGGAATCATTTGTTGATACAGGAAACGGGCCTCACAATCACCATGGGAACCACGAAAATCATGCTGCAGAGAACCACGTCCAGGTGAGAGAAATGACATCTTATACATTTTAGTATAAACTTACTGCCTGTTCACAGCCCTCACATTCATTGTTGCTTAATATTTTCCAGACATCTCCAGAGAACTTTGCTCACTACCCGTCATTCAACTCGTGGGACCAAAACCCAAATACATCTAACTGGAGAGCAGCAGAGGCCCACCAGGTTTACAGTGGTTCAGGAGGGGGAGGCGTGAGTTTCAGTGCCTTGCTTACACTGCTAATATTTATTTATTTTTTGACTTCTATGATTAATGTGATTAAAGGAGCTCATCATTCTTGGCCTCACTTGATATTGAAATTTAAAAGGTTGGATTTTAACACTGTCACCAGGTGGTCCTGTAAAACAACTTAAAATCCACGGTAACAAAAATCTGCATTTTCAGGTTTGAAAAAATGTCTAATAAGATGAATAAATGATTAATCTTATTAGACAATCAGGAAGGTGGCTTAAATACCTGCAAACTCATTGCCTTTTGTGTAGATCCAGCGAGTTTTTTAGGGGGGGGGGGGGGGGGGGGGGTTCTGCCAATCATACATAACACAGCCAATATGATTGGCTTACGCACACGTTGATGATGTTGATGAATACTCAAAGGCAATACAGACATGGCAAACAAAAAGTCTGGCAGGTTGTAGTCCTGGGGGCTGAGGCTGCCGTCTGACCAGAGGAGGGATGTATGGAGGTCTGAGGTGAAAGGGGGACGACCAGGAGTCTGGACAGACGCTGGAGGGACAGAAGTCAGTATGACTGAACGTGATATAATGAACATAAACTGTTTATGAACCAACAGCAGTTTCATTCCTCACCATGTTACACTGATGCACTGAAGGTCTGAAGATGAGACTAGCTCAAGGAAACAGGAGCTTTTACCAGGATAAAAAACAACAACAACAAAAACAGATTAAGCTGGTTCTCTGGTGACTGTAAAGAAAAGATACACAACCCAGTGAGATTACTGGCACTCATCAGTTCATATAAGCTCAGATAATGATCAGCTCGAACAAAGAAAAGACTTGCGAGTTTCATTCACCACAAACATAAAAATACATGAATATCTCATATTTTGGCTAAAGTTTTCAGCGAAGTTAGTCATAAACGTTGAATGGCTGCTTCTGCTCTCTTCACTTCACGCGGAGTCAACCAGTGGAAATACGGACAGCGCCACTCTGCCATTGCAACCCACGTTGTGGTCGAAGGGGGAATTACACCCGAGGGTTTAACTGGAGGCTCACGCCGCGCCCCCTGGTCTAAAGGCCGCAGCCGGACCATGGATGTACAAAAAGAACTCTTCTCTATATGCATCCATGAATCGGACCCTTCTCATTTTTCCCAGCCGCATTCCATGAAGACCCGCCCTTCGCTGCCTCTGATTGGCTAGTACGCGTGGCCTACGTTGGTTAGATTGGTTAGGTTTGAGTATGAGGAGTGAGGTGGTTGGGTTAGGGTAAGAATATCAGAGTCAGAGCCAATCAGAGGCAAAGAAGGGGCGGGTCTTCGCAGAATGCGGGTGGATAAAATATCGCTTATCTGTTTTTGTTATGAGATTGTCCTTCCCGCCGATTTATGTACATTTCTATGGGCCAATCGGAATTTTGATCTCGTCTGCTACGTGACGTTGAGGTAAGGTTTTATTTTCGTTGCGAATATTAACGTGTATTGTTACTCTTGTTATGTTTGGACCTATCATGTCTGTAAATTACAGTGCAGCATTTTAGTTGTCAGGCTAAAGTGAATTACGGGAGAATGATTGGCCGTGCATGAGAGAGTTTACTGTGAGTGGAGTTTGATCACCTGCAGCCTGAGCAAACAGTGCCGGTGACGGCACAATAGCCGATACAGAAGACGTAAATAACGTGGAGCGTTTAAAGCCACCTTCCTAATATGTAATGTTAGCTAAACTAGCTAGCATTAGCTAACTTCATGGCGTTTGTCAACTCAGTTACCAGTGGTGGAAAGTATATTTACTAAAGTACTGTACTTAAGTACAAATTTGAGGTACTCGTACTTTACTGGAGTATTTCTATTTTCTGCTTATTTATACTTTTACTCTACTACATTTCAATATTGTACTTTTTACTCCACTACATTTATTTGTAGTTACTAGTTTGCAGATTCAGATTGACAATACAAAATATGATCAATACATAAATTAGGATATTATTACATCAGTAAGACTTTATTTGTTCCCCGGTGGGAAATCCACAAGCTACCCAGCAGTATGTAAAGTAATAAATATTTAAAAAACTAAAATTAGCTCCATATTTATCAGCTGCACCATTAAAGCAATTAACTCATTAATGCATCAATAATTATAATCCAATAATATATATTATTCTGAAATGGGCCATTCTGCATAATGAGTACTTTTACTTTTGTCACTTTAGTATATTTTAATGCTTAAATACTTAAATAACATTTTCAATGCAGGACTTTTACTTTTAACATAGTATTTCTCAGTGTGGTGCATGCGAAATGCTTATACAGGCAAAGAGACTTTAAAATTAAAAAGAAAGAAAAGCATGATGTGTGTTCTCCCTCTTCTTCCCCTCTCTCACCTGTAGTTAGACATTGTGGTTAAAATAATCGAAATTCAATAAAACATATGTGTTTATCAAAACCAGATGTTATTTTCTCATTGCATTCTAATCTCAAAACGCTCTGAAAGGCTTCATTTGCATATTCAAATCACTGTAACAAAGAAAGACGAAGGTCCACACTCTGTATCCCAGTACCTGTTTGAAGTTTATGGGTGTGTGTGTCTACTACACTTTTGGATGTCGTTTAAAATCGATTTGTTTTTTTTTCTCTCTTTTAATCATTCTTTTTATTTAAGAAAGAGGTGAAAGAGTCTTGAGAGTATCTGCTTGGTAATAATTGAAAACATCTTGTGTTCACAGGATCAGGAGCACTTTAAGGAGAACTGTCCAGCAGAGCAGCCCTCCTGGCCTTCTGGGACTTCCTCTGTGCCTCCACCTTTACAGGCTGGGCTCGGTCCATCTCACACACGTAACACCACGTTAAAGAAAATGCACCTGAGCAAGAGGGCTGCAGAGATAAATCACCATGAAGAGCAGAGACCCGCAACACCGGACCAGGATCACAGCACAGCACCTACAGGTTAGTTATTAGTTAGTTGATATTATTAAGTAGCTGTCAGTGTCTTTATATTGACAATGGATCACATCAATACTTGTATGTGATCAAACACGACTCCAAATTAATGTTAATATTGTTCCGAATCTGCTGGTGTAAACAAGCAACTGTCTGCTAGCAAGCTTTCTATACCAACTTACTGTATGTCATTGTGTTTACAGCTTGTTTCTGCTGCCCTCAAGTGGCCAAAAAATCAATTAATGCAGGTTTTTAAATGACCAATCAGACCTGCAACTATTAGAACCACTTATTAAATATTTACATTTATATTTAGTCATTTGGCAGATGCTTTTATCAAAATCAACTTACAAGTGAGGCAAGACAATCAGGCGTTAGAGGACAGTGACTCAGAAAGAGCTGTGGTACAAATTCTTGAGTAGCTGACCAGGTACAAGTGCATTGAGAAAGAGCGCTAGACAGAAGGTTTTTTTTAATAAAAAAAAAATTAAAGTAATTAACAACTGGAAGTAGATAAGTGCATAAGAAATACCATAAACAGCAACAATCAACAAAGTGATAAAAGGTTTCTGTTTCTCAGAAAACGTTGCCATGTTCACACTAACTTGTGTTATTTTTTTTGTTTTGTTTAAAAGAAAGTTTAAGAAGATCAGAACCTGTTGATGAACTCAGCAGCTCCAATGAGCAGCTTCAGGAAAAGCTGTCTGAGGAGCCAAAACAACACCAGGAGCCACGCAGAGCCAAGAAGAACTACAACTGTCCGACCTGTGGAAGAGCGTTCTCTCACAACACCGCTCTGCAACGACATCTTGTGATTCACTCAGGGAAAAGACCTTTCAAGTGCTTCATATGTGGAAGAGGATTCACCCAGAGTGGAAACCTGAAAACACACATGAAGGTTCACAGAGGTCAGAAGCGAAGCTCCTATTGTCCATATATTGTTTGTTTTTAATACAGATGCTTGTGGAAACATCTAGTCAAGTGTTTTTTCAGTGAGATGCTCTTGTGTAATGTCAAATATGTCACAATAATGCAGATCTGTTCTACATGTAATTATGAATGTCTTTGTTTTTCTCACAGGAGAGTTACCAAATTGGACATTAGTTAAAGAGAAGAGTCCCCCTAAAGAATCTCCTGTAACAGTTCATATGTGTGGAGAGTGTGGGATGGACTTCCCTCAGAAACAACAGCTGGAAGAACACCGTGAGAGTCACAAGAAGCCTTATGCTTGTCCACACTGTGACAAGACATTCAAAAACGAGTATTATTTTAAACTACATAAGCGCAGACACTCGGGAGATTATCTGTTTTTCTGCTCAGAGTGCGGAAAGAGTTTCCTCACAACAAACTCACTTAAAAAGCACGAGTTGACACACACTGGAGAGAAGAACTACCACTGCGAGCAGTGTGGGAGGGCGTTCTCACAGGCCTCCCACCTCAAAGGGCACCTCAAAACGCACAGCGGAGAGCGGCCTTACCTGTGTTCAATCTGTGGTAAAAGTTACTCTAAGGCATATGTCCTTAAGGTTCATCTGCGAGTTCACACTGGAGAGAAACCGTATACTTGTGAGAAATGTGGGAAGTGCTTCTACTACTATCAAGGTTATCAAGCCCATCTGAAGATTCATGACAAGAAGCCAAAACCGCCAACAAAGCCGTTGGGCAGACCAAAACAACAGCTGTTAGTGGAAAATGATCACTAATGTCATCTGGGAAATTTACAGTAATTTGACAGACATATCAGACATACAATACAAGCAAAAAGTAAATAAATCATTCTTTACCCACCTATTATTACTATGTGAAATATAACATCTTTCAAGTGACTGAAGTGATAGGCCAAGCAGTATGATAGTACTCTTATGTATGTTATTGCGTGTACAGTCAGCTTCACTGTTACCTGTGTGGGACTTTGGTATTTAAGAAAATAAATCATGATATTGTGAATCATTGTGAATATTTGTTTATATTCGTGGTTAACCCAAACTTGACCTTTGACTAGTGTTGATTTTAACCAATAGTTCGATTTCACAAATCACAGTATGAGTCAGTGTGTTAAGGAAAAAGGTCTTACTGCATTCTTGACAGAAGAACTAAACAAAAACAAAAGCTTTTACTTAAATATATGTATTGTTGGTTCATATATGTTAGTTGTTTTAGTCAAACCTTTTGACTGAAATCGTGACCATGCCACAGGATAACAGTTTTACTTCTGCCATGGTTGAGAATTCATTTTATTATCCAAATTACAATATTAAATTCAGTGGTTCCCAGACATTTTGTCAAACACCCCTTTCTAAGCCAAAACAAACTGTGAAAAATGTGAAATACAGGAAAGCAGTAAAAAGAGGAGAATTTAATTGCAAAACGTTATTATTATTATCACAATCTGATCACACTTTCTCTTTATAGCAGATGAATTGTAGCGGGAAAAGCACAGGTGAAATTTTTTTGATGTTCATAAATATGACCATTAACGTATAAATATATTTTTAGCAGTTAGGCTAACAATTCCTAGTTTATCCTTATTATTTATGTTTAATAGTTGCTAAAATACCTATATTTATATATATTTTTAAATGTTTGTTTTCCTAAGCCACCTTTTCTTTGCATTCATTCATTGATTAGATATATTTGTGCTGAAAGTCATATATTGATGTGGTTCAAACGCATATCCTTATTTCTTTGCTTAATAGTTGCTATGATTGCAATCTTTAATAACATTTTCAATTTATTTTGATCTGCTATAGTCTATGGTCTTCCTCGGCCACCGTAGTGAGCGTACAAGTGGGCGTGGCGTGGTTTGGTTTGTAGGGTCTGCAGGGCCGCAGCTGGAGCTGGAGCTGGAACATGAGCTGGACAGCTGGACCCTTCTCTGCTAGGCAGACATATTGCTAAAGCTAGCGAGCTAGTAGCACAAGCATGGCAGAGAAAGTGCAGCCAAAATTCCCAATTCCACCTCTACGTCCAACAGCGTGCACTGCTAAACAAAGCAAAAAGAGAAAGACAGTAGTCGAAAAGGCAATGACCAAAAAGAGGTTGGATCAAGCAAGAGCTCAAACCAGAGTGAACATCGGTATTGCTTTTCAACGATGGCGACAACTGAGAGAGGTAAAGGGCCTGAAGAGTGACGCCATGGTTGCCATTTTTCTGTTGGACAGGTAATTATCTGGTTTGTTTTGTTTTTGCGGGGGGGTGGGGGTGGGGGTGGGGGTGATTTGTTGTTTTCCTGAAGTATGCAGCCAACATAGACCTACTTATGTAGCTACCGTATGTATTAGCCCAACGCTAACGTTAGCTACGCTGTAGGTGTAAAGAAGTAATTACGCTGTGTAGCTATGTTTGTTTACACCGTTCGCCGGTGTTACACTGTATTTGGTGACCCATCGGATTCTGTGACCTGCAGTGATGGAAGAAGTACTCGCATCATTTACTTAAGGCAAGGCAAGTTTATTTGTATAGCACATTTCAACAACAAGGCAATTTAAAGTGCTTTACATAAAACATAAAAGTAAATGTAAAAGCAAAACAAGGCAATATAAAAAGACATTCAAATACAATTTTAAAAGTGTTTAGTTGGAAATAAAAATAAATTCAAATAGAATACGACAGATAAAACAGGAGAGTAAAAGTTGGAGTGCAGTGTAAGATATTAATCAAAACCCCTCAAATTTGATTTAATAAAAGGCAGCGGCAAACAGAAAAGTCTTCAGCTGTGATTTAAAATAACTGAGAGTTGCAGCAGACCTGCAGTTTTCTGGGAGTTTATTCCAGATATGTGGTGCAAAAAATTTAACCGCTGCTTCTCCATGTTTAGCTTTGACTCTGGGGACAGAAAGCAGACCTGTCTGAGACAACCTGAGAGGTCTGGATGGTTCATAACGTAGCAGCAGATCAGAAATGCATTTTGACCCTAAACCTTTCAATGCTTTATAAACCAACAGCAGTATTTCAAAACCAATTATTTGACCGACAGGAAGCCAGTGTAAAGATCTGAGAACTGGAGTGATATGATCCACATTTTTGGTCTTAGTGAAGACTCAAACAGCAGCGTTCTGAAAACTTAAGTAAATGTATGTAAAACAAACAAGCTACATGTGAAAGAAAGACGAGTATATATGAATATTGCCCATCAAAGAGAACAGTGGTCTAAGCCGTGTTCTTATCTGTATCAAGTTACACTCACTGGTCAACAACAGCGTTCTGAAAACTTGAGTAAAAGTATCAATACCGCATTGTAAAAATACTTCAAGTAAAAATCCTGCATTTAAAATCCTACTTAAAGTATTAAAGTAAAAATACTAATTTTGCAGAAAATCTGGCTTGATTTTCTGCAAAATTAGTACTTTAAGTAAATTTAGCTGTTAATACTTCTGAGTACTTCTTCCAACACTGCAGGTCACAGAATCTGATGGGTCACCAAATACGGTGTAACACCGGTGTCTGCATTACAGTTGTGAGCAAGTGTTGTGTGATGGTATTTCTCTTCTGTAAGTCTATATTGGCTTTGAATGTGACGATTTACACATGTGGTGATGTAGCTTCTGTGTGTTTGTTTTTGTAGTTATGAGAAAGATTCATCTTCCACACCTTCAGAGCACGGACTGACCGGACCCCCACCCCCTGCTGTTTCCATCATTTTAGCGGAGTCTCTCTCCGACCGGTGAGTGTAACTTGATGCGGATGTGAACACGGCTTAGACCACTGCTCTCTTTGACGGGCAATCATATTTATGTGTCTTTCTTTCATATCTAGCTTCTGTAATTATTGTCATTTTTGCAGAGATGATGACTTCTCAGTAGCTGGCGTTGAGGAGTTGGACGACAGCAGTGCTCAGGAGACAGCTATTCAGGAAGTGGATGCAAGGTGTGGTGATTTTAGTGACAAATATTGTTCACATTATTTCCAAAGTACAAATTTGAAATGAAGTCTTGGTCCCTGAGTTACTTCAGCGACATATGTAACATCCCGTCCATTGTTGTTTTTGTTTTTTTCTCTCTATTTAGTATGTCCTCACTGGATCTAAATGTTGATGACATCAGTGCAGATGAATTTAACAACATTCAAAACTCCACCTAAGTTGCTGTGTGGACTGCGGAGATGTTTTTTTACTTTTCTTTTTGGGGAAATTATTATCTATTGTGTGAATTATACTCTCTGAATTTATTCTTTCTTCCCTAGTATTGACTGGGAGGATGACACATGGTATTCTGATAAGGAGACAGAGTCTGTGTCATCGTTAGAGGAAGATGAAACAAGGGAAGTAGACACAGACTACGATGACAGTGACGATGAAGATTATATGCCTCGTGTTTCTGTGCGGTAGGTTCAATACCTTATGGCTCCGCTTACAGTCAAGTTATTGTGTTTTGTTTTTTTGATTTTTCATAACTATTTTTATTACAACAGGACTGGCGCTGCTCTAAAGACCCAGATTTGCTTGGATGCGCTTCCAGCTATCAGCATGGAGGACTCTGTGCACGGTGCTGTAGACAATTACTAACAGTAACTTTAGTTTGTGTCTGCTTTATAACTTTGTGCTAACGGCTGTAGCGCTGTTAGCGCTAACTCAGCTGGGTAACTGAGCACTAGCTGTGCTGTTAGAGACCCCAAGCGTGCTCCTTCCCTGGCTCAGCCTATCATATCCCTTGATAATGGAGTGTGCTACGAGTGACACGCAAACAGCCAATCATTTAACAGGTTTGTTGTTTGGTTGCACCATCGACATGTGACACAACAACAGAAATTAAAAATTAGCAATAACTATCGACTGAAGTGAAACGTTTTATTGTGATACATTTTTCAGCTATATTGCCCAGCATTACATTTACATTTAGTCATTTGGCAGATGCTTTTATCAAATGAAACTTACAAGTGAGGCAAGACAATCAAGCTTTAGAGGACAGTGACTCAGAAAGAGCTGTGGTACAAATTCTTGAGTAGCTGACCAGGTACATGTGCATTGAGAAAGAGCGCTAGACAGAAGGTTTAAAAAAAAAAAAGATTAAAGTAAGAAATAACTGGAAGTAGATAAGTGCATAAGAAATACCATAAACAGCAAGAAAGTGGTGCAACAATCAACAAAGTGCTAAAAGGTTAAAGGGGCTGAGGGGTTTCTGTTTCTCAGAAAACTTTGCCATGTTCACACTAACTTGTGTTATTTTTTTTGTTTTGTTTAAAAGAAAGTTTAAGAAGATCAGAACCTGTTGATGAACTCAGCAGCTCCAATGAGCAGCTTCAGGAAAAGCTGTCTGAGGAGCCAAAACAACACCAGGAGCCACGCAGAGCCAAGAAGAACTACGACTGTCCGACCTGTGGAAGAGCGTTCTCTCACAACGCCGCTCTGCAACGACATCTTGTGATTCACTCAGGGAAAAGACCTTTCAAGTGCTTCATATGTGGAAGAGGATTCACCCAGAGTGGAAACCTGAAAACACACATGAAGGTTCACAGAGGTCAGAAGCAAACGGAAGCTCCTATTGTCCATATATTGTTTGTTTTTAATACAGATGCTTGTGGAAACATCTAGTCGTGTTTTTTCAGTGAGATGCTCTTGTGTAATGTCAAATATGTCACAATAATGCAGATCTGTTCTACATGTAATTATAAATGTCTTTGTTTTTCTCGCAGGAGTGTTACCAAATTGGACATTAGTTAAAGAGAAGAGTCCCCCTAAAGAATCTCCTGTAACAGTTCATATGTGTGGAGAGTGTGGGATGGACTTCCCTCAGAAACAACAGCTGGAAGAACACCGTGAGAGTCACAAGAAGCCTTATGCTTGTCCACACTGTGACAAGACATTCAAAAACGAGTATTATTTTAAACTACATAAGCGCAGTCACTCAGGAGATTCACCGTTTCTCTGCTCAGAGTGCGGAAAGAGTTGCCTCACAGCAGACATACTTAAAAAGCACGAGTTGACACACACTGGAGAGAAGAACTACCACTGCGAGCAGTGTGGGAGGGCGTTCTCACAGGCCTCCCACCTCACTGGGCACCTCAAAACACACAGCGGAGAGCGGCCTCACCTGTGTTCAATCTGTGGTAAAAGTTACTCCAAGGCATGTGCTCTTAAGGCTCATCTGCGAGTTCACACTGGAGAGAAACCGTATACTTGTGAGAAATGTGGGAAGTGCTACTATTACTCTCAAGGTTATCGAAAACATCTGAAGATTCATGACAAGAAGCCAAAACCGCCAACAAAGCCGTTGGGCAGACCAAAACAACAGCTGTTAGTGGAAAATGATCATTAATGTCATCTGGGAAATTTACAGTAATTTGAACAGACATACAGGGAAAAAGTACATAATTTTTTTACCAACTATTACTTTGTGAAATAAAATATCTTTCATGTGACTGAAGTAATAGGCCAAGCAATATGATAGTGCTCTTATGTACATTATTGTGTGTACAGTCAGCTCCATTGTTACTTGTATGGGATTGTGGTTTTTAAGAAAATAAATCATGATATTGTGAATCATTGTGAATATTTGTGATTGACCCAAACTTGACCTTTGACAAGGGTTGATTTTATCCAATAGTTTGACTCCACAAGTCACAGCATGAATTGGTGTGTTACAAAGGAACCGAAGCTGTAGAACAGTGGTAGGCAAAAAGCGGCCCGTGGGCCAAATCTGGCCCTCCAGCAAAAATATTTGGTCCCTACTAAACTTTTCACTTTCATCCACTTATAATTTGTTGCACCAAGGTGACATTTCGAGCACTACTGGAGTCTGATGAAGAGCTGTAGTGCTCGAAACGTCACCTTGGTGCAACAAATTATAAGTGGACAGTGGAGCACGTTTCAGCCCAGCACCTGACCTCTTCGGTTTGGATGTGCGTGCACACACCTTGCCAATGTTCAGCTTACACAAGTGTGATGTGGAAACTTGAAGCCTCCAGTGCACAAACACAGAGAATGGAGTTTTTAATGAGGGAGAAGAAGTAGATGTAATTTTAAATATGCACTCCAGAAATGTTTTAAGATGTATATAAAATACTCTACTTTGTGTTTTCTCACAAAAAGTTCAATTATTTTGTTAAAATCCATGAAATGACATCTATTCCTTCTCCCTCAATAAAAATCCAGAATCAATAAATATGCAAATATTGTTTATTTCAGAAGCTGAACTGCTGGACACCAGATGTCTCCTACTTCACGGTAAAGTCTATTCTCAGTGTGGCTTCAAGTTTCCACATCACACTTGTGTAAATTGAATATTGGACCAGGATTGGCTTCCAAAGTAGTTGTGATGTCATAAATCCTGCTCGTAGGCCCACCGCTTAAAGGACCAGTGTGTAGAATTTAATGGCATCTAGCAGCAAGAGTTGCAGATTGCAACCAACTATGTAGATATAAAGGGTTCATTCTAAGGTAACGAAAACATAATGATTCTTATTTTCAGGTGATTATACACTAATTAAACATACTTATAAATATTATATTCCATTTCTGCCAAATGTGTTCCGCTAGATGCTTTTAAATTCTACACACTGCACCTTTAAAATGAGCACAGACAAACTTTCCACTTCAGCAGCTTAATGTGAAAACAGCCTTCCAGTGTCAAACTCTGACATCATATGCATCATTCTGCACAGTGAAGCTCAAACATACAACTGTAGGAACAAAAAGAAAAACACAGTATTTTTGAGTGGAGGGGGACTTTAAGGATTTTAACAAGGTAATTTAACTTTTTGTGTTAAAAATATGTCAGATACAGATTATTATTCAAAGTAGAGTATTTTATATACATCTGGAAACGTGTGGAGGGGATCTTTAACCTACAATATAATGTCATGTTATTGGGGCTATTATTGACTTGATGTTAAAAGCCAACCGGAAGTTCCGACTCATCTGTAAGTGGCTACCAGCTAATGCTAGAAAGGTTGTCATCAGCTCCAAACGCTTATTTAACTTACCTCATTAGTTAGTTGACATTAATTAGACACGCTATCTGAGCACACTGGGCATGAAAATGAGAGAAAAGTAGAAACATTGCCAGGTCGTTTCAATAAACTTCTGTCGAGCGACTACTTTTTTTTACCTGAGGGAGAATCTATGCTGAGGTTGGTCAAAATGTCTATTGTCTGTTGGTAAACGTTAGCTAGCTAAGTTAGCGAGTGTTGCTCTGAGATGAGGTGAATTTTGCAGCACATTTTTTGCATGTCCACGCTGGATTTAACTGTTAATCTATCGGAACTCTTACTTGTTATTGTTGAATAGCGGTTGTAGCTTAGGTGGCTAATCGTTAGCTAATTGCTAAGCTCAAGCAAAGCGAGTAAACGCTATGACGGTGGCTAGCTGGCTAATAGCAGTCTTTTTCTCAAAGGCAGAGGTGGTCGTTGACCAAAGAGCTGGTCACCGACTGAGACATCTCATTCAGAGGTCAAATACTGGTGCCTGCACTACAGGGAGCGTTTGCTCCTGATGTTATGTGTGTTATTATGACACCACAGGCACCAACAGGTTAGTCAGTTAGGTTGGTATCTACCTCAATTCAGGACTAATGTGAGATTTTAAATGATGTGGCATAAAGAAGTCACAGCTAGCTAATGCTGCGGAGCTAGCAGGGATACTCAGTGCAGATTCACGTTAAGGTGTTTGCCTGAGTGCTTACCTTGGCATTCAAACCAACTGGAAAGCACAGCAAATAATAAACACAGTAACATAGTGCCATGACCAGTAATGTTGCAGAAGATATCTTATGTTGGATAAGATAATTTGTTATGCAACAACATTTTAAGGACAGCTCATCCTTCAGGGAGATTTTCCTGTAGCTTTGAGGCCCAGCCAGGTTGTCACAACAAAGCATCCGCCCTGCTGAAGTGTCCTTGAGCAGGATAATGGATGCCTTTTAAAGGATGGAGGCACTGTTGTTACAGGCAATCCTCCCTGCTGAAGGGGATGAGTGACAGGAATACTTCTCCCATGGAGATCTGTTGGGAATTTAGGTTGAACTTTCACCTATATAACATCTACATACATATATATCTATAGCTACATCCACCAGAACCATTACTAATGCCCATGCTTGGGATTTTTATTTTCATACAACAAAATACACTATACAATAAAGCACAAATGCATTAAAGCAAAGAGACATACACTCACCGGCCACTTCATTAGGAATACCTGTGCAATCTAATGCACTCCAGTACACCACCGCCACCCACTACAACCTCAGTAATAAACATAAAGTAGATTTATCACCTTTCTGACAATGTCAACATAAACTGAAAATGTATAAGCTTTGTAAATGTAGAATTTATTGCACAGGTGTACCTAATGAAGTGGCGGATGAGTGTATAGTGATGCTTATTGTGAATTGTGAAAATAGTGTCCTTTATTTTGTCCATATTAGCCACCAGTGTACAACCAGTGTCATTTAAAATAATTCTGATGAGCTGATATCCAAGTGATAAGAAACCTGAGATGTTCGGGACATGTAAGGAAGGAATAAAGAAATGTAAAACATCCCTTTTGCTGTTGGAATTAGTCATCAATAATACAAGCCTGATTTCTGCTAATAAAATATCTAAACAGAAATATTTATGATTGGAATATGACTATGTATAAAACTATTGTAATAGGACTATGATTGTTTTAACACTACGTCATTATTTTATTAACTGTGCGCATGTAAATCTTTCAAATAACACTCTTGTGATTATTGACCTACTAAGTTGAGTGTTGACTTACTGACACTTGATTGTTCACCCCTACAAGGTTTGTTTGAGGGATGGGCTCTGAAAATCCAGAGGACTTTGAACCAGCTGTGATCCTGGCCGAGGAAGATCAGCATGAAATTGGAGGCCTGATCAACTCTGATGGTGAAGAAGTGGATTTCTCAGATCTCGGTGAGTAAATGAATTGTAACAGCAAAGAAAAATGGCACATTATAATGCAATCCAATACAACAGTCCTGTAACAAATACCATCTTTGTGAAACGTAATATTGGATCTTTGCGTGGAGTTTCTTTGACTTGGACAAAATATTAAAAACACCTTTCATTATAATGCAGTTAGATAGTTCATCATAAATTGCAGAAGCAAAACATTCCTGATAATTGATTCAACAAACTAAAGAAATGTTTGATGTAAGACTATTAGAAAATCTAAATCTGACCACCTCAAATTGACTCACAAAGAAATACAGCCTGCTAATTTTTGCTATTGGTGATCTTCTGTGGAGGTCTAACATTACTCACAGATGAAAGAAAATGTGCAGCCACCAGATGCACTTCATGGAATAAGACATCTAAAGCGCCTTTCACACATGCACTGCAACCCTGCAATTTTCCCGATATTATCCGGAGGAGCTGTATGTGTGATCGCAAATGTCCGAATCAGTTGGACCATTTGAGCCCATGTGTGAATACAGCAGCTCATTTTCCGGAGAATTTACAGCGAGCATGTGGGCGTGTTTACATTTCTATCATGCAGCTGCTGCTGGATAAACACAGCAGGCCAGCTAAGCTGCATTGTTTTGACTGGGCCTGAACGCTCCGCTGTGAAGCTAGCGCTAATGACAGAGAGGACTTCCTGTGATTTCTCGTAAAATAAAAGCCCTTTTATTTCTGGTGAAAAGCTTACATTTTGCATCATGTGCTGCCTCCTGCACGCTCTGCCCAGGCGCCACCCCTCACCTAAACCAAATGGAGTATTTCCAGTAGGTGAGAATGTGTATATGTGTGCTGTAAGCATAACCTTAAAATACAAATGTAAAATTAAATAACCAGAGCCACCTCCATGCACTCCCAGCCAAGCTATTGTATTTGGTTTTTCTGTGAACCCCTGGAGGTCTCTGAATGCAAAATGTCTGCACAGTTAATTATTTATTAAGACTAGAGATGTGCCGCATAAAGGTTTATGCCTTTTTGTTTTCCTAAATAAAATGCCCCCTCTTATCTTTCACACACAGGAGACAGCACTATCCCTGGCATTGGAGTTGCAGAGACCCCCTCAAAGACATTTGGTCAAAGTCAAAATGAAAAACCACCATCTCTTCATAGCTGCTCAGTGTGTGGGAAAGACTTCCCTTACGCCTCTAAACTCCAGCGCCACCTACGCACTCACTCAGGAGAGAGGCCTTTCCCCTGCTCGATGTGTGAGAAGAGGTTTCCAGAGAAGGGGCTGCTCATGATTCACGAAAGGGTCCATACTGGGGAAAAGCCATTCCCATGCACTTTCTGCGAGAAAAGGTTTGCCAGTCAGGGCGAGCTCAGACTACACCGGCGGACTCACACTGGCGAGAGGCCGTATCACTGCTCTATCTGTCTGAAGAGCTTTTCTCGTCACTGGCATCTGAAAACTCACTTAGAGGCGATGCACTCTGAGGTTGTTGCAGGCTTCACGAGGAAGAAGTTTCCATGTTCTGACTGTGATAAGAGCTGTAACTCAGCAGCCGAGCTGAGAGATCATCAGAGAACTCACACTGGCGAGAGGCCCTATCAGTGCTCATTCTGTGACAAACGGTTTGCCTTGTCAGGTACACTTGTGAGACATGAGCGTCTCCATACTGGCATAACACCCTACCACTGCTCCGACTGTGGGAAGACATTTTCACAGCAGTGGACTCTGACGACACACATGAGGACTCACACGGGTGAAAAACCGTACAGCTGCACACAGTGTGATAAGTCTTTTGTAGCTCCCGGAGAGCTCCGGAGGCACACCAGGATCCACACCGGAGAAAAGCCGTACACCTGCGCGGACTGCGGGAGGCACTTCTCATTGGCAGGGACTCTCAGAAACCATAAAAGGTCATGTACACAGAACAAGAATGGATCAGCTACAGGTCTCATCTCAGGCTCAGTTCAAGCTGCGGTTGGCGAATCATCCCAGCAAGACCTGGTCAACAATATCACCTCTGAGGTAATGATAATACACAGCAGTTTTTTTCCTGGTGATGTGATTGAGATTTTAAATTATTTCTTCAGCATTTAATGTATACATCAAATTACAACGTCTCGTTTCTGACTCTGATCTGTTTTTACAGGTGTCTGACAGTCAGAGTATACCAGTTGAAGTTCAGGCCCAATCCTCAGAGGGTCTTAACTGTGACAAAGATGGCCAGTGTGAAAATAACTTGAGAGAGCCAGAAGACCGGCTGGAGGACGGCACTTCCAGTCCACACATGAATGTAATAGTGAAAGAGGAGGAAGAAGAGGAACCTTTGTGCGGTACATTGACATGAGATTACAGATTTCTGTTTTATATATATACATATAGTATATAAAAACGAATAGTAATGCCCTTGAGAATGATTTTGAGTCCCCTGGGTTGTTTGATTTGCGTTTCATTTCCCAGTAGATGAAGCTCCTGATGAAGTGTCTGGTAGTGAGGATTGTACCCTGCCAGAGGAAACTGAAGAGCAGCAGCAGCAGCAGCAGCAGCAGGAAAGCACCACAGAAATTCGAATTACAGTCAAGGAGGAAGAAGAGGAACTTGTCAACAGTAAGTAAATACTGGAATGCAGATGTTTAATGTCAGTATGATAAAGAATAGAATCAAGTTGACTTTACTATAATTACTATACTATTTGTACTGTCTTTTACTAGCACAGGTCTCAGTCTAGGTCCTTTGTAAACAATCTGTTGAGTGTGACAGTGCTTGTTGTCACTGTATAAATCTTATCAGGGGCATCATGGTGGTCTAGAGAACGCAACATGTCATTCTGGCTGCAACGCTTTCTTGCATGCCACCCCCGCCCCCCCTCTTTTTGGTAAATAGGCAGCATTTATATATATTACTTATTCACCCATTCTCACACACATTCACTCCTAACCATCAGGAGCAATTTTGGGTTCAGTGTCTTGCTCAATAACATGTGGCTAGAAGAAGCTGGGGATCAAACTGCCAATTCTGGGATTAATGGACGATCTGCTCAACTGAGCCACAGCCGCCCAACACAAAAATGCCCCAAAAATACAAAAGCTTTACTATAGCTGACAGTACTTAAACCTGCATTAACTGCATTCAGGGTGATGATGACAACACTAACATGTTACCATCTTTTAAACTGATATTGTAAACGTTTTAGCAAGCATTTGCCTATTTACACACCCTACAGACACAGAGCAACATTAGCATTAATTTGGAGTCGTGCTTCTGGTCAACCAATGAATATTTAGTCCAATATTTACTCTCCTTTTAGCTCCATTTTGCTCTCTTAGCAGCTAAATGCTCGACTGTTCACCAGCTAGTGACTAACTTTGTCTGTCTGTAGTTTGGTGCTGGGCAGGTAGTGTACAGTGGGTTTTTTTATGAGGTGCCTGCTTCCGGAAACAACACTCATGAGAGCAGTGAGACTGAACCAAAACAGTAAAGTTATGGGCCGGAAAAAACCAAAACAATAAACGGAAAGAAGCAATAAAGCTTCAGAGAGTTGACGGGAGCTGCAGAGTCGCTGCGAGCAAACCCCTTTTACAAACTATTAGTCCTGTGATCCATTGTTAATATGTAAAATATTGATTTCAGCCACTTTAACTCACTTCAAGGATATATTAGCAGGCTTCTCATTTTTGGCCAATTTCAACTCTAGTTAATTAATTCTGTGAGTTGGCCGAACAACAAAATGAAAATCTTGGCTGTTGTCTGGTCAATGTGCTCCCTGCAAGCAGCTTTTTTGTACTGTTTATGCTCAGCCACAGATGGTGCCTGAAAGATCCATCTCTCACTAGTATTTCAATATTTAAAATGATAGAACGTCGGCTGTGTCTTTTTGCAGTTCACTCCGGCTGACTTTTTGGTGTCTCTGGCTGACTGGTTCGAAAATGAGAACCCTGCAGTTTGTGGTTAGTGTGGATTTCTTGTTTTTGCTAAAGTCTCCTGATTTTATTGAATTTGATAGAATTTCCTCAGATTAATGTGTAGCTAATCTGCTAGAGGTTTAGTTTTTAGGGACTGGCTAATAAACTATGTTGTCTGTCAAAGACCATTGATATACCCACTTAAATTCAGCACAAAGCTTTTGTTTTTTCCTGAGAAGAAAAGCCAACAGTTCCCTTCGTCCCTTCTTCTAGGGTCAGTCCTGTGCCACTGAAAGGTCTCTTACTTGTACCTGTAAAAAGAACTTATCAACAGTTGCATTAATGTTGCTGCTCTGAACATATACAATTTTTAAGATGGGAGGCAGATACCTGTCCACAGTGGGGTGAGACATTTGGTGCACTTTGCATTGTGCTACGGAAACATAGACTCATATAGGCCTTTACTTAACTCCTGGGCTGGATTATAATGCTTATTGAGAACCCCAGATGAGTCGAAAGTTGATCATCTGCTAATGTTTTTATCTCATTCGGTCTCCTTTCAGTCTTATATCATGTTGGATTCCACAGTGAGCAGCAGTGTCTTAACATGCAAAAGGTTTGTGTTTTTGTGTTCACTGTTTATAAATGGCATGTTTCAGTTCTTCCCATTTATGTTTCCACAGTGTCTCGAGAGGATCCTGATGATGCTGCTGACGGTGAAAAAGACCCTCCTGTAGCATCACCAGAGCAGGAACAGTTTAACAACAACCTGACAAAAAGCTCTTACTGCTGTGGGCTCTGTGGAAGAGACTGTCATAAGATGTCCGCGCTGCAAATTCACATGCGAATTCACTCAGGGGAGAAACCTTATCAATGCACTCTGTGTGGGAAGCAGTTCACTCAGAAAGGTCAACTCAAAGGTCACCAGAAGGTCCACACTGGAGAGAAACCGTTTTCCTGCCCCGACTGTGGGAAGAGCTTCGCCCACTCGGGGGCCATGAACAGACACCGGCTCACACACACAGGAGAGAGGCCCTACCACTGCTCCATGTGCGACCGGAGCTTCAACCAGTCTGGCCGCTTGAGGGAACATGAGAAAATCCACTTTGGGGAGAAGTTTGACTGCCCCGAGTGTGAAAAGAGTTTCACACGAGCTTCAAGCCTCAAGAACCATTTCAGGCTTCACACGGGAGAGAGGCCGTACGGCTGCGACATCTGCGGCAGAGGCTTCAGCCGCTCTCAAAGCCTGAGGCTCCACAAACGGAAACATGAGCTGATTCAGACTGAGGAGGAGTCTGCATTCAGCGTGAAGAATGACGATTTATCGCAGAGTGACGATAACTCCCCAATAAATATGTGTATAACAGACAAAAATGACTGATAATGTATTTATATAAAACCATACAGATATGAGTAGTAGTATAATACTGTTGTCAAGATTTTAGACAGTTAACAATGAAAGTAAGGGACTACCTCTGTGAATAGACCGACAGTAAACCTTTACATGGTGGTTCACCATAAAAGTATCAAAGCTGAAATATTTAACACCCAGAAAGGTGCAGAAAAAATGATAAACAGGTACGTGTCAGGTGACTAGCAACACTGTTTCAAAGAAAACGACCAAACATATTTACTACAAACAAAACTTTTGTAAAATCTTAAACTGTTTAGATGGCAAATTTTAGAAGTCATATATACTCTTGTTTATCACTCTTACATATGTTAGCTGCATCAAAATATTGCACTCACCTTTAGAGTATTTATGGTAGTACAAATGACTCATTTAAGGTCTGTGATTTCACTTCTTCCATGCAGTATTTGTCATTCAAGCTAATTGTGTATGTGGAAATTGGACTAAAGAATAATGATGTTTTTGTATGGGATGTTACAGTGGCCAGTGAGCAGTTTCAGAATCAGGTGAAACTGGATTTCATGAGATGGGTGCGAGATAGCGGTTTGTCATGTCAGTAAAATTTGTCCAATGATGAAACAATGGGGTCATGAAAGTCATCAAGTTTGTGCCAAAACCATTTTGCCTTAGTGGTGATTCATTTTTGTTACCTGAGAACCAAATCATGAATCAGGTTCACCTGGTTTCGTCTTCTCTTTAAGGCCAAGTAAACATTGTGAATAAAGAAATCATTGGCTGTGACACAAACGGTAATAATTTGGAGAAATGTAGATGGTAAATTTTGCCCAGTGCTGCCTCTGTCGAATTGTATGGGACATGTTATACTGAATAAAGATAAAAGTACTGAAGACCATTATTACTTAGGGGGGTTGCTGCATGCAGAAGTTATTATTGGAGAAAAGTGTTTGGTTGAAATTTACCAAGAAATGGTTAGAAGATGTTTAAGAGATGTATATTGCTGAATGTGAGGTAGTTTCTTCCAGAGAAGGGAAATTTCACATACATTATGATTAAAGGTGGGTCCAAAAATAATACAAACATATTGTGGGCAAAGGCAAAGGTACAAGATATTTTTTCCCAAAGGAACAAAATTGGAGGTCTCATTGAATGTTGCAACCGTGCATGAATGAAATCAACTCTTTGTGTCATGTTTGCCACACAACACAATACACAGTAAAACAGCTTTTCTTTGAAATATGTTCAAATCTGACAGTCTTAAAGAAGGTGCTGATCATTTATTATTTAGTGTGGAATAAATATTTTCATAAGCTGAATACTTTTTTCATCTTCACAACTTATACTGTTGGGTAGTCTAATCTATAACAATGCTATTTTATAAAGATGATCCTATGTTTTTACCTATAAAATATTGATCTGAAGAGTAGCTAATAACTGCTGTTTAATATATGTAGTGGAGTAAAAAGTACAATATTTTCCTCTGAAATATAGTGGATACTAAAGTAACGTACAAGTACCTCAGAATTGTACTTAAGTACAATAGTTCAGTAAATGTAGCTACTTTACTTTCCACCACTGCCGACAATTAGACATATACGTTTACAAAATCCACAGCTGCTCCTGAAGGCAGCACCGTGGCAAGGAAACGTGTCTTGAAAAACAACAACAACAGAGACACCACTTGACCTGTCATAAATTAGTAACGTGTTATCTTTGTACATCACAGCGTAGTTGACGATTAGTATGTGGCACTTTGAGTTTAGTTCACAGAGCATTAGATCGTTAGAGGCATAGATATAATATAGTTGCGGGACTCAACAAACGGAAGTGCTCGAAATTACGAGGTACTCTGAACGTGTCATGGAGATAAACAGACGCACAGCGTGTAAACAGCTGAAGGTGTCAACGTTACGAATCATTTAGCTAACGATACATATAATTAGTGGAAAGGCTTTGCTCAGTGTGTTGCATTTTTCGTTTCTGTAAAACTCCAGTGGTATCCAGGTAAGAAAAGCTGACGTCATCGCCCTTGTGAGCCTACAGTAGCTCCTGTTAGCTAAAGTTTACCCTGCTGCTGAAGTCAGCTAACGCTAACAGACGTTAGACTGCTGTTTGACCTCTGTCCAGTTTCAGCCGAGCAGTCATTGTTTTCGTTTTTTCTACAGCGTTAATAAGCGGGGTCTAGCCTGTTATGAAGTGGTCAAAGGTCTCCATGGTGAACTTTGACATTTACGTGAATTTCTGTGCAGGGCTTGCTAAAGTTAGCTTCAACATAGTGTTCCTTGAAGTTCACAGAAGTGTGGGCGGTCATGTTTCAGCAGCTGCAGATTATATAAAGTCGGGTGTAACTACAGCATTGTGTTTAAAGGAGGGGTTCACAATGAACACTGAAACAGGTTTTTCTTGCTGTAATCATTCCTCCTGTTCATACATTAGAAGATCCTTTCATAATGCACTTACAATGTAAGTGATGGGGGACAAAATCCACAGTCCTCCTTCTGTGCAACAATGTATTTAAAAGTGTATCTGAAGCTAATATGAAGCTTCAGCTGCCCAAATTAGTCAAATCAAGTAGATATGTTTCAACGTTACAGTCTTTTTAGTGCCAAAGTCCCTTTTTTTTGTTACTATATTTCCACTGCAGCTCAACAGGGAAACAATGACTGTGTGGACAGTCCACAACTGGTCACTGCAGCATTTTTTAAACAGTGGTAGAAACTGACAAATCGTTGCAACTTCATAGGATTTATTTTCTTAACTTGGTCATGAAAAGTTCATCTATACTCTAAAATCAGCTATACATGAAATGGACTTATCTGAACCACAGACTTTATATAATAAGGTGTCATTTTGAGATCTGCTAAATGTCGGTAGTTAGATGCAGGTTGGTCTTGATGCGGTTAATTTATTTCAGCTGACAAATGAGAGAAACCATCATTTTCACTTCAGCATTTCTTAGACACTTCTCCTACCAACTCCTACCACTTCTCTTACAGGCACACAGTCTCTCACTTAAACACACGCTATCAGGATGGTGTCGTACAAGCGCCTGAACCCAGAGGATGTTCAGTTTTCCAGTGAAGTGTTAACAGAGGAACCCCGTCCTGTCCAAGAGGAAATTTCAGTGAGTTCTTTTCTGCAGAAACTGTGTGCTATGTCTTCTGGCTGCAGTTGTTTTGAGATGTTTCACAATCTAGATGCATTTGAATTTGTTTTTCTGATTGTTATTTATTGTAGGTTGACATTGAACGTTTATTCTTGGCTTTGGAAACTGTAGTTGGCAAAACAGTCTCACCACAAGGTCTATACATTAAGGGTGGGAATCTTTGGGAATCTCATGATTCGATTCGGAATCGATTCTCGATTGAATGAGTAGAAAAGGGGGCACTATTTTTAGGCTCTTAGTGCAGTACACTTTGTGCCAAACTATTCACTGGTTTCCTTAGACCAATGAAATGCAATATGAAACACAACTGGCAGTCAAGATAAATGGTCTTGATTAAGGTCACTGTCAGCAGGGAAAACTGTGTGAGAGTATGCAGCTTTTTGATTTTAAAAAGTTAACTAGAAGCATCTTACAGTCTTCATGTTTGTCTCGCAAAGGTAATTATCTAGTCATTAAACCCAAAATGCGCCCAATCGCTCGCCTTTTTTGAAGGCTGTCCAGTTCCTGCACTGCTCTTGCAGTTGAGTCCCGCCTTTTTTGTCTAGTTTTATTTATATAAGAATGTTTTTTGGCATTTGTGAACCGATTCAGAATCGTCGAAGATTAGAATCGCGATTCTTATGTGAATTGATTTTTTTTTTTCACCCACCCCATCTATTTAGTAGCTGTTCTGAAGCTTTTCCCATGAGAAGTCCTTAAAGTGTCCAGAAAAATGGAAATTTGAACATCTACAATTCCATGACAATTAGACATACTCCATCAGCTAATTTTTAGATATTTTATGTTGTCTCACTGCTGCATATATTTGACTGAATTGAAAAGTAGATTTTTAGGCTTTTTTAAGTTTTATTCATTAAAAAACATTTCCCTCATTGTAGCTTTGATGGTTACCCTGATTGGAAAAAATAAACATTTTCAACATATTTTTTAGAGTGTAAGGGATTAGTCTAGTTCCTGTTGATGGATTTCTTTTCTGAGTGTCATATCTGATTTCGCTGCTGTGTCTCAAGGTGCCGGAGCCAGAAGAAGCATCTTTGCTTCCACGAAGGCTGTCATGCTCTGTCACCACAGGCGTCCTGGTGATTGGCTGCCTGCTGCTGCTCCTCTGTGGAGGCTGGCTCCTGGGCACCATGTTCTGGCTGCACAGTCCGTCCAACCAACAGCCGCATAGACCCCCAGCACCGGCCCCGGCCCCAACACCAGACTCTCCGAACGACACTGCAGTTGCCTCCCGCCGTCAGGCTTGCAGTTTAATCCCTGAGGCGTGGAGGTTTGACTGCTATCCTGAAAGAGGAGTCGTCGTTACCAGAGAGTTGTGTGAAGCGAGGAACTGTTGCTTCATCCCTGCATCCTCTCCCTCCTCCTCTGCCACCCGCCCATCAGGGAAAAATGGCATCCCTTGGTGTTTCTATCCTCCCAATTTCCCTTCCTACTCACTCAAGTCAATAAATGACACATCACTGGGACAGAAAGGTGCGCTTGTACGGGCTGTGAAGACCTATTACCCAGGAGACATTCTTACTCTAGAGGTGGAGATACGTCATGAGACAGACACTCGGCTACGTGTCAGGGTGAGTCATAATACTGTATGATAATCATCAATCTCTCATTTTGAGATTAATGTTTTTTGTGCATGGTCCTTTTTAATAAATACTAATAATGATGATAATAATAATAATATACAGTATGAAAAGGGGGGTGGGGAGGGGGGGATGATGCAGCTTTATTTGTATGTTGTTATTGCTAAAATGTTTGTTTCTTTGATCCTTTTGAATTCTTAAATTAGAGACCTGAAATGCAACAAAGCTAACAGGGGAGTCTAGGAGACCTCAATCAAACAAAAATAGCCAAGTAGCATATCAATACTGTACAAACACAGACCTGCAGCATTACTTAGTTTTGTTTGAGCATTTTTAATGGGAGTTAATGAGACTAACAAAGGTTGAGAGAAATCTCATCAACCCATTAAGCATGTGAGCAGACAACACAGTTCACATTCAGAGCTGTGTACTAAAAGATGAACAAGATCTGTGCCAATCTTTTGATTACATTTTTATAACATAACACTGCAAAATTTTCTGGTCTGTAACTTGATTACAAACTCCCCCCCACATTTCTCAATCCAGATTACTGACCCTTCGAGTTCACGTTTTGAAGTTCCAATCTCCGTTCCCACCGTCACCAAGAAGGCTGAAAGTCCGGACTACATTGTACAGATTTCAAAGAAGCCGTTTGGTCTCATTGTGAAGAGGAGCTCTACAGGAGCCGTGCTGTAAGTTTTGACTTGAGTTGGCTACATTTGATCGGATTAGAAGAAAGGGTTATGGTCAGAGTTACACAGATATTGTATACTAGAAAGTACAATTTGCACTATAATATTAAATCTCTGCCCAACTTTTTTTCCTGTCAGTCTGAACACCACAGTGGCTCCTCTCTTCTATGCGGATCAGTTTCTCCAGTTCTCCACCTCCCTGCCCAGTCAGTTCATCTATGGCCTGGGGGAGCACCGCTCCACCTTTCTGCATGATGTTCACTGGAACACGCTCACCATGTGGGCCAGAGATGTGCCTCCAATGGTAATGAAACTCCTGTGTTTGTCATTTTTTTGGTTGTAGTTATAATATTTTAGCCACATACACAGATATGCGCTTCTGACTGGTTTCATTAACATAATTCAGCATCTGACAGATTTTACGGACTTATGAGCGTGCAGTTCACTTTTGAGCAACTAGTATAAAATGAATTATAATGTCTTTGTGTTGCTCTTTATCATGTAGGAACAGACCAACCTGTATGGAGCACATCCTTTTTACCTGGCAGTAGAGGAAGGAGGGAACACACACGGCTTCTTCCTGCTGAACAGCAATGCGATGGGTCAGTCTGCTAGTCGCCCTCTCACTTCTACTTTAGGTTTCTCTACATGCAGTAATACACATGATAGCTGAAATTTGTGCACAGCAGCAATAGAAATGTAGCTGATTCTTACAGTTTCACAACTGTTCAGATGACAGTATTAAGAAATTTAACAAAAACAGAAGTCGCAAATGGCAGTTGACATGATTCATTTCTGTCACAGACAGCGCAACAGTTTATAACAAAACTAATGAGCATGCACACTTTATCAAAGTTGAATATCGGTCATCCACTACCATCAACAAAAAGACTGTTAAAAATGTAATAATATAATGCAGATCTTTGTTCTTTCATTGTTTCCACCTGCTGCACACAGGAGCAACAATCAGCTGCTTTGTGCCGTACATGTTATTCTTAGCTACTCGTTAAAGCTCATGTAGTAGTTTTCCTTGCTTTGCTGCTTCAGGTGTATTTCAATAGTCGTGATTGTAGCTTAGTATGACTTTCTTGTAATACATGTTTCATCAGTGTTTTTTCTGTTTCATCAGACGTGGCCCTTCAGCCTGCCCCGGCCCTCACCTGGCGCACTATTGGTGGAATCCTTGACTTTTACGTTTTCCTTGGTCCCGATCCTGGTTCAGTGATTGGACAGTATGTGGAAGTCATTGGTCAGTAAGAGTTTGCTGTTATGTGGGCACGTGGGAATGTCCTCTACTGCAGCTGCATGCAACACATATTTCACTCCAACTGTTACTCAGTTGGAGAGATCTCAGTCACTTTAAGGTACTCCTGTTGAACTGTTGCAACATTACATCCTAAATAGAGTGACCATGAACAAACAAACCAGGGTAGATATAAACAGCAATATTTAATACCACTCTGTTAAAGGATAAGGCTGGTGCTATTCCATATTTTTGTTACAGTCAACAAGTTCCATGAAAAGAACACTGTAGTTTATTTTGATTCGAACCAACACACACCGTCCTCCTGCTGCAAAAATACTCTCTAGAGCACTAAATGTGTTTTAATCCTCAGCTAAAAAAAAGTCCCCAACAAATGCACCATTTATTCCTTTTTGACTTATAGTAGTACAGTAAAGTGCCCAACTGCTTTAAGAAATTACTGAGCCTTTTTTAAAAATGAAATTGGACACATTGGCTTAGTGCTGAGTGCTACAGACAGTGTGGGAAATCATAAAGTACTGAGACATGAACTAAAATATTGTTGGTTTGGGCCTTTTTATGAGATTTGTTGACATTAAGAAAAATGTTTTGCCCTCCTCTTTCTCTCCTAACAAGAGTTTATTCACCACCACATTTGACTTATAGTCGTAATACCCACAACACCTTTTTAAATAACTAAACATAAAAGATGAACAGATTCAATACTATCTACAGAAGATTTATGAACTTATGTTGTAGTTATATGTGAGGGTTTTCAATTTTTCATTAAGAATCTCTATACAACCTGAATCTGTAGGAAATGTGGCAATTAGACACGCAAACTGAGAAAGGTAGTAAAATGCTCTACAGACCACTGGCCTGCAGGTTGGTAATTATACATGTTTTTTGGTATTCATCTCTGTTCAGTGTAATCAGTTCTGTCACCCCAAGTTTATGCATTTTTCCTCTGATGATATCTCCCTCCATCTTGTCACAGGCTACCCAGCGATGCCTATTTACTGGGCTTTAGGCTACCATCTCTGTCGGTGGGGTTTTAACTCAAGCAAATCCACCTGGGACGTTGTCAAGAGTTTGAGGAATTATGGGATACCTCAGGTAAACTTGAATCAGCAGCCTGAGTGTTTAAACTCAGTGTTTATTTTTGATTTTAAGTTATTTCCTGAAATAAAGATTTGTGTGTATTCTGTATTTGCTTGCAGGACGTCCAGTGGAATGATATCGACTACATGGAGCAATTTTTGGACTTCACTTTTGACCCAAAAAATTTTGCCACACTGCCTGACCTGGTCAAAGACCTGCACGCTCATGACCAGCGCTACGTGATCATCCTGGTACACCACAGGAGTGTGCACTTGCATTCATGTGTGCTTTTTCTGGTTTTGCATGTGTGTGTGACTGTTGTTTCTCACCCTGCAGGATCCAGGTATCAGTAGCACTCAGCCTGAGGGCACGTACTGGCCGTACGATGAAGGACTGAGGAGAAACGTTTTCATTAAAGATGCTGAAGGAAAAACACTTATTGGGAAGGTGAGACACAAGTCCCTGTACCACAGCAGCTGGTGACCCACTTACTACTCACCTACTTGTCTTTGGTATTCAGAAGGAAACGTGTAGTGTGCTTTAAAGAAAATCTCAATCCCTTCTTCCAGGTGTGGCCTGGTCTGACAGCATATCCTGATTTCTCTGACAATGTGACCCATGAATGGTGGTATGAAAACCTTCAGAAGTTCCATGAAAAGGTGCCGTTTGATGGATTATGGATTGTAAGTATGGAAATGGGAGACACTATTTAAAGGTGCAGTGTGTAGAATTTAGTGGCACCTAGTGGAACAGACTTGGCAGAAATGGAAAATAATATTCATAAGTATGTTTTAATTAGTGTATAATCCCATGAAAATAAGAATTGTTGTGTTTTCGTTACCTTAGAATGAGCCCTTTATATCTACATAGGGAGCGCGTCCTCTTCCACGGAGCCCACTATGTTGCACTGCCTTATTTCTACAGTAGCCCAGAATGGACAAACCAAACACTGGTTCGAGAGAGGGCCTTTAGTTTTTTTCGTGGCCACCATAGGTTCTCCTACACGCTTGGAAGGGGAAGGTAAGGGGAGGGGTTTTCAGTTGGTTGCAATCTGCAACCTCACCACCAGATGCCACTAAATCCTACACACTGGTCCTTTAAAAAAGCAAACGACCTTGAATTTAATGACATTGTTGTAGTGACTCTCAACAATTCACATCTTCTCCCTGACTTCTGTCTCATTCGTTTTAGGACATGAACGAGCCATCAAATTTCTTAGATGGGTCCACTAATGGCTGTCCATCAAACAGTCTTGAAAATCCACCTTACACACCAGGTGGGAGACACAGAGCTTAAACCACACAACCATTACACAAAATCACAATTATAAAGTACACATGATTGTCAAAATATATTACCTATATATATTATATTACCTTTTAGGTATACTAGGAGGTTTGCTGAGAGCTAAAACTGTGTGTGCATCTGCACAGCAGAAGCAGTCCATACACTATAACATGCACAGCCTCTATGGACTCATGGAAGCGAATGCCTCTGCAAGGTTAGGACCTTGATAATGGTAATCCAACCAATAGTTGCTGAGATATTTCAGTCTGGACCAAAGTGGTGCACTGACCAACTTCTGTTAGCATGGCTAAAAAACTGCACAATTTGTCTTTGTTCTCTCCTAAAAATTTCTGCTTGTCGGCCATCTCCTCTTGCTTTCTGTCCTCTTGTTCAGTGCTCTGAAACGGATCGTGGCAAAGAGGCCTTTTGTAATCTCTCGCTCCACCTTCCCCAGTCAGGGGATGTACTCTGGTCACTGGCTTGGAGACAACAGGAGCCAGTGGAAAGACCTGTACACCTCTATAGCAGGTTAGATCACAGACTGTAGATCACATAGAAGTATTTAAAATAAAAAATACAAACATGCTCTCGCACACAGGTAATAGTGGATTCAAAGGTGGATTCTAATATTAACATTTGAGTCCTCTGATCTTTATCTAGATATTTAAAATTGATTTGACTCAAGCCAACTAAATGGCTCCTTCACATTGTTTCTTCTTCAAGGTTAAGGTGTCGCTTGTAGTGATGAACCCACAGAGAATTATCACCCAACTCTGCAGCTCTACAGAGATTTACATTTACTGTATGGTGCTGTTTCACCGTTCTCATCAGCCACACTTAGGGGGCAGCAGTTTTCAGTAAAAATGCTCTGATAAACCAACTCTACATTACCCAACATCAAATGTCCGATAGACAAAGTTAGTGACTAGCTGTTGAAGAAAATCGAGCTAAAGCTCCACAGAGCTAAAGCTGTTTCACTGTTAGTGCTCTTGGTTTAGCCAAGTACCTCCTTTCCATATTCTCCAGACATTGCCTACCTTTCTTTTCTCTCCTTCAGGTATCCTGACCTTTAACCTTCTGGGCATCCCGTTGGTGGGAGCAGATATTTGTGGCTTCAGTGAGGAGCCGCAGGAGGAACTCTGTGTCCGCTGGACGCAGGTGGGAGCTTTCTATCCCTTCACACGCAACCACAACGCCATCAACATGAAGGTAAGAGGTTACCATCACCGCTCCAACAAATGGGAAACTGTGCTCAGACAACCATCAAAGCATCATGATACCAACTTATGCCATGTTTGGATTTCTGTTGTCTGTTTTTCATAGTTTGTTTCTTAAATAGTCTTTTTTTAAAAATGTATTTTCAGCCCCAAGACCCAACAGCTTTCAGCCCGCTGGCTCGTACAGCCATGAAGCAAGCGTTGCTGTTGCGCTATTCTCTCTTCCCGCTCCTCTACACGCTCTTCCATCATGCACATGTACATGGACATACTGTTGCACGGCCAATCATGTTTGAGTAAGTGAAGCACAAAAATACAGCCCTGTATTCTTCATTTTTTATGTTTAATTTTACTTTTAAACAATAATTATTTGATTTTATGTTTTGGGTTGGCAGGGCAGACCTTTCCTTTACATGTATTGTGTCTTGTGTCTTTATTCGAATTACTCAGAAGAGACTAAATGTCCTTGTTGGACATGAATACCCAGTATGCCTTGTGGTTCGACGAAGATACTCAAGGGGCCAATTGTTTAGGTTTAGGCATAGGAAGTGAGATGGTTAGGGTAAAAATATCAGGGTATCAGAGCCAATCAGAGGCAGAATAGGTGCATCATCAAAAGAAAATCTGTAACAATTTTCATAATCGATCAATTGTTTTCAATCATTATTCAAGCAAAAGTGCCAAAAATCCACCAGTTATGAATTTGTTTCTTGTGTTTATGTGAATGTAAATTAAATATCTGTAATGGGTATTCTTCACTTTTTTTGACATTTAAAATACAATTCTTTTAAATTTTGTAAACTAAACGATTTATCGAGAAAATAATCGATTAGATTACTTGATAATGAAAATAGACCTTTGTTGCAGCTCAAGTCTTTTTGTCTTATATGTACTCAACAGGTTCCCAAAAGATATTAGAACTTATGGAATTGACAAACAGTTCCTGTGGGGGAAGAGTTTATTGGTGACACCGGTGTTGGATCCTGGCGTAGACTATGTGGATGGTTACTTCCCAGCCGGTCTGTGGTATGACTACTACACGGTAAGACCCACACTCAGCCTTCAGTACACACATTATATACGCTGTTGTATGAGTTGGAAATGCTGTTAACTGTGCACTCATATACCCACGTGTGCTCCTCTTCCATCCAGGGCGACTCTCTGAACAGTAAAGGTGAAGAGCTGCGACTCGACGCACCTCTAGACAAGATCAACCTGCATTTGCGTGAAGGATCTGTTACACCAACACAGGTAAATCAGATTCTTAGTTAAATTTGCATTGTTTAATATTTCTTTTCTGATAGATTTAGAATTGGTTTACCAAACTTGACAAGAGAGTAAAGTATTTGTACCATCTGATAAAACAGAGCATGTCTTCACAACTTCTTCATATATCTTTTTTTGTTTGTCAAACAGTCCCAAACCCAAAGATTATCAGTTTACTATCATGTACGACAAATAAAAGTATAAAAATCATCACGAGAGGCTGAAACCAGCAAATATTTGGCATTTTTGATTTAAAAAATGGCTAAAATGATTATTCGATTAATTTTCTGTCACTAATTGTTGCAGCTCTATTCAACATTATTTGTCAAGATTGTTTCTTTCATAGAAATGAAATTTCACTTAACTGCAGTGAGTTTGGTTGGAGGCAGAAATCTCAGAAGCAGATATCTCAAAATCTATGCACATAAAAGCTAATTTCTCTGTATGGTTATTAGCCACTAGAGATAAGTGGAAAATTGGTATTTTTTATTTTGGGTGAACTGACCCTTTAAGCTGTTTTCAGTGAACTGGCCAAAACTTTAAAACCACATTTCAAATGTTCTAGACAAAACAAGAATATTCGTCACACCTGATATTTGGATCTGACTTGTGAACACTTTCTATATTTGTAATGTAATGTTCGCTGTCCTCACACACAGGTGCCCAACATCACCCTGCGGGTAAGCCGCCATCAACCTCTCCACCTGGTCTCTGCTCTCTCTGACGATGGCTCAGCCAGTGGAGATCTGTTCTGGGATGACGGAGAGAGCATCGACACCTACGAGAACAACCAGTACGCCTACATCATCTTTAACGTCACTCAGGTGCTCACACTCGTCTGTTTTCGGCTTTTATAAAAATCTACTCTTTGTGTCTGTCACTGCCTCATCCTCCTGATAATCTCCACAAACTGTGTGTAGATGGAGAGAAAAACATTTCTGGTCAGAAAGTGAGAGTTGCCCCTCTTACTTAATCACGACATGCCTTGTTACAGCAATGCATTCTGGTCTACTGAGGCTCGGTCTTGTTAGGAAATGGTGTCTTGAGAGAAGCTCTTGGATTCAGATAATCAAAAGAAAATTGTTGACATGCAGGACTTTAATATTTCATGTCGGGTCACTATTCATTAAAACATGTCTCGCAATGTAACTTACACCCGTCCATCTGCTTATTATATAGAAAGTGATGACGTCACAGGTGCTCCACAACAATGTGGGGGCCACATACATCACTGTGGAGTCGACGTCCTTCTACGGCGTGAAGCAGAAACCAAGCGGAGTGCTGGTGAACTCCCGAAATTCAACGTTCATCTACAGAGCCAATCAGGTGAGGCGAGGGTCAGAGGTCCTGCTTGTTATTCACGCTTAGTCACTCAGGCTCGATGAAGATTTTGCATCCAGTAAAACATAAAAGATAAAAGCCAATATTGTTAGTTTTGCATTTTAACGAAGAAACAAAGAATCCCACACATTGTCCGTCACTTGTACTCGCTTTATTGACAACATTTCTGTCGTCAGACCTTCATCAGGCAAAATGCATAGAGACAAACAGCAGGGAACAAGCTGCCAGTCAGAAATTAAGGTCAATTAGCACTAAATATAAACAAACACATTGTACATATACAAATATAATAGAAAGATGGTTAACATCAGACAATAAGGTCCTCTAGGAACATTTTGTTTTTTTCAAATTGATCCCATTTTACACAATGTATATAGTCTTCAAAAGGTAGATAAAGAAAAAAGCCTAATAATATATCAGCAAGAGAAATGTATCTTAACAAAAAGATGCATGAATATTGTAAGCATATAACAGAGTTTGTTTTCTTTTCAAGTCAAGAGTTTTTAATTCTTGAGACTCTTGCAATAACTTAATAGAAATAGCTACTTCTCCATGTTACAGTATTAATTATTAATTGCATTAGTTGTATTCGTGTTTGTGTCTACCTGCCCAGGGACCGCAGATGGAAATGATCTAGCTGAACAATACATCTCTTTGTATGAGATTCATGTTTTTTCTGCATGGTCCACAACAAATCCATTTAATAAACTAAATTATTAATATGTGTGGGCGCCACTTGTGAGCTCCAGGCTGAAGTTGGTCGACCGGTGCACACAGGGGGTATGAATGATGACTCTATGTAAGAGCAGACCCAGTCTAACTGATTTAAGAGTGTGTCGATGTCTGCAGTTGGCGTGTTATTTATGGAGCAGGCTTTTAGTTGACAGACTGAATAAATTCTTCATGCTAAAATGATCTTTGTTTTTCATTCTGTCCCTGCAGGTGTTGACAGTTGCAAATCTGGGCCTGAAACTCAGTCAGAACTTCAACATCAGCTGGTTTTAAAGAATCAAATTTTGTTTGAATAGTTGGTTTTATTTGTTGATGGCTATTGAAGCTGACACACAGTGCAGTCTGTAAGTATTAGGACGGTGATGTTTTTCACTGTTTTGGCTCTCTACTCTACACTGGATGACAAAGGGAACTATAACTGAGGTTAAAGTGGATATCTGGTGAACAGTGCAGGAGAGTCGGCACTTTAAACTTTATAGTTATTGTTTCATTGCATTGTGCTGGAGTACAGAGCCAACACAAAACTGTCCATCAGTCAGAAAAGATGAGCAGGTAAGACAAAGTGGAGGCGCTCTGGAGTGAGTGAGGTCAAGATTGTGTTAATCTTATTTATAGTGCAACATCATCTCGAAGAGGCTTTGCACACTTTTTTTTTTTAAACTGACAAAAGCATTTCTGTGTGCAAAAACACGCTTATTAAACAACAAAACACAATTACTGACCAACAATAGCCTCGTCACTGCTTTTAATATCTGTGTGGACATTTCCTAATTGATCAATTCTAGCCAAACTGTCACCTGATTTTAAACAAAAAGCTTGGCTTGGCCTTTGTACTAATTATTAGTTTTTATCTGTATGTCAAATCTGTATTTTTAAAAATTCTCATTAGCAGAAGGATAAAGTGCAATGAATTACAGAGAGGACAATCTACCTTCCTGCAAATGTGACAAGAGTCTTATTAGAGTTCATGATGTAATATATTGTACATGTTTGAATGCAGTTGACAGGCTATTTTTGCACTAATTAGTACTGCAGTATTGCATAGGTAGATACAGGTGCCTTATGATTCCTGTTTCTGTGTTTTTGAGTGTCTCTGGGTTTGTTCCAGATGATCCTTTTTTTTTTTTTCAGCTTTATATTGTACACATGTTTGCAACACTGAAGACCATGGTATTGCTGTGCCTGAAGATGGCTTTACATGGGAAAATTAAACCAGAACAGCCATGAGGGTTCTGTAAACATACTGTGAAATTTCTTGAGGTAGTTTAGTTATATTCATTCTGCATAAATCTGACCATGATGCTGTGGACATCTGATATGACTTTATAAAGGCTTTCTCACAACACACTAACTATGAAAAGTCGCCAACTTTCAGCTTTGGAATATGCACTCAGTTGCTATTTTAGTGCTACCCTGCAATATTTGATCATTAAGAGTATTAATTTTTGTGTGATTGTTCAGATTTAATAATATGAGCAATATGAAGATACTGGTTTTTTTTGTTGTTTTTTTTCATCACGTTACCAAAAATGATGATTGACACCTTTTGGCGCAGGTAGAGAAAAAGAACATTTGGTGATTTGTTGAAGATTCAAGGCAAAGAAAAATCTTAGTTCTGTTTTTTTTTAAATTGCAGATGTATAAAAACCATGTTCCATTTATTTGAGATCATATTTGAATAAATAGTATTTTGATCTTGCCTGCATTCAGATCTCGAACCTGAAGCACTGGGGCTCATGTGCCACTAGAGGACACAATTTGTCAGCACTGTGATGATTGTTGGTATTATTTTTCATGACAGATGCCATCATTTCCCTCATGGCAACAAAGGATTTGACTTCAGATACATTTGTCAGCCTTAATTACTGAAAGGAAATTAAAGATTGACTGTTTTTTTTGTGGTTTTCTGGTTTAAAGCAGAATGTTTTTGGGGAAAAAAACTGAAAAACAAATGCTGTTCCCTCCCTCTGCCATTCTGCACGAGACTTAAACTACAGTTTTAATGTAATATCTGTTTAACTGCAATATCTGAATATGGTTGTCTTATCTTTTAACACCAACTAATCTAGAATAAATTAAAACCCATGTGGACTGGCAAAATGTGTTGTTAATGCATATATATTTGTATGGTTGCTATTGGAGCCATTAACAAGGTGGAAATCCTGATTTCTGATCAAATGGACTTTTTCTAAAAGAAAATATGCCACATTTTCCTCCTTTAAATGCTTTAAATTGTCTTTTATGCCTTAAAAGACAGTTTAAAACAATTTTAAGCACAACACCGTCAAGTGCAGCATAGACAATAAAGGAAAAACACGCTTCTTTACAGGCACATCTGTCACACAATCACAATTCGACAGCAACCACCATAGTCAGGCCTTATTATCTCACATTATTCATATAAACATTCTAGTTAAAAATCACAGACATGTTCACATTTACACATTCAAGAAAGTGTTTTGTTAAAATTAACCGTCTCTGAGTGAATTACACAAGTCAGGAAGTCCAGCGGAACACGCTCCATTATTATCTCATGCCAGCCAGAGATTGTGGGAGTTTTACAGGAAATCCACGGAAGCAATATATCTTTCCTTGCCAAGAAATTTTGCTATGATGGTCTTTAGCAAAATGCATAATAAGGAAGACCAAGGAGTAGAAATACTGAATCAAATTCAAGCTCAGTTCCCTGATGCTCCCATTTAATCCTCAGTCCTTCCTCCTGCAGACTCTCTGTGTTTATGTCACTGAGCAGGGTCCTCAGTTGCCACCCTTTTGTAAACCCAGTGCTTATGTAGGTAGAAGAGTTTTGGGATGTCTGTAATTAAGATACACGGGTCGTCTGAGGACTGAGCAAAAATAGTTTGTCCCCTAAATATAAAAAAAAAAAAAAAAGTTATCTCCATAGAAACAAACTAGGAAAGTAAACTGTGAAAGAAGCATTGTCGCTGAGCCAAAAATTTTACTGGATCTCATGAGTCATGACACCACACAAGTACTCGACTGTCCCTAACTCTCACACACACACACAAGCTGCAGAAAGTGAAAGCAAAGAACATGTCCCATATTCCCCTCTAATGGCGGGGGTTGAAACATACTCCACTACTGATAAGCTAGATTCAGGATAGACATGTTTTTATTGGCTCTGTGCAAACGTTCACAGGCTAACTGTTTCCAGATGGAAGTTTGTGGAGGGCATATATATCATTCAACAGAGGGGGAGGAGAGAGCAGAAAGAGGCAGAGAGAGAGAGAGAGAGCAGCGGGGGTCTGTCAAAAGCATTCTGCTCTACTGACGAGGGCATTTCCTGTCTGGATTTGGGAGGATTAAGTATTTGTGCGTGGGGGGTGTTTGTGGGGTCGGCATGTGGAGAGAGGGACAAAGTACAGATCTTTTTGGGGGGATTTTGTGCATGTTGGATGTGCGTAACCATCCTTGTAATGCTAGTTAGGAAAACATGAAACAGATTTTATAAAGCACACAGAGCTGACAAAAATCCATTGTTGCCAAATAGTGTTTCATTGGAGTTCTGAGGTTGGCTGTTTTGTCTTGTTGAGTCATATTTCTGTAGAACATTTCATACAGAAAGCAGAAAACAAAACAACAACAACAAAAAAAACCTGTTAAAAAGTGTTGTAAAATGAAATATGATCAACCTAATTTAAAAATGAAATACCTTTGGATCATTTTTGACAGTATGTATTCAAGAATGAGGCTCTTAAAAAGCTAAAAACAGCTTCCTTGTTTGTTTCTTTCCTTTTATTTTCACTCTGAAACATTCAAATTAGTGGTCTGGTACTGACAAAAGAGCACAACAACCTTAACTGGAGCTCTTATGTGTGCATGTTTCACTGCTTCTATTCAGTCTATCAAGACCACCAGTTTTGTAAAGTGAGGTCACTTTTGGCGAGTTCTCACTTCCTGAGGAATATTTGTTTGCGACTAGAGTTAGATTTAGATAATAATTAAGGGAAGAAATGTCACACATGGACGGTTCTCTGTATTGTTTTGTAAGTGTAAATGTGCTTTGCTTGGATAACTAAACCTCTTAAAAGGGAAAATATCAAAAGCATAACACAAGGGGTTTAAAAAAAGCAACATTTCTGTAATAATCTGACACAAGAATGAATTTTAAGTCATCCTGTCGTTTCTTCTTTAAAACATGGTCACTGAGCCACAGCAAAAATGTGAGTACTTGTTAAATGTTGCGCCAAATTCTTCAGTGAAAGCATTTGGAAGCAGAGATCGTCTGCACTTTGCAATAAAGCAGCAGTGTGCAACTATTTCTTTTTAAGTCTCTTGCTATTAATCTGCACATCTACTGTACACACACCAACAGCCACTTGATTTTGTCTTCCTTAAGGGTGTGGTGAGATCTGCTGCTCCATGACATGACCAACTAAGTCAAATATTTACCTTGTGATCAGATTGAGTTTTCAGCTCCTTACTTTTCATTTCATTCCTGCTTCAGTTGACATCATGTTTATGCAAAGTGTGTGTCTGTATGTTTCTGATTTGTAAACAGAAACTGAAATTATTGTCTACTTATCACAGAACCAAATTAGGGTTGGAAAGTCCGGTAAATATCGTCCAGATGATGATTTCCTTGGTCTGCAGCTTTAATTCATCATCGGTGGTTGAAGTTGTGTCCATTTATCTGTTCCAGCAATAACTTTACTATCTAGCAGACAAACAGCAGCTGGACGTGAGTAAACTGACGGCTATTTCCCCAGTGTAAATATAGACAAAACTTGTTTGACCCCTGACATAAAGAGGAAACTGATGATTCAAAACACGTGGGGTAATATGAATGAAAATGTCATTGTCACAGGACAAGAATACATGCTAAAATCAATCAACCATGAATGATGCAATCATGTTAAACTAAAAAGCGCCTGGGAAGTACATACTGTGCCTCCACCAAAGCTGCGCAATCCTCCAATAACTGAAAATGTTTAGAAAGTTTTAGTTTGCATTAGCACGCACAGTGATAGACAATCATGATTGGCTGACTGTGGCCATAAGTTTAGGACAAAACCTGAGTCCTGTCAGGGAATATTAAAGCCCCTTAATAATTAATTTGCCAAATTTAAAGCTGAAAAAATAGATATTTTTAATAATAGATATTAACAATAAATCAAAATGGCTGTGTGCGATGAAAGTAACAAACCCACAAATAATTATTATACAACTCTCACCTCTTTGAAGTGTTTTAGCGTCTTTCAGCTCTTTGTTTTGATTTTTACAGCACGCAACATTTTGGTTCACTCTCACGGCTCTCATCAGTGTTGTTTTCAGCAGCAGCAGGTAGCTGGTTGACGATATGTCAGCATTTACAACTTGGTCCACTGCCTCCAAGTGGCCAAAAAAATCAAAGAATTCTACTTTAAATATAACTTAACACCAATCAGACTCATTTTAAAGCTGCTATAATCGATGACAATGTGTAATATGAGCAGCGTTGCTCTTAGTGATGAACCCACAGAGAATTATCAGTGACTCTGCAGCTCCTGAAACCGAAAACAGAGCTTAAAGAGAGTGAATATTGGACTTCAACACGACTCCAAATGAATGATAATGTTGCTTCATAATTGCTGGATGTGTAAATAAGAAACTGTTTGCGAACAAGTTCAACATATCAACTTAAAAGGTGATGATATGTAGTGTCGTGTTCACAGCTTGTATCTGCTGCCCCCCAGTGGCCAAAAAAATCACTTAACGCAGGTTTAAAGTGCACTGAGATATGTTCATTTATATCGTGTTGATGTAACACCACCTTATAGGCAAAATGGAAATTTGCAGCATATCTTGGAATTGATATGTATACATGTTGTCTCAATTTGGTTGCAATTGCATAGTTAGCCTAACCGATTTAAGAATGATGGCACTTTATATCAAATAGGCCACACCCACAAGAATTTGGCCGCTAAATATAGGAAAATTATACAGAACATCAAAATACAAATGAAAAACTTTTCAGGGGGCATTAAAAAATCAGGTCAAGATTGGAGAATGAATGGCAAAAAAATAGTTGTATGAATGGCCACATGGTGGCGCTATCAGCACCAGAAACTATAATTTGTTCCTTTCCATAACTTTCCACCTAATTTCATTGAAATATGCAGATTATCCTGCAAACAAGCAGACAAACATGACACTACAGTGAAGAGGGGGAAGCCAAGTACAAAGTACTTGCTCATTTGAATGAGCCAAACAAAGCCCTTCTCTGCTGTCGGACTACTGCTTTATGAACACTGCATGTGTGCAGGTGTCAGGTAACTTTAGTTAACAGAAAGCAACCACCTCCTTCAACACGCCCAGTGAACAGGACAGGACAGAACAGGCTGGCTTACACATGCAACAACCACACCTGGTTAACTGGTTTCACCGTTTATCCTCCATTTACTAAAATAGCCACACATCACAATCCTTATATAAGTATTATTTACTTTATTACTTTATTTAATTTAAATAAGTATACATTCTGTTATAGTAACACAGCCAATAGACATAAAGTTAGCAGGGCCACTGAGTCATTGAAGTCAAACCGCTGGAGGTCAGCAAAAACAGGATTTTCATCTGGTGTCAAGTTGCACTTTAAAGTAAGTAAGAAGAGTTATGGAAGTTTAAATGTGTCATCATTTTTTATTTAGTTTTGATTGCTCAGTTACCTGTTTCCACATCCTCAGGTTTGTTTTGAGGGATTTTAAAAATTTACATTCCACAATCACACATAAGGAATCTTTAAAAAGCTGCTTTATATAGTTAAGATCTTTTAATTCAACGATTTTGGTTTATGGGTTAAATTAAAATAGGATTTTTTTGGTAATTTAGTATTTATCTATTAGAATTATACTTCTGGCAATTTTGAAGATCCTCTGAAACAGCGTTTAGACTTGTATTTTGGAGATAAATGTACAGTTAAATAAATATAGACCTGATATGAAAAATGTACAGACTTTTTTATGGTGGCTACATAAACATAATTATGAGGGTGTGGGGTTGTGTAATTTGGATTATCTCTAGATTCGTATTTATGGCCCTGTGATACCGTGTGCATGTAGGCCAGTGTGACACACACACACACACACACACACACACACAGAGTTAAAACACAAAGGCGGTCTGAACTCCACCCATGCCGCGTCACTATCGACCTTTCTTAGCAGGTGTCACAGCCAGTTTCTTTCCATGTTCTCAGACGAGAGAAGGTGATTCTCACAGACTCAGCCTTGCTGTCACTTCCCGGATCCGGTGTGTCAGGGCTGCTGTGGAAAGTTTCTAAAGTTTGCTGCTGGAGAGAGAAGGAGGGGGAGCTCTGTGAGCGATAAAGCGGCGCTGCTGCACCGACGCACGGCTCCTGCAGCAGTTCGTGTGCGGCTCGGAGCTCCGGGATGTCGGCCGTGAAGGCGCTGCAGCAGTGGTGCCGGGTCCGGTGTGAGGGCTACCGGGATGTGTCCATCACCAACATGACAACGTCCTTCAGGGACGGCCTGGCTTTCTGCGCCCTCATCCACAAACACAGACCCGATCTCATGTAAGTAGCAGCCAGAAGACCGGACGACAAAGAGAAACTTTGTTCTTCTGATTCTTTAGAAACAGCCTTTCGCCTGCAGTCTGTATGCTGGCTGTTTACAAAACAAACCGTTAGGGAACAATATCTCCAGCTTTCATGCTGGTTTACGTTGGACTTTGATATAGGGAACAGCTGAGTCTCATGGGTCTGTAGGGAGAACAGGACAGGAGCTCAACTGATGGATTCAGTCTGTAGAGCACTTCTGCTGTTAACCAATAAGCTACAACAGGCTGACTGCAGAGTGCACACCTCCATCTGAGCTGCAGCTATTAGTCGATTAGTCGACTTGACTTGAAAAGTAACAGCCAACCATGTTTATAATGGTTTTGAGTCATGAGAAAAAAAAGAAAATACAAAAATTCTCTCATTCCAGCGTCTTAAATGTGACTATTTTCTGGTTTCTTCAGTCCTCTATGACTGTGGACTGTTGGTTCGGGACAAAACAAGAGGACAGCACTTTGGGACTGACATTTTATAGACCAAACGAATCAATTAATCAATTAATCAAGAAATAATTGTTAGATTAATTGATAACGATGAGAGAGCCCTACCTCCATCCAGCCTGAGTCAGCTGTAACAACTTAAGACCAAGTTTTTCCAAAGAGACTGGGTGGAAACTAGCTGAGAGATCAAAATATTTACCTAAAAGTCAGAGATGAACAGTCCAGCTTCTGCCACTCGGAGTGATAGTTGTTAGTGTGGGAATGCAAACTAGACCAAACAAACCTAAACATTAACAATTCAACTGTATGAAGAAAATATTACAACAATATCCACTTTTATGTAGTGTTACTTAACATCCACAGTGGCCCCACAGGGGGAAACGTCATACAGAGGCGGGAAAGTCTGCGTGTTTTTACACGTGGACTGGATTTAATTTGTCTGTGCAGCTCTCAGCTCAGTGACTGGACATTTCACTCATGTCTGTAACTCTCATTACGCAATATTTAGAAGACAGTGTGCAGAGCTGTAGACAACAAGAAGGACTTGAGATTTGGCCTCCCTTAAAGTCCCCCCCCCCCCCTCCACTTAAAAAAATGGGTTTTGCTTATTGCCACTCGGATGTTTGAGCTTCTCTGTGCAGAAGCACAGTGAGCAGTTTTCACATTCATCTGCACTCACCTTAAATCTGAGTTCAAGACATGTTCCTGCGAGCATGGTTGTGACGTCACAGCTAGTTTAATGTGGAAACCTGAAGCCTCCAGTGCACATATACTGAGAATGGACTTTTCAGTAGGAAGTGTCTTGTGTAAAGCTGCAATGATGAAGCAAAAATGGCAAAAACTGACTGGTTCCAGCCTCCCAAATGTAGATTTTTTTCTGTATTTTTATACTCCTATATGATAATAAACTGATCTTTGGATTTTGGACTATAGTCAGAGAAGACATTTTGAAAAGTAGCCATGGGCATTTTTTTAATTATAATTTTTATATGTCTTAAAACATGTCTGGAGGGGATCTTTGAAGACTTGATTTGAGATTTGAAAGCAAAAACATTCATTTGACCTAAAAAAAAAATAACTGAGAGGGCAACGGGCACATAGCCATACATCTCACATATTTAATCTTTATGTCTATTCATTGAAAAAACTTGGTCTCAGCTGTAAAGGACAATATTAACACAGCTTTGAAAGGAATGGTGAAATGTAACTTTGAGCATTCAGAGCCCTGAAAGACTCAAGACGTGTGACTTGACTTGGATCTGCCCTGAAGCAGTTGAGAGAGACTGGATTTGGACTTTGCCCAAAAGATGTAAAACCAGCTCTGGGTGTTTTCATGCTGTAAATCAAATGTGCACATATCTCTGATGTCAGTTTGTCATCATGTTGATCATCCTTGTCAATCTGGAGCTGTAATCAAGTGTGTTAGCTTTGTTTGGTGGCTGCACGACAAGGAAAGGAAATGATGTCACCCAGTTTTAGGACTACAACTAAATATTTTCATGATCAGATTCTTCTTCTTATTTCCCCATTAATGTTAGTTTTTTCTCATTTGAATCGAGGGTCTAGGACTGAGGATGTTGAGCATTGCTGCACAGACTTTTTAGTCCCCTGAGGCAAATTTGTGATATTGAGCTATCAATACGAGCAATAGATGATCAAAACTAGTGTTTCAATTTAGGTTTATTGACTAATCAGTTAATCGACAAATCATTTCAGCTCGCTGCAGTTTGCCTACATGTCAGTTTGGAGCCAGAATCAAATATTTGAAATTTAGCTCTGTTGTATTTCTTCATGGAAAAATAAATAAGATCAGCTTCTTTGTACTTTCTCAAGACTTTCTTGATAACTACCAAGGAATTTCCACAAGGGAATAATAGTTTATATTTTAGCTTGACAGCTGTAAAGTGTTTTGGCACTTCAGATGGTCTGAATAACATCTGTCCTCTCCTGGTTTTGGATGAATTTTTCAAATGTTCCAAAGACGTGAGTCGCCATCTCTCACTGAACTTTGGCCTGTTTCGCACAGAGATGCCTGGTATTGTTCCAGGGAGGTCATTATGGCACACAGTTGTTTTATTTTAAGAAGACACACAGCTATTCCAGTCCTTTCCACTTCACTTTTTACCCGCAGCCACACCAGCGTGGCGGCATATTTCATATTGACATGGGCTAAAGCATTAAACATTGGTTAAATGCCCAGCTCCAGTTCACTCAATATAAACATTTTCAGGCCTGTGATGTGCTCTCATGCCTGAGATTTCTGTAAGTTTCTGTTCTTATGACACACTGCAGACATGTGATCAGTGATTGATCAGTCACAGTCGGTGTCGTGATATATGTTGAACTGAGGGGGCTGTGCATGACTAAAAAAAACACATGTTTGGTCTAGACTGCTTATAAACAAATAAATGAGGAAGGGAAGTTGGATCACAGTGTTTCTTACTAATGTTTCTCTTCTGTTGCAGAAATTTTGATTCCCTGAAGAAGGAAAATGTCTACGAGAACAACAAACTGGTAAGACATGTTCAGAGTCTTCATATTTACTCATGCGAGTGTTTTGAACAGGCAGTTTTTCTAAAAGATGTTTCCTGTATAAGTCTTAACCCTGATCCTTGAGTTAACAAAAGTACCTTTTTTTGCACTGGAGTTTTATCTCATCTGCATCTTATTCAAGAGTTATTTAAATCCTGAAACAATTAGTTGATTAATAAAATAGCTGATTGACAGAAACAAATCACCAAGTATTCTAATTTGGGGTAGGTAATGTTTGAAAGTTTTCAATATTGGTACGAATAATATACCACTGTTTCAGGACCAATGCCAAAACAATCATTTTTTCTATATCATAGTTTGGGGAATATAAACATATTTTAACCTTTCTTTGATTTAAACCTGCATTAACTGATTTTTGGTCAGTTGGGGGCAGCAGAAAAAAGTTGTGAACACAACATTGATATATCATCACCTTTTAAGCTGATATGTTGAACTTGTTAGCAAACAGTTGCTTATTTACACATCCAGCAGTTACGGAGCAGCTTTATCACTCATTTAGAGTCGTGTTTCTGGCCGCTTGATGAATGTAAATATTCACTTCCTTTTTAGCTCCGGTTTTGGTCTCCACCCACTCCTGAGGGAAATATTTGGCTCTTTAGGTGCTAAATGCTCCACTATGTTCACCAGCTAGTTGCTAACTGTGTCACCAACAGTTGTTCTAATATACACCTTCTGGTGCTTCTTTGGACACGTCTTCAGTGATGAACCCGGGGTCATAGGGTGTTTCAGGTCTTTAATCATCAGACACCCTCACCCAGGCGACCCAGCCAGGGGTGATCAGTCCCCGACCTGTGTCCAAGTGGCCCACTGCTCCACAGAGACCCCCTCCTGATCTGCAGCCACTGCGAGGCCTTTTCAGCAGCCTCCAGAATAACACAATAATATTTATATAATTTTAATTTAATGGTGAAAGCTCATTCTTGACTTTGGGAGTTTGAGATGTGACTTCAGTGTGGTTTCATGATAACAGATGATGATGATGAAGACTCCGAGATGTGGTTGAAAGCTCCACAAAAAGCTAGCAAGTGGACCTTGACATAAGATTATTTTGTAAAACTATATATCTTGGGGTTTTTGATTGTTGGTTGGATAAAAACCTGCAATTTGAAGACGTCACCGTATAGACTATAGTATAGACTTAACTGATCAATCTAAAAATAATCAACTTTATTGATAATTAAAAAGTATTTAGTTGCAGCCCTAAATGGTTTCTACATGTGTGTTGGCTCTGGATATTACATCAGCACCACTTGATGTTTGCTAATAGAGAATTTTCTAAATCAAAGAGTGTCAGTACTCAAACATAGCTGAGAGGAGAAGTTATTGCCAAACTCAGAGTGTTTCAATCTGGGCACTTTGACTTTGGCTGCTTGTTTGCATTCTTTACTTTCATTTTCTCTCTGGAGCTTCATTATTGGATTTAAAGCTCTGGGACCGACAATAGCTTAACACAGCACAATTCTGTTCTTTTAACTGAGTAAGACGCTGTTCTGAAGTTTACCTGAAACAACGGGCCGGTCAATAAAACGATAATAAACCACATGCGATGAAAGTGGCATAGGGCGCAGCAAAGTAAACAGGGATTTTTATGGGTCCCTTGATCATCTGATTACTGATTAAGTTATGCATTGTTGGCCTGCCTCTGCTTGTTGTTTTTTAACGCTTCCCTGGAATTGCTGAATGTGAGTCTAGTTGGGAAATTCCTGGCTCACTTAACACATGAGGTGTAGATTAAATCTGTGGTCAGAATCTGGTCATTTGAAAAATTTTTGTTTAAAGGACAGGTTCACAATTTTTCAAGTCTGTCTTAACACAACAGTCAGGTGCCTGTATTAACAGTGAAAGAGGTTTTCCTCGCTGTAATCATTCCTCCTGTTCATACTGGCTGTTAAAAGATCCCCTTCGAATGTGCTTTCAACGTAAGTGATGGGGACCAAAATCCACAGTGTGTCCACACAGTCATTTTGTGCAAAAATGTATTTAAAAGTTTATCTGAAGCTTATATGAGGCTTCAGCAGTCTGAGTTAGTCATATCAAGTGAATATCTGCCACATTTACAGTCTTTTTAAAATCAAATTCCCCTTTTTGTGTTTCCTCAGTCAATGTTTCTCTGTTGAGCTGTGGTGGAAGTATAGTAACAAAAAGAGGGTAAAATAAAGGTTCAACAAATATGAAACTTTCTCTGGGACACTGAAACTCTCAAACATGCACATCAAGCAGCAAGGGTCATGTCTGAAGTGTGTTAAGGTGCAGAAAGTTTTTCCTCAAGGTTTCACAAAGTCAGACAAACTGCTTTTGATGTCTTTTTGTCTGTGTTTTCATCTTTGGCCAGTCAGTCTAGATTCTGAAATTGCACCATGAGCTTCCTCTGTTTTGTTGGATAAAGTCGATGTTATTTGCAGGCGTTCAAGGTTGCAGAGGAGCAGTTGGGAATTCCTGCGCTGTTGGATGCAGAAGACATGGTGGCTCTCAAGATTCCTGACCGCCTCAGTATCCTGACATATGTCTCTCAGTACTACAATTACTTCCACGGACGCTCCCCGAGTGAGTATAGATGTCTGTCTGTGTTAGTCTTTGCCTCTGTTCCTGTCTCCTCATCTCATTTGTTCATGTCTCTGTGTGTCTGCTTGTTTACTGCAGTTGGTGGTATGGGAGGGATAAAGCGGCCGGCCGATGGCCCTGTAGATGAACCGTCTGGCAAGAAGAACGAGCCGGTGTCCGCTAAGGTGTTCCCCTCGTCGAAGCCTGCCAGAGAGAACAGCCCTCCCCGCTCCTCTAACATCACAAAACCCTTCCCTTCCCCAAAACAAAGCAGAAACGCCACGCAGGTAAACTCTGCCGCCTGAATAACCTGCACAAGCATCACAAAGTTATGAGTTTGATTTTTCAAGTGTTTAGAAAGTGTAAAAAAGTCTTGCTTTTTGAAATGACTTTACTAACCCGGAGTGTGGAAATTCATCAAGCCAAACATGTTAAAGATGACCTAAATGGCTACAAAGATCTGTCACGTCCAAGTCTTATGACAAAACAAACAAATAACCCACATTGCCTCCAATCAGTTACACGTCATGAACAAAGTCGTCATTTCCACCTGATGAAACCTCTTGTTTCCTCTTCTAGGACGTGCTGGTTGAGAAATCCAATCAGACGGGGACCCTGAGTAATAAGTGTGTATCCTGTAACAAGCACGTTCACTTGGTGCAGCGACACCTAGTGGACGGGAAGCTCTATCACAGGAACTGTGCAAAGTAAGGAACTCACAAACAAGACAATAAAAACCAAACGTTTCAAAGTGCTTCACATAAGGCCAGTAAATAAAAATCATAAAATTATTAGATTTTAAAAACCGATAAAACCATTTCCATATACATATATCTGCTTACAGCTACATTATAGTGTGTTATAAACCATTTATTAACTGTTTATATACAGCTTATAAATGCTAAATAGTGGGACTGAATAGAAAAAGTATTTAATCAAAATCTGAAAGTCACTCATGCATATTTTTGATTGCAAAAAATGACTGACTGACTTATGTCTTGTGCTTTCTGTCTTTCAGGTTACTGTCACCAACAAACACAAGTGCACCCCTCCGAGATTTACCTAAAAACACCGCTCTTTCTAAATTCACTCCTCAACCAGACTTCACTAAAACCAACACCCCCACTCCCACCACTACACCCTCCAGACTGGGACCGACATGGCTGACGGAGAAACCCAGCACGCCTCCCAGCTTCTCCAGCACTTTTTCCACCTCATCTGCTTCCCGGCCTGCTTCAAGTCTCTTTTCACCTGCTAAAGAGAGTCAGACAGCTTCGGTCTCCAAACCCACAGCGTCACAGACAACCTGCAACGATACCTTCACTACAACCACCTCTATCAACACCAGGCCCACTGCTGCGCCGCGAACCTCAACCACAGCGGCGAAGACACTGCAGTCCAAGCTCAAGTTCTTCCAATCAGACCACACCACTAACGATGAAGCTAGCAAGACTGCAACCAAGAATGTTGAAATAAATAGAGGTTTTAATGTGACTGGTAAGACTCAGGAAGTCACCGCAGGTCAAGCTGTGACTGTGGTTGTTAATGTTGCTGGTGCTGGCAGAAAGGAAATGAATGTGAGCTTGGATAAAGGCGAAAGAGCCAAAGCAGCTGGCGTGGGGGGAAAGGTGTATTTGAGACAGGAAGACGGTGAGAGCAGTAAGAAGAAGGCATCAGCGGCAGCCATCATCTCTAAGAAACTGACTGAGGAGAACAACAACAGTAAGCCAACGTGGACGACTGTAGTGCTGAAGAAAACTGACAAGTAAGGAACCACACACACACACACACACTCAGAACAGACTTTAAATCTTGCTTTGGCCTGACCTCTACTGGTGAATAAAGGTATTTAATAATACTTCAACACCTCTATTCAGACCTTTTCAAGTCGAGACCCCTAAGAGGGAGACAGAAGGTGTGAGAGGGAGGGTGAAGCTGAAAGTGGACCCTTCGATCCTCGATGACCTGCAGCCTCCTTCCGCCACAGACACCCCGAACTCTGCTCCAAGCCCGGCCGGCAGGAGCGGACTCAGAGCCAGAACTCCAGACAGAGGAGGCTCAAAGCCTGGCAGTGCATCACTCAACACATCAGGTTAAACAGAAACACTTTCTGTGACTGGATATAGAGTGGTGTGACCCGCTGTAGTGCATGTTTGTGTGTGTGTGTGTGGCATTAAGTGTGATGTGCAGTATGTATGAGGAAATGCTGGTAGTGCTTTCCTGTGCACTCGTGCAGTATGGTTGAAATCTTTATCACAATATAAATAAAGATATTATAGCAATATATAAAAAATATATGCAAAATCAGTTTAAAATCAATCAAAATCAATCTAAAAAAATAACCAAACTGATCTTTAAACAATGAACTGCACTGTGGCGGACTGCACATGTGCATCAGTGTCTCTTCCCCACCACCTCCGCCCAGACTTTTTCACTGAAACTGATGTCATCCACATAAAAATAGCCAAAGTTTAACCAAAATTAAATCTTCATTGTCTGTTCATTGTTAAATCTTCAAAAAATACTGTAAAATACCACACTGCAGAATAGAAATTGACCTTGTTTGCAGTTCAAGGTGCCCTGTCAAACAGTTTTTACAGACGTGTGCAACAAAATAATCTAAGCTCAAAGGTTTTGGAGCTTTCAGCTGCATCTCATGGTCTTCTTCTGCACATACTACACTGTACATGAAGAAGACTGAGATGTGGTGGTAATTTCCAAAAAGCTAGTAAGTGGATCTTGAGTTTAGATTGTTTTGTTATGCATACTGTTAAGAAAGGTCAAGAATGGAGCTCTATGTTAAGTTTTACAGACACGTCATTTATAACGGTGGTTTAAGAGGAAAATGAATTAAAACACACAGCAGGTTTTAATGTGGTTTAATGTTAATGTGGACCTTTAGTAGGCTATTTGTTCTCTTCTGGGTGTTTGGCTGTGGTGTTGGTACCATCTCTTAATCACAATACAACAATATGAACTGACAGTGGATAGTGGGTGACACTAAAGTTTTAATTAATTTCTTTGTTCTCAACAGCATCAGAAAACGAGTCTCCTGGGGACTGGAGGTCCAAGCTCAAGCCTGTTGGCAAAGAAACAAAGTAAGATTTATTTTCTTTGACTTGTTTCTGGTCATTTTTAGCCCTTACTAGCTGAATTTCAAGTGTTAAATGTATGAGTGGTTTTTCCCCCTGATGTCCTGTCCATCCATCCATCCTTTGATCCAGTCCTTCATCCATCTATCCAGCCATCCCTCCCACAGGAAGCCTGTACCTGCTGCTCCTCCAAATGGCTCAGCCATCATTTGTAGTCAGATCTTTCAGTCTCGCCCCTTCCGCCACATGCATGTGAGCCCCAAATGGTGTCAAGAACGGCTAGAGTCCTCCATGGTGCAACATATGCTCAGTGCTCAGAGTTCTTTTCTCCAGATGACCCTTCCTCTCGCTCCCATGAATCAAAACAAAGGACTGTTGTGGGAAAGAAAGGGGACTAATTGGAGTAGATGATGAATTGCCAATGAAACAATTAAATTTGGTCTCTCTCTTTCCCTCTTGTTTTCTGCTTATCCTCTGTCCTCTGACCTGATAGTTCCTCTCCTAAACCATGGGCTAACGGAGCCGGAAAGTCTCAGACTTCAGAGCTTTCTGTCGGGCCTTCTTCCTCCTCTCATCTTCCCAGCCCGACTATTACTGTCACTCCACCGGCATCGAAGGGTAAGAAGGCAGTCTCCTGTATTGTAATGCTTTCCAGTTTCAGGTTTACTTCAACTTTTGTCTTTGTTGTTGCCTTTCTGCATATTAATTTTTACACCTTTCATCTTTCTCAGGCTTTTTCAATGGTCAGACGGATCCAGCTGCTAATGGTAGCAAGTCAGAGTCAAAGGTCTCCAAGGTACTGAATCAGAAGGAGAATTAGTCTTTTTGGGTGGTTTCTGTAATGTCTCTAAGTTTTAGTTTACAGTCTCCATTTAATGTTTGTGTTGCAAATATGTGTTTACATCTGTAGAAGCCAGACTACATTCCCAAAGAAGACATTATAAAGGAGCTTCAGGAGATTGAAGATAATTTGAACGAGCTGGAGAAGAGAGGAGTTGAGCTGGAGATGAAGCTCCGCAGCAGCGAAGAAAGTGAGATAAATACACACACAAACATACAGTATTAGCCTCCTCTTCAGTCAGGAGTGAAAAGAGGCAGATTTAGAGGAAGGAGTGTACGTGGAATTAACTGTGTGTGTGTGTGTGTGTGTGTGTGTGTCAGAGGGTGAAGATGACTCTCTCATGGATGAGCTCATGGTTGAGTGGTTCAACTTGATCAGGAACAAGCAGGTGGCCATGCGCCGGGAGTCTGAACTGGTCTACATGTGAGTACACACACACACACACACACACATGAACACACTTAGAGAAGAGGCATGCCGCTATTTAGCGATTAGTGAAACAGACTTGTGGCCAGAAGGTTGACAGTTTGAATTCCCAGCGGCGCGTCCTGGAACATGGCAGCTCACCCCCCGCTGGCTGCAGTGGACAGAGAAGTGAGAATCAGGATGCTGCTGAAAAGCACACGTACACTGCAGTTATTCAATATTCCTTTGATCATTTTATGTTAAATTAGAAGACACCAATACTGTACTTCCACCAAGGCAACAAACTGCAAAATGTGTTATTTTAATAGTATAATCAATTTTAGTTTTTGATCTGCATTTGAATCCAGATTTACAAAAGCAACAGTGTTAGACAATCATGCAGATTTTTAGAAAATACCTAAATCCTGGGTATAGTAGGACTCTGTACAAGTGAGTTAGACTCATGACCACAGAGTTAATTTAAAAATTTAAATTGCTTTAGTGCCCCTAAAAAGTGGAAAACCACCAGCTTTTGCAGCTTAGAGTTGTGGTCATGTCAAATAAATTTGGTTACATTTGCACCATATTTATTAGAATTATGGAAGTTTATCTATAAGAATTTGGCTTTAATTTTAAGTGGGAATTAACATCAGACGTAAAGATGTCGGTGGCACGTAAGGGCTACTGCAGCGTCCGCACTGACTCCAACAAACTGTCTTCACCAAGAAAAAAGAAATTTACTGGACAAAAATTGTTTTCAACTTGGCTCCATAAGAAGTACACAGTTATTGTTTTCCCCAGCCCATCATAGCTCTAATCATTTTACAGTACACAATTAATTAATACAATTAATAGGTTAATAACATATAGACAACAGGAAATTGGCTGACTGTGGAGATTAAGCTTCAATAAGTGTACCAGAGGGGGAAAAAGGACTCTTAAGTGTTTAAAAATGTGGAGGGTTGTGTAGTGACACATGTCTTTCTGAGTCGGTGTGGATTGTTTCATTTGATAAAATGGGTCTTTTCCATGAGATGAGTGAAGGGTGTCAGAAACGCTTCAAAAAAGCAATGTGGTTTGCCATTAACTGCTAATGGGGAAAAAAAAAAAACGGCATAATCAAGTGTGACAAAATATTTTATGCCAAAAACTGGATGAAATTTGTAGGAGTGTTGGAAAAAGGTTGGCACATATTCAAAACTGTGCAGATTCTGTGTAGGCGGTAATAGCCATCACTTATGTGTCGCACCAAAGAATCCAGTAATAAAGAATGTTTCCTCTAAAGTGTTTCATAAATGGTTCCCTGGTGCTGCCATCAACACTAAAACTAACCAGTTCCTTCTTGGTCCGAGACCTAACTTTCCAAAAAATTTTATTTTAGTGTTTTATGTAATTTTTGAGACTTCTTACTAACAGACAAACACAACTGAAAACACATGTTTTTATGTTTTGTTTTTTTTTATGTGTAGAGGAAAAACCCAGGACCTGGAGGAACAGCAGCCCAGTGTTGAGCAGGAGCTCAGGAGACTGATGGAGAAACCAGGTGAGGAGCTTTTACGAGACAACACAACATGAAACAGAAAGACGATCTGAGACTAAAAAGCATTTGTGTGCGTGTGTGCGTGTGTGCGTGTGTGTGTGTGTGTGTGTGTATGCAGACCATTTGAAAACAGCCTGGGACCGGAAGAGGGAGGAGCAGCTGATGACCAAGCTGGTGGAGATCGTCAATGACAGAAACGCTATCATAGAGGGTCTGGATGAGGACAGACTCAGGTGTGTCCACCACAGATTTTTGTTTGTTTTCAGAGTGACAACACACAAATATTTCTGAATTATATAACATTACGTATGTATGTGTATAGTGTTTGAAATTCAGGGTTTAAGGGTGTCCACTGTTGTCACCCTTTTTATACTCGGTCCCCTAGTTTTAGAACAATACAGCAGGACACTGAGCCTCATGCAACAACCACTCATACGAACAGATTTGTTTTAGGCAGGTGAGTGCCTGAACAGATAGTATCTGCCTTGTTTGATTTAGAATTATTTATGTCTTAATCTGAATGAATTTGGAGTTAAAATAAGATACCGAAATCAACTAAATTAAAATACACAACTAAAACAAATTTTGAACTTCAGTTCACCATATTATCATCATTGTGGCTGCCAATTTACTGAGAGTTTTTTTTTAGATTTTCCACTTCAGTAGTTGTTGTGAACAGCTGTCTGAGGGTCTTTCTGCAGGTTTCTGTCCAATTTCATACAGTGTAACATCACCTACTGTAGGCTATAATAGTCTCTTGTCTGATTTTTCAGTGACTGTTTTATCCATTGGCCCGCTCCCATCATGCACTGCTTTGCTTTAGAGAGACTCCATGTCCAACCATTCCCTCTTTATTTCTGCCACAGCTCTGATGACACTTCGTTGGAGGCTGTATTAATATTTTCTAATTGTTTTGGGTCTCCCACTACTCTTTTTACTCTTTGGGAACATTTTTGTGAATGTAGCCTTTATATGGACAATTGATTATGCTGATGACAAATCTCACCAACACGCACCTACTCATGAACAGGTGACATTCATCAGGCTGAAACAAGCGTGAAGTTGGGGCAGTTAAGAGAGTTTGTTGACTCCAACTTTGAACACTCGTACAATCAAACCTCACAGAAAAAAGTACGAGAGGTTTAGGATAAAAATATGAAAATGTTCTTGCATCAGGCCCAATTATCCTAAACATACAGGCAACATACTGGCCACAACAGTCACGTGACCTCAATCCAACTGATCGTGTGTTTTTCTTGCTGAAGACCAGAGTGAAGGTTGAAAGTCTCCAAAAATTTTCAAAAGCTACCAAAATTGTCATTTTGGCCACTTGGGGGAAGTGGAAGAAGCTGTAAACACAACATATTATCACATTATAACGTTGTCATGGCTAACATCTTAGCTTATTTACACATCCTGCAGACACAGAGCAACATTTTTACTCATTTGGAGCTGTGTTTCTGTCACGTGCAGCTTTATGTGTATAATTTTCTGTCCCCTGAAATTGGGGGAGATATGTTTAAAAAGGGCTACAGTTGCTATGGATTGCACTGTATTTATTGATATATATGCACTGTAGGTACCATTGTTAATCTGTTTTCAATTTTTTTTGTGTGTTCTCATTTTCTCAGGGAGGAAGAGGAGGACGAGCAGCTAAACAAGATGATGATGAATTTCAGTGAGTATCTTCACCACCTCCACAGGCCGTCTAACCCCCCCACGCTCTGTTCATTAGTTTTCACAACCCCGGAGTCACTGCAACTTAGTTGGCTTATAAATTATCCAATTGAGGATTTCCATCATGGACGCCTCTAATTGAAGTAGATAGAATTGTCATTGTGGTTTATGAAAGTGTGTGTGTGTGTGTGTGTGTGTGTGTGTGTGTGTGTGTGTGTGTGAGCCTGTGCTGCATTTTTAAGGGTGCCACTGGGCGATGTTTTCATCTCATTTGATCTAATGACTGCTAATGGAAAAAAACATCAAACAAAATGCTCCCCCTCTTTTTGTCCGCGGCGTTCCTATTAGACAAATGGATAATGTAGCCGGTTAATTTGACCCTCTGATAGAATATAGTTAAAAACCGGCTTCATTTGCAATTCATGACCGGGAAAGCAGGGCTGAAATTGAGGAGATTTATTGAACTTCAGCGAAAGGTCGTAATGTTACAGCGAGTGAATGCCGACTGTGGGCTAAAGACTAGCCATTTCAATTTAATGTATTCATAAAGTTAATGCCAAAGTTTCACAGTTCATTCCCACTCTGAGTACAGTCGTGTGATAGTTTACACACATGTTGTATCACATTGCAAATAACATATATTCTTATTTTACCGTTGTGTTGGAAACTACTCACTGTCTGACTGGCTGGCAGGTGTCAGTTAAAATCACTATAGGTTTAACTGTTGGTACATTAAACTGCTTGTAACCATAGCAACAGTGCTTTGTGAACTGTCACTTTTGAAGACTTTAGATTTCATGATGAGTTAAACTGACTAAAAACTAACTTTAAACACAACCTTTAACACTGTAACATATTTTTGCCTGTTATATAAGCACAATAATACACACAGAAGTGTGCTAATATATAGAAAATAATGCCCTCGAGAGAAAATGTTGCCTCATATGTTATTTTCATGTTGGTTTCAGTGCTTCTGTAGTGAGAACATAACCTATAATTACTGACTAACTAGACACTTCTGTTTTGGTGCAGTAAACCTCTATTTGTTGTCTTAAATCAAATAAAAAACAATTATAGTCAATTTGGTAACAGTTAATCTTATATATTAATCACAGCATTAAATTGTTGGGGGGTTTTTTGGTCACTTGGCCACAACAAGTTAAAAATTACACACACACTTGACATCTTAGCAAACTACCCTGCAGCCTGTTTGGCTACATATTCAGCAGAGACTGAGCAGTATTGGCATTAATCTGGAGTTGTGTTTCATTCTCATTTTAGCTCTGTTTTTGTTCTCCACCAGCCGCTAAATGCTCCACATGTTCACCGGCTAGTTGCTAACTTTGTGTGTGTATAATTTGGGGGGGGGGCAGTCAACACATCCTCATAAAAAACCCAACAGTATAGGTCCAAAATTCAGGCCGGGAAAAACGACCTATAGTTATATTTAAGCCATCTAGTGGCCGTTGTAACTGTTACAAATCACTGTTAAAAAATAATTATGTTTTATGGTGTGACAACGCTGTGGTTAAGGTCTGGTTGGATTTAGGCACAAAAACCCACTTGGTTAGGGAAAGATCATGGTTTGAGTTAAAATGATCACTTTATACTTCTTTAAAGCAACCTTTGCTGTCACGGCAACGGTAAACACCACGATGTTACGGTTTTTATAAAAATGTCCTGACTCAGTTGGAAAGGGGAATCGAACAGTGGTCTCCTGCAGCAAAGTTCACTATCTATCTAGCCATCCACCCAACCCACCTCCTTCTAACAAGGCAAAATCATCTTATCAAGTCATCTTATATTGACGTCCTCTGAACTGCGTCACTTCCCTGGGTCATAATTACTACAGCTGCTAGATGGCGTAAACGTAACTATAGGTCATTTTTGCTTGCCTGAATTTTAGACCTATACTGTTGTTTTTCTTGTGAGGCCCTACTGCACCACTATTGCCCCCAGTAGTGGTGCAGTAGGGGGGCAGATTCAAAGAAAACGGCTGCCTGCTGTGGCTGGAAACGAGGTTTATGAGAGCGGTGAGACTGAACCAAAACATGAGTGACATTAAAAAGTAACCCACGTTACTTGGTCGGTTGTCAGTTGGGTCGTAACAGCAACCAAGAGCGATTTTCTATACTAACATGTTGTCGTCCTAACAGTTGGAACTCGAACAGTCTCATAATCATGTGCCAGAGTCCTTCTAAGTAGAGCTGCAACGATTAGTCAACAACTATTTTCATTATCAAGTAATCGTTCTGAGTCGTTGTTTAAGAAGAAAACTTCCAAAATCTCTCTTTCCAGGTTCTCAAATATGAATATTTCCTGGTTTCTTTAGTCTTCTATGACAGTAAACTGAATATCTTTGGTTGTGAACTGTTGGTCGGGATAAAACAAGACTAAATGACTAATCGATTAATCGAAAAAATAATCAACAGATTCATTGATAATGAAAATAATCGTTAGTTGCAGCCCTACTTCTAAGTAAAACAAACCTTAATCAGCTGAACTACTGTTTGTGCCGCAAATGGTACTTTTAAAATCTGACCTCTCTCTCTCTCTCTCTCAGACATGAAGAAAGACAAGCCGAAGAAAAAGTCTCCGATGTCCAAACTGTTCGGCTGGGGGAACAAGAAGGAGGGATGATGCTCATCAGAAAACACAACGCTGATCGCTTTCTTTGATGTTTTTCTGCAGCTCGCGTCGTAGTCTTTAATGTCAGTTAACTCTGCCTATGATTCATGGGATATCGTGGATAGTGTGTGTGTGTGTGTGTGTGTTTGTGTGTGATCTGTCATTCTCAGCGCTTGTAGAAAAATGCCCTTCCCTCTGTCGACTGCATCACTCAAGATCTGACGTGACTCCTGCCTGCCGGTGCCACACACACACACACACACACACACACACACACACACACGGAGATGACGTTGAGGGGTTAATGACACACCAGCTCTGATGTGATTGGGTTCAGTGCTCCAGTTGTAAATTTTAATCCTCTTCTAGTCTTAATCTGTCTACTTAATACTCCCACAGACACTCTTGCTTTCTCCTAATAACTCTTCCTTGTGCGTCTGTTGGTTGTAAACAGTAACGCTGATGCTAATAAGAGTCACAGAACAAGACCCGTTACAGAGGTCAGACAGCTGGTTCTTGCTCTCTGATCCTGTTTTAGTCCAGACTACAAGTCATTAGTGACCCCGTGACTAACTTTCAGACCCTGTTGTTGTTGTTGTTGTTTGTACATGTTGAACTGCACTTTTCTTTTAACCTCAAATGTCTCTCTTTGTGTACTTTTTCTGGCCAGGGCAAATACGGCACTCAGGCAATTTTCTTGGACAAGTTTGCCATTTAAAAAACAAAAACAATGGTTCCTAACCCGGCCAGTTAAACTCAGGACCCTCCCAGAGGTTGTGAGATGTTTAACAGGATAGACAAACAGAAAAAAGGTATTTCTCTAACATGAAATTATGTTAATTTCCTCTTGTTTCTTCTTTTTACCTCGTCCGGCCTCTAAAAAGTATTAAATCAAATAAAATAATACGAGAAGGAATAATCACTTTTTAGTTTTGTTTGTAAGGATCCACACTGATATGTGGACACATAACTCACTCTTGACCTTTGGGAACAATATATGAAGAGAATCTCAGCTCAAAGGCCACTTACTAATAATCCAGAGCTTTCACCTGCTTCTTGTGGTCTTCTTTCAGAGACAATGATCCTTCTTCTTAAAGTGAAATTGACTCTTTAGTAACTGGACATTTGTGTTTAGATTTTCTTTACCACATATACACATTGATATTTTTCTGATGTAAATATCAGCTCAGTACACTTCATAATGAGTTCATTCATATCTGATGATCAAACATATTTGCAGAAAGTCACTGGTGTCATGCTTTGGCCTTTTTTTTTTTTTTTTGTGGCTGTTTTACTTTATTGTCCAATCATGTTGTACTTGAGTGTGTAGTTTGTGTTTTTACGGTTGATTAGAGGAAAGATGAAATCTGATTTGTATGGTGAGATTCACAGGCGTTTTAAGTAAAAGCAAGAGTAGACTGTGAGTCTCGGGAATGCAAAAAAGTGATCCATATTGGATCTGGATTTGTACATGTTTCTAATGTTTCTTAACTGAATTAACTGTTGAGGATTTGTGTGTCATAATGAGATGATATTTGTGTCATTAAGTCATTTTTGCAGAGGCACTGAAGCAACTTTTTGTGTATGTTGTGACCAAACTGCTCAATTTCAACACACCTGCTTGGTAATACACATAATTTAACATTGTATATACTGTACGTTAACGTTCGTGCCCCCTTCATTTCCCCATTTCTCAGCTGTGTTTATTGTATGAAGTTGGAACTTACAAGGATTTGATCATTAAATGGAGAAACTAGCCTGGATTTTTAATAAAGAACTGTAATATCTTTACTCTCATTTTAATAAAAGATATTGTTGATCCAACATGCTGCTCTGGAGTGACATTTACCCAAATGAAAATAGAATAATGCACACAACTTGAACGGTGAATGTAATCAGTACTTGGTCTCTTAAATTACTGCAGTTCTCCTGAGTAGCTCTTTGCAGGAGTGGTGGTGGTTCAGTAGTATATCTGAGGGTATATTTTAGTTTAAGAATATCAGATTACTTACTTAAACGTGTTGTAGCTAATGTCATGTTGACTTTTAATCAAGGCTTGTATTTTGGCTCATAATTTTCAAAATTTTAATCATAGTTGGCCCGAGCAGAGTTTATCATTGGTTATTTAAAGCAGTTAACAGACTGCAGTGATGATGCATTTACTCTGCATAAACACCAGGAGGCAGCATGAGCCTTTCATGTCACTGGAGCTTGAAACCTGCAGGTCTTTGATCTGTGCAGCTGACAAATAGACTAAAGATCCAAACTAGACATAAGATGACAGACACAAGGACTGATTTTAAGTTTTCTGCTTTGGGTTTTCATCCTGTTCTTACTTTTGTACGCCTCACCTTCAGTCACCTCCAACTCAGTCTGTTATCACTTCAGTGAAAACCTATTACATAATACACATGCCGCTATTAACTTACATTCTCTTTTTGTCAGATGTCTATATGACAGTGAAAACAGAATCAGGTTCCTGATCACAGAATGCAAAGATTGACAGTCAATAAAAATCAGTAAGTCTCCTTCAGCTTTTGCAGTTTGACTGTTGCAGAAGCTGCTTGATTTCTGCACAAAAAACTCCAAACTCTTCAAAAACAGAGTGAGGAAAGAACAAACTGTACGTAGCCAGTGTCAAGTCAGTTTTATTTATGTAACCCAAATCAAGTTCTTCCTGAGGTTTCCTTCATTTTTTTCCCCGTTAAAGGTTTTTTTAGTTAATTTTTCCTTATTTGAATTGAGGGTCTAAGGATAGAGGACGCTGTAATGCTGCACAGATTGTAAAGCTCTCTGAGGCAGATTTGTGTTATTGGGCTATATAAATAAAAATAGACTTGACAAATCACAGATTTGCCACAAACGTCACTCCAATCTGTACAACATACGACACCTTCTATCCTTATACCCTCATTAGGAAAAATTAAAACATATACTGTATATTTTTAGTGGTTCAAGACATTTCAGTTTTAAGGATCACATATTTATTTCTCAAAAATAACACATTTCTAGCAGGGGACGAGCTAAAAATGTCTGATTTATTACCAAAATATAGAAATCAGGATGCTAAAAAAGGAAAAGAAAAAGAATGATGTTAATGGCTTTTCTTCATAATATGTATATTTCTCTTTCTCACACTTGATTTGTACGTTTTGACAGGGCATGTAGCTAAGTGCTGAGTCCTCCTTTAAAAAATCCGGGGGGCATTGTTGTGGGCCTTCTCCAACTGTGGGGCTGTAGAAACACCATGACCTTTAACCTTACTAATAAAGGGCATGTAGCTGAGAAGAAGATAAATAGCAACTGAAAATGATTGTGCTTCCCTGACATTTTAAAACCAAATACTTAAAAGACTCTCCTCAAAAAGCTCTTTTCTCCATTATCTCCTACTTCTTGAGCACCTCAGCATGTGTTTGATCAAAACTCACATGGAAAATTTTAAGATTTCTATAACTCTTAAAAATGAACAGTCCGTCATCTTTCATCATCTTACATGAAGCTACAGGTGAGGAATGCGTAAAAACACAGTGTGCGAAAGTGGTCGGTACAAACAGCTGTTAATCTACTGCAACAAAACCACAGTCATGAGGTCGAATACGCAAGAACACATGCAAACACAAGAACAATTTCTCTGCTACACTTAAAATATCCGTTTACAGATGCAAAGAGGGAAAGTGAGAAATAATACAATAAGAGGAGAAAAGAGCAGGGAAATTGACTTTTAGCTTCTGTTTGATTTTTTTATTTCATATCTTCTGGTGTGAAAATACAACAGTGTGTAATCTTTTCCTTTCTAAAGGCAACATCTGTTCCTGTTGTTATGTGTGAAAGTGTTTGTTGATTCCTTCCTTAAACCGTGATAAAGTGTTCCATCACCGCGCCGCTGTGTGTCTGAATCAATCATGTCTCTGCTTAACTTTGGAACATGTTTATCTTTGGGGTGAAAATGTGCCTTTAAGTCAACTCAATAAGGTACATTTACAATGTGGGAGACTGGGGTTTCAGTACCGACTGTAAATATACCTTTGAGGTGGTTCATTTACATAACACAGTGGGCCCTCACATAATATTCACACAGACTTTTAAACAGTTTGGTGAGTTTCGATGAGGCTCGACTCTGGTCTGACTTAATGCGATTCAACCATTCACAGCTCGTATCTGTTTAATCCATGTTAGAATAGTATAAAGTCTGAATTAGCATACACTCAACCTGCTGGTATTGTTGTTTCACACGCTTTTATTATCCTCTCCTCACTTTTTTAAGGTTTAAAGAGAAGGTGCATTCATAATTTGACACGCTGTAAACTTCCTCTCACTATTTCTTCTCACCTTTTTATCAGTCTGTAACTTTGTCTTTCTCACACACACACACCACACACGTCCTCTTGATCACATTCTTCATATATATTATGAATCCATTATAATTTTGTCATCCTGTTTGTCCACGCTGTATTTTTGTAATTTGTGGTCTGTTCTGTACACACATCGATTGCAGTCTGTTTGTCTTGGGAGAGGGAACCCTCCTCTGTTGCTCTTCCTGAGGTTTCTTCATTCTTCTCCATTTTTTCCCCGTTAAAGGGTTTTTTAGGGAGTTTTTCCTTATTTGAATCGAGGGTCTAAGGATAGAGGATGTTGTGTTGCTGTACAGATTGTAAAGCCCCGTGAGGCAAATTTGTGATTTGTAATATTGGGCTATACAAATAAAATTGACTTGACTTGAACACACTGGTGCCTTCAAGTCCTTCATGTTTATCATGTTCACGAGACATGATTGAACAACCCACAGCTAGAGTTCATGTTTTGTGATGTCACATGATGTTGCTGGGCCTATAGCAGTTACTTTCTAGTATTTTTCATATTGATTGCTTTTGTTTTCTACACTTTTCTTGTTCCCGTGATAATATTAAGATGCAAAAAACACAAAATCAGGAACAAGATGTTGGTTTTTATCGTCAGTCACCCTCTGTAGCCAAAGTGTTCTTATGACCTAATGACTTGAGCACGAAGCAAATTGTGTATTTGTCTTCCTGTGTTGAAAATACAACCTCATGAGTTTTATTTAAAGGATATAGCTGGTGATTTTCTATATTCTTCTTATTATCAAAAGTCATATATATCTTCTTCCTCTGTGTGGCAGGCCTCCGTTGTCGTCCAAAAACTATTAAAAACACGTCAATGATGTCATGTTCGTTTGTTTAGAAATGGCTCCAAAGACTAATAACAGCGATCATGTTTTCAGTCTCCGGAGAGTAGTTCTGTGTACGACAGACGCCACTGCACATGTGCAGGATCGCGGTTTGGTTAAAAGTGCTTTGCTAGCTTGTTGTGTATCACAACTTCTTGACTTTGTACTAAAGTTATTTACAATTTACAAAGTAGCACAAAGTCATGAGGTTGTGATATGCAGCACAACAAGCAAGCAAAGCTGTTTAAATGTTCCTTCACCGGCAGCACGAGTCACTTCTCTCCTGAAACTTAGTCTTTGGAGCCAAGTTTGTGTAAAAATAAGTTTCAATAGATTAGTTTTAGATTATTTGAAAAATACATGTCACAAAGCTAAAACGGGTGTTTTTTGCAGCTCATAAACTGTTATTATATTGATGTCTTGTATCAGTTGGAAGGTTCTTCTTTGTAATTGCATCAATTAGCATAAGGATAAATATTGTACTAAAGTAAAATGGATTTAATGGATTTTATATTCTAGATGTTACTCTAGTTAGTGCTCGGTTTCCGTGTTCCAGTAGGTGTGAAATTATCTTCCTCATAAAGGTTTTGTGTGCGATTATAAGGGAGTGTGGCTGCTTTTCCCTCAGTGTGTTTTGATGGATTTCATGAGGTTTTTATAAACCAGTGAGAGGTCATAAAACTGACCACATGAGGAAGTTTAAAGTGCTGTAATCTCATTTTGTAGGCTGCTTTATTGAAAAAAGAAACACATCTGTAGATATTTAGTCAGTGCTCGGGAAAAAAAAAAAACTCTTCGTACTCACACACAACAGCGCTGTATGTTCTGCTTAAGCAAAACAGTGAGAATAAGGTGTAAAAGTGATGACAGATTTAACGGTGGAGGAGGAGGAGGAGGCTGATGAGTGTGGAATCCATAGCAAAGTGATTTTTGGTGTTCAAATGATGCGTCCCCGCACTCGCATGCAAACACATGGTGGAACAAAACGATTGGGATTGAACTGCTCCTTTCTGATTTCTTTTAGTTATTTTTCTGTCTGCGTCTCCTTCGCTGCGTTTTGACAAAGAGTCCTGTTTCAGTATAAGTGTGTCTTTGTGACGACAGCGCTGGAAAAGCGATCACAGCCCAGGGACCCCCTCAAGAACCTCTGGATGTCGCCCGTGGAAACCCTTTGCATGTGGTCTCTACTTGCACAAACACACACATACAACAGTGAGTACACACACACACACACACACATCTTGGTGGCGACAGGCGGGAAAATCATTTCAGGATTTTGGTTCGGGTTTCCCTCTTTGTGTTTCTCTAAGTGTCTGTGACAAGCCAGGAGGGTAATGATCAGTGTGTGTGTGTGTGTGTGTGTGTGTGTGTGTAAGAGAGAGAATATGTGTGCAGACAGATTAAGCTCCTCCATGGATGGATACTTACGTTTCTGTGAGTAATGTGAAAGACAGAGAGGATATGTGCTCAATGAATCACAAACACCATCTACCAGGGTGAATATTTCCACTCTCGTTTTCAAGTAAACACTCTTTAAAAGATGAAACATCGTCCTAATAAATGATTTGCTAAATATTAAACAGAGAATTGTCACTAAATAAGTTGATTGATTTGCGCCTTTTTATTTTATTTATACACAAATTGATTTAAGTTCTCCACAAATTTTAAAAGGAAAGGTTATAAATACAGAATTGTAAGAAGAAGTAACACACACTCCCTCATAGAAATGACACGTGAAATAACATGTCTGAAAACCACATGAGCTTATATAAGGATTTATCACATGTAAGTAAGTAAAGTTTATTTGGATAGCACCTTTATAGATCAGACATCACAAAGTGCTTCATTATAAGAGATAAAAGACAGACAAAGCAAATAGGAACTATAAAAATAAAACATAAAATATAGATAGAAATAGATAAAAAGAAAAGTCTAAAAGGGTGTGTTGAGCTGCTTTTTAAAGATTACCACAGACCTTAAATCTACAGGAGACGGTTCTAAAGTTTAGCAGCCACAACTTCAAAGGCCTCCTTTAGTTTTGAGTCTGAAGCATATGTGATGTGACATACAAACACACACACACACACACACACGCAAAACTGTAACTGTGATTTCTATCTCCCAAAAGACTCCCAACACTGTTATTTACTTTTTTTAAAGCTCCTGAACAAAGTTTTTCTCTATAACATGAAATATTTGTGACTAAATAAGTAATAATAAAAGTTAAAGTTTAGAATAAAGCAACCTTAGTTATTATTTATTAAAAGTTTAAGATTCAAAAAATCTGCTTCATTAGGACTGTGCGGGTGTGGTTTGATCAGATACGGTTGCCGGCGGCAACATCAGCAACATCAGCAACAACCCCACAGCTGACATCTGATTCAAATGCTGCTAAAACACCAGAGACAATGATGGAAATGAGTCCAGGACTTTATTCTTCTATTCCTGACAAAGTCTCATATGTTGTATTTTAAAATATATTAGAGTGTTGTCGATAAACCTAAATCCTGATTGGTGCACAGAAGTTTAAGATATCACCTTTTTCCATGTGAGCCTTGACCAGTTCAGACCAGTGAGATGAGCTTGGACAAAAACACGAATAAAGAATAAAGAAAGAAAGAAATCTCTCAAATGAAATGACCAAAACTTTTCTGACTTTTTCAGAAAATTGTGTGTTCATATAAAGTCCTGTTACTCATAGTAAGAGGCTGATTGAGAAGCAGAGGAAGTAGAAGTCAGACTTTGTTACGGCATACTCATCAAGAACGTAATGTTATCAGGTACATCCCACTCATTTTCATACCAACTGCAATATCCAGATCAAATACAACTGCAATTTAGCAATTCTTCGCCCCCAAAGTAAAATTTTCTAACTTTCAGTCATTTTCAGAGCATCTTCTAAATGGAACAAACTGCCTCATACATTTAGAGAACTGGCCAGTATCTCCACCTTAAAGAAATACATCTTAACTCGATCATAATATGATGTATTTTGAGGATGTGGACCCCAGGAAGACTAGCAACCACTGTGGTGGAAGCTAATGGGGATCAAAATAAACAAAAATTGAGAAAGTAAAGTTTTAGGGCCTTTAAAATGTCTTCTTAGAGCCAGAAGAAACATTGTACTTTTCATTATGTGTTAAACAAGACATTTCAAAGGGAGCTGATTATAGCGCTGAGTATTTTGAGTAGATATAACATTTCACATGTTAAATCACATGTGAATACATCATGTGAATGTGTCACAGTTGTGACGTCCGACCCTCTCTGCCTGCTGTGTGTGTGGTTGGTTTGGCTTCCTGCCTCGGGAGCCAATAGGCAGAGTTGGAGAGGACGTCAGGAAACTGTAACTGTCTTTTTTTGTTTGCACGCATCACACACTGCATTCATTACTGACCTATCTGACTAACATTATTATTATTTGATCTCATTTCATTCTTAGAAACTTTATTCATGTGTGATTCCCTTTTTTGTCGTTGACTCTGGGCCAGTTGGTGACACATAATATCAAAAAAACACGTGTCTGTGATTTTTTTGTGTGGTATGTGGTATTCCACTTTTGATAAAGATGGATTTGTGTGCCGGGACATAACACGTAATTACGCAGGTGCAAAAGCTAAAACATAGACCCAAAACAGGTCCAAATGTGGAACACAACTTAAAGATATTTTTGTAATTGTCCAAACTAGAATTGTCATAATTATATACCTGAAAATAACACACAAATTCACTGATGACACCTTAATAAGATCTATTACCTCTTGCATATTTGAAGGTCAGTGAAGTACACTGACACTGTGCATTTGTGTGCATACGTGTGTATCTATTGTTAATTGAGCTGAATTGAGAGCAGCAGCAGCAGCAGCAGCAGCAGCAGCAGCAGCAGCAGCAGCAGCAGCAGCAGCAGCAGCAGCAGCAAAAGCTTAAAGCAAAAAATGAGAGAAGCACTCAAGTGGCTATCAGTATCATAAAGGAACAAAAGTGAAGGAGGGGAGTGAGGGAGGAGGGATGAAAGGAGATGATTTGCAGCGTTAATCCAAATTGAATTACGCTGATAACATCAGTCTCTCTGGCTTTATTTTATATACAGTATATATATTTTTTTTCATTTCAAACATTCCTGTTACTTGCGCCTACAGTCACAAGAGTTCCTCAAGATATTATGAGACACACTTTGTCTTTGAGCGAGCAGTGAGAAAGGTAACAGCAGGCTGGCTGGCGGCTCGCTACAACATATCTTCAGCAACACAAAGATACTAACGAACAAACAGCAATCAGTGCATATTTATTAGACTCTGCTTCCTCCCCTTTTTCTCTTTCTCTCTCTCTCGCACTCTCTGTTAATAGTGTAAATTAGCATATAAATGAGAGATAGCATGTGATAGAATCCACTCTGCTTCAATCTGTCCATTGGGACTTATGATTATCTCTTTCTCCTCCTTTTTTCCTCACTCCTTATTACTCTTTTCTTCCTTTTCTATCTGCCTTTCTCTCCCCACTTTCCTCACAGCCACTTTCTTCTATTTCTATTGTAGGACTTTTTATTAACAGACACAGTTAAAGTGAGTCATTCACTCTGTTTGTGATTATTTGTTTACCTGGATGTGTGTTCAGGCTGCCTCTGTGTGCGGTTAGTTTAAGCGCACCTAATTGCTCCTGACTAATTAGCAGATGAGTCGAGGCATTTGGGAAATAGGGAGCACACACACGCACACATTCGCACACATACGCACACATACGCACACATACGCAGATGTGAATACACACATTTATAGCACCTTTTCGTATGTGTCCTAAGTGTTCGTCTCTTGTTCCTTCCCTCTCTTGGCTTTGTGTCCCGAGACAGTTGAAGCCCAGCGGTACGCAGCAGGAGGTGTTAATGATGTGAGGGCTCTGTGTTCTCTGCTGGGAGCGATCTGTTGTGTGTTAGCTGCTGTCTGTCACCATACGAATAGAAAAACATCTTCATACTTTATATATATATGTGTGTGTGTGTGTGTGTGTGTGTGTGAGTGTGGTGGAGCTCTGAAACTGATGTCTCAGTGTAGGTGTGTGTCTGTGAGTGTCTGGTTTTCCACTTTTCAGCTGCTCTGCATATTAAAAGTCATGAATCTCCCTCCTGCCCTCCCTGCCAAACAACACTCAGACAACTTTATTTGTGTGTGTGTGTGTGTGTGTGTGTGTGTGTGTGTGTGTGTGTGTGTGTGTGTGTATCCATCCATATTTGGTTATGAGGCCTGTGCTTTGCGTCACTGCTCCCTTTTTATAATTCAGATTTGTTGGTTGTACACACACTGGATGTGTTCATGTTGTGCGGGTGTGTTTGAGGTCATGTCGAGCTCTGTGACAGAAGCAGAGAGAGAAAACTGTATTTCTATTTTGAGAGACTTTTACTTCTCCTCCTCTACTGTACATTTCAGGAAAATATTAAACTTTTTGCTCCGCTACATATATCTGACAGGTGTAGTTAATGGTTATTTAGCAGATTAAAACTTTTATCGTTCTTCGCTCATTTCGGCGCATGCTCTTCTGCAACGACACGGTCTGTGCTCTTGTATAAGTCTTTTTGTCTGCATATGTAATGCACACCATCTTTCTTTCACTTCCTTTCTTTCTCCAACTGATTTTAAAGTGCCAGTTTATCCAAATTACAAAAAACATTCCTCTCACTTTCCTCCAGTGGTATCCAAACACGCAGACAGTTGTGGTTTTAGTTGATCAGGGTTTAAGATATCAGAAGTGATTGCCTCCACTCCAACGCGAAGAAGGTAATCAAACGATTACAATTGACATGTTAACGACATCTTGTTTTCAGAAATTATCCACAGACCTTGTTGTCGACTGCTTTTATTGGAACTACTTTCTACTGAATATCAGAAACCATTTTTCTTTTTTGACTGATCAGTAATTAGTTGTTTTTTTAAAATGTAACATAAATGAAATTCCTTTTCAACACACCCCAGTGGCATCTTGACAAACGTTATTTCAGGTTGATGAGCGTCATCTCATCAGGATACTTCACTGTTTCCTAGCATGAACACGTACGGCTACTGTACCTTTACTACCCCTTATGTGTCAAATGACATACGCACTGCTACGCAACACAGTCAATGTATGTTGCACTTCAGAGAGCGATATCTCAAAGCTCGCATGAAGGAAACCAAAACTAACATTGTACCACAAGAAGTGGGTCAACAAGACATTGGACTAACGTGGAAGATCGCTGTTTGTTACCCGTCTTCAACTGCAAGTCAACACTGTTTAAAAAAAAAAACAACCATGACCACGATCGTCCTCTAACTTTGTTGTTGTAACCATGATGACGAAGGACCCCTAATCTTAACGAATCTTTACCCAAACTATGATCTATTCCTAAACCTAACCAATTCGTTTTTGTGCCTAAATCTAGTCTTGCGATACCAGACAATCTGAGATCTCCGCCTACCAAAGTCTGCAGATTTATGAATGCATGGTAGTTGCTTGAATGGTGGTGAGAATGGCTGCTAACACACCTACGCCCCTTACATTTTGTCAATGACTTACCGGAAATAATGCTCTCCCCACATTCTCCTCCGTAGTGAACTGCACGTCACGGCCCCAATATGAAGGGCCACATTAAAGACTTTGGATTGGTTCTACAATGCTGTTTAAAAAAAAACTCTAATTGTTTCCACCCAGTTTTAACAACGAAATCTGAGAGATTGTCCTCAGTCCTTTACAGACTGATCTCTGAGCCTAGCCTAACCAGACCTTAACCATAGTGTTGTTTTAAAGTCTTGTTAGACCTTTGGATTCTTGAATACATTTTACTGCTGGTACTTGACTTTAAAGTTGCATAATATACCCTGATAGCATCTTTCATTGGACGCTCCCTGTCTGGTGAATGCACACATCATTCAAACGCTGATGACATCATCAGGGTTATTTTCTCAGACTTGACAAAGCTCCTCCAGAGCCACATAAGACATTACACAAATACATGTATACACACAAGTGTTTTCACAAGCTGACTAGTATTCCTAATGAATAGTTAACTGCATTCATTTGTAAAGGAATATTTTTCCATCATGTTGCAACTTTAACTGAAGTAAAAGTAGATTTTTTTGTGACTTGGACAGGATGAGACAGCGGGAGTCAACTAAGAAACACATCGGCTTGATGTGTCTGTCATCGGGATCATCAGTCTCTGCTAATGTTTGGTATTCTGTGATGCTGACTCGTCATTTCCCCTGAATAAATACTCAGAGCTGGGGCTGGCTGATGCACACACACTAGCACAAATAGAGTAGATGTTAGGGTAAACATTTAAATAGTCTTAATTATTGCCCTGTGAAGACATTTTTCCAACGACCGAAAAATGAAGCAAAGCCAAATGAAACACACACACACTTTGGCACTGATGCTTTGCAGACAGAAAACCAAGAAAATGATTAATCATCCAGCAGAACACTGGCACCTCTGTTTCACCGAACGCAGATTTGCATTCAGTTCTTTTTTTGGCTTCCATCTTTTTTTTTTTTTGTATTTCTGGTTCTGCTGCTCACTGCTTTACTTTATTGCCTTTAGCAGCGTGCTGATGGTTAGTCTACATGAGCTAAAAAAACACACACATAGAGGATCGGTGATGACGATGGATGATGCTGGAGTGAGTGAATCAAAGTGAATCACAGTGTGTTAGACTCCTCTGGTGGCGTCCCCTACACAGGAAGAACATTTCAAGACATACACACACACACACACACACACACCAAGCCCTTAAGATCTGACACCCTTTCAGATATCCGCATTAGACGCCATAATCTAGTTCCTGGCTATCGTCTTTCAAATCTAATCATGACACACCACTCATATTCAATATCACCAAACCTCCAGCCTTTTAGTTTGGCCTCTCAAACCACCGTGTAAAAGCTTCATCATGGGCCACGCTGATGAAATTACCCTCTATTATCCCCCTTCTCTCGTTCTCTTTTCCTCTCCAACTCTCACTCCCTCCATTCTGTCTTACTTGAAGGAGTGTGCAGATTTAATTTACAGCAGGACTCATGAGCCACTTAGCGCAATCTCTCTCCGTGTGCAAGGATTGATTGATTAGGCCTTATCTTGTTATCTGGGTCTGTGGTCGTTTGATAGGCGTGTTTGTACTCTCACTAGTCTCTCATTCTTTCCATCTGTATCCTTTTCCTTTATGTAATTTCATGCCTCAGTCTAGTCTGTGTGTGTGTGTGTGTGTGTGTGTGTGTGTGTGTGTGATGGCCTCCAGCTTCTCCGTCTACTTTTCCTCCGATGTGGGAATCAGACACTGATAAGGACGGATTGTCTTGCAAGATCAGAATTAGGAAATTACACGGTTTGCCCGTCGCAGATTCACACCCCTCCCTCTCTGTTGGTGAACTGCGAGCCGATATTGTTTCTTAGAATTTGCTTAAATTGCTTGGCTGTAATGGCTGGCTAAGTAAATACTCCACTGATGCAATTTCAGCCATAAGGCATCAGCTTGTTCACTTTGAGCTTGTTGTTTTGTCACTTCATTCATAAATGGTACTGCCGCGTGTGGACGAAAAAAAATGGCTTTTCAGAAGCTTTGTTGTTGTTCTTCCATAGAAATCCAATCCATAAAAAGCTCTTATGTTTGGTATCATTACAGCCTAACTGGAAATCTGTCTGTGCCTTTCTTGACTTCACCCGGATAGAATTAATAAAAAGAATTACATCCAACAGTATTTCTTTTCCATTTTCTGGATGAAGACATGGACTTTCATCCCAACAATGACTGTGAGAGTATGTAACTTCCCTGCATGATACTTTCTTTTCATAAGGAATAAGAATGTCATATGTGCATTTTAAAAAAAAGTTAGTTTCCCCGGCTTTCATGTGATATTGTCTGTCTGCTGTTTGGTGCTGGGTGGGCTGTGTACAGTAGGTTGTTTCTGCTGAAACAGCTGCCTGGAAACAGGATTGAAAAGGAACTGTGAGAGCTGCAGAGTTGAGTGAAAATTCTCTGTAGAGTCGTAATTATGAACGGCTCCTATTGCAATCACGTCCAATACCAAGATGATGCCATTATGTCATCAATTATTACATATCAAGTATGTTTGATGTGATGTGCATGATATAATTACAAGTGCACAGATTTATTTATCATTGATTTTTGTTTAAACATGAGTTACTCACAAATTTTGAATAGATTAAGTGAATATGATTTTTTTTTTATTTCTAAAAGCTTTTGTGATGATCAAAGGAAGCAGATTCCCTCTTTTGATATTTACCCCCAAACAGTGTGACAGTTGGCGGAGCTTTCAAAGATCCACCTGCTGTAGAGAAAATACCACATTTGGAAATGTTCTAATATATGTTACATGTTTTACTATGTTTAAGTAGAAATATTTTGTGCTCATCTGCTTCTGCGAGTGCAGACACTTGGAAACAGTGATTAGTGATTTAGTGATAAATAGATACTAATGAAGCAGTTAAAACATCTGAACCAAAAATAGCTGTTACACTATGGCAGGTAAACTCCACAGGTGGAGATAGAAGCACTGAAATGAAAAGCACTTTAAACCTGCATTAACCGATTTTTTTGGCCACTTGGGGGCATCGGAAACAAGTTGTGAAGACACTGACATCACCTTTTAAGTTGATATATTGAACTTGTTAGCAAACAGTTGCGTATTTACACAGCCAGCAGTTACGGAGCGACATTATCGTTGATTTGGAGTCGTGTTTCTTTCCAGTTTGTGAATGTAAGTCCAATATTCACTCTCTTTTAGCTCTGTTTTTGCTCTCTACCAACTCCTGAGGGAAATATCTGGCTCTTTAGCTGCTAAAATGCTCCACTACAGGATGTTCACCAGCTCACTAATTGTGTCTGTTATCTGTTTGGTGCTGAGCAGGTAGTGTACAGTTGGTTTTTAGAGCTTTTTCTCTGAAAACAGCTGCTGGCTGCAGCCGAAAATGACGAAAGTGAAGCAAGACAGTAAAGTTGCAGCCAGACAGCTAAACAAAGAGCTGAAACTCACTATAAAGCTCCATAAAGCTGAGGGGAGCTGCAGAGTCGCTGATAATTCTCTGTAGGTTCATTAGTATGAGTGACGCCTCTGACATTTGATTCATTGTTATTATGAAAAATATTGATTATAGCCGCTTTAAAGTAGAATAAAAGCTGATATTCATTATTGGCTTTTTATGGGATAAAATAAACATAAAAATGATGGGTCGTCAATACTGATTTGGACATTTTGCATCCTTAGAATAATATAATAATTGTGCTCACTCAACCTTTACTTTTATATTTTCAGGACAAATGAAAGTAATGAATTTTTAATGCACTGGCAGTGTAATGTAAACGTAACAGTGACTTTGGCAGAACAAACTTTTCATGATGTTTTCTGTTTTGACTTTGCAGCTCGTCCTGAAGGCCTAAACCTTTCGAGCTCACCTGTCCTCATCCTGCGCTCACTCTTCAAACCTCCTGCCTTCCTCCATCACCTCTTTCTGGCTTGAAATCTAGACTCACCCCTCCCACGGTGCCTAAACCAGACCCTTCCTCACCCCTCCCAACCCTGTCTCCTTCCCCTCCATCAGTCCCGACCACCTGCACCGCTCCTCTTCATCCCGCTCCCTTCCTGAGCTCAACCCACCGGCTCCTCCAGTCTCCTGCACTTTTCCCACCGTCTGCCCCAAGCTAACTCATAAACACACACACACACACACACACACACAGTTGGAGCGGCAGGTTCTCTCTAATGACGTCCTTGGAGTATAATTAGTCTGGCCAATTAACAGCAGTAACGATGCTTGCATTCATTATGTCAAATTACACTGTGCTGACAAAGTGTCAACTCAGCTACGCTCACCTGCTGAGGGTATCTGCGTGAGTGTGCGTGAGTGTGTGTGTGTGAGAATGTGTCTACGAGTGTGTTTTTGCTGGTTTATTAAATCCTACTTCATCATTCCAGAGATGAAGAATTTCCTACCCTTTTCTTCGTTGCTTGTGTAGACACACACACGCACACACACACACACACTCACACTCACACATATGTGCATGCATTCAATTAGCACACTTGCAGTAGATCTGTTATTCTGGTGCCTGTTGTCGTGGCGATGCTCTCGTGGCCAGGAATAAGGCCTGTGAAACCAGTTGGATCAGTACATTGCATTATTAAATCATGGATATTGATTTTCTCTCTCTCTCTGTGTGAGTGTGTGTGTGTGTGTGTGTATACACAGTGTTATTAAATGCTATATATTACCACGAGTCAGATGGGACGGTGGTGGCTGTGATCTGTGTGGCCTGCGATGAGATTTTGTGCAGCCTAATTTGCATAACACTGATGAATGTGAGAGAGGGGCGGGGCCTGGAGAGGCTGGAGGTGGATTCATCTTAATTAGCATCTTGGTCCTCTGGAGGTAAACTACTCTGCTGGGAATGCACACGCATGCACACACACACACACAGACGCAAATACAGGCACTGGAGAAAGAAGTACTCAGATTGTTTAATAAATAAAAGTACGAGTACTACACCATTACAAGGATGAAAAGCGCAGGAGTATTATTAACATCATTTGCTTAATGTGTGTTCTAGTATTACAAATATGCAGAATGTCATTTTTTAATAGTGATATTTTATTATATATTATTGGATTATTATCACAGTTGACATCTGGTGTCCTGCCTCTGGCGGTTGAACCTGGACGCTTCAGTTCAGTCTCAGAGGAGGATCTTTTTTAAATAGCCTACTCTAGATTAAGATATTAAAAAAAAAAACAAGAATAATATATTTTTTTAGGTCAAACATTAATCTGTAAAGTCATCAAGTGTAGCTGTTAAATAAATGTAGTGCAGTAAAACAGTACAATAATCATTGCTGAATTGTGTAGTAGATTGTAGTAGTGCAGTAAAGTAGCACCAAATGGAAAATAAGTACTGTACCTCAAAATTATTTACAGCTTAAAGACCAAAACCAACCATGATTCCTACTAATAAGTATTGTCTGTAGTCACAGCCTGATCGAGCGTTCGCTTTTGTGCTGTAGCTCCAGTCTCATCCAAAAATGACATATTTCGTACACAAGTCCTCATATTGAAACAATAAATAGGCGGCTTGTCTGTGTCCTCTGTGTTGACTCATATGAACATTACAGAAATGCCTCGTGAGCATTTTCTGATCTACCGCTTCTTTGTCAAGGTCTGGTCAAGTTTAGGCGATTAAAACTACTCGGTTAAGGTTAGGAAAAGGTCGCCGTCACGGTTGAAAGAAGCCGACTATGATTGTTGACACAAAGCGGTCTCTCATTTTAAAGTCACACCCTTTGTTGATTCAATCCTCCACCCAGGACATTCTGCGATAGTATAACAACACGCAACTTCCACCTTTGCTACTTAAAGAGGAAAATTACTGCTATCACGACTGCGAGAGGTCACTTGTATGTAAAGCGTAAACGTGAGAGGTTTTAGGTTTTAAGAAGTTTTTTGGTGAGGGCGGTCTCCAGGATATTCCTTCATTGCTCGTCAAGCTAGCAAAACAAAGTAAACATGTAATGTACCAGGGCATGATCTCCGCTCGATGCTGAGCTTCTCTCAAAGCTCGAAAATGCAGTGAGGAAGTTGTTTCAGAAAGAGGACACTCATGGTGTTGATCACAGTGAAGGAACATGTCATCCAATACAATAGTATGACTCCTTTATGCATTTTTCATTGTGTTTGGGGCAACAATGGAGTTCTGCTACACAGAGACATACAGTAGCATGCAGGATAACCTTAGTACTGGTTTTAGTCTCCTCAGGGTAATTTTTGATACTAATAAAAAGATTAAATAACACCAGCCTTGTCCTTTAAGAGCAGTATTTGAGTAAATGTACTTAGTTACTTCCCACCATTGAATAAGGATACATCCATATTAATGCACATGGACTCATACATATGCCAACACACGCACTTAAACACAGACTTGATCCAAACAAAGGACAGGGACCTGAGCAGTCCTCTGATAGGCAATTAGCTCGTAAAGTGACATAGACAAGCACGCAGAGCCTCTGACAAGCACACAAATACAAGTACACACATATACACACATACACACACACACAACAGGGAGAGCTGGCTTGCTCTCTTGATAGGCAATTAACTTACTTCAGACACCTCATCAGCAAGTGAACAAAAATCCCCCTTTAATCGGACACACAAACACGCACACACACACGTCCTCGCAGCTTTGCATATGCAGCGTTCATTGCAGCATTGATATGCAGCGTGAGCAGGAGAATCTGTTCCCATTGCTAGCGCCTTAGCATTGCTAAATTTCAAATGCACATACACAAACACGTTCAGCCGCACACACACATGCACACACACAGACACACATACGTACACTCATCGGAGGGATCAGGGGGCAGATGATTCGTCAGGAGTCCTGCTGAGTTAAGTAATCACACTCGGGTGTTTAATCACTAACTAGAACCTGATGATGCTCTTTAATTAACACAACACTAATTGAAGAGGGCTGGCGAATCACAGCTCTCGGTCCTGTCTGTTATTTGAATAATTAGAAAGCAAAGGATTGTGGATGAGGAGCCTCCAGCTGCAGGTGGGTCAGCAGTTGGTGTAACCTGGAAATTTATTGGAGGAGACTCTCGTTGCCTAAAAAATGTCTGTGCTGTAGAGTTTGTGTTAAGGATAAAAAACAAGGCAGTAGTAGTATTTTAATACTGCACATTTGAATCTGTTTTCTTCAGATGATTAACACAAAAACTGCAGTAGCGACTTTGGGATGCTAATAGAAAAAAGTACTTAAAATCTATAATATCTGAAATTATTCCTCATTATGAAGATGTAAGGAATCACTGACAGATTCGGTGCAACATGATGTCCGTTTTCTGCTCATCTTGGCGACCAAAATAGTGTTTTGTGTGTTTACATTATGAACGTTCTATATATTTATGTTTACAATGTTGTAACTAAAGTACTTATTATGTAATGATGATGTTTCACATTTTAACCAGAGAATCAAAGTTTATTGCGGTGAAATGAAAACATCTGCTGTGACAAGTCAATTATTCTTATTTAATGTAATTCTGTTATCTTGCTTTGAGTTTTTAGGGGAGGTCTTTGTATAAGCTTTTAGCTTCCTGCCTCTCCTCCACAAACGTTTGGTTACTTTAAATTCATGTATAGCTGAGTGTATGTAGGCACAAGTGTCTTTTTACATATGTGAATGTCAAATCGTTAAATTGTTTGGGAAAATTTTAATTTTTTTAATGAGAAAAAAAAATGAGATTCCAGGATTCAGAAAAGAGGAGTGGTGTTGTTGAGGGAAGGAGATGATTATTTTTCTAAACTTTCCCACTGGAAATCAATAAGTGCCTCGTTATTTATTTAAAAAGTGATTTGTGAAAAGTTTTATTTCTGTATTTCAGACTGTGTACAATGTCAATCTTTTAATTTACAGATACCACCGCTGTGCGTCAACATTGGTCAACAGCAAGACCCTAGAATCTAGTATTAGTAAGTATCTGCTGTTGTACTGGTTTGTTTAAATGTTGCTTCTAATTAATTATATCATTATTTTCAAAGTACAGATGTGGCAGAATTCTGTCATTAGTTTGAACATCTGTCATGAACTAAAGCAAACAAGTTTTTTTTTTTTTTTTTTTAACCTGCTGGTGGTGGTGGATGAAAAGTCAGGAAATCACCACAGTTTCTATGATTCATCCTTTGGGGACCATGAATGTCTGAACCACATTTCATGGCAATCCATTCAGTAGTTGTTGAGATATTTCACTGTGAATCAAAGTGTTGGACTGACTGGAGCCTCTCCCTCCACCACGCTGTACAGATACAGATTTGTGGCTATAGGCCTTTTTCACAGAGGACACAGTAGAAGAAAACTGATGTAAGTAATAAAATTACTGATGGCTGAATTCCATTTATCTGCTTCGGTTTCAGGGTCCTGGTGTTGTGCATGCTGACTCACTCACATGGCTTACCGGGACACTTGAATCGAACAGAGCCCTCGTTAATGTTATTAGTAACACCTCTGCTGTGTTTTTTTTTTTTTTTTACAATGACAAGTCAAAATGTCTGCTGTTAAAAAGGCCTTACAGCTTGGTGTCTTGCCTCAAGTCAAGGCTGCTCAGTTACCCAGAATGTTTAACAGGATGATGAAATAGTGCATTTGATTCTGCTTTTTAAGAGACAATCACCTGGACTGGATATTGCAAACAGACGTTGCAAGATGTTGGTCCTAGACAAACAGTGCTGCTGATTCTCATTTGTCTCAGGATAATTGCCTGAAAGCTTAAGTTTGTTACAGATATCTTGGAACCTGGAAAATGCTCGTCTTTGCAGCTACAACCGCAGAAAAAAATGGCAACTGGGTCCACTTACTAAATCCAAATTCAACCCGTTTCTCAACTGCATCAACTGCTGAAAGCCGAGTGACAAGCGGAGAGCTTTCTCAAATCCTTTGTTCAACACAGATCTTCATGTCTCATAGACCGAATATGGGAACATAATAGCCAAAATTCATAACGTACCGTGAATGTATAAACATTTGCACACATTTGTGTGAGGAGCTGATAAGATTCTGACATGTGTGAGCCTGTTGTAAACAACAGAGCGTAAACTTTGTCGAATCCTTCCTGCGTCAGCACAAAGGCTGGGTGCACCGTGCGAGGAGTTGACGGGATTTTGATTCGACTGGGTTGGTGAAAGTGGGGCGAGAAGTTTGGTGAAGTTTCATATGGCAGAGGGGGGAAGGAACAGGACAGAACATGGCAATACGGAGCGGGGGATTAGTGTTTTGTTAATGAGGATTACCGTACAAACTGGTGAAAGGCACGTAAGCTGAGCACCACCGTCATCAAACCGATTTAGTTCCTTGCTCCTATTTAGAAGGATTACCAGACAATGGTATTGTAATTACAATTGTTTTAGCAATGAGACTGTTGAAGCTATTCTTGTCCGTTGTTATTTTACACTGCGTGGCTAATACAGCAGCTATGCTAGTTATGATAATGCTTAAGGTATGGTATTGCATTTTCGAGAGGCCTTATTGTGTTTAATTTGCGATGCTAACCTTGTTAGCAAGTTACAGGTAAGATGGTGTCTCGCTGCAGAGCAGTAGAGCTACAGGGTCTTATTCTGCTTTAGCAGGAGGAAGATTAACCAGAGAAATTTCTTCTTTCTCCCACCTCCGTTTATTTCCCCCCAGAAATCTGCTGCTGCTGCTGTCTGTTTATAGGTTCCACATGGGAAACGGACAAAGGTTTAAACAGAGGGGGGATTTCAAAAGATAATTAAGGAGGAACGAACAGGCAAACTATTGAAGGAGGCACGGAGGAGGGATTGGGAGCAGAGAGGATAACAGAGGAGCGGAAGCTACCTTTGTTGTGTCTCAAACAAGTGGATCAACTCCTGCCTCTCAAATGCCATGAATATGTATTATATCAAGTTATTCATCCGGCGCCATTGTTCCTCTTCAAATTATGTCCCACCAGAGGAACACTGAGGGAAGACAAAAGAAAATTGGGCAAATAAAAATGTAACAAAAACAAAAAACGACAGAGCTGTTCTTTTTATGTCCACACAGGTTCTTTTGTGGCATTAGAGGAATCTTCAGAGATGACTCGCTTTTATCCACTCGAATAATGCCACCTTTTGAAGAAACAGCTCTAATTAACATCTATTTGAATAATCAGATTATTCTACATTCTCAAAATGTGACTGAAATGTGGTGAGAAAGCAGGAATATATTGCATGAACATGTCTTTTGTCAGAAGGCACTAATGCACCAAACGTAATATGAGAAATACTTAATTCAGAACCTCTTTTCTACAGAACGATGTAGCAAACTAATTAAGGGGTTTATTGCTGGATGAGTTTCCAACTTAGAAATTTCATGCTAGGACCTGGCTGATACACATTTCGGATCTTGTCTCCCCATCCTGTTATATTTTTATTATTCTAAAAATGTCCATATTGGAGCTTTGATTTCTGATATTTAGCCATGCTAGCAGTGTAATTGAGAGGGATGGTGGTTGGTTGGTCAGTTGGTCCACCACTTTTGGTCCAGGTTGAAATATCTTAACAACTGTTGAGAACTTCTGGACAAATATCCGTGGTGATCCCCTGACGTTTCATCAACGAGCACAACCATAAGGTTGACTTTTATGGTTTTGAGTGAAATACCTCTTCAACTACTGGATGGATTACCATGAAACTTTGCACAGATGTAAACGTCCCCCTCAGGATGAATTGTAATGACTTTGGTGATCCTCTGACTTTTCATTTGACCATCATCAAGACAAAATTTTAATTTGTCCAGTACTTTGGTTTATGAATAAACTAATGACATTCCAATCTTCCTCAGTTGTAGTTTGTGTTTACTTTTAATTAGAAAAAGTTAGCTTGCTAACACGATGAACTAACATGTTGAACATCACTGAGAACAGTCTGTGAAGTCAACTGTGAACATTTTAGCATGCTCATGTTAGCATGCAGCTCAAAGCACTGTGGTGTCTAGCCCATGGATGTATTATAAAAACTGCACAGCAGACTCAAAAATGTTTTTTCTCGGCTCTGGAAAAAGTTTAACAAATATAAAAATTTAATGTATTATAAGGCTGACTGACGGCGCCATATCCAGCTCTAATACAGTACATCCATGGTCTAGCCTCACAGAGCCACTGACTGTAGGCTCTTTGTCTTGTTTTGGCTATACTTTCATTTATCCTTGTAAGAGCCACTTAAAGGTTCTATATGTAAAAATCAAACAATCCTTCTCATTAGTGACACTGGTGGCTGTTAAGTGAGCGACAGTCAGCATCCTGTTGCCTGTGCTTGCACTCCGTCAGCACAAGCAAGCAGAGGCACAAGATTATTGCGGGTGATGTCTTTTTCCCCGCTTACACGTATAATAATAACATAAAAGATCTGTGCTTCAGCAAAGCATCTCTCACTCCCAGTCAGTCCACAATTAAGCCTATATTTGTATTTGGTAAACTGTTTATGTTATTAAATATAATATACTGTATGTTCTGATATCATGAAAACTCCTACAATAGTTTTATGTATATTTTGAATGGTGAATTTTAGGAGAACTTTAAGTATATTAACCGTATATATATACTTAATTTATGTTTACATTTGAACACAATACAGATGCATATATTTATTTACCAATGAGATAGTAGATGTGCATGGAATTTTTAGAAAAACGTAATGCAAATTCAGATGTAGAGAAGCTTTTTACTGTGTCATATAAATATGGAATAGGACCAAGGATCAAGTAAATGTTAAAAAAAAACATTCATTTAACATTTTCTTTGTCTCCTTGACTTGTGAGTAGACTGATTAAATTCACAGGTAAGTTGGATTTAATTAATTAAACAGAACACGAGTGAAAACTAAGACTAGCCCAGGACACCAGAGTGGCCTTGAAATTTGGTAATAGTGCCACTACAACCCTGAATTTATTTTTAGTGGTTGCATGCTAGTACATACCTAGGATGATAATTTGCACATGAAAATGGAATTTAATAAAGATCACTAAGTCTACATATTGTTTTTGTGCTGATTATAAGTGACACACACGCAAAACGCCACGATGAATGGAGTGTTTTTTTCTTAGAAAGGACTGACATTCCCAAGTCAAACAATGAACATGAGACACACACAGACACACACGTACTGCACAGGCACAAACACAATAATATAGGTAGCACTCACCTGGAGGGAACAGAGGAACAAGGGGCTAATTAGTGATGATGAGAAGTTAATTTAGTCAGACACCTCAGGTAATAGTCTCCCCCCTCCTGTATTCATCTCCCTCTTTCTCACCTTCCCTGAATCGCTCCCCACTCTGCATATTGCTTTTTACTCTCCAATCCAACAATTTTCATGTTCAGACAAGGTGTCAAATGTTCTGTTTTGTGCTTTTTTATCCCTTCAGTATGTCACTATCCCTCTGTCTTTCTCTCTGTCAAACACATACACAAACAGACATGTTCAGATATGTGTTTCTGTGTATTCTTCAGAGATCTGAGGCTGCAAAGCAGGTGAGATTGTCAAGTTGACTAAGTGGGAAATTACATTATCTTCTGCTTTGACATTGCTGAATTGTATTGTGTGTGTGTGTGAGACAGAGAGAGTTAGAGAGAGAGGGAGAGAGCAGGCGAGATGGTTCCTGAGCTAAATGTTTGCTAGCAGGTGAGCCTGTTGTTGACAGATGGTGTTTGTGAGAGAAGCTCGCTCCCTGCAGAGTCTCACCCCAGGAAAATGCTCATACTAACACAGACAGGCCTACTGTACACACACACACCACACACACACACACACACGCACACTGTACTTGTACATAGAGCAGTAACACACCGTCACGAGTTCTCTGAGTGGATTATAACCTGTTCAATTTGTGTTGTTCACTGCACAACCAGGTTAGAGAATCCACAAAGGAAAGAAGAGATGCAAATGGTGAAGAGAGGGATGGATAACCAAGGGGGTATATTTACTACTGCCATCACATCACTGCCCTTTGTGTTGGGAAAGATGGAAGAAAGAAAGAAAGAGAAAGAAAGAAAGAAAGAAACCTATAAAAATATATAAATATGTATATGTTGCAACTAATGGCTTTATTTATGGCTAAATTATCATCCATTAAAACTTTACGGATCAGTAATAAACCATTTAAACCTTTGATATACTTGCTTTTAAGTATGTTTTTGTGTGTGCTTGATGGCTACCTTGCAAAGTAAGGTCTGCACCAAAAAAAAAAAAAAAAAAAAACCAACAGAAATGGCAGAAATTAGAGTTTCGAAGAGAAGCAAATCTACGATGGTGTCGCTTTTTCTGCCATGATCTCAACACTAAAGGGCAGCACTCAGCAACGCACGTTAAAACGCATGCACCCACGTTTTTCTATGTAAGCGTCTTGACAGTGGCGTATCCCATCATTTTGCCAAATGTCAACCCATGATGACGCACGTCGACTCAGCAGGATACGCAACTGTCCTCTTTCCCAGCATCGACTTGTGCCACTCCTCTGGAAAAGCAGCAATCTATAGAAGCAGCATGGATCTGTAACTCCTGGATACTGTATCTTGACTACCTCTTCTGTCTGTATGACACGTTCGGTGTGTTAAATGACATAATGACAAAGTGACAATGTGTCCACTGGGTGCAATAACAGATTTCTTTTTGCCACTTGGTGGCAGTGAAAACAAACTGTAAATGCAACACTGACGTACTATCACCTTTAAAGCTGATAACTTCTCCGGTATAATCGTCTTTGTCTCTTTAGCTTGCTGTTTAATTCATCAGTAAGACTTCAGTGTTTGACAGGCTGACCACTTTAACAACTGCAGACTTAAAGGGCACATTAAAATTATGCTTTTTATGATTTTCCATAGCTTTTGTTGCTAAGGTTGTTCCACGTGTTGTGTTGTCCACTAGCATATTTCAGATCAGATTTGGGCTTGAATATGTACAGATGTATGTGAGAAGTTGACATTTTGAGTAGTGAACAGAAAAAGAAGAAAAATCCGAATACTATTGTTTGTTTACGTAGCCTCCGGAGCTACCGGAAGTCTGCTGAGGGGCAACTTCTGGGAGCTAGCCAATCAGAAGAGAGTGGGCTCATCTGGAGGGCGGCCCTAAGCTAAAACAGCCTGTTTCAGACAGAGGCTTAACTGAGGGGCTGCATAAAGAGCCAGTATAAGATAAATAAGGAGTTTTTTAAAACTGTAAATCATGCAAATACATTCCAGTAGAGTCCCAGATTAAAAACATAGACCTGGAAATGTGCATTTTATGTCCTCTTTAAGAAACAAGCATGTCATTAATAAAGGGTCATTAATCAATTATTAGAAAGTGGCACAAAAAGAAAGAAAAAAAACAAACAAACAAAGAATAGAATAGAAAGTTAGCTTACCACCTAAAGCTGAAAATCTTCAACTTGTGACACCATTTTCCTCCCCAGCTGGCTGACCACACATAGACAGCAGCCATTTTGTGCCTCTGAGATCAGATTAGTAGTCTGGTGGCACCGCTTCCCATCAGCAGGTCCGCTGGAGCGTGGCAACTGTGGAGGAGTCACTATTAGAGCTAATGGCAGCCTAAACAGCCTTTAAGTCAGGCCTGTTGCGTGTAATGAGACTTTAAGTGCGATGACAAGAGGAGCGAGAGGAAGGAAGCACACAGCTGCACTGACAAGTATACATTCACCACTTGCTCGCTTCCTTAGAGCTATATGTACTGTAGGTGATGAATACAGAAACCAAACACGAGAAGAACTAAACTGTTAAATAACACAAACTCATGTCTGAGTGGAGTCAAATTACAGAGCATGAGAAGAGGCAGACAGTCAAAGTGTTAGAGAAGAGAGATACAGCGAGGGGAGGGGGAGTGAGTGAGAGCTCCTGTAATTAGTCAGTTAATTACATCTGGATGGTGATCTGCTCGGGGGGATGGATGTTGTTTGAGCTGTGCGTGTGTATGAGTGTGTGTGTCTATCCTTGGCGGCTGTGTACACTCCAGAAAGCGTTTACTGAAATGGGAGCTAATTCTCGCTGTCTGAGGCCATTACGGTATTAATTTAATTTGAGTTAGCTGTCGCTAGCTCATTAACACATCTAATTAATTCATTGACATCAGAATTAAGTTGTTTCACTGAAACTGACACCTCTCTCTCTTATAAGAGAGAGAGAGTGGGAGGAGAGGGAGCGACAGATTGAATGAGAAGCGGAGATAGGAGAGGAGATGGAGAAGGGGAGAGGGATGATGGATGAATCATATCTACAAGAAAAATGCTATTAATACATTTTGTTGGCTGGTGAGTAGCGTCTGTCTGTTATGTTGGAAATAAGGAAGAGGAATGAAGGGTAATAGGAGCACAGAGGTGCAGGGAATGGCTGTTAAAGGAAAGAGAAACAACATAAAAAGTTTATTATTTGATGTTTAGTGCAATAATTTGAGAAGTGAAGTCTAATTGAAAAGACCATAATTGCCCAGTAGTGACTAATCATAAATAAAAAGATTATAAAGGCTATAACTGTCAGGGGAAATTTTGATACGTCCTTTATTTTCAGGAGTTTCTCCTTTAATCCTTACTTGGTCAGGTAGGAGCTACTCTGAGCCTGAAGCTTCCAGTCGAGGTAATTGTTAAACATGCTGTTGACACATTCAGTTCAGATTGGACTTGATAATTATATCACATAAATGTCATAATTAACACAACCACAAGATGTCTGTGTCAGGTAAACTTGTTCTTATTCAAGTCCCGGTAACTCTTTAAAGTTCTATCCTACTGTAGAGATTTGGGAAGCTGCATTTTTAAGTGTTTATTAATGTGCAGAATTTGTCAGCAATTATAACTTCCAGTCTCTACTTATGGGGACCATAGCTGTAAACTTGTCACCTTTGGCAAAATTTTGAATGAAAAATATTGCTTAATCCTAAAGGTCCACGCCTGTTGTTTACTATGTTAAGTCCTACACACACTGACAGCATCTTGATGCACATTAACTCTTCAGAAAAGCAGCAGTTTTATCACATTTGCTCCCCGGATTGGCACAACTCAGCTGCTGACTACTACTTTGGTCTGCATCGTGCATCTGATGTGTGCTACGGATGTCATTAAATGAGGCAGTTTTGGTCAGTGAACTAACCTTGCCTGCCATCCTCAAGCAGAAAAAAAGATGTGAAGAAAGATGTACAGGGCCAAGAAGCACCTGAAATCTTTAAACAGGCCAAAAGGCAAACAAAAAGCTCCTTTTTCTACCCACCTCATATCCACACAGCACACCAGAAACCTAAATTATTTTACACAACTCATCGGCTGACTGTGGGGCTTGTAGACATGACCAACATGTATGTCGTAGCTCTACGTTATCTCTCAGAACTGAGCTCTAGATAAACCACGTGTTGCGATAAGTAATCAAATTATTTATGTTTGTTCACACAGTGCAAATGTTCTAATATAAGAATACCTAAGAATATCAGCCAGTTAATTGGAGTTCAGGGAGGGGATTATTTCACGCCTGGCGTGGGTGTGTAGTTAGAGGTGGGACACCTTTGGAAGTGGCACACAGTGTGAGCCTGGCTACAGGTAGGGATTATTTGGATGTAACACACAGTAGGTTTCTTGTTAGAGGGGGGCGTGATCACAGTCTGTCTCTGTGGTAAATTTGATTAAGGCTGGCGGGAGGAGGTGGTCCAACCGTGAACAGGTGCCCCTCACAGCTGAGTCGGGTTCAACCCTTGGTCTCTCTCTCCCTCTCTCTGATATTGTACTTCCTGCTCTTTGTTCTCCCTCCGTCTATCCGTGTAATCTCTCTCTATTTTCACCGCTGTCTCCTCTCGCCACCGGTGCCCCTCTGCTTCATCTGTCTCTGTTTGTCTTGTAATCAGTCGCGGGAATGGAGGCCTCGTAGCATTAGGGACCTTCACCTTGAACCGCTTCTCCATCCTCCGCTCGTCATCTCTGCTGCGTGACTTTCACTGACCTTCACAAACCTCGCCTCCCCCCTCCTGCTCACTGTATCCTGACTTCCTATGTTTTCGCCCCCCCCCCCCCCCCCGCACCTGTTTGGATCAATCCATCCAAACTCAGACCGCTGGATCAAACACTGTCCAGAAACAGTCCGGTTTATTATGTGTATTACACTGATATCTATTTTAATTTGGTGTAAGACGTGATATCTGCTTTAATTCCAATTTCTTACAACTTGGGTCTTATTTTTGTAGTATTGGACATAATTTCTGTCAAGTGTGAAAATATTGTACTCATCAAAATAATTGCTGATATCTGGAAACACAGTGACATTGCTACAATTAAGTCCAACAGGGCAATAAACACCAGACCTGTGAAATGCATGTATACTGTATCGATTTTTTACGCCATTTAAACAGGTCTGGTTTTGTGCTCATTGATGATGGTGAACCAATCAGAGCTTTGATGGTGGTATTACGAATGGTGGACCATCGTCTTCTGTTCCACTGACATCAACAGTATGTTGTGTTTCTCACTTTGTATGTTTAGATAAGGATGGCAAATTTTTGAAAAAGGATCTAATATTGTTGTTTATTTCCGTTTTTTAGTGGCCTTTAATGAACACCATTTCCCATAAGCCCTAGCCCAATGCCGGTCGAGGGGTGGCAGCTAGCTCAGACATGTCTGTAATAACAGCAGGAAAGAGAGACTCGAATGCTGTAGAAGTGTTTAGACAGCAAACATTACAACTAGAAAGTTGAAAAATTGGATGTGGATGACAGCAAGTTATGATGACGTAAGTACCCACGCTGCCATGCTTGTAGTTTTTTCATGGGGGCTGTAGTTTCTTCTGTGCTAACAATGTCATTGTTAAAATCACAAAGGTTTCAACTTCCGATAGCAAGTACTGTAACGGATGCAGAGTTGTCTTAGAATATGGAAAGTAAACCAGTAACACGCTTCTTTTTTTCAGGAAGACAGATGAAAGAATTGCTGAATGAGAGATTGGATTGAGTTACAGAAACTAGTGGAACAGAGGCTAACCCAGACTAGACGTCATGACTTTGGCTCTATGCAGGTTGTTGTTAATTGACTTCAATTAAATTACCTCTTAAATCTTCAATTCTTCAGTTGGGTTAGGATTAGAGTCCATTCACAGTGCTTTGCTAGCTTATTGTGCTACATGTCACAACCTCTTGGCTTTGTACTACATTGTACATCGTAAATAACTTCAGCACCAAGTCAAGTAGCACAACAAGCTGGTGAAGCTCTGCAAAACAGAACCGTGTTCCTGCACATGTGCAGTGGCATCCGCCGCACAAGGAACTTCTCTCAGGAAACTGAAAACATGATCGTGTGTTATTAGTCTTTGGAGTCGTTTCTCAGCTAATTACCATGACCGTAATCTTCGGGGTGAAGTAACATGTTGCCCAGTGTGCACAACAGTGTGGCTCACTGACGTGTTTTTAATAGTTTTTGGACAACAACGGAGGTCTACGGCACAGAGCACTTGTACTACTTGTAAGTAGATCAATTCGACTCAACACATGAGATTTGTTGACAAGGAGAAAAATACTGAAAATTGAGAAACTGCATTTCCAGATCTCTTAACTTGGTAAGAACAACGTTTTTATTACTGTAACGCGAATGATGACCAAAACTATGAAAATAAGATTAAACTTTAAATAAACCAGGAACTATTCTTTAAAAAAAAAAGTCTGAGGCTGTCTCCTTAACACCGTATGAGACCCGTATTCCCAGAGGAGAGAGAAAAAAGGAAGAGAGAGAGTGATCGACAGAGAGAGAAACCTCGCCTCTTTAGTACCGAGGAGCTACATCACCAGCTGCCGCAATTAACCCCTTGTTCCTCTGGGGAACCATTAGAAGGTAGAATAGCCTTTAAAATTGCATATGGCTGCAATTAGGGCAGAGAAAGTGATGAAATGATTTGGCTTAGATTTTTCTGTATAGATTTTTCTTTAGGAAATGGCCCTTTTTATAGCGCCATAAATTGGAATTAAAAGACTAAAGTGCTTCAGCCTCTTCTCTCCTCTCCTCTCCTCTCTGGTCATCTTTCTCTCCTCTTTTCTAGTTTCCTACTCCCCTATTTTCTCCTCTCTTCTCCCTCTTTATGTTTCTTCCTCTAGTCTCTTCTCTTATCTGCTGTCCTCTGTTTATTTCCCTTCTCTTCTCTCCTCCTTCGCTCTTTCCATATTCTTCCTCTGTCCCTCTTCTGCCTTTTTTGCTATTTTTTCCCTCCTCTCATTTCCTGTTTTCTCTCTTTTCTCCTAATTTTCTCTTCTTTGCTCTTCCCTATTCTTCCTCTGTTCCTCTCCTCCCTTACTATTTTTCTCCTCTCGTCTCCTCTGTCCTTCCTCCTCTTCTCTTCATTCCTCTTGTCTCCCTTTCTCTCACTCTTTCCTCATTTCTTCTCCTCTCCTACTTCCATTTTCCTCCTTTCCTTTCATCTATCCCCCATCACTGTTTCGTCATCTCCTCTCCCCTCCTCTTTTTCTCCTTCCTTATTTTCTTTCCTTTTTCTCTCCCTCCTCTTCTTTCCTCCTTCTATCCTTTCCTCCCTTCTCCGCTTTTCACTCTTTCTTCTCTTTCCTCATTTCGCCTCCTTTCTATTCCTCTTCTCCCCTCTTTTTCCTTCCTTTCTTCCTCCATCCTCTTTTGCTTGTCCCTTATATTCCTTCTTTTTCATTCCTCTTCTTTCCTCCTTCTATCCTTTCCTTCACCTCCTTCCCTCCTCTTTTCCCTTTCCCTCTCTCCTTTTTCATCTTTTCCTCCTCTCCTCTCCTCTCCTCTCCTGCAATAACAGAAGGAGATGGCTTAAGCATCTGTGTCATCAGCGCAGATTAATGTTCTAATAATATTCACAGATGTCATTTCAAAATTCTCCATTTGTTTATTTTTGCTCTCCGCCTCCCCGGAGTTCGCCCGCTCTCCGTCGTTTTTGCCTCCTTTTCTTTCTCCTTGTCAATGAATCACAGGACTAATCACAGACTCATCACAGACTTCAAAGCAGCCACTTAAGAACGCCTGTCTCATTCGAGCGTCACACACACACACACACGTACACACATGTGTTTACTTAGCTCACTCTTAGGGACATTACATAGACATACATTCATTTCCTGAAGACTAACCCTAACCATAACCATAACCACTACTTGCCTAACCCTAACCCTAACCTTAAACACTGACCCAAAAACCAGCTTTTTCCCAATTTGTCCCCAATTGGACAAGCCGTCCCCAATTAACTGGTCTGAAATGTGTCCCCCGAAAGTAGGATAAGTCAGACGTACACGCAGCAGCAGCAGCGTTTTTTGAATCATTCTTAATCGGGATAATGAGAGGAACTAAATGAGCGAAGGGTTGAGTGAAAAGGGGGCAGGACAGTGAAAGCTGATAGCAGAGAAGACAGCAAAGTGCTTCCTGACACGTTTATTCATTTGCTCATTATTTTGCTGCTGTAGTTGTTTGTTTACTCATTAAGGATAATCCAATTAAAGCACTTAAGAGCAGCTTAAGAAGAAGCATACACACAAACACATCTCAGAGCGGGTCTGGTCTTGGAGAGAGGACAGGTTGTGGTGGGGTCTGTAAAGCCTGCAGTTTCCACCCCTCCCTTCTCCTACAAACAGGGCTTCAGGAAACCATGCCAGGGGCTTGGGGCGCTGAAACCATAACATGCCTCCATGGCGGCTCCATGTTGGCTCCGGAGCTGGTCAGTCGTCTGCCTGCCTGCGTCCCCCCGCAGCGCTTTCCTGTCGTGTGTTGGCTGACTGGTCCCCCAGTGCACATATGCCCACTTACACTGTGTTCCTCTCTAATTAGCTGCTCTTGTCTACACAGGCGCACAGGCTTTGTTAAAACATTGCTATGCCTTTCCTGGCATGTTCTCGTCATGTAAAAATGAATCCTCCTCACATGATCAGACGGTACGGTGGGGGCATTAATCCTGGCCTTGTGCGCTGCAGACTAGACTAATAAAGAGGACGCTCACGGCTCCTTTTTTTACACCAAACAAGCAATAATAATCTGGAGGGCAGGGAGTGCAGGTTACCTTGGTAACCTGAGGGTGGAGAAATGCCTCTTACCTCATTTTTGTTTGTTTTCGATGAGTCATTTATTTAATCTACAAGATTCCTCATTGGCTTACAGCGAAAGCAACACTGCTTTTCCTCTAGTCAGATTTCATTACTCTCTAACCAACTCTACTGTTATCTTTTTTCTTTGCTAATTCTCCTCCTGTGATAGAGGAAGAGAGAGAGAGAGAGGGAGGATGAGAGTGAGTCTAGAGTTTGATCATTAATTATTAGTCTCTGGTTCCTCCGAGGAGAAAAGCTGATGACAGCTAATTAAGGATGAAGTGATGTAGCTATATGCTCTCTCTCCCTCTCTCTGCCCCCCCCCCCCCCCCCCCCCACCCCTCCTCTCTGTCTCTTCCCCTCCCTGCCCACCTGCCAAATCATATGCTGTAGCTATAGACAGTAAATATCCAGGATAAATGTGGCGACAACGGCATCACCCGTTTTGTTTACCACATGCTTCACTGATCTGTCAGCAGCGTGGTGCTCATCCTAAACATGGAGGGATTTTTTTGGGAGTGCAAACTATTGAAAATCTGGAGTGTTTTACAGGATAAGGCTGCCGTTGTTCTATTTTTTTCTTCTTGTCAACAAATCGCATGAAAAGACCAAAACTAACGATGCTTTAGTCCGTCTCTCAATGCTTTCCAACTTCCTTACACTATATATGACACTCATGTGGCCCAAAGGGTCTTTCTAAAGATGTAAATCTTTAAAAATCACACATATATAGTTTCTTAGTTTCCTAAAGCAGCTGGCTACTGTAGTTTTCAGCAAACGTTACTCAAACAGGAGTAAATAGTGCATTTGTCAGGGACTATTTTCAGCTGTGGATTAATACATATTTGGTGAACTAGTGAGTATTTACCCTGACTCAAAAACACAATACTTGTTAGGAGGATCAATTCAATGTTGGTTTGGTAAACATTAAGAAAAATATAGATTATCACCATCCAGCACTATCTTTTACAGGGATCCTGTGGAGTTTTTCACCACTTGTGCTACATGATTTCTGCCAACTGCAGTAGTCCAAATGTGTGTTGCATGCAAACCACGCTATTCTACTGATAATGGCAGGAGGTAAAGTGCTGAGAAACAAAGCAAAACGTCAGCAAAAGGGAAGCTTGTTAGCCAATGTCCAGGGTTAAGACAAAGGACACTTTTACTGTTTTAGCCCTAACACAGAACAAACTCCCCCTCAGTATTAGATCAGCTGAGTCAGAGCCACATTTTAAACACCTTTTAAAACCCACATATATACAGTAGACTGACATTTTAATACCTTCTTTATAATTTCTACTTGTGGTTTTATGTTGTTCTTTGAAATTTAGTTTTATTTCTCTACGTTTGACCACTCCATGAAATTCCTTTTATATTCTATAGTACTGTATATTCTGTGTACCTGTGGAGCACCTTGTAACTTTAGAGCCAGTGTTTGGTTTGTCCATTTTGGGCTACTGTAGAAACATGGCAGGCTCCGTGGAAGAGGACCTGCTCCCTCTGTAGATATGAAGGGCTCATTCTAAGGTAACAAAAACACAACGGTTCTTATTTTCAGGTGATTATACACTAATTAAAACATAATTGAATATTATATTCCATCGTTCTGCTAGATGCCTCTAAATTCTACACACTGGACTTTTAATAAACAAAAAAAAATTAAAATAAGAAAATAGAACAGAGTACATACAAGTAACACTTAATGAAGAAATAAAAAAGAATACATGCAATATATGCAATATATGTGTGTATCTATCTATCTATCAAATCTATATCTATATCTATATATATACTATGCAAGTTTTAGTGCAAAAACCTGAGGTAAGAGTGGGAGTGAAGGTAAATGTGCATATAATTCAATGTGAAATTCTCAGATGAGGTGCGATTTATAGAACAGTGAAATCTAGACATACTGTAATATAACCTGTATTACACTATTCTATACTATACAAATGTCAGTATGCATATAATCCAATTGATTTTAAAGTGTGCTGTTGACGAACACAGTTGTTCCACATTTCAGCGCACAAAGGAAAAAGAAGAGCTGCTCAGGGCTGCAAAAATTTAAGAAATATTAGTGCTGAGACGGCTCCAGAAAGATCTCAGACAACAACAACAACAAAAAATTTTGTGAAATTTAATGATCAACATCTATCATAGTATGTCTTATCATTTCTTCTTTGTTTAAAACAGGTACACGCAAACAAGTGAGAGATGAGGTCACTTTGGTTTTTGCTTCATCATCCTCCATATTCTGTCTGCTGTGTCGATCCACAGAGAGGTAACTGGCGGATAGATCATCATGTCCCTCTTGCTTCTCTTCCTCTGCCCTCACCCAGTGATGATGATGTCTTTATGACACGTCCCTGCAGGAGGAGGGAAGGAAAAGAAGGAGCCAAGGAGAGGCTGGTGGAAAGAGAGAGGTGGAACGAGGTGTTATTTTTAAGGTTTGCGGATGGAAAATTGTGGTGCATTGACCGCAGTTGGACCACCTCTACGGCAAGCCCAGCTGGACAAACAGAACTGAAAATGAAAAATAGATTCGAATTTGCTGAATAAGAAAAAGAACCCATATTCAAATAAAACTGGAATCATTTTAGAGAAAAAACATTCATACAAAAGACAAATGACGAGACAGGCCATTACTTTGTTGTAGTGGTAATATATATATTTTCAAGTTTTTTTCCAAATTCCCTCCTCCTCAAACCTCCCCCCTCCTGTCCCGCCAAACCTTTCTCTTGAATTTGTGGTGACTCCAGCAATAGTAACACCAGTGGAGGAAATCATTTGAGCCTCCAGGCGAGTCATTACAGAAGCGGAGTGTGAGATTGCAGTGACAAAACTCTGTCTCTGGCCTCACGACCAGCCAGAGACCAGCACGCTTCTCCACACTCATTACTTTATGCTTCCTCCCCTCTCCTCTCCTCTCCTCTCCTCTCCTTTCCTCTTGTCTCCTCCTTCACTCTTTCCTCATTTCTTTTCCTCTCTGTTCCTCTTTTCTCCTTTGCTCTTTCCTTTCCTCTCAATGTTTCTTCTCTTAAATTTGACAATTTTAATCACCTGTCTCTTTTCACTGCTCTGAAAAATCACATCAATATTTCAAGTAGTTTGTATTTTCCACTTTTTGCATTATTTTATTTCCTTTTTCATTCCAAAGTATCCAAAAAGCCCAAACTATGTCTCATAACTAAAATAATATTAACATGTACAAGCAAAAATATATAAGATCTGGGTAGAAATGACTTATTTAGAGAGCTCATTTAGGACGTTATCAGAAAAGATATTTAAAGCCACAATCCATAAACCTAAATTTAAAAAAAATTAAATACAAACCTCGAAATCTTAAATCATTCCAAATTTATTGATGGATCTTTAAATACACAAACATAAAATTAATGTTATTCATATTTTTCATTGTCTATGCTGGAAATAAGCTGATATTTTTAATTATGATCAAACAAGAAGCACTTTTTTCATTTTCGATACAGACATGACTAAACCTGTAAGATATGTAAGATTATTATTATTAAAATGATAAAATATTATTATTAAAATGACTGAATGAATGTGCCTTTAGGAGGAAGTTCATGCTGTTTTATGACTTGTAGTTTGTGTTTATTTCCAGAAACATTTTGACCTGTAATTTTCAAAATGAGATAACAAAACAAGACCTGTCCACTTTTATTTGCAGGCTGTTTTTGCCCTCACTGGCCAGAAGGTGTCAGCTCTGTGTTGGGTAGCGGTCCGCAGCTACACACACACACACACACACACAATACACATACACACACACACATGCATGCACACACACACAGAGCTGGGTGCTACGGCCCACTGATGTCCAGCTGCTCCTGTCAACACTCCGCTACAGCGTGTAATTCACCCTCACACACAACGGCAGCTGAGACCTGAGAGGAACCCCACCCCAACCCCCCAACGCACACACACACACACACACACGAAGAAGACTGAAGGGATGGGAGGAAATAAGGTGGTGGAAATGAGAGGAACTGTAAAAAAACAAAACGTAGACAGACAGTAAGGATGAGAGCTGGACGTGGAGAGGGAGAGTTGTTGGTGACAGACGCACAGAGAGCCAGACAGACAAAGAGAGGGGGGACACTGTGTTTAAGTGGCCTAATCAAGGGACCTCCCCTTCAAAGGGAGAGCTGGTGTGTGCGTGTGTTTGGGCAGGGGTGGGTGGGTGGGTGGGGGGGGGGGGGGGGGGGGGGGGGCTGGGTGGGTTGCACATGGACAGACTGAGTCCAAGTTCCCCTGCAATTATCAACTTACCCATCCTCCCCCTCCTCCTCCTCCTCCTCCTCCTCCCCCTTCATCCCCTGAGAGACCCAAGCTGCTGTACCCATCAACAACTCATTCAGGCCTTAACAAAGCAGCACCACGCCTACCCGCGCGCACACACACACACACACACACAAACACATTTTACAACTGCGCAGCCCCGTCGATGCTGACTTTGTAGATTCATTCCTACATGAGAATCAAAATAAAGAGCATTTTCATCAGCTTGTTCTTTTGTTTTTTTGGAGTCTCTTGTCATTGGTTGGCGCTCTCCATACAAAAATGTCAAATGTTTGAGTGTTATCGTTCTTGTTCTCGTTACGCTTCAATAAATGTGAAAAAAAGCTAAATGTAGAAAATGTTACAGAAATGTTAATTGGATAAGAAGGCTTAAAAACTGACAGATTTTTTAAACATGATGCCAACATGTAAAATTTGTCTGAGCATTTCTGGATAAAAGTGCATGTTTTTCCTTTACTGCTGTGTTTTTTCAACCTATTTCATCAATAAAGGTTTCACTTTTGTATTCATTTGTAGTTGATTTCTGCATGTTAATCATTTAAAAACTAATTCTGAAATAGAGAAAACACATTCATGCGATTCTTTTGTTGTTTTTTTTTTCTTCTCATTTTGCCTGCAAATGTCATGTCAGAGCTCCGTTAAGGGAGCAAGCTGTTTTTAATAGACCCTCACCACCCCTAACAGAAGCTTTTTATGTGGTAACCCATGCAGGATCTTTTGCCCCTTTACAGCGAGAATCTGGTGGTCTGAAGCATGAATCGCTCGCGTGTGTGTTTGTGTGTAATGTACATGGTCGGCGTGTGCCGCACCGTGCGCCGAACATGTCCTGAGGCCATCATCTCACCTCTGGTACTCTTAATGTGCAGCGCTCGCTGTGTGTGTGTGTGTGTGTGAAGACAATATATGCATTTATGTCTGCTTCTGTGTGTGTGTGTTTGTTCTCTAAGCCTTCAGTAATAAGGTTGGCCATGGTGCATCAGAGATAAGGCATTAGGCTGTTGACCTCTGACCTCTGCCTCTGTTTAATACGGAAAACCGTTCACTAACACCCGGGAGAGGCCATGTTTAAGAGGCGCAAACTGCTTAATGAAATCAGCACGTGTTTGTGTGTGTGTGTGTGTGTGTGTGTGTACAGCTACACAATGGTAATTGAGCCAGCTATAGAGCAGCTGTATTTAAAGTGCTGTCTTGCGTTCTGAATTAGCTTTAATAACTGAGGTGTTTGAAGATGATTAAATCAAATGTTTGGAACAATAGAAAAAATGTCAGCTGTCACGTTTTTGTTGCCACTTGACAACATTTGTGCCACTCGACACACCGCAGCATTTGTTGTTGCTTCAGATCTGACCCCTTTCAGACATGAAACATAATATTTGTTGGATAATTTAGGTTTTAAGGATTTTAAAGGTCCACGTTGATCGTACAATCGTCACAGGAGCGTTACAGATAGAGTGGTAATATTCAACTTGTTCAAAAGTTGTGTTCATTTTAGAGTCAAACCTCCGTTAGGCGTCCTCTAACCTGCAGCCCAAGGAAAAGTAACAGTATGTTACACTGACATGTAAGCTCTTATCAATGTCAGGTATCGACTGAAGTAAAATTGAGTTTGGTTATTTTTACAGTCACATGGCACATACAATACAAAATATTTGTATTGGGTGGACAAAATATTAGGAACACTTTCAATATAATACACTTCACAGTACACCACCACCACCTGCTATGACCTCAATAATAAACATAAAGTAGAATTATCACCTTTCTGACAATGTCAACAAAAATTGAAAAAATGTAAAAGCTTTGTAAAATTTGAATTAATGGCAGAGCTGTTGTATTGGATTGCATTACAAGGTGTTTTTGCTCTGTGAATGTACATTTCAGGTGTGTTTTTTGCAGGCATAATGTGCCAGTAATTTCATTAAACTACTTGTGTCGAGGGTCGGGGATGTTGACCTCTGTGGTGTTAATCTGTTGGGTTTTTTGTGTTTTAATGCAGCATGCTTGCATTGTATGAGGAGCTAACTTACTGTAATTGTCATATTAGCAACAGATATATGCGAATATGGACATTTGAAATTGGTTTAAAATCACATTGAAGAAAAGGTGATAAAACCAGTAGGTGTAGCAGCCTCTCACAGCATTCATCAGTTGATGCCTGAATTTTGTACAACAATGTAATTGAAATGATAGAAACATCACATTTAATGAATGAATGATCAACACTTTTAAGCCTTAAACACATTAGCAAAAAAAAAGACTCCATTTTTAAAATAGTTTTGCATCGCTGACTGTGGCCTGTTGGTTTGAGATGCATATTGTGTAAATGCAATGTTTTTGCCTTGTAAAAAGTAATTTTGTTACACGTCAGTCTCCCTATAAGCTTCCTGTCTTTCTCCACTGTGCTCTTTCAAATAAAATCAAAATGCTCATACAATCATATTTAAATGTATCTGCTGCTTGAATGTGATCTCCACGATCAACGTGCAGCATTTAAAGCATCACTTTCTAGTCTCTTGTGACTAGTTTATATGAAAAAGCATCATGTTAAATCCCTGTAATCTTGCTTTGTTGTAAATGTGAACAGACAAATAAAACGTGAATTACAATTAAAATGTTACAGGAATATTTTGATTTTGTGTGCACTGACGAAGACATTGTGGCTCTAAACTTAACTTTTGTTGACTTTTTGCCAACATGTAAAATTTTTAGAGGATTTTTGGTTTACAGAGTCGGTCCAAAAGGTTCTATCTCTCGCCATACCTGCTCTTTTTTTATCCTTGTTTTGCAATGTGGCTTTTTCTCTTCCAATAAGGACTTGACATCTGCAGTGTTTCATTTTTGTGTGTTTCTTGAAGAGTTGTGTGTGTCAGCTAGTTTACCGGGTTTGTCACTGACACTGAAGACATTCTCCATCCTCTCCTCCACTCCATTAGGCTGTAAGTGGAGGCGGAAGTGTATCAGATGTGTGTGTGTGTGTGCGTGTCGGCGTATGTGTGTGTGTGTTTCTGGTGCGTGGAGTGTCACTTCGGCTGTATTGGGGTCAGGTTGGGAAATATAGAAGCTTCCAGGCACTCAGCACGTAATTGAAAATCTATTTCGCTCAAAGTGAGGAGAGGGAACGAAAGAGTGGAGAACAAATGAAAGAGGGAAGAAAGATGGAGGGGTGGAGGAGGAGGAGGAGGAGGGGAACAGAAGACCAAAAGATAATAGTGAAGGGGCAGGAGGAGGAGGAGGAGTGAGTATAGGGAGGAAGGTTGGAAACAGAATGAAGGAAGGGAATGATATTATTTTAAAAGGTGAAGTGTGAGACAGTGGAGGAGGCGGTGGAGGTAAGGGAAGGACAAAACCAGCCGTGGAGGATGAAGAGGCTTCTCTGCCGTCCTAAGTGGATAAAAAGTGAAGAAGACGGCTGTGAACAGTTCATTTTTCTGTCCTAGTAAAGACTTCCTCCCTGTATTATCCAGTCCCTACTGATCTGTCACGGTGTGTCTCTGTGTGTGTGTTTCTTGTGCTGTGATCTCTTCTTCTAATACTGACTCCCATTTCCAAGGATATAGTGGTATTTGAAATGCATCTGTACTCTTCATCGACATCTCTACATGCATTATAGGCTCTAGTAATACAATATGTAGCGACATAAAGGTGAAATATAGTCCAATACATTGCAGTTTATAATGTGTGATTTATTTTTTTTCATATGTGAAAGTGATCTAATATTTTCAGACAAAATAACATCAATTTTACTTCCAGAGGCGTCGTGCCTCCTCAAGTATTTGAGATTGGATGACTGTTGCTAATATTTTGCCCCCCTCATGTATGTTAATGGGGTGGACAAAATATTAGGAACACATTTCAATATAAAGCACTCCAGTATACCACCACCCACTACGACCTCAATAATAAACATTAAGTAGAATTATCAGCTTTCTATCACTTAGAACTATAGTGTCTGTAGTTTTAACTATAACCCACAAGCAATTAATATTAGTGTTAGCTTGTGGTTCTTTGCTGTTATTAGTAGCTAAATTATTGTTTTTGTCAAAACAAATTAGTAGCACTGAAGTGCGTCCTACAAAGTAGAAACAGTAGCTTCATGTTTGTCGGCTTTCTTTACTTAACGTTAAATAATCAGCGGCGCTGGTTCGCTAACCAGCTAATGTTACTCCTGAGTTTAAAACCTTTTCCGTAACATTTTCTTATTCAGTATTGCCGTTATGCAATATAGTGTTAATAAGTGTCTTTTAATTATAGCTGTAGATAGTTACTGATAGGGTGGTGGTTTGATCATAAACATAGCAGCCATAGCAAACAAATTAATGGTTACAACTTGGTTTGGTGTGAACATGAAACTGTGCCCCCTCAAAAATATTGACTGCATGACATCCCTGTTTACTTCTATTACTTAATTGCCATTGTTTGTGTTGTTGTTGTTGTTGTTTTTTGGGTAAAATGCACAAGTGAAATACACTATTGTTATATTATTTTAAAGACACAATCAATGATCCAAATGATCCAAACAGTAGGATCACACAATTTCATAAACAAAACAAAACATCAAAACACAGAATTACAACCAGCTATTACATGTCTCTTCACAACAACATGTAACTCATTAAGGTGGCTTACACGCACTCCGCCTCTCGCCCCATGTCAGCTGAGAATGGCTCCAGCTTCCCCACAACCCTCTAGAGGTTAAGTGCTAAAGAAAATGGATGGATGGATTGATGGATGTTACATGTTTGCAAACAGAACAGAATATTTTGAATCACCTTTAAAACACAAAATTCTATCTGTAACTCAAAGTCTTCAGTGATGTATGTGAACTCTTACAGTATATGGTCAAAAAAATGACAGATTGGGCCCTTAAAACAAGCTTTGGTAAACCTTAACTCACATTTTCTACTTCTCAGTAGGCATAAACCCCCCCAAAAACAAGATTAGGTAACAAAATTACACCCTTGTATATCTGGTAAAATGCTGAAATTGCAACATGCTGTAAACTCACAGACGTGCACTTAAAATGCATATTGGACTTCACTCTATTGAATCTGCAGTAAAGTTTACAGTGTCATTTACTAAAAACAGTTGCAGTGTTTTAGTGCTTAATGCCCAGGAGGGTCAGTGTCTTGTTTCATTGAGTGAGAGCTTAATTTTGTTGTGTTACCTCTAAAGCTTTTTGGTGCAAATGACTTTAAAGAAAAGCTGTGTTTTATGACTATTAGAGCAGCTGTGAAATCATCACTATTTTGACACCTACAGAAGTAGATTCCCTGCTAAAAGCCACTTGTAATTGTGAAAAAAGCTGCTGAAGAAGAATTTATTTTCATGCTCCAAATAAAAAGCATTTTGGACTTTTGTCAAGTGAATTTAAAGAAACATGATGAACTATCTATCTCTCCAAGACATCTCTTTGCAGGACTTGTATTCTCTCTCACACACACTAAAGTTTTGGTGAATAATTTATAATCACACCAGAATTTCTGGTGCTACAACAAACTTGTATTACACTTTTAATTAATTGGGCAGCAAAAAGCTAGCCACTGATTTAGACACATGAACACAAACACAAATGTCGACATTGTTTGGTGCAACACTTCACCTCATTAAACCCACTGAAGGTGCTGAAGGAGAAAGGGACAAAAACATAAGAGACAAAATAGGGATTTAAAAAAAATGTTTAGTGCTGTGAAGAGCTCAAAAATGACACCGTGTTAACAAATATGGACCCAAAATAGCAAGCTCCATCTTGTGTGCGTGTGTTCAATGTCATTCCTGTAAACATACTCAGCTCTGGTTGAACAGATCTTTTCTCCTATTGCCACTATACTGGTGCGCAAGTAATTAGTTTCCTGAGTGATGTGTTTCCACGCAACATTTTCAAGTCCCTTGTTAAAGTTGTATCATATTCAATGGGGAAGCAATTTACCACAACGATAGGCACATTTTGAAGTGCTTTTACATAGATGAGTTGGAGCTAACACTTTAGCTGCTAACAGCTGTGCTTCTGTTTCCAGAGGAAATCAAAACAATACAAATTGGTTGTTCCAGGTTGTTGTTCCACCCCATGGCTGGTTTACCCTACCATGGGGCCCAGGGACAAAAGTTTGTTGTTGGGCCCCTTCTGACCCCCAGTATACATGGTATTACATGGTAGTTTTCCATATTAAACTCAACATGGGTTTTTGACTGTTGGTCAAGACGAAGCAAGTCATCATCATCATGTTAACCTGCACTGATTGACAAACCAAAACCAATACTGAAAGTCTCGGTTTCTGTGTAATTTTGTGCCTTTGCGTATGTATCTGTTCAGGTGAGGGTTGCATGAAGTTTTGGAGCTGAGGACATATTGATTTATTGTTATAAAGAAGAGGGCAAACATTCAAGCAGGACAGGGAATTATGGCAGGAAGTTAAAAGGGAGAGAGAGCAGGAGGAAGAGGAAGACGTTTTGACTACATGACAGATAAAACTGTCTGTAAAGCTGTAAAAAATTCGATTAGATTAATTAACAAAGACTTTATGTACACCATAATCACCAAAGTAGTTCCAAAAATAGTCACAAGCTGGGATACTTAAACTGCTGAATACATTGAATTTGCACACATTACATGAATGTGCATGTTTTGGAGCTGATTCGTATCCTGTTTAATTATTGACTTCTGTGTCGATGGTTGTAGTGTTGGTCAGATTCAGTGAGGATTGGACAGATGGATGCTTACATAAAACTTTTGCACTGCTGATTTCTAACGTCTGCTGTGAATTCCAGGTATGTGCAGCAGGGCTGAGGGATGGTTTGTTTAAATTGGTAATCAAAGCTCAGACACATATTCTGAGAAATTCTGTTCTCAGTGTTAAAAAGCCATATAAATTACCATAAATTATGCATTAAGATTTATGCAAAATGATAATATGTTGACTAGTATTTAAATCTTATTTAACAGTAAAAAAAATTTTAAGGTCATCAGCCAGTGGTCTATTTACCATATTTCATCAAATAAATGATGGTAGTCAATTAAAAGCCAGGTCACTGATTACGGCCGGGGGCGTGGTTGACATGAACAAATAAAGGCTGACCCCAAAAACAGACTGCGGAAAAAACAAGGGTGGATAAACTCCTGGTGCCCGTTACTTAATGTGCATGCCAGTTAAACAGTGGTTACCTGGATGTAACTCCAGTTCTATGAGTACACGTGTAGTCCTTTAGCCGACTGTCACAGAGAGGGGAGGGGGACAGAGGAGATGCGATATTGTTTAAATACTGAAATAACGGCACATATTTGAATAATAATGATGGCAGCGACACTACATGAGCATGGGTAACCAGGGTAACCAGGTTAATTTGGCTAAGCTAACTCAAGCGCTAGAATTATTGTTATGCACGTCGGAGTAAGGTGATTACCGGTAATGCAGAAACAAAAATTTAGGAGAGCAAACGGAAACATCAGAAAACAATGACTAAAATATGAGCAAATATACTTATCAGACAGAGAGAATTAGAAATAAAGGCTTCTCTCTAATATAAGCCTCCAATAAAGGCCTGGTACCCTCTGCAGTTGAGGTAAATAAAGGCTCCAGCCACTATTTGAGGAAATAGGGTATTAATAGATTTAGCCAACTAGGGATGATTATCTGGTACATTACAATTCTTTGAAGTCAAAATGTGACTGTGTTGACATTTCTCATCCCTAATGTGTAGTAGAAAGAAATAGCACACAAATAAACCTTTACTCGTCTGTCCACATGTCCACATATCTGTATGTGTGTGAGAGATAGTGAGAAGAGCGAATGAATGTGTGTGTTTCTGTGTGTGTGCTCTGTGTGCCCGAGGCCTCTTCATCTCATCAGTAGAAATCTATTCTGCTCAGACTCATCCAATAAGGTGGGTAATGATACTCCACTCTAATATTGGGACCGTCCAAATTGAACACATTTAAACTTTAATGCAAGTCAAGTCCTGGGGAGAATGTAATCTACCCCACTTAGTGTGTGTGTGTGTGTGTCTGTGTGTGTGTGTATTTAAAATTTGTGTGTGTTTCTGTGTAATGTACAGCACTTGGAGTTTTTTTTCTCTCTCTGTTGCTTCACTAATGAATTTAAATATGCTGAATTACTTTAAAGAAGAAGGTGAAAGGTGAGACGAAAAGGTGTGTGAAGTGCTATACAGACGTTGTTTAAGCAGTTGAAGCAACAGTCTTTCTGTGTTTGGAGGCTCCAGCAGAGATGAGTACCGCGATGAGAAAAACACATTGCACACCTTTCAACCTCACTCCCTTTATCCTCCATCGAGAGAAAGTTCACACTTGCTAGTTTTTTTCTGAGAATATATAGACCTGAACGTGTGGAAGTTAGATTTTTCTATTAGAAAAATAATGTCCGAAATGTCCGTGTGGCAGTCAAAAAAGTCAATTTGGAGTGCGGTCTCCAAATTGTCTGTCTTCTTTTTTCATTATTAACACATTTACAGTACCAGTCAAAAGTTTGGACACACTTTCTTATTCAAGTGAATGGAAAGGTTTGTCTAACCCTAACGCTTTTTAGCCATGATTTGTGCTTAGTGCTAATTAGCAAATGTTAGTATGCTACCATGACCAACAAAGATAGTGAACGTGGTAAACATTATAGAGTTGTATAGTAAAAATCCCATCCGTTTTCTCCATAGACAATGTTACATGACTCACAGTGAAAGTACTTCTACAGCTTGGATCGGTATGAAACTGTTCCGTTACAAGAAATAAACAACTGTGTTAGATAATATCTGGTTCTTTGATGAAAAGAAAAGAAGTGCAAGTTGAGGCAAATGATAACTATAACTTCCGAGGCGCATGTCTGCAAGAAACATACAATCACCGAGCTTAAAATTGTGTCACATATGGTGCTAGCGGCGGGCGAAAGCTAGGGAGACGGACAACTACGACCTGAAAGAAGAGGATCAAGACAGTCGGAGGTGTTGGTAGGCTAGTTTTCGGTAGCCTTGCTAGCTTCTTTAGTTGTACTGTAACATAAGGTAAACTGTGAAGAAGAAGAAAACACAACTGTCATTGGAGAATGAGCAAAAGTCTCTACAGCCAAGAGACAAATACAGTAAAGTTTGTCAACGTCTCTATTCTTTCAGCTCTAATTAGTTTGGAATGTGTGTCTGTTGTAACATTTTTAATTAACAACTCAAATCAACATCGGAAAACCCATATTCAACGTGGTCTAAAAGATAACAAGAATCAAGAATTCTGGGTCAATTTTGCGTTTTATTTTCAACTGCAATGATGAAGCATAGTATGTTTAGCCAAACCTGACTTCTCCGTCCCGTTACTATGTTATTTGAAATGGGAATAGGCTACAGAATGTGGGAAAACACTTCCCCTCACATTTTGCAACTCTATACCTACAAAATATCAGCGTGTTAACATGTTAATGTTAGCATTTAGCTCAAAGTACTCCTCTGCCTGAATACAGCCTCACAGAGCCGTTAACATGGCTGACATCTTGTTTTGACCTGTCAGATAACTAGTTTAAAAAGTAGACATATATTCAAGTGTTGTATATGTTTTATCAGTAATTTATGGATCTTGGAGACATGAAGGTATTAAAATCTGATTATGAAAATTATGTGATTTTGTTTTCTTTGTTCTGACACTTGGCAGTATTGTTTTAATGTATGTGCTACAGTCTGCATCTTGTTTATATTAATTTATGGTGTCATATTGTATAAGAAACTTCATACCTGTAAACTGAGTCTATACACTAATTAAATTTGTGTGGATCAGTGTGTGCGTGGGTGGGTGTGTGCATGCCATAATTCCTGCATGTATGTGTTGCAGGAAATTGTTGTTATTGATTATTTAGACATGTTGAGACCCTTACCAACCACGTGTGTGTCGTTGTGTTGTGTTGCGTGCACGTGGACGTCCGTCCGTCCACAGACACAAATGTGTGTGTGCACGTAGGGTATGCGTTGTTTTACCACTAATCCATGAAGAATCCTCTTCCTCCTCCATTTCCTCTTCCTCCCAGGATGTCAGGGTCACATCAAAGGAGAAGCAGCGACCTTTGACCCCGTGACCTCAGTTTTGCAGCTTTATGAGCGTGCAGGGTGAGAATCCATTAGCTACAGCAACATCATCAACAACAACAACACCGGAGCCAAAACATTATCCAGGAGACCAAAGTTAATGTTGCTTGCTGTAAAAGCAACACTGTTGAATTGATAATAACAATTAAATACAGTTTATTTGAGACAGCACATATTATTACTATTGTGTTATAGTTAGAGAATTAAGCAAATACAAATGATAATACCATTGTTAAATTATGAGAATATTAGATATGTTACAGACAAAGATATCTTTAATAACTCTCCTTTTTTCTCATTATTAATATTTTAATGATACAATCATTTTGTAGCCCAAACCCTGACGAAATTAGATCCAGATCCTTGTTTTCATAACTAATAAAAATGTTAGGGCAAACTGAATGGCTCTTAAAATGCTGAGTGCTGAGTGTGTGCATGTGCGCGGGTGCATTTGTGCTTGTAAATGGGGCTAACCTGCATTTAAAGCAGCCCTCGGCATTGCTCCCTGTTTTTGTCTTTTTCACAATGAGTAACTTATCTAAACCATCCCCTCTTCAACGCTCAACTTCAACTGCCTATTTATCCATTTTGGGTTGTGTGCAGCCCGTCGTTAGTATTCTGGTACACACCTCAACAAAGCCATTATCATAAAAACACACACATTCACATGCAGATGGATAGCTCTTAGCCTCTTAGCTCTGCAGCTAATGGTGCTAACCACTTAATTAAGGTCACTTATGGACAAACTCTGTTAGCATGGGCACTAATAAGTACTGCCCAGACAATGGGACTGTGTGTGTGCGTGTGTGTGAGTGAGTGTATGGTAATGATATTGCTGTAAAGCCTGACCTGCAGTCTCCATTACCTCAAGCTTATTGAGTGGTTTGTTTTGCAGAGTGGCTCTTAGAGGTGGGTATCATTGAAATTTCACTAGATGGACAACTGGACACTTTAGAAAATGCATCACAATACATTTTGGGCTGAAGTGTGTGTGTGGCCTAGTTGAGGGGCGCCCGGAGACAAAAAAAGAGATAAAGTGTCTGCAGTTTTCTCACCAAAACCCATGTGGAAACTGAATATCCGGCACGTTGTTAATTTATAGCTCTCTGCTTTCCTCCTCTTCTCCCTCAGTTCTTTGCTCCTGTCCTCCCTTCCGGAGCCTCTCTCAAGTTGCCTCATCTAAAAACAATTAGTTCCCCCAAGCAGACGGACCGACCAGTCAGGTTAGAAAGTGCGTGTTCAGTGTGTATGTGCGCGGATATGTGTGTGTATGCTGTTGTCCCGCTGGGGAGCGGAACATTGCCCTCTAACATCACCACACAGGATGCTTCCGAAGACTTTGTGACCTTTCACCTTGAGCGGTGAGGATGAGAGACGAGGGGAAGCAGAGGAGAGAGGGGGGGGGGGATGCAATAGGAAGACCCTGCTGCCCTGCCATGCCAAAATGAAAGCAATTTTGGGTGCAGTTAGTACAGTAGGTGTTTAAGTCCCAAAGTGATTCGAGTGGCATCCAGGTGGTATCTGAATAAATTGTCATATAGATTATCATCATATCTTTTCCAAACATATCTAATCTAACATAACGTGTCATGATGTCCTATCTTATCATATCCCATCATATCCTTCAGAATCTTTTCCTGATGTAACATAAAGTAACCTAACATGCCATGCTGCATGCTATCATATCTTTTGCTAACGTAATGTGACGTGCCATTGCATCGTATTGTATGTATTGATTTTCCTGATGTTACATAATGTTAACATAAGGTAATATAACGTAATTTAACACAATGTAATGAAGCACAACAAAAACATAATGTAAAGTGACTTGAGGTATTATGTCTTATTCTATCACATCCCACCGTATCCTATTGTATCATTTTCTAACATACGTAGCAGAGAATAACATAATGCAAAGTAACGTAATGTAACATAACAACACACCATGTCGTATCCTATTGTATCAAATGAGTGTTTCAGATGGTTTTTTTTTTTTGGTTTTGCTTTATTTGCTTTATTTTCAACATTTTCACCAAAGATCGGATGTTAACGTTGTGGTTTCGTTCACTATCTGACAAACACATCCTATCATGTAACAACACATTAATTGGGCTCTCAGGTTGCTTTTCTTATTGAGTTTGTTTGTTATTTTGTTTGCTTTGCTGTTGTTGCTGTTTTTTCTTATTTTCTTTGTTGTAATCATGCTCATATGGCAGAGACTTTAATTAATAAAAAAAAAAAAATGAAATAATATGAAACTACGGATAACCACGGCACCAATACTTCCGCTTCATGCTGCTTTACTCGATAACAAACGCCATTATAATTGACCTGCTCTGACTACAAGCAAACTTAGAAAAATGTTTGACAATTTAAACACCTTCCTTGTTTTTCTTTGTCCATACATAGAAAACAATATTTTGAGTTTTTTAGGACACCTTGTCGCATATTATTGCTCACATATGGTATTGTACTGTGTGATGTTGCATCCTATCATATCTTATATTGTCACATCATATCATCTCGTATTGTATTTTATCATATTGCCATTTGTCTTTTATATTTTGTCATAATATATGTTGTAATAAAGCACTGTACAAAATCATCTGGCATCATATTTTACTGTATCTTGCCCTTTCATCATATATGATCATACATTATATTGTATTCCATATTGTACTATATTGTATCTCATCTAGCAGTATTGTGTAAAATTTAATGTTGTGTTTTTTGAGCAAACCCAATTTCATTCATGTGTTCAGCACCCATTTACAGAGAGACAGTGACTTATTGCTCCCCAGGTGGAAACAATTGATTATATCCTCACAGGGACACTAAAGAACAGCTGTTTTTTTCTTTTCCTCCATTCACTTCCGCTTTCATGCACCAACCAATCCGTTGTTCACCTTCACTATTAACCATCCCCTCTCTTTTCTCTTCCTTACTCTCTTTCTTCTCCTTCTTCCTATCTTTTCTCCCCCAGCTACATGCTGTACCTGTTCCTCAGCCACCATCCTTGTTTTTTGTTTTCACTGCTTTTTAATTAAGTCTGCATTGGTCTTTGTGTATATCTGCATTTGTGTGTGTACATCTGCTGCAGGAGCAGTGTACGTGATGTCACCATCAGGACCCCAAAGGTCAGAGGTCAGATAAATAGTTGTCAGGAGGGCCTCATCCCAGGAGAGAGAGAGAGAGAGGGAGAGAAAGAGAGATCAGGGGTGTTATTATGTGAGAAACTTGAAACTAGATGTGAAATTAGTGTCTTAGCAAGAGAGTACAAGACTCTCTCTCTCTCTCTCTGTTCTCCGTCTCTCAAAAGCTGCTTGCAAAAGTTGCTTAATGCAGAATGATATTCATATATGAGCCTGACAGAGAACACAAACATATGAAAGCTCTACTATAGTTAAAGCTTCAGCTAAACATAGTTTAATTAGGAAAGATTTCTGAGAATAAAGAAATGTACAGTAAATGAAAAAAGCATCTTTACAAAGTATATTTTTCTGTAAGCATATTGGAATTGCTTTGATATATTTAAGTACAATACTATTTAAACTGGAAATTAGACTTTACAGAGTACCTGAAAACACATTTATAGGTTTATTTCATATTACCAATAAGCTTCAATCATGGATTTTGGTGCATTTCGGTATAAGTCATTCTCCTGAATGTCCATGATTTTGCATTAACAAGGGTTCTGCTGCAGATGAAATAAGTGGCCTCGCCTCGCCTCGCACACAAACTACATCACACTGAGGCAACAATCCCATTTCCAAAAGCCATGTGAAATAGATGCGTCAACACAAAACGAAGGGAGAGAGGGAGAAAGAGAGAGGGAGAGAGGGATGGGGGTTGGAGGAGATCCTGAGAGGAGGATTGAGGGAAAAAGGGGGAGATGGGTTGAAGGATAAAAGATGGATTAAGGTTGTGTTTCAGATTGGCAGGAGCGGTTGTATGTGCGGCATGTGTGTATTTAATGTGTATGTGTCTCAGTAAGCTGAGAGATGTGCGACTTTATTTGTTACAATGTTTTTCCAGCAGCCTGCCATTCCCCATGTCTCAGAAGGAAAAAGCCTTCTTACCGAACATACTTATCTGTGTGTGTGTGTGTATGTGTGTGTGTGTGTGTGTGTGTGCAAACCCCCTTACATGTGATAATGACAGCTGTAATGCCTGTCTGATATCTACTCAGCTCTGGGACTTCAGTTGCATGTTTGTGTCTGTTTGTGTGTGTATGTTTGTGTGCGTGTACCTGAAACACGCACTTGGGATAGACACGCTTTAAAAGCCCTTTGTGTGAACACAGGAACGTATCAGAGAGGGATAATCTTTAACGTGTGTGTGTGTGTGCGCAGAGGGAGCTGTGTGTGTGATGAATGGTTTATGACAGGTGTTGGGGATGAGATCTCCAATTATCACACTTTAATACCTTTTTTCCTGTTCACACATAAACACACACCTCACTGTGGAGTGAGCGGTGAGCATTCAAGGAGAGAGGGAAAATGTAGCGAGTCCAAAAATGGAAGAAAAATTTAATATTTGTGAACATTTAGGTTTTTAGAATTGCTTAACTCAAATAAATTGATTATTGTAACTTCCTGAATAAAAGCTTGTACTAAATTTTAAAGTTTTTCTCACACAAATAAAGGTTGGTCCCAAAGGAGGAAAAAGAGGAAAAAACTAAATTACTCATAACCATTACAGTGGCTTGCATGGTAAAGAAAACACTTATTTTTCATTGGCTGGCACGTCATTCATGTTAAAATCGTATAAAATGACACCTCAAACAAAAACATTAAATGGAGTTATTATAACTAAAGTTCAGGAACAAGACCCCACACTCTCTCAATCACCTGTGCCTCGTTAATCCAAATCACCTGTGCATACCTATGTAGGTGTGTCTAACCATTTCCTGTCCTGTTCGTCTCAGTTCTCTCGACCCCCCCCCCCCCAAACTCCATACTCCTCCTCTCTTTCCTCTCAGTGGGTGACACAGTGGCTCAGTGGTCAGCACTGTAGCCTCACAGCAACAAGGTCCTGCGTTTGAACTCCGGCCGTCTCGGGTCCTTTCTGTGGAACCACTGAGGGATGATGAAGCCTCGACTTGACACCAACCGGCCCCCATTCATCCCACCGTACGCCACCTCGACCAACCTCCGGCTCCCCTTCATCCTCCCCGGCTTCATCCCTCCCCTCGACCCCAATCATCCCACCGTAATTGACCCTCATCCTATTCCTAAATCTTCTTGCCGATCCCTACTCTTAAAATACCTCACAAATGGCGTGGTCTTTGTTAGTTGTTGTTACTAAGTGAAAGCTATATTGATGTGGGTAACCATAGTAACAGTAGTTCTACTTGAGGAAACATTTTTCTACTTTGGTTTGTGGCTTTGCTCCATGATTTTTTAAATTTCAAGACACTTTCTGAGGCTCTGCTGTAATATCCTGATTTACAGTTAAAAAAATATCTTATTCATCTTATACTGGCTCTTTACGCAGCCCCTCAGTTCAGCCTCTGTCTGAAACAGGCCGTTTTAGCTCCTGTCTCTTTAAGGCCCCCCTTCGGATGAGCCCAATCTGTTCTGATTGGCCAGCTTCGGTTCCTAGAGGCTACGTAAACAAACAGTAGTAGTGATTTCACTTCTTTTTCTCGAAATATAGATACATGTTCAAGCCCGAATACAAACCAAAATATGAGAGTGGGCAACATGAACAACCTTAGCAACAACCTTAACAACAAAGGCTACGGGACAAACTGCTGTTTGTAGACATGTGCAAACAATCCTACGAGGAGGAAGTAACAGTAATGTTGCAAACAAATGGTTCAGGACAGGTTGAAGCCCTGGCTTTTGTCTTGCAGGGAGCATTTTACATACGTACACCTCATGTTTTGGAACTTTGATCATGTTTAACAGAGACATCCAACATAAAACAGAAAATTACATATAGTATAGTACAAATAGTATGATTTGTCCCCTTTGGTTCTCTTTCTGTTGAGAAAAAAAAAGTCCTAGCCACCATCTGAAAATTTAAAGTATTACTTTGTTTGTAGTATCAAAATGATACCAATAAAAGAGTAAAGACTACAGATAATACAGAGAGTGTGTTTCTGTGTTTCTTCCCTGGAGTTTTTGTGCTTTCTCGTCTTGGATCATGGTTGCAGACCACCTGTTGCCGTGGTCCTGCTTGACACCCACATCTACTATTATTATTAGTATTAGTCATTTTTCTATTATTATTATTATAGTTATTGTTATTATTGTTGTTACTGTGCATCTCTGTCTCTCTCTCTCCTCTCCCCCTCCCTCTTTCTCTCTCAACCCAACCGGTCAAGGCAGATGGTCACCCACCTAGAGTCTGGTTCTGCTCGAGGTTTCTTCCTGTTAAAGGGGAGTTTTTCCTTGCCGCCGGCGCCAAGTGCTTGCTCATGGGGGAATGTTGGGTCTCTGTAAATTAAGGAGTAGGGTCTAGACCTGCTCTATGTGAAAAGTGTAATGAGATAACTTTTGTTGTGATTTGGTGCTATATAAATACAATTGACTTGACTTGTGTATGTGTTTTTACAGATGGTGGCAAATTTACATAAGAGCTGATCTCAACACACTTTCATTTAAACATTTGCACAGATGGACACATGAACCAGTACATATGAACATGTGCGCACGCCAAACACACACACACACACACACACACACACACACACAGTGTCATCATCATCAAAGTTCAGTCTCCCTCGCTGCTCTCCTGTCATCCTTCTCCGGTGGAAATCTCCCTGTCATGAAGCAGTGGAGCCGCCTTTCATTTTTCTCGCTCTTCCCCCTTTGATCGCTCTGTATCTGCCGCATCAGCAAGGTGCCAGGAAGCACAATGACATCATCTAATGGAGACAGGGCAGGAAGACTGACACTATCCTCTGCCTGTCAATCATCATCACTGCCCGCTAGGAAAGCCGTGTTTGTCTGCAGCTGTGACTGATTGATGGACAGGTGTGTGTGTCCCATCCAACACATGCCACCACACACGCACTCATGTTTAATTGCTCTCTATGTTATTGTAAAATTGATTTTTAATAATTTTCATCAATCCTAACCCCAAATTTAGAGCTGGAATCAGCAAAGGCGATGGAACTATTAACATTTAGTGAAGTTATTTCACTTTGTTGTTGGTGGTATGCAGTGAAAATGACATCAGCTGACCAGGTAATGTGAGAGTAAATATATTTTTATATTACTTTTATTACCACATAAAAGCTCTGACATTAAGTCGTCTCAGTTTCCATTAATTGTTTTCCAAGAGAAGGTGTATGTGCTTAAGTATGCAAACCTTCTACAGAGGGCATGTTTGCATGACTGAATCAAGGCGACATGATGTGGTGGAAACTCATCACGTTCTTTATGAAATATCTAAACATATATTTCTCATTAGATTATATTTGTAACTCTGAATTTTCTACAACAGTCCAATTGGTCCCTTTTGTGCTGAACAGGAGCCAGTTTATACAATTACGCAGAGCAAATTTCTTCATTCTTAATCAAATTATTTTCATTAATTGGTCCTCTTTGTTACTGCATAGGAAATCATATAAAATGTGGTATATTTTAATGCCCAGTCATGAACAGTATAGGGTTAAACATTTAGTGTGATGACAGAACATAGCTAATGCCATATTTGTGACACCTCAAAGAGAAATTTCACACCAGCTTAATTATGGATTTTTTATTAATTTAATATTTCAAACTGATTAAGGGAAAATATATTTAAGGCTTCATTACACAAACAAACAGGTAGATTTGACAACAAGATCTGAAATTTATTGGTCAGACATAATTGTTTACGTTTTTGATGCCAACAGCAAAGTGAGAGATGTTACGTGTGTTGTTCTCAGGCTAGTTTACAAGATTTAATCACTTCATTTATTAATACACTTGTACAGTAGTTGATTCAAAATCTTAATTATTTCTCCACTTGCTATTTTTTAACATGAAATTACATTCATTTGGCAAACACTTTTATCTAAAGTGACTTTTCCCATATACATAATTCATGACCAACCCGCTTTACTTAATTTTACATTTCTTGCACTGAATATCACTGTTCAATATCTGCTAAATAAGCTTGTTTAAGGCACTTTATTTAAATTATGTAATGTGTTGCTGTACTTAGAGTTTGTGTTTTTTTTAAACTGGAAAATAAACATAAATGTAAAGTCAGTTCAAATCAATTCAATACAACTTTATTCATCCTTCAACAGCAATTCAAACAGGAACTTGCCACCCCGGTCAATGAATACACACACACACAATAAAAAAAGAGAAAAAACACTATTAATCACAAAGCTATAAGCTAAAAAAAGTTGTTCCCGATGATCAGGCCAACACCTTCCATGGCAGCTCTTCCGCCATCGGTGTGTGAGCGTGTGTGTGTGAATGGGTGAATGAGAAGCAAAACTTGTCTTTGTCCGTTAAGGTAAAAAGGTGTTATATAAGTGCAGTCCATTTACAATGAGATGGAGATACATAAACACCAGGCAGATATGCAGCATAATCAGATTAGTTTTATTCATCTCTCTCGGCACTGAATTTGGAAAATGAGCGCATCACAACTGTCTGTCCTTATTTGACATTTTCACTCCAGTTTTGGTGGCATATTTTCTCCAAGTTGATCAGCTGTCTAATTTGTGCATATAAAGAAGTAAGCTGTTGGACAGGTAAGACAACATACAAGCCTTATCTTTTCATTTACTAGTCTGCTGACAACACATATGTTATATTGGAAAAGTGTTAATATTCTGGCTCTCTGGCACTAGTTTGGTGGCCTGTATCACCTGTTTTTTTTTTTACAAATGTGTGTTTAAAAGTCTTCCTAAACGTTTTTTTTCTGCAGCAGTTTGTATCAAAAGACAACTCTTTCTGTAAAATACAACAATCTTAATAATAGTAGCCACTGACAAATTGTTTAATGCCAACAAAACAGCAAAAATATTCTTATGGTAAAATATTACATAGGCCTGGAGAAACAGAAACCCGCTGCAGCTATAGACTGAAAATCACTGATGACTGCCACTGAATGGGGCCTTTGAAACCATAAGATGGAATTTTCTTGTGTGCGTTCGTTCCCGCTCATGTGTTCGCAGTGTTTGTACAGTTCTGTATGTTTTCACAGAAAGCGCGTGTGTGTGTCGCGTGTGGCCTGTGTGTGTGTTCTGGTTGGATGACTGTCACAGGCTCATGAACTAGCCGTGATCCATGCTGGTGCATACAGTATGTTTACACATGGTGTGTGTGTGTGTGACTGTATTTGTGTTAGTGTAAATGTCTGTGTATATTTGTCATGAGCCGGGAGTTGCGCCCCGGTTCGGAGCTCCACTGGCGGGGTGGTCAGACGTCCTGCAGGGCCTGTGGCTCCGTGGTCTGACCTGGAGAACGTTCCAGATCTCTGAAGATGCACCATCCGTAGAGGATACGCTTGTGTTTATATGTGTGTGTGTTTGTGTGTGTATCTCACCGACTAGCCTGAAAAGCTGCTTATTGATGCCCTGGTTAATGAGGTTCCCAGAACGACACAGACAGATAGACAGATGAGGAAGAGGAGGAGGAAGGTTCATGACAATAATAATTTACTACAGAGGGAGAGAAGAAGAGAGAAGACATGTAAAATATTCTTTTTATTGTTTTCAGCCAGTAAAAAGCAGGGGAAATTTTTGGGATTCGCAGCTTCTTTGGGCAATGACAACAACAATCAATCAAAAATCACTTTTAACAGACCACACAGTTTTTAAATCCCCTTCAAAGCTCAACAAATAAAATGTTGATTGACAGCAACTCTGTACATTTCCAACAAAAAAACCATTTAATTAAAGTGTGTGATAAAATATGTGATATTTTTATGACAAAATTCTTTTTATGGAGAAGAGCAAAATGTATAAAACCCCAATACATAAAACATAAACTTGAAATATTTTGATTATGAATTAATAAAATAAAATATTATGAATATTATATGAAATAACCGGAGCTCATACAATATGCAGTGCAGCCTGTGTTTGGTATTCTACAAACCATTGCTAACTTGTAAAGTAAAATGAGTATTTTCTATACCAGGACAACCTATGGCACTCGTGTCCACGGTAGCACGCAAGGCCATTAACATTTTTTACTATAAACTATAGCCTTACTCTCAAAATACACCATTGTTTTTGACAGCTAGAGAGCGCACACAATTGGCGTGGTCTATCTTACCCCTCCTCCCCTTCCCTCTGATCTGCTGAGGAGTGCCTCATTACAGCGGTAGTGAAAACGTAGAATAGCTAGCTAGCTTTCTTTTTTGCTTTATTTCAACAACTGACGATGGCAGAAGCAAAAAAAAAAAGTAGTCTAATATTCGCCTCTCATGTTCTTAGGGGGTATCACATGCCACCTCAACAACTTCAACCTACAGCTGCAAGGCGCCGGCCAGACAGTTCTGACTCTGTTTGATGCATGGACGGCATTCGTGGCGAAGATTGGAGTCGACTCACGGAACATTCAAAGTGGAACCTTTCGTTACTTCAAGCACCTGAAGGAGCTGTCAGGGCGTCAAACTGTCAACCCCGATGATGACAGCATGTACATGCGAGAGCTGGAGTCGGAGTTCTGTGCCAGATTTCAGGACTTCCAGCAACACGGCCCATTATTTTCTTTTTTGATAAACCCAGAACAGTTGAAGGAGAACAGCATGTCCCTGTTTCAGTGGATGGGGTTAGAGGAGTTTGAAATGCAGCACATAGAACTCAACACATCCTCACTGTGGGCATCTAAATTCAAACAGCTGCGCAAAAAAACACTGGAAACTGCTGACATCGATCAAGTGGCTTCCATTTTGGCCTGTTGGGAAAGCTCGCCAGAGAGGTTTGACTGTCTGAAGGTGGCCTTCGCGTTGATTTTAGCATTTGGATCCACATATACGTGTGAACAGATATTCTCAGACATGAAGTCAATTTTGAGTCCCACGCACAATCGAATGACTATGGACCATTCAGAGGCATGTGTCCAACTGAAAGTCTCCAAATACAGACCAGAGATCACTCAGCTCAGCAAAGAAAAGCAGGGACAAGAGTTGCACTAAATCGGTAAGATTGAATTCATTTTCTTTTGTGCCCTAGTAATTATAGTAATTTTCATACATTTGCACAAAAGTGTGTGTGTGTGTGTGTGTGTGTGTGTAGAGTGCAGATCTTTTAGCAAGCAGCAGCAGTAAATAAATAAATAGATAAATGCTCATTATTAAAATAAACTGGCACTCAGGTCTGTGATTTTTTTTTTTAAACATTGTAAAGTTGTACAGGACATCCAAAAGGTTGCCGACCCCTGTTCAATCTGGACACACCCCTTGGGCGGAGGTTGCTCTGCCTTCAGTCACTAGAAGGAAGTGGCCAATGTCCACAAGAGTTATTATGCTTAATTTTGGCTTTGTTAAATATTTTATATAAGTATTTTTAGGTATTTTGTGTCTGTATTTGAGAGTGCAGAGTTGCAACAAAGATCCCTGGCTGCATTGAACTGGCACGTTGGCTTTGTACATTATTATCACTAGTATGACCAGTATACAGTATCCTTTTTACCTAATCAGTCACTGTACTTTCAATGAAATCATCTAAAAAATGTCCGCCACACTTCAAAATCATACTGTACTGATATAATCATAATTTCACCATTTGATTGACTATATTGATGACTGTTTGTCATCAGAAAACTTTGTATTCCATGACAATATTCAGTTTAGGTTAAAAAAAAAGTATATCTAATTAAGTATAGTTCTCTTTTATTGGTCAAAATAACAATTTAGCTGCTTGTTTTAAATGTAGACCTAAAAACATTTGGTTTTCACTGACAAATGACGATACCGTTCATAATTTTACAAACAATGAAATGCAAGACAATTAAAAAAGAACATAGATATTTTCTCTCTTTTCTACTTTCTTTTGTTGTTGTTGTTTTACTGCAGTCGGTGTCTGTTCTTCTTTTTTAGAACTTTTCTTTTACTGCTCCCAAATTTATTTCTTTTTTGTCTGGACACGCTGTGGTCTCTGTCAGTACCTGAGATCTGAATGATGCTGCCATCACTGTGTTAATTCTAAGGCCACAAAATATCTACACTGCCCTAACCATCAACTGACAATTGAACCAGCTTGAGCTAACTTTCTTGAAGGAAGCCACTGAAAAAGGTCAGTGTTAAAAAAAAACGGGATTTTTTGGGCCTAACATTCTCAACAAGATAGCACATGGATGAGGAAAACATTAAAGGGATATTCCTGCTGTATGTGTTTACATCTCTCTCTGTCTTGCAGTTTGGAGACACTGCTGTGTTTGATTGTATGTTACCTCTTATTGTTTAAATCCTCCTGGGGACTATAATCCTCAGTTCTGTGCGTGTGTTTACATGTTTGTCTGTCTACACGGGTTCGTATCAGTCGGTACATGTGTGTTCATGTATGAAACTCTGTGTGTTGTTGCCGTATAGTCCCTCGGTGGCTGTTCCCCTTGCTGTAGACGCCTGTTCTGGCGATAGCATTGTCTCCATGTCCAAAGACCTGCCGGCTGCCCTATTCCACCACGTCTTTATCATGCTAATACAGAGAAAGAAGGAACGAGGGAGGAGGGAGAGGCGAGGAGGGGGACCGAGAGAAGGGAAGAGGGAACGATAGCTCGACAAACAGCTAGAGAGAAGAGGTAATCTTTCCCCTCCTCTCTCTCCGTCCTCATCTCTTCATTCTCATCACCTCCTCCATTCTCTCTATCCCCCTCTACTTCCCTTTCTTCTCGTCCCCACACCCTCTTCATCTGCCGCTTTCTTATCTTCCCCCTTACTTCTTTGATAATCCCTCTGAACATTGTCTTCATAATTACACACAACAATGATTCCCATCCTTGCAAGAGAAATGTGCGCTGTGCATGGAGAATATTTCATAGATGAAGACCAGTGTGTGAATTAATAACTTGGGTCTCTCATATAGGGTTGTATCCGTGTGTGTGTGTGTGTGTGTGTGTGTGTTTGATGGGGGAGCACATAGAGCCCAGTGTTGTTTTAACACGACTGTTACATTATGCATGCTGACAACCTTGCCTGTCCCCATTAAAGGCCCATCTTGTTTCCCCATTATATCTGGTTTCTCTGTTAATAGAGCTCTTTGTGTGGCACTTCCCTTTATACTGGGGGTGTTACAACAGAAAGGTCAGCCCCCGTACAACCCGCCACACTGCTGCGGCTCGCACGAGGCCCCGAATCACGACAAGTCCTCTCATTACAGCTCTGTTTTTGGGAGGAGGTGCTCACCATCTTTTCTTCAGTCTTCAGCACATATTGATTTTCTTTTTCTTTCTTTCTTTCTGTCTTTCTTACAAGACATACTTTATAAAGGGTTTACAACTTGTATCTGTTGGTAATAAATAATTTATTGCTGCTTTATACATTAGTAGCAGCCAATTATTAAGGGCAACTGTTGGTTGTGAAAACCAAATTTGGCTGTTGTATATCTGCCTCTGTGGGAAAAGCTGAGCATGGCTCAACCTTTTTGGCCAGTGTGCTTTTTCCCCAGTATTTTATGTCCTTTTTATGTCTTTGTTTCTGCTTTGCATGTTTCAATTATTGTCTAATATTGCAGCACAGTGTTATTATTCAGTCCAAATATCGAATAATATTAATATTCCTCAATTAATTGCTTTGCATGTCTTGTGTGTCTCTATGTCACATATGTAATATAACGTTCAGTCTGATTTTTTTTTACTAACATTAATATTCTCTTCTCTTTTTATTTTATCTCTGCACGCTTATAAATGATCTCAATAACTTTGTATTTTTAAATTTGACATTCTTTTTTAGAGTGACTACAGATGAAAAATATCTAAAATAATCTTGGCTAAATATGGTGGTTTACAGCAATGTTTATTAATGTGCACTGTCCCTGTTAAATAAACCAATAAATAAAATAAATAAAATTTAAAAAACAGTGCCCTGTGTGTCAGGATCGCCAATTCATCCATGCAGCAGTTCCACTGAAATGAAATGCCGGTGCTGCGTATCTTCATTTAGCATTTTCATGCAGTGCTCTTGTCTGTATGAACATAGCGTTGAGTTGCCTAAACATAACCATAAAAATCTTAATTGTGCTTTAGTTACTACAAGCAGACACTGAAGGAATATGATGATTTTTAGGAGACAGAGTCGCCCAGTGGACAGTTTCACCACTTCCCTTCTGGAAAAGAGCTACAGAACACGCAGCCAAAAGTCTATTTATTAAGAACTTTTTTATTTATTACATTGACTATTAGTCAAGTCAAGTTTATTTGTAGAGCGCAGTATCATACAGAAGCAATTCAAAGTGCTTTACAGAGTGATAAAACTGTAAAGATTTGGTTAGGACATAATTATTACAGTGGAAGAACCCTTTATTGATGATTTACTTACATTTTATCATAACTGCAGGTCTGATTGTTTAATATAAAGTGAGAAGCTCATGACCGTCTCTTGCTTTACTGTCCAATAAGCCATCAAACCTAGACTTATAAATGTTGGCAAGTCATTAATAAAGTGCCATGAGTTTCTTTGTAATAACTGATCAGAGCTGCAGTTATAAATGTTGGTATGTTTCATCCCTCCATCTCATCCTTCAGAAGCAGAACGGATAAAATATGAAATCTTACAAATTCCCAAATGAAATAAAGCCACAAACCATGAATCGTTCCTTATTTTAGTACCCATAATTCTGTGGATTTGAGGCATGTTTGGACACTTCCATCCAAATTCTGTCACGACTAGAAAAATGAAGTATGTAAGTAAGTGTGATTATATTTGCATGGAATCCATCAAGCGGTTTAACGTAGCTACTACTTAGAAAATCCTCCATCATCACAAACGCTCTGGAATGACTTCATTATAATAACGGCATGAAATAATATCCTGCTCCTGCTGCCATCTTTTCTCTTCATTCCCTTCTCCTTTCTTTCTACCGCCTTTGGGTTTTTTTTTTCTCTCTTTCTCTCTCTCTCTGGTACCTTTTTGACCTCCTCCCCACTTCTTCCCTCTCCCTCTCTCATCTGAGTCCACTGTGTACAGGCCTCTGCCAGTGATCCATGGACGGTAATGGCCATTCCTGCTGCTCCCACAGCACACACCATTACTACTGGAACACCCAGATGGAGAGCGACAGACGGCGAGGGGAAAGAGAGAGAAAGACTGAGAGGAAGAAAGAAAAAAGAGACAGAGCAGAGTAAGATGGAAAGAGACCCTGAGAGAGAGGGAATATTTAGTCAAAAATAATGAAACTGGAAGCATAGTGGCATGTGTGTGTGTGAGAGTGTATAGATCATTTCATGGTGAGGATTAGAGAGGGTCAGGTAAGATATCTTGTTTCCTGTGACCTGCTCATCGCAAGGTTTCCCACACTCATCACTTCACTCTATCACATCCCTCTAGCTGAGATATAAAACATATAGACATTGTTTCCCCTGACCCCAAACACACACACGCGCGCGCACGCACGCACACACACACACACACTTACATCACACACTTCCCATACCTTCATATGCTGCCGAGCTGTAAATCCAAATTATCTCCAAATACCTCATTCATACTCTCATTTATCTGTGTGTGTGTGTGTGTGTGTGTAATGTTATATTCCTGTCGTCCTGAAAACACGAGAGATGTGTGTGTTTCCTGTAACTCACTGTGGGTTATGATAACAACCGTTTCTCCTGTCAACAGCCCATAACGTCAGATTTACAGGGTTGCCCCCGGTAACCAGCCGGGCTGAGTGATTCTACAGCATCTGTCAGAGTTAGAGAGGCCCATCTATCACACACACACACACACACACACACACACACACATCTAATGTATCTCTCACACAAATGTTCAGTGTAACAGGGATACACTGTCAGCATAAATTATCCAACACCCCATCATGGAGACATCACTGCACCTCTTTCTCTCTGCTTCAGTTTAAGACTGTCCTCTCAAGAAAAATTACAGCATTGGTCAACTCATTTGTCCAGCTTAAAGGGGACATACTATGCTTTTTGGTATTTTCTGTTATTTATATACTGTTATGATGTCGGATGTCAATGTTAAACATAGTCAAAGTACCAAAACTTGAGGTGAACATATGTAAAAATGCTCCCTGCAAGTCAAAAGCCAGGGCTTCAGCCTGCTCTGAACGCTCCGTTTGCAATGTTTGCAATGCTTGCCAAGATTGTCAGTGTTGTCCACTCGCATATTTCGGATGGGATTCAGGCTCGAACATTTATGGATGTGTTTGAAAAATTGTCATTTGAATAAAGAACGAGAAAAAGAAATTACATTTTATGTAGCCTAAAACAACCTACTGTAAGTTCTTGTTGTTTCTGATATCATCAGCAAGGACATAAGCAATCCAAGCATTTTATTTGCAGCTATTGATAAATCAATTAATCCTCCCGCTCAAATTGCCCCTGAACTGCTTTCAGTAGATAAATGCAATGAATTTGCCTTCCTTTTTTAGCAATAAAATAAAACATATTAGACAGGCCATCACTAACTTTCCCTTTATCATTGACAGTTCAGGTCAATTGATTATAAAACACCGGAGGACATAGTGAGGCAACTTAATTTATCCACTTGCTCATTAGACCCAATTCCCTCAAGTTTCTTTAAACTTGTTTTTAATTGTCTGGCTAGTAAAGTATTCAAGATTGTCAACACGTCGCTTTTGACTGGTCACTTCCCAAATGAGCTAAAAACAGTTATTATCAAGCCTCTTTAAAAAAGTAATCATAATATTTCTACTCTTTCAAATTATCAAAGATAATTGAAAGGGCTGTTTTTAATCAACTTAACACCTTTTTGAATGAAAATAATCTACTTGATTATTCCCAATTATGTTTCTGGGCCTATCATAGTACTGAGACTGATCTCGTTAGAGTTCTTAATGATATTTGCACTAACACTGACAAGAGAAAAACCTCTGGTTTAGTTTTACTCGATCTTAATGCTGTATATGATACAGTGGACCACAGAATATTGTTAGAGAGGTTACACAATTGGGTAGGGATATCATGGGAAGCTCTAGATTGGATTAAATCCTATTTGGAAAATAGAGATTACTCTAGAGACTGTTCTCATTGGAAACTATGCATCCTCAAAAGTAGAAATGACCTGTGGTGTTCCGCAGGGGTCAATTTTAGGACCTCTTGTATACGCTCCTTCTAGGTCATATTATTCGTAACAATAACATTGCATATCAAAATTACACTGACGATACTCAAACTTGTGTAGAGCTCATGCCTAACGACCACAGTCCACTAAGCTTCTTGCTGCAATGTATCAATAAAATCAATATTTGGATGAACCAGATTTTTCTCAAACTAAATAAAGATAAAACCGAAGTCACTGTTTTTGGCCCAAAAAAGGAAAAAGTGGTTGTGATTGACCACCTTAGGACTTTATCTTATAATGCCAGTTCCACTGTAAGAAATCTGGACGTTATATTAAATTCTGACCTCAGCCTGAAATCAGCCTTTTATCATTATAAACTAAAAATATTACTAGAATCAGAAACCTTTTGTCCAGACATGACCTGTAAAAGCTGATTCACGCTTCTGTTTTTAGCAGATTGGACTACTCCTACGCCCTGTTCTCGGGTCTCCCAAAGAAAACTTTAAAAAAAAATTACAACTCATCCAGAATGCTGCAGCAAGGGTGCTTACCAGAACAAAGAAAAGCTGAATATATCACGCCTGTTCTTAAAACCTTGCATTGGCTTTCAATCCGTTTTAAAATCCATTTTAAAATCCTCCTACTTGTTTTTAAATCAGTCAACGGCTTTGGGCCTAAATACATTTCTCAAATGCTAATTCCTTATGAACCCACTAGAACCCTCAGATCATCAGGGACCGATCTATTAGATGTCCCCCGGGTTAACACTAAGCATAGGGAAGCAGCTTTCTGTTAGCAAGCTGCCTACTACTGGAATCAGCTTCCTGAAAATTTAAGACAGGCCCCATCTGTAAATGTAGATTCATTTAAATCCAGAGTTAAAACTCCCCTGTTCCCCAAAGCCTTTGACTGAACACTTAGACCTCAGCACAGTCACTGTAAATGCTTTTACTACTGGATGTGTTTTATGTGCTTACATGATCATGCTTTTATATGTTTTATGTGTTTACAATTGTGTTTCAATTTCTATCATGCTGTTTTAATATTCAGTTTTACATGTTTTTAATTTAATTTGATGGTTTTAATAGTTATTTTATTATCCTCACATTGATTTTTTTTATTTAATAACTTTAATTGTTCTTTTTATTTTATTTTCTGTAAAGCACTTTAAATTGCCCTGGGTATGAAATGTTCTATATAAATAAAGTGTCCTTGCCTTGTTTTGTTTTATGTCAAAGCAGGAAGTAAAGTAGCGTTCTTGTAGTGCTGCAAAAACTTGGAGGAAAAATAACAGAAATATTGCCACAAAAATGGTCACTGCTCAATGCTGCTAAAGAGGTTTTTGCAGGTCGGAGTTGACTTTCACAAATAACAACTTCTGAATTGGCATATTTCTTTGATTGACTGAAAATGATGCTGATGGAACGGATGCGACAGTCACTACTGATTGTTTAGAGCAAAATAACCCCCTCTGCCAAACTGTAATCAGCTAAAATGAAAACTGTGTCAATCTAAATAATCAAATGTAACAAAAGCAATTTAGTCTGATTATCAGGCGATGTGGAAATCATCCTGTTGCCTATTGAAGTTCGACTTAAAGACGTTTTTTGTCTCACCTTTTGCTTTTATTCCTCTGTTGTGTATTTTCCCGTCTTTCTCCTTCAACCTCCTCTCATTCACAAACTCTTGTGTTATCATATCTGTTCAGTCATCTTTCTGCCTGCGCTTCTTGAACCAATTGGCTGTTGGATGCTTCAACAGTATTTAAATATCATGATCCTGCCATGGTTCTGTCTCTCAAACCTAAGATTGTGCAGTGCACCATGTCCCCATCACCACCATAATCCTCAGACTGACAGATGTATTTTTTCCCCACCACCACCAGCATTAGACTCCAGTGGGCTCTTGTCACTTGATCATGTAGATCAGTTGATGTTGGTTTTCTTTGACCCAACCAAATATTTTTAGTTGCCTTAAACTTTACCAGACCTAAAAGGAATCCTATCTGCCTTTGAGTATCAAATATTGACTATCAGTAGGCCTAAAATGTGGCTCTGAATAGTTTGTCGCACTTACCTTGATTGTGGTCAGATTAGATTCTCAACAGTTACAATGGAATCCAATGATGACACAAAATCATGGCGAAATAAAACTTGTTAGAACATATCAAAATGTCCATAGAAACTTCTCGAACCCCTCCTGCAGCATGATCATCTCCTCTGTAGTCAATCCACATGTTCAGTATGTTCTAAACCTCATAGTTTCAAAATATTCTCCTCTTAGCTTCGCAGCTCCATTGGAAGTATTGTATTTAGAGATTTATTGGCAAAACGACAAATGTTTGGTATCATACTGAACATTCATATTCTGCAGGAGAATTCTGTTAATATTTCTCTGGATGTTTTGACACATTTTTTTTGTCTTGGCTCTGGGTTGGAATCGATTGTAACTGCTGTGGATCCAAGCGGACCATTGCTGCTGTCCGCCATGAAGCAGCAATCTACAAACTTTTTAGAGCAACCTTTCAAGCCTGCACGCAGTGAGTATTTGATACGCAATGTGTGTTTCTTTAACTGTCGGGGCATCTGTTTAGAAAACCCTCATATGATTTATCTTTGGAACGTCCATGTGGTTCCTTTTTGGAAGAAAACTTAGAAACAACCTATTTTGCTGTGTAAAGGCTTGTTTTCTTCTTGTTCATTCTTCACACTTTTTCCTGTTTCTGTTTCTCTTTTTGGTGTGGTGAAAGGAGTGCAAACTAACTAAGCAGAAAAAGTTATGCCTTTCTTCTCCGTTAATGTGATCAAAGCTGTATTTGAACTGTTTTAAATGGGCCTCGCTGGCGGGCGTTTCCACTGATGTGAAACCTGGGGGACATATCAGAGGATGCGATTGTATGCCACATCCACATTCTGACTGTTTAGTTCTTATCATACCACACTATTCTAGATCTGATCTTGATAGACTATTTTAATTCTTATCATAATAGACTATTTCATGCACTGATGCCTTTCTACTCCTGTGCAGCTGTGATGAGGTATAATTGGTTTGTTATGCTCATATTCTCAGTTTGCCTTGCTGTGCAGCAGACTGATTTTTATTGTGTTTTCTCCTGTTGCCTTTTCTTCTCTTTTGTACTTTTACCATTGTTGAAACAGCAGCGTTGGCCTACTTTTGTCTTTCTTGCTATATCTTCAAACACACTTGTACATGCACACACACATAGATACACACACACAGCAAAGGTTAATATTCGTTCCAGCAGTGACGATGACTGATGATTGTCCATGCACTGAAGCGCAACTACTGTCTCTTCTAATCTTAAACACACAGTCGGTTACACACACAGACACATACATGTTCGAGCAATGAGATAATGTCTTCTGGGTTTTCTGTCGATAAATGTGTCAGCTGTTCTCACAAAATTAAAACGTACTCAGAGGCTGGATGGAAATGATCGTAACAAACCTTCAGAGGTCATAATAGAGAGAGAAGCGCAGTGTTGTCCCTCACTTTTCACTTCCTCTCTGTCATTTCTCAGCTCACCTGGGTCGGTGTGTGAGAGTGATTCTCAGTGAGGTCCCTGGAAAGCCTCAGTAAGCAGTTGGAATCAGATTGTACCCTGCAGTGCCTCCACTTTTACTTCTCTGCCACTTTTCCTCATCCTCTTCCTCCTCACATTGATGTTCTATGTAAGGTTTAACCCCAAGATACCCCAAATGTTAGTCTGTACAGATGTTAGTCTGGATAAAATCCACAACAACAAGGGGTCTCTGGTACAGCAGAGCTTTAGACTTAAAAATGAAGACGTGAGACTTGAATGTCTGAAGTCTTGACGAGATTTGAAATAAAAAAATCTCTTTCATGGAATAATAAAAAAACAAATAAGAGTGTTAGACACTGTTATCAGAGGCTGAGCTGAGACTTGACTTGAACTTTCCTTAAAACACTTAAAAACAGCTCTGCTCTATAGATTATAATGCTCTGACTGCACGGCCCATTTCTCACTTTATTTAGAAACTTTCAATGGATAGTTTGGGAGAAAATAAACAGTGTCTTCAGAACAGCAGTCATGTTGATCCAGTTTGAAAACCTGAAGGACAACCAAAGGAAAACCTATAATGAGCGGCACATCTGTCCAATCAGATGCAGAAGGAGTTGTGTTTATTGATATTTCAGCGAAGGAGTGCAAATGTCAATCATCCAATGGCTGTTTAAAGGCTGACCTTGTCGAGTGTAGCTTTGGCCTGCACCCAGTGACGACGCCCCTAACTGAAGTAAATGTCTCTTGAGCCTTAAAGAGAAGTGAAGCAAAATGTTGTGAAAGAATTGTATTTTTCAGGATTTTTCAGTTTTCTGCAAACTAAGAAATCTGCTCATTATTGTGATTTATAGTTGGAGTTGAGTATCTTTCAGGTTTTATTAATTCCACTGATTCCAGTTCTTTAAAAATCCTGGTTCCGCTGTTTGTGATATTATTTTGAGTACAAAAAGCAAAAAACATCTTTATTTTCAGCAGATTCAGGCTTCCATAAACTACCATTTGAGGAGTGACCCCTACTGGTAACTAATGGCCTAGACCACTAGTGGAGGAGTTCACTATATACACTTAGTACATACAGACTCACAATTTGGCTAAATAAATAATTATATTCTATAAAGTTTTGCTTACGAATCAACACAGAATTACAGATGAAGTGTATGTTTAACCATGAGCGTCAGGAAAAAAGTTTTTCCCAACAAACATATACTGTACTCCCCCCTGCTTCTAAACATGGTAGAACCAGGAAGTATAAATAGATGTGAGATTCAGTTTAGACTCTTTTGCCTGAAAACCAGGAAGCAGGTGTGTATCAAAGGTAAGAAAAGTATGTTAGCTTGCGATGGGTCGATGAAGCCTTGTTGAAGCATTAAGGTTTTTTACACATTTTACTTCCATGACTTAGAAGAGTGCTGTGAGTGAATGTTAGCACACTGAAATAATGTCAGGATAAAGTAACATACTTGAATGGATCAAATCAGATTGAAATATTTACAAACTGTGGAAAATGTGCACTCGGCTGCTGGTCCTGTCTCAACACAATACTCTACAATCTGCTACAGTCACGTCTACTACAAACACACTGTAGTAGATGTGATTTACACATCAAAAAAAATGTTTGAATACATTCTAAACTACTGCAGTTTCAAATATAATTGACGTAATGTAAAGTAATTAAATGTGAGCAATACACGCTTTGATACGGAGCTTCTGTGGAAACTGCCCTCCCTACTTGACACACGCTTTGAAGCTCCAGTATCAGATGTATCATCACTAGTGTTAGTTGTGCTTAGTATACCATCAAACAATAGACAGACTGTGTGCCTGCTTGTGGTACAGGCCCAACTGCTCATTCATGTTTCATGCTTTGTGTGGGACTGACTTCCACTCAGGCCGACGATTCCTCCTCCATGTTTCTATGTCAGGAAATTACAATTCGCTTAATAAATAAAATTTAAATTAATGACTTTTGGATTGGATTTGCCCCTGGAAGTAGGTTTACTCTACGATTAATACATTCGTAGTTTTAGGAAACAACAAGGGTTGAATTTTAACTAGAATACTCCAAAACAGGTGTAGTAATTAGTTAAAGGTGACCTTTGTAACATTTGAAAAAATAATAAGTTGCCAACTGCGATGCACTTTTCTCTGGCCAATTCCTTGCACAGGTGCAAACATTACATAGAAAAGAATCTCTGTCACACATAAACATATGTTTTTATTGAGCTCATTACATTTAGCTGCATCTTTACTTTTGTGTTTTTTGTGAAATGTTCTTACATTGTTTGAGTTCTTGCTCCGGCCCACTATGTTGTAAGCAGGTGCGTAACTGGTTGAAGTCAACAAGTTCTCATAATTTATCAGTGCTTTCTAAGTAAATTATATGACCTTTCCAACCATGACACGTTTTTTAAAAATTCTCCCAAGTGGTTATTTATTTGTCTCTAAAAGTACTTTGTTAATTTGGAGAAAAAACATGTACATGGTTACAAACCGCAGTTTTCCAATCTAACTTAATGCTGGGATTAGTCTGAGATATCGGCTCGATATTGGCCTGACATGCAGGTGTGGAGTGTCAAAAATGAGAAAAGTGAAAATGCGTGTTGAGTGTGTCATAGAGGAAGACGACCAATGCATGTCAGAGTTGTTGCCTTCTCTAGTTTGACCACTTCTTTGACGCGTAAGTCATGTTCAAAAGGAGCACAGAGCGCTCTTCCATGCAGAAGTGTAAACGTGGCGAAGGAGTGACGTTGTTGGTGCTGTCATGTGGAAGAGTGAGATCAGGCCCCTCGCACCATCTTCATCCGATAGAGGTCCAATACGTTGTCAGCCATGTCTCTCAGACAAGTCACTGCAAGACTTTGAGTCTATCATCAGTTAATCTGACAGTGACCATCTTAAAACAGCAAAAATGTATAGTCTGATCAAATCTTTTTAGAGGTTTTGCAACAGTATAATAACATCACTCTACAGCAGAGGTTTTCAAACGGACATGTGGGAAAGTTGAAGGGGGAGGCGCGGAGGGAGAGACATCAGGCAATGATAATGCCTGAGGTGACAGAGACAGGTGCATGCTGGTGTTTTAAAAACAGCAGGAAGTTAGTTTTTGTAGTTTGGCCGCAGATTTGGCTGCTCATATCAACGTGGTCAGCAATTGGCTTTTGACACACAGCTCATGGAGGCATTTACTGTACTTAAAAATTCAACTTGTGTCAAAATTCATACTCATTCTCTGAAAATCTGAACACACAGGCATGATAAATCTAATCTTAGTTTCGGTGTTCCTTACACTTTCCGAGGATTATTATCTCAGATGTTCATCACAAACAAACATCCATAAATTTGCTTAGAAAGTGGACAAAAGGCACTCATTATAACTTACCTGAGAATCGTCACATATTTTAAGTTTCCTCCAGAATCAAAGTAATAAAAAGATAATAGTATGTAAACTCATGGGTACAGTACAGACAGGACCTGCTAATGGCTAATTTGGGAGCCAATTTTGTCTGCGGGGGGGGGGGTCACATGTAAGTGTAGGTCATTATAAGAGTTTAAACACACCACCAGTGCTGTTGTTTTTCTGGTGAGGAAAGTGGAAGCATGAGTCTAAAGCATAACCCTTGATACCCAATCCCACTTACATTATAACAGTCTCTGGATATAAGTCTTTCAAGTCCTAATCTTTTGATCAAATACTGACACGTGCCAAAGTGAGGTTAGGCCACAATGAAAGAACAATTATATCCCGTAACAATGTATGTGCACTGTAGTCACCACCTGGGTGTGTGGGATATGTCATAATGTGTTATGTTAGTCACTGCCCCTCTGACAGCTCATGTCAATAGGTGGGTGATACAGCTGTCATCATATTGTGGTGTGAATGAGCTTGGCTCGACTGTGTGAGTCTGTATGTTTGCACCGTGTGTGTGTGCGTGCGCGCGCGTGTGTGTGTATCTGCAGTCCCAGACGGAAGCCCAGAGGACAGATGGTGGGTTCAGACGCAGACTGACACACCGTAACCAAGCGATTACACACTCAATGACTCCCCCTGAAGAGAGAGAGGGAGAAAGAGAGTGGGGAAAAGGGGGGAGAAGATGGAGAGAAGTGATATAAGAAGGAGATGGGGGAGACAGAGGGAAGAAGGGTGAGAGCGGATCAATTCATTGAAAGTGTGGATTATTGGAAGAGAAAAGAGGAAAAATGAAAAAGGAAGGTGTCAAGGTTTTCATTTACAGAGGAAAATGGGGGGAAGAGAAAAGTGAATGATGGAGAGAGTCAGACAAATAAATAAAACTAGCTGAAATGAAAGAGAAGGAAGTTGGAGAAGGAGGGTTAGAGGTCCTGCACCAATACAGAGACAGACAATGGTGAGAGAGAGCAAGAAGAAGAAATGGATGGATGGAGAAAACAGAAGTCTTTAGGGACGCCGGATTACATGATAGCCAATTAGAGTGAGGGATGTTGGAAACTCCCCTGATGAAACTGATATGTGATTGGTTCAGGGTTTATTATGCTCACTGAGCTATCGTTGCCTCTTAAACACACTCAAATGCACACAGATTACATTTGGTAATCTTAAACTGTTTTTTTTTTTTTTGGTTTGGTGCATGATTCAGTGGTGTTGTGAACTTGTGAACATGATTTATTTCAATAATGTGTTAAGCTAAAATGTGTTAAGCTAAAATGTGAGGGAAGACCTCACACTTAAGGTGGATTCTAACCTCTGCCCACGAGAAACACTGTTTACAGCAGTGAGCCAGACCAAAAAACTAACAACCCCAGCACACATACACACACACACACACACACACACACACACACACACACACCACCACCACCCGAGTCTAGCCCGGCCCAGGTCAGGTCAAGCGGGATCATGGGAAACCATTCCCGTGGCCCTTCTCACCTTTTTCATCTCAGAGCGTCTCAAAAACATCCCAGACATCATGCTCTCCGCTCTCCTTGTCTTCCTCTTCTCTTCCACACACACACACACACACACACACACACACACACACACACACACACACACACACTTTAAATTCAAACCTGTCTCTCTCCCAGCTGTACAAAAGCAGTAGCTACAGAGGAAGGTGCCACGGTGCTGTAGTGGTAATGGGAGGAGATTTTGGTTTTGCCATGGTACATTCCTTCCTCAGACTTAATCTTAATTCAAAACAAGTCTAAAATGTCCAAAGTTTTTAAAGTTTTTACTTCATTTAGGACTGATTCATAATATAATATAATAAAAATATCAAGTGTTTTCTTCAATATACAAATATGAAAAAGTTAGAAAGAGTTGAAATACACAGCCAGGGGTTAAAGTTCTCAGGGGCCATACCTGATTTCAGACATAGAGCAGTTTTAAATTCATATAATACGTACTTCAATACATTTTACACATTTCCTCCTGGAGAACTTTTCAGGCTCACAAATCTTTTATTTGCTTTAATCCCTGCACAAGGATTAATGGCAGTGGCCAGTCCAAAGCAGGCCAACATTATCCAACACCACAAAGGCACATGTTATGTCAATAAATGTGTCCAAAGTGCATTTATCAGTCTATACTCAAAGTTAACTGACCATTTCTTTTAGTGTGGCTGTTTTCAAGTCTAATGGCTTCTGTTTGTTACATGCAGGCAATCTAAAACACATTCCTGCTGGTATTAGTTTAAAGTAGTCATAGAGGACATGTGTGGGGTTGTTGATAATCTTATTATTGCTGCCAAGATTACATATTGCAGGATTGCTTGTTTGGCAACTAGTTACTTGTGTACAAATTTGAAAACCATATTGATAATTTAAAAAAAAAAATCATTTGCTCTTTTCCAGGCTCCATATCTAGAAAACTGGCTTGTGGGACAGCAGTAAAAAGTGAAAGTATCTTGTTTCACTGTCTTGTTTCCCATGAAGTTAATGCTCCAGATATTTTACTACATTCACTCTCCGGATTGGCATATCCCAACTGCTGCACTTCTACTACTTCTGTCTACTTCCTCTGTCCTTTATGGCTCATTCAGTGTGTGCTACTTAGGTCAAGTGACACGACCCTCTGTCACTGTCTGGTTTGTGTTGCCATTTACCACTTTTCTGACTGAATTCCTCTTAAACTGTCAAGTTAGTTCACTGTTTTTATGTTTTGATGCTTTTATACCTACAAAACACCAATTGCTTGGGGTTTTCTTGTAAGAATTGTACAGTTAATCAATTATATTTACATTTTAAGTTTAGGGTATACTTTCTTTATATTTTCCTCCTTAACTTGGGTAGAAAACATGTAAGAAAATTAGCCTGAACATGCTATTGTACAGAAGTACTGGGCTAGCTCTTCCTAAATGCTAAAATGTCATTGGGATTTTTTGCTGCTGTAGTACAGTATGGTGATTTGGTCTCTACCACAGTGTTACAGCTCCATAGTGCTGGTAAAATGTACTAGTACGCATTGATTTAGTCATTTTCATGGTAAGTCTAGATGTCTAGCTTAGAAATGGGATACATTCGATGAAAGATCTTTAGATGTCTAGGTAATTAAACACTGTAATGTAGTTATAAGCAGATATAATTGTTAAGGTATTTGTCAACAGCTGTAACCCATACTGTAAGTGGATGCTGGTGTAAAAAGATACTGTTTAATATAGTAAAACACAGTTGTAAGAGTATAAAATATGTTTTCATTGGAGAAGTAATAATTGTTGACAAATACTGTACAGTAATACACTCTAAAATGTATATGTGTACTTATATCTGCTAACAACTATATTATAGTGTGTTATAGACCATTTAAACTGTTGATATTGCTTATAAATGCCAAATAGGGGAACATAAAGTAAAGTGTTACCATCCAATCCAAGCCTTTATGGTATTTCCATGATTCTTTTTATAAGGTTGGGTAATGAGGGCCTTTCCCTCCTTTCATCTCACTGCAGATTCAGTGTGAAACTTTAAATCCAGGCCTGTGTGGACCTTTGAAGCCTCTGGAGCAGATATTTACAGATTGAGGGATTATTAGCAAGATAGCTCTTATTAAAACTGAGTCCTCATCATTTGACTGTCATTCTATTTAATCATTACTAAATAGACTCATTAAATTCATCCTCTAAAGTGTTTCCCTTCAAACTCCGTGGCTTTGATGCGCCGCCCAGACATTCACACTCACACACATTTAAATTCACACAGACACACTGCATTGACCCAAAGACTTTTATCAAATGTAATTTATCAACTTTCTAATGCGACCAGGACTTGTGATGCAGTTAATTCTTCAAGAAGGATTAGCTGTGTGTGTCTTCTGGTGTACAGTGTGTGTGTGTGTGTGTGTGTGTGTGTGTGTGTGTGTGTGTGTGTGTTGTACTGCTGTTGTGTGCCATAGTGAAAAGGGCATGTTCCTTTGGTGCATGGATTTATGAAATATGATTTCTAAACCTTTATTAAATTGAATGTTTCACACCATAGAGCACAATAATTTGTTAATGTATTTTCAGATGCAGTTTTGAACGGTCTAAAAAATTCAGTTTTCTTTTTTTTGTTTATGATCAAACACAAAGTTTTGATCCTGGAATAATGTCAAAGTTTTTTTTTTTCCAACTCAGTGCGCCATATGAAAAGATTTGTGATTTGTGGTGTGGTTTTAGGGATGTCACTGTTGTACTTCTCTTGGTCAGTTGGTTGATTCGTTCACTGTTTAAGACTGAAATATGTTTACAAATATATTGAATGGATTGCCAAGCTAGCACTGGTGCTAGTGAGCTAATCTGCAAGCATGTTTGCTGCCGGCTGACAACCATTAACTAATACATGAATGTGATATTTCCTTAATATTTTCTACAGTTTTTCCCTGTTTGAGGTTTGACTGGCACTTTTTTTAATTGCATCATCTTGTTGCGCCCTCTTCTTTTGAAACACCTTAATGGCACTGACCAGAAAGTTAGCACCACCAGCTGTTTATCTTGGCGCCCCAACTCCTAATAATTGCATAACAGGAGTGGATGCAAACATGCATTCATTCAAATTTTCTTTTGGTGATTTTCGGGAAACTCAGTTAAATTTTGCGCTATATTTGGATGGAAACCTAGCTAAGCATGTTAGCCTAAAGCCTACGGCTGCTAGGATAGCTTGAATTTAAGTGTTTTTATAGTTAATTTAAAAAAATATAATACAGTAAATAATAGTCATGCAGTATTTTTTTTTCATAGCAAAGGCCTCCTCCTTTTCCCGTAGTAGCTCTTCTTCTCACCCTCCTCACCCCTCCCCAAATGTTTTTATTTTATTCAAACCCCCCCCCCTCCCATTGTCCCCTGTTCTCCTCATCCTCACCCATCATCTCTCCTTTCTATCACAACAGAAACGGGTCGTTGACGGTTGTTAATAGATTTAGGTGGAGAGACAATGAGAGAACCATCAATTTATCCGTCATTTAACTGCTCCAATCTAACCTCCGTAAACTCACCCGGTGAAACTCATTTCTGTGTTTCCTCGCCAATCTGAAAAGCTATCATCTCACTAATCTTGGGCTTTCAATTCGCCAGGGGGACAGGGGGAGTCAGACCAATCCCGGATCTCGGAGATGATCTGTTAGCCCGGCGTAAATGTTTATAACACGGGGCAATCTCCAGGGTTTATACGTTGATGCACATGCACACGCGCACACCTCCAGTCATACACTCACACACTTCCTTTTTTTTTTCTCTCTTTCTCTCTCTTTCTCTCTCCGGGGCATTTATAGGGATGTGAAAGCTGTTATTGGGCAGGTCAGTGGAGTGGAACTGTCAGATAATAGGCTAGTTACCGTGGCAGCACATGAATGAGGGATGGAACGGAGGAGGGAGACAGAGGGAATAGAATCGCTCAACTCACTCCTTAATCAGAAGGTAAACTGGAAATCTGGAGAGTTTAGACTCCCCGCTGAAACAGATAGAGGGGCGGGGAGCCAGGTGTTTATTTCTCTATTTGTAAATGCTGGCTTCATTACCCAGAGTTCAACAGGAGCAGGCTGAGCTGCGGTTGCATCAAGGTCACACTAATCAGACAGTGAATAGGAAGAAACACAGAGGAGGCAGCACAAGTAATGTATCCTCTCTACTACTCTTGCTCCTCCATCCTTGCCATTTCCTATCTGTCTCTGGTCCTCCCTCCTTCCCCTCCTCTCTCAGCCTGCTCCTCCTCCTCCTTCCATGTCCCTCGCTTCATGGTCCTCAGGGGAACACAACTCTTCAGACCATCTCCCACTCTCTCTGATGGAGACTGACAAAGTCTGCTTCGTAGAATGACACTTGTTTGTGTGTCTGTGTATATCCTCAATTTGTTTGAAGCATTAGCCATCACTTTACAAAACCTCTTTCTCGCATATATATACTTGTTATTTTCGGTCAGAAGCATAAAGAATAAGTTTACTTGTCTTTTCAAGATACTCAAAGATAATAAATAAGTAAAATAGAACCTAGAAAACTAAAAAACAATACTAGCACACAGCATAAAATTAAACATTAAAAGTTGTTGGTGAGTTTTTTAAACACTCGGAAAGAGAAACTCAACTGTAAAAAGTAGCGTTCATTCACTATTTTGATAACATATGGTGGGCTCTGTAGAAGGGGACCTGCTCCCTATGTAGATATAAAGGGCTATTTTCTAAGGTAACAAAAACACGATTCTTATTTTCAGGTTATTATACACCAATTAAAACATACTTATGAATATTATATTCCATTTCTGCCAAGTCTGTTTCGCTAGATGCTACTAAATTCTACACACTGCACCTTTAAATGAGAGGATAGGTCTAAAATTCAGCCTGCAAAAAAAGACCTATAGTTACGTTTATGCCATCTAGCGGCTGTAGTAATGCACTCCAGAACGACCCAGAGGATCGTAATAGTCTATGCTGCTTTCCAAAACTGTTACAAATCACTGTTGTGACAATGCTGTGATTAAGGTCTGATTAGGTTTAGGCACAAAAACCACTTTAGGTTTGGGTTAGGGAAGGATCGTGGTTTGGGTTAAAATGATCACTTGAAATGTTGTTTATACTTCTTTAAAGTTATGCAACCTTCATTGTTATGGCAACAGTAAACACCACAACATTACAGTTTTAAAAAAGTGTCCTGACTCGCGGTTGGAAACAGGAAGTGAACAGTGATCTCCTGCAGCAAAGTCCACTTTTGGGTCATAATTACTACGAATTACGGCTGGCGTAAATGTAACTATATGTCGTTTTTGCCGGCCTGAATTTTTAGACCTGTACTGTTGTTTTTCTTGTGAGGACGGGCTGTCGGGAAGATACTGTAGATGGGTCAAGTATTTTGTTCTAATACATTCAATAGTAGTCACGGGCAGCACCAGAAGTTGACCATATAGATTCTTCTGCACTAACATCAACCATCTCTTATCTTAACCTACATCTCAACCCACTTATACAGTACATTGTTTAACTAAATGTAACCACCTCAAGGCTTAAAGGCAATCATTTTTTATCTTAGGACTAAACCCAACCCTTCAGTCAATCATATGGCTTCTACCCTAACCCCCGTGGGCATTTTGTGCCAAGTACATTACTTAAAATGTGAATCTAAGCATTGATTTGAGAGTATTTGGAGTGTACATTATTCAGATTATGTTGTAATTCTATGTAATAGTTTGTAAGAGCATTCCGGACTTTCAGACTGTCTCAGGTTCTGATTTTAGGATTTTATCCATACTTTATTTTTACTCTACACTATAATGCTAATTATATACTAATGCCCCCCCCTCTCCTTTGATTGTATTTCTCAGTCTCTGTAAAGCACTTTGCTGTATAAATAAACTGACTTGATTTGACTCGAGTAAATGTGAAAATGCTTTGTGAAAAATGGAATTCCACATTTTTCATAATCAAAAAGCTGATTTTATGTTTAAGGTCAGTTTCTAAAAGCTCACCGTCCGCACTGAAAAGCCTGAAAAATGAGACAACTGCAAAAATCTCTTCTTCCCTGATCTCTTTTGGGTAGCAAACAATGTATATATGCATCACCTCAACACCTGGAAAACACAAGAACACTCTCCACTTTGTCTTTGTGATCACTTATTGTGTGTTTCAGTTATAACCAAAGACACAATACAGATGCTCTAATTGGCACAGCTTGCTGATTTTGCTGTCAGATGTCATGGTTTCTTTGTTGCTGCATTGAGACATGCGACCAAATTATATTTTTATGCTAATGTAGTCTGCTGACATTGTAAACAAACATAAGATCATCACAACAGCTGTATTGTGACAGTTTGCAGTATACAACAAAGTGTGCTTTTTATCATTTCTACTACATAGTCCCCAACCCAAAGTGTGCCTTGGTTTGGAAAAGCTCAGCATCAGTTTTGGTGGATGAAAATGCCAGTTTAGTGCAGATGGAAAGCCAAATTTTAAACATGTTCTGCATTACTGTGGACATGACCTTAGTGCAGTCACTTTTTGACCCTGGGTTCAGGCTGCATTGTTCTTCCCAGCCCAAACAAGCAAATCTAGACACATAAACACAGCAGAGCTCAAATAAACCACTCAAAACACGCTTGGTGTGATAGCACCCTCGAGTATGAATTATGGTTTGGTATGTGAGAGTATCTGTATGCATGGGGTGTGTATTAAGATAAGAGAAGCTTTTTTTTTTTCTTTTTTTTTTTTTTTTAGATGCACACATGACTCTATGTGGTATTGTAATAATCACAGATTCGTTTGATGTCCAAGACTTGAAAAAGACTCTCAACAGGGCTGTTCTTCAAACTGTTAATCTCTCAAAGGTAGTGAAGAGGAGGAGAGGCAGGAGGAAGAAAGAAACGAGTAGCGGCGAGGAAGGAAATGTTGAGAGAAAGAGGAGGAGGAGGAGGACGGAGAGCGGTGGTGGACGAGGAGATCAGTCAGAAAGGGGGCCAGACACGTGGAGAAAAACGGAGGGAAAGGAGAGCAGAAATGGGAAAATGAATGAGAGGAAAAGTGATAAGAACTCTTGCTTTTGAACTTGAAGAGCTTAATTTGAAATGTCAGGGCTACCCCCTCTCCCCCCCATCCTCCCACCTCCTCCATCTTCCCTGCCGCACTCCCTCTCCTCAGGAGTCCCTGTTGTGCAGTAGTGTGGATTAAAATAATTAAACAGGCTCTGTTTTAATTAAGACAATAAAGCCGGGAGTCTCTAGGTAAGACCTGAGAGAGATTGAGAGAGAAAGCGAGTGAGGGAGGGAGGAGGATGATAAAGAAGTCTAACGAGAGAGGCGGGATGATAGGAGGTACAGAGGGAGATACATTATCTTCATTACTTATCTATCTTGTCTTTTTCTAGCCAGAGATTGCATTATCACTTCCTACATAAGTATGTTTGCACTGGTCCTGCAACTACCAAAACCCGTGTGTGTGTGTGTGTGAGGTGTTGAGGGCTGCTTGTGTAATGACTGAGGCCTGTATGTGAGCATGAATGTGTAAAAGCGTTTATATTGCTTTTCCCTCCGCCTTCGCAGCGTGCGCGTTTGTGTGTTCATGTGCGTCCACGTCGCTCGTGTGTGCGCGCGTGTGCATCTTTATTTCGTCTCCCTCTCAGCCTGCTAATGAAATATTTATTTATTTCTCGGAGCAAGGGCGCCGGGTGGCGAGAAACTCAAATGAAATGTCATATCTCATTGTGTCTCACCGTGAGGAGGGGGGGGGGACAGGGGGAATAGAGGAACAGAATTGCTACTGAATTATACACGGAGGATTCAGAGGGGAGTGATTACAGGATGAAGAGGGAGGGGATAGGAAGAGTAAGACGGTGAGAGATACAGGAAGTGGTGGGAAGGAAGGGGGTGGTGGGTGGAGGGATACAAGTCATTCATCTCACATCACTTATTGTTGTGTGTGTCATGTTGCTTCTCTGTCACATCATCAGCCTGCGGTTCTGAGCTTCAGATGTTGAACTCTGACTCTTGTGCCCACTGTTTGCTGTAGCACTGCATGCATGCATACACACACACACACGAACACACACCGAAGTGAGCCACAGCAGTGTTTTACACAGCCCATCTAAGACGTACCAGAGGGACTAGCCACTGCTTATCTGTTAGTAGCTGTTATCATTGCAATGTGAGCACACACACTCACACACACCAGGCCTTGCCACCAACATGGAGGAGATTAGAACTTCTTAATCTTCTCTCTACCCTACTTGTGTTGCACATGCACAAACACACACTCAAATACACTGTGTCGTCTCTTAATGGGGGACTCTCGAGGGATTGCAGTTTGTATTCATATGTAAAGTTGAAAATATGTTGTTTTTCATTGCATGCGATTTTTTTTTTTTAGATGCATGTCTTTTCCAAATGTAAAACTTGTGAAATTGCAACATCACATGTGAAATGTTTTTAATCGTGTGAAATTATCTTTTTCAAATGTGAAAGATTACATCTTACATGTGCATTTTAAAAAAATAAGGGTGCCATGCAACCTGCCATGCTTAAGGTCACATGACAGACAGAAGGCGTCAGTAGGCTACTTTCCGGTAGCCTTGCTAATTTTGTCTACAGCATGTGAAAAATGCATTAATCAACCTGCCACATTTCTTTATTCTTTCACATATATTATCAATGCAAAGATTTTCAAACGTAAAACAGAATGTTACAAGAGAAAATAACTAGCAAGCCAATTTCCCTCCAAAATATGACCTATTCATGCCAAGAAAGATATCCTTTGTTGGTTTTAAGGATCTTTTCAATAAGTTACCTAATTTGTACCTAATGTGGGTCTTTTAGCCAGCAAAATACTTCCAACAACTTTGTTCAGAATGTCTGACTGGAAAGAATATCAGTTAATGAAAGAAGCAACAGCTTAATGCCGCTGCAGTAAAAGAACAAACATAATTTTCCTTCATTGATTCTAAGTGAAATGTATGTGTGTAATGTATTTTTAATTAAAAACTAAAAAAAAAAAACAACAATCAAACCCACAGCCGGTGTGGTCTGTATATAAAATAAATTATTTTTATTAAAAAGCAGCAGAGGACATAAACACACAACATTCACAAAGACCCATAAAACACATTAAACCCCCCCATTACCTACCAAGGTTACAAGATTAGGGCTGCACCACGCTACATATATATGTACATACACATACATACATATACATACAGTATATACATAAACATATACACAAATATGCACATATACACAATTTTTTTAGAGGCACATGATTAACAAATTCAAATTTTCTCTTTTTCTACCACTTCAGACCAGACTTCAACATTTTCTGCCTTTGCTTCATGTTTTCTGGCTATATTTGTTCCAAATAAGTGAGATAATATTGTAATAAATGCTCTTACGGCCAGCTGTAAACATGCTAGCAGATTAGCTTGCTAGCTGTAATGGGGACTACTCATTGGTCTGACGGCTCATTATTCCGCAACCCCGATAGTTTGAAAAATGTCTCATTGGACCAAAAGCCCATAGTCCCACGGCCCGTTATCCCGAAAACAAAAGCTGCTGCTCCAAGGGCCCATTGCTCCGAAAATACACACTCTGGGGTTGGAGTTCAGTGACTGCTGGCTCATATTGCTCAATTTATCAGATAACGTATATCTGTTTTGTGAAACATGACGCCAAATTTATCAGAAGAACTGAGTGAATTGTGAAAAGTCTGTTTGAGTTAATTTACATTTTAAACGACTGACGACGAGGCCAATAAAGTCTTCAACTGTTTCCTACTGTTGGAGGAAAACCTCTGTTAACATACTGTTACATGTAATATCTTAGTGTACTTTAACATGCTTATTAAAAAATAATTACGGTGTTTTACGGTGTGACAATGTTGCGGTTTAGGCACAAAAACCACTTGGTTTGGGCTAAAATGATCACTTACATGTCAAGGGAGAGTGTGTATTTTCGAACCATTGGGGTTTCGGAGTAATGAGCGATCAGACCAATGGCATGGTACCACTGTAATGCTAGCTCAACTAGCCCCTTCAATCTTGTGACTCTCTCCTCACAGGTTAGCATTCCCTCGAGAGTCTCCCTTTTCCTAACATGACCAGATCTCTCTCCTGAAACCCTGAGCCTTTCTCACGACCCTTCATGTCTGTGCTGCAGGTGCAAAAACACACCAATAAACAAACAAACAACCTGTGAAAACAAACGCAGGCTAATGACGGGACAGCTGCACTGCGCTCACCAGGGTTCCCTCCGTTAAGAGTGAAATGCTTCTTTATGACTTTGCCTTAAGGAGTCAATGTGTCGGTGAGTGAGAGTGGAGGTGTGTCCTTAACACATTAGCTTCAATATGGCACAAGTCTAAATCAATTCTCCATCTGTTCTGAAGGCCAGAAACTTAAACATGCACCCAAAGAAAGAGACAGAACAGCTGAGTGCACACTTGCAGCTTCTTAATAAGCCTATGCATTTTAAAACTGTTAAACTAATTTGACTTTTTTTTTGCCTTAATTGCAAAATGTTCTGTAAATTTTCACCTTTTTGATGCTACAAGTTGAGTAAAATTGTAAGTTAATTCTACAGTTTTCTAGTGAGCGAGTAACCAGTGGTGGAAAGTAACCAAGTACATTTACTCAAGTACTGTTCTTAAGTACAATTTTGAGGTACTTGTACTTTACTGAAGTATTTCCATTTGATGCTACTTTATACTTCCACTCCACTACATTTCAGAGGAAAATATTGTACTTTCTACTCCACTACATTTATTTGACAGCTTTAGTTACTTTTCAGATGAAGATTTGACACAATGGATAATATAACAAGCTTTTAAAATACAACACATTGTTAAAGATGAAACCAGTGGTTTCCAACCTTTTCGGCTTTTGACGTCTTACAAAAAGCAGTGTGTAGTCAGGGTCACATTTCAGATGTCTGAGTTGTTAACAGCTCCACCAAATAGTGATTTTTCCCTCTAAACTTCTCACATGGTTTCATTTCAATAAATGTTCAAATGATCCAACATTTCAGCAAAAATCAAAGATCAGAGAAAACTGAAAACAGATTTGTGTATCAAAACTTTGTTTTTTCTTATTTCCTCTCCCATTAATCATCTCACGACCCCTCAGATCTATCTGGTGACCCTTTGGAGGGGCCCGACCCCTAGGTTGGGAACCACCTAAACCAGCTAACTGTATATAAAGTAGATCAAACTAGCTCCACCTCCAGCAGCTACAACAGTAACATGCTGCTTACACACTGATGCTTCAGTATTAATAATCTAATGATGTCATATATAATAATATACTGCCATACCTTAATTACACTTTGCTGCTAATAATTAATGTACTTTTACTTAAGTAGGATAAGCAAAGGATGTGAATACTTCTTTCATCACTGCAAGTAACAGACTTGCTATAAATATTCAGACTCCTAGTAGCACAAGAGCATGACAGAAAAAACCATTTCATTTGCAGCTACACACTGAGTACTGAGCTCTGTTCAGAATCAGGAGAGGAGACTTGATTAGGACAAAGTTGTGGGATATAATGGTGTAAAACAGCAATGACGCACGGGGCTGGCTCTCTCCATTAATGGTCGAAAAACACTCCACACTTCAGGACGTTAATATTTCAGTCTAGGATCAACAATAAAATACTGGAGCTATATTTGGGGCTCAAACGTGTCTGAAATGAATTTTGTGGGTGAGAATATTGCTGCGCTGTACTCGTGCCGGCGGCAAGAAATGAGACTGTCACACGCACAGTATTCAATAACGAAATCCCATCATCCTTTACTGCAGGCCAGCCCTAAAACTATGCCAGTCAGCTATTGACACTTCCTGAAGTCGAAGAAATGATTTGCAGAGAGGTGAAGTCTTTCAATTCTCATTTGGTGGGATCAGACTGTATTTACATTCATTTTACACAGAACTGTATTCATGTTTTCTATATTCTAATGTTTCTGTTAAACTAGTTAAACTGTTAAACAGATTTTTAAATTTTTGTGGTATCAAAGAGCTACTCTGAGCTAAAATAACACTAGTTACTACCTAATGAAATAAAGAAATAGCTCCACTGTCATCAAATGTCTGTTTACAAGGGACACAAGGCAAAAAAAAAAAGAGCATAAAAACGGAACAAGTTAAAGGGCGACTTCACCAATTTTCAAATTGATTCCTATGTTTCTAATGTGAGAAATACACACACATACATACACACACACACACACACACACATATATATATATGAATAACATTAAACTTCCTGTGTCTTTCCTGTATTAAAATGTATTTAAGCACTCCACAATCACTCCAATATAATTAGAAAGCTCATTGACCAAATCGAATACATAAATAGAGCAAATTCGTTTTAGTCTGATGCAAGATTAGCTGATAAAACTATGACAAGTCAGTTTTTTTAAGCTTTAAATCATCTTATTGTGTATGTCATTCAAAGAAAAACTGGTTTATCATAACTAGGCCTTTATTTTTGTAGCTCTGCTGCTTACCAGTTATGGTACATTTGTACTCAACAAAGTAATTTTATTCATAAATAAACTAAAAAGGAAAAAACTATATTAAATATACAAGGAATACACAGTTACATATACATGTATACATACAAATTATATCCAACAAGTTTTTAAAATATGTGCAAAATAAATGTAATATGCAAGTTTTAGTGCAAAGACACTTGAGGGAGTAGTGAAAAAGGTAAAGGTATTTAATGTGCATAAGAAATAACAGAATATTTCAATGTAAATTTCATTTGTTGCATATCACAGGTAGCACAATGGTTTTTGGATTTCCTGGTATGTGCTGAATACAAAGTCTGAGTCTAATTCAAAAACGAGGAGTCGAGGTCGAAAGTCTGTCCTGAATGTTGGTCAGAAGTTCGTTCCTTTGCACTCCAACTCTCCTCTGAAAACAAACCACCCACCTCTCCATTGTTGTCAACACCTGAACAGATTCAGAAGGTAGTGATGTGAGGAATGTCGAGAAAAGAGTTTGCAGAGCTTTGGAGTTCTGGCATTTTTCACACCTGTACACACCAAGTTAACGGCTGCAAAAAATGGGTGTGACTATTGAATTGTTGGTTTGCTTTAAAAACGAATTTGGCAACACAGATCGGAAAAGGATTTTACCTGATTTCAGGCTGTCCGAGACCGGGTGGCACTTTTTTTTTTTGGAGCCTACTTAAGACCTTTCCCATTACCCATAAACCACAATGCTCCATGGAGCTGACTTCTTATGAAAGAGGGCCCATTGTACGGTACATTAGGTCTGGTGATTAGCTCCACAGTATCATCTCAGAACCATGTCTCTGGTTTTAAGGACAACTTTTTCTATGACATTGCCCTCTCAGGTGCATTTCCATCTGCAGTGAGTGACTGTTTTGCATTAAAAAGCACAACAAACCTAATTCAAAAATACTTGTCCCTGGAAAGGATCTGAGTTTTTAAATGTTCAGCCCTGCTGTTTAGTCGAACGCAGTGCAGCGTCGTGTTTTCTGTTTGTTGACATATGCTGGAATCTCTCTCCTTATCTCATGAATAAAGTGAGATTAAAATAAAGCTACGCAGACGGCTGGCCTCAGTCTGACGTATAGAGAAGGCTGCAGAGCTAGTAATAGCAGCAGGCATGTGGGAGTGTTTAATGGAGAGTGGAGTAATTTGCGCTTTTTAATGATGATTAGAGGAGGAAATTGGCTCAGATTTACAGTGTCACTCACCACTGAGACAGAGGAGGGAGAAAATAGAATAAAGGCCTCTAAATTGTCTAATACTCATGTGCATGCGTGTGTATGTGTGTGTCTGCGCACAGGTGTGAGACACAGAGAGAGACCCGTAACGTACGACTGACCCCCCTCACAACACCCATCCACCCACACACATCCACACCTCCACTTCCAGAGGAAATGTATCACTTAAACCAACTGCAGCTCAGCTCACAGAACCTAATGAATCTGGACTCAATTTTACGCCTAGCTGCCCTTCCAACTGACACACACACACACACTCTTGCTCTCTCAAACACACACACACACACACACACACTTAAATACTGAGCCAGTCTTACCTATAGCTGGGCGGTGGGAGTCTTTGTAACGTAAAGAGGAAATTGGAAAAGTGTGATTATGGGACTGATTGGCAGAAAAGTCTTTTCTCAGTCTACTCATCAACACTTTATTCTCCTTTTCACCTCTCCATTATCCAATGAAAACGTCCTGACACACGACTCTGTCTCTTCACACGGCTCTTTATCTCGTTCTCTTACACCTCGTGGTCCCACATTTTTCTTCTACCGGTCGCACAATCTGCCAAATTAATACAGTGAAGAAAAGTGCAACAGAGGAATGAAAGACATTTACTGAAGTTGGTATATATATATATTTCAACCCTGTCTCCTAGAAATGACTAAAGTGCAACAGCATATATAGTGACAACATATTTCATTATTTTTCCTGGTTAGGGAAAGATTGTGGTCCAGGTTTAATATAGAAAAAAGTCTGCAGTTCCTTAAAGCACAACATGTTTCTTTAACATTTAACCAGAACCACAATCTCCTGCTAACCTTAATCAAAGTACTTTTGTTGCCTAAACCTAACCACATGCAGGATGCAACCCCCCCCGCCCCCCGCCCTGGTATATAAATGTGGTATATAGTGCGGTATATAAATGTGGAGCTTCATTCATTCAAAAGATTTGGCAAAAGTAGCACAATCCAGGCAGCGATTACGTTATAATTTATAATAATACATCATAATTGGGAAAACAATTTAGTAATAAACATAATTTCACATAAGACAGTTTTGCCTGCACGCAGTGTGTGTTAGTTAGCCTGATATTCAAACTGAATGAACTTTTTGCTATAACTAAATTGACATTGGCCTCTTGTTAGCTGTTTGTGGAAGGAGTACTGGATTTTAAGAATCACTGAGACTAATGAGGTGACTGAGATATCCCGTAACAGTAATGCCATTTTCAAATGTCACTGAGGCTGTGTAAACTAGCTTTTAGGTAGCATACGGGTAGTTGATGTTTACATGACAAGATGTCCTAATAGAAAAATAGTAAATATGGTAGTGTTGAAGATTTCTACAATACAAAAACACACTTAGAGCTTCCAGGGTTTGTTCCAGAAGTAGGAAAACCTATTTTAAAATTATAATTGACATTTACATTAATGCAAATAACTAAAAACCCAGCCTTTCTCAACAGTATGTTGTGTTGTTCTCACCATGTTAGATAAGGGCATTAATTAAAAAAACAAACAAAACAAAAACAATCTAATGTTGTTATTTATTGAATATTTCTGTTTTTAGTCACCTTAGTTAGGTTTAACATGCCCTGTGTACAAAGATGGCTGAGACGAGGGGCTGCAGTTAGTGCAGACACGTCTAACAGCAGGACACAGAGGACTGAACGGTGTTGAAGTGTTTAGACAGAAGAGATTACAGTTTAAGTGTTGGAAAATTAACCTTAGATGAGAGTGTTTGTGAATAAGTTACATAAGTACCTGATCCATGCTGTTAAATTTTCACTGTAGTGAAAACTGGCTGTAGTTTTTTGTAGTATGCTAAAATGAAATCTTTGTTTAGCTGCAGAGGATTCCAATTTGTCCTAGAATATGGAAAGCAAACCCCAGGAACACACTTATTTTTTCAGAAAGGCAGATGAAAGAAATGGTGAATGAGAGATTGCTCTGAGTTACAGAAGCTAGTGGAACAGAGGCTATAGCCCAGATGTGATGCCCTGACTTCAGCTCCCTATAAAGCTCTGATTTGCTTGTTTTTCCAACTACAGGAACAGATTATCTGAACTGCTGAAAAAATCATAGATGTGGGTAGAAAGAGACATGGAACTAGCCAGGCTAGTCCAGATATGTCTTCACCAACTTTTGTCCACAAAGATTCTGACTGGCGGTTGTTTCTCCACCCAGGGACACAGCTGTTCAGCAGGGCAACACCAGACCTTTTTGAAAAATTTGAGATGTGGGTGGTGACGAATGAGAAGTCCAGCACCAGGCTACAAAAGCACCAACAATTGTTTTTTTTTCTAACAGCTAGGTATCACATTTTAAATGTTAATTGTGGATATTTCAGAGCAAAACTCTTCAGTTTGGTGAAAACAAGTCGGGTCAACGCTGAACTGGTCTCCCACCCCCACTGAGGCCTCTGTGAGTTTTGAGTGAAAAGCTCTTCAAAATGGTTTTTAAAAAATTGCATTTAGTGTATAATCACTCAAACAATTTTGATCATGGATAACAACTTGAGAGGAGAGCAACCCTTAAAACACAGGTCTGTTATGGTTTCTCTCTCTCTCTCTCTCACTCACACACACACACACACACACACACACACAGAAACACAAAAATCAAGTCACATACATTCTGTAATTCTGAAGATGAGCTGTGCAGTTTTTTTTTTTATTGGAGAGCCGTAGCATGCATTTCTCTATTAAGATATGTAAATTCATAATCTCTCAAAAGCCCATTTTTACATCCATTTCTGTCTGTCATTCAAACAGTCTTCATTCTCCTCTTCTGTTGTGCTTTTCCCCTCTTTTTTTTCTGTTTCTGTCTTGTGGTTTGTATGTCTGTCTTTCTGCTCTGTCGCCCTCTCCCCTCTGCCTCCATCCAGACAGCAAACGCCAATGAAGGGGACTTGTCTCGTTCCCAAAGGCCAATTGTCTCGCATAATTACCATCAGAGAATTAGAGGTTGAAAAAGCAGATTAGATTAGAGCGCGTTTCATTTTTTTTCCTCCCATTCTTTGTGCATTGTTCCTCTACACTCTTTATTTTCCTCATTATTAGACAATTAAAGGGGACATATTCTGCACATTTCCAGGTCTATTTTAAATCTGGGGCTCTACTTTTGCATGATTTACAGTTCAAAAATTCCTTATTTATCTTATACTGGCCCTTTATGCAGCCTCTCAGTTCAGCCTCTGTCTGAAACAGGCTGTTTTAGCTCCTGTCTCTTTAAGCCCCTCCCTCCCAATGAGCCCACTCTATTCTGATTGGCTAGCTTCTGGAAGCTGCATCTTGGCTGACTTCCGGTGGCTCGGGAGGCTACGTAAACAAACAGTAATAGTGGGATTTTACTTATTTTTTGCGTTCTTTACTCAAAATGGAAACAAAAATTCATACGTACACGCTCGAGCCCGAATCCAATCTGAAATATGCGTTGGACAACATGAACAACCTGTGAAATGACCATAGCAACAAAGGCTAAGGAACGGACGGCTGCTTGTGGGCATGATCGAACAATCTGACGTTATCACGAGGAGGAGGTAGAGGTAACATTGCAAATGAAGCGCCCTGGCTTGCACGGAGCATTTTTACTTCACCTCAAGTTTTGGAACTTTAACATAGACATCCGACATCATAACGGTATAAAAATAACAAAAAGCATAATATGCCCCCTTTTAAGAATTAGAAAATTAAGAGTGCAGAAAAACAATGTGGGAAAAAAAGCTTAACATTAAAGTTCCATATAGTTCAAACATCTGCCTGTATGGTCTATATAGTATAGACAGTTGCACACACATACAGACACAGACGCACACTTATTGATTGACTGGGCAAGCCTTCAATAAAGCTCCCCAATCTGCAGCAATTTACTCACCTCCAACAAACACACAGACACACAAACTGCATAAACGCGTTCACACACACACACACCTCTTACACTTTTTCCAAAGCTCCAACACAACCACAAACAAACGTAGCGCGACTGTGTTTGCTAGAGTGAGGAGTAAAGCTCTATTCGGGCCTTTGGCACCCCGCCGTTTGGATCCTGTCCCCACTCTTTGGCTATCCTCTGTCATTTCTGCTGTGCCAACTCTGTCTCTCTCTCTCTCTCTTTCTTACACACACACACACACTCACACAGCATGCCAACTGTTACACTATCCAAGCCAGAAGGACCATGTGTTGTTGTATCTTCCTAATGTCTCCATCATTACAGCAGCGCTTCTAATAGCACTTGATCACTTCTATGACACAATATCATTGCTTCCTTCTTTTAAAGTCCTCCCTCTTCTTCTCTGGTATTCAGATCAATAGCGGCTGACATCATTAGAATGCAGCAGAGGCCGATCTTTACCCCCCCCCCCCCCCCCCAACCCACACACACACACAAACACACACACACCTCCTAGAATCAACACAATAATTGAAATATTTTCAACCTGATTAGGTCTGGCCTGCTGGCTGGGTCGGTTGCTAGGGCTGTGCTCCCTGGTTGCTAGGGGGAGTAAATCATCTGGCATTATTTGATTTCTGTTCCAGATATGAAACCGTTACCGCGGCGATTAAATGTCTCACAGCTTAGACACCTTGAGGGGGGAAAGACTGAGGAAGAGAAAAGGGAGAGACCGAGAGAGATTAAGTTGAGGGAGGGAGGGAGGGAGGGAGAGAGAGAGAAGCCCCTCGTGAGAGAGAAATATGAGAAAAGGTGAGAATGATAATGCCGAAATACAGAAATACAGAGTGTGTGTGAGAGAGAGAATAACAAGGTAATAAGGATGAAATGTTTTCCTGCACTTCCATGTCTCAGTTGGCTGCTCTTTCCTCCTGACGACTGACAGGTTAGTGTGTTTGTGTGTGTGAGTGCACATGTGTGACAATAATGTGTTTATGCTAGCGTGCATGCAGTTTCCGATGGGGCTGACAGGCATGCATCCTGGTGCTGGTGTGTGTGTGTGTGTGTGTGTGTGTGTGTGTGTGTGTGTGTGTGTGTGTGTGTGTGTGTGTGTGTGTGTGAGAATGATCTGGAGTTGTTTGCACTGTGTTGATATAGAGATGTCTACAGAGTCACGGTGAGGGCACAGGGATCCGCCTACACATGGGAGCTGTGGGCGTTCTCAAATGTTTATAAAACACAAACTGAACCAAGTACTCCCACTGGAACACACGTTATACACAGAGGAAAACAGAGCGAATGGAAAATAACTGTCATTCTGATGGATGATATTTTATTTGCTGTAATCTTTGATTAATTATAGAGAAAATGATTAAATGCAAACATGGCGGTGCAAAAGTTATTACTATTATTACTATTAAAAACTCAGACTACTAATATGACTAATAATTTCAAACAGCATGCTGATAATATACTGTAGGTATTCTTTATATGTTCCCAAAACCTAAATATTTAGGTACCGACCAAAATGTGTCTGTAGCATCAAAACTGTGTTGACTAAAGCCCAATTCGGATAGGATTAATGTTAAAGGTGGAGGCAGAAGAAGGAAAAGCAGTTCTTCCTACATTAAAAAAAAACCTCAGATACACGTTAAAATACAAGGACATTGTTCCAGGCAAAATTTAATTTGCAGGAGCTGAAAAATAGTAGGTAATTACAGCTGTAATAATTCCGGGGCCGAGGGTGAAAAATGAGCCACTTACGTGCTCCAGACTGGATTAAAATCACTGACCAGTGCAGGTAAGGTTAAAATCACCCCACCTCAGTCTGAATGGGGTCAGACTGTTGACAGTCAGATTGTTACCAGATGTTTCAGATTAAAAATGGCACTGCATTAAAAAAAAAAGCAACAATAAAACATAGAACACAATGCATTGGTGTGAACGTGTCAGGCAGAGATGATAAAATACTATTTAGAAAGTTCAGTTTGTAATACATCCAGTTTGAAGACACAAAAACACTTTACAGTGTGTTACTTTACATAATGTTATTTCTGTATGGTGACGATCGTTTATTGTACTCTAACAGGAATGTGCGCTTGCATGTATTTGATTTGCTAATGCTGTGTGTTGCTGAATGGCAGCAAAAGTTGAGCCAGGCTGAATCTTTTTGCTGGAGCCCTCTGCGTCACACCTACATCGGTATGTAAATAAGCACGTTCTTGTTTTTCTTACCCGGTATACCGGTCCTCTGATAAGTCCAGGTAGAATCAAATAATTGAGTTACAGAACTTCATTCAATCCAGAGATGCAGAAAATCTTCCTGTAAAACTGTAGCTGTAACTTCTGCCTCCCATCAGTGCTAGAATATCATGGGATGCACGTTGTGGAGGTCAGCGGGTCAAAGTTTAATTTACTTGAACTGTGAGCCACACAACAGGGTGGAAAATCATCATAGTGCTCACCGCTATGTGTCATGCAGCTGCTCTCTCCATTGGAAATATTAGCTTTGCTTTGTGCGATGTCAAACCTGCGCCAACACAGTCGTCTCATTCAAATCAATGATGATGCTTTAATGATGCATGCTTTAATCAGATATTAAAAAAAACAGCTTACTAATTTTGAACAGTTTTTTATAGCATTGTTCTCATGTGGCTGCTTAAGTTAAAGTTTTAAACACTGATACTTTGATATGGCATATTTTTGTAAATAGAAGAAAATGTAGAAAAAGTGTTGAAAAAGGTTTCAGCATCAGTACTCAAATTAGTATTAGCACTAATATTGAAGTGCATGTTCATATACAAAGCACAAAAACTGTAAGTAGTACCGTGAATTTTTTTTTTTTTTTTTTTTGAATAGACAGTTGTTATAGTTTTTATTCAGCAACCTGGAATCTGAAGAGCTAAGTATTCCCTCCTCTTCCCTCTTCATGTTCACACAGTGTATTTTGACCTCTCACAGGACGCATGAAGCCAGCAAGCCCTGTCTGATAGGATTACAGCAGTAAGCGCTTGTATTTGTATGAAGCCCCACTCTCCCTCTCCCTCCCTCTCTTTGTGACTGGTGTGTCTCTAACTGAGCAGTGAAAATCAGTGAGTAATATAAAACTACTTGAATGCTCTGACAGATGGAGAGATGAAAATGAAAGAGGAGGAGAAATGATTATGTACCACTCGCAGCACTCCACATGAAGGGCCCCCAAACCGTTTTATGTCAAGAACCCCAAATAGTTCTGTATTTGATCATGGACCCCTATTTGACAAGTTTGTATCCTCACCCCACATAATGTCAGCGGCCTGGTTGATGGGTAGCTCTGTTCTGACCAGTTGCAGCTGGTGTGAGAGGCTCCGATTTGATTATTGTAGTGGTCAAGTACAGTTCATTGTTTTATGTACTACAGCATTACAAAACGACACAGGCTTCTCCAGCAAGCTGTACTTAGACAAAATATAATACTACATTCATGCATCTGTTCCAGTTTTATAGTCTTTCAAATTAGAAAAACTTTAAATAAAGTACTTTGAAAAGGCAGAACTATTGTTCACAATAGAATCACAGAAACAAAGAAGTGTGAATATCTGATTCCTTGTTGACGCCCAGCGATTACAAACTTGTCTGCGAACTTTTCTCAGCTGACAAGCTTGTTAACCTCCTGACCTTCCACGCATCAGTCGCTCAGCTCGATCGGAAATTAATGGACTTGTTGTAGTGATCGTGTTGTTTGCAGTGTTAACATGGGGTTAGGAACCGAGTCGGAGAAGGGTTTGTTGTTGACTTGATGCAGAATTATATGATTATATACAACAGAAGGAGGGATAAAAAATGGAGAAAGAGGCTTCCTAAAGTTCTCATCTTGTAGGGGGCTCCATGTAAAAGCTCTCATTATATAACTTGGATTAAGCTTTGCAACATGAATTAATATAAAGAATTCTTTTTTAAGCATTTTAATTAACTTTTCCCCTGAAAGAAAATGTGTGCAATTTTGACGGCAAATTAACGTCACGCCCATCGCTGTTACACAATATCTTTCAATATCTTTCACCAAATACACATGTAATTTTCTTTATGGTCCACAAAGCCATAGTCTTGTAGTGAGGTGTTTGGGACGGATGGACTCCCCAATGTTGGGCTTATAAAGTAGAAAGAAAACGTACATTAGTGAAATGTAAATGTCCATCATTCAGCTGTTCATCATCAAAAAGTTGTGTCAAATTGGAGTACTCAATTTCTGTTATGTCCCGTTAAACATATAAATTAATTTTACAACATTTTGCATGTTGTTGTTGCATAGTGTCACAGTGCAGGCCTGTGCCCTCTAGAGAGAAACGACCACGGATGACTTGATGTGCTGGCCCTCTGCCAATAGCTTAATTCTTTGGCTGACTGGTTAGCGCAGCTGTCTGTGGTCTGGGAGACCAGGGATTCGAGAGCCAGTGAGGGAACCATCCTTCACTACACATAATATAATGATATTTTTCTCACTTTACTTAAAGCACCCAATGACCACTTAGAGTAACTTGTAATCACATTATAATGCATTATAACAGTGATTATAATGTATTACAGCTATGAGAATAATACACTATGATCCTTGCAGAAAAAAAAGTCCTCTAGTGACCAGTGAAGTATTATACTTGACCTTATAAGTCATGTGTTATGATTATTGTTATAAAAGCATTATGAATATTTGAGTGCTTATAACTATAATTATACCGTGCTATAAGCAGATTATAACAAATTATGTGTTGATAATGCATTATTAGAAGACATGGGCGTCATAGAAAGTGTTACCAAATAACAAGCCAACCATGTTTTGATACAGCTATAATATGACGGTCACTGGATATGTTATCCTTCCCAATATCTGCTTTTCCTGCTCGTGGTGAAAATGTGCACCTGTCCAAGTGCGTAGATGTTTTAAGGACCAGTGTGGAGGATTTAGTGGCATCTAGCGGTGAAGTTGCAGATTGCAACCAACTGAATACACCTCTCCTCCCCCCTCCCCCCTCTCCCTCCCCTTCCAAGCATGTAGGAGATCCTACGGTGGCTGCGAAACTCACGAATAACGCGAAAGGCCCTCTCTAGAGCCAGTGTTTGGTTTGTCTGTTCTGGGCTACTGTAGAAACATGGTGGTGCAACATGGCGGGCTCCGTGGAAGAGGACCCGCTCCCTATGTAGATATAAAGGGCTCATTCTAAGGAAACAAGAACACAACGATTCTTATTTTCATGGGATTATAAACTAATTACAACATACTTATGAATATTATATTGCATTTCTGCCAAGTCAAAATAATCTTAAACAGGAGGTTACTTTTTCTCACATATTGCAGTTGTAAGTGGTACCAATGCACTGACTGTGTTCAGCAAAGTGGCTGGTTTTACTTTCTTCCGTTGGTGTAATATTAGTCACTCTTTAGGGGTAGTTGGCTGCAGTGAAAAGGATCATAGTGGGTTTCTGGCGGAAAGTACACTACTCTAATTGCCTTAAACCTGTTTCTCCCCTCAACCAGTCGATATGCCTGCAGTGTGTGTTAAAGTGTGAGTGTGTGTGTGTGTGTGTGTGTGTGTGTGTGTTCCACTGGTCAATAAAGCGTGTGCTAAGAGGCAATTGGTTGTTTTTCCTCAACTTGACACGTTAAATGCAGTCACACTTCAGGTAAACACACAGCAGCAGGCTGGCAAATACACACACAACATGCGCACACAACATGCGCACACACATGCTACGAGGCTGTTGGGTAAATGGTATTGATTCTGTCCTGTTTTCAACTTATTTTCTCTCATAACCCCTCAAAGCTCAATCACACTCACTGACTAGCATGGAGAGTCTCTTAAATCACGCCCACATGCAAACAGAAACATTTATTCATAAGTGCACACACACCAACAGCGAGACAAAGTGGTTATAAATGCCATTTGTTGACCCAAATGAAAAATAGATGATGGAAAAATTCCACTGACGCCTTGAATTATTTACCTCTGAAGCCACTCCTTTTCAGTCAATGTATTGTCTTTGCTTCCAGTCGATCAGTGTTGGTATCGACCGGATTTAATTGGCTTAAGTTTTAGCTGCTTGAATTCCACCCACTCAAGTCATGTTTGTATCAGCTGAAAGTGTGTTTTCAGTGCAGCACTTAAATTGTACCATCCTGCAAAATTCTGGCTTCCATTAGCTGACATTTTTGAACATTCAGTACAAAATCTTTTTAAAGTCCCCCTCCACTCAGAAATGTGTTTTTATTCTTGTGACTTCAGTTGGATATTTGAGCTTCACTGTGCAGACTGATGTATGTGCAGAGTTTGACACCAGACGGCTGTTTTCACATTTATCTGCTGAAAATTTGTGACATCACAACTAGCTTGGAACCAATCATCGACCCAAATTACAAAAAAGCATAGTGCATTATATCACCACTATATATCTAGCGATGCCGATATAGCTTTGGCTTTATCTGCTGAGAATTTGAGATATCTGTTTCTCCAATTTTTGTCTTCACCCCGAAACAATGATGCAAATGGAATTTCAATTGTGATGCTCACAGCATTGAAACATTCTGCAGCAATGTTTTACTGTGGACCTCACTGTGAACAGTTTTCACTGGAACACTGAAGTCTGTGGTTCATCCAAAGTAACGGGGACATTGTTTAAGTTTTTAGATGTATTTATCAATGCTCTGAGCACCACAGACAAAATACCCTCCACTATATTGAGGTGGAGGCCGGAACCTCAGAGGTGGATGTCTCAAAATCTGGGCACATGAAACCAGTATGTGCATAGATGCCAATGAAGGTAGATAAGAAAATATTATTTTTGCATTTTTGGTAAGTCAGCATTTTAAGATTTTGGAATGAAAATCATAGTAAGATGAGTAATGATATTTTACTATTAGATATGAGATACTACACAAAAACACACAAACAATACTACTCCTCACTGCCAGTAAAGCAGGAAGGAGCAGAGCTGGGGGGGGGGGGGCGTGGGGGGGCACTGTTTTTAAGAGGCAGGAGTGTGAGCTTTGACACCAGCACAGCGTCCAAGAATAAATAATTAGTAGAGTTGGCACCGGAGGAGACGGGGGACAGAGATGTCATTATTTACGCCAGATTATGGACACATACACACACTGACTCACACATGCGTGCATATACACATTCACACACACACATGCTTGCAGATGTACAGTGTGTGAGGATCAGCTTTTTATTTGGCAAGTGCCTTTAGAGTCGCATGCTGTAGAATAAGGTTTGATGTTTTTTTTCCACCATTTGTATATGAAAACATACAGATTAGTGTCCAATTTGTCCTGCGCAGTGAAATGAAATGACAAACTTTCCAACTAATTCCCATTTTAATCAATATAACCTGATTATGCGTAGTATAATTGGCTTAAAATACCTTTATTTAAAATTCCCATTTTAAATTAGCTCCATTATTTGTCATCTGATTTAACAGCTTCTTACCAGGATGACCAAAAGACAGGATGCATATGCAGGCGGCTCCTCTCGTATGTTTGGTTCCTTTCACTTCGGTTAAAACAATGTTTAGTTTTCGAAAGGTTACGAGGTGTCATATGCTGTAAATCTGACAAAAGGAAAAAAATGACACTTTAATCATTGCTAAAGGAATAAAATCCTCAAGAGCGACATCACAGTGAATGCACAAGTTTTCGTTCATTAGTGAAGTTTCAGAGGTAGTGACAAGTACGTGATGTGATGTTCAGCATTAGTTTAATCACCAGCAGTGTGTGCAACACTTTCAGGTCTCCCTGTTTCTTTCATGCGTCCAGACCTCTGTCTGTTCTTGCTCTCTCATTTTCAGAAGCATAATTTCTCCATCCCTCCCTCTTTAATTCACTGCCTCTCTATTTCTCTCCCTTCTCCTTTTCACCCCCCCCTCGCCCTTCCCCAAACACTGCCCCACCCATACCACTAACTCATTTCAAGCGGACATCCAGACGTTTGTAGACTCACATCTGGAAACAGCATTTAGCCCTGGTTGAGTCTCAGGAAGTTTTCACACTTCACGACTCATTAACCTGCAGGCCTCCCAAGCAAGAGAGAGGGCAGCAGGGGAAGTGGATGGAGGAGGAGGAAGGACAGATAGGGGGATGATGGGTCGGTATACAGGAAGGGAATGAAGGGAGAGTTTGAAACCAAGGAAAATTGAGCGCTCAAGCACAGCTGCACTGAAAGTTCAATTACTAGATTTATATGCCGAAGTGTGCTCGATTCACCAGACCAGTAAAAGATATCTTAGTTCAATTTAATTGGTTGGTGGCAGCTTAAAACACTGTCTTAATAGCTGACAGGTAAAAACAGAAGAATCTTTGAGTTAGAGGCGTTAACGCCAAAGGATGAGCAGAATATGGTAGACGAACAGGAAGAGGTGCAAAGAAGTCCAGGAAAAACAGACTGGACTGAGGACAAGAATGAGGGGTGATGAATTAAATACGATATTGTGTGTCTGTGTGCGTGTGTGCGTGTGTATGTGTGCGTGTTGTCCGGGGTGTCTGTGTCCAGCCCTCTGTGAGTAATGTGTCTGAAAGAGGAGCTCTCCTAATGAAACACTTTTCCCAGAGTGATAATTACACCAGTAGAAAGCAAGGACACCTCCAGTCAATGTGTGAAACTTAGCTTACTAAAACACAAAGTTCCTCCCAGGCTACTCTGTGTGTGTGCGCGCGCTTGTGTGTGTGTGTATTTGGGAGACATGCTATGTCTATATGGGAGGCTGACATTATAAGCTTTGCTTAATAATCAGCCCAATAAGTGAGAGCGGGCCTTCTCCCAGATGTGTTTGTATTTTTCTTTTGCAGGGATACACAAGCTGACATTTACATCAGCAGAAGAAGCTGATTTAATGCATTGAGCTGCTATAAGCTTACTGTATATCAAGGCTGCTTTCTGTCACAGGAGGTCAAAAATGAAATTATATTAACTTTGCCTTTTTTTTCCCCCCCCTGTCCCTTCGGTTTGTACCTCCCTTTTCCTTCTTTGATTTCAATCTTTTTGGCACAGCTGACTGACAGCCTCTGCTTTCATTGCATGTCACAGTGGTTGAAATCTCACTGAGGGGCTTGATGCAGATAAGCAGTGAAGATGTGGATAAGCAGTGACAGAGCTGAGGCTTAGATAGGGAGAAGAGAGGAAAGGAAAGATACCACCCCCCTCCCCCACGATATGTATTGGAGATGCACAAATACACAAAAGATACCTGTGTCTTTAATGGAATTTGCAGGAAATCTTGTATCACAGTTCGACACCCAAAGAATTTAGTTAAACAAATCAGACCTAGACCAGCAGAACAATTCAATTATTCAGTGTGGCTTTAATAAATGTTTGATATGCATTACATGGGAACTTTCTAATTCAAATTTTACGATTTAACAGTTGGGGCTTTTCCCATTAATTCTCGACACACAAAGTTACAATTTGCATTCTGGGCGTTTATTAAATAAATATGAAAAAGTCTAACAAAATTATAGTAGGAGCAGGATAGGGTGGAGATTAGCTCACATGAGTAAAACAAAAGTTTCAACTACCGGTGCGTTTATAATACAAACGCCTGGCATGTGAGCACTGGGATCCGGCAGATGAAGTATTTAATTCTTTGGTTTAATAGATTTTTCCGCCTTTTTGGAAATATGGAAATAGTCTTCTTGCTCCTTCAGCACAGACTTTTCCACATGTGTGTAAGCAAATCTCTCTGTTTGTCCTGCTCTTTCTGTTGATGAGATTTTGAATCTTCTGTAATTTCTATAGACATCCATAATGTCTTCCAACTGGCAGATTTACAAACAGTAGCATCTGGAGACTCTGCTTAAGGGTGGCTTTAGCTGCCTGTTCAAAACCCCTCAAAAAATTTCAAGGATTACCACCCTCTGGGATTTTGTTACATGACCATCCAAACCTTGTGCTTTACAGGTTTTACACCATATAAAAATGACAGAAATGATGCATCGCTACAAAAAAATATTTTGTCATACAAAAAGAAAAAATTGAACCAAAAAATTGATATATAAACACTGTTCCTGCAGCGTTGCATCCCCTATCCTCCCATTCCCCAAGCAGAACACATGGATACGTAGCAACCATTGAGTTATAGAGCTAAATTATGATGACTCAACCTACAAACTTACATTCAGCCTCATAGACTACACTTACTATACCATATTGCAGTAAATATTTATTACCTAAGCATTATTCATTGTAGACTGTTTACTGTTACTGTTTGTAGACTGGATTAGGAGCTTCCAGGTAGAGATGTGTGACTTATGTGATTGGGTAATTTATGCTGTTTGCACTACCAAAAATCTTTTGAATATCAGATTTTTAAAGTTCAACTGAAATCATTTAATCGTCCCTCTTTGATGTTAAAGCTGTCTTAAAACAACATGCCCATTTTTTCAAACCATTTTTGCTCACTTTAATCATTCCTCCTGTTCGTAAAAGCCATTGAAAGATTCCTCCCAAATGTGCTTCCAGTGTTTATCTGAGGTTAATATGAGCCTTTAGCAGTCTGAGTTAATCAAACTATGTCAGTAACAGTCTTTTTAGTTCACAATTCCCTCCTTTTGTTACTATGCTTTAGCATGGAAACACAAAGAGGGAATTTTATACAAAAAAAGTCAAAAAACTCCTTAAGCTTCATATTAACTTCAGATAAACTTTGGTATATGGTGAGCTGTGGATTTTGTCCACCATTATTACACTGGAAGCACATTAAGAAGTGATCTTTTAATGGCCTGTATCACCAAGAGGAATAATTACAGCAAGTAATGTTCATATAGTATTGGCACATGAGTGTTGTTTTAAGAAATACTAAATAATAAATCATGCCTTATTGTCACCTTTCTTCTTCACTATCATGCCCTTTAAGGAAGTCAACATCATCTACATTAAAGGTTAAAGTCATAGTAACGCCTCTGCCACAACTTAACTTTTTTTCTATGTCACAGCATTGCCTTTATGGTTCATTATAATATTTACTTTGCAAATTGCTGACAGGTGAATCAGTTCTCAACGTACTTTGATTTTTTTGAAGCAAAGAGAATATTTAAATCTACATTGCTACTATCTAAACTCAAACAAGGGCCAACTTCAGCCCACAGCCTGGAGGCCTCTCCTGCTGCAGTTTGAGTTAAAGTGACCTCAGGCTATTTAAACTGCTGAATTGTGGAGTTCTCAGCCCACAATGAGTGGCGTGGGCAACCGAATTTTAAGTTTTGTGATTTAATGCTCGTTGTAACTTCCAGTCATCTCCTAAAGTCTTAATGCAGGTCTTGTACTTTTGACTTTTAATCAATGAATCATACTTTCAGCACATGCTGCTGATGAATCAGCCCAGAGATTTTAATGCTCAGTGAAGGGCTGGAAGCACTAGTGTTGGCTACTTGGATATAACTCTGCCCTTTCTGTGCTATTTTATGTTCTAACACACTGACGTCACAAAGCTGGTTTTCATTGTCCATTATCAGTATGCATAGATTTATTAAAAATGGCAAATAATCCCGATAAAAAGGCACAAATTAACCCTTAAACACTGTTCATATTCTGACCCTTCACAGTATCCCCTCATAATCAGAGTATATACCAAATTTTGAACCACAAATCTACTTGGAATTCATCATTCATTAATAAATGGGTGATATATAATATATAATGATGATGATAATGACTATATAATGATTCTATGTTACCTAAAACAGGAGAACATGGCAGCCATCATGATTAAAGTTGCATTATAAAGTGCAGCGTGTACACTGAGCAAACTTGCTCTAATTTCACATGGTTAAGTTGATACAGCGTTGTCAGATGGGAAATGTTAAAGTATCGTACCAGAGGCTTAAAATGATCATATTTTGAGGAAAATTATCGTACGAGGGTCATAATCAACAAATTTGCGTAAATGTGTAATTTCAGAAAACACATATTTATTGAGACAAACAACTTTTTGACACCGCCTACAAATCTAGCCACATTGTTTAAAATAAAAAATAAAAAATAGCTGACGTAGTTATATGACGCGTGGAAGGGGGTAGTCTTCAGGACCCACTCAAATTAAAATGTCCCAACATTGAAAACAAAAACATAGCTGTTCAATAAACTAAAGGCTATACCCGTAATCTCTAACAACACGAGTTGTAGCCTGTTCGGCATCTACATGGAAATTAAATTAAAATAACACGCTTACCTTATCAGCTCAAGTTCCACACAGCCCACCGTTGTGCAGTCTTCAAACAGGCCTGATTGGCTGGAAAGATGTCACATGAGAAGAGATGCGTAAACACAGACGTAGGATCAATATTTGACTTTCCTGATCGTGTCAGGAAATGAATTAAAATGAGATAGCCTCGACTGATTACAATTACTGTCACAAAATGATCTAATTATCATGCATTATGGGACTTATTGATCGTACATTATAGAGAAAAATTATCGTACAAATACAATAATTATCATACATCTGGCAATGCTGAGTGGATAAGATGACACAGATATATCTGTTTTATAAAGTGTTCATTTTTGGAATCAGCAGGAAAAGGGTTATGGGAAACTGCTGTGTACAGATCATGGTTGAGCTACGTTACTACATACGTTTGTTGACAGAACAATAAATGCTGTCGGACCTTTTTGTGCAACGGGTGACACAAACAAGAGAGACTGTAGTCTCTTTAGTGAAAATACAGTGTATAATGTGCATAATGTGTTTGGTTGACTGTGCTGTGACCCACAAATTCACATGTTCGCAGCCTCTCTGCTGCTGTTTCACAATTCCAAAGAAAATGTCATGCTCCACATGAGTTCTTCTCCGAGAGCAGTTGTAAATGTATATTTTGAGACGGTGTGAACATGATATAGATCCATTATTCAAGGATACAGGATGGCCTATCAAATCACTGCATGCTTTTGTTTTTCGATTTCCCTCTTTTGATTGTGAGGTACAGATGTTGACATTACAACTGTGCTTGCTGATTTAGCACTTGTTCAAAGTGTAAACTACTAGATATCCTACAGTGAAAGGATAGGTTATAACATTTTTAAAAAGTTTGTCTTAAAACAACACTCACACGCCCATTTAAACACAGTTATGGGTCCTTGTAATTGTTCCTCTTTTTCATACTGGACCTAAAGAGATCCCTTTCTAAAGCGATTCAGTGTAAGTGTTGGGGGACCTAATCCATACTCTGTAAAAGCAATTTAAAGTTCAGTTGAAGCTAATATGAGGCTTCAACAGCCTGAGTTAGATGAATAACATTGCTATTCTAAAAAGCTACACTCTTTTCAGAAACACCGTCTGCAGAAACAAAATGAGGAACTCGGCCACTAACTAAACAACAGTATGGGTCTAAAATTCAGGCTGACAAAAATGACCTACAGTTACGTTTATGCCATCTAGCTGTGTAAACGTCAGTATAAAGTGACTTGATAAGATGATTTTGCCTCGTTAAGAGGAGGTGGGTTGGTTGGATGGTGGACTATGCTGTGGGAGACCACCCACTCACATCCCGCCCCCAACAGCGAGCATCATGTCTCCAACCGCTAATTGGGACATTTTTTAAAAAAAAACCTTAACATCGTGGTGTTTACTGTTGCCATAACAACAAAGGTTGCGTGACTTTAAGGAAGTACAAACCATGTTTCAAATGATCATTTTGACCCAAACCATGATCCTTCCCCTAACCCTAACCAAGTGGCTTTTGTGCCTAAACCTAACCAGACCTTAACCACAGCGCTGTCGCCCCATAAAACATTATTTTTTAATAGTGATTTGTAACGGTTTTGGAAAGCCAGACTGTATTACTACGGCTGCTAGCTGGCATAAATGTAACTTTAGGTTGTTTTCACCGGCCTGAATTTTAGACCTATACTGTCATTTTTTAATGTGTTGAATCGCTTTAGGAAGTGATCTCTTCATGATCAGTATGAAGACGAGGAACAATAACAGCAAACAAAAACTCTTTCAATGTACATATGGACCTGTCAGTATTGTTTGAAGACCTAATCTTTTTATGGAAACATTAGCTTTTCTCGTGTGGCAAACAATGAGCTGAATTACAAAACCACATTCCACATAAAACATTAGAATTGTGGCTTTAATGAACGTAAAAAAAGAGGACACACGTTCTTATTTGTTACTGTCATACTTAGATAATTAGCAACTAATCTGAAAACCAACTTAACTGTTTACAGTGACAGATCTTTGGTTACCAGCTACTCATCCACTTTAGTCATTTATTCATTGAAATTAAAGACAATGTCTATAATTGTAATGTTAAGCAGAAAAAATGTTCAATTGCTTACATGCGTCATTCTGAACACTAATGATTAAAATGATCAGTTGAGACATTTTAAAAGTTATTTTGCTTTTGTGCCATTTTCAGGTCACATCCTAAAACCATCAGCAGTGGTGTGACAGGTCTTACAATTTAACACGCCGAGTTGTAGGAACGCTGCTCACTCTAAAGCAAGGTGTGCGAAATTGTTTAATGTTCAAATTTTATATGAAAGTAGTTATCAATTTCGAAGTCGGGTCATTATTAATACAGTTTCCAGGTTAGGTGTCCATTCAGCTACAGGCTAATAAGCATATGAGCTAAAACAACTGAGTCAGCACTGATTGACTGCTGTGTTTTGATTTACTAGACGTTGCTTTGGCAGCTGAGGACACACAGCTAACCAATTATGCATCTGAAAACTTTTAACTGGGGCTCAATAAATCACCCTTTATGTCACATATGACCGCTGTTGTGTTCTGATGCTGAGCTGAGCAAATCACGCCGGAGGAAATAAGTCAGTATTTTTATTTTAAAGGGGCGTTCTGCCCATTTTCACATCTAGTTTAGTTTACGTATCAAGATGAGTGCTCTTCTGGCTCAGGGCCTTTATGAAGTTTGAGAAAATAAGCCTTGCATTATGGGAAATATAGGATTCAGTGTTTTAAAGACTAACAGGATATCTTGGCTTCCTGGCTGCTCTGATTTTAACTGCTCTCTTTTTAATCTCTCTTATAAGTTCCAAACTAAATGGAGGTCCCTTTGTCCCTTGACTGTCTTAAAGCAACAGTCAGGTGCCCAGACAAACACTGACAGAGGTTTTCCTTGCTGTAATCATTCCTCCTGTTCATACTGACTATTAAAAGATCCCCTTCAAATGCGCTTTCAATTTAAATGATGGGGGGGGGGGGAATTCACGGGCCTCGTTATGAGCAAAAAATGTGTTCCAAAGTTTATCTGAAGCTTCAGCAGTCTGAGTTAGTTGAATAAAGTGAATATCTTCCACAGTTACAGTCTTTTTAGTAAAAATGTCCCTCTTTGTGTCAGTGTTTTCCTGTTGAGCTGCAGTGGAAAAGTCGTAACAAAAAGAGGGAACTCTAAAAAGACTAACTTTGAAAGATGTTGACTTGATTTGACTAATTTGGACGGCTGAAGCTTCAAGCTTTAGTTACCTGACTGTTGTTTTAGGACAGACTTGAAAAATTGTGAACCTATCCTTTAATTCAGAGGCTTACTTTGTACTTTTTTAGTTTTATTTTTTTTGACAGCTAAATGTACTAATTACTTCAATTTTGGATTTACAAAACTTATAATGAGCTTTTGAAATATGATGCTTTAGATGTAACTATGTGAAAATGTTAAAATTAGCTCCTCTTCAGCCAGCTACAACAGCTACTGCAACAGTAATAATCCAATTTTCTGCATTTAGTCGTACATTTTAGTAACAGTCCAAGAACACTTTTGCTATGACTTATGTGCTTCTACTGAAGTCACATTTTCAATGCAGGACTTTACTTGTAATGGAGTGTTTTCAGTGTCATTGGTACCTTTTTCTTGAGTACTTGAATACGTCCTCCACCACTGCACAGGATTAGTGTAAAACCTTCTTTTTTTAAAGTCTAGCTAATAGCTAAGAAGAATATGAGGCTATTGATGATCAATATGTGATGAAATTGTTTCCAGTGTTTGAATCTTTTACCAGAACATGTGTCTGTCACTTGTACGCTTCAGTTAACCCCCAATCAGTTGGTGCTAGACCTCTATCGAACAATTTGTCTCTCATATACTGTTGATAAATAACACACTATCTCTCCCCGTGTGTGTGTGTGTTGTGTGTGTTTAACTCTCTGATGCTGAATCAATGCGACACCTCGGGGATGGCACAGAGGAGGGGGTTTTAGGGGATGGGGGGTGGATGGAGGGTCGTATGCCAGGCTCGTTCTTCACACTTTTTTTTTTTTTTTTTTAGAGGAGGGCTGTGTGGGAAATAATACCCGCTCATTAGGAGTGCGCTGGCTCCTGGTTAATTCATCCTAGACTGTCATGGGCTTGTGTACGACCCCCGGGTAACACATAAATCAATCGCAGAACCAACCGGTCGACCGGCAAGCTTCATGCCCCTAACGCCGCTGATTTATCAACCAAATTACTGCGAGTCCTGCTCGGCCCCAACACTTTGCCAAGGAAATCACCGACTAACCCCTGAGCGAACCGATTTATTGAAAAGCTGTCCCCCTCCACTTCCATCTCCCCCGCCCTGCCCCGCTTTCTGTGTCACTCCACTCATCTCTCACTGACTTAATTAAAATCTATCCCATTGGCTCGTTGGCATTTATTACAACCACTGGGCTAATGAAACAAAGAACACGACAAAACCAAAGCTGCTTTGTGCCCATAAACGTTCATTACAGAGCAACACACACACACACACACACACACACACACACACACACACACACACACACACACACACACTTGTCCTGACTGTACTTATTGGCATTTAAACAAGGTGGGCTTATTAGGGTGTGTTTGTCTCAGCAGCATCTAGAAACCAAAGAGGCTTTTGAGATTTTTTTTTTTTTTTTTTTTGGGGGGGGGGGCAATTAAACCTTGTGCTTTGTTGACATTGGCTTCACTTCCACACTTTACTTGCATTCATAAGCAGAATATGAACAATGAATGGTTTATAGCACCTTATAATGTACCTATAAGCAGATATAAGGATATGTTTAAGTGTGTGTACACTGTATTTGTCCACAATCACAACCTCTCCTATGAAGACATATCTTATATTATTTTACTATTTTGTCATTCATTATCTGTTTATACACTTATAAGTGTCCACAGGAGGAGTTATAGTTGTTGACAAATACATTAATAAATATTCATATCTGCTTACAACCACATTATAGTGTGTTATAAACCATTTATTAACTGTTTATAACTGCTTATAGATGCCAAATAGTGGGACTCACAGCGATGGGTTGTACTCTGTGTCAAAATAATCACAATGATGGCAAAATCAAACATTTGTTTCTTTCTTCTGACCTTATTAAAATCAAATCAATACAAAAGTACTGAAGAAACGCTTCCCATGTGCCACAAACTGAGCTTTGCACATTTGATGACAGAATACAGACATGACCATAAAGCATTATTACACCAAATATTTCAGGTTTTTCATGTGTTATAATGCATGAACAAATATATTGTCCTTTTGTTTGCCAAAAACTCATTTACATAAAAAGGTGCAATATTTTTACCCTACATGGTGACAGTACAGGTTTGGGGCCAATCAGACCACTTTCTTACAAACAAACTCTTATAAAACTCTAATAATGGAAATACAAATAGACTTTTTTGGGATTTGGGAAGGGGCAGTGCTGCATAAAAAGCACCGTCAACAACAATCAAAGATAGAGAGCAGATGAAAATCCATTGTATTGAAAGCTGGGCTCTCTGACACCCCAAACAAGAGTAATGTGTCATTTTCTGTTGCTGACTTCTGAAACATCACTTCAAAATCATGTTTGTGAACAAAACTCATAAAATGTGGAAAAGCTATGAAGTATCAACAGTGATAAATATGTTTTTGAGGTGTTAAAGAGAGTCTGGGGTCTCCAGGAGCCCAAACATATACTTCATATGTAAAAGCAAAACCACAAAGCTCTGAACTTGGACAGACAGGCTGATAAAGTATTTCAATAAGTTCTCTAATACTTCTAATCTAATCACTGACTATACCCCCATCAGACCTCTCAGGTCTTCAGATGGTGGCTTTTTGGTTGTACGCAGAATAAGATCAGGAGCTGGTAAAGGTGCATTAAGTTACTGTGGACCTGCCCTCTGCTGCTCTGCCCGATGAGCTGCAATCTATAAAAACGATCTACTTTTAAAGCTAAACTCCAAACCTTCCTGTTTTCTCAGGCCTATAAACAGTGTTAGTGTATGTGTGCATGTGTGTGTGTGTATGTATAAATATATGTTGCTTCTTTAATATTTGTATTGTTAAACCACTGCGTCACATATGCTCGGTGTTTTCATGTCTTTTTTTAAATGTAAAGCACATTGAGTTTCTTTGTAATGAAATGTGCTCTATAAATAAAGCTGCCTTGCCTGGCTGTCTAATCTAATTATCTTTGCCTCTAATTAGTTTTGTAAGAATTAAGATTCACTTTAATGTGTAGGAAGTGTAAATTGATTTGAAAAAGATTTAGAGAACAGGTGCTTCTGTCTATTAAATAAAATTGATTGAGACCTGAGTGAGTTAAAATAGAGTCCATGATTCTATTTTGGGGGGGAAAGTTAGGCTAACTTTATTTTTGTTCATCTATCACCTCACGAAGGAGCGTGAAAGAAAATCTGATTTAAAGAAAATTCATAACTTTAGTTCTACTTTTCTGGAGCTTTCATCTGCATCTCATGGTCTTCATCAGCAGTAATTGATGATCATCTTATGAATAATAATAATTCTATCTATTTATGTAGCACCTTTCAAAAACAAAGTTACAAAGTGCTTTACAGTTGTGATGAAGACTGTGATATGCAGTTGAAAGTGCCACTTAACTTACTTTTTTTTTTGTTTTTTTTAGTTAAACCACCTTATGAATTTATTGGGTCTTAACATGATATTGAAATGACAGCCTTTGAATGAAACTATAGGATGGATGGATTCTATAAAATCGAGACATCTTGAACCTGTTTTCTCAAAAGGCCCCATGTTGCCTGTTAGATGGGGTTTAGGCCCAGTATGTATCAGCATAGCACCGGTTTCTGAGTCAAGTAGGTCTAACAGAAGATGCTTGATGTCTAATGTTGGCTGCAGGCCCATCCAGTCCGGATCAAACACGCCAAACTTAATGACAAAAGCTGCTAATTTACTCCTCTCAGCGGCCTGGCGGAGCAAAGGGTGGCGAAGGAGAGTCAGAGAGGGGTGGGGGGTGGGGAGGGGGGTTGTAATAGGTTCTTGAAATTACGTTGATAATTAATTGTGCAAATTTGTTACTATTAAATAAAAATAACGCGTAGGCCTATTGAAGAACTCAATTAGCGTTAGCCTAATTAATCCTGCTTCCAAACTGCGTAAGAAAAAACAAGCCGGATTGAAGGTCTTCTTCTTTCTTTCTGATTCTTTCTAACCTCAGGGTTTTTTTCTTCTTCTTCACTCTTGGAGGTTAGGCAGCCATTGGACTCTCTCCTCTCCTCTCCTGTTTTTTTTTTTCTTGCCTCCTCTTGAGAATTGGAAATGGGGGATGGAGACGGGGAATGTGGAAGGTGCTAAATTAGCTGGCTGATCCGCGCTCATTGCCGCATACACATCCCCCTATTACTGCGCCCCAGCGCCGCTTAATATTCCGGGCATGGCGGGCGCGTCTAGATAGCAGATTTATCAAATGGGAAAATGAATGTATGATGATCAGTTAAATTGAAAATCAGCGCCCGGGTGACAGGCCGCACTGACACCTCGGTAATTAGAAAGAAAAATGATGGCGTCCGAATGCATAATAGAGCAAAAACAATTTACGCTATCCCCCCACGCCGTAATGATCGCGCGTTCAAATTGAAAATTTCTCCCGGTTGAAATTGAATTCATAAAGTGTGATGCATTGAGCGGCACGGACACAGCGGGAGGGCCTGCCCGGTCCATCGATTGGTCGTTTGTGCTGGTGCCACCAAAATATCTCTCTCTCTCTATCTCTGTGTCTCCCTCTCTATCTCTGTGTCTCTCTCTCTCTCTCTGTGTCTCTCTCTCTCTATCTCTGTGTCTCTCTCTCTATCTCTGTGTCTCTCTCTCTATCTCTGTGTCTCTCTCTCTATCTCTGTGTCTCTCTCTCTCTATCTCTGTGTCTCTCTCTCTCTATCTGTGTCTCTCTCTCTCTGTGTCTCTCTCTCTCTCTCTGTGTGTCTCTCTCTCTCTCTCTGTGTGTCTCTCTCTCTCTCTGTCTCTGTCTCTCTCTCTCTCTCTCTCTGTGTCTCTCTCTCTCTCTGTGTGTCTCTCTCTCTCTCTCTCTGTGTCTCTCTCTCTCTCTCTGTGTCTCTCTCTCTGTGTGTGTCTCTCTCTCTCTCTCTGTCTCTCTTTCTCTCTCTCTCTCTCTGTCTCTCTCTGTCTCTGTCTCTCTCTCTCTCTCTCTCTCTGTCTCTGTCTCTCTCTCTCTGTCTGTCTCTCTCTCTCTGTCTGTCTCTCTCTCTCTGTGTGTGTCTCTTTCTCTCTCTCTGTCTCTGTCTCTCTCTCTGTCTCTGTCTCTCTCTGTCTCTCTCTCTCTGTCTCTCTGTCTCTCTGTCTCTCTCTCTCTCTCTCTCTCTCTCTCTGTCTCTCTCTCTGTCTCTCTCTCTGTCTCTCTCTCTGTCTCTCTCTCTGTCTCTCTCTCTGTCTCTCTCTGTCTCTGTCTCTCTCTCTGTCTCTGTCTCTGTCTCTCTCTGTCTCTCTCTCTCTCTGTCTCTCTGTCTCTTTATATCTCTCTCTCTCTCTCTGTCTCTCTCTCTCTCTGTCTGAGTTTGCTCAGTGTTTGATGTTGTATCCTCTAAACTACACAGATGGACCGATAGATGGAGAGACAGGTGAAATGTATTTTGGTATTTGAAAACAAACATACAGCCCTTTTCTTCCCAGTTTTTGCCTAAGAATCTATATTTTTTCTTGTTTTTAATGACTGAACTGCGGCTCACTTAAATGTTTTGATCACCTTGAAAAGCCATTTAAAAAAAGAAATTACTGAACAATGTACAAAAGCAACTAAAATCATATATTATCTTAATATTGAGTTGTTTCTAGTGCTTGCTGATGCGCACCAGAAGACTTTAATCTGTTAAATTTCCACCTCTATGAAACCTGTTTGGGGACATGATTCCATCTCTTCTAAATGAATGAAAACTACAGACACATATAAACTCTGTCTTCCTGTGACAGGTCCAAAAACAAACTGTAGTCAGACTCTTAAAGATAAACAGATCTCTTATATTCACATTTCGGTTCTTCACATGGCTCTAAAACAATTTAAAGTGCCTGTGAAGGATCAGATATGTTGCCTTTAATAACATGAATGCCCATTTTAAGTCTAAAGGTTTTTGAAAATAACATTTTCTTGCCCTTTATGGGTTTATTTCTTTAATTATTTGAAGCAGTGTCCATAATTTTATAACAAAGGCACGTTTTTTGGCACATTGCCTCTCAGCACACACACCCACACTGTAAAGGCCTTTGAGGGGAGATCAAACCTATATTTTCTAATTAATCGCACTCTTGAAACTAACCGATTATAATAAAGCGTTTCCCCCTCTAAAAAAAGGGAATAAAAGCAGAAATTTCACACAGCCCACGCGAAATGAACGATTTAATGTGATTGTTTCGGTCGAAGGGGACGTTTCCTGAGGCCTTATGGGAAAATAATGTCCTTATGAATTAAATAATAGGGTTATTACTTTCATTGATTTTAGCTGTCTGGGAATTTAGTGTTCAGCTTCGGTCTTAACCCATCCTCCTCCTGCTGTTTTTCACTCTGGCTCCCTCCTCGTCCTCTTGTCTAATTATTTTCCTATAAGCCCCCTGCTTCCTACAGCGCAAATAGCAGAGTCACTGAGCGAAAATTATGTAAATATTATTAAAGGGACTCAGGCACGGAAATTCATTTTAGGTCGGCGCAGCAAAGTAAAGCTCTGTCCCTCGGATCCTCCTCAATTTATTTGCAAATAAAGGCGAGGTGACCGGGAGGGATCAGGGATAGGCTATTTAGCCGGGCTGTCAACACGACTCCTCCGCGCACAGGCTCGCCAGAATTAATGGTTTTAATAATTGGGATTTCAGTTTCCAGGGAATTGGTGGCGTTTACACTTCATAAGCTAAACACACTCTTTCCTAAACGGGAGCGCGCGCGCACGTCCAGTCTGCGCACGTGGGCACACACCTGCACGTTTAGTAGAATTTGTCTCCCCTGCTGTCCCTAAACATCTCTAATGTCGCCATTCTTCACTTTCTACCACATTTCTTCTGACTTTTTTTTTTTTTGAGCTCAGCCTACAATTGGTCAAAAAAAATTATTAATGCAAGCTTGGCACATCACTCGCCTCCTCTCTCCTCTTTCCCTCTTCCTCTCCTATATCTTTATCTGTCTCCCCCCCGGGGGACTCAGTCCTATTAGAACAAATGACGAGGGGCCCAGGCGCTTTTGTAAAAAGGCGCAGGCAGGCGGGCGCGCGCCTGTCCTATTATGTGCGACACATGATCAATAGGGCGATAACGCAGCAACATCAATATAAGCGACAGAACAATGAGGGATATCATCGAACATCTATCTTAATATAGCCGACTACAAGGGCCGTCTGACAACCGCGGCAGCTCATGAAAATTCCGCCCCACGAATCTACCACATCTCATCCTCCTCCTCCTCGCGCTCAATAGACTATGCGCACTCACGCACACACGCGCACGCTCGCCTCGCACGCACACACACACACCTTGCAGCTGGCGCGGCTATTATTTTCCCATTTCAATTTGACACCCCTGCCTTTCATGCTAATTCTATTATTGTAGGAAGTTTATGTGATTCCATATCACTAGAAATCGGTAATGTCTAATAACCCTTTGGGCTGAAAGGAAAGAAAAAAACTGCCTCGAGACCCGCGGCAGCCAGTGGGAAAATAATTACTTTCATATCAAAACTCAGCAGGAGGCGCAGGGTCCTATAGCCCGCGGCCACTAACCTCATTCCAGCTCGGCCTTTCAAATGAATAAATTTGTTAAAGCAATAAATACAAACAGCCAGACGGACTTGAGCCTCAGCTCCGGCTCACTACACACAGAAAAAGAGGGATTTATCTGCTGGAACACGACAAAACTCCAGCCGCCATGATCCAAGGTTCTGCCACACAGCAAGTTACAACCTCCCTTTTTACCCCACTACAGTAAATATGGCCCTGGAAAGACAGTGATTCAATTTAAACAATAACTTTATTTATCAAAATGTTTACATATAAATATCATTTTCTCATTTTTACAATATCTGAGGATTTTTGTTGTGTGTAAGATGTTTATTTATTCAGCCTAGTTTTTGTTACAAGTTGGTCACCAAAAAAAGGGAGAAAGAACCTGCTTCTAAAGGTGTAGGCCTAAAGCCTGAATATGAGGACAGCCACAGCTTTTAGGGCCATCTGGACTGATCACACATTATGATTAAAAAAGTAGATGAGAATTAAGTCTCCTGATTCCTGATATGTTTTAGAGTGTCTCAGCAGAGCTTTGGGAATGTTTGAATAGTCTGAGCGGTGTTCCTGGTCCTTTGTTTATGTTTGCTCCTTGCAAGTGTTAGTCCATATCGACATCCTCTCCATCTGTTCCGGGTGTTTCTTGACAGTCTGTGTTTGCTTTGAGACACTCGGAGAGGTCTGGAGATGCTCGCTCCTCTTTTGCACACAGCTCGGCGGCTTGGCAGCCGTTGGTCGCCGCCTCCGTTTGAACTTTCAAACTCCTCACCTCGCTGCTGTCGCTGGACTGCGAGGAGCTCAGTCTGGCCAGAGCCGTCTGAGCCACACTGTTCAGTGGAGGAGAAACGGGGAATCTTCCACTGCTGCAGTCACCACCACACTCCTCCGTTTCTGCTCCGTCCACCCTATTGCTAATGTGATTGTGGTGGTGCTGCGTATTATGCTCCATATGATCCGAGTTTATAGGCTTAGTGACACTGCCAACGTTGGAGAGGTCAGAGGGCGCAGGGCTCCCTTCACTTGGCACACACCTCTGTCCCAGGCTTTGTCCCAGGCCAAACCTGTTAATGTTGTCCTGACACGGTGTGGCCTTCAGGGCTGTTTGGGGCACGAGAAAGCCCAAGGGCTGATGAGTAATAGGGTAAAGCAAGAAGTGACCTTTACCCACCAGTGTCCTCTGATTGGGCAACGAGGGGAAGTCCAGCTGAGATTTCCTTCGAGGTGTGGCGTCAGAGAGGAGGCTCTCCACGCTGAAAGGGTTGCGTTTCTGCAGGGCAGAGGACCTTGGGCCTCCAGGACTGGAGCTGTGCGTGCTGCCTGGAGAAACCTGCTCCGGTTCTCCTGCCGTTCTTTGGTTTTGGTGGTTTTGTAGTTGGCTGAAGTCGTGTCGCGTTTGGTCACAGCTGGATTCAGTTTGGTGTCCTCCTGCGCCCTTTGTTGCTGGCAGTTTTATATGAATAGTCTCACTGACGCTAGAAGGCTGCTGCTCACTGTCGGTGAACTGGGAGACCCCGCTGTCACTCTCTGACCCTCCAGGTGTGTGGAAGCTGTCACCTGGGAGAAGTTTGTTCTGTGACTTCAGCAGCTTCCTCTCCTGTTTCCGTTTCTTCTTCTCGGCCCGCACTTGCTCCCTGCGTGCGATCTCCTCGGGGTCCATGGGCTCGCCGCTGCACGTGGTGGGGTGGGAGTTGTGAGCAGGCCGTCCCGGCCCTTTCTTTGTGTTCTCCTTTTTTCTCCATTTAGCACGTCGGTTTTGGAACCAAACCTATGCACACATATACACACAGATAAAATACACGCATACACAGGTGGAAAACTAGTACATGAAATTAATTTTTGTTTGAGAGCAGTATTCCTTCTACGTCAACATCTTTCAAAAGGTCATAAATCGGTTTCTGTAGTTTTTGTCGTGTTGGCTGAAGTGATTTAATTGATTTTTCAATTAGTCGATTGCCAGAAAATTAAGTGTCAATCATTTAAGCAATACCATATATTTGCTGGTTTTAGCTTCTCTGTTTTTCTCTCTTATTTCACATTGTGAAATTTCTTTGAATTTTGGACTGTTGGCTGCGCAAATCAAACAATCAGAAGATGTCAAATTGGAGATATTCTACAAACTAAATGATTAATCAAAACAATAACTGATTGATTTGTGGCAGAGCTAGTTGGGATTACAATTATTATACAAGTTTTGTAAAACAAAGCATTCACTCATTTCAGGCTGGACTTGCAGCACTACATTTTGTACATAATTAACATACAAACACCAACAATTCAATGCAATCCAACACAATATCCCTGCAATAAACGCTATGTTGTGAAGCCTATAATGTTCACTTTTTGACACAATATTACTTGATTAAACTCTGTGGTCATTTGTCCCGTTTGAGATCATTGTTTTGGATTCAGGCCTTCCTAACATTCTGCCCCCCTAAACAAAATTCATAAAATATTACTCTGACATAGACTATATTAGACAAAATGTCACATACTGTGTGTCTAGACACCCTCGCAGAACAACAGAGCTCACACCTGCCATGACAACACTGATGCATCAGTGTCAAAGTGGTTATCAGATCATGAGGGACAAAAGCAGATTGCCTGCAAATCCAAACAAGTGCTGTAAAATTTCACAAAACCCTGAAACAAGAGAAATAATTGTCCTCTGCCTTTCTGTCTCTTTCTGTCTTTGTTTACTGGCAGCTTTACGCATCTAAACAGTACATTAGGTTAATAGGTCACAGCGGTGGACCAGCAGATGCACAGATGTGCCGGTGTTAATTACCAATGAGTCTGTGTAATGGGCAACTCCGCCAATTACATTTAATTGCACCGTGGCTAAATCAGCCCGTCTCGGTATACTCTTTCACTCCCAGCCCTGCGCTCATATGTGGCTTAACACTTTGCTGGGCCCTTCTCTCTCCGCGCCGAGCCAAGAGAGGGAGGTTCCTCCGCCTGAGAGCTCTCACTGCCCGGCCTCTAGGCGCGCTCAGGGCCGCATGTTCGGCGCTGATAACGGCAGGAGTTTAGCATGCAGAAGTAGGATCCGCGAACATTGCATAATAAGGACGAGACACCCAACATCATGCGCGACAATGGCGCTTCTTATGAATTGTTAATGTTGGTTATATCTTTCCCCCGCAAACCTGGTGATAAAGGGGCGTTAAGCAGCTTGAGGGAACAATAATCTGAGGTTTAGGAGCGAGATCCCCAAACAACATACAGCGACGAGCTCTGCTTCTGTCCCGCTTTCACTCGATCCAGCCATGCATGTGAAGTGTATGTTAGAAATACATGAATATACGTTGAATTCAATACAGCCTACAATCACAAATAAATGTTTAGTAAATACGTACTAAACCTACATCTTTCAGTATCTTCTTGTGATTATTATTATTATTATCAATGTTATTATTGTTGTTATTATTATTATTATCATTATCATTATTAATATTACCAGTTACATTTAATAGTGGACTGTGAAAGATGCTATAGTGTCATTTTTAACAAAACAGTTTTTTACGTAAAAGTAATTGTTCTTTCAATGTAAGAATTAAAGTAAAAATAAAACATTAATTACAATTATATTATTATTATTATTATTATTATATTTTCTGTTGAATGATTTAAATAGCATTGTTTTTATTGTTACACTGCAAAAATAGTGTAAAAATAGCATATTCTTAAAATACTGCACAATCAATTTATCTTTTTTACATGTAATAATAATAATAATAATAGGCCTAATAATGATATTTAGATAAAATATAATAATAACCTAAAATAAATAATAGGATAGTAATTGTTTTACCTTAAATGATCTTAAACTTTAAATTTGAACCACTTAAAAATAGATAAATGGCTGAAAATAAAAATAAATTCAGAATTGTGAATGAATAGTTTAATAAATAAAGTATATAAAAACCTAAGGGTGACGGGAAATTACTAGTTTCAGCCCCTGGTTTGCTCAGCAAATAGCCTTGTTTTTATTAACCCATAAATCAATAGGTTGTGTCCATGCATAATTCAAAAGGGACCCTTTACTGAAGCTTTGATAATTGACAAATAGCTGCCTCAGTATGGGGCCTTCATGAGCCATCACAAAACAAACGCCCCTCTGACATTTCTTTTATAATAGAATAATAGAAAGAAAATCTGAAGAATAGCCTACCTGGAAACTCATTTAAAAAGTCACAACTCTACATAAACACACGAATTGATGCTTCTCAAATTGTTTGACTTATTCCTTCGTGTCTTTACCTGAACTCTGGACTCCACGAGGTCAAGCCTGAGCGCGAGCGCCTCCCGCATGAACACATCCGGATAGTGACTCTCGTTGAAAGCCTTCTCGAGCTCCTCCAGCTGCCACCCGGTAAAATTCGTCCTCGTGCGTCTTCGTTTACAACCGGGACTGTCTTTATCCGGGTCCCCAGAATCTGCAGGGGTCGACGTGTGTTTGTGAGTGTTTATGTGTGTGTGTGTGTGTGTGAGTGAGTGTTTATGAATGTGTGTGAGTGAGTGAGAGAAAGAGAGAGAGGTTCATGCTACAAGATGCATGGCAGAATTTGCATGTAAAGCATAAGTCAACGCTGTCACATCTCTCTTTTTAAATATTTTGTAAATCACCTCACAAAAGAAACTTGTGCTATATTTGATATTTGTCAGCCTTTCCCGATTATTGCTAAGTTCAGTTTTTACCTTTAAATACGCAAGAATAAGCAGTTGTTTCACCTTTAGCATCCAGTGCAGCTTTTACCGTAACATTTCTAAATATGAGCCAGCAAATAAACTTTTTATTTCTTCTTTAAATTCACAAAGCTCCAAAACTTTTTTTAAAAAACATGTTTTTTTTCTCTGGAGACTGGCTCTCCTTAAAAATCTGTCCTCAACGCCTAAAAAATGTATTTTTCTGCCTAAAAGTCCACTACAAATGACAGTTTTTTAATATTTATTACACGTATTGTTTCCACACATCTCTATTGATATGATATTAAAGCCACATGACAAGAAGAGCCAGGCCTACCTGAGAGTTTGAACTGCTGGCTGTCGGACGACAGGAGCGGGTTGGAGCTGACCACCGAGGCCGAGCAGGAGCCGTTAAGTAATCCGTCTATAGAGAAGGGGACGGCGGCCGCGGACTGCAGCTGGTGCGCGCTGGCGAGCTCGTAGACGTGCTGGTGATGGTGGTGGTGGTGATGGGGACCGAGCGGGTACGGGAAGCCCACGAGCCCGCCCAAGGAGCCTCCGAACTGGGCGTGAGGATGCTCGAGTACCCGACTGTCCATGCTCGCCCGGGCTGCGGCGGGGCCGAAGTGAAGATGCAGAGGGAGGCAGTGTGGCTGAACATGCAGTCAAAAAACATAAAAGTCAGGGAGAGGAGGAAGAAGCGGCGAGGAAGAGGAGGCGAAGGCGGAGGGAGAGAGAAGGGAACCCAGACGGCCGTCTCCCGCGGCCACGGTATACTGTCTGTAGTGAGGCGGCGGAGACCAGGCTGCGAGGTATTTCACGTTTACGGTCCAGCCGAGATGTCAACCCTCCTCTTTCTCTCCGCGAGCCAGCTCATTAGGACTCCTCCATCTGCTCGCGGGACCAATAAGAAACGTTAATCGCCCTGTGACGTCAGAGACGCGGTTAATGGAGTAACGGAGGGCAGAGCTAAAGAGAGAGAGAGAGAGAGAGCTTGTTTTTTTTTGTTTTTTTTTACCGGATCGATCGCTAATTACACCTGGCGCGGTCCTTTAATTTAGCCCTGTCAAAACAATGAGGACGAGGCTAAGCTGGCGCGCGGAAATAGGCAGCTGATTGATAGGCCGACTCCATTTATTTCACAGGAATATAACCTACTTGTTTTATGTTTTTCATGATAAGACACGTTTTCTTCTAACTTAAAAAAAACATTAACTCTCTCTCTCTCTCTCTCTCTCCTTCACTCTTGTGTGTGCGTGCGCGCGCTCCCGCATCGTGTGTGTAAGTGTTTTACACAGGCATTCAGGGCCAGATTGATCCAATAACAGCGCCTTTATCATCCCCCCTTTTCCTGAGCTGTCACATCGCATTTTAAACTACAAGCCTCTCTCCATCTCCCGGGCACCTCACACCATCACCAACACACACGCATGCACACACAACATTTCCTGTGTGTGTGTGTGTGTGTGTGTGTGTGTGTGTGTGTCGTCCCACCAAAGCCAAATCCGCATCAGCTATTTCGATTTTGCACCTGAACAGCTTACACCGATGTTTAGTTGTAGGCCTAAATGACAAGCAAAGTGGCTTTTGTAGCATGATGTGGCGTTTCCAAGAATTCAGACACATAGCTACAGGCTCTGCAGCTACTCTATATTAGCTGGTTTCTTCAAACACCGTTATGGAAAGAAAAAAAAAAGATTGTTTTGCGTCCCCCATTCCTAATTAATATTATTACAGCACTTTTCAAAGCACACAAGAAGAGAAGAAATACAGAACTTATTAACTATTATAATATGTTCAGTGCAATGGAAAATGAAGCCACACATCAAAAATATGAGAAAGTAAACATGACAAAACAATCTCACCTTAAGGTCCATTTAGTAGCTGTTCTGGAGCTTTCTATCACATCACATGATATTCATTAGTAGGTGGAGTTTGCCCGGTTCTCTATGTTCAAATCTTTGTCTCTTTTTTATGTCGGATTAAACTTATTCTTGAACTCCACCTGCTGAGGAAGATCATGTGATCTGGTCGAAAGCTCCTTATTTTGTCAGCTGCTGTTTCCGGCATCAAGAACTGGAACTTTTTAAACAGAATTATTGACTAATATTTCGCAGAGACCCAAAACAAATGGTCCACCCAGTGAGTCTCAGTAGGTATCAAAGGGTTTTGGAGTCAGGTAGCTTTTTGGCAACGTTCTCAGCTAAACTAAGTAGTATTAATTAGCTAGCATTAGCTAGACTTACTGGTTTAATCAAGGAGGATAAACTAAAGCTAATAGATGTCTGCAAGGTAGATCTCTATAGTTGTCTGATGGGTGAATGTAAGACTACATGATGGGTGAATTTTGCAGTGCTTATGTTACAACTGATGAAAGTTATTTGTCAGTACAAAAGGACACTCATGTTAGGTCTCTTTTTACCGTCTTTTTCTGAGATTTAGCACTTTGTTGTGACGTCAGAACAAAAGTACAGTTGTTTTTGCTGTTATCATAATGAAATGACTGCAAAGTGTTTATTTGTACAGCTTCCTGGAGAATAATCCATCCTGTCAAACTGCACAGTCAACCACAACAGTGAGTAGCAGTGTCCCTCCAATCGGCTAGCTTAAATGTGAAAATCTGTCTGTTGTGGCCACCATTAGCTCCATTCAGCAATGATAAACTCCACCCATCCCTCCACCTCCAAGCTGTTGATTGTTTTTCATTTTGGCACAGACAAAGTGTCTCCATCTTAAAAAAAAGAATGCTGGAAAACACTGAAATGTGTTAATTGACATGGAAAAGCCACCTCACGATGAAAAACAATTAATTTAGTTGTTAAAGACAAAAGGCTAAATATTGTCTTTTTAATTAAATTATGACAGAAAATGCATACATAAAAAGGAAATACATATAACAATGTGTGTTGTATTTCACTTTATTTCTTTGTTTGATTTGTTTTTAGGCACTTTAAGTCTTCCATAAAGAAGAGCCCTGGAGGACAAGCTTCAGTATTTATGTCATGTCACGAATCACTACAAGATTATCTAGCTAAAGAGGCTAATATATTCAGTGTATCAACATGTTCTCATACAGTCTTTATATTGTACCTTATACAAAAACATATGTAAATATACAAAAGTGTTTATTAACACGCTACCTAAAGACTGATCTGTACATATAGTCAGGCTGAAAGCAGGGTTATCACAGCACTGAAGCTGGTTAAATTAAGGTCACGATTAGGCCACGACAGTTATCAATAGGCTCCTACAACAACTTAAATACAACCACATAATGAACTGTAGATGAATCTGCCAGGAACATTTTCAGATCTACTTTCAGTTGGTCCTTTGGGTTGTTTGACTTTTCCTTATGTGCGGTCTGTGTAGTCTCACTAGAGAAACACAAGCAAAAAATCCAGTTTCTGGGCCCTGGTGGTGTCAAGCCAACCACCATTATTGCTCCGCTACGTACAGTTTAAGAAACCTTGCTACAACCAATCATCCCGTGTAGCTCGGTGGTTAGAGCACCAAGTAGAACAAGCATGAAATTGAACTTTGACATCTTTGCGTGCCCTGACACATAAAATAGACATTTAATTTAGACAACGTATTCCTCTTAATCTCTGAGAGAGGGCACAAAATCACATCCAAACGCAAACAGGACTAAAATTAAGAACCCTTAAAGAAGCCTTGAATAATTTGGGGTGTTGGGTTAAAGTATATGGATAAGAAAGTGATGAAGTGTGGTAATAGGCGAGGGGACTGGTGTTTGTAGGCCCTCAGGATGGGAAAAACCCAAAAATTATCATACTTAGATAAACTTGGAGCATTCAGGCAAGACACACAAATCACTGCTCCTCTTCAAATTAGTGTGAAAGCTCATGTTAACCAAAATGCTGCTGGGTGTGCACAGTTACAGAAAAACAAAGAAATGTGTCATTTGTAGCAATGCATCTGTTAATTAAAGGGGTAGTGACTGAAAAATCTAATATTTTTTTGTATTAGAACCTATAGCCATAAAGTGACAAAGTGAACACCAGTGACAAACAGCCATTTTAGATAAACTAAATAGAACATTTTTAGCAATATGTGATGTCTGTCTGGTTAAAAAAAAAAAAAAAAAGAGAGAGAGAGAGAATGTGACTGCAATTAAAATTTCAATCCTGTTGAGTTAAGAGTCTTGTCTAATGCAGGGGAAATGGTGCTCGAATTGCAGTTTGCATTGGAAAATGAAAGGTTTTGAAATTTACAATCATGGCACAGGCCAGGAGCAACTGGGTGTCCAGGTGGACATCTTTGGGGAAGCGAGGGAGGGAGAGAGGGGAGAGAGAGAGAGAGAAAGATTATACATATAAATTGTAAACGGTGTCGCAGGGGCCAAATCTTGCCCGAGGCAGTGACTGCTTCATTTTGTGTTAAATTTCTTGACAGAAAGCCACCCGCGTGCTGGTGAATACTGAATGGTAATCAGAGCTGGTTGAATAAGTGCCTCCCCCTCCCTCTTCCATTACTGTGAATTAATTCGACTTTATTTATCCAATTTCTGGAGCTGACAGAATGTTAATTTGAGTTGAGATTTCTCTCTGCTGTTCTGCCTGTGACCCGTAGCCCTGGGATTGGCGTGTTGTAATAACCTGAATCTTTCACCAGAAGCTCCGATAATTGTTACCTTATTAGCATGTAAATTGTTTAATTAATATTATTATGAAGAACCATATAATCCCTCCGTTACTTGACCCCGAGTCCACACACGAGCAGGCTTTCTGCATTTCAATGTCTAGTTTTTAAATGGACTCTTTAATGTTGCCTGGTCGTCGGGCTTTTATAAACCCCCTCTCCCCAATCTTAGTGCAACTTTGAACGGCTTGAGAGGTGCTTTTGATGTCATCTCTCTCTATTTCCTTTTTACTTCTTTGCTGCTCTTTCTGATGTGTATTTATTTTCCTGCTGCCATTTTTGAACATCAAAATCCTTCTTGTCATTTTCTTATAAAAGCCTTTTTTAAAAAGCCCCCCCCCCCCCCTCCCTTCACTTTCCCAGTGGCTGTGCGAGCCAAACACATGCAGCGCTCGATGAAAAGCAGCCCTTGACATGAGGTCCTAAGAGACCGCAGCATTTAAATTCGCTTTTCTTCCTTCCTCCTCCTTTTTTGCAGGGCACGAGTGACATTGTCAGATGCTAGCTTTAATTAACTTGATAATAAGATGGGCGACTCGCATACAGGCCAGGGTTCGGCTTGCCTAGCCTCCAGCCCTCCTCCCCTCTCTCTCTCCTATATCTGTGCAGGCACCACAACTAAACCCACCCTTAAGGGGAAAAAAAGACACAAAACAAAACAAAAAATTGGTTTCCACTGATGTGACTGCTTCTAAGCTGCTGTCATCTAGGACTTGTGGGAGCCATATCTTGAATAAAAACACTTAAATATGATTTCTAATTTGGCCGAAATGTCATAAACTCTAAATAAAGAAGATGCCACTTCTCTGAGCTGGTGTCTGAGTGAAATCATGTATTTTACACTATACTATAGTACACTATAACTAAACCCACCATAATATGCAACTGCACAAAACACAATAACATGCAACATCCAGCTGACACCTCTTCAAAATCCCCCAAATTGTATATTTCTGTCTTATTGCATAACATATCTATAATAAAGTCTGGTTTAAATAAAATGCTGCCACATTCACAGAGAGTCTCTTTGTTATGGGCTTTCAGCAGAGACCAGCATACATTAGCTTAAGACTGTGAAAACCTAATATGTTTATATTATCTGCATATCTGAGTGTTTTTCTCCTCTTTGGGTTTGGTGTGTTAGTGTGCTCAGATAGTCGTGATATGTTCACAATACTTAGGACAAATGGGCGCTCTAGTGAAAAACAGCTTTTTAGCTTCAACCATCAACCTCATTGGTTGGTCAGTCAGTGCCAAAGACATTCAAAAATCTTTACTAGGCATGTTTCATAGCAGGACACGGGCTTTATAAGCCTTAATGATGCGGGATTCTGGTTTGTTTTCACATTCATCTGTGAATCAGCTGAAAGTTTCCCTGAGCTCACCTTTCAATCTGAGTTTAAGGGGCGGGCCTACGAGCAGGATTTGTGACGTCACAACTAGTTTGGAAGACCAATCACGGTCTGGTATGCTACTTGCAAGTGTGATGTGGAAAATTGAAGCCCCCAGTGTACATAGACTGAGAATAGACTTTTCAGTGAAGGAGACATCTTCCATCCAGCAGTTAAACTAAAAATATTTGCATATTCATAGATTATGGATTTTTTAAATGAGGGAGGAAGGGATAGATGCAATTTTAAGGATTTTTATTTGTGGAAAAACCATATTGGACACAAGCAGAGTATTTATACATGTCTTAAAACATGTCTGGAGGGGATGTTTAAGTATACTAATCAACAAACTGTCTTCTATCAGTAAACAGCTACTGTATAAACTGGATCTTTCATTCTGCCAATTGATAATTAATAGCCAACCATACAGCACTGAGACTGGGAACTTCCTGAAACAGCCACCACACTGAGTTTTCGGAGATGTTTTGTTTAAATTTCAGCTGCTAACAGGACTCTTTGTGGCCCACTAGAGGTCACCATCTTGTGAGGGGAGGGTGGCTCGAGATTATCTTTTCTCTGTAGGGTCTTCAGATTATCTCTTGTGCCAGTCAGCAATTGTTTACAATCCAGAGTGTCCATACCCTTGAAAGTTCCAGTTTGTCGGGTAATTATAACCCCACCACTGCTGCACCATATCCTAAAGTTCCCAAAGTAAATCCAATATAGACCGTTGCTATTCAGACAGTTTCTGACCAAAGTTTGGAAAAGAGCATTAAAGATAAGACTTGATTAAATGTTATTTAAGGTCAATAATTTTAATTATTTGATTAATGCGTTTCATTTTTTAAAAGCTCATTCCAGGTGTTATTTTTCTGTCTGTGTCTGACCAGAAAAAGTTCAGCCTGGACAGAAACAAGGTTAAAAGTTAACATACTTAACCTGACATTACCTGTGGAGATGCATGCTGCCAACAATTAAATGTAGAGCCTTCAATGACATTCAAATTGCCAGGAGGACTTGGAGAAACCACACCTGAACATTTCAAGAATTTCCCCTGGAGCCCAGGAAACCTTACAGAACTTTTTTTTTTTTTTTTTTAATAAAAATAGCTCATAGAGAACAAATAAAACTCATGTAGGTTACCGCACAGAATACAAATCTCCTTTGAGTCACAAAGCCCTCCATATGCCTCTTGAGAGGTGGAATCAAGTCATATTTATTTTTTAATTAGCAAACTAAGGTGAAGCAGTGGAGAGTTAATTACTCAATTACTGCGTGCAAGTTAATTTTTAACTATCTGAAATGAAGTCACTCATTATTTAGTCGATTGGTTGATAATTAAGAGTCTAATCTAAATTAATTGTTGGGAGGCGGTTTTTGATCCTGTGCGCTTTGTGCAGCCTAAAACCAGGAAACTAGATGTGATTCCAATTAAAAGTGAAGGGATTTAATGTATTGATGTTTTGTTTTTTCTCCACAAATCTTTTTACTGACACATAATGGAAGCTTTGATAATTTAGAGAAGGAAAGAACCCATTTCCAGGCGAGTGCGTTGTAGCTCCTTCTCTCCACGCAATTAGAAACTTTGCCTCCATCTAATTATGAGCGTAATTGCGCCTGTGACAGAATATTGCGAGGATATGCGAAAAGTGATTGATTTAAAGTTATTTTCTTTAATTCACCTCTTGTTTGATAGATTAAACATGATGCAGTTTGGCTTCAGTTCAGTCCAGACGGTCAAAGCCTCCGTGTGTATTTAAAATGAAACAAAAGACAAACTTCCAGTGGAGCAATAATTTCATTTCAATTAAAAGTGACTTATCACCTTTTCCTAAAACGTGCCTAATATGCCAAAAATGTTCAATGCATGAAAGAGTCCAAAATGCCATTTTAATTGTTATCAGCGAGTCGGATCTCCCTCCCTCTCCCCCTCGTTCCCTCTTTCTTCTGCCCACCCCCCTTTTTCCTTGGCTGTCTTGGCACAAGCCGCACGGAAATAGACCTAATTAACCCCCCTACCCCGCAGGGAAATCCGCTATGCAAATTAAACATTTTCAAAATATAGTAATGATATAATTTGAGTAATGGTAACGGCAATTTTCTTGCAGTGGTTGGAATTATTTGCATATACGTTTTAGTGGCCCAATCAATACTGTTCACCTCATCTCTGGATCATCTGGAGCGTGTGCGCGCGCGCATGCGTGTGTGAGTGTGTGAGTAGGGGGTGTTAAAACAAATGCTCAGATCTGATGGGCACACAGGAAAATGGATCAGCCTATTCGGCCAATGGCTGGCTACTGGAGCCCAACAAAACCATCTGCCGGGAGTGAGACGGTGGTGGGGTGGAAGGAGGGAAGGAGGAGAAAGTCCCCTCCCTCCTCCCCAAAGCCTAAACCCGCTCTGTAAACGAGAAAAGATGTTTTAATTAGCAACCAAGTTCACGCGCATCTCATTTAAATCACTTTAATGAACAGATCAGTCAAAGCGGCCTGTGTGCACTGAAATGAAAGGACTGATGCTGCTGGAGACAAACATGTTTTCTTCAGTGCTTTTGGTTCATGTTTTGTTTTCTCACCTCATCCGGGTCCTCATGTCTCCTAACATTTAGATATTCAATTTACAGTATAAGTACCATTTCAGCTTACTTAAAGATCCCCTCCAGACATGTTTAAAGACATAAAAAATACCCTTCTTGGAATAATAATTTCTCATGTTTTTTTCCCCACAAAAAAGTTTAATAACCTCATTAAAATCCTTAAAATGATCTACTCCTTCCAGAATCTATGAATATGCTAATATTTTTCATTTCAGAAGCTTAACTGCTGGACACAAGATGTCTCCTTCTTCACTGATAAGTCTATTCTCAGTGTATGTGCACTGGAGGTTTCAAGTTTCTACATCACACTTATGTAAGTTACATACTGGACCTCGATTGGCTCCAATTGTGTCACAAATCATCCCCGTAGATACACGCCTTAAAACTCAGATTTATGCTCAACACAGTTGAACTTTCCTCCTCCAGCAGATGAATGTGAAAACAGCCTTCTAGTGTCAAACTCTGCACATACATCATTCTGCACAGTGAAGCTCAAACATCCAACTGGAGGAACAAGAAGCAAAAACACATTTTTGAGTGCAGGGAGATTTTAATGGATTTAAATAGATGCTCCTGCTCACCCTGAGGAAACCACAAAAACCTGCAAAAATACAAATACAATACTGTTGTTGGTTCCATGATATATATTAACATTTGGATATTTAGGCGCAAGTATCCAATACAGTATTAAGGATCACGAGAAAACAATAGTGGGAGGTTCAGGTACAGTATGTGGAGTCTGCACTTCATCCCATTCATTGTTGTTTCCCAGCTAATCTGTTGATTAATGCATGTGTGATTTATCCTGAATAGGGAAATTGGGTAACACATCCTGAATAAGACGTTTGCCGAGATGTCATTTGCTACAAAGCTTTTAACACAGACTAGTAAGTCTTACCATCATCGACTGCAGCGTCATCACAGTTTGTCCAATAATAAATGAGTTGATCTGTGCTTGTGCCAAGAAGTCAAATGTATGTCTGTAACAATTATCAGTTGTTAATCCTATAATCAAATGCTTAATAGAAATATTAATATAAATTCTAGTCAAACACCAACGACACCATGTCCATGGAGAGTTTTCAAGGTGAACGTTTGTGTTGTTGAGAGGTTTTAGTGGACTTTAGAAGGTGTAGCACTGTCTTGTGCTCGGCCATATGGAGGTTGAATGGGATTTTACAGAAACAGAGCTTCGATTCATTGAATAATTGTGAGCCAAATTGACACAATTTTCATGCTTTTTGCCCATGTTGTGATCTTTGGGCTCAGTTTGACTAAGTGAGCATCGTGCATGCATTTTGTTGTGTGTTTTTGCACAAAATCTGGGCAAGTAAACATCTCCAACAGTCTCCACAATGCACTCCCAAAAAACCCTCCACATTGTCTACGTGCACACAACCAACATGTACACCTGACTACACAAAGTGAACCCATGACTTGTAAGACTCTTGACACTGTAGGTGTAAGGTGCTCAGAAATGAGAAGGATATTCTTAAAGCCTCCCTTTGAGGAACTATGATGCTGCGGGAGCCTGGGATTTATGTATTTCTCATCTAAGACTGAACCTGATTGGTGCAGTTTTTCCACATGTTCCTTTAGGAATTGGTTGATATTCTTGCAAATGTCGTTAGTGTTTTACATTTTCCTCGACATCGTGATTAACTACTTGTGATAAATGCTTGACAGATTGCATACAAGCAGGTGTGCCACGCAGTTAGTTATATCATCAGCATTTACGCAGATTAAAATGACATAATCAAATTGAAAGACATACAGTAACTGTGGATAATTGGAGCAGCTGTAACTTGCTCATCAATATTGTAGTTACAAGAATATTGGAGGAAATATTAAAATGATCACGACATGAAAGCACTTTTCCTTTACTCTAAAATTAAAGTAGTTTAGCTGCCTTTATTACTCAAACATCCACTTTCAGTGATATTTTTCTTGCAGCTTTTTTCCTACTGGTCATGACAGTATGCAGTTGATGGCACAAATCCAAAATGACGGATTAGTTTAAGCAATTAATGCTCAAAGATATCACTCAATGAGAGCAAATAATATCACATAAACTGCCAGTCCACCAAGCACAGCCTGATGACACCCTCTGGAATATCCCATCCTAACATATGCCTAATTGTTTACCGCTGCTTGTTTACATAAATACAAAATGCTGCAGGGGGGGCAGGGGGGAGGGTTTAGAGTCAGTACACTATAAGACAGAGCTGGAGAATTAATAACAATTTGTGGCAGATAATTACTTATCAATTAAAGCTGTTATCCTGCCTAATTAGGCAACGTTCATTAAATTCAGCCAATTTAAACCTTAATCAAAGTTAGCAGGGCCTGAAAGCAGAGCGAGGCTCAGTGGAGGGGCGCCCCCCAGTGGAAGAGACTGGAAGGAGTCCCTCAGGAGGAGTGTGTGTGTCTGTGTGTCTGTGTGAGAGTGAGAGAGAGAATTTTTTTTTTTTAAGTTTTCAATATACACTGACAACATACAGGAAGAAAATATACATACATAAACAATAAACACATAACATAAGAGACTTCACCTAATCCATAAACCCCCCCCCCCCCAATTACAATCACTGAGGGAACATAATATCAGAAATCAGAAATGTTTCCAGGATTTCTTTTCCATTGATATCAGCTCCTTTTTACTATAAACAAAAAATAATAAACAGGCTCAATATGTCCCAAAAATTGTCTGTTTTCCCAAATGACAATTTTTTTTCACTGCCAGGCATTTATTCATTGATCAATTTATTAATTTTTGTTATTATTATGATCGGTGGTAAAAGAAGTACTCAGATCCTTTGCTGGAGTAAAAGTAGTAATACTGCAAGGTAAAAACACTGTTACAAGTAAATATCCCATTAGTATTATTAATATTTTTAAAGAATCAAAAGTAAAAGTACTACTTATGAAGATTGGGCTAAATTGGCTATTTGACTAAATATAAACTAATTTAGAAATATGCACCATGTAAGCACAATACCAGCTGAAATACTGAGGTTTTGGTTTGTAGACACCCTCAGGGTCGGGTCAGAAAGCAAGACCGATGTAAAGGCCTTTATCACATCAGCTGATATGTTGCTTTGGTAGTTATTCATACTCCCAAAAAAGTTACAATTCATAAAATTACCAAAAAGAAAAAAAAAAAACAGTTGCCACAAAGTGAACGTGGTTATTTTAGGGATCCCTGGGGGTCAGTTACCAGGTTGTAACCCTTCCTTGAGTACAAGTACTTCAAATTGTACCTGAGTAAATGTACTTACTTTCCACCAGTGATGACGATGGTGACAACAATGATAGTTTAAGTGGCAGAAGAAGAAGCGGTTAAAGAAATACTGAGATATTTTAGTAAAGTAAAAGCAGTAATACCACAATGTAAAAAATACTAAATTAAAGGTGCATTCAAAATTTTACTTAAAGTGCAAAATGTATCCAAGTTCTCACTATGCCAATTGGTCTCCTCTGAGTATTGTTATTATTATTTTAATTACAGATGCATTCATGTGTGAGCAGCAAGGCGGAACTATTTAAAAATATGTATTTTTACTAATTTATATATTGTTGTTGTTTGATGTAAATCATCATGAGCTGATGGTAAAATCTTTATTTATCTCCAAAGTAACTACCTGTCAGATAAATGAGTGGAAATAGAAAGAATAATAGGTATAATAAGTAGAAGTATAAAATGGGATTAGCCTCCTGAAGTCAAGTACCTCAAAACTGTATTTAACTAGTAAATTTACTTTCACTACTGATGAGGATGATGAAGATGGTGATGATTGTTATTATTGTTATATAAAAGCCACCAAAGAACCTACACTCAGGCACACAATGAGTCCGGGTTGAACACACTCCTTCACCCTCTGGCCTGACAGCTCTGATTTTAACTCCTTCACTTCCGAGAGCTGTTGTGGCCAATTGACAACAAAGCGCGCGCTTCTCGGGGGGGGGGGGGGGGGGGGGGGGGGGCCTCGGCACGAGGAGCGAGTTAATTAATATTGGCTCTTGTTTGGTCTAGTTAATGAATGAGTGAATTATGCACCTCTGGGACACCGCCTCCCCAATCGGTTTAAATTACCCCCCACCCCCCCTCCTTTACTCCTCCCGTCCAACATTGTCCTCCAATTTCCCCACTCTGATCCTGCACCGATGGGGTCCCTGTCACCAACCAGACCACCACACACACACACACACACACACACACACACACACACACACACACACACACACACACACACGAGGACCGAGGCTACCCCTGCCGTCTCCATCTGTCTGTCTTTGTCCTGCTCGGGTGTATTTTAGTTCATTGTCTCCTGCACATTTATCGTCGCCTTTAAAAAAAAAAAAAAAAAAAAAAAAAAAAAAAAAAAATCAACGCTTCTGTTCGACCTCGCATCATCGGCTCAGGGTGGCAAATAACTTCCATCCCATTAACTCGCTTGAGAAGGGAGGCTAGTCAAACAAAACGCAATCTGATCCTCTCTCTCTCTCTCTCTCTCACTCTCTCTCACACACACACACACACACACACACACTCCTGTTGGTCAGAGGGGAGAAGAAAAAAAAAAGATCCATATTATTTGCATTAAAAGCCTCGCACCGTGAAATTCATTTATAATTACAAAGCGGGGTGCTGTGTGTGTTATGCAGATCAGGGACATGTGTGGAGTGAATTGGTTATTTTGTGATATGCTAACACGGAATGTATGGTGACAGATTGCAATTATCCCGTTATTGTAATTGTCAAAGTCAATTCACTGCAGGCTGAGTGCAGCAGGCTGCACAGAGGAGACCAGCTTTTTTTTTTTTAAACACGACTTTCTAAATTTGTCTTTTTGACCCTAAAATAAAAACTTAACTTCCCTCAGATGACATGATGACACTCTGCCAGTTGCTCCTAAACTATGGCTGGAATTGAAGATTGGCCTTGACTTTATTCTACGTTATTTATCAATGATGTATTAAGCTAAAATTTTATCTGAACTGAACACATGTTGACCAATTAGGCCTGTAGCACCTGGTGGAAGCAGGTAAATATGTTTCATTCCAATATTTTTGCAATTCCAATCAAATCAGCTGCTGAAAGGCCTGCAGTGATTTCTTAAAGACGCCCTCCAGACATGTTTTAGAACATACAAAAATCCTCTGCTTGGAATAATCATTTGTGTCTGATATGTGTTTTACCTTGTTAAAAATCCTTAAAATGACATCTACTCCCTCTCCCTCATTAATAATTCAGAATCCATGAATATGCAAATACATTTCATTTCAAATTAAACAGCTGGATACAAGATGTCTCCTCCTTCATTGTAAAGTCCATTGTCAGTGTGTGTGCGCTGTTGGCTTCAGGTTTCCACATCACACGTGTGTAAGTTGCATACTGGACCCCGATTGGCTCCAAACTAGCTGTGATGTCACAAATCCTGCAGGTACACGTGTTAAACTGAGATTTAAGGTGAGCACAGAGAAACTTTCCTCCTTCAGCGGATGAATCTGCACACGCGTCGTTCTGTGGTGAAGCTCAAACATCCAACTGGAGGAAGAAGAAGAAAATTACATTTTTGAGTGGAGGGGGAATTTAAAATTACCTGTCTGAACACCTGCTGACTGTGAGTTAAAGCCCCTCTAAAACATCTCGGCCTTCTCACTCAGGTTCCCATCCTCATGTCATGGGTCTCCGGCGCCCCCGTGTGGTGAGCAGGACACAGTGCAGGTCGCTGTAGAGACACTGTCAGGCTCCTGCTCCGCTTACTGTATCCTCATTTTCATTTCACAGCAGCTAACTTTCAACTGGAGAGTAGAAAAGGAAGAAAATAGATCAGTGACATTATCTGGTGTTCAACCTCATTATACATGAATGAGAATCATAATAACAATTAAAACTTTATTTATATAGCAAATTTCATAGATGCAATACAATGTGCTTCACAAAACATGAAAAGAAACACACAGAGACAGATACGAGAAACAAGAACATTAACAAACATAAAAGAATGTATTTAAGAAGAGACTAATCAAAAAATGACTAAAATGAGTTAATTAATTAGTAAATAAAATGATAGTAAAAGGTTCTTGGTAAAAGCAATTATAAGAAGGTGAATTTTAAGGTTTTTTTTTTAAACTTGTAAGTGAGGTGGACTCATCTCAACAGGGAGACTGTTCCAGATTTTGATATTATTCTCAATTATTCTCGTTCATCATGGATCTGTATCGACTGATGTAAAGAGAATGTATGGAAATAAACTGAAACGTTCATTGGTTTTTGTCTGAACAGTCTCAATTAAAGGTCCACTCACTCAGTTCTGATGGAGCTTTTGAGCATATCACATGGGCCTCATGAGCAGATTGAGTTTGCTCAGTTGCCACAGAAATGTAGATTTTGAAATAATCTATTAATTTTTGAGCATCTCTAGAACTTCTCGTCCATGTTGATTTAAAATTCATGAGAGTTCATTCTTGATCTTGGTACAGCGGCGCACAAAAAACAATGTCAACTCAAGGTCCACTTACTCGAAGCTCAAGAATGAACTGGCGAGCTCAGTTTCATCGGTTGTGATTCCTCTCACGTCACCACAAATAACAGTTTGTTGGTCAAAAGTCATAATATAAGAAGGAGGGTTTTAAAATGTGTGTAATGTGATCCAACTTCTTAGATCTTGTGAGGACTCTGGCAGCTGTGTTTTGGACCAAATGGAGAGCTCGTGTTGCTGTCATAGGCCTGAGGAAAGTGCATACATGTTATAAGGGTTTGTACAAGGATCTCAACAACTGAATTTGATAAAACGGGGTGTATTTTAAGTCAAGTAAGTGTTTGCTTTCCAAACAAAAAATATGAACTTTGATTGAGTTCCTCTGTTCATTTTTCTTTTGCATAATTTACATTTTTAAATGTCATTTGGTTAGTGGACCAAAATCCTCCGAGCCCAAGACAGTGACTTCCAAACTTTAGGTTCACAGTAACTAATTTTGGGTTTTTTGACAAACAAAATTTAAAGGGGGTAAAGTATACAAAATTTTGTGTTGGTTGGCGCTTTAACCCTGTATTCACCTGCTCCTCGGATGGTCCCATTTCGCGACTTGGGAAGTCGTTCTTCCGACTTCGGCGTGTTCATGAGCTTTTAAGTCGTGATGTGGAAACAACATGGACACTACAAAGAAGATGTTGTATTTTGTCCCAGACTTGTTGCTGCACCAGTACATTCCCTAAAACCACTAAAATATTGTTTTACCTGACTTGTTATCAGGGTTAATGCTAATAAATACATTTTCTAACTAATCTAGGTCACTCTACGTGGACAGCAACTAACAGTTACAAATTACATGTAGGCAAAAAATTGATAAGCAATATGTGAATTAGTAAAAAGTTTCTTGCCATCAACCAAACATTTACTTCCGTCTGCCATATTTCTGCGTGTATGTATCAACTTTCTGCAAGTCGTGTACCAAATTTTTCGTAGACTTGTTGTTGTTACGAAATAAGGGGCTGCTCACGTGATTTTTTCCCAGTCAGGAATTCATTTTTCTGATTATTCCGACACCACGTGAATGCCACATACAGTTTTGCATTTGGAGGAACAGCAGCAAAAAGTGTATCTAATATTTAATGTTTTATACTTTTTTAAAATCTACACCTTTAATAAGACTGACACTGTTTAAGCTACGAATATTTTGAGGTCTTTGAGGTTTTTTTGGCATGAATCACTTATTAAGTGGGAGGCAGGTAAGCGAGTACAGACCTCAAATAGCCGAAAACTTATTTAAATATGTTTTGTTGACATAAATAATAACAATTAAGATGTAGGAAACACACATATTTTAAAAAGTATAGTTCAACAAATCTTCAACAGTGTAAAAGAAGGAGATTGGCTGAGGTGACGTGCAGAAGGACGCACACACACCTGCACGCATTTCCACTTGATTAAACCCTTTACGTCTCGTTCAAACCAAACCGCGGAGTCGTCTCGTGTTACCGGTCGTCATGGCTGAATCTCGCAGAGTTCAGTTGACCACTTTGACCTGTGATGTACCTTCGTCCTCTGACAAACCAGGTTCGGCCCAAAAGTCTCCAACACGCGTCACGCAGGGAAAAGAAAACGGTTCAGACGGACCCGCAGAAACCGACACAGTTCGGCTCGTCCTCACGTTATTTGAGCCTGATGAGCGGAACTTTCCAGAGTTCAGTTACACTCAGCTCGTTGACAACAAGGTGGGAATTTAGTCTGAATTCTGCTGAGAAATCAAAGTTGATGTCTGATGCTCAAAGTTGGTCTAAAAAAAGCCCAAAAAAATCTTTTTTGTCAGTCCTTTTGATAAGTGATCCATGACATTCATAAGCATCTTTAAAAAAGTAGCACCGATATACATTTGTGCTTATAGGACACAGAACTGTTATTTTTGTGTATCATCGATATGAGACTTTGAACTTTGTAGATCAGCCACGTGGTAAAAGATGAAGTCCCACTGAGCAGATTTGAAAAGGAAGAAAAGAGAGAGAACGATGAGATGGCTGCTCTTGCAAGGAAGCTGGAGGAGAAATATGTAAGTAGCTTTCTGCAAACCTTGTAAATATCACAAATTTTGTCAGGGACCCAGGAAGAAAACTTAAAATTGAACTATTTTTAGTTATTTCTTTGAGAATAATTAGATTCTTTCATCAAATCAATGTCATAATACAATAAATTTATATCCTCATTGCAGGGCGGCAAACCTAAGAAAAAGAAGGACCGCATTCAGGACTTGATTGATATCGGATATGGTTATGATGATGAGGATTCTTTCATCGACAACACTGAGGCTGTGAGTCCAGTGTTAAGTTACACATTTGATTTTCCTTGTACAATATTTAGGTCAAGCTTTTATGAGTTCACATTTCCTTATAATGTGATGAACACTCTGTTTGCCTTTACTTCCCCGTCAAACTGACGTCAGAGTGTTCGTGCATGCCCACAAATGGCCGTCCGTTCTGTAGTCTTTGTTGCTAAGGTTGTTCCGCGGGTTGTTCTAGTTGTCCACTCGCATATTTCAGATCAGATTAGAAGCAGCTTCCGGGAGCTAACCAATCAGAACAGAGTAGGCTCATCAGTAGGGGGGCCTTAAAGAGACAGGAGCTAACATGCCTGAGGCTGAACTGAGGGGCTGCATGAAGCACCAAGGATTAAATAATGGAAAGATATTCCAGTAGAGCCTCAGAATAAAAATGTAGACCAGGAAATGTGCCTGATATGTCCTCTTTAAATGACTGTCTGGGTTTTTAAACATCAGTTTGTATCTTTCTGAGAAACAGATGGTTACCATTGTGACTAATGTAATGCTAAAACACAAGAGGCACAAATTTGAGCTAGAATCTGCCTAGACTACTTCTGTGGCTATTTGAATCAAATTATAATTCATATCACCTCTGGTTGGTCTCTGGAGTACGACGAGTTTGTGCCGGCCTCCATCACCACCAAGTTTGGTGGATTCTACGTGAATTCGGGCGTGCTGCAGTTCCGCCAGGCTTCGGACACTGAGACTGAGGACTTCACAACAGAAGAGAAAACACTTGAGCCCTCAAAAGTAAGTGCTGTGCATTATATGAAGCATCCCAAAATATTTTCTCAGATGTAGTGTTGAGATCTTTTCCTCATTTAGTTTCATAACTGAAACTTGCACATTTTGAATGCCCAAAATGTTTTTGCACCTTGTATCCTATCCCTAAAAAAAAAAAAAAAAAAAAAATGTGATTTGACTTCTGAACCATAACTGATAAGACGTAACACCCTCAAACATTCATTTTTTTAGAAACGTAAACTCAACGGAGGACAGGATAAACCAAAGAAAAAAACGTGCACAGACGATGGAGAGATGAAAAATGATGTAGATGCTAAGTCAAGGTGAGGCCCGAAGACGTTTTACCTCTTGTTTAGAGCCAGTTTGACACTGATGCTAGAATCTCTTCTGATAATTCTCTCATGACATGTTTTTTATCTTGCAGTGCTCTGTCTGAAATTGTAGTGAGTGACGAGAAGAAGAAGAAAAAGAAGAAAAAGGCTGTTAGTACATTGAGTGTCACCAGCATGCTGAAAAAGTTTCAAAGAGAAAAAGAGCGGGAGCGACAGAAGATGGAAAAAGCAAATCAGAAGGCGGCTACAATCATGGGTGCACCCAAAATCCCTCTGTACCCGGCAGATGCAGCCGGCGGTGGGGGCTCAGGATTGACCGACCCTCTCCTGAGTTTAATTGGATCTACCAACGACCATGCACTCATCCAAGCAGCCAGCACAGTGGATTTTGACATTGATTTGGACTCTTTGTTAGATGTCACTGAAGAGACTTCACTGAAATCGTTTACTCAACCAGCCACAGAGACGCAGCTTCACCAGCCCAAAACTGATTATCAGACTCAGTCCAGCGCTTCCTCTGATGCTCAACCTCCAAACAGAAAGACTAATTCCCAGCTGAAACCTCCTCCAGAGCAAATCCAGCTCGCGTCAGAAGCCAGCTCTACTTCGCCTCATCAGTGTGCCCCCCTGCCAGAGGGACTTCAACCACAACTAGAAGACTGCATTAGAAAACTCATGCTGGTAAGGTCAATTATGTTATTTGCTGAAGTGGAGATGTCTCTGTGTGCATGTGTTGACAATTTTGAATTAAATGGACTAGTGCAGGATGGATGCACAGATGACATACCCTTAATTTTCAGGCTGCCAAAACCTCTGAGGGAGAGTCAAAACTAAAGTTCTTCACTCCAGAAATCAACTCAATCCTGCTCGAGTGAGTTATCCAACAACACAGACGTAGCAAATACACCTGCTGTTTGGCAACTATTGTCCTAAGCCAGCAGCACACTGTAAGACTTCTTACTTAAAAAAAAACACGGCCAAGAAATGGTCTCATAACTGTTTTTAATACCACAAGTTGTTGTTTTTACACCTCAGTTTTTGTATGTATGAAACAAGAGATATGAGTCTTTATGCTAAGCTAAGCTAACCGTCTTCTAACAGTCACGAGAGCGGAATTGATCTTATTATCTGACTCTCTGCAAGAAAGTGCATTTATTCCTTTTTAGGGCATAATTCACATTATTGACATTGTCTTGATTCAGTATTGAGTTTCAGTGTCGGGAGCATGGTGGCCAGTTGCGCTCCAAGGTGTACACACACCTGTCGTCTTTCCTGCCCTGCAGCAGGGAGACTCTCCTCAAACGTGTAAAGAAACTGTTGCTCACACATGCGGTGAGTATTTTCAGTGTTTTGAGGTTTATTGATATTGGAATATGAGTGATTTTTGTTTTTTTTATTTTATTTTAACTGTCACTGACCAGGAGGATCCCCCTAATGTGGAGGATCCCATACAGAAACTTAAGGAGGCCATTGGCAGAGCTATGCCTGAGCAGACTGCGTGTTTCTATGAAAACTGTAAAGCATTCGAACAAGTCAAGACTCCAAAGTAAGTGTGTGTGTGTGTGTGTGTGTGTGGGGGGTGTGTGTGTGTGGGGGACTCGCCTCCCTAATGGGGACAAAAAGTAAAGTCCCCCTAATGTAAATCATTAATTTTAAGGGGAAGACTTGGATCAAAGTAAAGGTTAGTTTAGGGTTATTTTAAGGTTAAGGTAAGGTTTAGGATTAGGCATGTGGTGGCTATGGTTAGGAGAAGTCTCCAGGAAATGAATGTAAGTCAGTGTAATGGCTTCTGAAGTGATGGAAACATGACTGTGTGTGTAAGAGAAATATATCTTTCCTCTTTGGTCAAAAGATTTCTTGTTATGTCATTTATTTTAACGATTCTTACTCAAAAACCAGAAATACTGCAGTTTTCTGTAAGTTTGCTTTTGGTTACTGACTGAGTGATAAACACGATAAATCGATCGGAAACAACTTAAAATGAGATGTACTAAGAAACTTGATACAATGAAGGCAGTAACTATATGAAAACCACATTACAGGAAGCTCTATGGAAGTGATAAAATCTGTAACTACCTTGAGGATTAGGATATGGTTGCTTCTAGTTCTCAATGCATTCAGATTTGTTTTGGCATCTCAGGAATTCACCGGATAGAAAATTTGGCGCAAAGATTTTTGGACGGATAATAGCTGAGCTGATATTTGTGGATTATCTATTATTGAATAAACACATAAAATTTGGCCTGAGTGTAAACACTTTTTTCCATCGTTAACTTGTGTTCATGTCAGGGCAACAGACGAGGGGAAATATGGCACACAGAAGGTGAGTGTTGGCCCAGAGGACAATGTGGAGGAGAAAGGCGGAAAGAGAGGAGGTCCTAAGAAGCTGTTCAAATGGAACGAGGAGATCAGGTCAGATATATAAAACATCTATAGCTTATTTAAAATGGTTTCATGCTCATTATTGAGAAAGACGAGCCTTTGTGGAACTTAAAATTAAGTAAGCTGCTTATCAGCCAATTTCCATTCTTTCATTGTGTAAATTTGACATTTTTTTGTCATGCAGGGAGTGCTTGTGCCAAGTGTTAAGGGCAAAAATGGACAGATATAAAAACGAAAGGAAAGGGAGCCAGGAGATGGAGGAGTACCTGAAGACGTTGTTAGACAATGAGGTGAAACCGCTTTGGCCAAAAGGGTGGATGCAGTCTAGGTATGTGAAACATTAAAAAAAAAACAGATTTTATACTTTTTTAAAAAGTACTTTTTTATCTGATTGAACATGTCCTTTCTCAACATGTTGTTTCAGGGTGCTGGTAAGGGAGAGCAGGAAAATGTTAAGCCTCTTCGCTGCATTACCGTGAGTACATCATGAGCTGAGATCAAGTTTTTTGTGAAGAAGTCCAAATACAAATTTACCTGCAGTTGTTTTGACAGTTTATCAAACGACTGTCACTGAAACTTTGTCTAACTTGTGCGCTCAGAGTAAAGAAGACCAGGACTGAGAAGAAGCAGCCATCTATCAGTGGTGCTCCGACCACATCAGATAGCTGCGGCATTTTCCAGGGAACTCCACCACTGAAAGGAGAACTCCCCCAAGAAACAGACGACATTTTTATCGAAGGCTCAAATATCTCCAGCTCAAAGTCACTTGGTGCTGTGAAGAGGGAAATTGCTTCCTGGAAAAACGTGGAGGGTAAAACAGGAGGTGGTGTGGTATTGGATGCTGGTTCTTCTACACCTGTGGAGACAAACAAACCTCTGGTCAACACCACTTCTGCTCCGGTTCATTCACTTCTGGATGTCCTTGCTGATCAAGCGCTGGCTCGAGAGCAACCTCTCTCAGTTTCCCAGGAGCTCCTGGCAGCAGCGGTTGCAAAATACAAACGTTCAGTTCAGCACTGGAGCTTCAGTTTGGACACCAAAAGTCCTCCTTTTCCTCCTCCACCTCCTCAGTCCAGCCCGGTCGGCTTCCCAGTGAGCGGAGTGTGTCAGGTTGTTTTCCCCCGGCTGCTGCCGGATTTCACCAGGCACAGAGATGCTGGCCAGGTGCACATCTCTGATGACGACGACGTTACCATACAATGACAACCCGTAACGCAGATTTGCACACAGTAAGTTTCTGTTTTTCTTCCGTTCTTTTTTTTTTCGGTAAATCTTTGGATGACCTTAACAGAAAACATTGTTTTTGTAAGAAAACACAAGCAAATAAGTAAATTACAATCACTACTTATTAAAATAACAAAACACAACAACCAAAGCATGTATGAATAGCACAATATGCAGCAGTGAATGCTGTTTTTCTGCTTTGCCAATTTATAATGTTACTCAGTTGGTGGATGTGAGCATTGCTGTAGGTGCATATTCTTTATTTCAGCTCTCAAAATAAGAATATAATCAGATTAATCACAAGCTGAATTTGTCAAGTGCTGAAAGATTAATTGTAGATTCTGATGTGTTCAATGCTAACAACACAGCTGTAAGATATTGAATAATACAGCCAGGATGATGTCATGGCACAGGTAGCACTGAAATGATTTGTCAGGATATTTAATTACTACTGAGCCTTTCGGCTGTACTGGCTACTAACGGGTCACAACATATACAGAATGCCTTTAGTAGCCGCCAACAAGAAAAGGATCCAGGCTGAACCTGAACCCCAGAAAGTTTGACAAAAAGGTTCCTTGCTCTCAGCAGCACGCCCCTCTTGTGCAGTCCTATCTCTACTGTCACCCTGGCATCTGCCGTCTGACAGGCACATATCGGATAAGACTCCAGCAACATTTGCAATATAAAGAACATAATTTAAAGAGTGTTGGTGGAGTTTTGACCTCTTCAGACTTCTTTTCCTTCTCCATGCACCTTGAAAGTAGGTGAACTTGTCTCAGAAATCCTTCTCTACTTCATATTGGATAAGACCCAGTTAAGTGACACTTGGCAGCCAATCACTACCCAGCAAACATTGAGGTGTTGAGTGGCCGTTGGTCGAACATCCCGTAATGGTTCAAAAGTTGTGCCGACATCCGAGATGTTACCTGACACTGACACATGCACACATCCGCATTTCTATGTGCATGTTGCCTTTTTTGCCATCTGACCAGGACCACTTTTGGGCAGGGACACCTCACTGTCCGACCAATGTTTGCTGGGTAATGACAACCTGTGACCGTGACAATACTCCGATAGAAAAGAGTAATCTTTTTTTATCTTCTTTCTAGACTGTAGCAGTTTCCTTGGAGGTGGACTGGACAGGTGACAATATTCTAACCAACACATGTGGTTATTACATTACCAAAAAAATCAACAGTGGTAAAGAACTACCTGGCTTAAGTTGAATTATTATTCTGACGTTTTGTCTACATTCATCAGCGTTGAAATGTGCTTTGTCTGTCATCTTTAATCATATATGTTCTCTGAGATGGGAGGAAATTAAAAGTATCCTGTTTGGGAGCTCAGACAAAGGAGAAGCTGCACTAGTTGACGTCCTCAAACCACTTTCATGTGTTTCTGACCAAACCCTGTAAGAAACACTGTACTCAAAGACTCCCCTGTGATAATGACCCTTTAACTCTTACTTGGCTTTGTTTGAAATTTGAATGATTTACTTTAAATTGATAAATAATAAAGAGATTATGTTGCATAACATTTTTTTAGTTGTCTTACTATAAGGTACAGCACTCTAGCAAATTTGAACATTAAGTTTTAGTATTGAGGTATTATACATTTATTGAAAGTGATGTTAAGTCAAAGTGGAACAAGTTTAAGGACTTGGTCACACACACACACACACACACACACACCAGTCACTGAGTACTGAAAACCCTTGAGTCTCTGTTAATAATGTGCTACTTGCTAATGCAAGGATGTGTCCTCTGGCCAGCATATTTGCAGCATTATTATCTGTAAATGTATAAACATTTCAAGGCAGTTTAAAGTCTGAAGCAAGAAAGTATTTCTTTTGGACACATGATAGTTTGACATTTTAATGTACAGGAGACAGCAGGTAATGTAAGAGGAGCAAGACTTGTTGTGCTTTGCACTGTTAAAAGTATAGACGCCACGCTCTGCAGACACCACACAAAGTTGTACACATTCACACAAAAGAACACTAACCTCGATTGTTTGGGAAAAGAACAGTTCATAGAAATTCTTAAAAAACAGAGGGATGAGGGATGCAGATTATTGGATTGTACATGACCAGAAGGTGAATTTGTGCAGATTATATGGAGACACAATTTTATAGTGTATAAGAAAATGTACCTGGGTAGAAACTATCTACTTTATCTGTGTCTTCTCTTGAAAAAGAGATCTTGTCTAGTCTCAATGGGACTCACCTGCTTAAATAAAGGTTTAATAATAATAGTTCTATGGAGACTGCATTGTTTTGTTGAGTGTTGAGGATGAAAAAAACAGTAATCTGGACACAAGAAGACGCAAAGCAAAAAGTCTTCCCTGACAAACATTCCTCACAGGAGGTGGAACAGTTCATCCAAACAGCAACGAGAGAAGAATCACAAATCATGCTGGGTTCTTTTAGGAGGTTTTACAGCAAGTGAATATCTGAATAAGCAGGACAGCCAACAGGAAATGTCTATTACAGCAGTTTGCAGTTCCTAGAAAGAGAAGAGACAAATGAATTCCATCAATACTGGATCTCACAACATCAGAACGTTTCTCTCAAACTCAGGAAGGAAGACTCACTAAAAGATGTTTTTAATTAAAACTTATAAGAAAAATGAAATTCGGTGTAGAAATGCAACAACATTCATTTTATAATAATGCAGATATAAACCTACCACTGCCAGTGAGGACCTCCACCTCCAATGTATGGTTTTTCTGTCCATTAGGTCCATCTATTAAGACGGTGTATTTCCCAGCATGCTTTCTGCTTGAGTGACTGGGCAGGGACACTACCTGCCCATCTTTGAACCAAGTGACTAATGGTTTAGGGTTTCCTCTCACCTCACAGCTGAGGCTCTCCCCCTCTTGCACCTGCAGTTTTGCAGGACAAAGAAGCTGTGGACCATCTGAGAGAGAGGAAAAAGAGACAGTTGGATGGAGAAGAAAGGTATGTTTTAAGAGATCCAGGGGAGAGAGAAAGTGAAAATAAGAATTCTTGAGTAAAAAATGTACACTTTAAAGGGGACATATGCTTTTTGTGATTTTCTGTTATTTGAAAGTCAAAAGCCAGCCAGTCAACCTGCTCTGAACGCTTAGTTTGCAACGTTTTTTTTTCTACCTTGTCGACGATGCCGATAAACAGCTGTCCGTACCGTAGCCATTGTTGCTAAGGTTGCTGCTAAGATTTTTCCATGTGTTGTTTGCGTTGCCCACTCGCATATTTTGGATCAGATTCCGGCTCGAACACAGATGTGTTTGAGATGTTGACAAGAACGAGGAAAAAGTAGCGTAATCCTACTACCATAATTTGTTGCATGGTTTCTTGACTTAGCTTGCGGAGTCGATGGAAGTCTGTCGAGAGGCAGCTTCCAAGAGCTGGCCAATCAGAACAGAGTGGGCTCCTCAGGAGTGGGGACCTTAAAGATTCAGGAGCTAAAACAGCCTGCTTCAGACAGAGGCTGAGCTAAGGGGCTGCATAAAGGGTCAGTAAATAAGGAGTTTTTAACTATATATCATACAAAGATATTCTAGTGAAGCCCCAGATTAAAAATAGACCGGTAAATGTGCATGATATGTCCCCTTTAAACATTATAAATGTGAGATGTTATTGTTTCACTCACAGAGGACCTCTGCAGTGAGTTTTTGTGACGTCACCACTGGAGGAGGCTGTGGTCCTTCAGCTCCCAGTTCTAGTTTGGCTTCACACCAGTACTGGCCTCCATCATCGTCTTTACAGGGTTTGATGTCCAGCGTGAAGGTCTCAGTCATCGGTGTCTTCTCTGTGTAGTTGGATTGTAGTGTGTGCAGTTCTGTCTGTCCTCTGTAGAAGGTCACAATGACGTTTCCAATAGGAGCAACCTCCTGAACCGTACAGTGCAGAGTGTACTGATGACCCTCTAGCATCGGCCCAGTGTGATTTGCAAAACTGATGGACACATTGTCTGGAGGCTCTGTGGGAAGAACAACAAATAAACTTAAAGAAAAGGATTGATGCAATTTCTAACATGTCAGCAAAACGAAAAAAGTTTTCAACTCACTGTAGACTATCAGAGAGAGATTAAGGTGGCATGCTGGTTCAGCATCAGGTATTGCAAGGCACATAGGCTTGATGTTCCACTCGGTCATTTTGTCCACACTCCAAACCAGAAATTGACCCATAAGGGGTTCAGGAGTCGCCTGTAGTTGCAAAAGGTCACAATTTTAAAATGCAGTTTAACTGGTGACTGCAATAAATTTATGGTATATGGGCGGTAATAGTTTATGTATACCTGTAAGATATAATGCAATCCAATACAAAACAATTATGCAACAAATCTGTGTTAAGCTTACAATGTCAAGTTTTTGTTGACACTTTTAAAGTGATGTTGCTTCATCTTTATGGTAATTTTCTTCACATCACACACCCACACAACACTGCAAACACTGCTTACAGCTACTATTTTTAATCCCCATCATATATGTAAAAAAGGAGAAAACATTATAAACTCCTCAATATAATGTAGTCCAGTACCTGACCACAGATAACCAAATATCACCAAATATCAGGGCACTCTGTCCAACTCTGCTAATATGGCTAACAATTCTACACAATATTGAAGAGCACTGATACCTACCAGTGATACTTGCCATATCAGGGTATTTACAGATGGTACAGAGCAGTTAGCTGTGACTGGATCTCCAAACCTGACAGGATAGATTACACACTGTTAGTTGTCATTTATACAAATGGGTTGGTGGTAACACAAAGAAAAAAGGATGCGAGTCATTCAATGCAGACAAGTGAGAAAAGCACCTAAGGAAGGCTTCAACCAGAGTAGCCTTTTTTATGTTTGTCTTGCCTTAGAGTGCCTGCATTTGTGCACAAATTGAACAAAAACATTTTTTCTTACTTTTCTAATGACTTCCCTTCTTTTTTTGTCTGGTATATGCTGCTAAACAGGCACAGATAGCTCTCGGAGTAGAAGAGAGTTAGTAAAATGGGGCTTGAAAAAGGTGAACCTGAAGCAGCTTCTCGACATGGACCAATGAGTCCAGTGTTCTTAGGGTAACATGTGTGAGCAACTTCAGATAATCTTTCCCCAATGCTACACACTACAGCAGTGATTCCAAACCTGAGGTCTGGACCTGCACAGTGGATCACAAGACAAATCTAAGGGGTCATGAGGTAAATGACAGGATAGGATCAGTTTCACCAAATTCTATTTATTTTCTCAGACATTCCTTTCGTTGAACAGACTTAACCACTGAGCCACTGTACCACCCCAAAATAATCACCTCCTTCCAGCTACAGTATTCGTGCCATACCTGACCACCAGAGTGGAGGGTGATATCGTCATAAGGCAGCGGTCTTTTGCTGTTGTCTCTCCAGAGTTGCTGCTGAAGGGAAGGACAGAGGGTGTGATACTGAGGGAAGGAGACTGAGATGGGATAATTGCTGGAGAGGGAGATGAAATTTGCGATAGAAGAGGTGGGGCGGGCGTGTACAGGGAAACAGGGGATGAGATAGCTGAGGTCACAGGAGTGGTCAAGGAGCAGGAGAGGAAAAAAAGACACAATCAGTCACGTATACTGTTTATGTAAACATATAAATAAATATATCTGAATAAGTCTTAAATGCTCCCTCCAAATCATTGTGCATTATTTTCTAAAAGAAAAACATTATTTTCACTAACACTATTTCATCTTTTAAAGTATAAACTCGTTTGTTTATATTCTCTAAATATAATATTGCATGCACGAATTATACATTGTGAAGCTGTTTTTTTTGTGTGCCTAATATTAAAAAAGCTGACAAATTTATTTGGATTAAAAGTTCACATATGATGATACAATAAAAAGGCCATACATTTAGTTTTTTTTAAACTGAAACTCTTTTATATTCCCTTTTGTAAATCAAAGGAGCGGAACCAAATCCACAAAGGTATACATATACCAGTGTCTGTAATCTTAAATAGTTTTGATTCAATTCTATTATATTAATTAATATACTATGGATGGGTCTGGTGCCAGTGATTTTGTAGGTGTCCAAATGCAGCATCATTTTAAAACTGGTTAGATTTATTCATTGAAGCTGGAGTGCAGTTGTGTCTCCCCCTTCTGGCAGCGAGAGTAATTACAAAAACACTGTCGTCACGTGCTTACGTCATAGGCTCTGCCGTAGCCTATGTCGCAGTTGCGGCTGTAAAACAGTGGATAAATTGTTTTGAGCGTCACACAGCCCTCGCAAAATGAGCTGCACGATTAAATTATTTTATCACCATTCTAACTTCCAGTTAGCCCTCTGCTAACTGGAAGTTAGCCACTCAGCTGTGTACATAGAGCGTGTACACTATGCATTCATCTGGCCAGCACGGGAGTGTCAAACCCGACACCAGATTAAAAACTCTCCAGTATACTGTGAAATACAGAGATTTACCTGCCGGTAATAGGCTTAATCAGCATGTGAACTCATTTGGCAAGGGCTTGAATGTAACCGACATTCATTTTTATGTAAAAGTTGCGCACTGCAGGTTTAAACTAGCGTCATATGAGACAATGGTATTAAAAAGAAGCACAAAAAAGAGAATTATAAAATAATAAGGAATACATTTCATTTAATTGGTAATGCTTTAATTTATTTAAAAACTAACAAAACAAGGTATTTGCTTAATTGTCAGGGTGTTTGTACTTAGTTTCTAACTTTACTAGTTATACACAGGTGTAATTTTATGTAATTGTACTTTTGGTTTTGTATTTAAATAAAGAAAAAACTAATTCAATAACACAAATAATATGATTTATCTCTTCATTTGTTTATCTTGGTGCTGTATGAACTTATGAGTCATTTTCTCTGTCCTTATATAATACAGGCAAGGGTCAACTGAATTTTGCTATCTTGTGAAATAATACTGTTTTTAGCTGATCTATTGTGAACCATTGTTTCATAGCGCACTGAATACACCCAGTGTGTTCCTCTGAGGAAGGAAGGACACCCTGCCCAAGTCAAAAGAACTCGCTCCTCTTTTCTATGACTATTGTTCCACTGAATCCTGAGGTTGTTCTCCTGCCTACCAGATGATCTCACTCACAGTAGGGAGTTGGTGTGTGTGTGTGTCGACATGTGTCTGTGTGTGTTGTCTCGGCATATCAGCTGGCAGAATGTATAATAACATTTCCCACATTCTACTCTGCAAAATCAGTTTCCTTAAAGGATAAGGCTGGGGATTTTCTATGTTTTCTTGTTGTCTACAAAGTGTGTAGAGCCAAATCAACAATGAATGAATTCTACCTTCCAAGTGTGTGTAGCCAAATTATTCCTTCGCCACGAAGATCACAGTCATGTTAGTTTGGCTCCAAAGACTAATAACAACGATCACGTTCTCAGACTCCGGAGAGTAGTTCCATGTAAGGCAGGCGCCACTGCACATGTGCAAGAAAGCAGTTCCGTTTACAGAGCTTCACTAACTTAATCTTTGTGGTGAAGGAACATGTCACCCAGTGCAGCGGTGTGGCTCACTGACATGTTTTAAATAGTTTTTGGACAACAACGGAGCTCTACAGCACAGAGGAATAAGATATATCAGGCTTTGGATACACACACAATACTTGTAAGTAGATCAATTCATTGCTGGTTTGGCTCTGCACATGAGATTTGTTGACAAGAGGAAAAATACAGAAAATCACCAGCCTTATCCTTTAAGACCTAATACACTCTTTCTCTATCTATCAATCCTTCTCTAGCTCTATCTAAAATAAATAAAATTAAATACATTTTATTTAAATGAGTAATCTTTCTATCTGTACAGCTAAATACAGTAAGTGACACAAACCACAACAAATCTGTTAAAAATCAAAGTCAAATGTCACGATGATGTCACAAATCTAAATAAAATAGAATAGGTTTTTCTGATTCAGCTGTATTAGTATTTATCAGTTATGACACACATATTAAATAAATGCCTTTATGTGCTGTATTTACCTTTGAGATCGTCTACGGTTCTGCTATACAAAATTAGGTTTATATTTTTGGTTTTTTTACTTTAACCCCTGCCTTTTTGTTTCTGTGTGAAATAGGCTACTGGTTAGTTTTATTTCTAAAATGAAACATGTAAAAAGTAAAAATCAGTCTTTGGATGAACTGCTCACAACTTATTGACATGCATAACTTGTGACTTGTGACAGCAAGTAAAAAATTTTCATCATTTTACTGTGACGGGCAAAAAGTGTGACTACAAATTTCTACCATTTTACTATTTTAGATAACCAGTCTGTATAATCCGAGCCTGCCTCCTAAGTAGTATATAAATGTTATTTCTAGGAGACTGTTTCCACATCGAGCAGGTACCGTGCGTACCTGCCCAGAGCACTCATCTAGCCGTCGTGTCACTCACCTGAGTCGAACAGATGAAACAGCAGAAGCGTGATTGGCCATCCAGAAGCACACATCCTTCGTCAGTTTCCCTGGCTCCAAATACTGGCTGCTGATGTATAACGTCTCTCTCAAACACCAGTTGCTGGCTATCTGATGCTGGCAGTGACACGGTCTGAGACTTCTGAGAAAACACTGGGTACTTCAGGTTTTTATCGGTGTTAGTCCTGCTTATATGTATCTGAAGCTGATAATCAGGCAATTCCTTTGCTTTGGCCTCTGAAACCCACCATGGGCGTTCTCTGTTTGCATATCAAGGGAGGAAGGAAGGGAGGGTCAAGAATAATGCAGTGTAGTGTGGCAGCATCGAGGGCAAGAACGAGTACAACTGAGGGCGTGTGGGTGTGTGGGTGTGTGGGTGTGCCACACACCCACACACACACACAAATATCAGGTCATGGTCACTTTTAAGGGCATTACATAGACTTAAATTAATTTCCTTACCCTAACTATACCCTTACACTAACCTTAACCACTGACCCAAAAATCAGCTTTTTCCCAGTTGGGGACACAGCTTTTTTCCCCAATTGGACAAGTCATCCCTAATTAACTGGTCCTAAGTCTGAAAATTGTCCCCATGTATGGGTAGATTTAGAAAAGTGGGGGTTACTCACTTCTACTATACTGCTAAAAAACATGTATGTGTCATTGGTGTCCAGTTAAAGCCACGTACTGTATCTCCATATGTCGTGATTAACTTTTCAGATAAACTGAAGGATTACACGCTCTTTAATGGGTTGAGAAAACAACATCTAACAAGACTGAGAGTCTACAGCCATGTTAGCGGCTCTGTCACACTCCATCACTCATTGTAAAGAAAACAAATTGTTAAATAGATCGAAGTCCAAAATGTGTTGCAATCTTTAGCAGCGGAGGTGAAGCAAATATAATATTTAACCAGCAGGTGGCTCTACAATAAAAGAAAAATTTGCAATGAATGGCAAATGATTTGTTACCAGTTGAAATTGTTCAGGTCTATCAGTTATATTCTTGTATTCTTCTGATGCTCCTTTTTAACTCAAAATACAGTTCTTGGTTTTAATGGTGAATCATTAAAGCTGCTATAATCAATATGTTCACTCATAGTGACAAACCCACAGAGAACTATCACCTGAAGAGAAGAATCAGAAATCAGAAACAAGAAGAAGAGCCATGTGCATAAAAGATCTGAATAAAAATGTATTTTATAAGTATGGCTTGGAGTAATAATATATTTAGGCTGTAAATACCAATGAGCCAAGCATAGACCCTTGTGGTATGCCCCATGGTTATTAAAAAGGAGTTGTTTTTTTAGATCAGTACAGATCGCCTGGGTTCTATCAGACAAATATGTGTGAAACCACTTCTAAGCACAATCATCCAAATCAAGACAGCGTAACTTGTTTAGTAAAATGCAGTGGTTAACAGTATCAATTACTGTATTTTTTTTAAGGTTTTACTTTTTATAAGACCAGTTTCACACATTATCTGCATACAGTAGGTATTGAAGTTGGGTTATTCAGGATTTCAGGATGCTGCACTACCGTTACACTTTGCAAGTGAGGGCAGGTTTTAGGTCAGGTCAGATTCGTTGTTTGTCGTTTCTTTGTTGTATAAATTGCAAATTATTTTGAGCACCAGTGGATCTAGCAGTGAAGATATGTAAGATATGTATAAATCCATAATTTCAATTGTAGAGAGATAGTTCATGCGCTTATATGAGTTTATAAATCTCATATCATATATGGGAAATTTGTGGACTTTATGAAAGGGCAATAATACATCTGTCTCTCTCACCTTCACTCTCTCTCTCTGTTAAATTTCAGCTTGAACTCCAGTTTACGCCCATGTTGAACGTCATCGCTATGCTGACTGTAATCCTCCCATCTGATCAAAGGTATTGATTAGGCTGTAGGTGTGTTTCATTTTCTGTCTACTCTCTGATTATTGGCATTGTGGTGGTTTTGATTGGTTGAGCTCACAAAACACTGACTACTGGTAGGTGCTCTGTGATTGTGTTTGTCTGTCGTTTTTCGTTCATTTTTCACGGTTATGCAGGGAGATGGACCGAAATGCAGAAACAACAAGCAGGCAACAGGAATGGAAGAAATAATAACTATTCATTACCAGATTCAGGTTGTAGGCAGACAAGGAGCATAACATGAGGAACAAAAACAACAACTGCAAACACCAGGATAAACCGACCATGAACTGACAAAGAACTCAAAGAACAGACAGGAATAAATACACAAGGAACAAATCACAGAACAAGACACAGTTGGTGTGGGGCAGGCACCGGAATAAAGAGGGAAACACAAGGATTGGGTAACAATGACAATGAGGGTGTGGCAGGCGACAAACAGGGCAAGGCTAATGAGACTAAACACAGAATAAGTGTGCAGGGGAAAACAGCCTGAGCAGGACTATGGCAACACATGAGGAACACAAGAGGTTACAAATTGACAAGTATAAAACCAAAGACAACCCTGGATTCAGAGGAAAAAACTATTACCAAGCTCCAGCACTACACAAAGAAACACAAATGGCAAATGCAGTTATCACAGACAACTTGTAAACCAGAGCACTGACAAAACATACAGAGCAACACCCCAAACCCCAAAACACAAAAAGTCCAGAACTATAGAGTCCATGACAGTACCCCCTCAGTACGTCCCACCAAGCTGAGCATGGGTGGGTGGAGCAAGGATTCAGGGGCAAATGGACTGGGGGCAGAACAAGGGTGGAGCAGGAGACCCCCAGGCGGGCAGGCTGGGGGCTGGACAGGGGCGGAACAGGAGACCTTTGGCGGGCGGGCTGGGGGCTGAATAGGTGGTCTGGGGGCTGGGTTGAAGTATGTAACAGATCCGGAGGGTGACCAGGAGCCGCTCAGGAGGATGGGCAGGAGGATGACCAGACGTGCGGAACCGGTGACCTCCTGAGTGGCCTGGCCTTCGTCGCCAGCTCCGCACGTCTTCAGCCCCCGGCCTGCCCGCCGGAGGTCTCCTGTGCTTTTGATATCTTTTTATAACAATAAACTTTTCACGTTATAACATGGTACTGATCTGTTTTCTTTATCTGGTGTGGCAGCAATACGTTTCCGTACATAAGATATGTTAAAATATCCAGTTACAAACTGTGTTCCACCCTTTGACAACAGGGGGTGCTACAGCACCTGCTCCTGTGCACATGCAAGGGTCAGTTAAGATTTCACAGTAATACTGTAGCTGATTTTATTGGAGGACTGCAACCACAAACACAGGAACTTCTGAGAGCGGTTGAAATATTTCTGGAACTCTGTCTGTGCCTGCCTGTGCCTGTTGCCTCCTCCGAGAGGTAATTTTCCACACTTAACGTGGTTAAGAAGCACCATGACGCAAAACAGACTTTATTCTGTGCAGCACCCCTCAGTGAAAATATGTTCCAGTGCGCAGGCCAGGGGGCATCTTGCTCCAGAAGTGAATTTTTTTAAATTACATTTTTATAATTATCATAAAAATAAATTTTATATTTTGCTAATTAATAATTCCTCACATGAATCTCCTAACTGGACTACCGAAACAGTTTTCTGTGTTTGCCTTTATTAAAACACGCAGATCCTTTAAAACCAGTGAGGAGAAATTAGATCAAGTTACCTTAAAATCTGTTAATGTACAGAATTCCAAAACAGAAGAAAGCAAGATGGAAATGTACAAATGGAAACTTTTACTGAATGTTATCAACTTTACTGGTGGGCACAGGCTGAGTGGGTGGGCGTCTTCTCCAATAACATGGTATTTTTTTATTTTTTTATTTGTTTTGAGTGTTTTGTTCCTTCATGGGTAACTTTTTTGTAAGACAAAGGAATAAAGGTAACTCTGACTCTACTCTCTCCATTTGAACATCAGCTCATATGTGTCTGCTGCTGCTGAGCTCTCAACTTAAAAAAAAAAAAACAAACTTCCTGTTGCTTGCTGAAAACGAAACTAAATAGTTTTCGCCATTTTCTACGTGTTATCGTATGTAACTGGTATTCTGTAGGCTGCCGGTGACACGGTAAGTTCTTTTGCATTATAGCTGATGCTCATTAAAACGCAGTTTTGGCACGTTGGTTGTGCAGTGGTGCAGCCTGTTGCGCTGGTGCCACTTATAGGGCAAATTACAAATGTAAAGTTACCGAAGTGTGTTTACGTTGAACGTGGAGGCGCCTGGTCGTGTTGTTGAGGCCTGTTACTGGCGGTTGTTTTCAGATGCATATAACTGTATTAATATGTCGTGTGGAAAGCGTTTGTACGCACAGCGCGCCGTCACACACATCTGGCATTTTTGAAAAGCTGACTGGTGATGGCTGCGCTCCTGGATTTTTAACTTTTGTGCCTTTGTGCAGTAGATCCACCGAGCGGCCAGCTAATGAATCCTGTATGTATGTATTTAAAGCAGTATTCATTTCTTAATTACACCGTTTCCGGGGTGAAAGAGGAGATTATTTCGGTCCCGTTTGTTAACTTGTCTCTAAACCTGTAAACAGATGTTAATAAAGTGTGGAAGTTTAGACCATGAGCCAAGCGTGGATCCAGATCAAGATGTGAATCCATTCGTGTTTTAAGGGATTTCTGTAATAGTTTATAAACTGTACTTGCTTTATTAAGTTTAATGAATCATTTACTAAAGCTTTAATTAATCGTGAGTAAATAGAAAGAAGGCCAGTATGATTTGGGTTGCCAGGTTGTGGAGAATCATCCTCCCACAGAATGTTTAATTTGTCTTTTAGCTCTTTAATTCATCATGAAGTCAGCTTTAATGAGCTGTCTGACCACATCTGGACCAGAATCCATTTTCATTTTACCATCAAATTGCTTATTTTGGCCGATTAACACTCCAAAATCCAAATATATTTAATTTACTATTACATAAGACCAAGAAAAACACCAAATCCTCACAAATGACTTCAGCTGGAACTGGGGAATGTTTTTCATTTTTGCTTGAAAAATGTATCAAAGTTGCCAATTATTCTTCTTCATCTAATGAATTTATCGACTAATCGCTGATAGATCAAGAACCCTTTATTTATGACATTTATAACTGTAGATGACCTACTGATGTTTGCTTATTATAGCAGTAATAGAGAGAAACCTGGGACCCTTATTAATGACTTATAACTGCAGACTTGATTTATTTTATCATTAAGAACTCACAAACTTTTATTAATGATTTACTTACATTTATAGATTTGATGTCTCAGGAAAAAGTAAACTTATGACTCATGCAGCCCTTTTTCAGAACTTAACCCCAAACTTGTTCTTATTAAACTGATCTGTAAAACATTAATAAATGATTCATTAAACATTAATAAAGTCATTAGTTGCAACTTATAAAACCTTTACAAAAGGTGAGAAAGTAGCACTGCATTTCTTAACGCTGTGAGACAGGATAAGGAACTTGTGATGGAAATTTTTTTATCTGTTTTGATGTTTTAGACCAAAACAATTAATTAATTAATCAAAAAAATCATTGGAAGATTAATCAATAATGAAAATGATTACAACACCAGTCATGAATCATAACCCTGACATGGAATCATTGATTTCCATCATACTATGTGTGCTGAGGATTAGATGGTTTTCTTTCTAGTGTGTCCACATCCAATTTTTTCTGTCGTGTGTTTGTTGCCAGCAAGCACTGACACAGTGGTCTGACATTTTGGGAAATGATTTGCTTTGCTGCCCAGAGTTACATGAGAAGATCAATAAGACTCTCATATTTGTCTGTTCAATATAATTATGGATAGCAGAAGGTTAGCTTAGCTTAGCATAAAACCTACAGCTAGCCTGCTCTGGCCAAATGTAACAAAAACAGCCAGTCAAAGTCAATCTCACTAATTAACACATTATATGTAGTTTGTTTAATTTGCACAATAATCAAGCTGTTGAAATTGTTGTGGTTGTACAGAGGTTATGTGCCACACTACGCCTTGAGCGGGCGCAGTGACTTCCTGGTGTCTCTGCTGGTTGAATGGCAACCTCACGGTGACAACAAGACTCCAGGAAATCACTGCTCTTGGACAAGAAATAGACCAGCACATATCCCTGTAAAACGCAGTATGGACAGATACAGGAGTGGTATCGATTTTCTCATTAAACCTTCTGCAACAAAGCAAATGAGCGTATCTCCCAAAATGTCAAACCAATCCCTTAACAGTAAAAAGCTCATCTGAAAACTGAAAACTAATTTCCACTCTTCTACCTCTTCAGTGAGCAGAAATGCAAGTTCCACAGCTGCTCCTTGAGACTCTGGAAGACCTGCTTGATGACGATTTTAAAACGTTTAATTGGTATCTTACGACTGTCGACTTGGACGGCCGCGAAACGATTCCTAAGTCCCGTCTGCAGAATGCCTCCCGGACGGACACTGTGACTGTAATGATACAGAACTACGGTAAAGAGTCGGCTGTGAACATCACTGTTGAGATCCTGACGAGAATAAACAACAACCAGGCCGCAGAGAAGTTAAGGAGAGCATACGCAGGTACAGTGGATGGTGACTTTGTTAAGTTCACTGATGCGTCAAAGTTACATCTTTGTTTACACGTGTCTCTTACTGTTTAACTCTGTGTTTTTTTCATCTGCAGAGGGATAACCAGCTACACCCTCCACCTCCTCCTCTGCCTTGACACCTTCTGCTCCTCCTGCTGCTCCTGCTGCTGCTCCTGCTGCAATGTCTGCTCACAATGGAAGTGTGATCATCGCCCCGACGGTCACCGGTTGCACCTCTGGATCATGGAATATAACCATCAACAAATAAGCTCATGAAACACAACCAAACCAGGAAGACTAGAAGGGAATACACCATGAGGTTGTGGTTCAGAGTGAAATATCTCAATTATCAGATGGATTATCATGAAATTTACAGCAGATAATTAAAGTCCTAAAAAGGACACGTTATAATGATTTGATGATCCTCTGACTTCTCCTCTAGAGCCACCATCAGGTTGACTGTTTAGTTCTTTACTGAATATGTCCCCACAGGATGAATTGCTTTAACACTGATCTCCTGACTTCTCACCATCTGGTTAAAATTAAATTTGGTCTCGATAATTAGGAAATGTTAGCATGCTAACATGCTAAACTAACAAGGTGAACATTTTAAACATTCAACAAGTCCTCCAAATTAAACAACCAAATGCGTCATTTGACCATGTGGCTCCAGGACAACACATTTCTAATCAACTATCTATTGGCAGTAATGGGCATGACATCATTTGTTTGTGCTTCCCAAAACTGTTACTGTTTGTTAGGGTTAGAGAAACATGTGGGTTAATGTTATTACTTCCTTAAAGTTAGGCGACCCTCGTCATCATGGCTACAATAATAACCACAGGGTTAAGGTTAGGGGATGGTTGTAGTTACGTTTTTTTGTAAATGTGACACTTTTTATGTACGCTAAATGTGTCCGTGTATGATTATCATCTGACCCTGTTTTTAAAGTCTTAAAGAAGACGTTTAATGAAGACCATGACCATTAGAAAGCAGAATATAAATTTCCTTTCACAGCTGTCATCATAATATTTACATTAAGATCATGTCCTCTCTCAGTACATTTTAAACACTAATATAAATATAGTAAAACTGATTTTGCTTTCAAACTCTTTCATTGCTATAGTCACATCATTTTCAAACATGTCAGTATGGTGCTTTGTCATTTCTACCTCACGTCAGCAGGAGCTGCTGAACCTCAGGGGCTGATCAGATGGATTGTCATGAAATAAACAGATTGAAAGTCCGCGGAGAATACATTGTGATGATTTGGTGATCCTTTTAACTTTTCCTCTAGAGCCACCATGAGGTTGACTGTTTAGTTCTTAAACATTATGATAACTATTGGATGGATTGCTGTGACAATTTGTTACACACATTCATGGTCCCTAGAGGATGAAATGCACTAATGTTGATCTGACTTTTTCAATTTTGTCAACATTTCTACTATTTAAAGACAGTTTTATGAGTAAATTATTGTAGATTGTAGTTATGTTCTTCACTGATCATATTTTTTATCTGAATGCTAATTGTGTCTTTTATTAATTTTTACACATAAAACAGTCAGACTGCACTGAAAAATATGGGGGTGGGGGAAGATGCCCCTGGAGCTTTTTGCCCCAAACCACTAGGGTACATGTGCACAGGAATGGGGGTGTTGAGGGTGCTGTAGCACCCCCTGTTGTTAAAGGGTAGAACACCGTTTGTAAATCGTTTGCTATTATGGGCTACCTGAACATTTGTTTTAAATTTTGAACAGCATATGATACCAGTGAGGAAAAATTAGATCAAGTTACCTTAAAGTCTGTTCATGTTTCAATGTTCAATTCCAAAACAGAAGAAAGCAAGATGGAAATTTACAAATGGAAACTTTTACTGAATGTTGGCAGCAGATAGATCAGCTTTACTGGTGGGCACAGGCTGAGTGGGTGGGCATCTTCCCCAATAACTATTTATTTATTTATTTGGGGGTGTTTTGTTCTTTTATGGGTAAGTTTCTTGTAAGACAAAGGAATAAACGTCACTCTGACTCTAGTTTCGCTGAAAACGAAACTAGATAGTTTTCGCCATTTTCTATGTGTTATCGTATGTAACTGGTATTCTGTAGGCTGCCGGTGACACGGTAAGTTCTTTTGCATTATAGCTGATGCTCATTAAAACGCAGTTTTGGCACGTTGGTTGTGCAGTGGTGCAGCCTGTTGCGCTGGTGCCACTTATAGGGCAAATTACAAATGTAAAGTTACCGAAGTGTGTTTACGTTGAACGTGGAGGCGCCTGGTCGTGTTGTTGAGGCCTGTTACTGGCGGTTGTTTTCAGATGCATATAACTGTATTAATATGTCGTGTGGAAAGCGTTTGTACGCACAGCGCGCCGTCACACACATCTGGCATTTTTGAAAAGCTGACTGGTGATGGCTGCGCTCCTGGATTTTTAACTTTTGTGCCTTTGTGCAGTAGATCCACCGAGCGGCCAGCTAATGAATCCTGTATGTATGTATTTAAAGCAGTATTCATTTCTTAATTACACCGTTTTCGGGGTGAAAGAGGAGATTATTTCGGTCCCGTTTGTTAACTTGTCTCTAAACCTGTAAACAGATGTTAATAAAGTGTGGAAGTTTAGACCATGAGCCAAGCGTGGATCCAGATCAAGATGTGAATCCATTCGTGTTTTAAAGGATTTCTGTAATTGTTTATAAACTGTAATTACTTGCTTTATTAATTGTGATGAACAATCTAGTAAAGCTTTATAAATTAATGGTGAGTAAATATCATGGATGTATTATAACAGCTGGATAATGGACCTCTAATGGTGCCCATTCAATCCAATGAGAATTGCAACTTTTTTTTTTCAACATCTTTATTGACATTAAAGGTCACATATAAACAGGGAAGTCAACTTTACAGATCATTAAAAAACAGACAAAAAACAAACAAAGAAAAAAAGGACAGATACAGGAGTGGTATCAATTTTCTCATTAAACTCTCTACAACAAAGCAAATGAGCGTATTTCCCAAAATGTCAAACCAATCCCTTAACAGTAAAAAGCTCATCTGGAAACTGAAAACTAATTTCCACTCTTCTACCTCTTCAGTGAGCAGAAATGCCAGTTCCACAGCTGCTCCTTGAGACTCTGGAAGACCTGCTTGATGACGATTTTAAAACTTTTAATTGGTATCTTACGACTGTCGACTTGGACGGCCGCAAAACGATTCCTAAGTCCCGTCTGCAGAATGCCTGCCGGACGGACACAGTGACTGTAATGATACAGAACTACGGTAAAGAGTCGGCTGTGAACATCACTGTTGAGATCCTGACGAGAATAAACAACAACCAGGCGGCAGAGAAGTTAAGGAGAGCATACGCAGGTACAGTGGATGGTGACTTTGTTAAGTTCACTGATGCGTCAAAGTTACATCTTTGTTTACACGTGTCTCTTACTGTTTAACTCTATCTGTGTTTTTTTTCATCTGCAGAAGAAAGCGCAGCTACACCCTCCACCTCCTCCTCTGCCTTGACACCTTCTGCTCCTCCTGCTGCTCCTGCTGCTGCTCCTGCTGCAATGTCTGCTCACAATGGAAGTGTGATCATCGCCCCGACGGTCACCGGTTGCACCTCTGGATCATGGAATATAACCATCAACAAATAAGCTCATGAAACACAACCAAACCAGGAAGACTAGAAGGGAATACACCATGAGGTTGTGGTTCAGAGTGAAATATCTCAATTATCAGATGGATTATCATGAAATTTACAGCAGATAACTAAAGTCCTAAAAAGGACACGTTATAATGATTTGATGATCCTCTGACTTCTCCTCTAGAGCCACCATCAGGTTGACTGTTTAGTTCTTTACTGAATATGTCCCCACAGGATGAATTGCTTTAACACTGATCTCCTGACTTCTCACCATCTGGTTAAAATTAAATTTGGTCTCGGTAATTAGGAAATGTTAGCATGCTAACATGCTAAACTAACAAGGTGAACATTTTAAACATTCAACAAGTCCTCCAAATTAAACAAGGCCAAATATGTCGTTTGACTGTGTGACTCGAGAACGACACATAGGAGCATTTTCTAATCTGGCGTCCCTATCGGCAGTATTCAACAGGACATGATTTGTTTGTGGTTACACTGTGGTTAGGGTCTGGTAAGGGTTAGGCACAAAACCCACTTGGTTACTATTAGGGAAAGATCATAGTTTGTATTGAAATGATCACTTTTTTAAGGTTAGAGAAACATGTGGGTTAATGTTAGGCGACCCTCGTTGTCATGGCTACAATAATAACCACGGGGTTAAGGTTAGGGGATGATTGTAGTTATGTTTTTTTAATGTTTTTATGTATGCTAAATGTGTCCATATATGACAACTTCTTGATTACTATGATCTTTCACATCATATCTTCTTGTTGTCTGGACAACCATTCACATCTGACCCTGTTTTTAAAGTCTTAAAGAACAAGTTTAATGAAGACCATGACCATTATAATGATATGACACCAGGTATTTCCTTTCACAGCTGTCATCATAATATTTGCATTAAGATCATGTCCTCTCTCAGTACATTTTAATGGGAATTTTACTACAAGTTTGCTACAAAATAACAAAACAAGCACTGTAACTTTTTTTTTCAACAGTAGATAATCTGATAATCAAAAGTAGAAAATCTTAAGCATTATAACTCTAAAGTAGTAATAATATTCTGCATGTGTGCTTTAAATGTATGACGTGTTAATCGTTCCTTTGTCTGTCCTCAGTGTCTGTCTTTTGCATTTTGACTTGTCTAACATAACGACGGTTCAGGTCTGCCATCATTAATATTATTGTTTACACCTGTGATTTTCCTATTGTGACACGTCAGTATGTCCTCTGTGAAAAGGGCCTGTTCATTATCTACACCTCGCATCAGTGTGTCACTGCCTAGAAAAGTGTTGATACTGGGATTTACAGCTTTTGCTTTCAAACTCTTTCCATAGTTGCAACATGTCAGTATGGTGCTTTGTCATCTCTACCTCACGTCAGCAGGTGGAGCTGGGGCCACATCTGAGCCGCTAAACCTCAGGGGCTGACTCTGTGCCAGTTCTCATTTCACAGTAGAGAGCGTCATTTTGGAATAACTGAAGCAACATGTCTTTAAGAAGATTTGTTTCTGACTGCAATTTTAAGTTCATTGTATGTGGATTTTTCAGTCAGTGGATCCTTTGTTAAACATCATGTAATTCTTTAGAAGCTTTGTCTTCTTTAAATTGTTTAATATCAAATAAATCAGTGATTATTTGACATAACTGGGAAAGGAGTGAAGATGCAGCTGAATCATTTTGTTAGATTGGACCAACCCAAGTCCAGAAGGACGAGGATTATGTTAAATTGAAGTTAAAGTGTTTTGTCTTACTTCTTTTATTTCTTTTATTAAATTGAGTTAAATGCATACTTGTGATCTTTGAATTATACTTGTCTCGTGTGTGTTTCTTTATAGAACCTTGTGGAGACGAATATTTAAAAAGACAGAACAGTGTATAGTTTTACCTGCTGATTTGTCAAATCTTTGATACAAAATATATAACAATTGCACTCCACAAGACCGTTAGTTCTCAAAGCTCAAAATATTCTGCTCTATGAGCAATTTTCATCTATTATATAAGTTTATATAAGTTCAAAACCAAATAAAATCCCTGATATGGCCTTAGTGGGTTTGCATGGGGGAAAAAATAATGTAGTGTAAGAGACAGTGCACAGTCAGATGATGGGAAATTTCTCATTGTGGTTAGGATACGTGCTTTGTGTCGCCTTTGGACATGAGTTTTCAAAGGGAAAGTATTAAACTCAGTCTCTCTGTCTTGGCTTTCTCAGCGTTTTTCTGCCTCTCTCTCTCTGTGCTTGTGGTTTGTATTTGTCAAACTTCCCATTTTTTGCTCTAAGTTTGAAACTAAAAGTAATCACTGCCTGATGCTGCTGCATTTTCAGTAGATTGTCTCCTGTGTAGGACTTTTGTCTAATTACTGGTGCTGCTACGGTAAGACATTTACTAAGATATTTAGGAAAACATTTCTCACAACTAGTCTGGTCAGACTTCATATCAAAGTTATGACAAGGATGCTTGAATATAATAACACTTTGCTATATCATTATTATGATGCTTACCTGTAGTTTGCTCTGAGCCTGATGTCTGATATTCTATTTGTGTGTTTTTAAAATAATATATTGAGATGAATATTTAAAAAGGTAGACTTTCCTGCTGATTTGTCAAATCATTGATGCTAAATATCAAATACACCAAGCTAAAAAAATATTCAGTTCTACAGTGATGTGCTTATGTTGCATAAACGTAAGTTTGAGTATTTTGGGCATTTTGCTATTATAGTTGAAAGTAGTGATACAATTTTTAAAGACTGCTAACACTATGAAAAGTTACATGAATATGAACATTTAATTAATTTCTAAAAAAAAAAAAGCTCTCTTGTAAAAACTATCGAGGTACAATACATGACAGAGTATCTTAAAAATGTGGTGGCTCCCTACCTTCGAAGCACTCTGGCAGTTCAAAAAGAAATGAATCTTTGAAATATTTATTGCAAATTGATCTTAAGCATCCAATGATCAAAAATTATCTGATTTTTTAAATTCAGGAAGACCTCAAAGTCTCAGAACTTTCATTCTGCATAGGGGTGCACTTTCAACTAAATATAAAAAGTGGCTCAACATTGCAGGTTAATCTGCAAACTGAAATCTTATTTTCCCTCCTTTCAGTGATCAGAAATGCAGGTTGCACAGCTGATCTTAGACACTCTGGATGAGCTGGGCGCTGATGAATTCAAAAGGTTTCTGTGGAACCTTACTCAGCCAGTGCTGGACGGATGTCAGCCCATTCGTAAGGGCCATCTGGAGAAAGCAGACCGGCAAGACACTGTGAGTAAGATGATAGACAGCTACGGCGAAGAATTGGCTGTGAACGTCACGGTTGAAATCCTGAAGAGGATTAACCACAACAATGCGGCGGAGAAGTTAAAGAAAACATTTGCAGGTGCAGTAGATCATGAGTTAGAAAGTGTTTCAACTAGTCAAAGCTTCCATCTTTCTGCCCAAGATTTGTTTTAAATAGAAGAGATAATTGTTATTCTCTTTCTTTTTTCTTTCTGTATTACTTCAACAGGGGGATCAACAGCTGCTACACTTCCGTCCTCCGCCTCTTCTTCTTCTGGTTTGGTTCCGGGTGCGGGTGCCTCAGTTTGTGCCCAGGGTGGAAGTGTTATCGTGGCTCCAAATATCGCAGGCTCCGGCCCTGGTGTAATTAATCTGAACATAAATACTCAGTAACTGTCCCTGTGGTTGGTTTTACACCCCATTAAAATTTGATCATGTTGCTTTACTTGTGTCAAGCCGAATAGCCTAAACCACTCTGGGGTTCCTTTACAGCTAAAGTTGATTCATTTCTGCAGACATTTTTAAAAACTGTATTTAAAGTAACACAATCTTGCTCTTACAAATGAAAAGTTGAATATATAAGCAATAATAAAACACAAGTTTGTTGAACTTTTGGGGTCTTTTCAACTTGTGCTACTGTATTTTAGCATGTCAGAGATAAACTATTCAATGTTTCTCTAAACAATCTCCTCAATATTACTTAACATAGGATAATGTAATGATCCTATAGATTTATTTTATGACCACCAGTTCCAATTATTTCAATTTCACGTTTTGTCCGTGATTTTGGTATGGTGAAAGGCTAAGAATACTACGATACCCATGAGCCTCAGCCGCCGTTGCTATGGATAAGCCAGCCTGGTTTTTAAAATAATAGTCTATTTTTATATATCTTTAAAACATGTCTAATAGTGTAAAACACAAAACAAAGGAAAATTAAAACTGCGGAAGGCACAATGTTCACAGTTGTTAGAAAAATCTCTCTTTTTTTTATTTATTGGTTTAAATTTTGGCATGCAAAATATAAAGATTTAAATCAAAAATACAGATTCTGTCAATTATCTTTCTGTCAGGGAAGATAAAATAGCTCTTTAATCTAAAAATAACTTCACTTCCACGTGTCAAACATGTCAAACATCTGCAGACATGGCAACCATCAGTTTTCATCCGACGTGGAGGGTCATTCACGTGAATACTTTGAGCCGGAAGCTCACTGTCAAAGCTGAACCACGTGACCAAATCTAGGACGACTAGTACAAGGTATAGTCAGGACTTTGGAAGTGAAAAAATCCGTTCTTTGACAGAAAAATAACACACAACCAGGGATTGTTCACACAGAAACCGTCTATAAGTCACATTTGTTCTCCTCTCGTAGCTTTTGTTGCACGGTGTCGCCTCTTAAATCATAAATGTGGCAGTTTAACGGATGTAAGCCTACAGCGGATGACGTTTCTGTCCTCACCTTGATGAATGTTTGGTTTCTTGATTCAACACCAGGAAGCGAGCTCTTATCATCTACAAGCTAGCTCTTACCGTACGTGATGAAAGCACAAAAGAATCGGAAAACGTTACATAAATGGATATAATTTAATATTACGACGTAATTAAAGAGACGATACACAGAGTTTAAAGATTAGCATCACTGTAACTCGCCTCGTTTACTGTTTAGACTGCCAACTAGCTTGCTATTGAGCCATCTGGTACGATTGTCGCTCGCTAACATTAGCAGTCAGTCGCCGTTAGCAGGTTGGTTACTGCCTGGTGATGGCTGTGGCACACAGAGGTTGTGTCGTGGCTGGATTTTTACTCCTATTTCTGCTGACTGGATGCAAGGCGAGAATACACAAGCTCGCCCTAAAGGTAAGGCGACTATCTCAAACTAGAGCTGCGTTAGCTGGGGAGCTAACGGTGGTGCCCTGACGGCGTTTTACTAGCTAGCTTAATTAGCTTTAGAACAGAAAATAGCAGAAATAGCTTTAAAAAAGTGTATTGTTTGGACTCACTGAATATGACAGGAATCTCTGCTCGCAGTTCTATTTAATTAATGTGCCTACTTTACTGTTAATTGCTTGTTTTTATCTCTTGTATGCCCTTTTATTCCTATTTTTATTAATACTATTATTCGTTTGTTATTTTTATTCTCTATTATTCAGCTCTTTTATTGAATGGTGGTAATTTTACATCACTGCCTCCCAGGGTTTTGTTGTATGCAAAGCACTGTGTGATAATTGTTTAAGAAAAGTGATATACAAATAAAATGTATTATTATTATTATTACTATTTTGACATACTTTTATATTTACACATCAAAATTCTTAAGTAAAAAGCCAAGCTTTTCAGAGCTGACTGTCCATATCAAACAGTGCATTTCTTCTATAGGTTATCTGACTCCTGGACGCTTTACAAGTTTACTAAAAAAGAATTCTCTCTAATACCTGTTAACATTGTGTTTGGCTTTTCATTAGTTTCTTTAAAATAAAAGTTTTACACAACAACGCATAACACCATGTTTGTTTCATCCTCTGACACTAAAGCTGATTAAATTTTTTTAACAGCTTTATTGATACAACACCTTGTGTATACAACTTGTGTCTACAAACACACCAGTTATAGTTATCTAACTATTTCTTTTTCTTCTGTTACAACCTTTAGTCCCCCTGGCGTGTTTGTAGATACAAGTTGTATACACAAAGTGCTGCAAACTTGTTGTATACTTGTAGAAATAAAGCTGTTTTTTTTAAATAATTAGCTTTAGTGTCAGACGATGTAAGAAACATGGTGTTATGTGCTGTTATGATAATGTAAAACTTATTTTAAAGAAAAGAACGAAAACACAATGTTAACAGCTAATAGAGCTTTTTTTGTAAACTTGAGTTGCAAATGTTACCCGACTGAACAGTTTGCTTAAACAGCTCAGCACTTTTTTATTTGTTCTTTTTTCCCAGAATGAAACTCGGTTTGTCGTCCACCTCAACACCTTTGGTTTCTATGCTAATGGGACTCTAGATGTCAACCTGCTTTCTCTGCGCCTCCCAGAAAAGCTGGTGAACTACAGCAAGTACCCTGTAAGAAGTTTGTGTTTGGTGTGTGTGTGTGTGTGTGTGTGTGTGTGTGTCATACACTTGGTACAGGTGCAGGTGTATTTGAAAGAGTTGCCTTCACCTGTGAGGTTTAGCTACAAAAAATGTATCTCTACGATTATCATAGGTAAAATACAGTATTATCACGATAATCATCAAGGTTTCCTGAAATCCTACAAGTAGTGCTAAAATATAGCTAAATTACCTCACACCATGATCACCTTGGATTTTATTTACTGAACAGTGGCCTGTATGTTGCAGCTTTGTTGGACTCTGCATAACATCAAAAACAGTTAAACTCTGTATACAAAAGCAGATTGTTCAAAGTTTAAAGGGGACATATTGTAGAAAGGGAGATTTCCATTTCTTTTTTGATTATAGAGCAGGTCTAAGTGCTATATAAATACTGTGAAAGTATCAAAATGCTCAGTCCACAGAGAAATGCACACAGCCCGTATTCAGAAACTGTGCCTTTTAAATGTGCTGTTTGGACTTCCATAAGGTTGGGATGTCACAACTATACACTCTCCTGAAAGAAACAGGTTATGTTTATTTATGTTATTTACCTAATTTATGTGCAATTGTTTCATGTCAGCTCAGTGTGAGAGTCTCTGCTACTCTCTGTGTGCTACAGTCCATTACCTGGAAACTTGGGATAACTTCCGTTTTATATTGAGCTTTCAAAGGGCACTATCGTTGGTACTGCCCCTGAGGTAATTTATTATAGTGATTAAGTGTTTCCAGCAGCAGTGAAATGTCATGGCAACTGAACACTAGAATCATCAACTAGTAAACAGAAAACTACTTTGCATTCTAGCTTGTGAGATGAGTGGTTTCACCTGGCCATTGGAAGTTAGTGGAAAACATTAAAAGTTTCTTAAATGGAGTCAGATGTTATGTTGCACAGAGTTTTGTATGATATGTTGTGAACTGGCCACACAGAGTGAAATATGCTACATAACTGGAAATCATGTGCTTCGTAACACATTCATACTACTCTCTTTAGGTTGGTTTCAGCCTCTCCAGATCACGTGTGAGTGGAGTCCTGTCCTACACAGTGAGTACATCAGATCATGAATATACAATCTACCATTACGCAGGGTTATTTTCAGACTTGTTTCAATTAGTCTCACTAGTATGCTTTCAAAGAAAACGTTTGTCACATGTCCTATGTTATAAATGAGACTAATGTAAGACATTAATACATTAGATTATTGATAAGAAGTGTAGGTTTAGTGGTGAAATGTGCTGTGAGCTGTGTAAATGTGATTGTTTAATGACTGTTTGTTTTGTTTGTTTTTTTTTATCTCCAGGCGGAGGAGACGGAGACGTGCCCGCTCACTTTCACAAAGTCGACCAACAATGAGCCACTCATTCTTTTTCTTATTGATATCAACACCCTCAGGTTTGTAATTTTCAGTGCCAGTGTTTAGAAGTGTGTATTACTGTGCTGTAACAGTCTGATGTGAAGATTAATGCTGTACCGGCTGTGGTGTGTTTGTGTAGTGTCAATGTAAAAGCACTAGGTGACCAAGACAATATCTTGAGAGCAAAACTGAAGGCAGAGACACCGTCTTCCAAAGACAAAGGTCAGTGTCGCTTATACTTAACAACTGATACAACATCCTTCATTTTCAATCACTGCACTGTATATCCTATGAGAATTTAAAGATATCTCAAGTTCATAACTGTTCTGTTAAAGCCAAAGAACATGACAGGGAGCTGGTTGTTGTTGTCCTTTTAGGTCAGAGGAAAAGCAGAGATGCAGGTTCTCCTAAATCTGTTCCTGTAAAACCAAATAACAGTGAGCCAAGCAACTTAAATCAGAACAAGAATGAAGATCAGACTCTGGATCAGAAGAAAGCAGATGAGACAGGAGAGGCGGAGCTTGCAGTAGAAGCTAAGAAAGTGGAGGAAAATGAAGTCCAGGTAAGAGTGATCTTTTTGTGCTTGTGTGAATTATGTATGAAATCAATTTCTAATCTTTATTTGCTTCTAGCTTGACAAGATCAGCCAGCTGACTTTAGCTTTGGATAAAGTTAACGGCTCCTACAACTTCAGCGTAAGTACATCTTTCTTTTTTTCCCGATCTCAAGCAATGAATTCAGTTTGAATTACGTTGCATGAAACTTTCTCTGTCCCTCTTCCACAGTTCCACATGATGGTCGGGTCGCTGGCCGAGGGTCTGTACAATTTCAACTTTCACTACTGTCAGAACATGTTGCCTGGAATCGACTTGCCCTACTCGTTCACTGTAAGTTGAGTGTCTTTCTGGCCGTACATGCGTACCCAGGTGCGTGCATGTGTTAACCTGCATGTATCCTCTGCAGGTGGAAGTGACAGAGAAGAATCCAGGAGGCTACTTGTCTGCAGCAGAAATTCCCCTCTCTCGACTTTACATCGGTATGGCCGGAGTTTTCTTCACCGCTGCCATGATCTGGGTGTACACACTCATGAAGCACAGGTATGCATGCATGCAGGCATGTAGGCTCTTATGAATGCTTGGAGTATCTTGCTGCTGATTCTTACAGCTTCCTTATTTAAAGATGCTGAAAAACTTGGTTATTTGCAGAGTCATGTTTTTTGTGCATTTCCTGTTGAGCTGTTATGAAAAGAAGGGAAATGCCACTTCCCCCAAACTCAGGGTTAAAGTAGAGGCAAGAGAAAAGTCTGTCAAAAACTCATTAGCTAAAACATCGGGGCAAATCCTCTCTACTCAGAGGAATCCTCATACCAGTATATTCAGTTGTTAATTGGGAAGAAAGAAAAAACAAAATGATTATCATCTAATTGGTAAACACTTTACTTTAACCCCCCTGGCATTTATACATTTATAAGCACTATATAAACATGTAATAGATGGTTTACAACAGTCTGTAATGCAGTTGTAAGCAGGTATAAGTCTTTATTAATGTATTTAACAATTATAACTCCTCCTGTCAGCACCCCTATGTGGAGGCTGGTGAATAAACAGACAATAAATGAATAAATATAGTAACACACAGTTGTAATAATATTGAATTTGTCTTCAGGGGAGAAGTTATAATTGACAAATACTGTACATACACACTTAAAATGTTATAATGTTGTTATGTTGTGTTATAAACATCAATGAAATGTTATATATATGTTATTATATATACTGCTTATAAATGCTTATCAGGGATTTAAGTGTTACCATTTTTTTTTATTCTGTTTTGTCTTTGAGTAACTTTTAACTGAGCTACAATTGGTAACCATTGTAATGCCAAACTTTCAGTATTGTTGCTTTATCTAAGTTAAGTAAATAATAGGTATAAATAAAAAAGAAATTGTCCAGCTTAAGTCAGAAATATACTGGATATAGGCTTGAACACATTTGCCTATTGTTTCAGTGACATGACTAATGAGGATTGCCAATGCCTGTTTAAAATGTAGGTTTTCTGCTTCTCAGTCATTCAGATTCTTAATGAGCTCTTCCTCTTGACATCCTGTGACTACGGCAATTCTTGGCAGGTTTCACTGGGGAATTTAATTCCTCTGTGAAAGCAAAACATGTTACATAAGCCACCAGATACTCCAGTTAGTTAAACTAGGTGAAATAAACAGAGATAGCCTGGCTAACGCTAACAGACACATTATAAATGAACTTGAAGAAGCTCACTAGCCTAAAAAAACAGATAATAAAACACTCTCTTGATGTTACGTAACCAGGAGCCCTGTAGTTGCTCCATTCAAAGAGAACATCTGATGTTGTGAATATGAAAATGTCTAGTCTTAGAATATATAATTTTCAAGCACAATATCCAGAAAATCCAATACAGTACTTGGCCCTAGACCCAAGGAACATATTAAAAGTTAAGCTTATAGTGATCACGGTCACAGTGATCAACCCCTTATCTGATCAAAAAGCTTGGAGAATCATTCCTATACAAATGTTGTTTAAATAATTTGCTTATATTAATCAAGTAATCTGCTTACAGTGTTCATTTTAGGTCTTTTCATACCTGAAAACATATGGAAAAGAATTTTAAAACTACATCATATGTACTTAACAGCTGCAGCACCATTATCAGGCGATGCAGCGCACCTCCGCAGGGTTGTGTGGAGGTGCGGGGGGTGTGGGTGTGTTTATTTGTAACCGCCGTGAAGCAATCAGAAAATAACATTTTATTCCTCTCATTTTCTCACTACCACTGCTCGCTCTCCTCATCCACTCTCTAGCTCACTTGACCACTGCTTCTCACTCTCCCTCTCCTTTTTTAAAAAAATGAGCCGGGAAGCCGTCAGCAAAGCCTAACTTCACTTTTAACGTTATCAAACGAAGAGAAATGTCATCCCCTCTTCCTAGTAATTTTTTTTTCCCCCCTCGTGATGGGTAAAAGAAAGTCTCTCGATGAAAAACATAGTCTCCTTAAAGCTTATGCGAGATGCAACAGCGAAACAACAAGCGTTTGAAAGAGCTGTACTGTATTTAATAAAATACAGTAAATAGTGAAGCTGCCCGTTTCATTACTTTATATTCATGTAATAAATATACAAATGTCAATTAGATGGTAAACTGCATGACAAATAAAGAAAAAGAAAAAAAATCAGCTACGATAATCATCCGCTTATAGTGATCACTTTGACCCAGACAGACATGATCACTAAAGGCGGTTTCCATTGTAATAACCTCCATCATCTTAAAAGGCACCGATGCACTGGCAAATAAACAGTTCTAACATTTTCCCTGTGTTCTTGTTTACAGGTACAGCGTGTTTAAGATCCACTGGCTGATGGCAGCACTGGCCTTCACCAAGTCCACTTCATTGGTTTTCCATAGTGTAAGTGCACCATCACCACAGATCGGCTAGTCTGTTCTGTTATCTTTTATGTTTGTATTATGCTTTTATAGTGATGTCTTAGTTATGTCTGTCTCTTTTTTCTGCAACCTCTCTCAGATCAACTATCACTTCATCAACACTGAGGGGCATCCTATTGAGGGGTGGGCTGTCATGTATTACATTACACATCTGTAAGTACAATTTCTAAGGAATACAAAGTTATTTAAGAGTATATTATGTGTTTTATGTTTACATGAGTTTGTGTTGATATACTTTCCAGGCTAAAGGGGGCTCTCCTGTTCATCACACTGGCACTGATTGGCACCGGCTGGGCTTTCGTTAAATACATCCTGTCTGACAAGGAAAAGAAGATCTTCATGATTGTCATCCCTCTGCAGGTGTGTGTGTGTAAAACAGTAGTTATGTGTGTGATTATTTATCGTCGTGGAGTTTGTTTTGTTGACTCACTCACCTGTTCACCTCCAGGTCCTGGCTAATGTCGCCTACATCATCATCGAGTCAACAGAGGAAGGCTCCAGTGAATACGCTCTGTGGAAGGAGATCCTCTTTCTGGTCGACCTCATCTGCTGCGGAGCCATCCTTTTCCCTGTCGTCTGGTCAGTGTGTGTCTGTGTGTGTGTATGGTCCGTCTAATTTGTATCAGTTAGATTTTCTTCTGCAGTTTAATTCAAGTAGCAGACCTTTGTTGCTTACCATCCCTGTCTCTATCTCCCCTCACTTCCTGTCACCTCTCAACTATCGCTATGCAATAAAGCCCCCCCCCCCCCCCCCAAAAAAAAAATAAAAAAATAAAAATATATATATAAAAAGAAAATCTCCACCAAAATTGACCAAACAAGTCAATAATAGGATTTTTTTTAACTGCAAATTTAACCTGGTAAAACATTACATGGACCACGTATGCATGTTGATCCATGATGGTACATACATCTTTAGTCTGTGTGTGAATGTGTTTGCACTTCTCAAACATTACTGTCTCTATAGGTCTATCCGTCATCTACAAGAGGCCTCTAGCACCGATGGCAAAGGTAAGAATCCTGATCAGTCACAGCCAAAAAAGTTTCTCGAGTTGAATTTATGAATTTATTCATTTAAAGGTTCTATATGTAGAATTGTGAAGCAATTTACATGTATTGCTGTAATGTGTAATTACAATGTAATGTTGTAATTGTAATGTTTTTTTATTGCCAATGAGTGAATAGGTAGTAATGTGATGTAAAAAATGAGACCTCCCCCGACTTTCTTGGTTGTCTGTAACACCACAGAACATAGCTTACCCTTTTGTTTTTCCTGTTGGTAGTTCAAAGGTCGTAATAAGCAAACATTTCACAACAAAACCGTAGCGAGTGGCTCCCCAGCCGCAGCTCATTGCTGCCTGGAAACAGCCTGTTGCTCCCCGGCCGCAGCGTGTTGCTCCCTGACAACAGTTCATTGCTGCCCGGACACAGCCTGTCGCTCCCCGGCTGGCTGACTGACTGGGAGTGAGAGATGCTTTGCTGAAACATGGTGCAAAACACAACTTTAGAGATCTTTTATGTAATCAAGACAAGTGTAAGCGAGGAAAAAGACACCACCTGCAATAGTCTCATGCCGCGAGCGTCAGCACTACGATGTTGACTGCACCTCATTTAACAGCCACAGATGTCACTAATGAGAATGATACCTACATACAGAACCTTTAATTTGGTCCATCTCTCCTTCAGCTGCCATGAACTTGGAGAAGCTCAAGCTCTTCCGGCATTATTATGTGATGGTAAGAAGGAGTTCAGCTCAACATTACTTTTTTTCTTTCCTCAACCTTTCACTCATTCATCTGCACAGTCTGACCATTACTAGATTGCCAGTGAAATTAAAATTTCCAACAACAATATTGATAGCTTTATCACCTCAGATTGCATTGAATACCGATGTAGTTGATGATTATGATGTTGCTGATACTGCTTGATTTTTTTTTTTTTTTTAATGAAACCTGTATTTATTATCTGGCATCAAACATTATTCTTATAGTAAATTATACTGAGTCACAGCATCTGGCAGGACTACAGCAGGCTTTTCATTCAGCAGAGTCATTGCAGCAGAGCCAGAACAAAAGCCTTGTAAACAATCCAACATACTGTTTGACCTTTTTGCTAATGCATATCATTAAAGCTGGTCACAAAGCCCTTTTTACTGAGTGTTAGCAACAAGATGGTCAGGGGAAGATTCACTTTTAACACTTTTTTCAGATCAAGCATCAAATCACAAACTTTGAGTAATTTTTTCTTTCTTTTTGCTGTTTTTCTCTTTAGATTGTATGTTATATCTACTTTACGAGGATCATAGCCATTCTGCTCAAGGTCACCATGCCTTTCCAGTGGCAGTGGTGCTATGAGGTAAGACAACATCGACACTCTGCCTTCATTACTGAAAGAACACTTGTTTATAAAAGGTCAGAGTCATCCTGTACCTTTCTCTGACTCAGCAAATGGTCAAGAATACAATTATTCACCCCAGAGGTTTGATAAGATATTAGCATTACTGGAAGGAGGCTACACTCATGTAACTCATATATGTTTTGTATATTCTATCAACCCTAAGAATAAGTAACTGCGCAGGGAGTTAGAATTAAATTTGAAGATTGTTTTTGTGACAACTCACTTCTGCCGTCTTCTGTATGTCTCTCCACCATCTCGTAGTTGACAAGTAGAAAAAAACCTCTTCAGCCTCTGTGGTGGGAGAATCTGCCCACAGTTTAGAGTGTGCGGTTGATGCTCAGTGGGATTGGTATTGCTAGAAACCCTTTCACATTTCATGAAGTAATCAATAATTAGCAATGATTTTGAGCTTGTAGATCATAAGCTGACCTATAACTTGTAGAATGACACTTGGCTTGCTGGTTGTGGCTTAGCAGCTGTGGAGCTACAAGCTAAATGTCAGCAGTATTCACATTTACTATTAGTGCACATGTCTGAATAATGTTTCTTCCCTCTGTCTGATACTCTTAACACTCTCTCATCGCCCCCCCCTCCCCACTCCTCTCTGTTCCTTCAGTTTCTGGTGGAGGTGTCTACTCTAATCTTTTTCGTGTTGACGGGCTACAAGTTCAGACCAGCGTCCAATAACCCTTACCTCCAGCTTCCCCAGGACGAGGAGGACGTAGAGATGGATGAAGTGTAAGCATACACAGTCTGTGTGAGCACACACCTTCAAATACCAGACTGTTTCTGTTAAGTAGTTAATGTGTAGTTAAAGTAATAAGTAGTTTTCATGGATTTTGTCACTTAGCTCGTTTTTCTTTTTGAATTAATATTTATTTAGATTTTTCCCATCATGCTTTGGCTGTAATAAACAAGAAATATAGCATTGCCATGGAGACATATTCATTAGAATGATTACTAGGGTAGATCGTAAAAGAATAGTGACTTCATAAAACGACACCTTGACGTTTTTACACTTCAGTTTAGGGTTTTAATTAGTTTCCAGTCTTTGTGATAAGCTAAGCTAAGTGGCTGCTTGCTGTAGCTTCACATTTATTGTAGAAATGTCGAGTGATTATCTTCTCATCTAACTCTCAGCAAGAAAGCGAATGAGCTTATTTCCCAAAATGTAGAAGTATTTCCTTAAGTTGTAAGAAGCATATTTTTGATCTATGATTTTTTTGAACGGTTTTATGGATGTTTATCCGAGCAAATTGCTTTTGCTCCTCTGTGTTTCTTCCTGTGTTCAGAGTGACTGAGTCAGGTGCACTGGAGGGTATTTCCAAAGTGAAGAAGACGTCTAACGGACGCGAGCGCCAGAGAGAGTCCACCTTGTGAGTGGGAGGCTGCATCTTCGGGAGGGACCCACTAAACATCCCCCAGGCCAGCTGGTACAGAGGGGTGCACATGGACCAAGGCTTCCCACCCCCAGTGACAGCTTTCCTTTTGAAACTCTTAAAGTGGTTGCAGTGGTCATGCCCACTGTCTGGCTATGCAAAAAAAAGACTAACTTTGTTGGGCGCTCTCCATTTCCTTTGAACAATCCACCCAGAAACTCTGAAAGGTTTCAGGATGAGACAGGCTCCTGCCACATGGAAGGGTGGAGGAATGGAAGAGAGCTCCAATGTTCCTTACAGTTTTCATTTCTTTCTTTCTTTTTCTTTATCTCACTCTCTCTCTCATTCTTTCTTTCTCTCTCTCTCTCTCTCTCTCTCTCTCTCTCTCTCTCTCTCTCTCTCTCTCTCTCTCTCTCTCTGTCTCTCTCTCTCGCTGTCCAAAGATAATTATCATTTTAGAGAAAGACTTGCTTTTGGGTGTGTTTATATCAGCTATTTAAAATGGTACTTCTGCGAGCCTCTTAGCTGTATACCTTTTTGTGTGTGGTGTGAGTACACGTGTGTGTGGATGTCAGACAACACAAGATTTGGACACAACTGTGTTTTTCTTTTTTCCGTTTCGGAGACGATAGCCCGTACTCAGGTAAAAGGCTAATCAGTATATTTAAAATTTAAGCAACACATTGTTTCTCTTTCCCACTATTCAGGGGTCAGTAATGTCCTTTTGGTCATTATATAGTACAACTTCATCACCACGCATTACAGTATATGTTACTTTTTTCTGATATAATTAATTTGTATATTGAAATATATGGATGTTAGAGGTTGTATATTTCAATATATTTACTTATTGCATATTGAAATATGTTATATTTCAGTATTATTGTTTATGATGGAGAGGTGTAAGAGGTCCTCCCAGTTCATTACATGGACCGCTGCTGTAATCTAGTGCTTTAGTGGTTGAGGTCAACTCTGTGAATTAAGCCCAGATGGTAACATGTGGACCTCTTAATGAATAAACAGGTTTTGGATCATTCTCTCAAATAACCAGAGCAGTGGCCCTACTTGTGTTCAATGACTGCCTTTGTTTTTTTCCTTTTTGGCCATTCTGTGCCATTCTGGGCAGAGAAGTGACCTAACTGATACTTTTTGCATTTGTCTGCTTTTGGTTTTACCTTTCTGCTCTTGATGTGAAGCTTATTTTATTAATTATTGATGACTTATTGGTCTTGAAGGATCAGAAATGTGTGCAGCCGTGACAGTAGATGGCCATTTGTAAATAATTTACGAGGGGGAGGCACATAACACTTTCATAAGAACTGTGTAGAGGCTTTATAGACGGTGTTTCAGACAATAATGACACAAGTTCAGTTTCAATTAAAGTTTTTGATTCCTTTTGGTAGATGGAGAGGAAAGTAAATGTGAGGAATCAAGGAAAGACTACTGAGATTTAACCACAGACACTCCTGTACAAGGATGACAGTTAATGTGTTAATGAGAGTAAACAGTCATTAATGGTTAGGAGAAGCTTTCCTGCTTGTTACAGAGGGCTGTTTGATGTCTATGTGAACTGTCACAATAAAGCTGGTGTTCTGGAAAAGTCTCAAATGAAGCAGTTATGTACGTATGTGTGTATGTGTGTCTTGCAGTATTTTTTTTTTTCAGCTTTATGTAATGAAATAGTCCAACGTTTTGGGTTTATTGGCTTTCCTTGTGCGAGTCTGCTGGTTGCTTGGCAACGTCATGGTGACAAAAAAACTTGGATGTTGCTGCCACCAGCCAAGAAATAGTCCTGCACATAACCCTCCTGTAAAACCAAAACATGTTTTTAGGCTGTTTTTTTTTTTGTAACAGATTAAACAAATGCTAAACTAAGCCTAACAGCTGGCTGTAGCTTCATATTCAACAAACAACTTATGCAACAGCACCCAAAAATGTCTTACTAGTTTTTTCAAAGAGCTCTTATGCAGTTTAGCTTTCATTTGCATAAAAAAAGAGGACTCGCAGCAGACATCTGAAAAAGATGGTCAAAATTGATGCAGCAGAGGCCGATATATCCTGACCTAAAATAATGGGATCCTACACTCCCCATAATGCAAATATAGCATATTTTTGTTTAACCATCCCTGCCTGCTAAATGGCATTTTCTTTCAGAATCCACATTCCCAGTTTGTAACACAGACTTTCCATGAAAAATTTAGTCTCAAAGCCCAATACTAGATAACCCCTGATGACATCATCAGGGGCTATTTTCTCAGATTTCAGTCATAAAATACATCATATAAGTGTTTTCGCAAGCAAAATTTTATTCTGTGACAAGTAATCTGTTCAGTACCACACTATGTAACATTAACACTGATTTCATACCTGCACCAAAGTAAAAATGTGTTGTATGTACATCCGTATGTATAATTCCGTCCATAAATAACACAGGGACAAAATCTTATCAAATGGGGGTCCGTGGTCTAATTTGTGTCAGTTTAGGGGTCCTTCATGTGAAAAACTTGTGAGCACCACTGCAGTAGGCTATACTGTATTTAGGACTCCCTCATCTTCATCCTCTCATGTTTGCGTGATGCATTACTGAGGGCGGATTCTCGGTCAGAGACTTTTCTTCTCATTACTGCAGCGCTGTGGATGAACTCGCAGCAATAACAGGCCTCGTATCACCTGTCCAGTGTGGATCCAGTGGTTTTTCAGCCTGGTGACAGCTCAGCCCCGCCCTCCGGCGAGCGGCAGGCAGACTCTGGTGCTCACTGCAGTCCGGCGCCTGTCAGTGTGCAGCAGACTGCAGTCTCCATCACACTCCTCCCTGCACTCTCCTGGCAGGTGGAAAGGACGCACACACACACACACACACACACGGAGCCGGGACAATGTGAGTATGAGCTCTCGGATGTTATTATTTAGATGAATAGTAGAAAAGTAGATTATTAGAATTTTTTAAAGAAATGTTAGATCTAGCTGATGCTTATTTTAGCGACTTTTCTGCGGCGTCATGCGCAGGTAAAGTTCATTTTTGCATCATTTTCAATCGGTTGTACGTGCATGCAGGGAGATCTGACCGTTTTACTCAATATTTTACAAGCTGCTATAACAAAGATGCAGAAATATGAATATAGTTACATTTTAAGGGATTGTGATCCACCCCATTCTTAAATAGGCTAACCTTCATTTTTCCTTAGCAGTCTTAAATCGGGCGTTTGGTTATAAATTGTAACGTCAAAAGATTATGATGGGGATGTGATGAGTTACTGAACGCTGTTGTTTCATGACCTCAAAACGTCTTTGCTTTTGAGAGGAACAGAGCCTTCATGATGCAGCACATCTCTCCCTCTCTCTCCCCTCAAAGAGCAGGAAAAACGTGTCCCATTTCATCTCTGCAGTGCAATGCACCACACTGAGGCGCATACTGGCACACAGACACTCAAAGCTTTTTAAATCTGCCAGTCAAACAAGACTAAAGATTTTTCTATCCCCTTTTTCACTGCACAGTATCAACTAAAATATTGTTCATATGTAAATATATGTTCTCTTTTTTGAATACAGTCTCAGAGACTTGCCTATACAATACTGTAGCGTAAGGAACCTTCTAGTAGCTTGAACACAGACTAATTTATTTTCTTGTTTGTGATTAATTTGGATATTTGTGGCTGTGTTTAAACCTGACAGTTTAAATGAGGAGGCATGATGTGTGTGTGTCCTTCCTCAGGGCTTTCATCTCCGTCTTGGCGATGCTGGCCCTAGTGGTTTCAGTTGAAGGAAGTGTTGGGTAAGTTGACCACCTCTGACAGGTAAATAGAGGGATATATAGATGTACTTCAAGGCCAAAAGTACGAATGCTGCACATTATTATGCTGCTATAACAGCCTCCTCCCTTCTGGGAAGGCTTTCCACAAGATTTTATGACCTGGCTGCAGGGATCTGCTCCCACAATAGCATGAGTGAAGTTGATACAGATGCTACATTTTAGGCCAGGTAGTCAGGCCAGGTGGTTGTTGTGCCCGCTGACCACTGGGAGGAGCCTCAGGTCATCAGAGCAGGGACTTTTGGTTGTTCCAAGGTCAAGGCTGAAAACTAAAGGTGATCGTGCTTTTGCTTTTATTATTGCCCGTCAACTCTGGAACAGCCTCACATTAAGTCTTAGAGAATCCAAATCAGTGCACATCCTTAAAAAGCATCTTAAAACACATTTTCTTCTTTTTTAATTGATTTTCTAACTTTTAACGTTTACTTAGTGGGCAATACATTATTATATATAATATTTTAATAAATTATCTTTTCTGTATTTTCTACATTGTGACCTCTGTTTTAAAAAGTGATATATAAATGAAGTTTATTATTTAGCGTAGCCAGAACCATGAAAAGCTGCCCCAGACCAAAAAAATGAAATCCTGTCCACATACATTTGGCCATATACTGAATCAAAAATCACTCTGTTATAGACCGAGTACCAACACCAGCTTTTGCACCGAGTCAAAGGAATGTCTTGAGTATGAGCTGGTCTGCAAAACAGATGAATACGAGGTGAGTGAAACTGTCAACCAGCACTCAAACACACTTTACCGGCCCATCAAGTGTTACTTCTCACACTGTTTGGTTCTCTTTTCCCGTGTGTGTGTGTGTGTGTGTGTGTGTGTGTGTGTGTGTGTGTGTGTGTGTGTGTGTGTGTGTGTGTGTGTGTGTGTGTGTGTGTGTGTGTGTGTGTGTGTGTGTGTGTGTGTGTGTGTGTGTGTGTGTGTGTGTGTGTGTGTGTGTGTGTGTGTGTGTGTGTGTGTTTAGGTGCGACACTACAGCCCCACTCGCTGGGTGTCCACAGATGCTGAAGCCTACTTCATGGGAGTGGGAGCAGCCATGGCCTTCAGGAGACTTTTCCAGTACATCACTGGAACCAATGAAGGAGGTAAAGACGGGACAGCCGCGGAAACTCATTTCATTTTGTGTGTGTAAGAGTGTGTGTGTGTGTGTGTGTGTTACTCTGTGTCTGTGTGTGTCCTCTGCAGGCGTCCAGATGGAGATGACCGCACCTGTTCTGGTCAAGATCCCCGAGGAAACAAAGATGTGGGAGCCAGCTATCTACACGCTTAACTTCCCGCTGCCTGCAGCCTATCAGGACAAGCCGCCCGCACCCACCAATGACAAGGTGAGCGGAACCTGACAGGTGCTGAGAGACGTTGTTTTTTTGTTTTTTTTTTGGGTTAGCTGCCCTTGTCTTTCATGAGGTCAAATGCTTTTATCTCCCTGGTGCCTGTGAGTAATTTGATCGTTGATTTGTGCTTCAAGATCAATAAAGACCATTGATGGATATAAAATAGGCTATTTAGTGCAGCTGGCTCTGCTGCTCTCAGCAGTTCAGAAAGATATTGCTGGCTCATGAAGGTATCAGTTTATCAATTTATGATTTCATTATCCAAAGTCTGAGCAAATCTACATCATTGATCTGTTTAATTCATCTGAGATGGTCTATAAATATCCACAGAATGAATAACTTAAACATAAGTTTAAGTGTTAGCAGTAGGTCTACTGGAGTTTTATGTTTTAATGATTTATGCCAATTTATTTCACTGTTACAGTTGTCTACATCCAACAATGACTGCACTCTAACTTTTTGTAATTAATTATTTCTTCCTTTTTGTCCAGTCATGTTTCAGCATTGTGCTTCCATTAGTGGCTGTGACTGATAAACCATTCATCAGCTTAATTAGCTATTGCCAAATACAGTAGACTACATCTAATAATTACACTAATAGTCCAAAACTTGGTTTAAGTTATAATATATCTTTTTAAGTCATCATATACTATTGCAGAGTTTAAGGAAATAGTTTTCTCATCCCCAAGACAGTATCTTTGTTCTGTTTATTTGTTCACATTCATTTCAATGTTCATGCTGTTTGGTGGCTGGCAACAAACCTCAAATGGGAAATTAATAGTCTTTACTGTGAGCTCAGGGTTTATTTTCCATCTGCAAAATGTACTTTAAATTAAAATTATTGCTTAAAACTCATCACACAAGACTCAAATAACTATTTAAACATCTGTTCCTACACCCATTTTGAGTTTAAAATACTGGATCTTCTTTAACAGATGGAGAGTATCCGTTAAATGTTTATTTAGAAGATTACAGTAATTTGACCTCACAATATATTTCTGCAAAACTGTCATATACTCATCAGTAAAATTCCAGTTTTAAATTTTTTTAAATTTCAGTCTTTAGCTGCAGTTCTACTATGTGATACTGTCTCCCAAAATATCACGCTGTATTAAAATGTATTTTAAAAGTCCAATATTTTCTTTTGAATTGCAAGAATTACAAGAATTTTGAATCTTGATAACTGATCTCACCTCTTCTTCTATGTGCCAGTGGTCCAAACGTTGCATATGTTTGTGCTTGCACATCCATTTGGAGTAGTATTTTGTGCTGCGTCACCTGCTGCACTGGACTCCTTTTCTCTGCAGTCTCTACTGTGATATTGTCAATGTTTGATCCCTAATGCTGACTCTGTGTCTCCTGCACAGCTGTATTTCACTGAGATGCCAGAGATGGACGTCTATGTGAGGAGTTATGGCGGCTGGATGCTGTCAGTCACCTCCAGGCTACATGCCCACCTGCTGATTAAAGAACTGGAGAGAGTTCGAGCTTCCTACAACCACAGCTACCACTATGGAGTCGGCTATGACAGGTATTATACACATCCGCTGACGTATAAAATAAACAGACATACACTATGTAGCTCTGACACTGACATCACTGCACACGTCAGTCATTTCTAACCATCGTGTTCGTCTTTCTCACTCCTCCCTTTTGTGTGTGTTTGTGTCTAGTCCCTTGAAGCTTCTGAACAGACACAATGAGGTGTGGTACGTTGCCGAGGGGGAGCCAGTTTGCACAGATCCACAAGAACCGACCCCAGCACGCACACCTCGGCCGACTCTGACCAGCTCGCCCACGGACTCTCCTTCTGACCCGCTCTCACACACACTCTCCGATTCGCCCTCACTCACTCCCTCCAACATGTCCTCATACACATCAACATCCAACTCCTCAGGCACGCCCTCTGACACACCCGCTCTCCCGCCGTCTAATGCTCCTCCTAGTCCTTCGTCCCACCTGCCGTCCCAGGCTGCGTTCAGCCATCCCCCCACCTCCGCCCAGATCCTGGTGGACCCAACAACCAACTCCTCCGATCCCGTCTCCGTGAGCCCGTCCCTGGAGCCCCAGGGTGACGCAGCCCTGTGGAACAGCACAGCGCACAGCTCTCTGGACACGCAAGCTGACAGTAATCCTGTGGTCGAGCCAGATGACGCTCACTAGCAACCTGCACATTTGATTTAAGCAGCCATTCCAGGTATATTAACATGGAATTCCCCCGTGTGTTACACCAACTCCTTCTTAAGGCTCTTAATGTTTAACTACGTTCTACCACAGCTTTGCACCTGCAGTTTCCTGTATCAGCAAACACATGCCTATCCATTTTGTCGTTCTAAGATTATCATACTGTTGCATCATAGAATTAAGTAAAATATATGTATTAGTTAGAAATTTAGAACTCAGAGTAATTGTGTTGATTCATCTGAACACTGAAGGCAGGAAGAAACGCCCTTTAACATCAGTGTAACCAAAAAACTCACTTAGTAACTAATATAATTAAATGAAAATCTATCTGTAATTAATAAGTACAGTGGATACTGGGGCTAACCACAGTGGGCTTTTATATCAGAGGACACGTCACTTGATCTTACTGTGTTCTAGCTACTCTTGAAAATGGAGTTTGATGCTGTTAATCAGTGATTCTGTAAACTTTCTCTGTTGCCAGTTTCCAGCCATAACATCCTACAAACTTCTGCTCTCTGTTAAGCTTCACGTCAGTTATTTTCATGATATACTGTATGTGGCAGCATATTTGTGAATCATTATAAATTAAGTGTGATTATTCACTGGGATCTTTGGTGCGGCCTTAAACCTAACTACTGATACTGTATAGTTCTATATAGTTTCCAAAATTCCCAAATTTATTTTTCATCCTGAATCCAACCAATCTACTCCCATTTTATGCTCAAAAGTGCCTGTAAAAAATTGGCTGTATCTATCAATATTACAATGTTATGCTGAGCGTGTCATTGTATCGTTTGTATCTGGTCAGATGTGAGGTCAGCTGTGATCTAAACACATTTGTGCTGACTGTAGCGTAATGTGCTGAAGCTTAAAGTTTATTCTCGCAGTGTAGGTTTCAAAACCCTTAACAGTCAACATTTTTGTCAGGTCTTAAGAATATAAATAATTTGATTTTTGCACACTGTAGAAAATAGTGCCCTAACTCAGTTCTGTCATAATGTTAAAACCTGGACACACTTTTCTGTGTATCTATACCCAGATAATCAATCCACAACAATTACTAAACTTAATTTTTTAGCCTAGGTGTGTTCATGTTCTGCTAAATGTTTGCAAGTGATCATGTTGTATATTTCAGAGTCTAAATGTCATTGGACTGTCCCAAAGATCCCAAAGAATCGTGTCTGATCAACCAATGCAATAATAATTACATCAGTTAGCTTATTGTCATTCTCTATCTATGCGTCTCTGAGCTACATACTGTATGTTCTGAGGAAGGTGCATTAAAAAACCATAACAAACTCTTGTGGGGCTCATTGTATTATTTCAATTTTTTGCTACTACATATGTGTAGACATTTGAAAATTACTTACTTTGGTGAGTCCGACCGATAAGTTGGCCAAGCTGATATTAACCCTTTATAGATACAGCGTATGTGTATAGGTCAGCTGATAAGAAACTGAGGTACAGAAATGCAGAACATATATGTTTTGACACAGTGTTCCCATTTTATAGTTTATCCACCACAAAGGAGTGACAAGTTTATTTTTCAACTGTAAGATGTCCTGCCCAGCGTGTTTCTTGTTCGCAATTATTAAGAATGCTAATTCCTCAAAAATGTTTATTTTACTGGTTGTGTAAAGAACATAAATATTTCCCGATATATCATTATCAGATTTTTTAAAACTCTCTGATGTTAACTGTTTGCAAAAGAACAAACTATTCGCAAGCTTGCAAGTATTGATACACCCACAGCGACAAGCAAAAAGTGGCGATGCTGTGTGATTTGTTCACGTCAGGTAGGTCTTAACCATTAGTTACCCCCAAAACCTTCTAAATGCCCTCCCATCTGTCTCAGCCTCCAAAAGACTGAACAGAGGAACCGAAACAGTTCACATTTTCAATTATTTAAGGGCCCCCTTGTAGCTGAAGCAGCCATCAGGACCCTGCTCATTCCTCATGCCAGCTCTGCTCATTATTAAATCATAAACTGGTCTCAAGAGCTGATTAGTCAGTGTAAGAGAAACAACAGGCTATGTGAGCGGAGCAGGAAACCAGGAAGAACTGAGCAATATATAGTAGGAGTGAGAGAAAAAAAAGACATATTGAAACAGAGAGACAGCTTGATCAGTGGAGTTTAATCCAATCTGTTATTTCATACATGAATGCTGGTCTGAAACACACCAATTTAACTGTGTGCACTCCACCAAGAGCACGACAATCCAGGTAAATGTAGCTTAGCATGACGCAGGTCACCTCAATATGCTATTAGTTCAGTGTACAAAAGTTATTTTAATTGGCATCTGATGCTCATACGTATACCCATTATCAACATAGTTCCATCAAACCACAAGTTTTCACTGTGATATTATTTTTGAAATAAGCTTATACCACATACAGTAAATGACCATTCATGCTGTGGTAATCATCTCTGAAAACCAATGACACATTTACAGATCTTTGACTCGGTCCTATAGTTCACTTCTGCATCATATTGTTATGGCTATCTTTCATTTAGCAAAACAAATGTGTTTTTAATCCACCTACTGACAGTTGTTGGTAGAATTAAACTTGAATGTCATATAAAATAAAAGTCCCGCCAGTCACTCTGACACAAGAAGGCATTTTCTCTGTTTTGCTTAATGTATAAAACAGGTACTCTACTAGAGGACTTCAGTCTGCAGAACCAGAGAGGGAACATACAGTAATCATGTCTTATGAAAGTCGGTGTTTTTCAATAAACAACTTATTAATGTTTCCTTTTCTTCTGACAGAAAAAAAAGTCATTTTTCGAATTTGTACTTCAAACAATGAAAGTATAAGTAATGAGACTTTTTAAAAGTAACTTTTCATTGTGCAATTAACCTTAGATTTTACAAAACCTTCCTCTGTACAGAGGATTTGACTGTTGTCTCTTGAAGAAAAGAAAGTTGTGCTGTTAACATTTTCATGCACATTAGGGGGAGTACAAATAAATTTTAATATCATGTATTTCTACTAAAAATCCAAGGGCAATAGAGGTACGCTGTGTAAGTATGCAACAGTTTTTTATGATTTACTAGTTTTCATAATAATTACAGAGTGATTCTTTAATGATGTGTTCCTCACTTGGAAATGACAGCCTTCTTAGTAATGCTTGCCCTCCTGCTTCCTCCTCCTCCTGCTCCTCCTCCCCCGTGCCAAAGGTGGCTGGGGATGGTGAAGGCGTCCACGCTCATGCCCATGGTTTTAGAGGGGATGGCACTAAATTGCTTCCTGTCTGAACTGTATTTGTAGATGGACTCCACCTGGGTGGAGCTAATTGTCCTTGGGCCCATGCCAGCCAAACGTACAAGCTCCTGGGACTCTGGGTTCATGGTGTAAACACCCCGAAACTGGCAGCTGGAATCACGGAAGAGGATGAGGAAGTGGTTGGCAGGACTCTTCTCCATCTCCTGGGGTGGGAGAAAGAACAGTCTGTTTTAGTTTTCATCTGCTTGTATGATCTTTAAACATGCAAGTAACCTAGTTTGGTGCCTAAAAATGCACAGTTAGCAGAATTCACGCCAAGATCTAAATTATTAATGTCATGTGTTTGCTGATGAGGTAGCAAAGTGGCTCATACTAAAATATACATACATTATGCAGAAATGTAATCCTTTACCTCAACTATCTTGTTCTTTTGTGTCTCGTTAACCTTTCCAGCTAAGCAGCAGCGAGAGAGAGCGTTGTGAATGATGAATTTGTTGGACTTGAAGCTGGGTTCTTTGAAGAGCTTTAGACCTGCACAGGCAAACACAGGGATGCTTGTTTACGCAAACCAATGTCTACAATTGTAAGCATTTTGGCAATGTGAACTCAAATGACAGATACTATACTGTGTAGTACTGTACCTGTGTATTCTGGGGCAGGTGAGGTTCCATTGGAACCAGTCTCCCAGTCCTTCTCTCCATTCTGATTTGCCAGTCTGCTCGGTGTCACACATCCAGAGGGTGAATCAGGACGGCTGTCAGGCAGAAATCAAACAGGGAACCAATGAGCCTTCTCTTCATATCTTTGCTCTGCTTGGGTTATACTTGGCAGAATTGAGCATGATAACTTGTTATTCTAACATACAAGCATGTTGACATGAATACCATTACTAAATGTTAATATGCTAACATCACAGCTCAAACACTGGTTCCAAGTTCCAAAATACACCTACCAGCACCTGTGACGCTCAGTAATTACCGCAATGTTTTAACGGGAATTACAGGGTGTAACTATTTCTTGGCGGTAAAACAAATAAGCGTATTTTCAAAAATGTTGACCTATGCCTTTAACATTTAGTAATGTTTAGCATTTTAGCATAATACCCATTATGCTGCATTCACGCTATGTCGGCTGGATGGAAAAGACCCGAAAGATTTCCATGTTAAGGACTTGAGAGCATTCACAACAACCAGTAGGTTAACTGAGTTGGTGGTATTAAGGTTAACATACTGTGCATTGACAAAATTACATTATATCTGTTAAATTTGGGTTTAATTACAGTGAATGACGGACTTTGGCTGACATGTGGCGTCCATGTTTGCTTGGTTTTCAGGCACTTGTGTATTATTAAGTGCCAAGTCGGATATATCAGAGCTTTCAGAAAACTCAAAGTTTCCTAGTCGTAATTACGACTTGGAGGTTGACGAAAACACTATTTACAAGTTGGAAACTTGTAATTACAGTATCTCCAATATGCATTAGCATTATACTAATGATCAGCTTGTGAGTGTACTATAATAACATTTTGCATGCTATGTAAGCAATTCATTTTAGCATATCCTGACATTAACTTGATAAAGTGTTGGACAAGTGGAAATTTCAACTTCTTGGTGGTGCTATCAAGAAGTTAGGGTATCACTGAAATCATCTATTCACAGTCTGGGGACCATGAATATTTTCTTTTCAAATTTCATGGCAATCCATCCAATAGTTAGCTAAATATTTAACTGCCAAAAAGACAAAAAGGACAACTGACCAAGCAGTATTGCTATCTTTACAGCCCAGCAACAATTGTGGCCAAAAACTGTAAAGATGCATAGAAATAATTTAACCAGAGAGAAGACCAGAGGCTTTACAGCAGTATACCTGTGGGTTTTCTTAATGGGGTCACCACCGCTGTTTCCTGGCTCATCTGTGGCCGCCAGGTTGAGGGAGGAGTGAGAGTAGACTTTGGTCAGCTTAGAAGCTGTAGACATACAGCATAAAGACATAAAAGCAGTTTAGCTAATGTAATCATCTACCAAAATCTACTTGACATTCTTAATTAGTTGACCTCTTTACCTGCTGTTTGCTTGGCTGGGCTCCGAGACAGCTGTGATTCTTCTCTGGTCATGCTGCGAGGCCGGGAATGGGTTTTCTTAACGGAAGATCGTCCTTGATTGGTTGATTTCTGCCGCAGCACTTTGTCTAGGTCATCCATGATCCTGAGCTGCTGCCGCCGTGCGTACTCCCCTCGTGTGAAATCTCCCCGACGAACTGGAGTAGCGGGCGGTGTGGGGGAAGGGGAGGTGGTTCCAGCAGGAGGTGTATTGCAGGGAGACGCTACTCTCTTGTCTGAGGATGCTGGTCTGACAACAGAAGATATTACGTTACTTTGGCATGGGGATATCTGAGACGACAAATTCAATTACTAGAAAGTTTGATCAAGGATGCTAAAAACTGTTGTTGGCAGTTGTTTTACCTGTTTTCCCTTTCTTGCTCATGCCACTGTCTCCTCTTCTTCAGCTCCTCAGATCTCTTCTGCTGTCTTTCCAAAAGCAATGCTTTTCGCTGGGCCATGTCCCCCTCACTACGCACCTCCTCCTACAAATCACACAACCACACAATCAATTGTCACGACAGGATTCATGTGCTTGCACACCTGCCTCTATGTTCTTTTGCAAGCACTCACCTGATAGAAAAATCCTATTCCTCCTCTGGTCTCCAGCTCATTCTGCTGTTCACTTGGTTCCAAAGTTTCAGTCTGTTTTGCCTCTTCTTCTTTGGATTCAGTTTGCTGTTCTGACAAATTTACAGTTTGTAAGGCCAGCTCCAGCTGCTCTATGGGATCGAGGGGTTCTGCGGCGAGTCCTCTAGCAGGTTCCACAGCAGATTCTGTGTGGTCGCTCATAGAATCAGAGGAAAACTCCTGCCCGTCATCTGTTGGTTCATCACTGCCCCCCTCTGGCCCTCCGAGAGATGACAGTGACACCTCAATCAGGCTGCACCGCTTCCCTGCACCTCCACCTCTCCCTTCTTCGCCTCCTACACTGTATGCAGCGGAAAGGGACAAAGTCTCGCTCTCAAATGAGCATTCTGAAGGAGCGCCAGAGCTGCTGCCACCAGTGGCCCTAGGACGATGTTGTCTGGGCTGTAGCAGAACTGCCGGCCCTCCTACCACGTCAATGTCCTCCTGCTCAAGCTCCAGGCTGAACTGGGTGGGGGTCTCGCTAGAACCTGTGTCTGAGATGTTCTCATCAGGCTGTGGCTGCTGCGTAGGCTGAGCAGACTCCTGAGGAGTCCGAGGCCCACCAATATGGAAGGTTGATGAGGTCTGAACTTGACACTTGCTGGGGGACACACGCCGCAGGTGGGGGAGGGTGTCCACATTCTGGGTTGGTGTCAAGACACGATTGAGAGGGGGGAACTTGAGTTCGGAAGGCCGTGGATGGGGTTGGATGCGTGGGTGGAGTTTGGGGCTGCGGGGAGTGGAGGAGGAGTGGATCTTAGTGCGAGGAGCTGGACAGGAGGAAGAGATGACAGTTTTTGGGGAGGTGGATGAGGAAAGAACGTGAGAACGGCGTGATGGAGAGGAGGCAGATGGAGATTTGGGACCAGCAGAAATCATCCAAGCTTTACTGGTGCTCCTGGCAGGATTCTTGGTCGGGGTTCTAGGTGGCGTCTTTGTCGGGGTGTGAGGAGGGGTTCTGGGTGGTGTTTTTGTGTTACTTCTAGGTGTTGCTTTTGCAGTAGTTTTGGGTGTATTTCTGGGTCTTTGGTTGCTCATGAGCTGTTGTTGCTGTTCTGTAAGTTTCTGCATGTCCTTCTGTAGTGACTGCAGAGCTTCACTGAGTTTCTGCACCACTTCATTGTACTCCACTATGACAGTCTCACCTCCTTTCTCTTTTTCTGCCTCTTTTTCTGCCCCTTTCTTACTGTCAATAGAGAATGTGACCTGCTTCTCTAACCGAGGAGGATTGGAAACAGATGGCTTCTCTTTCTCTTTATCTCCATCTTTTTCTTTCTCCTTTTCTTTGTCCTCCTCCTGTTTCAGTTGCTCCTCCATGCGAGTGAGGCGCTCCTCCAAGGTGAGATTATCCTCAACTGTTGCCTCTCCTCCTCCCTCTCCTTGCTCTCTTTTTAGTTGAAGGAAAGCATTTTTTCCAAGCCTCTGTCTATGCTTGGCAAAGATGGCTTCAATACGTCTTTTTTGGGCTTCAATGCTTTTGCGTTTTTCCTCCAGACGAGCCCCCAACTCCCAGGCCTCAGAACCTGGTTCAGGGCCTCTGAGACCTGGGCTGTCCTGCTGGCCTGGTGCCCCTGCTGGGGTGGAGGGAGTATGTGGAGTTCCTGGGGTTGTTGGGGTCGGAGCGGAGGCTGACTCATCCCCAGGAGCAGCAGGGTGTCTTCTTCTGTTGTTTCGTCGTTCAGCAAAGCTTGTCATGCCTGGACTGTTGCTGGTGCTGTGGTTACCCTGGCGACCGTTGCTGGGTCGAATATTACCAGGGGCGTTTCTAGGGGTATCATCCGATGCTTCGGAGGAGTCAACACTGCCATCTCGTAGTACAGAGTCGTCATCACGTGACATATCAGAGGTCCTTCCTGATCTTTCCCTCCTCTCTCCTCTTCCTTGCCTTTCATTATCACCCACTTCTCCTCCGACAGGTCGGTAAAGGACTCCAGAGCGGCAAGGAGCAGAGCTACTGAGCTGAGGATTATCCTCCTCCGGAGAGTGCAGGAAGAAACCAGCAGGGGCTCCTTCAGGACGCAACCTGGGCTCCGGCCTTCCTCCCAACACCCCTCTTCCACCTTTTTCTGGTGTCCTTCCCTTCCTTTGATCTTTGCTGCCAGGAGTGTGAACCACCTGTAATGCCTCCTCAATGGTCGGCAGCTCTCCCAGTGGCGTTGTGTGTGTGTAAGGGCCCCAGGAAGACCGCTGCGATGGCGCAGAAGCACTGACCAGGTGGCTGAGGTCCTCTGGGGGGCTGTATGGGACACGAGTCAACCCTGCTGATTTCGCTGGTGAACTCATTGCAGGGATGCCGCTGGTGAGGCTGTCAGTGCTGACAGAGCGAAAGACAGAATCTATTGGGTTGCCCATGACAATATCAACATCACTGTCCAGCCCAAATGGGATGCTGAAAGTCACTGCTGACAGAGGACGACTGCAGAGAGGTGGATTAGGATGGAAGGATGGAGAAATGGATGGGTTGTGTGAGATAAGCATGAAAAAGCAGAAACCACATGAACCAAAGTAAGAGGATTAAGAAAATTAAGATAAAATATGAATGCAGCACAACATTTACTATAGAAATCACACACAGCTTTAAGTGTAACTACCTGATTTGTTTCTTTGTCCAACTTTTGTTTTCTGGAAAGACAGATAGAAAAAATAAATGAGTATAAAAGTCTATTTTTGGTTAAATCCATTCAAATATCCATTTCTTACCTGGTGACACTGGGGAGGAGATTGGCACAAAAGGTTGTTTGAAGATGAAAGAAGGAGAACCACTGAAACAGGACAATACAGTAAAATGCTGTTCATTCACAACTCTTTATCAAAGCAAATGTAATGCTGCACATCATAGTGTGTTACAGCTTTGATTCTGAGCCTGGATCATCTGTCTGACTTCTACTTCTAATGTTTCTTTATTATCTGTAGTTAGATCAGGTCCTGTTTGATTCCATCTGTCTAAATGCTGCAGTAGTTCAGGTTCATACTGATTTAGGCCAGATTTTTTCCTCCTTGACCACATTTTGAGTGTGTGCAAGTTGTATTACTGGGATGCTGGTACCTGTTGCTGTTCCCACTGACAGGACTTGTACAGTACAGTAATCCTGAGACATCTGAAAGACACAGAAGCACCGCAGTTTCAGAGGCTAATCATCAATGTATTATTTATTTATCAAACACTCAAACAGCCAACATTAATAATACATGAATATTTTTAGTAACAAACTGTAAGTCACAGACCTGTGAGATCGATGGGTTGTATTGGCTGGACAAAATCAGGCTTCTTAACCTCAAACCATTCCAGTAGCTCAGCTATGAAGCTCATGATGTTCAGCTGAGGAGAAAAAAAAGCATATTAGGTTACCATGGAGGTGACTGACACATGGAAATATAATAAAGGGCAAAATAAGCACAAAGTCTTGGTGACTTTGCTTCACAGGACCATCGCCAACTCTCAGTGTCATGATAGATGAAAATAATGACATCATCCCAAAGAGCAACGGGACACTGCATGCACTTGAACCTTTTATCCCACAGATGTGCTTCTGAGTGCACTTGAGTGCATGCCTTCTATTTCCATCCATACACCTCTATCGCTCCTCACTTTAATTGTACAAATGCTTTTCCGCTATATGTATATTACAGTGTAAAAGGCCATAATGCTTACATGCAGAATCGGTGGAGCGTAGAGAAGGTCTTCCACAGGAAGGGGGCAGCAGCTCTGTAAACTGCTCTCACAAAACTCTTTGATCAGCTGCAGGTTGTAGAGACTGTCGGCCACTGACATGGTGTCCTTCAGACACACATCTGGAAGAAGCAGATAAGATGTGTAATGTTTGTGTATCTATGTGTCTGTCAGAGGCAGCTATGAAATACATTTTGATTCACTGTAGAAACATTACGACAAATGCTATTTAGACTTGTGAAATGCATTGATAAATGATAAGTCTGAATTATAGAACATATAGTGCATGTACTGTATATTCCAAAATATCATGTCTAGGCTCATTTAGAGTCAAAATTATTGTACAAATGTAGTAAAAGGGTTGAGGGTTTGATATCACATTTGTTGGCCCAACATGATGGGTCCATCATTTAAGCTGTTTGGTGTCTGGAAGCATGCATCAGCCAAATATAAATATTTAATCATCCAAGATGTTCGTGTATGCTGGTGTGTTTATGTCTGAATACATGTGTGTACCCTCTAGAGGCAGCAAGCTGGGGCAGTAGTAGTGCAACACAGCTGCTATAGCACAGCCATTAGACAGATCTTTGACCGCGGAAACCAGAGGGAAAGTAGGAGTCAGCTTAGACTGCACTTTGTCCTTCCTATAGCGGATCTAGAGAAGAGACAGAAGGGAGGAGGACGAAGATGAGAGAGGAAAGAGGGAGAGTTGTGCAAAGACAAGTAGGAAACAGAAACAGTAAATGGGCAGGCGAGGGAAGAGATTTTTAAAAAATTACAGTTTTGAAAATAGATTTACAGGGTTATGTATAAATTATAAGAATTGAGAGAGTTAGTGGCAACAGAAATATAAAAGCAGCCAGGTTTGTCCCTCCCTCTGACAAAACTGCAACACAGTTGACTCAAACTATGAAGCCAGCCAAACTCCAAGGAAATTGCAAAGAGAGGAAATCCCACAGAGACAAAGCACAAGACCAGTAATGCCTCAGCTAATGAACATTTGCAGACATAAACACACACATACACCAACCAGAAGGTGCAGTCCAAAGCTCAAAAGGGGCATCGCAAAATACCATAACTGAAAAAATAAAAACAAATAATGGACAGAAAACTATGGGTAGAAAAATGTCAGTGATTATAAGTGAGAATGAGGACTTTTGCCCTCTGATGTCCATGCAGCAGAAACAGGCACTGACAACACTGTGAGCCTTCACTTCTGATCAGGTAAGACGTACATAATCAGAGAAGAAAAAGTGAATTTAACAAAAACAAAAGTGCTCATACTGTATTGCTTTTTTTAAATGTGCACAAGAGATAAAATACACTCAGGAGAATACAAAACAAAACAAAATGCTGCATGTCTAAGTGCATCAACTTTAACTTATGCTGAATGACGTTACGCAGCCCTGTTGCAGGAGGACCAAGTTCAGTATCAGAGAGTAACATCCAGTCTTAGTATGCCTCCTATAACATGGCTTTGTAACAAACACTTCAAAGAAAAGCAGTAAATAAAGTAAATAAAAATGCATTAATAGTGTTAAAAGCTAATGAGTTTTAACGGATCCATCCAACCTCGGGGTTGGAGTGGCGATTAGTTTGCAGTCTGTCAGTCAGTCAGGCATCGACAGGTGGGAGAGGTGTGGCGATTGGTCAGTCTGTCAGTCAGTCAGGTGCGTTGCTACGGGAGACGTGGAGGATGAGGGTGAGAGAAGAGCGAGGTGTTATACGTTACCACTGGTGGCTTATTCCCAGACTCCTTCAAACAAAAAGCGATAGCATGCTGGATGGGGGATGGCAGAGAGAGGGAAACAAGCATAAATGACAAGGGGGCCGGTCATCATGGGAACCGCCACACCACAAAGTCACATGGTACTGCTCAGGCAGAGAGGAGCCATAGGGGGGGAGGAGGAGGAGGAGGAGAGGAAGGGGACAAACAAGGTGGGCACAGAGGTGGTTCAATAATCAGCAAGGAAGTAATTTCACCTCCTTCCCTCCTCTCCAACATCTCCTTCTCCCCCTCAACTCTGATAATCTGGGCAGTTTGAGATGAAACTGATGACTGAATGTAAGTCAGAAACACCTCAATGTCCAAAACATCACCAGCTAATAATAATAATCAATAACAGGACATATTAGTGGCATCTTATTGGTCATTTGAAAAAGGTCAACAGATATTAAAGGCACTTTTCATGACAGGACAGATAAGAGGTTATGTGTGGCATTTCCAGCAGGCACAATAATGTCAGCCATTGCGGATGGACAGACTCAGAGAGAGAGAGAAAGAAAGAAAGACAGAAGAAGAGTACACTTACGGGGACTAGTTTCCAGTACCAACGGGTGGATTGACACTGCCAGAGAGCAAGGCATGACAGAGACAAACCAGGGGGAGAAAACAGAGAAGCAGAGCAAGGTTGATGTTAGCTTTAGCAACACAGCTTCATGAGGGACAGTTGATATGTAGCCATACTGTGTGTGTGTGTGTGTGTGTGTGTATTTATTTGTACCGTTTCCTGAGCAGGCTGCATGTCTGTACACGTCTGCGGCTTGGGAGGCTCTTCTTCCTCTGTGCTTTCTCTCAACTTCTGGTTCAGCTGTAATGACAAGAGAACAGTTAAAGGACAAGTTCACTATTTTTCAGCACAAGCCTTATTAAAAATGTTGTCCATGAGAGTGGAAAATGAATTCTCTTTCCAAAATTCAAGGCACACTGCATCATTAAAAAACAAAATATTAAAACGTTTTTTTTTTTGACGTGGCTACATATGATGTGTTGACCGTACATTATAACCTGTCCTATAAACACGGACCTCAATCAAACACATGGGAATTTGTAAAATAATATGCAGCACCACTCGGCAAGTAGAAAATCTAATATTTGCTGGTTGCAGCTTCTCAAATGTGATGATTTGAAGCTTTTCTGTGTCATACATGATAGTAAACTGAATATCTTTGTTTATATTTTGGACTGTTGATCAGACAAAACAAGACATTTGAAGACATCACCTTGGGCTGCAGAAAATTGGAATGAGCATTTTTCATTATTATTATGATTAGTTTATAGACAAATCTATTAATCGATATCGAGGAAATAATCTGTAATGAAAATAATTGTTAGTTGCAGCACTAAATTCAATAAATGAACACAGTACCAATATGACAGAGATTAGAACATACATAAATATAAATTAAAAATTATAATAAAGAAGCTCCAATGGACTGAAAAAAGGAATAAAATAAATGACATTTTTAAGAATATATAATAACAAATATTAGTGTTTCATTACTATCAGATTCAAGTAGCATTGCTCTATCATTTTCCCTATTTAAAATATTGTTTCTCATCTTTCATAGCACAACTTCACCAACAGTTTTGACTTTGAAAGAAGAAAAACAATGCTTGCTTTCTTGTATCATGCACATTTACAGGTCTATATTTTGATTCTGGGGCTCTACTAGAATATCTTTGCATGATTTACAGTTCAAAAAACTCCTTATTTATCTTATACTGGCTCTTTATGCAGCCCCAAAATTCAGCCTCTGTCTGAAACAGATACAAAATATGTTTGTGGGCATGTGCAAACAATCTGACATCAGTGAAATGGGGAAGTAGAGGTAACACTGCAGATGGTTGCCTAAGTTTGGGAACTTTTCCCATGTTTAGCATAGACATCTGACAACATAACAGTATAAAAATAATAGAAAATTACAAAAAGCTTCCCCTTTATAAAAAAACAGGAAGCTCACAGTTCAGTCAGATATGTCTGTACAGTTAGCAATAAAAAGAGGTCACAATGGTGTTTTCTATCAGGTTTTAATGATTAATTCTGACTACATACATGCCAGAAACAGAAAGCTTTGCAAAATGAAGTCAGTAAAACCTGACAGAGGAGCATGTTTTGGGACAATTTTTTGGTGAAACCATTAAAGACATGCCTCAGTTTTATCCTGCTTTCTGAAGGCCCAGATTTTCAGCACAATAGTGTTTAGTGATGTTATTTTTTCTATGACTGTAAATGATTGTAAGCAATATTTTCATGAGGTCTGGATTAAAAACAGTAAATCGGTTCTTTAATCAAATCACTCTATTTTGTGAATGAAAAGGAAAGCAATGACTGACAGTGACATCAGCGCTGTTGCCGTGGCAATGTGATCTCACCCTGTTGACCCAGAAGAGCAGAGCGTTCTCCCACGGAGACCCGACGCCCATCTGCTCCGCCTCCGCCGCCATCTTCACCCTGCCCACGGTCTCTTTAGCAGCCAGTGACATCAGCGCGTCAATCAGGGCGAGGTGGGCATTCTGCACCAATCAGGGACGAGAACATTTCAGACAGAAATATTATACTTCTGCTCGACTATATTTTTTCTGACATTTGCTTGAGTAAAAGATCAGAGTACTTCCTTTCACCATTGGACCACACACACCTTGACACACTCACACATCACGCCAACACACGCACCGTCTTGATGGGAACGCAGCTGAGGTCCTCCTCTGTGACGTCTACATCCTGGATCTTCGGAGCGAAACCTTTCTTAATGAGGAACTGCAATAGGGCAGAGTTGTCGGCCGGGGACCCCTGCGACGCTGGCAGAGAGACCCCGTGCGCCTGCGCCAGCAGGGCCTGAGCTCGGCAGTAGATCTCCGGGGAGAGAAGCAGCTTGGAGACGGCCGGCTTGAGGTGCTCCTGTTCATACTGGTCCTTATAAAGCGGCTCCCGCAACTCCACAGGAACGTTCTCTGCAGATGGAGAGAGGACGGCTCAGTGAGCTTTTCAAAATATAGAAGGAGAGAGACATGACAGTGCTAATGAACTCAAAAAAGCTCAGAGTTAATATTTCAGTGGATGGCAGAAGTTGAAAGAGTCCACTCAGTCATTATCCACACTCTCTGAGCTGCATGTGGGGAGAACCATGAAGATAACTGAGTCAGCTTCCCTGCATTGTTCTCTGCAGAGGAGGGGAAATTAAATGCAGAGATTTGCTTTGATACTGCATTGTCCCATGTGGCAGAGGTCACAAAGGCCAAGCAGGCTCCACCAAGAGACTGCAGCTCCACTACCTTATCTGTTCTGGATGAGAAAACAGTGTGATTTACTGATTTAGAGTGTCATTTCAGTGTATGAATCAGGTACTGATTAAATACTTACCATTTCCTCTTGGTACCTAAAGGTATGTACTGTGGAAAAAACAAGACCAAGGGAACAAGGGAGTAACAAGTGGGCATTTTAGAGGAATGGAGAAATAAATTATACTCTGTTTTTGTACCTATGGGTACAGTACTCAGAAACAAAACTAAATTTGATTATAATTTTATTCTAATGCATTTCATAGTTACAATATGCTACCAGAATTAAAGAGGTACAGTATGTGTTAAAAACTCCCTGATTTAATCATTGTTTCAGCAGAATGTGCAGTTTTAAAACTACAGACTGCACTCTTCCTTTAGCTTGTGTATTATGTTATTCAGCTCCTGACGCAGTTAGTGCCCCATCAGTCAGTAGAGCAGCAGCAAGCTCAGTAAGCAGTAGTAGCAGTAGTTGGACAACATGTCCAGTAACACAGTACTGCAGATTTGTGAGTTACTGTGTGCATCCATGTGAACACACACACACACACACACACACACATAAACCTAAATATACCAACTTATTGGAGTGCTCATGTCCTTGACTGTCTTTGGTGGTGATTAAAGAGACTTAACTTAAAGGGGACGTATTAAGCTTTTTGTGATTTTCTGTTATTTATATACTGTTATGATGTCAGATATCTATGCTAAACATGGTCAAAGTACCAAAACTTGAGGTGAACGTATGTAGAAATGCACATACATACAGACCTGTAAATGTACATAAATGTCCCCTTTAATCTTGAGAGTGTCCGCTTGTTCCTTCTAACCGAGGAGGACTCGGTTGATGTACCCTTAACTGACAACAGACGCATACAGATGGAGGGGTTATTGAAGAACATATAAAATACTGTAGACAAGTTACATTCCCAAAATGATGACAGGAGTACTTACCAATGCTGGCATACTGCAATATAGAGAAAAGGGGTACAAATTTATGGAGCATGGAGCACAGCAACGTACTTTTAGTCGCCTTAACAAGTATGATTTACTTCTCCATTCCTCCAAAATACCCAGTTGTTACTCCCTTGTTCATCATAGGTCTTGTTTTCTTCCACTCTACCCATTACACTGTAAATCATGGGCTGGTAATGTCATTATGTAAATCATAACTACTGGATAAAACTGAGTTAGTTTCACCACAAATGGAAATGAGGTGACCATTCGTGACAGTGTCTGCGGGGAGCCTGCAGGAGAGAATAATGTCATCATCTGCATGAACAGCTCAGCTAGTTTAGCCCGACAAGAGTGTGTGTGTGTGCATGTCAAGTAATCTATGAAGTACAAGAAGCTCAGACCACTATGAGTGGGTCATTTCATAGACACATACACACAGAGGACACACAAAAACACACACTCTTCCCTGACTGACCCATATTCCGACTCTGCAGCCTCTGGATGGCTGCTCAAGGAGTCGGGATAATCCTGAAGATTGGAGTGGACTTCCTAAAGGGAATATCAGAGCCTATATCTCCCCCGTTTACTCTACAGTCAATCCTCATTCCCTCTACGCCTTTTTTACTAACTCGTCTCTCCTGCTTTACCCCTTCATCTGTCCATACACATCTAACTATGACGCTGTAACCTACTGTTGTAAGGCTTTCTTATGTAACTGTAACTCCTTCTTCCCATCCTGAACCTGCAGTCTCAGTAGTGCTCAAATTAAGAAGAGGAGAAGAAAAGAAAAAGAAGAGAAGAGAGGAAACTACAACGAATTTGAATATAAAATCTATCTGTGTCACCACACACTCCACTGCAGTGTGACACACACTCGAATGATCCACCGTATTTGGGGTTAAACCCTCGCCTTTCACACTCTGCAGCACTGGGAGGAAATAGGACTGCCGTCACTATGGGAACGGTGGAAATGGCAAACGGCCATTCTGTCCCGATCACAGCAGAAGCAATGAGACTGGACTGCAGAGTAGGGCCCGGCTAACCCATTTAGCATAATACTAATCTAATCTGGAAGAAACAGAAACAGGCCTGTGGCACTAAAACTGCACAGCAGTGTTATGACAAGATGGTGTTTGATATTGTGTGGATTTTATGAGTCTGATCAGGTACTAAAAAGGGTAAATACATGTTATTAACAAGACAACATAATGATCTTCCTCCCATGTTGTCCTAACACATACAAACAAACATTTGACACACAAAGCTGTTTTTTGAAACAGCTTGGAAACCTAAAGGGTCAGTTCACCCAAATTACAAAAAAACCCATATTTTCTCTTTTAGCCTTAGTGGCATCTAGCCATGCAGATAGATTTTGGTTTTATTTATCTACATTTTAAGATATCCATCCAATCCACAATGGACATGAATTGGAATTTGTGGTGCTCAAAGCATTGAAAAATGACATTGTAAAAATTCAACAGCTACACATCTCTCCAGAAACAGTCCCTTGTCCCTGGAATTACTTTCTATTGACATCTGCAATATGTGTTTTTTTAATTTGGGTAAAACAACCCTTTAAAGTACGGGAGTGACATCGACTAAAAAAAACAGACAATCTGATGAAGTTTTATCTCCAGAGAGGTGAGCTGCAACTGAATAAGTGTGTGACACTTTATTTATCCACTTTGTTTGTTTTTAAGAATTTTAATCGATGGCAGTATCTGTTCTTATATTGATTATTGTGGTATATTTATTGCTCTTATGTTATTAGTCTTACATTGTTTTGTGTTTATTCTCTTCATACTTCATTAGAAGTCTGTTATATGTTATATGTGTGCTTCTGCGATATCTTGGCCAGGACACTCGTGTGAAAGAGATTTTTTAATCTCAGTAAAGTCATTTTGTGGTTAAATAAAATACAGCTGCAATGATTAGTCGATCGACTGAAAATTAACTGGCAACTATTTTGATAATCGAGGAATCATTTTAGTACTTTTTTTAAAAGACAAAATGCCACATATTTGCTGGTTACAGCTTCTTAAATGTGAGGATTTGAAGCTTTTATGTGTCATACATGATAATAAACTGAATATATTTGAATTCTGGACTGTTGATTTAATAAAATAAGACATTTGTAGTCATCACCATGAGCTATAAGAAATTATAATGAGACCCTTTTCACTATTTTCTGATATTTTATACATAAAATTGAGAAAATAATCACCACATGAATCAATAATGAAAATAATCGTTAGTTGCAGCTCTGACATAAAGGTATATGAGGCAGGTCATTGAGCTTTATACTTGTAAAATCATACATCATACAATTATTGATTTCAATAGGGGAAAGCTTTGATTCATTCTCTCTGGGTTTAAAAGTGATGTAGTCTGATGTTGTCTTAGACAACATTTAGTCTAAGAAAAATACAAGAAGACAAGAAAGACATGTCTGCCATACCGTAACTATTTTGTATAGCAGTCATCCTTTGTGTCTGGTAGAATAAATTTCAGCTGAATCAGCAGTGTGTGGTGAGTCCCATGTGTGCCTTTATTAGTGCTATTTTCTTCTGGGCTTCCATTAAAAGTCTATGAGGCACCCGGTGGGCATTTTCCGGTTGACAGACAACAATGAGGCCTCCCTGCTGCGAGGTTTTCAGCTCATCTCACCTCCTGTCACACTGACGGGTAGGTCGGACACAAATGTAATCTGAAAATCCATGCCTAAAGCTATTACTGCAGCAAAAAAGCATGGATTATTGCATAAAGAATAACTATGCGACTTTACTACTGCAGTGTTCGTCTGAAGTCTGACATTATTGTGTTAGTCAGCAGAGCCTGAACCTACATCAGGCTGAAAAGATTAGTCAATCAAAAGAAGAGGTATCGACAAAAATTCTGATGACTGATCAGTCTGTCATTGATCAGGAAAAAAAACATTCTTTGATCACAGTTTCAGTGTAAATTCAATATATCTTTAGGTTTTCGAGTGTTGGTTTGTTAAAATGAGCAAATTAAAGATTCAATGATCAATCAACAACATAACAGATTAATAAGTAATTACCATAATAATTAGGCTAGTTGCAGCCTTAAACTACAGCATGGACTACAAGATGATGTCATCCAAACCGGAGCTGAACCAGCATCTCTCTGACACTGTGTCAACAAATCTTTGACATCATATCAGGTCCAGAAAGATTACATTAGATCGTGCAGGTGTTTCTGCTCTTGTGTCCACCTCTATATCACTACACCTACACTGGCCATGCAAAAAAATATTCTATATACATGTAGAAGGACGGCTTTTGCAATTCAGACATGCCATATTTGGAAAAATAATCTCTAAAGCGCTTTTTGAAATTGAAGCTTCTGCAGCAGCTACCACCAAAAAAATCCCCATTGTTTGATAAAAGCTACTGTGTCACCTTCATTGGCTATACTGCCACGCGCATATACAACGTGCGTGCGTAACACTGACACCAATATTATGCGGTCCTGACCTATTTACAGCCGGCCCAAACATAAGCTATGTATAGATATCTTTTCGCATCATTTTTGTTAAATTATAGGATATAAACCAATTTATTTCCTTCAGGTTAATTAGTAAAAAAAAACCTCCACAGGCCTGATGTAAACCGGCACTGACAAAAGGCTTTGTTGCACTGCAGCGATGACAGCCTCCAGTTCCTTCAAGCATCATGCAGCAATGAGGAGATTCCGTCTGACAAGCCTCATATTCGTATCAATAATTGGCTGAAAATCATGTTCAATATGGTAACCTACATACACCGCAGGATTAAAGCTGCACAGCCTCGGTGGGGAAAGCAGATCAGAGCAGCGTTTTTTTAAGGATGGATGCTGAGCAGAAGGATGCTGGAGCTTCCCTTCAACACCAAATAAAACGACAAACGCCAATCTAACTCTGAGCTCCATATATAGCGGGATAAATTATTAAGCGCCCCACCCAAGCAGCGCCTCGGTGATGTGAACGGCAGCGGGTCTACCTGCAGAGCCGTAGGATTTCGACAGCAGCCACCGGACGCTGGCGCAGATCTTTGCCCGGTTGAAGTCGTACTGGTCCAGCGGTTTAATCTCCGGCACCGAGAAGGTCTTCTTCATCGCGCTGGGAGAGTCCACCATGGCCGCGCTGTCCCGCAGGGAGGACACGCAGGAAGCAGCAGCAGCAGCAGCAGCACCGGGAAAATGTGATGAGGAGGGCTGGTGGAGATGGAGGAGGAGGAGGAGGGGGAGGAGGAGGATGAGAGATGGAGGAGGACCTTGTGATGCAGACTGAAATAAATAAATGATAACAGGGCAGCAAAAAAAAGTTAAACAAGAAGAAGGACTTTAGAAAAATGTAGCCTATTATTAACAAATCAAAAATGAGTTATGGAGAATAAATACCTCACTGATGCCATCAGCTCGGCCTCACGCCCCCGTGCACGTCACATGTCGGCCAGTTGGGATGTCACAGAAAATATGCTTTTCAAATCCTTCATATTTTCGACGTGCAGTAATGTCAGTGCTATATAAATATATATATTTTTGTCTGTGATTGCACATTAGAGTTTCTAACTGGGTAATAAACCCGCAGCAGTGTCCCCTTCTTCCACATGGAGGTGCCCTTGAGCATGGCATCCACTTCACCTCATCGACTGACCTGGTGAACTGGTCAGTGGACTGATCTAAATGTACCAAACCCACATTAGTAAATGTTCTCTACATACTGTAGGAATTTTAGAGGTAACAGAACCCAAATCAGAGTGTTTCCAGCAGAAGGATTGATCAAATTCCCCCAGTGTGTCTCTGGTGGTATTCAGTAAATTCATTCATTAAGCCTGATGGTATAATTCACCATCTAAGCAAACATGAACCTACATGTGGAAAACTGTTGTTAGCTCTTGCCAGCAGGTCGATGGATGGACTTATCCTGTGAAACATCTCAACATCTACGAGATGGATTGACACAAAATTTTAGCTGTAGACTTTTTTTTGTTATCGTATCTTTGTTCAGTTTCCCTACATAGTACCATTGTGTGAAGCATACCCACTGTAGTCTGCAGTAAATGTGTCTCTGTATATGTAGGTCAATAAAACCACTGAAACAGGAAAACATTTATTGACCTGACCGCATCATAACAATGGTAAACCTTTCATAGGAGCACAGCCAAAAAGTTCAAAGCTTTTTCAATACACACAAGAAGCATATGGTTTCCTTTTAAATAGACCATGGAGACTCCCACTGTGGGAAAAGGTTGTGAGAAAGATGATAACTGGCGTTCACATCTGTCAAGCTGCAAACGAGATATGATACTTATCTGAGCACAGTCTGAGGGTGGTTTATGTGTCGATAAAGTTGTTTTGGTTGCTGTACAACGCCTTAACAAACATATTTCTGAGTCAACAGCACTTAAACAGAAGAAGAAGAGTCAGTGAGTGAATGAATGTGCGAGTGAGTGAGTTATACCTTTTAGCTCAATGAGGTCTATACTCAGTCAGGCTCGAATGGACTGTTAAACTGGACTGGTCGATGAAATACTGCCACTTGATATTGCGCCCAGTTGCTGTGAAAGAAGTTGCAGTACAGACATTAATCTGTCCAAGTGCAAAAAAAAACAAACAAAACACACAAAAACACTAGAAAACAGACACAATTCCTGCCCTGTTTTCCTCGCACAGTCTAGAAGACTAGTGAAACAGAAGCTAACTTTAAAGATAGACATTTTTCATGCAAGACATTGTCTCAGCAAGAAGAAGCACAGGTGTAAATAATAAAATTAATGTTGGTTGAATTCCATTTAGCTGCTTCAGTTTCAGGGTCCTGGTACTGCTGGCTCACTGTCACACGGTCACGTCTTTCTGAATAAACTGGAGCCATTGTTAATGTTACTAGTAACATCTGTGCTTTTCCTACAATGACAAGTCAAAATGTCTGCTGTGACAAAAAAAAAAAAAAAACTATTACATTTGCTACATTAAAAAGTGTAAAAAGCTTTTGAAATAAATTGCCATATACATGAAGTCATCATGTGCTCAGACATTTTAGAGTCAAACACAGCAGAAACAGAAGCAGCGTCAGAATGTAACACAACCAGTTTTTCAAGTTTGTTCTTTTCCTGTTTCGGTGGCTGACTGCATGTGATGAGATCCCGGTAATGAGGAATAAATGACTCTTGTAGATGATCAATCTCTCGGAATAAGTGTAGGTGAAACAAAGGTGCTGTTTGATGTGGTCCATCTGGTACTTTCCATGACGGTAAGAACAGCCTCCTCATTTGTAGACTCCTCAGCACGTCCTTTACCTCATGACTCAGAGTGTATATTTCCTTTGGAGTTTAATATCAGATTAAGAAGTATGACTGAAACTTCGTCTACAGTTGTACACTTCATTTGTATTTAAATGATTTATCAAGTCTCCAATTTTTCTCTTTCATCGTCTCTTGTGTAGCACATTGCCTCTATATGAAATGTGATATTTATTATGAACAAGAGTATATTCAATCCCAATGCTAACTAGTCTACTGGCATCTACTAATGCATGTACATCAAATTCCTAGTTTTGCACGATTAGACTTCAGTTTTGTGGAAATATTTTTATAATTCCAGATTAAATAGCTGAAAAACATCTTTCCTAACAGCACTGTAAGTGACATCTTTTTATTTTTATTTCATATAAATGTTTACATATTTATTTAGAACAGAATCTAGTATTTGTCCTTTGCATGGAAGCAAAGAAAGGCCATAATAATTTACATTTTATAAGCATCTGAATATCTAAATGTGAACTTTAACCTCTAGTGACTTATTGTGCAATGAAATATTTTCCTCCTTGCCTCCGTACATAACTCTGTTGCGACAGGATAATCTGTGTTTGGCTAAATAACACCTTTCTTCCTCCTGCAGGGCAACTCACTATGGGCGGCTCCTCCTCGAAAAGCACCTTTTTTTGGCAGAAGAAAAAGTCGCCTCTGAACAAAACCTGGAGTCAACTGAGGGGGGCGCTACCTAATAAACGCAAGAAGAAGAGTCGGCTATCACTGGATAAACTGAGCTTGGGTAACCTGAGGGAGAAACATTCCCCGAAGAAGAAGAGACTCTCACTGACGGCAGACAAGAAAGAGCCAATATCACTGAGGAGATTCTCTCTGGCTAACACAAGGAAGGAGTCGGTTCAGAGTGTTTCACTAGGAAAGAAGGAGAAGGATGGAGGAGTGCTGGGAAAAGTAGGGGAGCAGATGAAGAGGAAACTTTCTCAAGACCCTAAGAAAGGGATAACACTCAGCAAGAGGGTGTCCCTCGCTCTGTGAAGGTGCGGCACACAAAGGAGGACGAGACAAATGAAGCAAAAGTGTCTAAAAAGAAACTCAATAAGATAATGAGATCCATTCGCTCACGATTCTCCAACAGGATCAAGTCAAATGGACAATTTAGAGAGAAAGAACCTTGAATTTGGTATGAAGACCAAAGAAAACGTCAGTGAACAACAGACAGGCCATTTGAGAGTCAGAGAGATACGTGTTTTCAACGTTTTAATTGACGTCACTGTCAGTTACTGAGAGCAGATCATCATGGCTGAAAACCAGACGGAGGAAACTAAAACACAGAATAACATGTTCTTTCCTATAAACATCTCAATGTCAGTTTTACTCAACATAACATAAAAATACCAGTCAGCTGCACTACATTTACCCTCAGGCTTTACCTCATACGTGTCCTGTACGCCAAGTCATGCTTAACAAAAAGCATTTCAAAATTACATTTCTAGATATTAACTTAATGAAAAATTATTTCCCTTGATGTTGTAATGACTTAAGTGCACTAAATACTGTACATGATATTTACTGTCACAATGTGATAATAAATAAAGCTTTACATCACAAACTATGTACAAAATGACTATTGTTTGTTCATTCCTTCATAGAGACAATTTACATCAAGCAGTGTTAGCAAAAAGATAAAAATAAAAATTGTTTTTAAAAATCGCTTAACATTAAGGAAGCGCTTACAGGATACTGCTTAAAACTGTTAAACATAAAAATGAGGTTTAAGCACAGTGGGAGTCCTTAACGGACACTGCTCTGACGCAAACAGGATCTTGATCATCAAGCTATTCGTCAGTCTCTTTGATATTCATGAGAAAACATCTGTCTCATATTAAAAACCCTACATCTAAAGTTTGTGTAACAATCCAACCAGAATCATGTTAACGAACGAGAATGAAGAATTCATTTTAAACAGGTGTATAGATTCGACCTCAGGCTTTATCAATGCTAATAAACCATTTACTTAAGATTTTAGATTAGTAATGAGCCATTTGTGAGAACAACTTTTAGGTTGTCAGGTTGTGACAAATGGATTTGGTTGGTGTTTATCCTCTTCCAGCATAATGTGCGTTGTCTTTTTAGTTAGCTCTTATAGTGAGCCTATAAAAGGCTCACAAGTTTAACAGAAAGCCATCAAATTTGCAGTTGCAAATGTAGGAAATATGTATTAAAGGCTTCTTTCAGTTCAATAATCCATCAGGTCTGCAGCTTAATTTGGTAATAATTTTAAAATCAAATAACAAATCTTACTTCTAATGTTAAAAGTCACTAAAAGTAAGTTGTATAAGGGGGTAAAAATAGAACTGCAAGCAGGTATACTGAGGTCCAAACACTCAACCCAGCTTAGAACCAAAAAGGTACCAACATGACACAAGCAGGAGGCCAAAACCATCACTGAATACAGCGTAAAACAGGTGGTTGGACCATACGAGCAATGTAGCAGAAAGCAGCAGCAGTAAATAATAAGTTCTTAAGAAATGGATTTGGGTCTGTAAGCTCAAATTCTTTAGAGGGGTATTCCTACACCAATTAAAGAGCTAGTTAAAAACACAAAGCAACACAACCTGGCAACCAACATGTTGCTAATAAAAAAAAATGTAAATGATTTATTAACCATTAACAATCTATAACCTTTTATAAAGTACAGAGGTACTGAGCTCTAGTGGCCTTTGAGTGCAACTCATGTCTTAGCTGCAAATTAGCTTGGACACATTACATTTACAGTGATTCCATACATTAAGCCTTCATGAGGATTTTACAAAAAACATTTGAGGCAGGGCCTATTACTTTTTTGCACTCTGCTGTGCGACTGTCCACACATTCTCAGTCATTTTTTTTCCCATGAGTTGCCAGCATGTTCTTGTAGTTCAGCAGCCATTAGTGCTGCCTCTTCCACCTCTGTCTGTTTGGGTGAAACTGGCAGGTCGTTTATGTATAAACAGGAAATTTGCCCTTCAATGTCCCCAGTGTTGTGTAACTGGTCAAGCAATGGCGGGGTTTGGCTCCTTACGTCTGCTGAAGGTCAATGATGGAGTGAAAATTAACCACTTAGAAGAAAAGTCCACCGTCATGTTCCCCAAAGATGTGAAATATCCCTTTAGGAGCAACAGGCCAAATCTTGTCTGCTTGCAGAAGAGGTAAAATCCAAAAATTTAAAAATAAATTTTTCCACCTTGTCTGAGGAAAATCGGGTCTTAAGGCAGGTTTACGTGTGCATACGCAGATCAGCAGATTTCAAGTGTGTGTATGCACATCTTTGAGTGTGTGTTAAAAGTTTATCATTGTTTGAGTTGATCCAACTTTTCTGAAGAGGCCAGGTCGTCTTCTGAGCCTTCCCTGGTCAGAGACATCCCGTTGCTGCTCTCCGGCTGGGCTGTACGTGACTTATAGTTCTACAGACAGAGGTGGAAAGACAGATAGGAAGATGAGCAGGGTTGAAATGAGGTAAAGAATCAGGATAGGGGGGAAAAAAAGGAATGGGGGATTAGGTTCAGGCAGGAGAAGGTAACAGGAAGTGAAAAAGAAGAGAAAACGGGTTAGTCATGTCCAAACTACCAAAAAGAGTGAAATGAGCTGAGAGAATGAAATTAATGTTTATCCCGCTGAGTGTTTTCAGAAATGTAAATTTCAGCAGTTATCACAGAGAGCGAAGCAGACAAAGCAGTCAGACATGACCAACCAAATCACAGATGTTGGCGGATTTATGCATTTATTTGTTTTAGTTGTAACAATGTTTGTACAAAAATAAACCCAGAGTAATATGAAAATGTTTCTGCACTGTCAAAACAATACCAACAATCTTACAATAAGAAAATTCTGGAGACAAAGAATATAGTCGGAATATACCGTTATCCCTCTAATAGCTCCTTGTATTGACGTTCCCTTTAAAAGTAGTTATAAGTAATGATTTTCTATTATCCATAAATGTTTAACTTCCTTTTAAATTGCATGAGTCACTGAATATTTTACTATCAAATCACAAGTGAGGAAAAAATGCAAATATGTCCTCACCAACTCACATCTGCCTTCCCTTCCCTCTGGCCTCCTGTCTAATCTTAATGTCGCTTGTGAAACAGTATACACACACTCAGATATGCATGTGCGTGCGCACACGCATGTGCACGCACACACACATAAATCACAACACTGCACGCTCACGACTGCACTTCCTGCTAGCAGTAATAACAGAGTTACTAGACTGCATGTGAGAGAATGACAGAGTGCATGCCTCCAACATACACACATGCCAGAGTAACACGTCAGAGGAAACATGGCAGGGAGCATGACCCACTCTAACCACCAGCACACATCTGGACTGGTTTAAGACTGTACAGCACGATACACACACACACACACACACACACATTAGCAAACAGCACAAAGAACATAGAAATGTAGTGTTCAGTATAAACTCAATAATGACTGTATAAGGCATTTGGATAATTTCAGGAGGCAGTGTCACTGTTCAGGTCTTGTTTTACGAGTTTGAACAAGGTAATTTCTGTATGTCTGCTAGATGCAAAGTTTGACATCCTGGCTGGATGAATGTACATATGTATGGACTTATATTAGTGTCTGAATTCTGAGCATGCAATGGCACATTTTGCATTTTTTTAAAAAAACACACACAAATTCTATTTTGTGCAACATGATCAGGCAAGACAGAAACTCATACTAATGACTGGATTGGAGACAAAACAGCCAATTAGAAATTACCTGTTTCAACTTCTGGCTGAAACTGTGGCAAACTGTAACAGGTTGAAGTTACTGTCGTGCCCATATGTAACAAATTTCTGAAACACAGAAGTGATTTTTGTTTGCTCCAATTAAATCATCCTTTTCCAAGTTTTCCACAAAACAAAAACTTATGTTGGAGCAAAAAAAAAAAATGTTTCTGTGCTCAGGACAGAGACACAAATATAATTCCACACATATGAAGTAAGAGGAAAAAAACATGCTTAATCAAAAACAGAGTGTTTGGGTGTGTGTAACTACAGTTAAAGTTCAGAAAGCACAAAAAGAGTTTGCACACCCAAAATCAATCAGAATAGTCATTTTCTTCTATTCTTTTGGGAGTAAAATGCATATGTAATAGTCATTCAGCTTCAACATTAATTATTAATAATTTAATGTTGTAATGTAAGTGGCCACCTGGCACACCTGCTGGTTATGAATTGATGACTCTCATTAAAGGTGACAGGTTGAAAACGACTAAACTCTGAAGTTAAACGACTATTACACACTGAAGAAGACAAGGCCTAAACATCTGTGCAGTTTTTCTCTCCTTCAATGAAAATAAAAACTGAAACTACAGAATTAAAAGATCATTCTGGCTGTTTTAGGTGTGTGAACTCTTCTTGTATTTGCTGGATGAACGTACATACAAATGGTTTTTGAATTTTCATACACCGCTGTGACATGACAGTCTTCACTACTGTTCAAATGGCGTGCATGTCATCTAAGTGGTTTACAGAGTGAGGCAGGAAGATGCAGATGCAATGCATTCGATGGAGCAGCATACTAAAAAGGTTTGCAGGTGCTGTAGCCACAAACGTGTGTTCGCTGCGTTGGTATGCCCTGGTATGGGTACTCGGCTCATCTGTTAGAGCTGCGAATGTGGTTTGTTCACTAATCTGTGTAGTGTAAGCTGCTTTTTGCAATGGACAGTGCTTATAGAAATCCTATATAGAGTTCTTATAGAATTCACCAATGTCTTCATCCTCCAGGCAGTGCTGTCAACCAACTGCAGGCTGATGCACTGTAACATTAATTAACAGTTAAATATTCTCCAGAAAAGAGTTAATACACCCAAAGAGGGCCGGAAAAGCAGAAGTGTGTTTTGTTTATATTTGGTGAAAGCACAGAAGTAGAATTAGACAAGTTGCAGTTTTACTGCATCCGACAACAGTACACAAACCAGCCACTTCCAAATAATGAATCACCACATTTGCATCTAATGATGAATCTGCTATGTCAAGGGTGGTTTTGCTTGTAATAGATCACGGTATTAACAAACGTGCAGTCCTTTTTTTTCCCCCCATTTGTGAGCCTCATCATTTTCAGAAGCAAATGACTTTGAACCCATTTCCAACCGGTTTTTAAAAGTTGTGTTTCTTTCTGAAAGACATTGCTGACTTAAAATCTAAACAATAGAAATAAAAAGTATAATAGAGAGTGCAGAGGCAACCAGGCAGAAAACATAGCTTCTGATGATGAACCAAATTCCCTTTACGTGTGTAAAATTCATCAAAAAAAAAAAAAAAAAGTGGTTTTGTTGCAAATGGTATTTTTTAAAATCTAATTTGCAACTGGATGATTTGACTTTTTACATTTTATAAGTAAAACTGAAAATAATGAGCCGCATTCAAATGTAACATTAAGCTGTTAAGTCGTCCAAGTTTGTCATTGCATAGCTTTCAAACTGTTTGACTAGTGGTGAACAAGTAATTGTCGTAATTGGTCTACAGTCAGAGTGGCTGCTAACAGTCCTTAGTGCGAGTGGTTGTTTTGTTTGTGATTGCTGTCGTCAGCTCCATTACTGTCGGACAGTACCTCGTGGTCCAGGGTGTTAAAGTGAACTCCAGAGGCGTTCTCGGGGTCGTCGCCCCGTCGGCACAGGAAGCACAGGATCTCCTTGAAGGTCCTCCTCATGTCTTTGTCCCTGAAAGAGTAGATGATGGGGTTGACGAAGGAGTTGCACTCGGCCAGCACCAGGCAGTACTTCTCGTAGCGCAGCACTAGATGCTTGTCACAGCCCAGACCATCGAGCAGCAACACGACCAGGCCGGGCGTCCAGCAGATCACAAAACAGCCTGTAGAGGGAGGATGGAGAGAGCGGTAGGGGGGAGGGAGAGGGAGATCAAGGGTACATAAGGTCATCAGAAGATTTGCTTTAACATTGGAAATAAAAAATATAAAAAGGTGTGTAAAGTGGCAGATAAAGAAGGAGGAACTAGGGGAAAGAAAACGAGCAGACGGGCAGTGGTGAAGAATGTGAAGAAGTAGGGGGTAGCTAAGGGAGAAAGGGAATGTACTGTAAATTCCTCTCTAGACAATGCACACACACACACACACACACACACACACACACACACACACACACACACACACACACACACACACACACACACACACACACACACACACACAGATACATAACATGTCCGTATGTGCACTGGGTTTAGTCTGTATTATCAGATTTCATTATCATAATACTCGATTAGGCAGCTCAGGAATTCATTATGTACACACATTCACAGCACGTTCAGCACTAATATATGCACACGTACAAGCTACAGACATAGACGTGAAAATCATGTGGTAACACACACACATATAGGCACATATGGCACGATATGAACTGCATTCCCTAGCCCCTGACCATAACATTTGTGTCTACACTACACATCTTAATCCTCACATAGCTATTTGAAGACATGAGCACAAACTAAAATGTCTTCTCGCTTAAGGTCAAAAACTCAAGTTAGTTCTCATAAACACAAGTACAAGGATACACACCCATGCACACACTCTCAGTGGTGTCATATGGGCAAGACTGTTTTCTGTCACAGTAACTAAAGTATGCAGGTCCTTGTCAGGGCATGCTCAGGGTTTTCCTTGAACCTCCTCACATGCCAGAGGTGCTGAATACTGGCTGCTGAGCGACGAGAGAAAGACGTGTAACATTTTTAAAACTTGAGGAATTTAATCCAAAGTTCAAAATGCAAGAGGAGAGGCAGGGGAGGATGGGCAAGAGAGCAGAGGAGAGAGTGCGGCCAGTTCAACAGAAAACAAGAGGAATCAGGCAGTAGAAGGAGGGAAGGAGTGAGGGGGATGTGTGTGTGTGTGTGTGTTGTGTGTGTGTGTGTGTGTGTGTGTGTGTGTGTGTGTGGGGCGGGGGGGGGGGGGGGGGTGTAGAGTCAGGTTAACATGTACAGACAAGCTAAGAGAAGAGCCTGCATGACAGTCTGTGTGAGGGCTCATAGATTTGAGAGATTTGAGTGATTCTGTAGAAAATTAGGCAATAATTTCCCCGAGAACTGTGTACATTGAGCAACGTGTTGTATAGAATCTATATAACTGAAAAACATTTTTTAAATCTGCTTCTCTAGCTGCGTTTTTGAGTTTTAAACAAATAACACTACACTACTCGTTTTTTTCCTCATTTTATTGGCCACATTCGCCACAAAGAGCAGTTTATTTAGAAACAGCTCCAAAGACCAGTAAAAGCGATCAGATTTTCAATCTCCAGAGAGTAGTTCTGTGTAAGGCAGACGTCACTGTGCACGCACTGGGATTACGTTCTGTTTTCAGAGCTTCACTAGTTTGATGTGCTACATATCACAACCTCTTGTACTACATTGTAAATTTCTCAAAGTACAAAGTCAAGAGGTTATGATATGTAGCACAACAAACTAGCGAATGCAGGAACTGCATTACCCTGCATGCACAGTGATGTCTGCCTTACAAGGAACTACTCTCCGGAGACTGAAAATGTGATCACTGTTATGTTATTAGTCTTTGGAGGCGTTTCTGAACAAATGTGACTGTAGTCTTCAGGGCAAAGGATAATGTCACCCAGTCCAGCAGTGTGACTCATTGATGTGTTTTAAAACAGTGGTCCACAGTACAACAATATAAGATGTATCAGACTTTAGATACACACAATACTTGTAAGTATATCAGTTCATTGTTGGTTTGGTCTATTTTTTGTGGACCAGCTGTTCCTCCTCTGCACTTGCTTCCTCAGCTGCAATTTCTCTGACATTTTAGTTGTTTTCTCTATAGCACCCACTGACTAACAGTGATAGGATGTTTGTACTTTCAAATGCATTGAAGCGGTGGGCTACAAGTGACAGCTAGCTAGCCTGAAAGAATTCATTTTCCGTAAGTACCAAGACGACTTTGGTGAGAGATTTGTAATGTCAGTGTGTGTATAAGTAGTGCATGTGCTGCCTCACCCAGGATCATGGAGACGGTCTTCATCAGGTTGAACACTGTCTCTCTGTGTCTCATCTGGGTGGTGTGCTGCGACATCTGCTTGCTCTTGTGCCTCACGTAGACAAAGATCCTGGTGTAGACAGCCACCATGATGGAAAAGGTCAGCAGGTTGAGGACGGCCCAGAACACCAGGTAGCTGCGGCTGTACATCGGCGCCATGGTGGAGCACAAGTCCCGGGCACACAGGCAGTGCCAGCCCATGGTGGGAACCAGGCCCATGATTATTGCTACCAGCCAAATGAACAGCATGATGATGAAAACACGCCGGGTGCTCATCTTACTGTGGAGCTGCATGTTGAAGATGGTTTGGTGACGCTCCACAGCCACCGCCAGGAGGTTGAGGACAGAGGCTGTCAGGCTGGTGTCGATCAGCCCCTGTCGCACAAACCACTGTTTGATGGACAGTTTAATGGTCCAGGGACCAGTATGAAACATCAAGTGGAGGTAGGAGACACCTGGGAAGAGGAAAGTCAGTGTTTCATTACAAAAAAACATTACAAACAAAGAATCAAGCTACAGGACACATTACACGTATTATGTATTGTGTTGTCTTCAAGGAGTAGTTTGAGTTTTAGGGATTGCTGTCCTACCTACCAAGACATGTCTATTTCACATCTTTGATGAATTGAGAGATTAGCCATTTTTAGCACAGCTCCTGGATATCTATGGGATCAGTACAAGCTCAGCTGGAAGAGTAGGTAAATAATCTGTGTCACTTTTAGTCACTAATTTCGCTATTAGGGAAGCCCTTAACATGCACCCACAGCCATGGCTGCAGAAACAGAAGCTCCAAGTGATAAATTTATCAAGATTTTGTATGTACTTTAAGAAAACTAGCTCCAAAGTCTGATATATTAAACCTTCAGCATTGTGGATGTATTTTCCTTATTTTGAGAGAAGCAGGTCCTGACCCCTTAATGGCAAAAGGCAGCTTATGACAAGTGTCAAAACACAAAACCCCTGTGTCTTGACACACGTCTCCGGACAGGCACATCCCGACTACTGTACACTAACTACTATTTCTATTGCTGTGTGTCATTTTTTCAGACCAACAATGGCACTGTGCAAAAAACAATAAAAGGCAAGCTGCTGTGTTGGTGGAGGCGTGTTGCTTTGGGTACCGGTGAGATGAGGAAGTTCAGGTTGAATAATAAATCCATGAGTTTAAAAGGCTTATCACACACCCAAACACTAGACAATGGTTTACAATACTATAAAAACAGTATTTTACATCTCGCAGCGCTGAGACAATAATTTTATTCTCTGTTGATCGTAAGGTAACCAGCAGAATTATTCCTTTTATATTACAAAGAAATCTACAAGGAATGTCAGCTTGCAGGTATTCAATTGGCCAACACCTGGCATGCCCTCTACACAGTGATCCCATTGAAATGAATGAGGGAAATGTGTTTGTGTAGTGGGAGTGTCTCTGAACACAGTATTACTGTGGGTAAGTGACAAATTGTTAAATTCTCTCAAAACATTATCATCTCACTGAATGAAAACACACTGTAGTTTTCAAGACGGACAACAAACGGACAACAAATGTTAAAATGTGTGTGTGGGCTATGTAACGTTAAAGGACGGCTTCACGATTTTTCAAGTGTTTCTTAAAACAACAGTCAGGTGCCCAAATGAACACTGAAACAGGTTTTGCTCACTATAATCATTCCTCCTGTTCATACTGGCCATTAGAAGATCTCCTACAAATGTGCTTACAATGTAAGTGATAGGGGACAAGCAATAATGCATTTATAAGTTTATCTGAAGATAATTTGAGGCTTCGGTTGTCTGAATTAATTAAATAAAGTGAACATCTTCCACAGTTAGTCTTTATAGTAAAAAAAAAATCCCTCCTTGTGTCTCAATAGACAGTGTTTTCCTGTTTAGCTGCAGTGGAAGAATCATTACAAAAGGAAAGAATTCAGCATTTAAAAGACTAACTTTGAAAGATGTTGACTTGATTTGACTAATTTGGACAGCTGAAGCCTCCTATTAGCCTCAAATAAACTTTTAAATACATTTTTGCACAAAAGGAGGCTTGTGGATCACTTACATTGTATGTGATGGGGGACACTGTATGTCTCTTAATGGCCAGTATGAGCAGGAAGACACTTGACTATTGTTTTAGGACAGACTTGAAAAATTGTGAACCTATCCTTTAATCACCTTTATTATTAACCTTGTAAACAGCCCCTGTGCCTAAAGAAAAAAGAAGCTGAAACTATTATAAAGATTCACAGTGCAGTCAGAAGACATGCTTTTCATTGGTGAACAAAGTTAATAAAAATGGGCTACATTTCTTGTATTTTTCATCTGTTAGAGGTGAGATTTTGCCCTTTAACCTATACAGTATATTTATATAATTTGTAGTACTAGTAGTTACAATAATAACCAAGGAGCACATGAAGTAAAATGACAATAGTATTAATAAACTTGGTACCTGAGAAGAGGTCTGCCAAGGCCAGGTTACCCAACAGGTAGTAGATGGGAAAGTGAAAGCGTCTGTTTCTTAAAATGGCCCCTATGACCAAAAGGTTGGAAAAGATGACGATGAAGCAGACCGTCATGCCCAGAGTGACAATCACGTAGTCACGTTGACGCCAGTGGTCGCTTATGTTCTTGCCACTGTTCTCATAGAAAAATTTGACAGTCTCGTTGTAGTAGCATTTCTCTTCGTTGCCAGTCTGTGAATCCATGTTGCGAAGTCTGGTGGGTGTGGGATCAGAGAAGAGTTGGTGAAGTTGGAGCGGAGAGCGGCCTTTCAGACAGGAAGCAACGGGGAAGGACTAGGGTGCCATTCTGACTCGCCCCCTCTGGTGGGTTGGACATCGGCATGCCATCAGCTGCACAGGTGAGGACTGGAAGGATCTAGTTAGAAGTTTTAGGCCTTTACCGTGAAGCTGTGTGGGACTCTAGATCCACGTCCTCAATCTGTGGAGAAAATTAAATATTACTTTAAGACAACAAACACAACAATTATTCATGATTTAATTCCAAAATCAATGTGCTAGAGCCTGGAGTTTTGTCCCTTCTAAAATACCCTGCTGAACATTATGTTTAAAATGTGTGTATTACAGCTGCAACTAGCGATTATTTTTATTATTGATTAATCTGTCGATTATTTTCTCAACTAATCAATTAGTCATTTGATCTATAAAATGTCAAAAAAATGGTGAAAAATGTAAATCCCAGTTTCCCAAAACCCAAGGTGACATCCTCAAATGTCTTTTTTTTGTCCCGAACAATAGACCACAACCCAACGAAGACTAAATAACCAGAAAATATTTACATTTGAGAAGCTGGAATCAGAGAATTTGGACAGTTTCTTTTAAAAAAAAAAAAAAAAAAAGACTAAAAATGATTATATAAAATGATTATATATATATCAAAATAGTTGGGGATTAATATTCTGCCAATCGATTGACTAATCTTTGCAGCTCTAAAACTAATTTATGATATTACCAACATAAATGTATGCATATTGCAATTTTTAGTAAATAATTGTGTGAATCATATGTTTAAGCTAAATAAAGCTACAAAAATTACAGCGGTAATTAAATTCATTAACCAGCCGATTATTCACAATAAAGCAATTACTACTTCTATAGTTTTTAATATTTTAGCAAAAAGTGAAAATAATCCAGGGTGACATCTTGAGTTTATAATGATATATATAAAAAAAATTAAAAAAACAACCACAGAAAATCATTAAATAATTACATTTGGAAGCTGGAAAATCTGAGATTGACAAATCGGTTTATAAACCGTGCTCTCAGATTCATAATCTGTGCCCTCGCATGACAAATTAAATTACTGCCGATTGTCTATTGATCAACAAATTGACATTAGTGTCATCACTGACAACAATCAATGATATTTAACCACACACACAGCCAACCAATCAGGCCACCACAGTCCAGAATCTTTAACAGCTTATTAACTAATCAATACAAACATGTGTCAGACACAAGCCTGCGTGCAAAGGACTAATTTTAAACCAACTAAGCTTACATAGGTACATAGGTTGTTTTTGATATATGAAAAAATATGTATGCACTTTATGCAAAACAGAGAAACATAATGTATTTAACTTATAAAGCTAACGTGTTAAAGACTTTCAATCTCCATCTTAAACCAGGATATCTTGATTAGCAGCAACAGCAGCGATGACTTATCTACTACTACTGAGCTCAATGACCAACTCTAATGTACACATGCTGACAAGTCACAACAGGAACATGACTGTGAAGCTGTAATTAAGACCAACCACAACTCAGAGCAACTTTCATTTCAAGACGCAGTGGCTATAAACAACGAGCTTCATTCCTCTATTTACAGTAAACTTGTACGGGCTGCATGACGCGTTTTGAGTCAACAACCCTCTCTCACATGTTCTCCTTTTTCCTGTGAAAGGCAGCACTGCACGACGACGCGCACTGCACTGTCGACTCCAAGTTCAACTCTCTCAACAATGGAAACAGCAGAGCAGCTCCCTACAGCAGACACACCTCACAATTACACAATCCAGCTATGTAACCCAATCTCAATCCAAACACACACACACACACACACACACACACACACAGAGCCCCTGTGACCCACTCTCCTACCAAGGGTGTGTGGAGAGAGATGCCAAATCAAAAACAGAAAAATGTGGGAGAGTGAGAACTTTAGAGGCTTGAGAATGAAATGATGGATGAGACACAGTGCAAAGAAAGGATTTGATAAGGATTTGATTCAGGCAACAATGTAAAACAGTTGAGGAAACTGGAATAAAAGTACAGCGAGAATGATGCAAATGTGCGTTTGTGAAACGGTCCAAACACCACACAAATAGCTACTTGTGGGCATTGGTGGGCAGCGAGGAACTGAGACACTTCTGTACTGAAACTTTTTCTTCTTTAATATTTCTTTTGAACGCCTCCGTCTCTGTCACACAACACAAGCTGTCAATCAAGCACTAAAGCTGATCTTTGACCGCAGATCCTTCAGATTACTGCCACGCAGACACGGTCGCTTCATTTCCTACATCAGGAAAAACCTGTGAACTCTTTTTACTGCTTTACAATTTACTTCACTTTCCCAATTATCTTTATATATGTTTCTCCAATTAAAATAAAAAATAAAAACAACATTTCTGCTGTCTTTTATTAATAATATGCCTCAGCTTTGCAGTTTTTCATGCTGCAAATCTTTAAAGCATGCAAGACAATCTCAGCACACTAAAAGGAAACACAAACCTCTTCTCTCCCAATACCTCAGTTACAGGATATCTGCCAACAGTGAGTACTGATCTGGTACCAGTGCTCTCTCTCACTCACAAATTTAAAATCTTTCACTTCACTATGTGGAACTCATGGGGATAATTTTTACTTAAATGAAAAGACTGACATTTTGGGAAATATGCTTATTTTCTTTCTTGAGTTAGATGAGAAGATAAGATAAAACTCTCACCTTTGTACAGTAAATATTTAGCACCTCACCAACCTACCAGCACCTCTAAAGCTTGCTTACCAATAGCTAAATTTCATTTGTTGAATTTGTACAAAAGCCAAAGTGTTGCCAGGGAACCAGACTCCGAGAAGTTACTAGACCAGGTGACAAAGTCTGTTCCTCCCTCGAATGGTGTTTCCCTCCTGTTAGAATTGCGTTTACTGTAGTGCCACCTCCACGGTCGGGGTTAAGACTAGGTTGGGTGCAGGTTAAGATAAGGGGAAACACATATAGACAGACTTCAACACAACACTGGTCAAAAATAATTTGCCCTAAAATGGCAAATTATCCAGAAAGCAGCCAAACTTTTCATTTCAGCCACTACAGAATTAATGTTAAGAGCAGAGAGCAGGAACCTCCAAAAATAGAAAATCAATATACGGGCCACCACAAATAAATGTATGCAACAAAGCAGTTAAGTGAATTTGAATCCGTTTGTGCTAAAGATCACAGAATAACAGACTCCTAACTGCCCTACTGTAGTACATATAAAACATCAAGACTGAAGCCATTTTTTATGAGTTTACTGCTGCTCAAAAGGTGGAAAGATACAATGTAGGAAGAATAAAACAGATGAAACCAGACAATTATACTTTTACTAACACACAGCTGCAATAACAGGATGTTAGTATAACCACAACCAAACCACCAGCTTAAACACTACAGTAATCTGCTCTCATCACACCTGTTTCCAGTGGCAACGTAAAGCTGGCTTCAGCTAAAAAGTCCCTATAAACCAAATTTACACAACAGGAGCTTAACATGATATTTCCACATTTTGGTAAATATGTTTTTGGATTTCTTGCAGAAAGTTAGATGAGAAGATCTATAGCACTGTGTTTCTGCACAGTAAATATAGCTGAAGCCAGCAGCTGGTTAGCTTAGCTTAGCATAAAGGCTGGAAACAGCTAGTGTGGCTCTGTCCAAAAGTAACAAAATCCACCTAATGTAGGCTAATTAATGTAGGTCTTAGCCGAGAGCCAAATGTCTTATTGAAAACATTTAGCTAAAAAGTAAAAAATGTTTTCAGAGTACAAAAAATATGAGTTTTAGTTCTTAACTTAAATAGGGTTGATAAGACAAGAAATAAGCTTATTCACTTTCTAGAGGAAAGTTAGTTGAGAAAATTGATACCACTCTCATATATGAAATGACGCTATACAGCCAGCAGCCAGCTAGCTTAGCATAAAGACTGAAAACAGCTAGCCTAGCCCTGTCCAAAAGTAACAAAATCTGCCCTTCAGCACCGCGAAAGCTCACTAATTAACATGTTTGGCTTTGAGCAGTTTCCAGGAATCTGGCACATAACCCCCGTAAAAGCAGAGAATTTACATGCTTACATGCTTAAGCTAAGCTAACATTACCCAAAATGTCAAACTATTCCTTTAAATCTACTCAGGATGATTCATTGACTGTTAAATGGACCGCAGTTATAAAGCCCTGTTAGTGTTTTTGTTTAATGATGCAGAGCTATTTGTGAATTCCCAATAAAACAAATAAAACATGATTTAGATTTTAAAAAGATTAAAGTCAATATTAGAGTGAAGTAATTATAGCATTTCCAGCATAGCTCATTAAAACTTGGGGGGTGAATCCCTAAACTTGACCTTAATGTGTATGAGCTGTGTATCCGTTTCCAAAAAACCTGACAAAGTATTTGCCTCCTTTGATGTGGGATACTAAGTGTACCAAACTAACTCTTCCACTCTGTGGCTCTGAGGGGCTGCATTCACATGACTGTGTGTTTTCATGCATCATATATGTGTTTGTATGTGACTGGGCTAAATCAGTAAACATCAGTTTGAATTCAAACCGGTCATTACCAGAGCAGCCACACCCGAGTCTCTTCCCCCTCCTCCCCTCTCTGAAAGAAGAGACTTGGCACATCAACTTGAGCCAGCACTTCTTTGCAATAGGAAAGATTTACACCACACACAGACACACACACACAGACACACACACACACACAGACACACACACACACACTGCAGCAGAGGCAGTGAGAGTGTGTGACAGACAGTCAATTCTGTTTCCAGGTAAAAACGGAAATTCTGCTCATCTCCTCAGGAGCACTCTCGCTGGGCATGTTTATTCAAATTAACTGCCTGTTCTGAAGCGCGTCCATCCAGCTGTGAAGTACAGACATGCAAATGTTGGGACCGACCTGGTGTCCTCTACATAATGATTAGCTTTAGCCATTTAATCACACAGACACTTGCGCAGACGCTTCCCTCCCGTATCAAACAATGTGGTCAAAACACCAGAGAACCTGATTGCACATTTCCTGTGAAAGCTTTTCTTTAAGCACATGATGAAATCACAACCATAATTTGTTAATATGCATCTGAACTTCTGTAATTAGTGACTATTGTAAATTCATTTCTCCCTTTCAAAGCCTTTAGAGACACTGTAAGAAATGAATAAAAAGGGCTAAATATCATTCTACAAGAGCTCTGAAGCTGCAGTCTGTGTTTTAGGATTATGTATTTAAATCTCAGCAACATATTCCTGCAGCAAACGGTTTTGTAGTGCCGGTTGTACTGACATCATCTCTGTTTGCTGCAGGGCAGCCTTAGGTGTTCTAGATAAGACAATACTTCCCCTCATTGCCTCACAGCCGACTAACCTCAGTTTATCTTTGACAGAAATGATCAACTGTTGACTTTATATGACTTTATGACTTTCACCAGCACAACCAACTGTTGAGCATCCAGTACAGGCAAAGCAATGTTTGCAATTATTCGATTAACAAAGACTAAATCAACAATTTTTAAAATTGAGGACTGATGAAGTCGGTTATTCCAAACATTCACCGTTCAAGCTTCTTAAATAAGACAATTTGCTGCTTTCTATATGTTTATATCATCTAAAATTAAATATCTTTTGGGCAACAATTGAACAATTAAAAAAAAAAAAAAAAAAAATCGTCACACTAATCAATACCAAAAATAATTGTGACTTGCAGCCTGATTTGAGAAGCTGATAATGTTCTGTTATTATTGACACCATGTCAACAAAAATGAACTTGTATGGTACTTTTTGATGCCGTGGTTGTTGGTGATTTTAGATGATTATTTTAAAATTTGAGACACAAGTGCCAATACAATACCCGAGAATCAGTACGACAGCAAAACAATTCTTTTTCTACATCTTACTTTGAGGAATGTAAAATAAGTATAGCTTGCTTGCACCACAGGGTGGCGGTATAATTAATATTATATAATAATAACACTGAGTAGCTAAATAGTGCTTGTGGGATTAGATACAAGCTTTTTTTTTGTTCAATTACCCAAAACTACCAGTTTACAGGACAGTAACACTTCTGCGGCTGAGTAACAGCGAGCAGGCAAAAGAAATGTTAACGTTGTCCTTGTGTTGTAAGCAGCCAGGCCCCAAATCCATATATAACGATAAACCAGATAAAAACGCTACTTTCCTACAGTTTCACCTTTGCAAATTATCAACACGCCATGCTGTTGTGAAAATGTCACTCATAGCCTACAACAGCTATGGCTTAACAGCTTAACTTCCATTAAATACACAGATATCTCCAAGACTGCCTTTTATAAATCTCAGAAATATATCTGAAGTTAGATGCTTCCTGTCACAGTCAGACTCTGAAAAGAGTCTAATAGACCAGATTACAGTCATGCACTTTTTGCTGGACTGACAAAAGCAGGTGTTAAATAAACTCCAGCTCATTCAGAACGCTGCAGCCAGAGTATTAACTAAAACCAAAAGGTTTGAACACATCACTCCTATTTTAACTTCACTGGCTCCCAGTAAAACAATTGGTTTTAAAATACTTCTTATTGTTTTTAAAACAATGAATGGCTTAGCTCCTTCCTATGTTGTTGACATGCTCACACCGGACATACCGGACAGATCCTTTAGATCATCAAGCAAATGTCTCCTCACTATACCGAGAATAAAGTCTAAATCAGCTTATGGTGCCTTCAGTCATTATGATCCTTCTCTCTGGAATTCTCCACCACATGAACTAACATCTGCTACGACCAAGTCTTCCTTTAGGTTTAAAGCATGTGGTTAACGGGTAAAACTTATTTTAGAATCATTATTATTATTCCTTTTTAATAATAATGATACTTTCTTATATGTTCTTATTTTATATGTTTTTGTCATGTATGATCTTTACCTATTTTTTTGCTTTTGAAGCACATTGAGTCTCCCCCATCATATGAAATGTGCTGTATAAATAAACTTGACTTTGGACGTGTCATTTCAATTTTATGTTTGCCTGCTTAGAGTGTACTGGAATGATTGAAATGTCTTTTTACTGTTAGTGATGCAATATGCAGGCATGTGTGGGGGCACAGTGATTTGTCCCTTAAAGAAAGTGTGGGGAGGGAAAGCCCCTTGGACTCCCTACCTCCGACGCTCTTGCCAGACACTCAATGCCAACATGTGGTACTTTTTGAATGGGTGCTACTGCCGCATTTCAATCAGAAATATAAAAAGTATTAAGGTTTGATACTTAGCCCTGGTAGCGATGTTGTACTGGATTATATAACACATACATACACATTCCTTCATGTTTTAGGCTGTTGGTCCAACAAAAAATGCAATTTGAAGATGTCACCTCGGCCTCTGAAACATTGTGATTGGCTATGGTTCACTATTTTATGATATTTAAAAGTCTACATAATTTAATCTATTAATCAGCAGATCGAAAGAAGATAAATCAGCAACTATTTTAATAATTAAATCATTGTTTTAGACTTTTTTTAAAGGAAAAATGTTAAATATTTGCTGGTTGCAGCTTCTCAAATGTGAGGATTTGAAACTTTTGTGTCATACATGACAGTAAACTGAGTATCTTCAGATTTTGGACTGCTGATGACGATAAAACAAGATATTTGTAGACACAAGCTTGAGCTCTAAGACATTACAACAGGCATTTTCTGACATTTTATAGACAAAACTATTAATCAATAGAGTGAATGGTATCAATGAAAATAATGGTTAGTTGCAGCCCTACTACTTACAGCCTTTAGAAAACAGAGAGTTGTGTCAACACTCCAACAGTACAGTATAACCTCCACAGAAACAGGGCTGTTGTACTGTGCAGGCTCTACTAAAAAAACTGGAAACACCTGTACCTGATCGCATGATCTTTTTATACCGTGTCAGTGCTACCTACTGCAGGATATGTGCTGTCGTTTCTGCAGTAATCTTCAAAAGGAAGATAGAAGGAATGAAATGTTTATATTTTATCCTGCGTGGTTGCGAGATTAACCCTCCTTTTGTAGAGGGCAGGACAAAAGTTGCATGGTTGCATTAGTCATATTCTCAGAAAGGCTACGGTCCAACTGACAGCGTTGAGGATGTTCAGGCTGTAACGAAGTCCAGACTGGCTCCACGCCGCTTTGACACAGTGCAGACGCCTCAGCACCTCCCGGCAGAGGAACAAAAACACACAAAAAAACACCACAACTCTGTCTTTATCCTGACTGCACACATTTCAACCTCACTGCAGAAGCATTTCACGCAAAAAAAGGAACAAAAATACATGAGAGAAAAAAACTGAACTTACCTTTTCTTGTTTCCTGAACTCGTTTATCAAGTAAAACGTCGAGTTGGGCAACAGTGCGCACCTGTGGTCACCTCCTTTCAACGCGCTCTGAGCAGAAGGTGAAAATACGCGACATAGATAAAAGCAGAATTGTTTTTCCTCACTTTCTAACGATGCTCCATTCCAGCTTTTCTTTTTTCTTAATTCGCCCCACAAACTTGATTCAGAAGTCAGAAGTCTCCACCACCTGTGTTCCACTTTTCTCTCGCTTCCGGGAGTTTGAGCGGTTGTTACCTGCGCGCAGTGATCCGCACTGTGAGTCCCAGCAGGAGGAGAATGGGTGCGGCACACTCGGCTGTTGCTGCTGCCGCCTCTCTCTCACAAAGGAGCGGGTGAGAGCTCCGTCGGTATGCTGCTTCTGCCAACCTGAGCGCTTGGTATCCGCCCCCTGTTGGCTGACTGCGAGGCGCAACAGCCAATGGCGGAGTGAGCCGAGAGAGCCAGATTGACAGTGCTGGTTGGAACGATTTTGATTGTAAGAGAAGGTGAACTATTGATGCTTAAGGTTAGTCGGAGGTTAAGACTATTTTCCTCTATACTGTGGTAAGTAGGAAGAGGAATATTATGGCAAAATTACTGAGTGTCTTATTTATTTAATTCTACTTGTAAGAGACTATTTACAATATTAAAGGACAGGTTCACAATTTTTTATGTTTGTCATTAAACAACAGTCAGGTGCCAAAATGAACATTGAAACAGGGGTTTCTTGCTGTAATCATTCTTCCTGCTCATTCTGTCTGTGGATCATTAACTTCCTAAAAAAACAGGAAGCAGCGTGAGACTGGGAAAGCACAGCTCCACCCCTCTGACCATCAGCACTGGAACACCACAGTGGTGCCTGCTCTCCCCCCTCCTCTTCTGTCTGTATACGAGTGACAGCTCCCAAATAAAGTTCCTCAAAGTTTGTAGATGACCCAACCGTCATTAGTCTGGTCTAGAACCAGGATGAGTCAGCTTACAGACAGGAAGTAGTGCAGCTGACATCCTGTTGCGCCCAAGGCTTAAGAATTCAGAGGCCCTTGGGCCAGACTCTAAGAGGCCCTCACGCATGCACACACGCACACACACACACAGCTGACAACCACGGAGCTGCCACCACACACACACACACTTGAGGTCTACTGAAGTGGTCTCTTGAGGTCTAAAAAAAAAAAAAAACACTAAGAGCTCAAAGCCCCTGGGCCGCAGCCCAGACAGCCCGGTCCGGGGTCCGGGCTTGGTTGCAGCCATAACAGCCTGGTGCTAAACACCCTCAAGACAGTAGAGTTGACAATTGACTTCAGGAGAGCTTCCCCACCCCTCCCTTCACTCAGCATCATCAGCATCACAGTTGCAGCTGCATTTAAGTTCCTTGGCACCACCATCTCCAAGGATCGTGAATGGGACATCAACATAAGCTGCATAACCAAGAAGGCCGAACAGAGGATGTTCTTCCTGAGGCAGCTGAAGGAGCTCAACCTGCTGCAGGCAGTGATGATTCAGTTATACACTGCCACTGTTCATCCTCACATCATCCATCACTGTTTGACTGTACCTAACATGGACTGCTGACGCATTATATTAGCTTTAGATAAACTTTTATGTGCATTTTTTGCACGAAAAATTGTGAACCAATCCTTTAAACATAAATGTTACCATTTGATGCGTTAGCTTAAAGCTAGTTTCATCTGCGGTTCCTTGGCAGGTCACAAGGAAGTGTTTGCCCATTTATAAATTTCAGTTGACAACATAAAAATCCTGTATCTTATTATTAGGGCGTTACTGTAAGACTTTTATGATGTAATTCTGTGCAGCTTAACAAACTGTCATGGTGTCAGTTGTGTTAAAAGTAGTTTCCATCATCAGCAATGGAAAAAGCAGAGCCAAAGCTAGGATTTTAGAAAAACTGAGGTTATGAAATAAAACAAATAAAAGAAATAAACATGGTTATATTATGGTTATATAAGGTCACATACACCCAGTGATACGACATACTTAAGCTGAGGCCCATATTTAAAAAAAAAAGTTGATGTAGTCACTGATTAAATCCAGGTGGACTAGTCCACACCTTATTTCCTCCAAAAATGAAAGTCGCACACAGTGAGTGTGTATACATGCATACAAGTATCCCAGTTATGATCAGGTTTTTGGAGTATCCAACCAGCTAGCATATCCTGGTTTCAGAAACCTGGGTATGCTAGCTGGGATACTAGATAGATAGAAACCAGGATACTGTGGCGTGTAAACCCATGTCCAGGTTTCTGAGCATTTTTTGCCATGTCACGGGTGCATCATAAACTCAGGGTACATGGTAGTTAGTCAGCAATATAAAAAGAATATAAGGATAAATGATTGACACACTGGAAGTGAAAGTCTGACTTAGGCAGTGTAGATTGTGAAATGTGAGGTCAAATTGCTGGTGATCAGATAGAGAAGTCCAGACAGCCAGAAACTAAACTGTGTTCGTTCTCAGTTGTTGAGGTGACTCGGTCGCTGTAGAGATCAAGAATAAAGACACACCTGCAGGCAGAAACCAGGATACTGTAACTGCCATATCCTGGAATATAATCAAAACCAGGATAAAACTGGGATGCTAATATGCATGCAAAGACACTTGGTGACTGGTTGCAAAAACTCCCTAAAATACAGAGGATATGGTGTCAGTTTCCTCTCTGGTTTCTACGGCCCTAGAAAGAAGCACTTAAATCCTTTACTTAAGTAAAACTAGAAAGACCCTGGTGGGAAAAAAAAAGAAAAAAAAACTCAATTATGAGCCCAGCATTCAAATTTTTACTCATTTTAAAAAGAAGCAGTACAATGTTTATCCAAAATAAAGATTTAGTTCCAGTTTAGATTAATTTCATTCATGGAAACCTCGTATATGCAGGTTTGGGGGTGTTGTCGAGGGTAAAGAAGGACCGACAGACAGAAGAAAGGAAAGATGTACAGTTGGAAGGATATAAATAAGGAGAGAAGCAATAAAAGAAGCAAAGAAAATCAGAAAAAAAGGCAAAAATATTTGACACCAGGTTAGTTTTACTGTTGCATTCTGTTAAAACAGCCCAGGAGAGAAGCTGTAGCTTTTAGGCTGAAAGTAGATGCTGTTAACTTGTGATCTCAGGAAATAAATAAACGATCACCAAATACATGAATTGGGACAGAATTACAACCACATAACATAGATGTTGTTACGTTACCTACTCTAGAAGTGATACATAATCCTTCAGATGATAATAACTCTACACAGTGCAGAATAACTAAGAAACCTTTTTCACTCTGAAATCTTTTTTGTTCATCAGGCCTACTGACCTTATCCTCATCTTGATCACAATCACAATCCAAGCTGCCACCAGTATAGCACAATAATGACAATGACAACCAAAGAAACACCACCACTCTCAAGCAACAATGGGCTGTTTAGGCTCATCTTTTATTCAGAAGTTGAGGGCACGAGGCCTACAAGTGACCCGGCTCACCACGCCAGTGAGAGGGCAGAATCCAGAGAGGCTGTTTTTACATCAGACAGTGATACAGGGACACATGTCAGGAACAAAGTGAAGCCAGTACGCTGCTTTTCTTCCACTGTTTATGAATGGAATAAAACACCACAGCCTATACGGTGGATGAACGTGTAGCTTAAGATGAGCTGTTTGCACTTGAGATTGCTGCAATAACATTCATGGAAGTCCAGAGGCTTATCAGAGGAGCAAACTACTGAATCATAATGAAAATGAGGGTAGAACGAAGGGAGAAGATAAGGAGGAAATAACAGGAAGATTGCACGGCAGACAGAGATGGAGCAAGAGTGAAAAGGCAGAGCGAGGAAAAAGTGGGTACTCTTTCCTGTTTACATGAACAGAGTGTGTGTGGATGTTAGCGTGACAGAGATGTGACAGGCGTGTTTGTTCTACATGTACAATCTGCTCTCCTTATTAGGCGGCTTGCGTGTTGCCAGTGTGTAGCCGACGTGTGTGTTCCAGCAGTCATAGTTTCCAGTTTGTTGTAACGAGTCTCTCCATTCTCTTATTTCCTCTCAGCGTCACAGACAGCTGCCCGGAGGCTGCGTGTGCCGTCGCCACGGCAACAAGGATGCTGATTGCCCTCCATGCCTTCCACACCTGTTTGATGCTGTACTTGACCAAACACATCTTTCATGCTAGAGCATAATACCTACAAGAGCAGGGTTACCAGCAGGCCAAAACAGTTAGCAATTAAATTTAAGATTTGAAATTTGTTTTATTACACCATAAATTATATCCTTTGGCAGCAGTGGGCATTAAACAATGGCAAGGGAGCAATAATGATCAATAATAACCCTTTAAGGTGGAAATCCACTCACAGCTGATTGCAACATGGAAAAAGTGATTGTGACAATATCTGGGACCAGGATGAGTTTCTGGGATCCAAGGAGGGTTGAATGAGGGCAACTGGCCAAGGGGCTTCTTCAGTTCAGCTCTTCTTCAGTTCTGAACTGACAAAAATGGAATCAAAGTAGATTTAATGTGGCTTTTTTTGACAGATCAACAGAAAAAAGACTGATCAACAGAAAAAGACAAAAAATAATGTATTAAATATAAAATACACGTTTACATAAGTGTTCACCCCTTTTTAATAGGACACAACTAAATCATCAGTGGTGCAGTTTAGTTTTAAAAGTCAGATTATTAGTTAAATGGAGATAACCTGTGTGGTTAAAGAGTTTCAGATGCTTGCAGTATAAATGAAAGGTCCAACTTTTGATGAGTCAGTATTGTGGTGAAACCTACACTGTGACGACAGAGTAACACTCCACGCAGCTCAATGAAAACATGATTTGAAAAGCTGATGTCAGGGAATGGATACGCTCCATTCATCTCATATTTCTCTGGTTTTAGGTCATGCATTGTTTCATGTAGTTTCCTTTTGTTTGACATAAGGTGTAGCTCACCCAAAACTCATTGCAATGACAGAATAAAAAACTACAACAAAGACCTAAGAGTTGTGCAATAAGTTCTATGGCATTAATTTGAATCAGCTGTTGCAAAACTATGACCAGCTTGCCAAGTGAAATACAGCTGGGTTTATGTTTTTGAGTTCAACACATAAAAATTACAAACACTGTGTAAATTTATTTTTTAACAGTGCAGCCAACCAACTTTATTGGTAGCAAAGACAGGTGTGATTTTGCGAGCGGATCAATATTGTACCAACAGCAGTATTGAGAGCTTCACCCACCACAAAACATGTGCTACTTGTTGTGTTTTACTATCATTAAAATCATGATCATGACTAAGTACATTTGAAATTCCAGCCTTATGTTAGTGTTTCCCAGCTGTTGCAAGAAGCAAAGTCTACTTAGAAACCCTCCTCCCTTCATCACAGGTTGGTCACGAGCACTTAAACCAAAGATTGATTTTTTTCTTTTCAGATTGTTTCATATGAATCTTAATACAACTGAAAGCTCCAGAACAGCTAATGAATGGAGCTTGCAGTAATATTATGTCATCAACAGCTGTTTCAAAGTTAAAGAATGAGCTTTCAACCCCTATAAATCTTTTCATCCTCCTATGATTTTAACAAACTGAGAAGCCTTTAATTTATCTTGCTGCCCCTTGAGAGATCCTAGGTTCTTGGTTGAGAATAACTGCTCAATAGATATAATGTGCTATATATGTAACTAGGACTGGGTTGCATCAGCTGTTTGTAAATCCATCACTAAGTTTGTGTGTAAAGTCTTTTGTAAGTTATTAGTAACTTCTAGCTAATTTCAACCTTTACTTCAATCAGGTTGCACCATTAAAACTTAAGAAATGTCTTATCTAGTAAACACTTTATTAATGTGTAAATCAGTTGCTAGAAAACATCTGTAGTGCGGTCCAATATGAACTAACTAGGTAAACATTAAAGGTGCTATATGTAAGAATTGTGAAGCAATTTACATGTATTAATCGCTTTCTATTGCCAATGAATGAACAGCCTATGGACGGACTCCTATGTGATGGACTCGGCCGGTTTTTCCATGAAAATCCAAAGGATGTGACGTTTATGCGCAGTACCGAGTGGCTTGCCTCTCTCCGGCACCAACAGGGTGCTCACGGCCACCGGTGTCATTAATGAGAAAGGATTTCTGCTATTGCACCTTTAAGTCACTGTAGCATGACAAGCTGTAAAATAGCTTCCAAACAGTTGTAAAGGCCAAAAGATAAAATAAACGTAACTGCTGATCCTTTGTAAATGTAGGCCTAACTTTGATTTATTTACATCCAGTCCCTGTGCCAGAGGAAAATAACTGGCTGGGCATTTGGTTTCCATGGGCAGGTTAGGGTTAGGTGAGGAAATGTGAATGCTTCTTGTTGGCGACACCATTTAATTTACGTAATGTAATACAAAAAGGACCAGACGAATATATACTGCGTTAAACATACAATAATTTAGGACTTGTAGGAGGACACCTGCATGTTCTGTTCGTGTTTTCAACAGCTGCCGTCACCACAACAACCACGACAGATTCCCCTGAAAGTCACCAGATAACACGGTCACTGGTTAAACCGTGTTACAACTTTCAGTGGATTGCATCATGGTTTCTCGTAGCGATGGCAGCTGGCTCCTAAAAGCCTTATCAACTTTAAGTTTAGACATAACTGGTTTGCTTATCAACTTTAATCAATCAGTCAATCAATCAATGTGTTTATTATCTACGCCAACCATTTACGTAAGTTAAACTGTGCTCAGCAAGAAGCATTCACCTTGTAACATGTTCTTATACACATAGTATATTTCTTAGTATGCAGATATCTGCATACCTGGAGAAATAAAATTAGAATTCGTAGTATTCATGCAGTTTACTTTGAGAGGGAAATATCAGATTATGCTAACGTAACTGACCTTATTTGGTCATTTAGTCTCACGTAATGTTTTGTAACTTGAGGTATTTTAGCTAACATTAGCTTTGTCAGTTGGCATTTCCAACTGGAAAGTTAGTAGGTATAAATATTTCGTATCATCTTATCCCTACAGAAGTTGGTGTGGTGCAATTGGTTTTAATCTAGTGATGTGTTAATCTCCACTCAGTAAACAAATTATAACTAGGCTAAATTTGAATTTACGAACAGCTGGTGCAACCAAGGAGTTCATTAGGTAATAATAAAATAACAAAGCAAGGGCAAAGCCAAAAGGTTATTTCAGAAGTGTTCTGTTACTAAAAAAGTCAAAACAGACAAAGGGAAGTTCTATTTTGGAAGAGGAGGGAGGAAAAGGAAAGGTTGTGTGGATCACAAGACAACAATGGAGGAAAAGCAGAGGTGCTTCAGAGTGATTTATTGAGGAGGGTGTGAGCATTTTCAACCAGCGTGGTGAAACAACAGAGACAGAGAAATGGGAAGGCCCAGTCAACAACTGAATGACAGCCAGATCACCTCCCACAGGCCGCCATGTACACCATAAAACAGCAAGATCCAGAGCATGAGAGCAAGTTGCGTGTGAGCAGCAGAAATGTGTCAGCATGTGTGTGTACGTGTGTGTGTTTTTGTCAGAATAACATGCAGGCTTGTGCAAAGTGTATGACTCAGAATTGTTACTGTATGTGTTTGCGTGTGCGTAAATCACATATGGAGTTACTTATTGTCATCTGGCATCGATTTTGGGAGGGCCTTGATGTCCCAATGATTGCCTTCATCACCAATTTCCGCCCCCCACTTCTTTTAATGTCATTAACGGCAAGACTGCAGCAGTTCTTAGTCAATCTGACTGCGGAAGGAAGGCCATACGTGTGCTTCTGGTATGTGGCACTGTACATTTATATATCCCCGTCACTCCCGCACACACAAATGCACACACGTTTCCCTCCTAAAAGATGACATCCCAGTTACCAGGAGCAGCAGCGACAACAACAAACACGTGTTGCTGAGGGGTCCACTTATGTTTTCTTTCATAGAGAGGAAATGCCTCAATATAAACTAAATTAAATTTGACTTTTTTGTGTTAGTGATCAGTGGCAGCAGAGATGGAAAACGGTATCAAATTATTTACTTCAGTAAAAGTAACTAAACTGATCTGGAAAATGTGAGTACTGCATTCAAAACTTTACTAAAAGGTTAACAAGGGAAAAAACACTCATAAACCCCCAGAGAATTATCACCTGACTGCAGTTCCCCACAGGTTTATAGACCATTTTAGCATCTTTCAGCCAATTGTTTTGGTTTAACTGTTTTTTACCATCTCATCAGCATCGTTCAGCAAAAACACTGTATACTACCTGTCCAGCACCAAATGGCAAACAGACAACCTTAGCAACTATCTGGTGAACACAGTGGAGTATTTAGCTGCTAAAGAACTTGATATTTCCCTCAGGATTTGGTCGAGACAAAAAAAAAAAAATCAAAGGAAAGGAATGAAGGTAAAATATTTTATCAAAAGCACAGATTCTGAATTGAATTATTAATTTATTCACCTGAAAACAACAAACATTCAAATAATTATTAATAATAATTATTATTATTTATTATTTATTTTAAGAAGCCACAAGGCTTCTTTAGTGACCTAAATTATCCAGATTTTACTGTTAAAGGTTCAACTTAAACACTGCTTCATAAGTTTATCATACTGTGAGGGCAGTGGTGGCATAATACTGAGAGAAGTGAGCTTGTGATTGCTTGCTGGTTTGATATCTGGACCAGCAGGGTGGGTGAGAAAGTCACAGAGCAGCACCAACCCCTCCCCCATTACTGCTGCTTAGATGCCCCCGAGCAACCCTTTCTGGAGTTGCTCAGAAGTCAACAGATCAGACTGCGGCTGCAGCTTCCTGGTGTGAACGTATAAATCTGTCTTTTCTCGGAAAGCGAGAACGTTGCTCGCAGAGGACAAAAAAAACTTTTCTCTGTTTCACATCTGTGCATTGAAAATGTTGTCCTGTAAAGCAGCAGTTCCCAGCATCGAGACCCCCACGAAGGATCACAAGATAGATCTGAGAAACACAAAATTATTAGAGCAGGGAAAGACGAAAAACACTTTTCTGCCACAGATTTTTCTCTAATCTTTGCTTTTTGTCTTGTGAATTACTGGATAATTTCATCTCTTTAGGCCACTAGGAATATTAAAATTAACAATTTTATTTGTCATCTGTGCAGAATAACACGTCATCTGTACAATGAAATGCTTGAGAACTGGACACAATCAATGGATATATGAAACTAGTGACAAGGGGGAGCAAGTAAGGCCCTATTCACACCTGGAATTAAAACGCGTCTTGGGTGATCCGATCACAAGTGGACAGCTCTAAGTACAGGTGTGAATGCACCCAAGACACATCGAGGACGCATTGAGATGTGATCGCTCAGACCACATTCGGAGGTGGTCTGGGCCGTATGTTGCCACATTCTTTTAGCAGTGTGTACGCAAATGTGTCCTGGGCCACAATGGTGTCGTATTAAAGTGCGAAAGTGGTTTTTTGCAAACAGAAGTGATGTTTGTGTGTATCTGCATATAGAGCAGTGAAGTGAGATCACGTGGTCAGTCGCGATGCACGTGGAGACGCATTTTTATGACACAAAACAAACCGGACCTGACTAGAGGACACCAAGAATGCAAAGAGCCGTGTTTCTCTGCTTCTATAAGAGGATCACATGACTGCTGCATGAACACACACACACACAGCTTCGGTTGACACAGCTTTCTAGTATCTGCAGCCACATGCAGTAGTAGCTAATGTTGCTCGTTCCTTTTCTGCTATTCACTTGTGCGTCTTGTCACTTTGTCTTTGTGTCTTGACACATATTTCACTTCTTCATTTATTAATCCCACTAATGCTCCCAGGTCCCCTTTTCTCCTTCTCATTTCTGAATCTCACTTCCAGGTTGCTGCATACCATTTTTTTGTCACAAATGTTCAGCCTTTACTATTCTCACATTCGATGCCTCTCTTTTTCCAGTGTATTTTTGCTGTTCTTATCTGGAGAAGGAAGAAGAGAGTGCTGCATATCACCAGCATGTCTTATCTTTATATTTTCTCATCCTCTCACCTGATAAATTCAGTGTCATGCTTGGCTGTTTTCCCACATTTCGTTTCTCTTCCTCCACTCCAAGCGGGGGTTTGGAAATGCAGTAGGTTTCTGTCACGCCCTAGATTTGATTTTAACAAATACTATGCAAAACCACAAAGGAATTCATTTGAAAGTCAAAGATGAGGGAAAGCTCTCTGTTTGCTGTATAAGACAAAGAAATGTTGAACAGAACAGATCCTCACAACAGCAGCTTTATCAGTGTACTAAGTGCATTATCAGACTGCTCAAGGCCACAGGAGACACAGTTTAGGATACAGTTTAAATAACAGCGTGTGTACAGTATTGTTAGTAGTGTACATGGCAAGGCTTCAGATGTGTGATACTGCTGATGATGCGTCTAATATTTTAGGGTCAAGGCTTGTCTTAAAAAGCAAACCAGTTATGTCTAAACTTACTTTGGATCTGTGACACTAATGTGACTGCAGAAGTTTCAGTCTGTCTGCTGCTTCTTTCTAACCTGCGGCTGGTTTGAACTGGTCTCAACCACAACATCCTCTGTTGCTCTGTTGTAAAAGTACATCCTGCACATCTTATTGTCTCCTTTTTGTTTGTACACTTCCTATTATTATCCCACTTACTCCTACATTTAAAACTTAGAAGCAGAACTGTAATCAACTGACTGTTTATTTATTTAATCTTTATTAATGCATCATAGCATTGTGCTGGTTTATTGACAACATTCTTCCATCAATGTCCATGTTTTTACAGTCCACCAATCATATATACAGTACAGCACAATATTTATGTGTTTTTCTTTACTGATGGTACTTAAAGGACCAGTGTGTAGGATTTAGTGGCAACTAGTGGTGAAGTTGCAGATTGCAACTAACTGAATACCCCTCCCCCTCCACTTCCAAGCGTGTAGGAGAACCTACGGTGGGCACGAATCTCGCGAAAAATGTGAAAGGCCCTCTCTAGAGCCAGTGTTTGGTTTGTCCGTTCTGGGCTACTGTAGAAAGATGGCAGTGCAACATGGCAGGCTTCGTAGAAGAAGACCCGCTCCCTATGTAGGGAGTAATTCAAATTTCAATATGTGGAATGTGGAAAAATGAAAGTTGTACACCCAGACAAGAGTGCATTATTATGCCAAATGAGTGATAATTCATGGTATTTATAATCAATAGATAAATGTTTTCCTACAGCGCCAAATGGATAGTGTGTTAGAAATGATTGGGTAATACATGATTTGGAAGTTTTTTGTTTGATGGCAGAGAAAGGCAAATCCTGAATTCTGATTGGAAAAGATAAAACATTTTCTAAAGAGTTTCATGATGTAACTGAAGAAGTGTCTAACCAGGTATTAATGGCTTTTAGTGGGAACGACCAATAATAGTGTTTAAAATTGGGAAAGGAGACGCCACCAGACGTTTTGGGACAAGAAAGAGTTGAAAAGTTGATCCTGGGATGTTTCCCATTCCAAATAAAATTCCTACACATAGAGTCAAGATCCTCAGATCCTCAAATAAGAAATTGATTTGTGGAAGTATATTCATTTTTATAACAGAAACATGACCATGAAGACCAGCATCTAAAACAAACTAACTGTTAAGAGTTTTCTTGGCATTAGTAAGAACTGAATGGAAGTCATCTTTAACTAGATGTGAAATTGTAGGTAATTTGGATACCTAAGTAGGTAAAGTAGGAGACTGGAAGGTGAGTTAGAACAAGGTCTTGTATATTATGTAAGTTTATATATCTTGCATCATGTCTTATATAGTGGCATAAGTATAGATTTTGACCAGTTTATTTTATAACCAGGAAGAGACAAACTTGTGGAAGAGATTCAGAACAGAGAGATCGTTACGTCTACGTCTGAGAGGTACAATAAAATGTCACCTGCATAAAGGAAAAATATGATGAAATTTCCCTTTGATTCTGATGGGAGATATGGACTAATGGTTCCAATGATAGAGCAAACAGACCCGGGAAAAGAGGACAGCCCTGCCTAGTCCATCTTGTTAAAACAAAATCGGGTGAACCAGGGTGACCAGTTTGAACACGTGAGGTAGGAGAGGCATAAAGCATGCAAACCATTTTCATAAAGGAAAGCCAAAAGTCCAAAGCCAAAGCATTGAAAAACTGCCCGTAAACAACATTCCGCATGATCGAAAAGCCTTTTCCGCATCTAACAATAAGACCAAGGATGCACATCAGAGGAAGCCTCAATTACATGTAATAAACGACGTATATTGTCGGAGGCCAAGCGGCTCCTAACAAAACTAGTCTGATCTGGGTGAATCAGGGAAGTAATGCAGGAATCCAGCCTCCTTGAGAGTACTTTGGTATACAATTTAACAATCGCAGTTCAAAATTGATAATGGGCGGTAACTGGCGACCTCTGCCATAACACAGAGAGCAATTCAGGAGGAATTCCATCCAGACCGGGAAATTTAGATTTTGGCATTAAATCAAGAGCATCAAGTAATAGGGGCATCTAGTTGGGAAGACTGCATAAAGAGGGTAGGTTTAAAGAGTTCAAAAGCTCCACCATATCGTGACAGTCTTCTGGGGCTTCAGAAGTATGTAATGCCAGGAGTGTACTAGGTCTTTCTGCAAATTCATTGTATTTTTGTCTGGTTTTCAAATGAAGAAATTCAGCCTGTGTAACCTATATGCTGACTTGGCAGAGGACAACATTTTTGGCCTATCCTATCAAGGTTACTTCCTCTTTGATGCCATTCCCTGTGCCCAGCTTGAGGAACAGTGTCTTGCAAATTCCTTACATCCACCTCCGCACCAATCCATGAAGCCTCTTGTACCCGTTGTGCTGGAGGCCACCATGCTGGTGCCTGTGCTGCTAGTGCCTGCTGTGACAGTGCCCGTGACTCTGGATTTGCTGGCTGCTGAGCACTCTCAGCGGTTTTACTTGGTTCATAAACATCAGCATTTATAGCATCTCCATTAACCGGGTACATATCTGTTCCTCTAAACCCATTTTTGGCAATCTCCACAGCAGCAGCCTTTTTCCATGCTCGGGAAAACAGGTTGAAGAATTCTGACTTTCTCAACTTCTGACCTCCAGTTTCCGGAGTAAATTTCTGGAAACAGATTTACTCCCATTTTTAAAGAGGGACTTGTCTGCAGGCTGTAGAAAGTGTGTTGTGTGTGCTGGGTAACACATGACATGCACCTTGTTCTCTTTCATTAAATTTAGAACATTGATGTTGTAGACATGGGTATTGTGTCCACCTGGTAGAAGAAAATGTGGCCTTTCATCTTGTTTGGGTAGGTTTTTCACCCCCCACCCCCCCACCCCCATCCAGGATCAGTTCACTGTTAATCCACCATCTGAACCCCTCACAAGAGTGTTTGGTGGTGCCTGGTAGAGCCATTCGGCTTTCAAGTGCTTGGCTTTAAAAATCACAAGCAAAGGCATGTACCTTTGCTTGTGATTCCCACTGCACTGAAGCTGGCGAGCGCTGTAGTTGTTTCCCCTTTCTCACCAGCTGTGACCTCACAGCAGGCACTCCCTACTTCTGCCACAACTCTTGGGGACACATAGTGGTCCTGCCGATTTGTTTCATCACAGTTCCACAAATGTGATGGGAGATCTTTAATTCCCAGTTCTGTTAAACTTTCCTCGTAGCCATCAAACCACTTCTCAACCACAGTCTGATTTAACCCAGCTGCCCAGGCAGCAGAAAGGACTTCTGTTTTTTTTTTTCATACTTAAATCTGGATGCCTTCTTAGGAAAAGGTCGAACCAGTACTTCCCAGTCTTCTTAGTTAGCTTGGAAAATCCACTCAGATGTTTTTTTTTCTGCATACTGATATGCTAGGGCCTGAATTTCTTGCCTCATCGGTGGGAAGCCTCGCTTGGCAAGTGTCTCAATCAGCGTCACCGGTTCCTCTTCCTTTTCCTTCATCCAAACAGGGTTTCTCCCTGAGACATGTTGATACCCTTTAACTACACCCTTCACCCTCCTTTGCAGTATACATTTTGGGATGTTCCATACACAAGCCAAAAGTTGTAGCTGGGGTAATTGCCCTGCCTCTACTAGTTCTTCATATTCTAAAACTGCACCTTTCATTCTGTCCTCACTCCACTGATTGTACTTTTTCCTTGCTTCCCCTCTTCTTTTCATGACCTTCACATACCCTGAATATGTATACTATTTGGGCCTGTCACATAGTGTTGGATGTGTTTGAAATCAGGGCTCTGTGCCGGCCAGTCAACTTCATCCACACCAGACTCAGAAAACCATTTCTTTATGGACCTTGCTTTGTGCACGGGGGACAGGTAAGGGTTTTCCCCAAACTATTGCCTTAAGTATCATTGTATGGTGCAGCATTAAGATTTCCCTTATCAAAACCATGAAAAATAGCAAGTGATGTCCACATACAGTAGTACATACACTACTGTACTTTTTGCATTGAAGCACCTGGGATTGAGAAACCAAACTGTAGCTGTCCTCTTCTTTCTCTACAGCGCCCCCCTTTGGTTAAAACTGAATAATTAAAGCAAAGCTCACTGTTTGTCCACATAAATGCAGTAGAGCTGCAATGATGATTAATTGACTAGTTGATTGACAGAAAATGAATCTGAATAATTGTTTGTCGTTTTTTTTTTTAGGGAAAAATGCCACATTTGCTGATTGCAGCTTCTCAAATGTGAGGATTTGAAGCTTTTAAGTGTCATACATGATACTAAACTGCATTTCATTGGAATTTGGACTGTTGATCAGACAAAACAATGACATGAACATGAGCTCTAAGAAATTATAAATGCAGCTACTGTTTGTGAATAACTAACACTGCAGAAGACAAAAAACCAAATACACCAACATTAAGTTTTTTTTAAGTATTATTTTAATACTTTTCTTAAAAAAAGATGTACTCCATAATCTGAACAAGTTGAATCTATTGACCTCAATGCCTCACTCACCAACATACCAACAGGTTGTTCTGGGTAAAATAAATCAGAGAAAAATAGCAAAGGGAAAAGAAAACAAAATAAACTCAAAACAATCAAATATGAAAAGGGGAAAAGAAATTAATGAAACATTAAAAAAAAGTGATTATAGAATTGTTAAACACTCATGGATCTCTGGGCCAACCTACAGAAACTGAGAAAACCTCCCGCTTCCAGAAAAACACAATGGCACATGACATCCCAAAACTGTCACCATCCACAGTGGAAACATTTTAAAAATAAAAACTAAAAGACAGAATGACAAACAAGAACCTATTATACAAACTGAAGGAGCTGTGAAGAAGATAGTTGTGGACGAGACGGCTACGAAAGACTAAAAACATGTACATGATGAAAGGAAATTAAAAAAAAAAAAGAAGACAAACAGGGGAGTAAGAAGATGTAAGTAATGAAACGGTTAAGTGCAGATAGATCAAACAGCTACAGAATGATGGGGCCTAGTAAAGTAGTGCCATACAATGATGTGGAACCGCTTCTTCAAACTATTACAGAGCAAACTGCTGCATAACCTTGGATTTAAAAGGGATAAAGGAAAATTAAATAGCAATAAAAACATAGCCTTTAATATAAAGTGAAAAGAAGATGCATTTTACATGTAAAAAATGTGAATGAACTTTCAGCACTCAATAGATTGGTTTTGGCATAGAGTTGAGAGAAAAAAAAAACAAGAAAACAGAAAGAGAGAGAGAATAAGACAGACGAAACAATCCTCTCAATAGAATCATAAAAAAGTTTTTTTTCTTCTTTACAGTAAATTCTACAAAATCAAAACCAGAGCTCAGAGATGAACACAGAGACGAGCTTTGCTCCCCCACAATCCAAATTCCTCTCATGTTCTTTTTCCATTGACGTTTCGTCGTATATAATATATATTCATGTATCTATTTATATATAATATGTATAATTTGTAGGGTGTGATCATTTAGTTTACAGGCCAGAGCGCTAAGGCAAAGGACACACTCTGAAACTTTCAAAAACGCCACCGTTCCTTCCTCATCGCCCTCTCTTGTTGAAGGTCACGTCACCAATGCCTCCACTTCCACAATAAGTGACTGAAGAGAGAGAAGAAAGTGAAAGGAGGAAGCATGTCTTTGAAAAGTGTGTGAATGTGGCCCGGGGGGTGTTTCGTTCGCGCTGTGTCCTGAGAAAACAACAGACTCTCAGATGACTGCTGGACCTGACAAACTAGACCGCACCGGCCCACCCCTCCCAGTTAAAATCCAACTTAAAATACAAAGAGACAAGATTAGGAGAGAGGAAACAACAAAAACAAGAGTGATCTATCCGTTTGTAATTTGTTCCTTTTAAACCCCCTTCTCTCCTCTCAGACATTAGAGAATAAGGTTTTCAAAATTTTCACGTAATTTCTTAAATTAAATCCTCCTCTTCAACACTATTATTTTTTTTTTTTTAAATGTAAAAGTTCTGTCCCCCTTCTTTTTATTCTGCCTTCCTCGTCCTCCTCCACACGGGAGGAGGGAGCCGACAATTGCATTATTTCAGTGTCCGTTTTCAACCTGTCGTCCCCGGAGACCCAGAACCAACAACCATAAACACCAAGCCAGACACCAAAACGTATCTGAGGTTGGAGGAAAGAGGGTTGCTTGTTTTGATGTCACTTCCCCCCCTCTCATTCACATGACACAAGCCAGCTGTTTCAACTACTGAGAGAAAGGGACAGTTACTATTAAGTCTGTGTGTGTGTGTGTCTCTGTGTGTGTGTGTGTATTAATGTGAGCAGCGACCGTGTGTATCAGAGCATTGTGGTCTTATATGCATTTTGTAAATTTGTTTATGTGTGTACAGGTCCTTCTCTCATTCCCATCATCCTTCCTTCCCTCTCAGAAGAGGTTCTCTTCAAAAATAGCCATCAGGTCGCTCTGGAAGTTAATGTCAATGGTGTCAGCCATCTGCAGAGGGGAAGAGAACAAGAAGGAGCGTTAACAGGCTGCCATTAACAATCACAGTTTGGTGGGTTTTTTTTTTTGGGTAAATGTTTGCGCGTACCGCCTCTCTCCTGCGCCTCTCCTGCTCGCGGCGGCGTGCCATCTCCCTCTGCTGGTCGAGAGCGTTCTGTGCGGCTGAGGAGGACGGGGGCGGGGCTTGTGGCTGGGCGGGCGGGGCCTGTGGGGAGTGAGTGGGCGGGGTCGAGGCCAGAGGCGTGGGAGCGAGCGGTGACTGTTGCTCCTGGCGACGGCGGGCGTCTTCTTGCGCCCGACGAGCTTGCTCCATGGAGTCCTCGTCGTCACGGCTACAGAACAAAAAAACAAGTAAGAGGGTGACAGGATGAGGTCAGTATCTTGTGACATTTGTAAATTACTTTAATGATAAGGACGCAATTATTAGAACCAGACCAATACTGCATGTTTCAGGTAGATAAAGATATTATTTGCTATATATAAGCTGACATTTATCCATTTTTGACAAAGATCCCTTAAATTTGGATATTCAAGAAATGTAAGAAACAAACTAAAAAGCCTTTTTGTACTGCTGTTAGGTTACTTATCACTGGACATATACGCAGATACTGATATATCTGAGATATGCTAAAATGTATAAATACATGAACTGTGCTCATAATGACACTACTTTAACAGTTGCCAGGGAGCGAGCCAACTAATGTTTAGTGATTATTACAGCATACTAACGCTTAAAATTTGTCAATTCAACACTTTGCAATGTTTTATATGCTCTTTTTGCGGTAAAATTGTGGGAATTGGGAAAAATTGCAAGCAAAGGAAGATGCGATTTTTTTTAAAGCAACTGCAAATGAAGAGTCATAAGTAATCACTTCCTTTGATAATAAGCAGAGTGCATATCACAGAAACAGCTATATTTCAGTGCTAATTTTTAAATTTATTTTCTGAACATGAGAACCAATGCACTCAACGTTTTATAAAAAAGAAAATACTGTACTTGAGTTCCATTTAGAAGCCTTTATTAAATAAACTTTGACCTAAAAATTAGCACCAAATAAAATCAGTCAATAATGCCATTAAAATGGAATTAAAATACATTTACATAAAAATATAGTTTCATTCCCAAAGTGCCCATTTTTATGTTTGAGGTAGATTTTGTCCATCTTTGCTGTCTGAACAACGTATCAACTTGTATCCTTCTGCAATCTTTTACACAACGTCGCATGAAATACGACAATTGGTCCAAATCACAAGCAGTCTGTTGATTTGGCCATTTCGTGCGGAAAAGTTGAGGTAATTTAGCAAAATTGCACGCTCTCGCAAATATTACAGAGATTTCTTGAATTTGTGTTAACTGTTGTGATTGCAAAATCGCAATTTCCTGGAGGGACTGGCAAGCTGTCGCCACTTCCACATGATCAAATTCAAAGTTTGTAGATGACAAAAGTCAACTCAGGTCTTTGCCCACTTTGAATCTGATGAAGACACAGTAGTGTTGAAACGTTAGTCTGTTTGCACAGTTAAAGGCTGTGAATTAATAGGTGTGCTCCAGTCCCCTTTTTTCCTCTGGATGTTTGCTGTCCTCAAGCTGAGAAGCACCTGATTAAGCTGCATTTCGCTGGAAGATGCACAGAAAACCCTGTTTCATGTAATAACCGCGGTTTGATTCTTTAACCTTGGATCCTTTCTCATCAAGTCCCTCTATGTCCTGCCTCTAAGGACATTTTCAAACCAAAATTCCGTTTGCTTTGGTCTGAATCAGTGGATAAGTTGCTTCTTGCATTTTCCCTTTGGTTCGGTTTGGTTTCACACCGCAAAATTTCAAGCGAACCAAAATGTATCAACAAAACCCATGTGGGAGCTGTCACTCTGTTCATTGGTCAGAAATCTTGTGGGGTTGGCAGGCGGAGAAAGGAGAGTTTGTTTTTCTTCTGGGATAGCTATCCAAAATCTGACCATTGGCAGAATTGACATTTCTTCATAATGGCACATTTGAATGCTCTTCAAGGCAATGTCTCTTCACATTATGCGAAGAAGACGTGCTACTGCCTTCAGTTGGCTGAAGAGGAGAAGGGAGCAAATATTGAGCACGTATCTCACACTCACACACACTCTCACACACACACACACACACACACCTCAACACACAAGGTCTCAATCCAATTGTTTTGGTTTGCACCTAAGCGCGATTGCTGTTTTCACACCTGCCCAAATGAACCAAGGGTGTAAACACAAACAAGCCAGGTGTAAAAAACACCCTAACTCATGCTGTCAGTTCAGCCACTGACTTCCGCTTTCTCCATTACACACTTTTTCCATTTTCCTCCCGCCTACCGTAGCTTTTCTTGTTCTCTCCTGGCCTGTTCAGCCTGAGCTTTCAGCTGTCTCTCTCTCTCCTCCTTCTCCCTGGCGGCCCGTCGGAACTGTTCGAAGCTGTCGCTGGAGGAGCGAACGGAGGACGCCGGCGTGGACTGAGACCTCTGAGCCAGGCTGGCCCAAGAACCCATGTTCTTTAATTTCACATCCTTGGAGAAGGAAGGAAAAATTGGACAGTGACAGGTTCAATGGAGGGAAAGAAAACAGACAAACCAGATGGGGGACTGTAGATATAATATAGCTTAATTTTCTCCATTATCTTCTTATTTTACACTCGTACACACCTGTGTCTTCTTGGAAGCGATGGGAGTTTTGGGCTCTTGCTTGATTTTGTTTTCTTGCTGGGAGCAGGGTGGCGCCGGTGAGTCTGGGAGGCGGGAACCAGGGCGAGAACCATCCAATGGCTTCAGATCTAATCCTGAAGGAGTCATATGAGTGGTGATGAATTGTACATATACACCTTAAATCACTGAATATAAATAACGCTTCTATAATGTGGCTGTAGATAAGTTTGGAAGGAAGCACCTTGCTCCTCAATTTATTTGTACTACTTCTAAGTAAATGTTACCTGCTTTAGCTTTAGATCTGATGGACTATGAAGCAGACCTTGATAGCAAAACGGCAATCTCTTGTACTCACTGTGTTTGTTGTCAGGTTTGTGTGTGTCCAGACGCATGGCAGGGCTGAATGGAGAGGGGGGCAGCACTGGCGACTGGGAAGGTTTCTCTTCTTTGACCCCCACCAGGTTGGACCTTGGGTCCTACAGATAGACATACAGTACATTAACATATAAATAGTCTATAATTAACAATCAGACACAATGTTTATTGTCAAATGATATTTCACAATTAAAACGGATTACTTTTCCTGTTTGTATAAAAATACACACTTGACATTTAAATGAGGCACAGCTGATTATATTATGTGGCTAACACAGACAGTCACTGCAAACACAATGAACAAAGAACAAAGGTGGATCACTAACATGTTTCTTGATCTGTGAGGGAGACTGCTGTCCCATTGTATGGAACTGAGACATCTGAGGAGAATGCATCATCAGGGGAGAGGGGCTCTCACGCAGACAACCTAGAAAAACAAAAACAAATGTTGAAAATGCTCAACCGTTCATTTTAACGCAAAATTAAATAGTTCTACAATGTGGTTATGTCCAGTGATTCCCAAGCCTGTGGGTCACTTTGTAAATAAATGAAGTGAAGTTAAAAAAGCAGCTTCACTGTCAATAAAAAGTGATGCAATTTCTGGCTCAATGCTTTGATTGTGAAGTACTATTTACCTCTGAGTGTTTTGCAGTGCTACATTATGTAATTGGAGCAGCCTAATTTGCAAAGCCCCCAAAAAGTAGCCTCTTCAGCTGCATCTGCTGCTAACAAGACCGTCGCCTTGCATGTTGTCTTGCAAGAGGAAGCTATCTTGCTCCACAACATGGCCAAACGCAGGTATGACACAAAATATATTAAACTTGGTTTCAGTTAAAATGAAACCAAAACATGGACAAAAGGGGTGAAACTATCCACTATTTCACAAGAACAACAAACAGAAAATAGAGAAAAGGTCAGAAAAAATATTTGTGTAATGAAAACATGTTCATCATTTTGTGAACCATCATCTTTATTTTAGGACCTCTTGAGGGTCTGGAACCCTCAGTTTGGGAACCACAGTTGTGAGTATAAATATGTATCTCACCTGTTGGGAAGTGCTCTGCTTTGCTGCGTGGTGAGGGCTGTTGTTGATGTTGCTGCATCTGCTGTACCTTCTGCTGCAGGGCCATCCCCTTCTGTTGCTGCAATGCTGAGGTGTGCGTGTTTGGGTACGGCTGCTGCATGTGCGTGTGACCTGAGCTGTGCCTCTGCGTCAGAGCAGGGGCAGATGTCGTCACAGCCTGTGTGTGCATTGCCGCCACCAGCTGAGGGGCGCCCTGCACGGGAGAGTGCGTGTGCAGCGGCTGGGTCTGCACGGAGGGTCGAACTTGGAGAGACTGCAGGAAGGTTTGGACCTGACTGAGGGGCGGGGTTTCAGAACTGGTGGGTGTCGGCTCTTCGTCGTCCTCCAGCAGGGCTTGGGGCGGTTGTGCCGAGAGGGTACCCAGGATGCCGTGCGATGGGGGGGAAGGTACACGTGGGCGGGGGACAGGCTGGGGGAGGGAGAGTGGAAGCGAGGGCTGAAGCTGGGGTGAAGAGGATGGAGGCAGAGAGGGGAGCGAGGACGGGGGAGGCTGTGGGATTTTCGGAGGCAGTGGTGCTGCACGGTTGCTCGGTCTTGATGGTTGCTGGGGAAGAGCATTGTGGATCGCTGCAAACAAAGAAAAGAAGAAGGAAAAGAACAGATAAAAGTTTTTTTAGACAAAATAGCAACCTGCTCCTGCAACTCTACTCTGCTACTCAGTGTTCTTTTTTCCAGTTGTTTGGCCATGATGAAAATTTGATATCTTCTTTATAAATGTTTGCAAACTATTATATAAAGTTAATACCAGCCATAAAAAGTAGTTTAAAAATTGGGTTGAATATGATGAAAATCAGCAAAAATGCCGTACAATGCAGTAAAAAGGTGTTACTGAAGTACACACACCTGGTGAAGGTATGATGGGATGTTGGTTTAGGAAAGGGTGCGTCTCAGTGGGCGTCTGGCCAGTGGGTGTGTTTGCATTGAGGAGGCCAGAGGCGACGGGGGCACCAGCAGTAGTAATGGTTGGATTGGGCTCTGTGTTCGGCTGTGTCAGGTGAGGGTTCATGAAGTGGGCCAGAGGATCAAATCCAGAGCCCAACAGCTGGGAGGAGTCCAGAGAAGGGACAGCGACAGGGACAGGAGGAGGAGGGACAAATGGTGGTTTGGACTGGACCACTTGAGGCTGTGTTGGAGGATGAAGCTGAGGAGCTACTGGGCCAGCTACGCTACTGAGGGACTGGTGGTGCGGTCTCTTGCTGTCCTTGTTAGTCGAGGTCTTCTTCTGCAGCTTGGGAACCAGCCCTGGTAGACAGAGACAGAGGAATATAAGATGTTTGGAGGAAATGTTGTTTATGCTGTAAGTGTGTGCAGTGCGAGTTTTTTTTTTTTTTACCATTCTCAGAGTCATCACTATCAGAGGAGTCACTGCTGCCTGAAGATGAAGATCCCGTCTTCATCTTTGTCACATTTGTCATTTCCAGAGGCTTCTCTACTGCAACAAACGCACCCAAAACATTCAGAAAGAGACAGACTGACGGCTCCTGTCTCATTTGTGTAACTGCAAGACATACAGCCGGTGTCATGGAAAATACGACTGACCGGGGCCAGGATACATGCATGAGATCAAAATCATGATAATCATATTTTTCCAATATTAACATATACTGCAGTATAGCAAAAGTATGCTGCTAATGTAGTGATCTATGAGGCAGTCAGAGACATTCCTGTGTTGTCTAGAAGCTGTAAAACCAGAGGGACTAGTCTTCGTATGTAGTCTTGAAGATGATTTGACAGTTCAGTTGAAGGTTACACAGATATAATTAAGAATGGTAGAACCAGACAGTCTAATTTAAGAGCTTGGGCTCACATGAGAATTGTTGGAATCACAAAAGTCATGTGACAGGCCCTTACAGTGCATGTTAAGACCTGAGCACAAACAGCCTACCTGACGGCTTTTTCTTCTTCTTGAGGCAGCTGGAGACGTATTTCTCCAGCTCTCTCAGCGTGGAGGGCTTCAGCGTCTCGAAGTCGATCTCGATCTCGTCCGGGTTGGAGTTCTTCAGCGAAGGCTCACGTGTCTGGATTATGTGCACGACACGGCCCAGTTTGTCACCGGGTAACTTGTTGATGTCCAGGCTCAGCTGGCGCTTCTCCTCGTACGACATCGGCTTGCACCTGTCAGCGGACACGCCCCCAAACACATCTGGGGAGGCACATGTAACAGCAGGTTGATACCGGATCGTCGTTTAACGAAAATATAAGCTGATCTGGTACACAGACACTTGTATACATACCTATGTCATCTCCTGCTTCAAGAGAGGCTGAGGGGACGAGAGGGGTTGGCCCGGTCTGAGGGGGCACAGCTGGACGACTGCTTTTAACTCCTTCCTTCTTACTGTTATTGACAAATGATTAGATTAGCTTCAGTTTACGCAGCTGCAATAACATCGCTCATCTTATTACCTCTGCAAAACCTACCCGGGTTTCTTCCTGTCCTTCTTTACAATGATTGGCTCTTTGCTGCTCTTGCTTTTCTTGGAAGGCTGAAGCATCACAGAGGGAGGGGTCTCCACAGGTTCCTCTGCTCCCATCTTCTTCTTGTGCTTTTCTTTCTTCTTCTCCTTCTTTTCCCTCTCTTTCTTCTTGGGCTTGCTGACCTGCGGCTGGGAGAGTGCGGCCAGCTGCTCATGGACAGCCTTCAGCTAGACGACACAAACACAAACACACAGACACAATTGTGGTGTTCAGAGACACAAAAGACAGCAGCCTTCGCATTTGTTTCTCCGTGTTTCAGCATTTACCCATGTTCGGCAAAGCTGTTCTGCATGGCCCACCCACCTGTTGTGTCTCATAAGCCTCCCTCCCCCTTCATTTTCCATCCTCTAACCTGTTCCTGTAACTCAGCCAATCGATGTTGCCTTTCATGTTCTGAGTCTCCCACCGAGGACTCCGATTCGGAGGAACTGGAGCTATCATCTTCCGAAACAACAGAAGGAGGCGGGGCTTGTCGAGTGGAGGGGGCAGGGTGGAGGGCCGATGATGGGGTGGGAACAGGGGCGGGCTCCTCTGGCTCATCAGGCATTTTGGCGAAACGCATCTCAAACACGTCCTGTTAGGACAACAGGAGAATTAAATGCACTAATTGCAATGACATATCATTCTTTCCATAATATACATTTTGAAAATTTCCCTTAAAAACAGAATTAGAACAACAGAATAACAGATTTACCATGCTCCAGTATATATAAAATGAATACTCTGTTTTATAGATACTCTGGATTAATAATACATTTGCAAAATGTCTAAAAACATTAAGATGATCCATGTAACTGTACCCAACCATACACACTATATGACCAAAAGTATGTGGACACCTGAACATTATACCTATGTGTGATTTAAAAAAAATCTCATTTCAAAACCATGAGCATTAACCTGCTGCTATAATATGGAGTTATATTTGTGCCTCATTCCTGAGCACGCGCAATGGATCATTTGGAGCAAAGAAAAAGACTCTTTGCAAGCAAGAAATCTTAAATGCAAAGAATAATTTAAACTTAGCAATATTAGCAAACACACATTTAATGAGGACAAAATAGATTTTTGTTTATTCAGTGCTCAAAATGTCCCGCCATGTGCTCAGGAATGAAGCACAAATCTGGGAAGGATTACAACAAGAGCCTGGCAGCAAGGATTTGCTCTAAATCAGGGATAAAGGGGTGTCCACATACTTTTGGTCACATAGTGTATACAATGTTGATTATAGTTTTGCTTGACACTATGTGTGATGCAATGCTTACCTGTAATTTACGTGCCATGCCAACCACATCATGGTCTGGAGGATTATACTTGTAACAGTTAGAGAACATCAACCTCACATCTGCTGCAAATTCTTGAGCGTCTCTGTACTGTCTGTTGTCCAGCTTTTTCTGAAGGAGACAATCAAACCAAATGGAGCACCATGATCAAAAACAATCCAAATCCTCAAAGTTTTAAAACTTCTAAAACTTCTTCGTTTTTTTAGTATTACAGAAAATCTGAGCGTTGTTGAAGGATATACTGAACCTCAACATCAACCACAAAACTATCCTTAAAACCAAGTATTGATAGCTGAAAAGTACCAAAAGTTCGTACATGATGCTTCATCAGATTCATTTTTGTTACTTATCCTTTGATCACATATGTCTTAAAGACACCAGGTCCATTGAATGTTGTTCACCAATCCACATAAAGTCACCTTGATGGTGCTGAGGTCCATGGGGTGCTTGATGATGTCATGGTAGTCATGGAGGCCAAGAGCTTTTACGTCGACAGGCTTGTAGAAGGGCCAGGCGTATGCTACGTGTTTCTTGGACAGCATCTCTCTGACAAGGCGCGCGCAGGACCGCAACTGTTCATGACGCTTCGGCGTTGACATCCCTCCTGTCTCCAAACCGCCACCCAGGTGGTGCTGAGAGTCCGGCTGCAACGCGTCTTTTTTGGCCTGCTTCAATGGGCGATTGCTCTCTCGGCGTGGCCGAGTGTCAACGGAGACGGGAGATGATTCACTGAGCTGGTCGTTGGCTGTGGGTGTGGTGGTGTCTGCTTTCCTCTTTTGGCTCTTCCTCTGCTGCTGGAACATCCGAGATCAGAGGTTAGCAAATGACAACAAATCAGCCTGTGTTTAATAAGAATGGAACTCTCCACCTCCTTACCTTGATGAGGGCGGGGGAGCTCTGCAGCATCGGGGTAGGGTGGAGGCCTGGGTGTGTTGGGGCCGGAGGTGGAACAGAGGTCATGCTCTGGGCCAGGACGTCTTGTGTTGAGAGGGGGAACGGGGGTCCCAGATGGGGTGCGTGGGAGGTGGGTGTAGGAGGCACGCGTGGGGGCTGAGGCTGGGCCAGCGGCAGGGTGGGAGGGCCTTGAGGGGTGGATGAGGCATGGGTCTGCGGGGTGGTTGGAGGGGATGAGAAGCCTCGTGTGTGGGGGGTAGTGGAGAGGGTTGGTGAGTCTTTGCCTGAATCTGACTTAGAGATCAGACCTGGACGGAAGAAGACAAACTGAGTGAACACAAGAACATCACAATGACACCAACCATTCTTTCCCAGACCTACTTTAAACCTGTCAGACAAATTAAGTAAATGTTTCATATTAGGCATTGAGGATGAAGAGGAGAAACCAGTACAGACAACATTAAAACCATACATACAAGCTTAATTGGTTAGGTCGGGATAATTTACTTCTCCTTATAGTGTCAGACTAACACAACCTTCCGCATAATGTCATATTATCTTTGCTATTGAAGAGAAGAGGGTGGTTCTGGAAGCGACAACAACAGTATGATTCTGACATTTTTTAAAGCCCAAATAATGTCCTAAAATCATACCGGTCTCTCGTCTGCCCCCACGCCGTCCCTTGGTTACCACGGGAATCTCCGTCTCCTCCTGCGGCATCTCTGTGATCTTCTGGAGAAACTGCTTTTCCAAGGACTCCGCCATTAACACAATATCATCCCCAGGCTAAACAAACAAACACATACACATGTTTAGAAGGCATGAGCTCTTTGTACAGAGGCCTTCTTTCTTTATCTAAGTGGTAAAATTGTTATAGGACAATGTTTCTCTTCATTATCTGAACTACAAGATCAGGGAAGTCACATGTGAGCAGGACTGCTTATGTGGCCAGTGGCTGACCTTGTTGTAGATGTAGCAATTTGTGAACATTGTGTTGAAGTCTTGGATACACTCCTGGGCATTCCAGTAGTAATTGTTCTCCAGACGTTTTTTTATCGTGCCCATGTCCATGGGGACCTTGATGATTTTGTAGTAGTCCTTGAGAGAGGGAGGCAGGTAGAGGTAAGTGCAGTGATAAGTACACTGTCTGGACGAAAGTAAAAGAAAGAATCTGAGAAACAAAGACACAATGCATGTACAAAAAACAACCACTCTCATTTGCTTTCTTTAGCCCAAACCAAAAGAATTAGATGATTAATTAATTAACATTTAACTTGTTTTTAAGGAAGAAAATGCCAACCATCTGCTGATATTAAATGTGAGGACTTGCTGCTTTTCCTTGTCTTACATTATAGTAAAATAATATCTTTCGATTTTGGACTTTTGGTCACACAAAAAAAAGGACATTTAAGGAACATTTTTCATTATTTTTGATGTTTTATAGGCAAAAAGATTTACAGATAAACCGAGAAAATATTTGGGAGATTAAATCGATACTGAAAGTAATCGTTAATTGCAGCCCTGTATTTCACTTTCACAAACTCCACAGCAACAGCAAAAGGCTTTTTTTATGTTATCTTTATGAGTTCAAAGAATTTTTCAAATTTTAAGAACAAGTTTCTCAAGTCAGTTGTCACAATGTGCCAATTTAGGAAGACAGTCTAGAAAAAAAAGAAATGCTGCTTTTTCTGGAGCATCAATGCAGAGGAACAGGACAGAGGCGGATTTTATTTCAGGGTGACACATCTACCCACACTACTGTGTACTTCGCTGCCGCTTTGCATATAAAATTAATGCAGTGGCTATTTTGATGCTATCGCTGTTTTGAACTATGTACTTTTATTACAGGCATGCAAACACAAACACGCGACTCACAGGCAAATTGAGTTTGATGGCATCTACAGGAGCATGGAAGGGCCATGCAAAGTTGTGTTTCCATAAAGTCTTCATCACTACTTTAAGCAGGTACTGAAAAAGAGCAAAAATCATACAATATCAGTTAAATTTAAGTGCAAACATCAGACAAAATTTACATGAACAAACACACAAAAACCTCCCCACCTGTAGCTGATTGGTCTGTCGTTTGGGTCTGGAGGGATTCCATGTTTCAGGGGCTGGAGGGTTGTAGGGGAGAGGTGGTGGGTCAGAGGGAGGGTTCTGGCTGCTGCCTGCCTCCAGGCCGTCTCCCATCGCAGTGGTGGGTCGCAGTGGCTGAGCAGACAGTTTAGGCAGATTTGACCTGGCAGGGGCAGGTGGGACCGGGGGGAGCCCCCTCAGGCCATTACACTCCTCACTCGTCTCTCTGAAAGGACGATCAACAAAAAACATAATCACCGCTTGCACTGTTGTTACCATTATTAGGCTTGTTAGTGAAGCCAACTCTGATTCATCTATTTCAGGATAGGTAGGTAGCTAGGACGTCTCAGCATCATTATAACACCTCAAATCTGAAATTGGCTTGTCCGTTCTGGGTTACTTTAGAAACATGGCGGTGCAACATGGCGGCCTCTGTGATAGAGGACCCGCTCCCTATGTAGATATAAAGGCCTCATTCTAAGGTAAAGAAAACACAATTCTTATTCTCAGGTGATTATACATTAATTAAAACATACTTATGAATATTATATTCCATTTCTGCCAAGTCTGTTCTGCTAGATGCCACTAAATTCTACACACTGGACCATTAAGAAACAAAGTCTCTGTTTACATATGTAAACAAATGCGTCCAGACCAACTACAACTTGTTGAATGTCAGACTCCTAAATTAAATATTGACTCACGGCTGATAATCAAATAAAGACTGTGAGCCTTCCCGACAGTGCTTAATGTTCATGTTTATGTACATTAACATGTAATAGCAAATGAGCCATTCAGCTGAATAATGGACAAAGATACAAAATAATGAGGTGATGTATAACCTAACACTCTACGCGTAGTATCTGCATGATGTCCATGATGTCCATCTGGCATTGACAATTCACCCCATGTTTGTTATTTTACAGCCTTGTTGTGATGCTGGACTGGACAGAAGACAGAGGCTGGGCTGTAGGTACTACTGAGGTGAAAAATGAAGAAAGGGGAAATTTGCCACCGGGGAAGCTCAACATGTCTATCAAACATTTAGTCGACAAAATAATCAATTCTGACACATTTAAATATGAAGAAGACAAAATGTTTTATAGCGACTTACATGTTTGTCTCCGTGCAGCCGCGATCTAATTCAATTGTGTGATCATATCTTAGTTGGTGAGGCAGCGATCTCCTGAGGTAAGACCGGCGGTTTGACAGTGACACGCTGTGGGGGCAAGGAAACGACAACACACAGAGAGGACCGAGTGTCACACCTAAGAAACAGAAATAGAGAAATGAGAGATTAAAATTGAAGTCAAAATATCACTTGTGGGTTGTTTCTCTGCAACAGTATCAAATCAGATAACTACATTGATGATACACTGTCAGGTAAAAGGTAAAGGTAGGGTAAAGGTTTTGTGTTTAGAGCCCATGATACAAGCAGTTTTTCAGAAGACTGGCACAGACAGGTGTTGCAATCCTTCATAACATGTTTGAAATTTGATGTTGCTTAAACTGACATAAGAGTCTGTCACTTGCACCTCTTTTTCCAGCCAGTTCATGATGTGCTAATGAGAATCTCCACTATTCTCATGTGAAATCAAGGTGTGAACAACCCACAGAGGTTAAAAAAAAGAACGGGACTCCCCGCTAGTCAGAACTGATGAAGCCTCTTAGATGTCCAAACTTACTACTTTTAGATAGCAAATTCAAAATGTTTATTAATTTTTAAAAAGGGAATTCCCTTGATCTAACTGGAACTGACCAGATGAACTGAGACTGAGACACAATACACACAGTACACAGTTCTTAGCTCTGACATACTCCTAACCCACTTTTGTAATAAAAAGATTTCAGAGCTGCAAGATACCGCTTCAAGTCTCTGCATCAGTGTGCCAGACGTCCCCTGTTTATTACCTCTTATTTACTGTTGTTGGCTGGGCCTTTCTACTCTGCAAGCAAGAAACCCTTATTAAGTGTATTTTTGCTCTTCTGTCGATCTACTTTATGTCTGCTATGCCTTTGTTTTCCCAATTTATGAAAATGTAAACACTATGGGCTATGTATGTAAAGAGATTGAAACTTGTTCTTCTCTTCATTGCCCGGGGAATTAAAGAGTACAATCAGAGGTTTGTAAGGAGAACATAAGTCTCAGTATTCCCATGATTATTTTATCATTTCTATGTGGCGATTTTTCTTATGTGCCTATAAGTAATTATGTGGGTATTTTACAGGTTTTATGTGCTATAGTTTATCTTGTGTGGATTTACATTTGTGTGACTTTAATTCGAGCTAGCTGACAAGAACTGCAATCTCCATGGTTTTATTTATGAATACACTGAACCCTGACTGTTTTGACTGACTTTTGATAGTGTATGTCACAGTTCCCAAAAGTGTTTTTTAGTTATTTCTATGTGAGACACTCTTTCCAATGCTCCAAAGTAAATAGCTTGCCTTTTGTCTGTCATTTTCATCCCTTGATGACTGCTGAGTTTCCACCAAAGACCTAAATCTTCATATTTATATTGATTTATTAACTCATTCGAGGCTATGTATGTACACATATATACAATTCTTGCAAACATTGTAAGACAAATGCCCATTTTCTTCTACAGGTCCATATTACAAGTTATTAAAAAGCTTTTCAACTGTATCATGTTAGTTGTGTCTCTTCTTATAGATAGAAACCGAAACAAAAACTGTGACATCACATCACTAAATCGTTGTTGTCAACAGGCTTCCAGCCATTACAGGTGGTGTAGATTTCAGACATGAATCTACACCAGAGTTTAGAAGAGTGGACTATAAATGGGAACAGCTTTCTTTATACACAAATATTGTGATTTATGTTCTATGAAACCAGAGGTGTCAAAACCTTACCGTGAATACATAATATCACGTCTAACTGACCAGCACCTTTTCTAAACATCTAATCATGTACTAAGAATCTAACGTTACTCAAAAGACCCAGTCGCGACACTGAGCAGGTGTTTTGACATAATGTATACAGTTAACGTTAGGTGTAAAGCAAAGACTATATCGGAGATCACTTTGACTAACGCTACAGTATCAAACATCTAGAAAGAGAAGCGAATAAACGTAATTTGACACCTAAATTAACCGTTCCACAAAATTTATCAGCCATTTTGCTACTATTTCGTATCACGTAGCGTTGTGTTTCTCATACTACCGCTAACGTTATGTAAGGATAAATGAATATTTATCACAAACAATGAGCAAAAAAGCACACTTTATTGAAGAATAACTTCACTGCTACACGGTGTTAACGTTACACCTCTGCTAACCTTCCTTGACAGTACATCGCCATGTCAACTGTGAGCAACTGACATCTCCGGACGTAAACGGCCTTTCAGAATACAATTTGGACGGGACTGATATTCTCGAAATGACGTACGTCACACTTCACATGAGCTTCTGCGCCATCTTGCGTAAACTACGCTGCCGAGGGGACGTAACTTATGTCACGAATACGGCCTACGGGGCTACAAACAAACAGCCAAGCAGCTAACTGGCTAGCAAGATCCCGACCTGCAGCTAACGTGCACACTGACAGCACGGAGTGTCCAACGCCACGAAAACGACCTTAGCACAAGTATTACGAGAAGAACGACACAACACAGAATATGCACAGCAACACCAAATCGCGCTAATTTAAAAGACAGATATTCATCTATCTCGTGTGCCCGAACCGGTGCAAGGCCTGAGAAGACAGCTCATGCTCCGCTTGCCGAAGCGCACACTGACAGCGCGCGAAATACGCCACCGATGTCCCTTGTGAAGCTTTTACCGGATTCCCGGGGTTGTACGCTTTCGTTTGATATATCACTGGTATCTACACAAGGACATAAAATGCTATTTTTTACCTTCTTCAGTCGGTTGTCAGCGCTCGCAGACCTTCCTCGCCCCAAATCCAGAACAAACAGTCCCGTTCGACGTCGATGACGTCAGACGCACGGGGGCAGGCTGGACGTTGTCAGTCGAAATGTCACCCAGGACTCCACCCCCTCCCCCGGGGTACATCATGCAATACTCTGTAACAGTTTCGGCGAGACAGCAGCTAGTTTATCATAACACAAATGACGTCTTCGATAGATTTACTTTAATTTACAATCCAGGAATAAAAGCCGAGTGAAAAATAATCTCATTACGCATGTTTAATTCCTAATCACCACCACCGGCTGGCGCTAAATGCCTACGGTGCGCACCGAAGTGCCATTACTTTTTCCCCCCAGAGCAGTACATACTGACAGACGGCAAAATCATAAATTTAATGACTGAATTACACCTTTCGCACTCTAGTGTGTTTGTGAGGCAACAGCCAAACCTTCTGTCACAGAATATGACTTCTCCAGTAGATGGTGACATGTATATGCAATTACTAAAATGAAATCCTATCAGTGTGGAGAATTAGGCTACACCTCAGTCTGGTATTTGTGACAGCAATAATTAACGTGTGGGAATGAGGGATTTAGTTTGCCGCCTTGCGTTCAAGGATGGTGTTAAATCCAAGGAAGATGTAATCACATTTGACTGAGTTTGGCACGGTCATCCAAAGTAGTGCAAACTGGCCAGATTAAGCTAGTATGGTGCCATGAGACAAGCTGCACAACATGTACAAGAGACTTAATTACTAGCAGCTAAATTAATGTAAATTAACACCATTCTGGGTTGTAGCTAAAAAAAAAAAAAAAAAAAAAAAAGAGTGCCCTGCCCATGAGCCTTCACACCTTTGACATTAATACAATCACTGACAAATGCATGTTAAAATGTAGAGAAACAATGAAACAGTCATTTATTCAACAAGTTTATTTCTTACCCAGTGAAACAAAACCGTTACATGATTGATATCCACTCTAATAATCCCATGCTTATCCTACAGACAATAATCTCAATTAACCAATTCACCCTAGCTGTAAAATAGAAAGCCCACCTTGTTCCACGTTTTACCAAAAGACTGGAAAATCATCCATTCAACCATCATAAATACTGGCATGAACAGAATGCTATGGCATGTGATAAGAAAAGAAAGTATATCTCTCAACTTTATAATACTCAAGATTTCTTAAACAATTCTAAACAAATAATCTAAATTAAGAACAATTTTAACAAAGGCACAAGCAAAAGTATTTAAAAGGAATAGCTTGACATTTTGGGAAGTATGCCTTTTCTTGCCAAGTTTTAAATGAGAATGTGACACGTCTGTGCTGAACATGGAACTAGAGCCAGGAGTTGTTTAGTTTAACTTAGCATAAAGATCGGAAGCAGGGGAAAACCACATCACAAGACCACACGAGAATCCATCTTGTCCGGCTTCAAGTTATGCGGTTGTGTCCAAACTAGGGATGTCAGTGGTTAACTGTTAGTCGGTTTACCGCCAAGAATATTTTTGACTGGTTTACGCACGTTGGTCTATAGGTTAATTTGCATACTAGGGTTGGGCACTGAACTCGTTACTTCACGTTAGTTCAATCGGTGCCAAATTTCAGTACCTTGCTGTACTGAGAGTAAGCGCAGCCCTGAAATAATTAAAAAAAAAAACACATTTACTGACCGAAGCGTCTCACGCGGAGGCTCCGACAGTGACAAGAGCACCAACCTGCAGATACAAAGAGACGTGACAGATCCATTTTACCAACCTGCACGTCGGCTAGCAGCTAGTTAGCATGGCTAGCACCGTTAGTATAGCTGTGCTGTGTAGCCTATACGCTGTATAAAATATTATGTCATGCCATTGAGAGCAACTGTGACTAAATGCATTGAAAACACTTAGAGGTGAAGAAGGATAAGCTAAAAGTCAACATAACCTGGACAGACAAGCTAGCTCCGACCACCAACAGCTGGACAGCTCTCACAAATGAAAGCTACATCACAACTTTTCTTAGAAATTAACCGGTTAGTTATCGGTTAATGGGCATCTGTCTATCGAAAGCAAAATTAACCGAAACTGACATCCCTAGTCTGAACCACCGGTGGTTTGGACCAATTGGCATCCTATAAGGATTCTCGTGTAATCTTGCGAATCCAGCTGCCTTGCAAGGTAAGACAGTGATAGAAAGATGGTTCATCCAATCACCTGCCAAGTATTTTTCAAAGTGTCTGCCCTTTTCTAAACAGTTTCCAAGGACAAGTTCTCAGGTGGTTCTGTGTAACAAGCCATCTGGTACTTCAGGTTACCAGCCTGGCTCTCTCCAAAGCCCCAAAATACACTTAGCAACTCCTCTAAAGAGAGATGGTAGGCAGACATAAAGACTATTTTTTTCTATCTTCTCATCAAACTCTTTGCAAGAAAGCCAATAAAAGTATTTCCTAAAATGTCAAACTATTTCTTTAACAAAAATAACTATTTAAGTTCAGACTCAATAGACGGTGACAAATTTCAGGAGCAAAATATGTAGTTTTCATTAATGTGCCTGGCAATAAAATTGGGTTGAATGGGACTGTGGGAGTCAATGACTGGTCCAGACTGATTTTAAGGTCAACAAGTCACACAGGGTGCAAAAGTCATTCGTCATTCTTTCCTTCCTCCTCAACCCCTGCTGCCTCCACTCTTTCCTCTTCATCCGCTTCCTGCTCGCCCTGTAATCCCTCGTCGCCAATCTCATCGTGTACCACATATCCCTCTTCCTCATCCTCTTCTCCAACTTCAAAACCTTCCTCCTCTTCCTGGTTCCCCTGCTCCTCATCTTCCTCCATTTCTAGCCCCTCCTCCATTTTTTCCTCCTCCTCCTCCTCCTCTTCCTCCTCCGCTGCTGCTGCTGCTGCTTCACCCTCGGCCGCCTGTTGGTCCTTCTCTCCCTCAGACACTGTATCATCTTTAACTGGTGCCACCTCAGTCTGGCTGTCTGCTGTCTCACTGGTTAACTCCATCTCAGACACGTCCATCACCATGGAGTCCTCTGGATCCTGGTCGTCCTGGTTACCAATGAACGGGTTTTCTCCCTATTAAAAAAAAAAAAAGTTTGTAAGTATATTTGGTTGTCTAAGAGCCCTTGCATTCATGATGAGTTAAAATGTAAATCTGTGACTTCTAAGTGTCTGTGTATGCATGTTTCATATCTCCATCCCACAACAAAGTATTTCTTTGATCTTTAGCTAACATTTAACCACATTTTAGTAGCCTATAGTTTAATATTGTAGTATTGTTTTAGATGAAAGTGGAATCATAATAGTGTATACTGTGTTATCATTACTCCAGGATCTGAATTTAGAGAGTACCATAGATTATTTTCTCCAAAAATGCTCATCTTTTACTTTCCTAGATGAGCCATAAAATTAAAATCATGGCCCTGGTTTAATTTGTGCTTGCATTGTATAATTTATACTTGAACTGTGCTCTATTATGAGTGCTGGCACATTTTTCTTACTGGCAGTTAAAAGCAAGATGGCAAAATATGGCACACAGCAGCACTTTGGTCATTATAGTTCCTCCATTATTAAATACTACTGTATATTGCCTTTCACAATAGAACAAAAAACAGCAATATAGTATTCAAATATTTTTCCAATTATTAATAAATATTCAAATATTTAATTTTCACCATTTTATTATCTTGAGTATTTACACTAGAATTAAAAAGAATGAAGGGCACCCAAAGTGTGATGTGATGAAACTATTGAGGGCTGTGTTCTGGTTCTACTTGTACTATGGCTGAAAACAAGCAATGACGCTGTGACCACAAATTCTTATCTTTATTCCTGTTTGCAATAAAAAAAATATATTGATGTGACATTAGTACATTTAAAGAACACTAGTAAATTCAGCGCAACTATTCAGAACATGCATTTTGCTTGTCAACCCATGTCCGCATGCATGATACTCTACATACCTTGAGGTAACTCTCCAGCTTCTTGCCAATGATTTTGTGGTTAAGGATACTGCGAGCGACTGACAGACAGGCCCTCTTGGACTGCTCCATCATACCCTTGAACGACAGAAAGGACAGCCCCGAGTCATACGCAAGACAGAGCCCAAAACATCCAAAGAACAAACGTTACATCATCTAGCATCAGCCATAGGGGTGTGACAGTACTTGTACCAGACCAATCAATATAGGACTTCGGATTGGTGCGTCTTTGCGCAGTTGGAAGACCCTCCTATATCATCCTGTTTTGGATCATTATGGTTTTTCCAGTAAATTCTAACACCAAAATACAAAGACTGTGTTACCTAATTTTTTGAAAGACAATGTACAAATGTTTGAGTGCCTTAATTTGAATTATGTCCCCAGAGTCTAAAATTTTAACAATTACACAGTCACACCCCTAATAGCCAGGTACTTCATGTTCACTACCTGCCTCACATTCAGTCTTTAGCTTTTCATACACCTTTAATTTCACAACTGATTATTAAAATGTCTTGCTCAATGGGCCATACCTTACGGTTGTAGTTATGGTCCGGTGACTTGATATGTTTCTGTATCAGATGGGGCTGCATTGGAATGAAAAGGTCACATGCTGCGCAGTGGGCGGCTTCCACTTTCCTCATGAAGTGCTCCATACCAAGATCTACATAAAAGTGTGAGAAATATCTATAATGAGCAATCAGGTGACTTCTTCCCTTCTGTCTTACATATGCACCAACACACACTGCTGCTGCTGCTTACCCCTGGTGAGGTCCTGCTCTTTGTACATCTGGCAGATGGAAGCGCTGTGGTTTTCCAACTGGCTAACCCTCTGCTCTGTTTTCTTGAACTTGTTCTGCAAGTACTCCTAGAAAACACAAAAGGGCAAGTTTTTGTTAGTTTACACCACACATGGGGCAGCTGTGGCTCAGGAGGTAGAGCGGGTTGTCCACTAATCGGAAGATTGGCGGTTCGATTCCCGGCTCCTCCAGTCGAAGTGTCCTTGGTCAAGATACTGAACCCCAAATTGCTCCTGATGGCTGTGCCATCAGTGTATGAATGTGTGTGAATGGGTGAATTGACTCGCAGTGTTAAAAGCGCTTTGAGTGGTCGGATGACTAGAAAGGCGCTATACAAGTACAGTCCATTTACCATTTACATACAACTTTGCACAAAAAAATAAACTGATGTTTTCCTATCAAGTTTACTATGCTTGTATGTAAAATAACACCTAAACTCTACAGTTAGAGCTCTAATCTTATAAAGAATTATAATTATATAATAACGTCACAACATGGGTGTAACTTACTCTTAAAAAGAAACCAGAACCAACTTCAAATAAAATGAAATTCAACACAATAACCCAGCCATGAAAACCATACATGTGAAATACTGTTTAAACTCATAGGTGGCACTGCATAATATGGAGTGAAAATTTGAAGCCTGAATATTTGAGGCATCAGCCCAAACTAGTTAATCAAATGTGGCTAGAAAATTCTGATTTGGGCAAAGTCCTGCAATTAACTGTACTCTTATTTTAGTGCATTTACAAAGAGCAAATGTTAAAATACACATCTGTTTCTTGTAGCATCTGTGAGTGTGATGTGTGTTGTGAATGTAATATTAATCCCAGTCACCTGTAGGAAGTCTGTAGTGGGCTTGGACAGCTGGCTGGAAAGGAACTTAAAGTGGTCCTTATGGAAGCGACTCTCAAGATGAGTTTCCATTTCCTCCTTGTAGAATGAACGGAACTTGCACACAGAGCATGCAAACATCACCCTGGAGGAAAAATACAAAATTAAGAGCCTTCGAATTAAAGGAAAAAGCATAGTGACATGAAACAACCCATATCACTACACAGACCTAGCTTTGTGATTGCAACAAAACTATGGGTGTAGTGATGTAAAGTGAAACAAAGGAGAAAACGAGACACAATAAACTGATCTTTCTAATAAAAGAAAACACACCTCTAAATACCCCTTTAAGTATCTAGTATGCCCTCTCACCTTTCCAGGAAGCCCCTCCTCTTCCTCATTTTTGGGGGTTTGTCCTGACCCTGGGCTGGGATCTGTTTTCCTTGTGGCTTTTTCTTCACCTGGGAACTATCCTCCTGTTTCGGTGCAGCTAAGCACAAGTACAAGAACAGAAGTTAAGTATGCCACTGTACAAATAGCTGATGTATGCAGGGAAACAAAGAATGTCAGGGGGGAAAAAAAGTGAGAGGCAATCGTAGTTAAGCTTACCATTATCTCCATCATCAGTAGGTTTTGTCTCCTGTGAAGAAAAGCATCCCAATATTTATTACATGTATAAAAGCCAATAACAACTCAACTGGATTTGAGCAGACAACTATGAGGTTTAGCCAAGGGCCAGCTTGTTCCAGTACTGTTTGTTAGAAATAGAATAGCTATGTTTATAAAATTGGTTGTTGTGTGAATTCTTGCCATAGCTTATTGACCTGTGCAGTAGCCCAGCTTAGACCTACAGTATATATTACATGACCTATGTATTCAATGCTTGCTATGCTACATACATAGCTATGTGATTAATAAAGCCAGACAAAAGTTTTTGACATAACACAATAAGGAAAAAACTGATTTGATTGTATCCAAACAAGCTTGATTTACTCACCACAGCTGCAGTCTTTGGTTCACTGTCATCACCATTTTTCTCTGTTTGCTCTGAAGTAAAGCATAATAACAAGAGCCAAAGTCAGCACAAAAACTGTGGTCTGTCATGTAATTGGGTTGTTTATTTCCAGTATAATCAAGTATTTCTATTGTGTTTTTTTAAAGTTACCTTGGGTTGCTTCTGATTCTGCACTCTCAGTCTTGTTAATCTTTGACTCTGGCTCATCAGCTGTAGTAAGTGTCTGCTTTCTCTTCTTCTGGACATCACGCTGTGGCTTCACCTGCTACAATAAACAAAATCATTTTGCACTCACAAATACTTGCTAACAAAAACATATCAATGAATTAAGGTGCTCTGTGGAGTTTTTTTAATCAACAAAAATTACTCTGTATTACTCAACATGCATTGTGCATATTCTTTAACAAACATGATGAATGCATTTCATTCCTCATAAAACATTTGCAAACCTAATTCTTTTAACATTTTGAATCCTGAATTTTATACATTCTCATTTACTAGCTAGCAGTCTTCTTTCTTGCCCTTGCTGGCACATTGCTGCACATTTCTTGGGGCATTAGCGCCACCTGTCAGTGGAATAGCATTAAAACCAGGGCTTCTGCATGTCTATCCTCATGTGTGTGCATGAGGCAAATATAAGGGGGACCCACTAATAATAAAGCTGCTCCATAGCATTACTAAATAGGGATGTCCCTCTCAGGTTTTTTGGCCCTGATTTGAGTCCTTTAATAACAGGCTGCCAGTACCAAATACAATATGATCATCTCAGGATACCCCGACTACTAGAGGTCAAAAACTCCACAGGGTACCTTTAATGCTTGTCAAAGCCAATAAGCACACTTGACACGTCTTCCTTCTCTGGGCATGTCCTTACCACTCGCATTACCCTTATTGTGAGATTACCCAAAAGACAAAAAAACCCAAAAAACTTTACACTTAACACAATTAATCTAACCAACCTTAAACTAAGTTAATCAAAATATAATTCCCCAAGTCAAATCATTTGACACCAACGCATGTAAACAAGAAAGAAGAGGGCAGGGAGAAGTGTCACTTGCCTTTAATGTACAAAAAGGGCAGTTTAGCTCCATGAGGCATTTCTGACCACATTGAATAAGGGCTGGGCGGAGATGGAAGGGCAAGTGATGCGTAAAATGTGTGTCTGGGATTATCTGTGACAAATTGCTTTGGTGGCACATAGCAGGTACTAGCACGTGAGGCTGACTTGCCATTTGGTTGAGGATACAAAAAAGGAGGGAATCGCAAAGGGCTTAACTTTTGCCCAATGTCTGAAGAGGGCTTCCTAATTTGGCTGGAGGTACTTACTTTGTTGAGGGGTCTCTTGCGGCCTCGCTGGCGGCCGGCCCGTGGGCCCCCTCCAAAATGCCTCCCAGGAAAGTCGTGAGGCCCTTGAGTGGAACCCTGATGGAAACCCCCACTCTCAGGGTACATGCGGTTGGACAGGAGGGATGGGAGCTTGCCTCTACCACCTCCTGGAGAATGGCCACGGTGGGACTGGCCAGCACTACCGCTTCCCCGCCCACCTCCTCCTAATGGAGTGGGGTCTGACCTGCGGCTTCCAAACCCTCCTCCAGCTCCTCGACCCCCAGCACTTCCACCCCTTCTGGGGGAACGTCGGCCTGCTCCAGCCCATCCTCCACCTCCAGAACCTCCTCCCTGGCCACTGGTGAAGGACTCCCTCATATTCTGTCGCATTTTAGCGACTCCATAGGAAGAGGAAGGGCTGTCGAAGCCTCCTCCTCCCCCTAGCCCAATTCCCCCTCCGAAGCCCGAGCCTCCTCGCTGACCCAACAGCATGTTGTCCCCACGGCCATCGCCATAACCATAGCTACTGCCGCCAGATCTGTAGAGATCTCGGGAGGAGGTGAGAGCGGAGGCACGCGAGTCGAAAGACTCGTACTGGTCAAACCTGCGGGAGGGAGGGAGGGAGAGGGGTGATAAAGAGCAGAGAGCAAGGGAGGCAGAAAGGCAGTCAGGTTTGGATTTCTCCACCTGCTATTCCTTCTCCTCCATGGTCTCGCTTTCTCCATTTATTTTCTTGTCACTCCCAGCTTTATTTCAGAAACCACATTAGATCAGAAATTGGTGATCCAAATCATGTTGGTATTTTATTGTATAATACCGAATTTTTCTCTGATCATTACATTTACAGAAACTCATCCAACCACATTTTCTGTTGGAGGTCAAACAGTATCCTGCAGAGGAGGGGAATTGCAGTGTTTTAACCACTATTCCTTGTTAAAGGATTGGCCATGAAACCTAAAACAGACATGAGCATGGTCCATTAGAACCAATGTCTGTCTTGAGACAGATGCAAGAGGGAAAATATCATGGGAAGTGACTGAATTATAGTAAGTACTCAAGAAAGGGGATGAAATACAAACTGGGCTTTTTTCCAGGGGTAAGAGTGATTTTGTAGATACAGCTGGCAGCCTTCAATAAACAATTCAACAAAAGTAATATCAGGCCAACACTTGTAAACTCATCTTTATCGCGTAACCTAAAGCCAGAATGTAGGGTTAGGTCACATGGATGAGAAAAACAAAGTGTGAACAAATGAAAACAAAGTCAAGACAAAAGGCAATGTTCAAGGAGCGCTAGGTAAAGAAGGACTGGCTTCACGTGCAAGCATGCCAATCTGATACAAAATGGAAATGCTGGTCTGTACTTGTACTTCCAGCAGAGGGGCATGCATTTTCATGACATGTAAGGTTTTGCAGGAACACAACACTTTCTTCCCAGACACACCAGAACATAGCAAATGGAGACCGATCGAAGCTCCCTCAGATATTGGGGCATTCAAATGCAGCCAGTGAGCAACTCACACCTTCTCCACCTCAAAAAGGAATTGAGACATAAATATTTTCACCAAGGCTGAATGCGCAATGTATGTAAATGTCTTAGCAGGCTTAAACTGCCAAATTTACTAGAACAAGCTCTCCATTCTGAAACAACAACTAGGTCTACAACCTCATTGATTTTTGTTTACAATTTTTTGCATATATTTTTCAGAATTCTGTAGCATTAGATGGCCTACGTGTCTTTTAATATCATAGCAAAATGTGAACCAAGACATTTACTGAGATTCTTCTTCAGATGAATCTAAAAACAAGCACAACATTTAACTGGTTGTATATTGTCCAGGCATGAAGGAAAATTCAGAAACGAAGTTCTCAACCCACCACATAGGTTTTTCAAACATGAAAGACACTATTGGGAAATGTAATACTCTCAATGGCATGTATGTATGTTTGTGGTATCTGATGACTGATGAAGACAGTATGGAGCAGAAAAAAAGAAAAAAATTCTTACCTGTCTCGAGACCCTTTCATACCACCCTCCAACTGAGTGAGCATGTCCAAGCGCTGGTTGATCTTAGCAATGACTGCATCTGCATGTGTGCCTGTGGATGAGAGCAGGGATGCTCCCGAGAGCCCTCTCTTCATATGGCTGCCTCCTCCTCCTCCATACCCCCCGAGCCCCGACATGGAGTCCTTATAACCTCCCCCATACAGGTCAAAGCTCCCAGAACCTAATACGGTGAAGAATTAAAAGATTTGAATATGACCATTATCCCATCCCTTATAATAATAAAGGGGTGGTTAGATCACTAATCCCTAAATCAAAGTGGATGAACAGAAATATGATAAAGTCAAATGTTAATCATCAATTGTAAATAGAGCAAAATTATTAATTTATTGCTTCACAAAGTAAGGAATTGAGCTCTCACTCAGATTAAAGGCTGCTTCCAACCTTCCTACTTTAGTTGACAAATTGTTAGAAAACACCAGTAGTAAAATCACAAGCACTGTTCAATTCAGTACAGTAACTCTGGATTAGCTGCAGACCTAAAAGAAATCACAATGTTTGTCTTTCATTGTGTAATCATACATAATATAGGCGATGACTTATTCACTCACCTCTGCTGCCCGACCCTCCACCTCCCCAACTGGAGTAACCTACAAGAGAGAAAAGATTGATGTATACAAATTGAAGAGTAATATCTCATACTTTTAATACTTAGATTTATTTGGTCATCCGAGTAGTAAGATGCCTAACAGATTACAAAGCAAAACCCACTGGACTCTTAGGTTAAAGAGGTTTTCCTCGCTGTAATCATTCCTCCTGTTCATACTGGCTATTAAAAGATCCCCCTCAAATGTGGTTTCAATGTAAGTGATGGGAGGTCAAAATCCACAGTGTGTCCACACAGTCATTTTGTGCAAAAATGTATTTAAGGTTTATATGAGGCTTTAGCAGTCTGAGTTAGTCATATCACGTGGATATTTGACACATATACAGTCTTTTAGGCATAATAGTCCCTCTTTGTCTTTCCTCGGACAGTGTTTCCCTGCTGAGCTGCAGTGGAAGCGTGGTAACAAAAAGAGGGACTTTCCACTAAAAGACTAACGTTGAAAGATATCGATGGCTGAAGCTTCAGATAAACTTTTTAATTCATTTTTGCACAGAAGGAGGCTTGTGGATATCGTCCCCCATCACTTACATTGCAAGTGCATTATGAAGGGATATTCTAATGGCCAGTATGAACAGGAGGAATGATTACAGCAAAAAAAAAAAAAAAAAAAAAAACTATTTCGATGTTTATTTGGCCACCTGACTATTGTTTTCAGACTTGAAAAACTGTGAACCTATCCTTTAACAGCTGAAATATGTGTCAAGAGTCTTCAACTCTTCCAGAGAGAGTCAGTTTGGTTTTCTATAGTTTATTATTGGACAATGCATCTGATAGCTTGCTGTTTTGGTAGCTTATTGCAAATGGTGAATCCAAAACAATTGTAGAGCAGCATTAGTGACGGTAAGGGTTTTAGAAGCATATTTGCTGAGACGGCCATTTTATAGACTAGCCTTTAAAAGTCAGTTTTTCCCCACACTGACTCCATTTTAATGGAATTAGCCTGTTATCCTTAGTTAGCAACGCAGCTAACACACCCTACAACAACACAACAATGGGCTACCACAGTCCTCTATTTTGGCTTGATAGCAAATAAATAGCCCGGTGGCGAAGTGGCTAACCTGCTCACATAGCTCGCAATGTTGCGTTCAAGTTAGCTAATGGGCCTTGTATGCCGTTTTGCGTTACGACTTTAAACGATTCCTATTACCACAACAGATACGAAAATATAACCTCACAGTCAGCAAAAGCTTATTCGCATCAAGTTACAACGAAGTGTGGGTTGGTTGCTGTGCTGGACGGCTAAAAATCAGAACTAGCGGACAGCTAACTGTAATGTACGGAGGCTAAGCTACGTTTGTCGGCAACAAAGCATGTGGCTAACCAGACAACTAATAAACGTTAATGACTGCAGCCAAGGCAAATATATCTGCACCGGATATTGCAAGGTTAGTCCGTTGCGTAGGTTAACAGCCAATGTATATCTACCAGAACCGTAGCCTCTGCCGTCCATGGTATTTTCGTGCGTTGCTCGGTCGACACAGATAGCCCGGTAGCTTCTTGAAGCAGAGTATCGATCTCTCTCAACGGCAAGACGTAGCGACTCACTTTCCATACGCCAGAAATCACGTGACTAACATGAACGCGGCGTCGTTACGTCACACGTATAACGGACGTACAGCGGTTTCTTTAAATTTGAAAATGAGTTAAATAAATAGAATGTATTACTTGTATTAAATTAAACCCAGCTTAGTACATTTAAAGAGCAATATTTAGTGACTTAACACAATCTACAATAACAATATAATTAATTATTAATAATAATCTGATAACTAACAAAAGAAAGGACGTTTCTTTAAAACTTACTCTTAGATTTTACCCATTTTTCTCCTCTGGCCCGCAATCTCCTCTGCTCGAGGACACTAAGGTTGTCAATGATTTCACAAGCTTGTGACGTGATACAAATACACATGCATGCACTTCTAACAAATGTACACATAAACACAAACATCTACCCTGTTCCTACATTCACACACACACACACACACACACACACACACACTTTGGTAAGGCACTTGGTAATCTATGATCATTTCTGCACCTCTCTCAAAAAGTTTGTAAGATGGATTTTACTGTCAGATACAGTTTTTATACTGAGCCATGAAAACATTTACTCTTGTATGACCCTAAAACCCAACTCCATGATTCTATATGCTTATGTAACCACTTGTTATAGTAAAATTAAATTGTTCACCCTTCAGTTTCTGTTGATACCTGGATAGTGTTACATTTTGAGTTCAATACATTTCCTTTAGTCTTGTTTATTTCTTCTTGGGATGCAAGTTTCATTTTCTTGGTTTAGTTTAGTTCAGTTCAGTCAAGTCAGTAAGTTTTTTCCAGTCATCTTCGTAGTTTTAGTTCAGTTAGGGGGCCCCTATATTTTTGCTTAAAGTTACTACAAGGAACTTTCACTTTGTGTTGATTTTGGCGGCCCCTGTGGACAAAAGCTGTAGTGTTTTTCAGAATGAAGACTGCATTTCCCATGAGCACCACCGCCTCGTGTCATAAAGATCTTGATCTGGCTGATCTGGCAAATGAAAGAAAGATGCAACTTATTTGTAATACTATTTTCTTTTTTAAACTCAACTTTGCGAGATGCTTAGTGACGAGGCAATGTATGTATATGTGGCTTTGTAAGATTAATAATTGTAATATGACAATGGTGAAACAAAGTAAACTTTGTTTTAGTACCATTCATAGACCTAGGTTACATGTAAGACTGCATTCATCACCAAATCTGGCGATGTGGCACCTTCCCGCAGGGTTGTGTGGAGGTGTGGGTGTGTTTATTTGTATGAAACAATGAGAAAATAATGTTTTATTTCTCTGATTCACTCCTTTGTTCTCGTTACTGCCGCTCCCTCTCTTCATTCACTCTCTAGCTCACTCGACCACCGCTGCTTTCTCTCTCTTTCTCTCTAGCACTCATACTCTCAGCTCGCTCGTGCTCTCTCTCTCTCTAAAATGAGTCAGAAAGCCGACAACAAGTCTAACTTTACTTTTAATTGTGTTATAGAGCATCTTTGCTTAAACCTAGGTTGTGTTCATTTTCATGACTGTGAATTAAAAAAAAACAATAATAATAATAATGAGAACAACGTTTTACTCCATTGGAGCACAGTGTACAATGTGATACACTTCATTGCCTCTCATGCCTCTTTTAGTCTTTAGAAATTATGTGTGAGTGTAATATAAACAATAGCAATAAAATGAGACATACTACTTCTACTCCTACTAATTAATAAAAATAAATAATAATACAACAACAACAACACTTTTGCAGAGCTTGCAAAAAATGTGTGTGTTTACATACACATCTTATTACTTGTCAAGTAAAACATTTCCAAATTAAGCATCAGAAAATTGCCCCAAACTGCTAGGAAAGCTTGATAACTGGGTGGTCCATTAGCTCTCTTTTGAGAAAAGTTTTAGTTTAAAAAAAGAAACCAGTCTGCTGTAATTTAGCTTGAATTTATTTGCATGACAAAACTATATGTATCTGTGTAGAGGGGGAAGAATGGCAAGAGGGCTATGTAAAGTTATCCTCAATGTAAAAACAAATGATATACAATGAACTGTAATTATATCAGACATAATTGTCAGACAAACAAAAACAAACAAAAAAGCAATAATGAGAAAAATACTACACTAAAACATATAAAATAAGTTTTAATTTTAAAAAAGAAATCAGTCTGATGTAATTTAGCTTTAATTTATTTGCACATTTACAACATCATGGTAAAAACTAAAAAACTAAATGGATCTGTGCAGGGGAGGAAGAATACCAAGAGGGTTATACACAGTTATGTATAATGTATAAAAAATATGATATACAATGAACTCTAATTATATCAGACATTATTGTCAGACAAACAGGAAAATAAGCAATAACAAGAAAAATATGCCATTAAAACGTGATTTAGCTTTTATCTATTTGCATATTTACAACATCATGGCACACAAACATACAATAATAAAACTAAATGGATATATGCTGAGGAGGAAGAATGGGTTAAAGATATCCCCAATGTACAAAAAATATGACATTCACAGAACTGCAATTATATCAGACATGATTGTAAGACAAACAAGAAAAAATAAACAAGAATAATAACAAGAAATATGCCATTAAAACAAAATATAACAAGAAAAGTGACAATGGAAAATTGAATGGATGTTTTCACGCAGCAGTTCACTACCTGTTTGGCAGGAAGTTAACAAGAATATCTGACAAACTAATATCAGCATTTTAATCATGTGGTAGGCCTGTATGAACAGATTGCAACTGTAGATGAGAACACTGTGTCTAACCACCAGTATTTGCTAAAGGGGGAAGTAGATGTCAGAAAGGATAAAGGACAAGTATTTCTGGCTTTTTGTGACCTCCATGTTTGGCTGTACAACATACTCTGAGTTTATAGGTGCCTTTGCAGTACGCAAGTCAATCCAGTAAGCCATTACACAGTGTCTTCCTGCTGCTCTGCTGGTTCTGTCTGTGCTGCAGGATTCATGACCATGAGTGAATTGCTGTCATAATGCGAGCACATCTGCAGGGCAGAGAAAACACATGACATAGGGAACACACACACGGACAAACACTAGAGCTGTGATAATTAGTCAATTACTCATTTAGTCAATCAATACAAAATGAATTGCCAACTATACTTTGATAATCAAATAATAATTTTGTGTAATTTTTCAAGAAAAAAAATACCAAAATTCTCTGGTTCCAGATTCTTAAATATGGATCATTTCTGGTTTCTTTAATCTTCCATGATAGTAAACAGAAAATCTTTGGATAGTTGACTGTTGGTCGGGACAAACATTTGAGGACATTAGTTTGGGCTTTGTGATCATCATTGTTCACCTTTTTTGACATTTTTTCATAGACTGAACAACTTAAACAAAATAATGGACAGATTAATTGAAATAATTGTTAATTGCAGCCCAAACATACAGACACACAAAAAGTAATTTCTAGGTCTCATGTTTGTACTCACCTGTCCAGTTTGTGCTATGTCACTTAGTGGAGTTTTTCTTCTTTCTGGATTTTATTGGTCAGATTATGTAAATAATTACTATTAAAACAGACTTATTAAGTCAACAAGATTTTGAATACAGGAAATGAAAGATTTTCAAGTCTTTTACCTCATCCACAGGTAGAGGAGAAACACAGCAGACAGGACCAGTAATAAAAAAAATATTTTTACTGCGTTCATTATCAATACTGATTTCCCTAGAGCTGGAGAGAGATGGATGTGAGATGTGAGTTACCAGTGTAACATATTTCAGAGCAATGAAAAGTAAGACTCAGGACTGTATTTCGTAGGCTTTGGCCCCGAACTATAATTATAATGTCCACAGTTTTCATTTTCCTTCTACCAAATGTAAATTGGTAAAGTGTCTGTGGTGGGTTGGTATCTATTTTATTAGATACTTAAGGGGGTATTTTGGAATAATTTTTTGTACAGTTGATATACATTTAAGATTAAAAGTGGGTGAATTATGTTATTCATTAAAAAAATTTACACACGGGGCGCCCTGGTGGCCTGATGGTTAGTCCCCCCCTGCCCCCCACCACACCGACCCCCAAACAAAGGCAAAATGCCAAAAAAATTATCTTAAAAAACAAACATTTGCTTCACTTTTTACTGTAAAAGTGCTTCATTTCAACATTTCAAGCCACACTCACCTTTGACAGTGAGAGTCTTTTCACTGGAGCTGATGTTCTGGGGCGTTTCTAAAGCGCATGAATAGTTTCCTGCATGCTGCATGCTAACTGGGTCTAGGACCAGGTGTTTGTTTTGGCTCTCTGGCAGGGTCAGAGGTCGACTGTTCAAGTACCAATTGTAGTTTGTGTTGTCAGTCAGAGGACAGCTGGTACTGCAGGTCAGTGTGACTCTCTGGCCCTCTGTCACCACAGCAGGATGCAACTTAACTTCCAAGTCTGAAAGATGGTTAACAAATCAATTAACAAAAAAAAAGAGACATTTTTTAACTTCAGACCTATTTAACACACAATAGAAAAAGCAGAATGCAGGGCTCCTACCCAGAACTAAAAGGTGAACTCAAAAATTAAATTTGATCTCCTACAGGTTTTTGGAAAGGTTAAAAATTGTACCATGGATCGGGTTGTGTACTTTAAACATCAACATGATATCTGTGGTAATATTATAGGCAGCACTGATCTGAATTTGACAAAACAAGGAGCAATTATGCATTCTTACAGTTTTTATACATCACAAAATACATCAGTCGGGATCTGTGTTAACTCACTAAGCATGAACCAGACTTAGCTGTTTTGTAAAGATATTAATGAATATAATCTGCTGACTGCTGCTAGTGTACAGTGAGAGAGCAGAGAGAGCTTAAGAGTTACCTGTAACAACCAAAGTCACTCCAGGCAAATCAGACTTTTTCTCTTTGTAATATTCTGTGACACTGAATGTGTATTCTGCTGAATCGCTCTTCTGCAGGTTATTGATCGTCAGGATGTGGTGGTTCTTTATGTTGTCATGATACTTTACACGACCTGTGTTGTTCACACTTGCAGCATCCTTGTAACCACCTATCTCTGTTTTATACCATAGTTTAGTCCAGTACTGCAGGTTGTCCAAATTAACTGAAATGTTCACTGAAGAGCCTTCCAGGGCACAGATTCTGCTGCTGACATAATTCTGCTTCCTGCAGTGCTCTCTGTTCATGCCTGAAAAATGGATTTAAAAAATAGATTAGAAACATTCTCCATTCACTTCTGTGGTTGAGAAAAGTGACCAGTCTTAAAGGATAGGTTCACAGTTGTTCAAGTTTGTTCTAAAACAACAGTCAGGAGCCCTAATGAACATTGAAACAGGTTTTGCTCGCTGTAATCGTTCATACTGGCCATTAAAAGATCCCCTTCAAATGTCCCTTCAATGTAAGTGATGGGGGACAAAATCCACAGTCCTTGTTTTAAGAAAAAAAATGTATTTAAAAGTTTATCTGAGGATGATATGAGGCTTCAGCCATCTGAGTATATTTATAGTTACAGTCTTTTTAGTAAAAAGAATTCCCTCTGCGCCTCGACGGACAGTGTTTTCCTGTTCATCTACAGTAACAAAAAGAAGGAAGTTTGAAAGATGTTGACTTGATTTGGAAGATTGAAGCTTCATATTGTTTGTCTCCCATCATTTACACTAAAAGCACATCAGGATGGGATCTCTTGAAAAATTGTGAACCTATCTTTTAAGTGAAATGCAGAAATGCAAATGCTTGGGGCATCCTGGTGAAACTAGGTATTTAAGAATGTGTAACTGCAACATCCCTGGTTAGAGTTCAACCTTTGTTGCATGTCATCCCTCCTCTCTCTCCCCTTATTTCTTGGGGGGGATAAGGGGAGAGAGTCACCTCTCTACTGTCTGGTGTCACAAAAAAAGGAAAATACCCCCCATAATACATAAATTAAATGTTTAAGTTGCATTTTTAACTTCTGTCCATTATTTATACTTCCTTATCCTTTGCAGGGTTGCAGCGGGCTAGAGCCTATCCCAGATATATCACCACTCTATCACAAGGATGTGAACACAGAGACAGACAACCACAGAGGGGCATTCTGACTTCAGAAACCCACACAGACGCTGGGAGAACATGCAAACTCCACACCGAAAGATTTCCACTGATGGAGTTTCATTCTGTGAGATAACAGTGCTAACCGCTGCACAGCCACAGTAATTATTATATGGGTTATTATTATTATTATTATTATTTAGGTTATAATAGGAGTAAGTTAAAAAAGAAGGTTGGCTCATACTCACAGACTTCAGCAGAGTGCAGATCTTCATTGCCTTTTATAGCGCAGATGAATCTTTCCCAAGACGAGCCAAAAATTGTAACGACTTGCATCTCGCATTGACTGTTTAACTGTCTGTTCATGTACAATCTATAGGCAGTATGAGGGTCAGCCATAGAACAGCTGGTGGCACAGGTCAGTGTTAAATAGGTCTTCCTAGAATCATAGTTAATCTGAACACGTACTTCTGTTGGGAGACAATAAATTAGTCACTGTGATATATTTGAAGGTATGTGTGTATGTTTGTGAAAAACCTAACCTCTGGGATATGTGATGGAGCAGGGCTCCAATATCTGGTTATCAGGACACATTCTTCCTTTGGCGTAGGTCACAGTGAAGCAGGTCGATGTGACAGAATCTGAGCAAAAAGAAATGAGTATTTTTAATGTTGAACTTAATAATAATAATAATAGTCATAAGATTTATCTAGTATCTGAATGATTGAGTTTTTCTTGAAAGTAAAACATATTAAGCTGAGGATTTTTTAATGTTGTCACTCACCCACTGAGACTTCAGGAGCTCTGAGATGCTCGTAGCCTTTGATAGCACAGGAGTATCTGACTGCTTTGTCACTGCTGACCAGCTGTTGGTACCAGGGAGACCAGTCCTGATAGAGAAACTCTCCGTTCTTGTACCAGATGTAGGCTGCAGGGTTTTCAGTCAGAGGACAGCTGGAGCTACACATCAGTGTTACCGTCTGTCCCTCTGTGGCAGGAGTCACCTTCACCTGCAGGTCTGAGATGATGGTGAATACAATAAACATTCATATACTGACGCCATTCTTAAAGTAATACATTAGTAACAACCGCTGTACCTGCGACTTGGAGCTCAGTTTCGTTAAACCCACAGCGATTTGGTATATCTGTCTCGCTGCAGCAGTAAACCTTTGCATCACTCTCTGTCAGATCTTTGATCGTTAGAGTGTAGTTACTTTCTTCAGACATGTTGTACGTTACACGATTTCCTGTTGCAGACAGCTCATTCAGAACATACATGGAGCCATTACCGCGTACAGTGAACCATTTCATGCTCGAAGTGGGACGTTCAGCTGAGCAGGGCAGATCCACTGATGAACCTTTTAAGGCACAGATGCTGTTTGCTTGTCCCTGAACACCTTTAACAGAAGCTTTCATTAGCAAACATGTAGACAGATTTTATACCTTTTGAATACTGGATGTTTACTAATCATGATAGTAAGATATACAGTAAATTAAGGACATTTGAAGAGCTCATGCCAGTCGTTTATGTGATAATCTTGAGAATTGATCTGCATTTTCTTTTGTTTTTGTATAATATATAAATAAAATAAAATAATAATTAATAAATGTATTCAGTTCTTTCAAATTTTAGTAAACATAGTTTTCCACAATAACCCCCACATTTATGTAAAACACTGATCATTTTCCCCTTTGATTTTTACAGATTACAATTAATAATTGTATAACACGTATTGTACATGTCATGTTTATAGTTTAGCACTGTACAAGAAGAGATAAACAATAATTCATACCTGAGATGCACAAAATGAAACCCACAAACACACAGACAGCTTCTGCCAACAACATGGCTGTTGTAGTCAACCCGTCCAAGAAGAAAACCCAAATAAATAAAAAAAGCAAAAAAATCATGTACCTCACCGGTCAAAACCAACAGTAATCTTTTTTACAAAGAATGTTTGAAGAGAACAAAATGGACTGCTGGTCAGTGTGCAGTTGGCGGAAAAACAACATGCAGCTCTGACATCTTCCTTCCTCTTTCAGTGATTAATTGATCCTCGAGTGTATTACAAGACAACATCTGTGAAAGTTTAAGTCACATTTTTTACACGGAACATTATCTTGATTGCGCCTACAGATAAGTTTGATAAATGATAGATTTGACCGCACTGTTTACACAATGTCTAAATTTTGTAGATAGCACACAGGAATTAAAATCAAGCTTGTCAAAAAGGCAGAGGGCTGAGTGTTTGTAGCTTTTTTGACTTCTACATTGTGCCCTAAAGGATAGGTTCACAATTTCACACACAAAGTCTGTCTTAAAACAATAGTCAGGTGCCCATTTGAACACTGAAACAGGTTTTGCTGTACAAAAATGTACTTAAAAGTTTATTTGAAGCTAATTGGGGGCTTCAGCTCTCTGAGTTAGTCAAAGAAAGTGGATATCTTCCACACTTACAGCCTTTTTAGTAACAAATTCTTTTCACCAGAGATGATATTTTGATGGGTTTTGACAGCACAGGGGTTTCCTGCATGCTGAATGGATCTAGAACCAGGTGTTTTTTGTTTTGCGTCTCTGGCACCGTCAGAGGTCGACTGTCCAAAACGTAGTTTGTGTTGTCAGTCAGAGGACAGCTGGTGCTGCAGGTCAGTGTGACTCTCTGGCCCTCTGTCACCAAGGCAGAGTGAGCAAACTTCACTTCCAAACCTGAGAGATGGTAAGATTGGTCACTCAATGAAAGAGACACATGTTGCTTTAAGAAACTTGATGTGATGTGATGTGAAAACTTGAAACCTCCAGTGCACAAACACTGAGAATGGACTTGGACTGAAAGTACAGTAGTGTATTGGCTGGTCCTACACCTACTCAATTTAAAAACCAGTATAAATACATTTTTAGAAAAACATTCTAAAACACATGAAATACAGAGAAACTACTGAATGCTTTTCAAAATTAGGTGATAAGAGCCCCTAAAAATCACCCTATCATATAAATGTAACATATAATCATATAAATGTAGCTCAAAATACAAATCACCTCTAATTCACATACTAATATTTAAACAGGAAATGCCAATTATCTATCAGTAAAAAACTGAGTGTAGCAAGTCAAGCAAAGATATGATTTAAAATGCCTTATACCCATTTCAGACAGAGGTTCCCACAGCAAGAAGAAGCTTCTGAGTTTATAAAAAGTCTGACTTACACTTTTTAAAACCTGGTTGTAGTTATATGTTAAAAACATGTTTTTTAAGGTGTGACCGTTGTACAGTCTACATACATCAAATTTGATGTCGTACCCAAGTTTATTAGATCTGTCGCACAGCGTGGCTTGCAATAAACACCACTATTGCCAAATGTGGACACACTATATTTCAGTACCTTGCAACTGTTGCAGCTGATTCATGCACAACTGCATATTTTATCAGCAAAAGGCATCTTTACTGAGTTCATAGAGAGTTTAGACATCCACCCTCTAGTTCGTATCTGCATATGGACACTGTCAGCATGTGTCAAAGTCTCTATCTGCTCCCACAAAGATGTCTCTTTAGATTATGACATGAGAACTGTGGACCACAATATCTGATTATATGTACCATGAAGAAAAAGCATGTCCGATAGTTAGATAGATGAGCAACCCCAACCACGCTGTATCATTTTGTCCTATAATGTACCAGAAACTATGACTCATGCAGCCCAGAAACTGTGATGAAGTGACTTTACACCTGAAACAGATGGCTGGACACAGTATCAGCCTTTCAAAGCACAAATATATGTGCAAGATGTGTCAATGCTTCACTTCGTCATGTAAAAAAAAAGCCTTCTTATGTCACACATGTCACGTATTGAGCAGGTTGTGACTACATTAAGTGTCTGTCAATCTGCCAAGTATTTAAAAGTGCTCTAATTATTTAGAAAAAATGATTTAGAAAGAAGGAATAGTCAAAATTGAAACATCACATTTTGAGAAATCCTGAATTTTGGTTCCTTCTACTTCACTGGATTCAACATTTTCCATAATGCAACTTGAAAACAGCTTTGATTAGACCCTCCCTGTCCAGTAAAGCCCACGGCAGTAAGTTGTTTTTTTTAATCACTTGTGCTTTTCTTCATTAGAATGGAGACACAAAAGAACTCTAAAAAAAAAAAGTTCAACCACCTCTACTCCTTGTATCCTCACCATTCCGATGTCCTCCCTCCCATTCATGCACCTGTATACCGTCTTGCTCCTACTGACTTTCCTTCCTCTTCTCTCCAGTGCATACCTCCACCTCTCCAGGCTGCTCCCTATTCTCACTACAGATCACAATGTCATCCGCAAACATCATAATCCACGGAGACTTCTGCCTGATTTCGTCTGCCAACCTGTCCATCACCATTGCAAACAAGAAGGGGCTTGGTCCTTGATGTAATCCCACCTCCACCTTGAACCCATCCGTCACTCCAACCGCTGTCACACTGCCCTGTTACAATAAAACGCCTCCTCTCTCGGCACCCTGTCATATGCTTTCTCTATCAACATTCTCAAAGCAAACGTTGCACCTGTAGTGCTCTTTCCTGGCATGAAACCCTACTGCTGCTCACTAATAATCACCTCTCCTCTTAACCAAGCTTCCACTACACTTTCCCACAACCTCATGCTGTGGCTGATCAACTTTATACCTCTGTAGTTACTACAGCTCTGAAAATCACCCTTATTCTTGAAAATCAATACCAGTACACTTCTCCTCCACCCCTCAGGCATCCTCTCACTCTCTAAGATTGTGTTAAAGAATCTAGTTAAGATCTCCACTGCCACCTCTCCTAAACATCTCCAAGCCTCCACAGGTGTGTCAACTGGACCAACTATCTTTCCACTCTTCATCCTCTTCATAGCTGCCATCACTTCATCCTTGCTAATCCACCGCACTTCCTGATTCACTATCCCCACATCATCCCAGCTCGGTCCCTCTGCCTAGCCAAATGGTACAAGGCCTGCTCTCCTCCCTTAGTGTCCAACCTCTCCTATTCTCATGTCAATTAACATAACTTGGAATTTTATAAGTCTGATTAAGCCAGAGCTGCTGCATCGTAACTGTGTGGTCTTCTAGTTGTAAAGTGAAGTGACGGGAAGTTCCCACTTTTAACCACTAGAGGGAGACAATGAACACTGTTAGACAGCAGCTCAGACAGAGGTATACAGTATCAGATTACGCACTATGTAGTGTCACAGTAACTGCCTAATCCAGTTCACTTGGCCCTTTCTGCCTCAGTCCCTGCCATTCTCCACCTGTCCACCAGATGTCCCCAGACTTTCTCACCTGATTCCTACACCCACCTGCTCACCTGTTCTTCATTCCCTAATCACTGTGTGTATTTATACCTGCCCTCTCACCATAGTGCTCTGCCAGCCAACTGACTATACTATATTAAACTATTAAACTTGACCTTATTATTAACCTGCACTGACTTATTAATATGATTCTATAACTCCCATTTAAATGGTCTCTCTATTGATCGATTGCTATGCGTCTGCTATATACAGTAGGGCTGCAGGTAATGGTTGCTTCAATCTGCTGATTATTTTCCTCGTTAAAAATATTTAGTTCATCTGTCACATGAGACAAGGGGAAGTGGCAGATCTAACCATGTGGAAGGTTGTTTTGTCTTGTTTGTTTTTGATTGATGGACTGTGAATTAACTGTATCAACATGCAATCCCACCACTCCTTATCTCAGTTACCCTCTGCATTAAGTCTGAGAAAAATTGCTCAAGTTACATCACACAAATTATATATAATAACTAAATAGACTAACTCAATATAAAAATAAATAGAATAAATAAAAATAGAGACTAGAGGTATAACCACATATACTATTGGCTGAGTATATATTGTTCAGTGATATTAATATGCTCTAATACACTGTACATTCGAGTCAGGTGGATATTGCTAAGGCACGATTGTCCATGGATGTAACAGTTAAGTGTACTTTGATACATGAATAATTTACACAATGTATATACATATGGTAACAGTATATACAGACAGTACTTGAAAGATTATCAACAGATGAACAGTCAGTACTTTTCAACAGATGAATCTGAAACATAACAGATGTGATGGATAATGTAATAAATAAAAGTCCTCGTGAGCAGTCTGTCTCCACTGTCAGAGGAGTCCTGTCTCTCCACACTGAGGAGATCATCAGAATCAGAATCAGTTTATTATTAAGTATGCAAGCATGCAAAGAATAGGACTTGGCGTCCCACAAACGCAACATAGAAGAGTGAAAATATGACAAGAGTAAGAGGATAATAATAATGAAATAAACAAAGAAGTTTTGAAATGTAAAATGTAAAATTTTAAATGTAATATCTGTTTACAGAATTGAATAATAATAGTTTTGAAATGGGAGATAAAACTTGAAATGAAATATGGACTGTACAAATGAAATATGGACTGTGCTATGGACAAATAAATGGTGACAAGTACAAAAATGTGACATGTGCAATAAATAATTAAATTATGTAACAGTGGAGGTTGAATACAATGTACAATGTTACGTCCAGTTTGATGAATGGAGGGGGGGGGGGGGGATTCATCAGGTTGAGCTTCTTCTTCAGCTGCCTCAGGAAGAACATCCCCTGTTGGTCCTTCTTGGTTATGCAGCTTATGTTGATGTCCCATTCACGATCCTTGGAGATGGTGGTGCCAAGAAAATTAAATGACACCACAGCTGCAACTGTGGTGTTGTTGATGGTAAGTATTGGGAGGGGTGGGGGGGCGGGGCTCTCTTGAAGTCACTTGTCAACTCTACTGTCTTGAGGGTGTTTAGCTCCAGACTGTTATGGCTGCACCACTTCCTGTCTGTACACAGACTTGTCCCCCGTCCTGGATCAGACCAATGACTGAAGCTTTACAGAGGAGCTTGTGGAGGCGCAGTCACTGGTATACAGACAGTAGAGGAAGGGAGAGCACGCAGCCCTGTGGTGCTTCAGCGCTGATGGTCAGAGGGGTGGAGCTGTGCTTTCCCAGCCTCACACGCTGCTTCCTGTCTGCCAGGAAGTTAGTGATCCACAGCCAGAGAGGCTGAGGCGCAGTCAGCTGGGAGAGCTCGGTGTGGAGGAGCTCTGGCACAACAGCGTTAAATGCTGAGCTGAAGTCAACAAACAGGATCCTGGCATAGGATTCCCAGCTGTCCAGATGCTGGAGAATGAAATGCAGGCCTAGGTTGACTGTGTCATAACCGGACCTGTTAGTCTTGATTGATTGATTGATTCAAGGTGGGACAGGATGAGTCTTTCAAAAACCTTCATGGCCACAGGGGTCAGAGCGACTGGCCTGTAGTCGCTGAACTCCGTAATCCTCTGCTTTTTGGGGACCGGGACCATGGTGGAAGATTTGAAGCAGGCAGGGACCATGCAGAGTTGCAGTAACTTGTTGAATATGTCTGTGTATGTGGGGGCTTGTATGTGGGGGCTATTTGCTCAGTGCAATGCATTAGCGTGATATGCTGTCTGGTCCAGCTGCTTTCCGGGGTTTCTGCTGCATTCTTGCTTGAAATCACACACCATTGCCTGCAGCATACTTCATTTTTCTTGAGCAAAATGTGTCACACAGCTCACATGGAAATAATAAAGTCAATGTGGTGGAAGGATAACACACACATTTGTTAAAGTAGCTCAAACTAGCTCCACCTCCAGCAGCTACAACAATAACATGTTGCTTACACACTGATGCTTCAGAATTAATAATCTAATGTCATATATAATAATAAGGGGCAGCACAGTGGCTCAGTGGTTAGCACTGTTGCCCCACAGCAAGAAGGTCCTGGATTCAAACCTCAGCCATCACAGGTCCTTTCTGTGTGGAGTTTGCATGATCTCCCCGTGTTTGCGTGGGATTTTCCACCGGGTGTTCCGGTTTCCTCCCGCCATCAAAGACGTGTATGTTAGGGTTAATAATCCTGTCAGTGCCCCTGACCACAGCACTGGTCCCCGGGCGCTGCACTGTGGCTGCCCACTGCCCCCAGTGTGTGTGCATAGGATGGGTCAAATGCAGAGGATCAATTTTATTTCAACGTGTGCTGAGAAGACAACTAAGAAATCTTAATCTTAATTAATCTTGCTGCTAATGCTTATAATAATTTAGTTATAACTTATAATAATTTTACTTAAGTAGGATTTTTCATGCAGGACTTTTACTTGTAATGGAGTATTTTGCTGTAATGGTACTTTTACCAACTTTTACACACACACACACACACACACACACACACACACACACACACACACACACACACACACACACACACACACACACACATAAAGCACAGTTTAGACTTCTGTCGTGAGAGTCAACAGCTGGTGGAGGAGGCTGGATCTGTATTCTGGCATTCCTCCCTCTCTCTCTCTCTCTCTCTCTCTCTCTTTCTCTCAGTGTCTCTCCACCCTCTCTCTCTCCTCCACCCAGGCAGCCTCTTCCCTCATCGCCGCCGCTGGAAGCTCAGTTGACCAGCGTCGCAACTGAGCGATGCGCCTCCAGGAGAGCATCTACCTATTTGCGGATTTGACATTCACATCGCAGCCTACATCCTCACATCTTATTAACACTTAATTCCCCCCCTTAGCCTACGTCACTCTATTTTAGAGAGAAAACTATTCACAGGACAAGGTTTTCGATTGCATATCTGAAAACTCGCAACAGGCATTTTTTTAATCTCCTCTTGAACGATCCCCCCGTGGGAGGAGTTGCTTTTAAAATACCGATTTCTTTTACTTTTAAATCATCCAGAGAGAACTGAGAACTTAATCGATGATGGCACGTCGGGAAACGTCGGACAAACTCGCTTGATTTTGATCATTTGTGTCCTCAGTTTGTGTCTATCGGAGGATCGAAAGCATCTTCAGACAGACCGCCGGGAGCAGAGGAGGCTGTCTCACTATCTACAGGCTGTCATAAGGTAAATCCCAGCGAGACTCAGCCGCTGATAAAACATCTAATAGTCCCTTGATGGTCCAGTATAACTGTTTTAAAATGTGTTTGTGCTGCTCAGTCATGAGTTTGATATCACACATTAATGGGCTTTTATCTGCTATTTCAAGGCCAATCGTGATATACTGTCTTCCTATGGGGTATATATATATATATATATATATATACACACACACACACACACACACACACACACACATGAATATGATATAATAAGAAAATAGCCTATAAAAAGCTTACCTCTATCAGTGTATGACTTACATTTACAACAACAAATCAATGAACACCTTTATAGTTTTAAACTTGTGCAGGTGTTGATTGATCACTGACAGAAGTTATTTAAAGTTACAAGTCACCAGGAGAGTTATTTGTCCACTGTTAGTGTTATATTTGCCTCTTTTGAAAATGGGTTTTCAAAACTATCAAAACGGTTACATTCACCTCTTCATCCACAGCTCTTTAGAGACATTGAGTTCCTCAAGGATCTTTCCTAGACCCTCCATAATTCATGTAAACCTGGAGTATATATAAAAAGAAAATATGAGCTTTTTTCTAAATGGTAAGACCCTGTATGTGTATGTGAAAAGAGTGCATGTGTACCTTTATTCTCACATAAAGAGTTGATTGAAAGAAAGTAATCGGAAACTAATTTGATAATTGATTCATCATTTGAGTAATTCTTCAGGCAAAAATACCAGATATTGTCTGGCTGAAGGGCTTTCCACAAGGATATAAAGTAGCCAGCCAGTGGGAAAAAGTAGCTAGCTAGCCACCCACACACGCAGAGTAAATCGCAACTTGTTCATCAATTTTATTAGAATCAAACATTAATAAGTAGCTGGCTGGACTTGAATGTGTAGTCGGCTGTTTGGCCGGCAGCCATCGCTTATGGAAAGTTCTGTTTCAGCTCCTAAAATGTGCGAATTTGCTTGAAAATGAAAATGAAATGAAAATAATTGGTAGTTGAAGCTCTAGTTACATTCTCTTCCTTCAGCTCATCACAGTTACGGTGTTCCTCAAGGGTCTATTCTGGGCACTATGTTATTTTCCCCACATGTACTTCTGCCTGGTGAAAACAACATTTTTACTGAAATGTCTATGACACAAACATAAAATCAAAGACCAGAAGTCTGTGGACTGTATGAAATACTGGTGTAGTGTTGATTTTGGGAACATGTAATGCATATACAATGTGTATGTCCTCACCTGGAAGATGACTGCATTATTTATTTGTTCATATGGGTTAACGACAGAAAAGGTCAGTAACAAAGCCAGATGTGGTGTGACTGTATTAAGGGTCCAGCATGCTTACAAAGTGTTTACAAAGCAAATAGGTTTGTGAGAAAAAAAGAGAGGTGGATAGAGAAGTTCAAACTGGGGGCAATCGTTGTGTGAAGAGATTGTGCTTGTCAGAGGTGTCGGTTTGAGAAATATACAAAGTTGTAGTATGCAGCATCCTCACACCTCAGAAAGGTGCGGAGGGAGTGGGTGTCGGATGCATATGATGTCTTTATACTGCCAATTCTTATGGAGGAGGTCAGGCTTGATAGATGGATGTACAGTGTTTGACTTCCCTTCTTTTAAACTTGTTCACAATCTTTAGATTACCTTGCCTCAACTTAAAAAATGCACTGCTACTATCCTCATCCTGCTGATGTGGGTGCCAGATCATATTATGAGGATCTGTGGTTTTGTGTAATTTACAGTATGTCAGTATGTATAATTATGCAGTGGGTCCTGAGATGACCTGTCTGACCACTCGGCCACAAAGCCACCAACTAATGTGTACCTGTAAATCCATGTTTTGAAAAATGTGAGAACTTTGTTAGAGGCATAGAACAATACACATGCAGAGTTTTGCTTGCCTGCATATACTAAACAAACTCCAAAGTGGGGCAGGGTGGAGACAAGACCTTTGCTTCCCTTGTCCTCCTTCCAGCAGTTTGGGTCATCAAATCCCACAAGTCCTCCAACCCCCCGACAGCACTGCTGATCATGTCTCCTCATCCTCCCTAAAGGATGATACGCCTCTGCATCAGAAAATAAACATCCTATCTCAAGCTGCACTGATTTTGAAGTAAAACCTTCGGGGTCCCGAGAGGCAGGGCTGGCTTTGGGAGTGACCCACGGGTGCGTCAGCCCTGCTGAAGTTTTCTAAAATGCATCATGGTGGTCAGACTGAAGTGTTTTGTAGAACGTGTGGTTTTCATGTGATGGCAGTGATGTTCAGGTTGCAGGCTCGTTGCATCATGCTGTTCTCTAAAGGTTGGACCGACACACATGGATGGATTTAAGAAAAGGCGCAGAGCTAAGCGAACTCCTTTCCTGTTGTTGTTGGGTGCGTCTGCCGTACAGCCCCCTTCCACCCACACTGTCTGCTCCAGGGTGGGAGTTCTGCTCATATATATGGCATATATGAGTGTGTGAGTGTTAAAATATTCTTTATCCAGACAGGAAGAAAGGAGGGTAGGAAGTAAAGGAAGTGAAGAATAGCAGAAAGTGAAGGGAAAGGAGAATGGGAGAAAGAGTAAAGAGAAAGTGATGGAAGGAAGAAAGACAAGGAAAGAAAAAGGAAAAGTACCTTTATTGCATGTTGTTCCACATTTCTCTTCCCCCATATTTCCTATCATCTCTCTACTTTAATTCTCTAATAAAGGCATAAAATGCCAAAAGAATTACTTAAAAAAATGAAGGAATCAAAAGTAATATAGAAAAAACAAAAAAAAAAAGAGGAAAGAAAAGAACAAAGTAGGGTAAGCAAAGAGTGAGGTAAATAATTTCAGAAAAAAGGAATGGCAGAAGGAGAAAAAGGAAGAAAAAAGATGGAAGAAATTAAGAAAAATAAAACTGAAGAAAGAAACATAGAAAATGTAAAGTTAAGAAAGAGAGGAGCAAAGTTAGGTAACCAAAGAAAGAAAGACAGCAAAGGTGGCAACGAAAGAAAGTAAAATGAATTGAAAAGGAACGAAGAAGGGAAGGAATAAAGTGAAGTAAAAAAGGCAAAAGGAATGAAGGAAGCAAATAATGACAGGAAGAATGACTGAGGGGAGAAAGGAATTAAATATAAGCATGAAAGAAAAAAGAAAGAAGGAAAGAAGGAAAGAGAAGGGAAATAAAAATGTGAAGGAATCAAAATAGGGTGGCCAAAGCAAGAAAAAAAGGAAGAAAAGAAAGTGGTGGAAGCAAAGAATGGCAGAAAAAGGAATGAAATAAGTATTAAGTGAAGGAAACAGAATGGGGAAAGCAAAAAAAAAGTGATGGAAACAAACAATGGAAGAAAGAAAGAGAAAGAACAATAGAAAGAAAGAGAGAGAGAGAAATAAATCAAACCCTAACTGATGGTGTGGACAGGGAGTAGGAGGAGATCTGTGATGACTTTCCTCTATCTTCTCCATCACTCTCCTCCTCCTCCTGCTCCTTGTACCTCCAGCCCTCCTGTGCTCCCCGACCTTGACCCCCCCCAGGCCCCCACCACCACCACTGAAACCCCCCTGTGTGGCTGGCTGCTGGCCTCGGCCCTCTGTTGTCTCCATACTTTCCCTGCTGTTTGTACATGATGGGTTCAGTGGGTTCAGCCCAGCTATAAAAGCACCACTCCCCCTTTTTCTCCCCTGCGGCAAAGCAGGAGTTAGCAGGCCTCATATGGGAGGCGGGTGGGAGGTGGTGGTGCTAGAGGAGGCCTCCCTGGTTCTCCTCTACATAACTCTTTTCAACTTTATTCCTCTCCTCTTCTCTCCTCTCCTCTCCTCTCCTCCCCTCCCCTTCACTCCCCTCCCCTCTCCTCTCCTCTCCTCTCCTCCTCCTTGGCTCGTTGGTTGGTTGTGGTATCGTTTCTGGGCCCAGCCCTGGACCAGATATTCATTTTTCTCCTTTAGTTTCTAACCACTAACTAACCACTGGCTCTCTGCATCTCCCCCCACCTCCTCCTCCTCCATCCTAGGAATGTCTTATTCACCTCCTCTCTCTGTCTTCCTTCTCTGATTCTTACATGCTGAAGCGCTCCGTGCCAACATCTGCAAAGACAAATGCACACACATGCTTTGAGCTCACATAGCATTAGCTGTGCCATCATGCCGACGCAAGTCAGTAAACACACAGACGTGCACGCACGCACACACACACACACACACACACACTTTCTGACACACAAAAAGGCCCCCCATCAGTATGTGCCGACCACCTGTGAGGGTACACACACATCCATAAACCTTCCTTTCTTCTCCCTCTCTTTTCCATTATCCTCCTGAGAGCCCAGCGCCGGGGCCTTCACTTCCAAACCAAACATAGACCAAATTCCACAAACCCCACCCCGACACCCCCCTCCATCACTCCCCTTCTCCCTCTCCTCCCTTCTTATTCTCCCCTCTCCTCCCACCCACTCGCTGCCTGTCTGTCTCTTTCTGTTCGGTCTGCGTTTGAGGAAAGAGGCAAACGAAATACAGGCCTCCGTGAAAAAAGGGAAAACTAGAAATAGCGCCTCACGCGCCTATGCCTCTGCCTCCGCCAACCAGTCAAGTTGCAGTTTACATCCATGTCTGTCCAGACTCATAGTGAAGACTTTGAAGGAATTTAATAAAAGGTATTAAGTGTATTTTCCTTGTATGTGTGTATGCTTGGCCAATAAAGCTAAATCTGATAGAACAAAAAGTTGTAGCCATGACAATAAACAAGGCTTCAGATATGGACGTTGCTGCAAAGAAGCTACAAATTCTAAAATGTTGGATGCTTCACACACATCTTCAACCCGGCAGCACAGAAGATCTAAACAATCACCACAGTTTCAAGGTGGGCAGCCAAGATTAGTGTCACCATTTCAGTATCCGACCAGATGTGAAATATGGTCACAATCTCCCCTTCTGTTCCTGAGTTATGGTGTTTAATAATGGCCAGAAAAGTGTTTTTGCAGAACATTATGACGTCACAGTGAAGCTGAACTTTGAACTTTTGGATTTAAATTGTCATCAGTTCATCATTGTATCCCATTAGACATTTGTGTTGTCATAATTAGCGTATAGTTATACCTTTGACCACCAAAATCTTATCAGCTCATCCTTGAGTCCAAGTGGAAGTTTGTGCCAAATTTGAAGAAATTCCCTGAAGGTGTTCCTGAGATATCACATTCACCTCGACAACTCGAAAAAAATGGATATGTGAGGAAGAAAAAAAAAGATGTGTTGGCAAGGGAGGGAATTACAATTGTAAAGAGGGATCAAATGCCTTGGCAGATGGGCGTAGGATCAGAAATTGACTTTTTCTGTGTCCCAGTGGCTCATAGATGTTGATAACAATGGATGGACTGTTAGCTTACTTCTCTTCTTCCCTTCATCTTTCTCTTTTCTCATGGCTGCTTTGATGATGTTGACTTTGGTGTCAGCCTCCCACTTGTAGCACTCGGCTACAGATGAATGCACTCAGGATTACCAATCTGCTGATTAGTTTTTGATTCATCAACTAATCCTTTAGTCTGTAAATGTCTGAAAATAGTTAAAAATAGCCATCACATTTTTTCCAGATCCAGAGATTACACCTTTAAATGCCTTTTTTTTTGTCCAACCAAAACCCAAAGAGATTAAATTTACAATGATATAAAACAGATAAAAGCAGCAACTCCTCACATTAAGAAGCCAGAATCAGTGAATGTCTGGCAGTTTTGACAAATCACTTAAACAATTAATTGATTCTCAAAATTTTGTAGAGCAATCGACAAAAAATTTACAATTTTGACAATTGTCATTTTTCAAGTAAAAAACACATTTTGTGGTTCCAGCTGGGAGGATTTATGTTTTCCTTTGTCATAAACTGAATATTTTTGAAATTTTGGACCATTGGTTGGAAAAATGAAGCAGTTTGTAGATGTGTTACACCTTATGCTTTAGGAAATTATGAAGGGCATTTTTCATCCTTTTCAGACATTTTGTAGAGAAAAGGATTCATCTATAAATCAGGAAAATAATTGATAATGAAAATATTTGCAGCACTGGGCCCTAAGAGAAAAATATTTGTATTAATATGTATTGAATAATGGATTCAAGTCAACTTTTAACTTTCAACAGTTAACTTGTTTTCACTGCTAATTCCCTTCCTCTCCATCGATCTTTCTAGCTACAGCTATCAACATTGTTCACTGTTGTTCTCCCCTAATCTCCTGTTTTCATCTCAAACTCCTTCCTCTCCCTTAAGGTAGACAAACACTATACTGTTTTGTTAGGATTCAGCAACAAATTAGGCAGAGCTACATCACACAAACCCGGAAAATCAGGATGAAATTGATAGGTTATTTCCCCCCAGTGTGAGGAAGGCAACTTATAGTGACGAATTGTTTTAAAGAATTTGGAAGGAAACTATGGTTTATTTACCTGTGGAGCAGCATTTGATGGGATAGAAAAGTATCCACATTGAAAAAGAATACAAGTTGCAGCTCCTACAGCATACACAGAGACCACTGACTACACATAATGTCTGTTTGCATTAAAATATTATTAATTCTTCCTGCTTAACTCTCTGCTGACTTTTTTCCAGCTCATTACTCTGTTATTTGATGGAGCCTCTATTTTTTTCCTTTTCTTTCCTTCTCTCCTTCTTTGTTTCCCCACAGAGAACGAGAGGAACAGCCCACAGTACAGCTGGGATTGGTTATTATTTACAGGCTTGGCACACACACATACACACACATACACACACACACACACACACACACACGCAGTGGAAACAAATTGGGTGAATCTGCTCTGCACGTAGGAATGTGAGGCGCATGTGTTTGTGTGTTTTAGGTCTGGATGACAGGGCTGATGGAATGAGAGGGATGGAGGGAAAGAGAAAGACAAAACAGAAAGAAAGAAAGAAGGGAAAGAAAAGAAAAGGGAAAATGAGTGATAGAGGCAGAGAGAGATTGATTTCTGGAACTGCTCTTGGCCTCGTCTGTTTCGCCTGACAAGGAAGGTTAAAAACACTTTTCACCCGCAGTCTTTCTGTCTCTCTCCACCAGCTCCCCTCCTTCCTCTCTCTGCCTTTCATTTCCTAATGTTCCTTCCCTCTTTCGTCCTCCCCGTCTTCATGCTTTCGACACAGCCCAGGATATATGCACTTATTCTTTGTCGACATCCCCGGATTTCTCCTTTACCCTCTTCTCCACCTTTAGTCTTTCTCTCTCCCTGACTTCCTTCGCTCCTCGGCGGTGGATGAAAGGATCGGGGAGAGGGAGGGGGAGGGATCTGTTGCTCCGCTGATGGTGAGGAATTACAGGGAGGGAAAGCAGAGAGGAGAAGTGAAGAGGTTTCTGTGTTGACCTTGTCCCGCTGCCAAACAGTGGGATGGTGGTGGTGCAAGGGATTATGGGTGGGGGTTATGAGTGAGGAGAAGGGATAGAGAGGGAAATAAATGGAGAGAGAAAGAGAACAGTACGGAGGACCTACTAATATGGAAGGAAAAAAGAGGAGAAAGAAAGTCATGGTGGGAGAGTGAGACAGTAAGACACAAACAAGTCTTAATTCAGAGGCTCAAACAAAACTCTTAACACGATTAAATTGCTGAAAAAAAAAAGGATTCAAAGTTCAAAATGAACGTACAATACTTGTAAATACAGGGATGCCATCTTTTCACATTGTGTCAATCCCTGTGGTGTAATTGCCGCAGGGCCAGAAGTGTTTGGGTTTGTGGAAGACTGTGATGTCTCTCCCAAATTCCCTGTTTGTACTGAGTCATGCTATGATCAAGATGAATCAAACTATAAATATAATTTCAGAGTTGTAAAGATTTCTATTTTTAAAAGACCCTCATGGCAAGACCCACAAGGCCTTTCTCAATACAGACTAAGCCAAGTTTGGACTTGTATACTTAGGGGTTTGAACCTGGCATGTTGGGAGTACATACTCCTGCGGACGGGAGGACACAGTACAATCATTTGCAAGTGGAACAGCAGCGTTCTTGCTAACTCCACTAACTCAGCTTGGCTTTGGTGATTACACTTCAGCACAAGTGTACCTTACTGTATTGTGACACAATCATCTCAACTCAAAGCTTTTTTGGAAGAAAAAATAACCCAACTGACAGTGAGATGCTGTCAATTATGTTATCTGATCTGCTCATTTTAATATATTTATATTCCCTTTGAAATTTGGTGATATCTGAACATATAAGGAGATATAGGGACAAGAGAGCCAGCAGTAAATTAACAATGGGACTGCTGAGATAAGATCCTGGTCATCTTGGCCGCTAGCAGCCTGGCTCCCAAGATAACAGCTAGTCTCACCTGGCCAGTGGGTCCTCACATCTCCGAAAACTTTGGATGGCCAAATGGACATTTGGATAAATTGACCACATATTGGAAATATAAATGGTTACTTTCTCACCTGAAAAAAGATCAAAACCTGTGACATAATAACAGTCCTAGGATGAAAATGATAACAGCTTTTAGCCTGTCTAAAAATCTCTGCTGCATTCTGGGATACTTGGCTATCCCAAGTCCACACAAGTCAGCTCCCAATGTAGCATCATTAAAAAAGGCTGAGCAAGAACACTTCCAGTCATTTGGACTGTACTTGGCTAGATGCGGACTTTGAATTGGAACAGTACTTGGGCGGTGATGATGTTTCACATGTCCACAAGAAATACAGACAAAAACGCAGATTGAGAAAGGTTCATGGATTTTATACCATTGCTATGGGAAATACTAGTGTCTGATTGACTGGCAGGTGTTAAAATCATATAACAGGACACCTTAAACAAATCTGGTCAACAGTTCAATTGTCGTTCAAAGGTAACTTTGTAAATTTAGAGTTCAGGGTAGGCTGAAGCCCTGGCTTTGGAACATTGACCATGTTTAACAGAGACTTCCAACATCAGAACAGTATAAAAATAACAGAAAATCACAAAAAGCATGACACGTCCCCTTTAAGATCATCAGGTCCGTATAAACTTGCTCTGCACTGGTATCAGCATGATACCAGTCTGTTTATCATGGCTATATATGGTTCAGTTTATCTTTGAGTTATGACGGGATAAACTGGGATGAGGTTGCTTTATCCTGTATTACAGCACTGCTGCATCCTTCGACTCTCCTTAACTGATATATTCTTGTAGCTCTGGTAGTCTTGTGCAGCTCATGTGTCTACAGTCTCCTGTTTGTTTGAGAATGAACTCTAACAATTTCAATTCCCAAAATCATGCCTGCTCTACATTTTGAAAGGTAATTTTCACCTTCATATTCTGCTCCAGGAGTTACTGGTATTTTGCGACAAGAATGTGTAATTGATCAATTTCTGTCAACCTGCCTCATGTACTTCAGTTAGATTTTCAACATTTTCCAGAAGGTATTTAGACAACGCAGAGACTATGTCTGAGCTTGTTCCATTATAGAGTTTTTTTTTCAGTCGAGAAAAATGGAGCCGTGCCTATTGAGAATGCAACATGTGTCCAGGCTGCATTGCATTCTGGGATATTTGAACTTCTGTCAGTAGGAGAAAAAAAAAGATTCAGAATAACTGACAACAAAGCTTACCATTTAGTGTAGGGTAACATATTTAGTAGAAAAACGCTCTGCTTTTAAACTGTCATTTTTTTCTTGCTTTGACTTAGACTAGACTGTACTGGATATAATTTGCAGTACTTTTTTTACCCTGCTTGAAACATTTCAGGCAGTGCCAGGTGTGCAACACTACAAAGACCACAAAATTGACGTCCAGACACATTTTGTCAATAGTTTCTGACTTGTGAAAGTTGTGAGAAGCCCCCCTTCTTTGGTATACGTAGAATAAGAAATTCTGGTGTGCAGACACTATTGATTGACACAGTATACTGTACGGATACTGTTACATGATGGTACTGAGTGCTGCGTGGATGGATTGGAATTGAGGGAAAAATAGAAAGATTCAGTTACAGCAAGTGGTGATGATAAAGCGGGCAAAAACAGTAACATCTCTAAATACTAGTTATACCTTTTTGCAGTGTGTGACACCCTCCCACCATGTCTACTGTCTCAGACATTTTGACTTTCATTGCAGGAAAAGCACAGGTGTTATTAATAACCTTAACAACGTCTCTGTTCCATTTAGATGTCCCAGTAATGCCAGTGCACCAGCATGCACAATACAAGGGCCCTGAAACCTGCACACAAATGGAATGCAGCCATAATTCATGGTATTAATTACACTTTTCCTGGTATAACATGTTAAAATGTATGCTGTGAAAAGGGTCTATTGGCTGACTGAGGAGATTCATCAGCTGCAACTCAGTCTTCAGGTGCAGTCAAGCAGATTTTGCTTCCCCTTCATTTATAAGAGTTAATGGGTTAACCTGCCTCTTTCACTTCGTGCAGAGTTCAAGCTAATTGAACTTTGACACACAAAATTGTCAGACTCTCCAATGTTTGAGAGACAGAGTGGCATTGAGCTCTGATTCAGGAAATATAGTTTATGTACCTGCACTGCAGGGAGAGAGAAGGTAGGTTGGCTGTAGTGGGTGCAAGGACAGCGATAGAGATTAATGACAAAGTGTTAAAATCTGCTGTTAGCCCGTTAGCCTGCTAGCTCTCGCAGTCTATGTTAACAATCCTCCCCATGCTGTTTCCTGTGCTGCCTGCTTTTTGCCACACCACACGAGTAAATTTTAGCAGGAAAAACCAGTCTTACTGCACTTTTCCGCCCTTCCTTAAGCAGGCATCCACTCTGCATTTCAGACAGCGCCTGCTTCTTCTTGCTGATTTCCACACCTTTCCACCTTTATGCCAGCTAAGTTTCAGTAAATGTCATTGTTGAAATACATCTCTTTCATGGACTTGACCCCTTGTCACATTCCTTGAACCAGTTTATGACAAGTGCTAATAGTATGGAAAATATAGAGTCCCAAAGTGGCTTGCAACTTGCTAGAGCAGCCATCTTTACTTTTGTTTTTAAAAATTCAGCTGGCTTTCTGTAGCGACCCCTTTTAAAAAGTTGAACTGAGTCTTATAGTGATTCAAAAATGAGTTTAGAGATGTACAGAGAGTCTGGAAAGAGCATTTTTCAAGCAAAGAACTTAATAATCCCTGTCTTGAGAGATTACTCCCCCACTCCTCCTCCCCTTGACAGCCGCCACCACTCCCCTCCTAAGTGGTGAAGACGCCAGTGTCAGTGCTAGAGACACTGCAGGCTCTACTGGTGGCTATTGCAGACTAGCTCTGCAGAGTTGCATCACTTAGCCCTGTTGAGATGCAAGAGAGAGAGAGAGAGAGAGAGAGAGGGAGGATAATACTGAGACAAAAAATGGGAAAAGTGTGAGGAGAGGAAAGGGTGGGAGCCCACGTCTGACTCCTTCAGTTTCTGTCTTTGCCTCCAGCCATTCTCTTTCCCCCGCTTTCTTCCCTCTCAGTTTTTCTATTTGCCGTTTTGCTTTTTTTTTTTTTTTTTACTGCCCGCTCACACCCAGTCTCCCTGTGCGATGCCATTTTTCGCATCCTGAGGGAAATTCACTCGTCCAAATGCTGGCGCAAAGAGTTTGCTGTGAATCAGAGCTGACATATAAAACACTGGTTCAACACATTCACAAGTTGTGAACACTGACAGTAAATTTCCTTTCGCTGCCGTGGCGGCAGAAAACCACGTAACTGCAGTGGCGGTGGTTTTGTTTTTGTGACTTGAGCTCGAAACGTGATACGGTCATTACTGTTTTGGATGATCTACATAGTCTTGGGCACTTGAGGATGAGAAGTCAAAAACATAGTGTGCTATTTGAAAAATACTTGGACGCCAATAAGAGAAGATCTTTTTTTTTGTCTTCCTTCTTTAAAAAAAAAAATGTCTCCAAGAACTACAGTATGTTTTGCTTGTTGTCTCCATCTCACCACAGTCTGTGTGGTAAGAGGAACCCCCTGCTGTTTTCTCCACTTATGCCCTTAAAATCCCTTTTTCTTCTCAATACAAACCACTCCGTCTTTTGTTTTGTTGTTTTTGTCCACTGAAACGAGCACAGCTCTTTGCTTTTCAAACAGGTGTCCAGTTTCTCCCAATTCTAGCCATTTCCCATGAATGCACTTCAGCTTTTACAGTCTTCCTCTTCATGACTGTGTATGCCTCTGAGTCACAAAAACAAAGCCTCCTGTCATCTGTGCTGTTGCAGCGGCATTGCGTAATACCTTATAAGGACGTGGGATGGAAAGATCAAAGGATGTAACGCCTTAAAAAAACAAGGACTGACATCGTTCCAGGAGTGATGGACGGTCTTATGTCTCTCCTCCCTCCTCTAAAACGTTCTCTACTTATACATCAAACCCTGAAATACACTAAACCCTCCTTCAGAAAACCCCTAAAATTCCAATTTTTGAAAACAGCATTCACTCTTCAATCCTGCAGATTTGAGAAACTTGAGATTTTATCTTCTTTACTTTTTGTAATTCATTAGATTTATTATTGGTTTAGAGGACTGAGAGAAAAAATCAGGAGGAATTTATTAAATGAAGTGTGTGTAACACAAACAAAAATGATGGAAAATGAAAGAAAGCGCCAATAAAGAGTTATAGAGAGGAGATGTTTTCTTTTTGGGGCATGTGTTATAACAGAATGACAAGAAATAATCATGAAATACGGGAAAAGGAGTTCAAAAATGCACGGGAGAATAAAAAAATGGGAGAGAAGAAAAAGGGAGTGGGAGGTGCAGAGGAGAGGGGAGGAGAACAGGAGAGGTATGCTCTGCTGGAGGACTGGGAGAGGAAAACCACAGGAAGGAGTAAGAGGGAGGGAAGTAAAGAGAGAGAGAGAGAGAGAGAAGTAAATACAGGCGAGGGAGAGGCCAGATCAGGGCGAAGGTTTCCTGTCAGAGGAGGAAAGATATTCTCATGTGTGTGTTAGCGTATGTACGTTACACCCGAGAGGGCATCCACTCTGTGTATGTGTCTGTATAGTTTTACATATAATTGTGTGAAAAAATGTTTATTTTTTGCTACATTTCTATCAGAAACAATCATTTTTTAAGTCTGATTTGGTGTGTCTTTGCATGTTGCAAGTGTGCACAGTATGCATGAGGTTTAAGTGCCCTAAAGAGCTCCAGTGCACAGAATATGGATGTGACTGAATATATGTAACTCATATGTATGCATGTGCACATGTACTGCGTGTGCGTGCGCGCACGTGTGTGAAAGTGCTACTCCTTACATGTGTTTAGAATATACACCGTAAGTGAGTGTGTGTCCGTGCTCATGTGCACAATATTTTTGTGTGCAAGTGTGTGAATAGCCAAAGTATGTGTTTTGCTAGGCAGTAGGGGATCCATAAGAGGGTCCGGGCATGCTGCCCAATCGCAGGTCATTGAGGGAAAAGAGGGGGAGGAGCTGCTGGAGGTGGAAGGCTCACGTGTGGCTATGAGTCTTGCGCATGCCTGCTGCTGTGATTTCAGTCTGCATGCGTGCCTAGATACATATGGTCCTCTATGTGCGTGCCTTCACAATACCTCCAAATAGCAGCGTGTGTGTGTGTGTGTGTGTGTGTGTGTGTGCAAGAGAAGTCAACGAGGTTGCTGTGGAATGTGAAACCAGTGTGGTGAGGTAGCTGGCAGGCTGGCAGAAGGACCTAAACACTGACTTCATTGTGGTTTAGCCTCTGCCTCATATTATGTCGGGGGATCCTGTCGGTGATTGTGGAAGAATTTGTGGTGACAGCGAGTTTAGAAGTTAAAGAGGTGTACGTATAGCTGGAAAGTTGCCGGTTTGAATCCCAGACTGTGTTTGGAAATCCAGCCAGCGAAAGTAAATTAGGAATGCTCTCGCTGCCAGCTATCATTAAGGAGCCATATAGTGAGACACCCAATAGAGGTTTTGCAGTTGTGTCACATATCTACTTGCAACCCACGTCTGGCGCCATAGAGGAGTCTACTGGAGGCAAATACTGGATAAATACATAACAACTGCTTAAAAAAAGAAACACCTGACTTTTCTTTTTGTACTGTGGGTGTAAGGTTTCGTGTGAAAGTGAAAAGTTTGCAAAGTTTCCCAACTTAGGTTAAAGGAAGAGACATTTTGGGAAATGTGTGTATTTGCTTTCTTGCTGAGAGTTAGATGAGAAAGTTGACGCCACTCTCATGTATGTGCGTGAAGTTTGGAGCTGCAGCCGGCAGACAATTAGTCTAGTTTAGCGTAAAGTATCCTAAGTTTAAAAATGCACATACCAGCACCTCTAAAACTTAAAAATAACAAGAAAACAACAAGTTGTGATTTTATGGGGAGTTTCATGCTGTAACTATTTCTTTGCAAACAGCAGTCGGGCAGAGTGACTTCTTTGCAGGATATCAATCTTCTACTCTTAACTCTTGGGAAGAAAGTGATACGTGTATTTCCCAAAACATTGAACTATTCCTTTGACAGCTTCTCCTCCTAAGTATAACGTACAATGAGTCCTCACAGTTATATAGTACTCCGGCAAGAAGGATTGTTTGTCATCCTGCTTTCCAAAATGACCCACATGACTGTTGCAAAAATGAAAGGTCACACACTTTTTACACTATGTATCCATCCACCCTGACCTCCTCCCTGTAACAGGCCTTTCAGCTGAATAATAAAATCATAGAGAGAGTGCGGCCATTATTTTTACAACCACATATTTTTGTTTGGCAGCTTTCATCCAAAGTGACTTTCAGGGGATGACACCCCTCTCCACGTGAGCTATTGCCGCCCTTGAATCATAAACACAAAATACAGCCAAACATTTTTATAAAGATAGCTTAGATTTATTTTTTTTTAAATTAAGATCAAGATATGTACTGAGCAAAACATTTTACAACTGAAAAATAAACATGTCAGTGCTCTTTAGTGGACAAACTATTTGATACTATATACTATACTTTAATATTTCACTACAATTTCTTGTTTCTTACTGGCAGATTTCTGATTTTCAGAGTTGCAGAGATTACCTTAAAACAAAAAGATGAATGAAGATATTCTGAGGTGTGAATCTTGTATAACAGTGTGAGTGAGGAGCAGAGTGTTACTGAAAAACTGAGAGCGTGCGCTGTGTCAACTTTCCCAGCAGATGTCGAGCATTTCCCTGCAGGTTTGGTCCATTTCACTGCAGAGTTTTTTCCCCTTTTGGTTTCCTCCTGTGAGATTGTTTTTTTCTTTGATGCAGATATCTGGGTCTTGAGTCATACAGTTACAAGAACTCACCAGTTGAGTCATGGACCAGGGTAGCTTTTTGTCCCATGCTTCACCAGAGTATCATACCGCTATGGGTGGAAAACTACTGCAAACTCTCGTTTGGCCCCTCAGTGAAGCTGGACCACAGAAATGTAGTGGATCGCAATAACATATCCACATCATAATGGTTCGCAGAGGTTTTCCCTCAGGAACTGAGCAACAACTAAAATTCAAAACACAGGATTGGAATCTGCTATCGTTCTCAAATTGACTAAATGATCTGTAAAGACATGAACTGGCACTGAGCAACAGCTGCCTCTAAGTTATAATTTTATTTTCCATTTTGATCAGTAGAAAAAAAAAGAAAATGCTGTTTAAGGAAAACTCTTCCTCTTTCTAAATTAAACAAACTTTTAAGATTGTGATTGTAATATGTGTGATGGGTTATGGGCCATAAGCACAGGATGCTTTCTTTTATCTACACACTCACCTCTGCACACTTACTGATTGATTGATCAGATTGATACATGATTAAGATGACTGGTTTTGGCCCTGATAATGTTAATCACAGCATCTGTTGGAGATTTAAAAGTAAAATTTGTATGAATACAAATTAATTTGAATCCCGAATGTACATTATGCTGTCACTCGATGCACGCTGCTTCATGTGATATGCTTCACTTGTGCGGCGGTTGTCGCATTTGTTTTACATATTTTTATTGTATTTTTTAGGTAATATATTTTATGTGTGTGTTTAAGTCTTGGTGTGCTCTATGTTTCACCTGATTGCAAGGCAATTTTCCCCTTGAGACAATAAAGTAGAAAAGTGGAAGTTGGATCTGAAGCTGTGTATTTTCAGTCGATGTAAAACGGTCAGCCATATATTGTGTTTACTAAAGCAACTACACTGGCTGTTTTTCATACGCTTCACTTTGTGTATAAGCCACAATATTTGAATAGTAGTTGGATAAGATCTCAAAGGATCCAACCACTGATGTGACTAATGTTCCTGTGATGTTTACAAAATAATTTAAAAGTGAAAGAAATAGATAGAGACATTTTAAATGCAGTTGGCTGTGACCAAGTGTTTTCCTCACACAGACGCTCTGCTTTGCCATCATTTCAACTCTTCCTCCGCCTTACACTGATGTCAGTGGCAGATTGGTGCAAAATAATTTAATATCCTGATTGGTCAGTAGTGACTGTGGCAGACTGTTCCTGAGGTGTTTTGCTCTCTAGGTAGCAGACATGTGTTTTGACTGACAGCTCACTGTGAGGGTGGGGAGGTACTTCCTCTAGTGGTTAACAACCACAAGAGAACTGTGGATCCCTGTCAGGGAGAGAGAGTATGTGAAGAGGTTTGGATGGGAGGCATGGAGAAAAAGAAGAGTACTTTGTATATAAACTCCTAAAAGTCTGCAGTCCTTTGCGTTTTAGTGTCATTCCGTTCATTGTTCTGGTTTTATGGCCCACATTTTTACTGTTTTGATTCACTCTCACCAGTGTGGTTTTCATACACAGCAGGAAGCTGTTTTCAGCATACAAGCTCTGAGAAACCCAATGTACACGGCCTACACCACCAAATGATAGAGTGTTAGTGACTAGCTGTTGCACATAGTGGAGCGTTTAACTGCTAAATAGTCAGATATTTCCCTCGGGAGTTGTTGGAGACCAAAAACAGAGCTAAAAGAAGAGTGAATACTGGACTTACATTCGTCAGGCAGCCAGAAGTACGAATTAATTTTTGATGTTGCTCTGTGTCTGGTGGATGTGTGAATAGGCAGCGGTTTGCTTTATAAGGTGGCAGCGTGTCAATGTTGTGTTTACAGCTTGTTGTGCTGCTGCCAAGTGACAAAAAAAAGGGTTTAAGCATGAATCCAAACACAAAAAAGCAAAAAAAAAATTAAAAATCACTGATATTGCCGTGTCTTGCAAAGAAGAAGCTAAATTTAATAGCTGAAGGCATTTGTGCGAAACTAATACAGTAATCCAAATATGTCGTTATTATTCAAGAGCTTATATTTTAAGGGTTGTTTTTGTTTCTGATACACTGAACATTAAATTGGAACTGGATACTGATGCGGTCAGTCAGTTAACGTGTTTTTCTCTACCCAGTTGGGCCGGAGTAACCAGAAGCCATGCTGTCACTGGACGAGCCGCTGGACTTGAAGCTTCCCTCGGGACGGACAGACGGTCCAGTGAGATTAGGGAAGAGGACTTCTTCTTCTATCTGTGCCCCTCTCAGCACCACACGGCCACGCCTGATATATACAACCTTTCCCTCTCCACCCTCCTCCCCAGGTAAGAGTTAAGCAGACAGACTGAAGGAGAGCATATTCTCATCAACACACATATCGACAAAGTCTCCATCGTTTCTCCTCTCTCTCGACTATACAAGGACATGCCTTTGCTGATGCCACGTTGCAGTGATTAAGCATATCACTCTGATAATGCAATAGTATAATAAGTGGATTCTATGTTCTCACTTTCCCAGTAACTTAATATTGTAAATCCCATGAATGGTAGCTCTCTTCTGCCCTCAAATAGACATACATTGTCCCCGGATTTGTCGGTGTGGCTCATAACAAGAGAAGCGTGACACTGACATGAGGTGACCTCAAAGAAAACACCGACACGGCCTCTATGACACTCTGAGTGGACTGTATATCTTTGTCCTAGAGCTCAGTTTTATATAGAATGTGCAACGTGTGTGTATGACTAATATAGACTCCTCTGTGTGTCTTTTACCTTCTTCAGTTTTAGGGTCCTCATTATGCGTGCTGGCTCACTGTCACACTGTCATGACTAACTGGGACACTTGAATTGAACAGAGCCATTGTTAAAGCGGTTATAATCAATATTTTTTATGTGTATGTATGTATATAATTGCAATGTGCATCACTTGTAGTAAAGAAACCTACACAGAATTATCAGCAACTCTCCCCTCAGCTTTACAGAGCTTTGTAGTGAATTTCAGCTCGTTGTTTAACTGTCCGGGTGGAACTTTACTGTTTTGGTTCACTGTCAGCGCTCTCATAGTGTCGTTTTCAGCCACAGCAGGCAGCTGTTTTCAGAGAAAAAGCTCAAAAAAACCCACTGTACACTATCTGTTCAACACCAAACGGCAAACAGACACAGCGAGCTGATGAACATAGTGGAGCATTTAGCAGCTGAAGAGCCAGATATTTCCCTCCGGAGCTGGTCGAGAGCAGAAACAGAGCAAAAAGAGAGTGAATATTGCACCAGGTGGACAGAAACACGACTCTAAATGAACATTATGTTGCTCTTCAACTGGAGGAAGTGGAAATAAGCAACTATTTGTTTGTTTGTTTGTAATTTAAAAGGTGATGAAATGTCGGTGTTCACAACTTGTTTCCATGGCCAAAAAAATTAATACAGATGTAATGTTATTAGCAACACCTGTGCTTTTTTGTTTACCATAACAAGTCAAAATATTTGCTGTGAAAAAAGTCTATTGTACGAAAACCTGCCCAGACAAAGTTAGCGACAGTAGAACACCTACAGCTAAAGAACTACATTTCTTAAGAGTTTATTGGAAACCAAACAAGAGCAAAAAGGAGAATAATACTGAACCTGAATTAGTCACTTGGTCAGTAACACAGTTTACCCATAAAAGTTTATAAAGAGCTAAAGTCCTGATGTCACCTCCAAATGTTTTAGCTGTAGTTTCTGCCGTCTAAAAATGAATCTGTCTGAACTAACCGCAGACACCTGGCCACCACTTCTGTCAAGCTAAACGACACAATATTATGTCTTTTTTTAAATTGGCATCCTTATCGAGACATATGAAGTGAACCACATGACATACTGCTGAATAAAATGTTCTAACGCTGGATTGGTTGTAATTTGCATCACTACAAATATCAATGTGATGTTGAATGTGATTTTCTTACTCCCGGAACAGAGCAAATTCTGGTTTAACAGCTCAGGCGGTAATATGTCAGGAGCCATTTGTCAACAGTTAATCAAGTTTGGAATTCTGACAGGATTTAATGGAGCTCTAAGCGGCTCCAGGTGACAGTGAAAAATGTTAATTTGTTTTTAATTTCTTCAAACTCTGTTTTCCTTGGGTTCAACATGAGGCAAAGGAGGTACCTCAGAGGTAGTGGTGGTTGTAACAGCGAAGGCCTGTGTTTTCTTCATCTTCATTATGTCTCTTTCTGTCTTCCACCTAAACACATTAAAATGTCTTAATGTAAACTAAACGAAGCTACCTGCAGTAACTAGAATTCGACATCGCTAACAAGCCATTACATGGAAAGTATCAGAAACTACACATGCAGAAAGATCTTCCTTCAGTCTGACAGACGTAACATCATCTCATTGTAACTCTACTCTACACTTCACTGTAGATTCTCAGTCCTCCTCTCATGAGCGACACGGGTCCTGTTTCACTCCTCCGGCCATGGACCTCAGCCTGTCCCCCTCCTCCCGCCACACCTCCTCCCTGTCCCCGTCCCCTTCCTCCCCCTCCTCCCCCTCCCCTTCCTCACCTCTGGAGTCCCCTCACAGCAGCAGCAGCCCTCAGCCACATCTCTTCTCACGGGTGAGTCCAGGCGTTTGCATACAGAAGTTTCATTTTGCGCACATACATTACCATCAGATTTGATAGTGACGAGGGAGTAATACACACAAAGAGCTTGAAGATCTGATAACAAAGAGATCTGGGCCCCTTTTTACACAAGTCAACGTCAAGTTTCACGTATAATTGTTGCTCACAAATTGCAATATAAATTTGCAAGTCCTACAGGGTCCTGGCATGATCATGCAGAGTTCACAAGTTGTGATTGAAAACATCAAAATTAACTAGAGAGGAAATTATCTCATGTTGCATTTTGCATATCCTTAAATTTGGTGAAACTGGCTCCTGAATTGAACATGCTCAATTTAAACCAGCGATGTTGCAGTTACGTTGTACACATCTTAGACCACTTAGGCCACCGTACACCCCGCAATGCATGCACAAATTTTGCAGAAAGGTTTTTCAAACTAAGAAAAAGTTGTTGCCTAAAACAAAAAGTCTGTGCTGTGTACCTTGCTGTCGGCTGTCACGTGCACTATCACTGTCTTGCAGTCACCAGTCTGTGAGTGATTGATGTATTTTATGTAGCGGCTGTACTTTTTATATATGTGTGTCTGCATGTTTCAGTTATTGTCTAATAATACAGCAGCATGTTGTGTTATTCACTCCTTATTTCTATTAACATTAATATTCCCCATTTCATTGCTTTGCATGTGTTGTATTATGTGTTCATGTGTTACATGTTTTAATTAGTTCCTGACAATTAAAACAGTATAAATGTATAACTCTTAACATTCTCCTCTCTTTGTATCACATTGTGGTAGATCTTACATTTTAAACTGATTTCTGAAAACCAGCACACACTGTAGGGCAACACACTGTAGGCGTGTACCTTCATGTAATCAGTTAATCTTGTGCAGAAGCATGGCCACAGTCTCCTCAGAATAATCCAGCCGGGTACTGATTGTAGCTAAATGTGCTCCACTCTTCTTCAACAGGATTGAATTGAATTGGGATCCTGGGAGTGAATCTAATTTGTTGCGGCAGTGTCTGCACACAGCACACAGCCGTCCAGTGACTCTGTCTAAATCAAATTCTAGCTGTGCTTGAATGGTAAAACATCAAACACTCAGCTTCTTTGTTGGAGCACAGACACTAAATCTCTCCCCCTCTTTGGCCCAGATTTATCTTTTACCTCAAAAAGTATGTTTTTTAAAATTGTCTTAAGCATTTAAAGTGGACTGTGAGAAGCATTCATTATGTCCTCCCAGATGTACTTATTAGGTTCTTCAAAGATGTCTTTGAAACGTTTAGCAGCAGCTTTTTGTCCATAATTATTCACTTAGCTGAGCAGTGTGGATTTCTCTTCTGATTTAAAACATGCAAGACTTCAAACCCTCTTTTAATATCTTGATTTCATTATGAATAAATATAGAACAAGTTGTTTTTTCTTACCACAGACAGAAGTATTTTAGCCAAACAGTGTAGCATTTAAACACAAATTTTGACAATATTAAACTGATCATAAACCTCTAGCAACAATGAAAGTGCTCAGAGCAAACAAAATAAACTAGTAACATTTCCAGAGCAGAGGCAGCAGATTCCACATTTTATTCTATTACCATCTCCCCTTATCACTGACAAGTTATTTGTTTCAGTCAGGTCAAATGTGAGGTACCACAGGGTCGAAATTCTTGGCCCAGTCATTTTCTCACTTTTCAGGGTGGAACCTCGGACATATAAATTAAAATGTACTGCTATCCCAATGTTATCCTTTTTGTATTTTGTGCTTAATGTGTGGATGTTATCAGACTTTTGAGAAACAAGTTAAAATGGTATAACAATCGTGTGTCTGTGATTTCAGCTTGTGACAAATGAAGGCACCACATCTGTCCAAAATGATCTTCTTCATACCAATTTAAAATCCAATTATGTAAACATTTTACAATTTACCATCATTGTTTAGATCAGAGGTTCCCAACCTTTTGGGCTTGTGGAAATTGATTTTCTTCTTCTATGACTTTCATTTGAAGGATTTTTAGAGCCCTTAACAGCTTAAGTATGTATTTCACAAGAAAAAAGAAATGAATTAGAGAAAAGTTTTTAAAAAATTGTGTTAGAAAAACATCTGATTCTTTATTTTCCCTGTACAGTAATCATCTGGGGACTCCTTTGTGGGGTCCCAACCCCCAAGTTGGGAATCACTGGTTTAGAAAGGCAAGCAATGAATAGTCAGCCACACACAGAAACTTAAAAAGAATAACCTGTAACATATTGCACATGTTCATGCACAGTAAATGCTGCGTGGAACTGCAAGGTTCATTGGACAAATTTATCCACCAAATCTTAAGCAAAATTGTAAAATAAACGCTGAATATTTACTTACTTTTGAATAACTTGCAGATGTATTTCTGCCTCCATGTTTCAGTGGTGAGATCTTCCTTCCTTTACAGTGACCTCTGTGTCCTTTCTCTCCATCCTCCTCTCTTTCAGGAACCAGCTCGTCTTCGAGGGGTAGAGGGCGGAGTGTCGCCTCAGGGTTATCCGTTTTACCTGCCGATTGCAAGCCCACCTAAGGGGTACAGCTTTCCCTCCTCCATGTTCTTTGGCCAGAACAGAGAGAAGCAAGTTTCACCGGAGCCCTCATTGGATGGTCAGCTGGCCTGCCGTTGGATGAAGGTAAATATAATGAGATGCTTGTATCAATATTCATCACAGGTTTGTGTTTATTAAATCACAAGTGCAACTGTGGGAGCAGCATGTTTAACCACAGGCTTCAAAAAAACTACAGTATGAATCATCTCAGTTGAGCAAACGACCCACATCAATAAATAACAAGCTCACTGAATCTCCACTAATAAGAATATCCTGTAATAGAGGGTTGGGTGAAAAACACTGCAACTATTACTCTGACCACTAGGTGGTGCTGAGAGTTTACAATACTAGAAATGCTTAAATTTAATTAGTCTTTTAGGTCAATTATCAGGCACAAAAAGCCAAACATTCACATTCTTGAATAAAATGTGATTATTTGCTGCTTTTCTTTTCTTCTTTCTTTCTTTTTATCATTGGTAAATTGATTATTTTGGGGTTTTAGATTGTTGGTTCACCCAGATCAGAGTACTTATAAACCTGTTTTTTAATAAAACAAAACCCGATGAGATTACTAATGTGACTTTTGGTTTGATTAAAGTAAAATATATGTGAATACATTATGTGAAAATGTGAAGAGCTGAACAGTTCATACTATTGTGGAGTGGAAAAAATGAAATCAAGTGGAAAATGTAAAACCATGATTTCAATTAATCATGAATCATGGCTACATTAAAGGTATGATGTGGAATAAACTTGCAAAATGTCCATTTCAGTTGCATTTAGAGCAATTACACAGTTTTGAATTCAGTCAGTGCCTAACCACCCTCTCCTTCTCTGTCCTGCAGTGCCACCTGCTGTTTGACTCACTTCAGGACTTGGTGGATCACATCAACGACTTTCACGTCAAGCCTGAAAAGGATTCTGGGTACTGCTGCCAGTGGGAGGGCTGTGCTCGAAATGGGAGGGGCTTCAATGCCAGGTACACTCACCCTGTTACCATTAAAATTCCAGTCTCACCTACTGTGTCATATAACAACTGGCTTGTGTTGTGTTTGAACTTTTATCTGTAAATGGTTGTGTAACAATACTGGGTTAAAAAAAATCATAGTTTTTAATTGTTGTATCAAATTTGAAGTAAATGTTTAAAGCTGTAGATTGAAGTGTTGTTAAAAATTGTACATTTGAGTGTTTTTTAAGTATGTCACTACTGTACATCACAGTTACAGGTAGTTACACAAGTGAATAAGGCTAATGAGTACTGTCAATTAATTATTGTTTATTAGCTTTGAATAAATCATAAATCATTTAGTTCATAAAATGTTATAAACACTGAAAAATGTCCATCACCAGTGCTCAAACTGATTTTTGTTTGAAATTAAACATTTTTCTCGATTAAAAGTAAAAAAAAAAGAAGCATAATTCATTTACATTGATATGAAATATCAACCAGAAAGCACATCCTCACATTTTAAAGGCCTTTATACTTTTTGACATAATTACAAGATTAACTGAATAGTTAATTACTGTAACTTGCAAATTAATCGTATAAGGGAGTCATATTAACACCTTGAGATCCAGTTTGACGGACCAATTTGTTTTAAATAATTTTAAGGATGTGGGAGAAACTCATAGTCAGAGCCAGTGTAGCAACTTTAAATCTTTATAGATTCAAGTCAAAGATGGGTGAGAGTAGTTTTCTGTATTCTGGAGCCATGTGAAGGAATCAGTCAACTACTTTAATTAAGGACGAGTCAAGTTCTGTTTAGCTTTAAATCAAAAGCAAAACAAGACAGAAGTCCTGAATAGAATGAAGATGTCTTGTTTTATGTCTCTAACCTTTGATTCACTTTTTAAATCACATCATTTTGAATCGGTGTCACACAACTATTGTCTCTTATGATGTGATGCTATGTGAGTCTATGTTCATCCTAAAAACATGTTATCGATTGTTTGCTCTTGGTATTATATTGTTTACTCTGGTGCTTGCTGAATGGTTGATTGTCTATGAAAATACCAATGACGATGATGGAAATAATTTATCTATCCCTTTATCCTAAACCCATGATTACATGTCCCTAACGAGAAATGGTGTAATGTGGGAGGACATTTGGACATTTGCCTGTCTAAACACACACATTATACTGTTTCTTGTTTCTTCCACCCCATAGAAAGCTGCATGCAAAGAAAGATAAAATTAGTTTCCTGGTTTACATAGTCTTATGCAAAACAGTAGACGCACTACACAGAAGAGTGTAAGGCCAAGGCTTCAACATAGGCGGGTTGTTGACTGTATCATGACCTTACATGGCCTTATATAGTAGATATGATGTTGTAGTTCTCACAAACTTGTGTGGTAACACAGCTGATTGAAATTTAAATATCAGCAGCTGCATCCTCAGAAAAGATAATGAACATTTCAAAAGCGCCTTATTATGTGTGTGTGTGTGTGTGTGTGTGCCGTAAACATAATGTGTTGTATGTTTTATAGGTATAAAATGCTGATTCACATCCGCACTCACACCAATGAGAAGCCACACCATTGTCCCACCTGTAACAAGAGTTTCTCACGTCTGGAGAACCTGAAGATACACACCCGCTCACACACAGGTAAGTTAACAAAGAACAAAATGCAACAAGAAAACTTTAAAAATACCACTTTAAAGTGTGGTAATAGTTTATATTTTATAATTGCCAACAAATCCAGTGAAAAGACTAAAACCAGCGATGAATTCATTGCAGTAACAGCCTGATATTCCTCTGTGCCATTGAGCTCCTTTGTTGTCCAAAACTATTAAAATCATGTAAATGCGCCACACTGTTACGCTGGTGAACATGGGCACTGCAGTTTATTTGTCCTGCTGCTGTAAATACTCAGAGGAGCACCAAATCTGCAGCTGAAAATAGTTCCCAACAAATGCAGTACTTACTTATGTTTGAGTAATGTTCGCTAAAAACTGCAGTAACCTTTTGATTGTGTTTTTGACAACAATAAATATATAGAATATTGGCAGTCTTATCCTTTAATCAACACAGCAACTCAAGGTGAACACGGTTGAGATTTTAAAAACAATGATCAAAATCGAAGCAGCAGAAGCCAAGATATCCTGTCTTTTGGTCCCTACTATGGGTCGAGCTCCAAGCACACTGGATCCTACATTTCCCATAATGCAACTCTATAATATTTTTTCATTAGACCCTCCCTGCCTTGTATATGCCTACCTCTTCCGAACTCCACACCCCCAGTTTGTAGCGCAGGCTTTCTATTAGAAATGAGTTTATAACAGAAGTCATGTAACCCTGACTCACTATGACATCATCAGAGTTATTTTCTCAGGTCTTAGAAAACATCCTCCACAGAAGACATAATACAAATGTTTTCACAGGCTGAGAAGCCCTCCCTGTGATCAGTAAACTGGTTTTTAGAGTGTAAAGTCAGTGGAGCCTGTCCTTTTTTATGTGCTGTACTTCTGAAAAAACCCTCATCCGGCTTCACTCTTTTGTTGTTTTTTTTGTTGTGAATATAGTGTGACCATTAGGTGAACCTTGAAGTGGGAAAATCCAACAATTCTGTAGCCAATGTGGATGTTGTGTTTTGTGTTTAGTTCCCGTGGGTGCTGCCAGGGTCAGTTTCTGTTTCCTCCTCTTCACTGCTGCTTATCAGCTTTTCATGCATCTCATCACTTTCACTGCATTTGGTTTAAAAAGTCAACTGCAGACTGTGACTGTGTGACTGTGTTAAGGTGAACTGTCAGCTTCTGGGTCTTGACAGTTAACTGATGAACAGTAGCTTTATTTATTGGAAAAGCTACAGAATTAATTTCTCATTTAGTGTGATTTTAGCATTCACCCAAACTGCAACTTTAAAGTGCTGAGCAGATAAAATAATCAAACTGTCTTCACTGTCAAACTCTGCATGCTAAAACCAGTGACTCTTGTTAGACTTTGTTAGCTTTGTTATGCGTCATCTCATGTGTCATGTGTTTTCAGGCAGGCTTGAGACAAGAGGTATCTCTACTTATGCACAACTTGATTAGGTCTGATCCTGTCTTTAAAGACACAAGAAATAAAAAAATACATTTCCTGCAGTGCCATTTGCTACCATTTTCATTTAAAACGCTTTTAGTTGAGGCATCAGGTGGCCTCGTGGTTAAGATGCAAACCATATCATCCAACCATGTTCCCAGTTTGACTCCAGCTGGGGACCAAGGCGTCTTCTATTTCTAACAATAGCGGAAGCCTTGTGAAATAATGCAGTATTGATGGTCAGTGATGTGTTCAGTCAGTTTGGCTGGTCTCATATTTCACAGTGACTTTTACCTGTTATTCTTGTCTGTGTGGAAGTGTCATGTGTCATCTTCTTGTAAAGATAAGATTTTTCTTTTTTGTTAGTTGTTCACCAGCCTCTCCTTCTCTCAGATATGATCTCAGCGCAGTAGTTTGGCTGATTCATAAATAAAACAATCCCACGTAAAGGTCCATTTAGCAGCTGTTCTGGATGTTTTGATCGTATCTCATGATTTTCAACATTTTACCCAGTTTTTTCCCAGGCAAGAAAATCTGTTTGAAAACTTTGATTGTAGCTCAGTGTGCTCCTGCTATAGCGGCATTATTTTCTGTATTCCAGAGATGCATTATGGGAAGTGTAGGATCTAGCTGTTTAGGAGCTTTACCCACTAAATGTTAACAGGGGAAACATGTGCCCTGGCAGCCTACTGGTTAAGATGTGTGCCACATAACTGCAATGTCTGTGGTTCAATTCTAGCCACTGACCTTTGTTGTCATTTGCCTTTTCTCTTTCCCCTGGTTTTATTTCTCAACTGTTGCTGTATAATAATAACAAAACGAACAAATCAGCGGTCAAAAAAACTGTGTTGCTCTACAATTTTCAGCTGAGATCAGTACAGCATAGTAAAGTAGTAGTACAGAATTTCAAAATGTTACTTCACAACATGTGGCTCATATACCTGCAATGAAACCTGTTCAGACAGTCCCTCTCTGGCTCTATTATTTATACTGTAATTAAGTAATAACTCATTGATAACTCTATTGCCTTTTGCTTGCTTTGTCCTTCTGTCTCATCATCACATGTCTCTCTTTCTTCCTCTAGGAGAAAAACCTTACATCTGCCCCTATGAGGGCTGCAATAAGCGTTACTCCAACTCTAGCGACCGCTTCAAGCACACCCGCACCCACTATGTGGACAAGCCATACTACTGCAAGATGGCAGGCTGCCTGAAGCGCTACACAGATCCCAGCTCGCTACGTAAGCACATCAAGGCCCATGGGCATTTTGTTGCCCAGGAGCAAGGTGCTTCGAGCAGGCTGGGGACTGGGCTAGGCCTCCCCGGGCACCAGAGCGCTGCTGAACTGCCCTCTGTTGGCAGGGCTCACATCATCATCCCTGGAGCTGCTGCAGCTCTACTTGGGGGTCTGGGGACCACTTATCCTCTGTCAGCTTTCTGCCATGCCAGAGCCCTGGGCCACCACGGGGCACCACTGTTCTCCATGGGCGGAGGAGGAGGCGGCATGGGGCCACTCGGCCTCTCCGACTCCCCTCTTTTACACTTTGGACTTTCAGCTGCATCGATGTTGGGGCTGGGAGCTCTGGGCAGTCTGGGGCGGATGTCAGGCAAGGAGGTGGAAGGCGAGGATGAAGAGGAGGAAGGAGAGGGGGAGCTGGAGGGGGAGGTGCTGAACCTGTCTGCAGGGGTGGGGCCCAGACAAAGTGACCCTTTGTCCTGGGTGGTTGTTCCCCCGAGGGCGCTCCTCCTCAAACCAGCTGTTGTCAGCTAAGCTGTGCACTCGGCAATGCGTGGATCCAGGGAGTGCCTGTTAGTGTTTTTCTGTGTCTGTGTTTGCATGCGTGTGTGTGTGTGTGTTCACAGACATACGTGCGTGATTGTGGAGTGTGTGTATGTCCGAGATCAAAGGTTGCTGTCACCTGCAGAGCCATAAAAAGCACTTAAGTCATTCCAGCCCAGAAACAACTAAATACAGACTAAAAGACTGATAATTAGAGTTGTTTTTGTGTTGAGTGTACGAAACTTAAGCAAGACCTTTGAGTGTTGGGTTGCAGCAAGATTTTGCACCATTCATGTTTCAGCTGTCTTTAAACTTTAAAGGGTCAGTTCACCAAATTACAAAAAAAAAGAAAGAAAGAAAGCCATGCAGATCAATTTTTATTGGCTGAGATTTTGAGATATCCGTCTCTGTTTGGTGAACAGTTGGGTTTTTTATGGTAAATTCCATCCTACCCTGTTGTTTCAAGGGGTTGCAGGTATTTTACTCTACTTCTACACCTACTTCTCAAGTCCTTGGAAGTCTTGAAATTTGGGTGGCCCTGTTCATCTACACCTTGACTCCACAGTCATTTTACAGTGGACAATCACCTGTAATAGATTTACCACACCAGGTCATGAAAAGAGCAGGTGTTCTAACCATTTTGTAGTTTTTATGTACGACAACCCCCACTGACTGCTTCCACTGACTTTTCATTCATTAATAAATATGGAGGTGGAAAGCAGGATTATGGGGCGCAATGGGAAACACAGTCCATACACAATAATTTAATGTAACATTAACTACTCACAGTACATCCATCTTCAGGGAAAGTCAAGAATTCCAATATAAAATATCCATACTTCTCCCATGATATGACTGCTGGCATTAAAAAAAAGGGTTACTGTTAAAGCTACCAATCATTTTAATACAACTACCTGCAAAATATTGATGTGCTTGAGAAGATAACTGTTTTTTTTGAACAGCTGTCTCCTGCTGTACCGTGATGCATTTAAAAGTTTGTAGTCAAACTCTTAAATGTCTGACTCGTCATTGAAAGTTTGTGTGGCTTTTTTCTGGTTCACTAGTTGTCGGGTGCAACATGTGCACTTCAGAAGAACTCTCACCTGATTCAGTTCCAAGGCCACAGCAAACAATATAATGTCCTGAGGACTAATGCCATGATCATTTATGACACAATTATCTCACTAGTTATAAAGCCATCTTGGTGTAACTGTCAGCTGCCTCTGTTATAACTGAGAGACTTTGATTCACATAGCTATCTGTTTGACCATGTGATTTTTCAAGTCACAAGAAGAAAGAAACAAAAACTGTGTTGACGCAACTGAATGTAGGTTTAATGTTTACTCATTAGCTTTCAGTTTACCTACTCCTTGCTCTATTAATCATTCCAAGACAATGATCTAGACAGGATCTGCCCCACCTTTTACTGACTGAGGAACACATTCAAGTAGGAACAAGATAGACAAAGGTGTGTAGTAGGCAATAATGAGTACACATTTGCTTCAGATGAATGTTAAAATGCAAAAGGTACAAAATAAGAAGCCAAACAATTGTTTAAAAAACTGTCTCTCGAGTATTTTTGAAGGGGTGACGTTTGACAATGGCCACATGTGGCCAGTATCTGTGTTTTCTTGTATTTCTTGTTTGCACATTGATTTATCCTAATCAGTATTTCAAAGGTGTCCAAGTGCCTTGTGTTTCAACCGAAATATATCATACAATATACAAAAATATTTACGCAAATGTAAAGTGTATAAATGTAGTTTTCATTACATTTTGGAAAACTGAATTTTAATAACTGACAACAGATGTGATTTGTACATCAGGGCCACTGCAACACTTTCCAAGGACGTCACCAGTGTTGATGACCGTGACAATGACATAATGTCAATAAACACAAACAGATGAAAAAAAAAAAACCTTCTCTCTCTTGTTGTGTTTTGAAATCAGTGCACCCTACGCTGTGTGTATTTTTTGACATGTTAATAAAAGTTGTGTTTTTATTCAATTTTAATTGCATATAGAAGGTTTGAGAAAAAAGAAGTTACAGATGTTGATGCAAAAATGAACCAAAAACAAGAAAAAAAAAAACAAAAAATGGAAAAATGGAACCAGGAACACATTAAGTTACCTGAGTTTTATACTGTTGTGTGTGTGTGTGTGAAACAGAGGTAGAAATGCCCCACCTATCATCATCAAAAACACCTTTGGAAATGTGTAACGCTTCCAACAAATTATTTGTCTCTGTTACACTCTGTCGAGTGTAACGCCCTGCATTTAAATGTTTTCCTGTTTGAAAAGCTGCCTATCCAGTTGTGGGTAGATGAAGTCATGACATTCCTTTGGTGTTGGTGTACAGATATGAAGTACATATTAAAGTACTTTACAAGTCTTAAGCAGCTGTGATATCTTTGACTTTTACTTTCACAATATTTATTAAAAGGCTGTCAGTTACTTGCAAGGTACAGGTGAACACACTTTGAGGTCATACAATACTGTTTGACCTGCAGTATGTGCAATAGTACACCAGGGTACTCTTGCTATAGGTTAAAGGTGCACTATGGAGTTTCACATTCACCTTTTCTTACTAATACACACTATGAACCAGCATTCTTTACATCCATGTTTGCCAGCTGAGTCTTCTTCTTTGCCTTTACTGGTGATTGCTATGTTCCTTGGCGTGTTACCACCAACACCTGTCCATCAATGGAAAAGCATGAAAACATGGGAAGGAATGCTTCCTATGTGTTACCTGGTGTACATCTCAGGTCTCTTATTTAATGGTTCCTCGCTCCTTGATCCTCGCTTGAACCAGTAGTCGTTCTGGTCCTCCATTTTGAAGGCTGTCTTAAAGCTCTCATTTCTGCTCTGAGGAGCGAGGAGGGATCTCTGAGGAGCCATGAGCGAGGATACACGAGAGCAGCCTTCACGGTAGTCTTTTACCAGCCGACAAGCCCCCTTATTGGACACCAGTTCCTGGTTGGACGCTGCAGGTGATTGGACTGATTTGATACAACATCACTGCAGTTTCATACCAAAATGGAGACAGACAGTAAACTCAAGTGTATCACTGCCAATTTTTATATTTTATTTGTTTTCTGATTCATCTAATTAAAGATCTGTTAATTGTAGGTCTGATCAACAAAAGAACCATAAAAATTTATTAGAAAGATTTTTCTTTTCATGTTTTGTGTTATTTCCCCCATTAACCTTTATTATGGATAAAATTAAAAGCCAGGGAGAGTCTGTCTGTCAGTGTCACACTTTTTAAATTTTCCATTCAGGTGCGTGAGGCTGAAAATTCATTGCGTTGGGTTTGATATGAGTTACATCATTTCCATTTTCCCTGAAACATTTAGCCTAATAAATAATTTTCAGTGTTCAAAAGACACCCTGACTATATTCTGGGTTATTAAACAATAAATTTACAACGCATTCTGCATGTAGAAATGGTTCTTATGCCTCTGAGGGACCTCCTATTAAAAACATTGCTCCATAGCGCTGCCTCTGGTCAAAAACTCCATGGGGTACCTTTAAAGCTACTCCAGGTTTGGCTCCCCCGTTTAAAAACAGGATGACTCGTATTCATCTTATCTTTTTTGCTTCATGCAGAGTTCAAACTGATTATATTGTTTATATAACTGCATGAAGAGTAATGGGTGATAGTGCTTGGCTGCTGTGAGTTGCAAGGACAATGACAGCAGTTAATTACAATAAAATGTTTGATAAAAGGCTTGTAACGGGCCGAGGTGGCAGGCACAAGGAGTCACAGGTTTTTTTTTTAAAGAGGGTTTTACTTACCCAAAGAAGAAGAAACTCTTTACAAAAGGTGTGTAACAGTTCTGGGCCCATAAAAGAGGTCAACTAAACAGAGCTAACCTCAGGCTATAACTTGACAAACTGGCTCAAACTGAACAGACCAAACTGACAACAAAGGAGAACACATATAATGGTTGATCAGACCATTTTTGAAACGAAAGGGGTAACCTACTATAATCTAAGGCAGGCATTTGGTAAACTGACTTTCAAATCAGTGCTGTGACTGTGTGGCTGGATCACCAGGTTATATAATTTATAACTTTATGGACTGCTCTTGTTTGACTGCTGTCATTTATCTTTTTGCGACAACCGCACTGACATGTTGGCTGTTGTGGCGCTGTCTGTCAACAAAGCCTTATGGCTGGTGACGGAAACCGGAATTTAAAAAAACAGCTTAATACAAACTAAGTGATCACAGAGGGATTTTGAGATTAAAGTTTGTTATCTTAACACTTCTTGGAAATGGTTGGTGTTTTAGGAAAGCTCTGTTTAAATGTTTACACAATATGAGATCATCATTTTAACATTAAAAGCTCAGAATGGAGACATGAATAGAAAGGATATGTTTGTTATGATGTAATAATACATGGGAGTAATGTTTTCTCTTACCATACGTTTTATACTAATAGTACTTCTCGAGGTCACACAGACCATTAACACCCCAGTCTGCAGCTCTTTGTGGAAGACACCTGTAGGCCACAGTTGCTATTTAAATACCCTATTTGTCTTTGACCAATAGGGTAAATACAAAGACTACCCTCGGGCCCTGTTCCTTGAAAGAACAAATGTACTGTATGTTATGCTAGTAGCATATATATTGTTGCTGTATCAACAACACTAACATTTTGATGTGTAAAAACTCATGTGAGAACTACAGAATTCCCCTTAGGAAACTTACATCACATTTCCAATTCCTGCAAGGAATCATATAAATAAATAAAACATTAACATGTTCACACAGTGTATCTATGTAATAAATTGACCTTTTATGAGTTGAATGTGTATCCATGTTAATGGAAACTATATTCAAGCTGGTTAAACAAACAACAGAGAACAGTTGGAACAGTAAACCTTGGAAAGCTGCCTGTTCTGGGATTTCTTCTGTGTTTACAAGGGAACTTGTACAATTCAGTGGGAAAGATAACATTAAGGTAGTTGTGCTTATGACTAAGCCTGAGAACAATAGAGCTAGTAGCTCTATAAACCTGTACATGGCACGGCAGTGTTTTGAACTAAATGCTAATGTCAGCATGCTAATGTGCTCACAATGACACTGCTAACATATATATGTACACATATATCATATTCAGCATCTTTGTTTAGCACATTTTTGTTAATTAGCACTAAACACAAAGTCCAGTTGAGGCTGATGGGAATGTCATGAGTCTTGCAGGTATTTGATCATAAATCAAAGTATGAAATGTTTGCTGAGTACAAGCCAGGTAGGTCTCTCAGATCTGCAGGGACTGGTCAGTTCAAACCAAATGTGGTGAAACAGCTTTTAGCCATTATGCTGCACACTGCTGGAATCAGCTCCCCTGGAAACTAAGATTTGTCCAAAATGTAGCCATTATTAAAACTAAGCTGAAGACTGTTCTCTTTTCCTCTGCTTTTAATTAATCCGTTTTATGGTACTTTTATTTACTTTATTTATTCAGCTTTATCTTGTTTTATACTTTTATCTTTTAAATCTTTCTATTTTTCTTATCTTTTGCCTGTAAAGCACTTAGAATATCTTCTGTCTATGACAAGATGCTATATAAATAAACTTGCCTTACCTTTTGTGCCAAATGTATTTAAAAGTTTATCTGGAGCTAATATGAAGCTTCAGTAATCCAAATGAGTCAAATCCAGTAGATATCTTCAATGTTCTCTGAATATTTTATTTATTAAAATGTTAAATAGCAGAAAGAGGAAACAGGCAAAGCCTTACACTGGATCCAATAATAGTTCACTAGCAACAACCACACCGTCAACAAGGTACGTTTGAATGATTTATTAAAGAAAAGATTGATGAGGCTTGTTCTTCTGCTTGCTTGCTTGTATGGATGTGGTGTAGGGAGGCTCGTGGGGAATCACCCGGGCAGCAACGAAGCCCCTAAGAAGGGAAGGAAGGAGAGGAGAAACAGGAAGAAAGATAAACTTTAATTATGTATTTATTTATTGTGTGCACACACAAGTGCCCAGCCCACATGATGTCACAAGACACCAAAAGACAGTTGCAGTGGTGAAACATTTGTCAAACACAGACAAGGACAAAACTTCTTACATTACACTGCAAACAAAGAACTTTGTCTTCAGTATTATGCTCTACAAAAAACAGCTACACAAAACTTCCTGTAACAGCTTTTTCTATATTTTATTATATATTTTTTTATAATCATTCATTCAGAAAAACTCTTTACAAATTAAGGACATTTTCCTAAATAGTGTGGCCCTTAAATCATCATATAATGAGCAATTAAACATAAGGGAGACCAGTAAACCTGCCTGTTTAATGGTAAAGTACCTGAACTTTGACTTTTGGATAAACATAAGGCTCCACACTGTAGTTGTTTTTCATCAGACAATATGATCTTAATTTAGGATTGCACCAAACATCAACAGACCATCCGTCTTTGTACATCAGGAACAGTTTCCGCTGGGCATCGTGAATATTACACTGTAATCTGTTTTGGAAAATAAAAAGAGAGTCGATCACACAAAAGGATTTGACCTCACTAATCCAGGGATGTCCATGCAAAATGTCCCAATTAAAAATTCTTTCTAGTGATCCACTTTTCAGGCATGTTCACGAATCGAATGATCTCACAATTATAGTCTCACATTTGGTGGTTCCCATCCCATGTCCTGTAATGCTCTGTAATGTAAAAACACTCAACATTAATGTCAGGGCCCTGAGCAAATGGTACTGCTGCTCACCCATAAAAAAATATATTTTTTATCTTTTGGTGTACAATCATATGCTTTCACAAAGTGTGTGCAATTTTCTTTATCTAAGAGTGCACTTCAGTGCCGAATCTGAGAACCTGCTTGTACTTAGGAGGGTTTGAACCAGGATGTAAGATGTTATTTAAACTGTAACCACTTATGTCTGTTGTAATAGGTATGTTTGAATTACCTCACAGGTAACAGTGTGTAAAAGCCTGGGAGAGTTAGCCCTGAGACACACCTGGGCTGATTCTATCCAGTCCAGCTCACTCCATGTTGATTATCCCATTTGGCAGATATAGTGATCTAATAAAAGGCACACAATAAGAAATAAATGTCCTGCCATTAGGTTTTGCAAAGTCACAATCCATGACAGTCTAGATAATTTACTTCCAGTGCTTGGAAGATGATAAACAATATAATTACTGTACACAATATTAGCAAAATATAAAAAATATTTTAATGAAAGATTCAGTATATTGCGCGCGTGGAGTCATGGATTTGTAACGACAAATTTGCATTAAACTTCCATATCAACAGGAATAGGAATGTGTCTCCACCCATCTGCTTAATTACTGTGGTAAAGGCCGCTCATCCACACACAACCCCACCCCCCCCCCCCCCCCCCCCCCCCCCCCACCCCAAACACCCCCCACCCATTACACCCACACACACACTCATAGAAAATACCAAATAGGCTGCATGACCCCATGCAATAAATTTTCAGATGACAGTTCACTTGTGGTGGCTCAAGAATGAGCTGGTTTTAATTTGTCCCTCACAAGCGTTTGTCACAGTGAAAAGCACGTATGTGTGTGTGTGTGTGTGTGTGTGTAAAGCCAGGTGTACATTAAAAGAAAAGCCTTGCCCCACGAGTTAGCAAAGGTGCAAAGGTTTACATGACACACTCTCCCCCCCCCCCCCCCCCCGCCCTCTCAGAGTCTCTCTCTGACTCTCACTGGGTCTTGTCTTCCTTCCTCCCTCCCCCCCTCCCCCCCTCCCCCCTCGCCCCCCTCTTTCTCATTCTGTGGGAACATTTATCGTCTTATAGCTTATTCCCGTAATGGAGTCAGTGATGCCTGGAGGCTATGGTTATTTAATAACGTCATACTTTAACAATCAAATTATGTGTTTGGTGGCTGAAACGAAGAAGATAGGGAAGAATTAAGGAAATAAGGAAGGGTTGCGGTAGTCATGGGGGATCATGGGACTGGTTCAGGTGGGAATGGAGTGAAAAGGTAAGGACTTAAAATCATTTCACAATTTTCACCATGAAACAGACTTTAGCCTTAAATGAAGATCATGTATTTGACTTAAAATTGACGCGACGCACAGATTGCTCGACATGGCTTGAAACGTTTGACTGATACATTTCGGAGAATCATCAAAGCCCATAAGTTACCACTTGGCATAAAACAATAAACTTCAACGTGACGAAATTCAATAGAACACACACTATTTGTGCGACTGGAGCGGGAGCGTGCACGCACAGCTAAAAGGAAAAGTACTGTTTAAAAGCGACATAATCTTCTTTGTCAGGTTCATCAATGATGATAAATGATATGAAGTCTATAGTTTTCGAACGTTTAGAGTCATCAATATTTTATTAGGCTCAGTAGTAGCATTTCCTTGATATGATTGGTCTGAAATTTACAAGGTTTCCTTGATTAATCTCTCAATATTTCTTAAGGCGAACTCTTTGGTGTCGATGTGCTTTAAGCACAGGATTTCAGATATTATACTATAAATTCACTCTGTCAAAGTTGATCAAATAAAGCATGTGCTGATAAAATCATTTGATTCCTACCAAACTTTGACTTGAAGCGTCGTTACTGGCTGTTAAAGTGTATACATGATCGGTATTGGATGTATTGGATGCACTTCTCGGCAGGGATGCAAAACTCGGCATAACACCGTGCAGTAAGGCAACAGGTGGACAAAGATATGGGCTATAGGCTATTTTCCAGCATTTAAAGCAATGAAAAAATAGGTTTTCCAGTTATAACAACCACGGAAATTATTATTTTTTTAAAAGGGTTGACGTGTAACCTCAGGTAAGGGGCGTGTTTTACGCACAGAAGCCTGTCGTTTTTGTTTTTACTTGCCTATGTAGGTAAAGTAATGGAACCCCATCTGTTTGCATTTGGAGAGCTTCAAGGCTATAAGCACATGCAAACATGCGGTATATCTGATATATAGGTCACACCCAGTCAAACCCTTTCATTTTTCTGTAGCCTCCAACCTCAGCCGACATCCCCCCCCCAGCAATTATTATTATTATTATCAAAATGTGCCGGAAATCAATCTGTTTATCATGACAGATGAATGTAAATTACAGTATCTGTTTACATACAAGGCATCACTCAGTTTAAAAAAAAAAAGATTACCATCAACGTATGGAAAAAAAATTATTATAACTCACCTGTGTGATCCAAAACAACAGCTCTGCCATCCATTTTCAGTTATTGTTGACACTGTCAGAGAGGTGATAATTCTACTCTGCTCGGTGAGAGTGTTACTTATATTATTAGTTATTCATATTATGACAAAAGAATACATGGAACCTGCATGGCCAGTTTAATCTTTAAGACTGCCCTTAAGGTTGGGCGAGGACAAAAAAATACAGCGAAAGTGACACTATGATAAAATGCTCTCTGAGGTGCCTGCACAAATGAGATAAGACATTATTCCGTTCAGTTGATTTTGGTACAGTACTGCTCACTAGTTTTTCTCAGTCACACCCACTTTAGATTGTTTGGGTCGGTGCAGTCTAAACTGTAACATTGATCCTATGACAATTTGTAAGGTAGGTCACATAGGAAGGCTTTTTGGCAATTAAAACAAGTGTATGGGTTAAATTTGATTAAGGGTGCATTACTAATGTAGGTAGACTATATTTTCTAAATTGGATTCATGTCCAAAGCTGTATAACATGCTAAACAATATGCTAGATGGATAGTAACTAGCTAGTTAGATATATACTTAGCCATCTCTATACTAAATACTTGGTACAAACTGGAAATCAACCTTAAAAGGAAATCATTAGAGTATTATTTATTCACAATATGTGTTTACAATACTATAATATAGGATGTGATGAGGGACTCGATGATGGCTGAGTTGAACAGAATGAGAAGTTGATGCTTGATATTTTTTAAGCTGTGTAAAGTCGTTGTTGAGCTTTTGCTCAGGTTGTTGTTAATGTGAGTCTGCGTATTTAATTGCTTTCACAGAACTGTGCTTGGGATGTAAAGTGGGTGGTGTACAGTTAGAAGAGCCAGGAGGAGAGAACACAGTCCTGTGCTGAGGGCAAGAGTGTGTGAGGTTAGGTTATTAACCCTCACCCTCTGTGGCCTGTTCCACAGGAACCCCAATCCAGTGGCATATAGCTGGGTCAATGTTCATGTCCACACTGCAAGAATGCCCTGTCACATTTACAGCCAAACTTTCTAGATATAAGCATGCCTGCGCTTAAAACAAGCAAATTTGGCTGCCAGTGCAGTAAATGAATTTTACTTGATGTCTTAAAATAAGTCAAGCTGTCTGACTGTCATATAGCACATAAAATCTTAACATAAGGTCAAAGACTAATTTCAAGCAATCTACTTAAGCATAGTTAATGCAAAAGAAGCCTATTATCATTTAAAACTAAAGTATTTTTTTTAGCATCAAATTACTTAAAATGAGATTTATGAAATCCTTGTTTTTAGGGAGCTAAATTAGACCACACGCTCTTAGAATAAAAAACATGACAATTCTCTCACAAACAAATGTTTTTATTTACAAGGACCCAGGGAACTGTTAACAAAGTTGTCAACACTCATAAACAAAAGAACTGGTAATCCGCTGTGTAAAGCAAACGTTTCCCCAGGGACTATTTTCTGGTGGAGAGACCGTTTCACTCTTTCAAGTCATCAAACAGTCCTGAACAAATAGGAACGAATAGGAATTTCTTGTAAGAATGAGTAAGGTCACGCTCATGAATACTGTCCTCCAGTACTTCAGTCTGGACGACGGATAACAAAGTAGAAACACATTTGTGGTAGGTGCGGTGGAAGGTGTAATAACGTGAGAAGCGCCTCATGCTTCGCTTCCTTAGGTAAAGTCATCAGCGGCATTGTGCCAACAGCCAAGAGGAGGTTAGTAGATTCTACAGATGGACCGGACTGGTGATGGGCCATCTCTGGAGAAACATATTGGGGTCCTCAGATGGCTGAAAGCAACAAAGTAGAGACGAAATGTAGAACAAAATTAAACTTTAGGCACGTCAAGTTTAATTACAGTTTAACCACAAGAACATGAAACAGCGACTCACTTGTTGATCCAAACTTTTTGGGTGGAGCAGTTTGGGAAGGAAACACTGAAGGAAGTGCCTTCAATAAAGCAATGGCTTGTCTTTGTTCGGCAATTTGAATGCGACATTAAGTGTTGTGTAATTAAAAAGTAAGCACAAAAACAAAAAATACTTTAATAAGTAGTGTAATCATGGAAAAACTATGTTGTGTATGTGTGTATATCCCTGAAACCACATGAGTCTTAATGTTTTAATTGTACATAATCTGGTGCAACTAGAAAAATTGGCCTAAATCTTGTGCAATGAGAGAGATCATGGGATCACCAAAATCAAATGGTTCTCCTTCACTATCCAGCCAAACTGAAGGTTTGGCTGGATAGTGTGGCGACAGTCAGACAGTGCAGTCGGGGTGAATCTATAATATCCCCAACACTGTCAGGGTGGGGATATAAAAAGCACTTGTCAGTTGCACAAGACCATAAGGGTCATCTGTATACATGACAAATGGTGTTTAAAGCCTCTAGTGACCACTTCTACTTTGGAACTACCGTTTTCCTGTAATTCAGGTGTTTAATTTGCCGTCATCAAAAAGGAGATCCTGTCCTATAAAAAATTATGAAAAAAAAGCTAATACAATCACATCTCATGCAGCCATTTCACAGTCACACCCAACCTATAAAACATCAGTGTTATCTATATTTGAAGATTCAAGTAGTGTCATTAAACCTTTTTTCATTGATTTGGTTTTTCCACAAAAAAAGTATAATTATCATGTTAAAATCTACTCCTTCTCCCTAATTAAAAATTCCAAAGTCTATGAATATGTAAGTATATTTCATTTCAAAAGTTTCCTCCTTCACTGTAAAGTCCATTCTCATTGTTTGTCCACATCACACTTGTGTAAGTTGAATATTGGACTAGGATTGGCTCCAAACTATTTGTGATGTCATAAATCATGCTCGTAGGCCCACACCTTGAAAGTGTACTTTCAGTGAGCTCTGAGAAACTTGCGTCAGCAGGTGAATGAGTAAACAAACTCTGCACGTACATCATTCTGCACAGAGAAGAGAGCAACATGCAAAGGAAGGAACAAAAAGAAAAAGCTTCTTAGCAATAACTAATCTTTTTTATTTACTGCACACAGTAGGCTGCCTGGTCGATGCACAGCTACTGGAGACCCACTGGCCTCGACCAGACAGACTGACCATGTTTTGTGACAGAGAAAATCGTTATTTGTCATTTAGACGGAGAATGCGTGCAATTTAGCGTTTGAGTCACTTTTAAAAAGTTGCTAAAAGGTTCCAAATAAATTTTAAAAGTGGTTAAATTTGTTGCTAGGTGCTTCTTAAAAAAATTGCCAAGGTAGACTGAAAAGTTGCTAAATCTAGCAACAAATTTGTTAAATTGGCATCAGTGCTTGGCTTGTGGTGCATTCAGGTGATCCTCATGAAGTAGGAAATTCCCATTTGACACTAACAGCCAATATAAGTGGTAAACTCGGGCAAGTTCTATGACGCCTGAGTTTAGGTGTTGTGATGTATCATATCAACACGTGAACAACTTCAAGCTAATGTTTAATAACAAAACGTATCTTTTTTATCATTGGAAATGACTGTAACAGTGACGGGTCTATCAGTAAGCAAGCAACAATAATGTAAATAATTTAGTGCTGGCTTTTATTGTTTACATCTTTTAGTGGATATTGACATACCCCCCTAACACAAACACCTGGTAAATAAAGTCAGTCATGTAACATTTTTCAACTCATGAGTTGACGAGCAGCACCTGAATGCAGCATGCACATACCCAGTTTTCCTTTCAGCAAATTGCAATATGATTGAAAAAGATAAAACCAAATTCAATTTATGGCTTAAAAGAGATCTATCATTGAAGGGTCGTGCACTGCTGTCCAAAACCTGAGGAATATCCCGCCTTACCTATGTTGCCTCTTCAGTTCACTTAGATAAAAACACGGATAAAACTGTAGACAGCTGTTATTAAACTTTCTGTGGAAAGAATAAAACTTTTTGAGAAATTTTTGAGAATTGATTCATTAGGAACTGACTAACTTGCTGGCCTCCCCTTCTTACTGATGTGTAATTAATTATAAGATAGACAAAATTCCAATTAAATGATCAGAATATCACAAACAAGCTTCATTGTCATGGAAAATGATCTACAAGCACAATTTTTGCCCTCAACATTATTATATTTGGAACAATGGTGACATTTTATACAAAAACAGATCTATCACTTAAAGAATTGGTTTGAAAGGAACAGTTTTGGTGGGTCAGCTCCTCAACTCGCAGGATGATCACATGACTTACAGTGAATTTATCTCCCATTTTAATTTTCCAATATCAACTAAAGTATATAAACTTGTAATGAGAGCGGTGCTTTTTGGCTCTGTGGCTCTATATAAAGCTGTTCCTTATCCTACTGAAATTTCATTATATGACCCTGGTGACACTCCTTGTGGTAAAATCTGTTTTGTACAATCTAAAAATAATAATAGAGCAGCATATTCCTTATTTCAGTAAGAAAGTATTTCTATTCCATATGTCACCACCTACTGGAATAATTTTGTAAGTGATATTCCTCATAAATATCTCATCACCCATCATCGTCTCATCACCAATAAGATAAAGGAGGTGTCATTTAAGCTTATACAAGCTGGGAAAATAACTCATGTTAACCACAGAGCTTAAAATTTGATGTTTTTGTCTTATGTCTTTTGACATACTAGTGCTTAAAATAAGGCCTCTAGCCTTGAAGTGGATGTTTTACAGACGTCCCCTGTATCTAGTTAAAAATAACTCAAAGTTGCTTATCAAGACAAGGCAAGTCACATTTACTTGAATTAAGTCAAAGGATCTTCCTTAGAAAGCACTAGATAATCTATTTATACTAAAAACAAGACCAACTAGGTTTTGAATCTAAATATAGGATCATTACACTTGGTCAGATCTTTTTGCAGTGCAAGCGTATGGTAAAGAGTTTGAGTGGGTTGATGGGATTAAAGGTGGAAGTGGAGTCTATGAACAGGATGCATGTGTTTGGCGCTGCAGGGTGTGGAGCAATGCTGTGCTGACTGCATCCTCAACAGACCAGTTGGCTTGGTTTTTGTGTGTGTGTGTGTGTGTGTGTGGGGGGGGGGGGGGGGGGGGGGGGGGGCAGGATTTCAAGTATGAGAGAATGATGCACTCAAATTAAATATGTTGGAAAACACTGGGGCCAGTTGAGCTGCACAATGGCTCAGCAGAGCAGGACTGATTCTGGCCCTGCTGCTTTCCTAATGTTCAGCTTCTTGAACGCTCTCACCTCATCATCTCACCTTACTGTGTGTTGTTTTCTGCAGCCTGAGTGCCCTTTAGAGTATATTGGATTGAAATTAAAAATTAGATTTGTTTCAGTCTAATGAGATGGCTCTTTAAGTGCCAACCACCCTCCTACACTCCCAGTGACACATGTCATACCCTACCTGCTGTAACACATATCTAACGCACCCCTCCTCATGTGGCGGTCTATTTAAACTGACATGCGCTGCGCACTGTTGCAGCCAACAACCCAAACTAACAATGCAGCTAAAACGTATATGAACAAATTTAATTTCAAAGTCAACAACTTCCCTCATGGCGCTCCAGGGCGGCTCCGCGGAGCGTGCTGTTCGCCTCGCCGGCCCCGCAGCAGGCCCTGCCGGGGTCACAACACTCCCTCGCCGGTATTTCCTCGTGTCAGCGCACGCCCTCAAACGCGCACTCAAGGCGGAGGTCGGCGTCCTTCTGTCCATGCTGTCCGCGTGTCCTCTGGGATCACGGCGGCTCTTGAGGTTATTCTCTGAGGTGCAGGGGATCACTGCTTCGCATCAGTAAGATATGAGGCTGCTGGCTGTGTTTTCTGTTTGATGTTTGCTGCTGGTGTCTGGTGATGGCAGGTGTCCAGGCACGACTTGTGGCGGATTTTTGTTATCTGTAAATCGGCTGTCATGACCTATGACTATAGTTCTCCTCTGGTCTTATCATGCTTCTGCCTTCTTTGATTTTTTTCTGTGGTTTGATGCGTATATTACTGTGTGTCCTTCTTCTACCAAGGTCGTTTTGCTTGTATTTCTAGTGTGTTTTGCGGGTAAAATCATTCTGATTGAAAAACAGATCTTGAACATTTGCAGTTTGTTCATGTTTGAGATGTAGAGGGGCTGTTTAAACTCCTCCTAAAGCTTTTTCTCCAGAGACATCATACAGTATCATAAAAATATAAGAAAACATCAAAGGAAACGTCTTATTAGGGCTGCAACTAATTATTATTGTCTTTATCACTTAGTTTCTCAATTAATCATTTGGCCTTTAAAATGTGAGATAATAGTAAATAATAGTCATGTGTTTGTTCAACAGACACTCCAAAAGACTATTTTGATAATCGATTAATCGTTTTGAGTCATATTTAAAGAAAAAATACTAAAATTCTCTGGTTCCAGCTTAAATGTGAATATCTGGTTTCTTTAGTCATCTATGATAGAAAAACTGAATGTCTTTTGGTTTTGGACTATTTGTTGGGAGACAAGACATGAGACATTTTTCACCATTTTCTAACAATTTATTGACCAAACGACTAATTGATTAATCAAGAAAATAATCAACAGATTCATTGATAATGATGATGATGATAATAATCATCAGTTGCAGCCCAACAGTTAATCAACTAATTGTTCCAGCTGTAGTTTATATATTCTTATTCTTCAGTTTTGCTGTGTGGAATCAATACAGTTTGTTTTAATGCACAGCTGTTCTGCTGTCAAACATATTTAAATTGCTTTGCTCGTTTAAATGAAGGTTTACTGTAGCTGAAATATGCAGCTGTTGTATGTAGGAAAAATTAACAAATGTAATTAAAATGTTGGTATTTGTAGATACCTAATATAAAGCCCTTTATCTTTCCAACCAGAAATGCTAAAATCTTTGTGACTTCAAACAGAGGCTCTGGCTTTGGGGCCTCTTTAGATGTGACAACAGCAAGAAGCAACTGTTTGTTTGAAAACGAGGTTAGCATAGATGCTGTTATAGCGTATTAGGGTATTTATATAACTGGTGCTACACTGACTTGCTTGCTAGCTTTCAAAGTTCCTTCGACTGCGGCTTGTTGTTGTTTCCTCTTCGGCACCCTCCTACTATGTCATATGGTTTGTTGATGTGATTGGTTGAAGTTAGACGTGATAGGCAGATGGTTCATCCAATCACCTGCCAAGTATTTTTTGAAAGTGCCTGGCCTTTTCCTAAGAAAATCCCCTGAGAAGGCCAAAACCACTACTCAAGTTCAATTTTTAAAAAAAGGCTAAATAACTTCCTAAAACAGCTGGGTACTGTAGTTTTGAGCAAACCTTACTCAAAGGTCAGTTACTTGTGAAGGTTTTGGTCTTTTCTGTGATTTGTTGACAATAAGACAAAGACAGATCACTGGACTTGTCCTTTTAATGTGCATGCATAATAATTAACTCCACAGCTGACCAAATCCCCTCAGTGGTTGGAGAAGCATTGCTGGGGGATGGCCCCTACTGTACTGAGACCACACATAGGTCTCAGTTCAGTGTTGGTGCCAAAACAAATCTAACAGGTGACCTCAGGTTTCTGAGTCCAAGCTAGAGCAAATTACATTTGCATTTGATAGACATTTACTGCAGATACTGCAACTAGCAATAGTTGCTTAGAGCTGAACTGATAAATCAGCTGGACCTATATATTGGTCTATTGCAAATGTACCATATCGGCATACATGTGGTCTGATAAATAACAAAAATATGTAAAAGGGAACCTTTTTTGAAATGTTTTTTTTTCTTACTGTTTTACAAAATTCTGTTATTCAAATTAAGGATTTCAAGCACATTACATTTACTAAGGCATTTGTTTTCCATTAATTTTAGTGAACATCCATACATTCTTATACTGTACATATGTCATACATTTTCTATATCCTGATGATAATTAATTAGGCTTTTATTGCAGCTGTATTGCCCAGCCTCAACACATTCTACAGGATAGAGATGTACTTGCTTAATAGTAATATGACAGATTTGTCTTATTTTGAAGCTAGATACTTTCTCACCAGTTTTTCTTGTCTTGTCTTTTTAGACCGCTTGCAGAGAGCCCGAGTCAACAGAAGAAGCCTTGGTTTCTCTCCTGCTTCCAGTTCCTGCTCCTGCTTTGTCTAGTGTTCATCCTGTGTTACACTCTGTCCAGCAACTCTCTGTCATGGTTGGATAAGTTTTCACTCCATGAGACTATTTTCGCTCAGACCAATAATCAGAATCTACCTCCTCCTTACCGGGTCCATCCTAGACTCAAAGTTAAGCCAAATGAAATTCATGAAACCGCCAAAACACCTCCTGTACCGTCTCCATCTACAGGTACTATGTATCACCTAGCTTACCCACGGAACTACCGCTTCATTATGGATAATGCAGAGGTGTGCAAGAATAAGACCCCTTTCTTGGTCCTGATGGTTCCAGTGGCACCTCAAAATGTTGAAGCTCGGGATGCCATCCGGCAGACATGGGGCAAAGAGAACCTGGTTCAGGGTGAGGTCGTCCTTACTCTGTTCATCCTGGGCCTCGCTGGAGGAGCTGATGCTGATCAGCAGCAGGAGAAGGTCAAACAGGAGAATCTGAAGCACCATGACCTGATCCAAAGTGACTTCATGGACACTTACCTCAATCTGACAGTCAAAACTATGGTGATCATGGACTGGCTGTCCACCCGCTGCCCTACAGCAGCATACGCCATGAAGATTGACTCGGACGTGTTCCTGAACATTGATAATCTCATAATCATGCTACAGAAGCCTGGCATCCCCAAGATAAACTACCTAACAGGGATGCTTATGTGGAACAGGCCAGTTGTCCGCTCGAAGAATTCCAAGTGGTACGTTCCTGAAGAGATGTACCCAGATCCCCGATACCCGACATACACTCTGGGCATGGGATATGTCTTCTCCAATGATCTTCCAGGGAAATTTGTATTGATATCAAAATCAATCAAGCCCTTTAACATTGAGGACGCTTACATTGGAATGTGCATGAAAAAGCTAGGACTCATGCCCATATCACCACCAAATCCCTCCCAGTTCAAGGCCTATAACATAAAATACGATCGCTGTGAATACTCAAAGATCATCACCTACATCCTTGGGTCTTCACAAGAGTTGGTGAAATACTGGACAGACTTGAAGAAGTCTGGACCACCTTGTTAGGACAAGGATTACTGCAGAAGCACTAAGAGATCACTTTGGTGGAAAGGGTTAGGTGGCAGGGAACTGGGGGGCTAACTTATTTATAGATTTCTGCTGTACTGGTATATAATTCTCATAATTCCTCATTTCAGAAATGAGAATTAGGATTGCCAATTTTGAAAAGGTTTCTGAGCAATTGCACTCTGACTGACTGGATGGGGAGAAAGTCAAAGGGCATTTCTTTTTTTTTTTTTTTTTTTAACTCCTTAATGTTGGCAACAAAACAAATCTGAAGGAAATGTTTTATTTTTCCTGATGTGAAGTGGAAAAGTGAGCATTTTTACCCACTAATGGCACTGTAGGTCAATGTTTTTACAAGCAGGTCCCTGTACTGTTTGTTGGTTGTACCTAAAACATGCATGCCACAAACACAAGGGTGCTTGGATACACATTTCTGCTGAACTGCAAGGTGGAGTAATACTGCATGAAGTTAGCAATGTGACAAAAAAGAAAATGGGGAAACTACTTGAAGCTGATGGTAAGCTGTCTGGAAAAAAAAAATCAATATTTGTTGTGCCTTAAGAGTACATCCTATATTTTAAGGAGGGATGTGTTTACAATAAGCACTCCTCAGGGTACCTTTTTTAAATAACAAAGGAAACAAGCCATTGACCACCGGCAAAAAGGAGTAAACGTTGGTATTATTGTTCATTTTGCAGATGAATGTAATTTTTCAAATTAAACTATTAAAGAAGCCAAACTATCATGAAACTCTTGACTTTAAATTCATAGTGAAAGCACTACTTACTATTTTGGTTTAATTTTTTAAAATTTAATTTTGTATTTTTTTCTGTTACCAAATCCACAAATATACTCTCAGAGCAAGTGGCTTTGTGGGTTGTGAGAGGTGACTGTTTATAACTAGGTATCTTCATATTGATTGGTAATTGTTAGCATGCAGCAGTGGTCTTGAGGGGTCCAGGTACCCTAGAAGTTCTTGAAGAATAAGTTATAGATTTTAAAAGTTAACAAAATCCAAAGTCCAAAAATGCATTCTATAGTTTAGCTGCAACTATTATGAGGCTTCGACACTGTCAGCCAAATCAAGTAGGAATCTTCCAAAGTTACACTCCCTTTAGTATACAACTCCTCTGTGTTACTGTCCCTCCATTCCAGTTCACCAAGGGACCTCTGTCCGTGGAAACATCTTGTACTAAAAAAAAATAACTTTGGAAGATATTGATTTGTCTAACTCTGCTTGTTGAAGCCTCATATTAGCTTCAGCTGAACTTTTGAATGCATTTCTAAAGTTGGAGTCAGTATGGAGAAGAGGAATGATTACAGCAACCAAGAACTCTTCTAGAAACTAGAAACTTTTTTTTTTTTTTTTTTTTTTTTTTTTATAAAGGTAGTCTAGTGGATTAGAATTTGTCACCACTTTCACTCCATAAAAGTTAGCAAAGAGACTATGAGTGACTGTTTTGTAGGTTTCATATACAATCCTGATGGCGCTTTAAGACCTCAGCTTCACTCCCTATACTGCATACACTTAGGGTGATTTTTGATACTTAAAGAGAATCTATACCTACATTATTTGGATGGGAATCCATAACAAGTGGTCCTTGATAAGAAACATTTTGGAAGCCCCTTCTGTAGCCTACATTCTTACTGTACAGGGGCCTGAATCACAAAGCAAGTTCAACTTAGTCTGGCTCTCTTGGGGTTAGCTGGTTTCAATGAGCCTAGCTAGCTCAGTCAACTCTGGGTTTTCCTATGCAGCGTGTTCTTGTGAAAGAGTCAGAGTTGTTAATTATGAGCGACATCATCAGAACAATGAATGAAGTAGCCTACTTAATATATGAAATAAAATGGTGATACAAGATATCTGCAGGAAAATTTAGTTACATCAACAGTAAAAAAAAAAAAGTCATTCAACAAGCTGAAATGTAAACAATATAATCAAATAACTACAATAGAATAAGAAGCTGTAGAAACTTTAGAAATGTCCATTTATTAAAAATAAAGCTAAGGCTTAAAATAAGTGTAATTATTATAGTATAGAGTGAGTATTCTGAAAATGTGATGTGCATAAAAAATATTATCAGACTGTTTCTGTTGCCAAAGCACAGAGAGGAAAAGTAGTTAAAGGATAAGGCTCTACTTACAAGTATTGTCTGTGTATCCAAAGCCTGATATATTGTATTCCTCTGTGCCGTAGACCTATTTTGTCCCCAAACTATTAAAAACACGTCAATGAGCCACACCGCTGCACTGGGTGACGTGTTCCTTTGCCCTGAAGGCAATGGCTACCGTAGTTTGTTTAGAAAGCAGTAAGGTCCGTGTGGAATAAGATATCAGATGGGAAAGGATCTTTCTAAAGATAGTATTTATCGTTAGTAGGCCATCCACTTACTCCTGAGCTGCTGTTGCCAGGACAAAAACCTTTGTCTTACAAAACAGACAGGAAAATAACAAGGTAAAAATAATAAACTTTTTTCTCTCCGGAGGGCTATTGTATTGTTCACGCCGCTGTTTTTCCCTTTGTCTCTGACTGTTTTCATCTTTAAAATCTATGACCTCACAGGGAAGTTCAACCTGGGTGTGGAATAATCAGATGTATATTATTCCCAGTATTTTTTCTGTTTCGATTGGACTGGGCAGTAGAGGTATTTTTATCAGCACTAACAGACAACTAGAATAAATTAGACTGAGATGACTCATTCAGGAAGAGTAGGGTACACAGAGCACAGACGTACGAGGAAGTGTGCTTTTATCTCTATTGTCACTAATACAATCAAAAAACAGGCTGCAGAACAGAAGAACAGAAGCCAACTTTGATCCTTTCCAGAGATGAAAGCTTGGAAATTATTGAGAAACTGCACCTTATAAGACATATTAAACTGAGCAGCCTGCAACTCATTTTTTAAAGTTTTGTGCTGACTTTGCTCAGGGATTCAGTGTACTATAGCTTTACAGTAAGTGTGAATGTGTGAGAATAGTGTTGAGAATGTATGTTAAAGTTTGGCTTCTGAGGCAAAACTGTTTACATCTCTGAAAAGCCCCGTTGGTTCAATTCTCAGAGGTTCAATTCTCAGAGGCAGCAATGGTATTGATGCTTGCCAGATGGCCGGAAATGACTACATGTCTTAAATTATCGTAAACACTAGTAAGACAAGATGGGTACTTAAATCCAGTTGATCTGGACAGACTTTGTCACAGATAGCTTGAATATTAACAAAGGCTTGTATATTTTTCTTTTATACACCTCCAATATATCAGATGGGGAAATGACTTTATATTTCCCTAAAATTTACACCTATTCTCTTGGATACCAACAAAAAAAAGACTCAAACCAATCTGTAATGATATTTAGCTCATTATTTTACATACGATACACAATGATGAGATCATTTCAGGAGTTACAATGGATAATTGTTTATTTCATCCTTGTAAAACAGTAACTGCAAGATCCTTTGCTAGATATAGTTCACATTTCCTTCTACAGTAAAATATCATATTGTGTTGGTTATAGAGGTTGAATATCATATCATATCAGGTTGCATCCAAGGTCTGCAGTGTCTGGTTTGGTGACACTTGAACAGCATCACTGCTCTTTCTAGGTAATGTTGTCCTTTTACCTTCATCCGGCCATGCTGAATTTACAGTTTTCGGGCAGCTGAGCGTGATGTGGTTTGCATGAGGAGAAAACAAGCTCAATGCTATCAAGTTTAGTTTTAGGTAATAGGAGTTGTTGCATTTCATTGTAGGAAATTGCTTCTTTTCTTTTTTTTATGGGATTTTCTTTTTTTTTTTTTGGATCTTGAGATTCCCCTTTTGGTAAATCCTTCCCAACAAACACTGCAGCCAAGTGGTTTTTCTCCAGTATGGACTGCTAAGAGTCCAGTAGCATCCATTGAGGATCTTATAGGTTATGGACTTACAGCTTCATTCCATTGTTCTTGCAATATTTTCCCCAATATGACCAATTGAAGCCTGTCAAGGTGCATTGGTTTACTTGCTTACCATTTAATGCTACTTTATACTTCTACTCTACTACATTTGGGATGCAAATATTGTGGGTTTCACTCCACTGCATTTATGTGACAGCTTTATTTGACAGTCCAGTATGGACTCTCATGTGGACGGTGTTCCCTGCAGATGTCTAGCAGCTGTTGGTGATTAAGGAAAGGTTCCCCCTCACCAGGTGGACCCAGAAAAACAGGAGGAACCCTGGACCAAGGATGATGATGATGAAGAGAAACTCCAGTCCTCACAATTTCTTTAAAGCCAAACTGAGGAGACCAGAGAGGCAGAGCCTCCAGCCAACAGTTCAGCTGAACAGATGGGAACAAAATCTGAAGGAGAGGACTGTGGAGGATCAGATCCAGCCAGGAACCTTGATCCACTTAGTCATCTTCAACCAGATACAGATGACAAGGCCTCAGACCCATCTGTGACTGAAGCCAGTGTTGATGACGGGAAAAACTCTAAAACTCTATTTAAAAACTCTATTTGGCTGCAGTGTTTGTGGGAAAGGTTTTCCCAAATAGAGGAATCTCAAGGTCCACTTGAGAATCCATACTGGGGAAAAAGACATTTGGTTGCAGCATTTGTGGGAAATGTTTTACCCAAAAGAGGACTCTCAAGGTTAACATGAAAGTCAATACTGGAGAAAAAACTTTTGGTCACAGCGTTTGTGGGAAAAGTTTCAGAGCCAAGTGAAATCTGCAGACACACACACGCACACACACACACACACACACACACACACACACACACACACACACACACACACACACACACACACACACAAGCAGCAGCATTAATGTGCACCATCACTGGCAAAGGTGAAATTATTTCTTGGAAATGTGACCTACTTTTTCTTAAATAAATATCCAATAATTAATACATAATTTGGACTGATTGGTTAGCATTTAACACAGAATGACGTCTAGTGGTAGAAAAAGCTTATTACAGTTAAAGCATGTCCCAAAATTCCTTATTTTTCAGTACACTCCATGTGTTCATTAGACTATTCTGATTATGATGCTTAATGTCCAAACGTTGTACCTTAGTAGTCCTTGCTCTAGATCCCATCTCTCCAGATCCTGCTGTCAGTTGAGGCAGCGGTTTGAGTTTAAAATTGGCTTATGCACAGAGACTCCTTCACCTGAATTCACCTGGCTTTTTACACTGAGAGCCCATTATTACCCATGTAAATCACTTACAAAGGCAGGCAAATTAATTTCAGCGTTAAGCTGTGGCAGTTCGTAATGCTTTGCTGTCCTGTGAAAGATGATGTAATTTAGCACTAATTACAGGTAAAATTAGTTCAATACCTTCTAATTAATGTTTCATGTAATCTATAGAGTATTTCAGTCAGAACAATAAACATTCAAATATATAAAAAGTTTCCAATAACAAATCAGATTCAACTTTATTGGCCAAATATGTTGACTAATCAAGCTATTTGACTTTGGGACAATAGGGAAGTCCCACTGCAATAAACAACACCACTTCACATATAACTGCCACTCTGCAGTTGGTGAGTATGGACTTTGCTGTGTGGTGTTGTCACAATTTGTGAAAGCTGCTCACAGTCAAAGATATGAGGCTAAAGTGGCGGGTTTCCTGAGTTTCCACAATATATTCACCAGGATCAATCACATATTCCAAAGTGAAAACGGTAAATTCAGCATGTTCGTTGTAAAATAACTACTTGCCCATGAAATGTTTTACCTCGTTCCTTGGTTTTGTCATTTCCCTCAGTAGCACATCCAAACACAGCACAAAAGTCTGGCAAAGATCCCCGCTGCAATATGACTTCGGATGAGGCATGTCCCACAGAACTCCTTAATTTTTTTTTATTTCTAAATTTGAATTTTTATGAATTACGCTCTGCTGCTTTGTTTGAATGAAACACAGACCTCCCGTGACCTGGTGCGGTATCTATGTGTGTTTTTTTTTCACCTATGGTGGCCGAAAAACTTGCAAAAAACATGAAAGGCCCTCTCTAGAGTCTGTTCTGGGCTACTGTAGATACATGGCAGTGCAACATGGTGGGCTCTGTGAAAGAGGACCCGCTCCCTTTGTAGATATAAAGGGCTCATTCTAAGGTAACGAAAACACAACAGTTCTTATTTTCAAGTGATTATACACTAATTAAAACATACTTATGAATATTATATTCCATTTCTGCCAAGTCCGTTCTGCCACTAAATTCTACACACTGCACCTTTAAGGCGTATAAAATTGGGTGCTACCACTTCATCAGTTTCTGAGGGGAAACCCTACATACAATCATTACAAGAGAGAAAACAATTCCCCACTCAACCTACCTTGAATGAGGTTAAGAAATAATATTGATTTACGGTGACATTATTAACAAAAGCATTTTTTGTAGGCTACTGGTTACCTTTTGAGAAAAAATGTGGCTTGTATACAATATTATACTTGTCATATTCATTTAATGTGGTGTGGTTGCCTAAGTGCCCACTAGATGGCAGTATTAGAGCAGAACTGGCAACCTGTTGAATTGTGTTCTGCAGGCCATTGATTTCAATGTAAACTGGTTAAGATCCTTTCTGGTTAATGGTGACATTTTTAGTGCAGCCAAGCGGTATTTCTTAATGTAATGGTGGTGTGAATTATATTTGATGTTGTGACTCTTATGTTAAAAAAAAATCTAATTTAACTTTTGTCCGGTCATGAGCAGACTGTTGTTTCTTGTTTAAAACACCACATTTGTGTTTAGAAAGAAATACTTATATAACTGAGACTGGATGAAAACACACATACGGTTTGTTGTTCACCTTCTGGATAGGAATGAGAATCTGTAGAGGATGTAGAGTACAGCGGCTATGCAAATAAAGTTTGAGCATAATATTTTTTCAATGCAAAATCAATCTTTAATGAATGTGGAGGAGACCATTCATCATTAAACCCTAAATGCATATCTGTCTGCAGGTGCAGGTATTAAGAATCCACTTTATATGCTCTGCACTTGGGGTCAGTATGGTTGGTGTTTACATTCATCCCCATTCCCCAGTAGAGGCGTGAAACTCTCTCCCTTTAATTAATAAGACTGAATGGTTTGGCATGCTCAGCTTGTCTTGTGGGCTAGAAGAACTAATGTTGGTATGTGTTAATTAACTAGAATCACTTTTATTTTTTATGCACAAAGCTGAAGTTGTTTGTGAAATGCCCCTGTAGTTGGCCAATGTTGATTATGTAATACACTAACCCAAAAGGGCTGTAGCACTGTATATTTCAATATAAGCAGTGGTTGCTTCTGGCCTGTTTCACACAGATACAGCAAGATCAATCTGAAATGAACCGGCAACAGAGGCTGCAAGCTTTGGCTGATAGATTTCCGCAGTTGGTTAATCATCAGAACTCTACCCAAAATTAAGGCAACGGAGACAAGGAGGACAGGACCATCCAGACAGCGGCTGACCACGATACGACTGGCTGTTCTTCCAAATAGCAGAGATACACTATTTATACCCAGGTGTAAGTTGGGTGATCAGGCTTAGACAGGAGCAAAGACAAGATTGCTTCTGTTGACATCACCGTCACAAAGATGCTTAACAGAGACAAACGCAACAAAGATGATTTTCATAAAATGTTTTACCGATGTAGAGTAGCTTTCATTTTTAAAGGATCTTTGCCACACTGTGAGTAGTAGCCTACTTCTGAGTACTATGACATATTCCCAGAAAAACATGCTCTGTCCGTAATTCAGTCTGAGTTTTGTAAATTGGCTAAAAGTATTGAAAAAGGAACCTGTAAACCATTTACAACATTTGTGGTTTTCTCTTTTCCTCAACAGCGGAATCATCAATAAAGTAATTATGGTGCCACTCTCCATACCAGAGAGCGCATTTATTGAGAAAATTAGAGCAGAATTCCCTAGATTTTGCAGAATTGACAGACATAGGAGAATCCACAAACTGTAGCTCTCCTCTGTCTGTCCATCTGCTATAAAAGCAAATCCTGTGCAGAGACGATCGACTGTGTACATCAGACCAAAGGTATGCTACTGTCAACTTCCAGGCCTCTCAAATGCCACATAGGCTATAAATGTATCTAAATTTCACTTTGCAGGATATAGTTGCCTTTGCAGGCAGTGAAGAAATGTCCCCTACGTCACTCCTAAGCACCCGAAGAGGTTCACTAGCAGACAATGGCATCAGTGCACCGTGTATTCTGTATATTCTGTGGATGTCGGGGGATGCAGTGGAGGTGAGTGCTTTTGTTGTGCGTCAGCGCTGTTCTGTGAGGGCATCATTACACTTACTGTATTGATATTGTATAAATATGCTCTGCATTCTGACCCAAGAAACATAGCCAATACTTTCCTGGAGATACGCCTTGCCGGAGGAACCACTGGGAAATGAACCTTGGTCATAACGATGCTTTCAGTTTGGCTAGGCTTCTCAAGGAAAACAATTAGCCATTTCCCTTGGTTGTTTAGCTGTTTTAACTTCCTCATGATTACTTTGACAACTCCTTGCCATCAATTGGGATGTAAAGTAGTGGGTGAAACTGTATGAGGCTTCACGTGCATGTTAATTGTTTATAAATTCATTTCAGGATATTATGTCAATCTCCTCCATAGCACATGACCAAACAGCAGCTGCACCACCCATCACAGTGCCCACCGTTTCCCCTGCTCCCTCTCCAACCCACAGTCCCTCATATATCTCCTCCACTCCATCAAGCCCAGGAGGACATTGAAGAGTAAGTACCTGCACACATTTTCTGAAGAGACACAAGATAGATAAATACATTACGGCCTACAGGAGAGTGTGTAATAAACTGACATTGCAGAACTTAAATTTGTGTTTGTGCATGTGTGAGTAAAGAAACGTTTTTTCTCTCTCCATACAGACCTTCAGACATTGCTACCACACTAAAAACTCTAAAGTCATTTTTATTGATGAGGATGGTCAGGGAGAAGGGGCCATAGATGATGGTGGGCCTACCAGGGAGTTTTGCAGACATACCCATAATCACAGTAAAGACCTATCTTGTGTGAATTATTGCTATATTAGGTATTTTGAGATATGCTGTGACTGACAAAAAGTTACTGAACGTTAATGAACACTTTCTCAAATGTGTTTCACCTTCAGTTGTTCTCTGCACATGATTTTGATTATTATTTCTTTCACTCTAATTAGAACATCGAACTACACCACGACAGTGTTAGAGTAACAGTACAGGTACTCTTGATTCACATTGTGATTTTTTTTTCTTTTTTTTTTGCATCAGATTCAAAGAAGGACTGGGTACTCTTGGTGTCCTGGAGGAAGTCACCTCATACCCTCAAGCTTTTGAGAAAATCTTCCTCCAGAACACAACATCCCCGAAGGCCAGTGATATTGTGGGGCTTTTCCAGGCCAGATGTACAGTACATCATTGCCAGCATCAAATCGGAGACGGTTGGAAGCCTGGACCATTGCCTTTTGGAAGGATTGGCTCCTGGAGGTAGAAGGTATGGGTCCCTGTGTCAGTTGTTACAAAATTTCTGTATATTCTATGAATTAAACGGGATATGTCTTTTTGATTTTCTTTCATACAACCCACAACCCATCTTTTAAAAGCCAGTATGAACAGGAGGAATGATTACAGAGAGTAATTTGTTCTCAGCTGCCCTCTAAAGCTTCACTGAAAGTGAACATAAAAGAACCCTAATTATAGAGTTTTCTCTGCATAGTGTTGTAGTATTATAGGCAATAACAGCAGGCAGTATGTTTTAAAATACATTGGCAATAAAAAGTGATAAGTAAATACCAATTCTGTGATATCATGATCCGGTGACATTGTGTAGTATTTCTGACTGAGAGGATTTTTGGGCTCAACATGGAGACAAGACTTGCAAGATTGTGAAAAAATCATTTAAATTTGATTAATTCATTTGAGTAATTCAAACTGTTGTACTTTGAATGACACATTACTGGTGTTAAGTTCTTCCTGTGTGTAACAGCTGTAATGATACTCTTTAGTCCAGAAGAGGGCAGACTAACACCGGATAAAATCTATGAGCGTATAACACAGTTGTGACCTGCACTGCTTCAAATTCTCAGGGTGTCTTGGGAAAAATTGCAATCCATGTAGGAGAAGTTGCCTGAAAACATCATACATCTATCATTTTAAAAATATTTACAATAGATATAGATATAGATAGATATGATACCCTTTCAAAGGCTTTAGATCCTGTATGAATGATGTGTAGATATAATAACAGCTTTACTTACTGTATTCTGCTTTGTGAATGAGTTCCAAAGTGCTGCTTTAGAAAAAGTCTTTTCTTCATCAAACACTGTAAAGATTTTCATCTGTCATTTATAGCAATTTAAATTTCCTCATAGTCTGATTTTAGCATAGCCCAGTAGAGGCAACAGTGTACCATGCTGTACTGTAAGGACAGATAAGATAAGAAAGGCAAACAAATTCAGTTAGTGCTGCAACGATTAGTCAATTAATCGATTAAAAAATCTTTGGGTTCTGGACTGTCAGTCAAACAAAACAAGCTAATTGGAGGCATTACAGAGGGCTCAAAAAATTAGAATGGCATATTTCACAATTTAGACATTGTGAGATATGAAAAATGTTGACACATTTAGATAAATCAAGGAAATAATTGTTAGTTCAATTGATAATGGCAATTATTGTCATTATCGATATTGACAATTATCGATTGAAACAATTGTTAGTTGCAGCCCTAAATTCACTGCTGTTATGATACATGACAGCACTAGTTCAGGCTAAGCACCTGCAAACAGATTTAAAAGTCTGATTAAACACAAATAGCAATTATAAGAAGACACATTAGGTGATTCTGCAAATTTGTGTCTAGAAAAGAGGTTTCTGTTGTACTGGTGTGCATTTTTTAAAATCATTATTAATAAATGATGATTTATTGATTTATTGATTTAATAAAACCAAAAAATAAATTGCACCTATATGTTATGGTACCTTGTACCTTGTATAAGCACCTTGTAAAAAAGCACTATAGAAATAATGTTTATTAATATTATTATTATTATTATAAATGTGTCACTTGTATGGTTTTTGTTGATACCTTGCCTATTTTACTGACAACATAGGCAAATACTTGGCAGTGTGAATGAAATGAAACTGATAAGCAGACAGCATGAAAGGCTTAAAATATGATTTGAACAGAGGTGTTTGACGCAGATTGATCTAAGAACAAAAAGACAAAATATTTAGTCACTATAAGTCAATGTGCTACTGCAAATAGAAACAAATAATCAACAACAAACTATGATCACACACAGGATCATTCTCTCCTTACCTTTTTAAGTCAAAAAAAGAAAAGCAAACAGAGGACAGTGACCGTACCTTGGCTCATTGTCTCTTCCTCTCTGGCACTAACAGTCTTATCCTCTCCCATATGTTCTCATTCGTCTCCAGCTGTCTATAATCTGTTCTCCCTCTGTCAGATAAGGGAGGATCCCTAAAGTCAAAGGCCCTGTTCTCCCTTTTTCTGCTGACTGCAGCTCGCATAAATCACACAGATGCTGAAAACCCAAACCCTGGATACCCACATAATTCATTTTTTCGCTGCCATCTCATGTCAAAGATCCAGCTCTAACACATTAACACTGCTTTCTGCTAACTGTCCCACAATGCAATGCACCCCATTTTATAGATGCGAAAATTACAGCAACTCCACATCTGTCAGTGACGACAGTAAGTGTCCGAAATCTCAATTTACAGCTAACTACTACAGTGAACTGTTGAGTGTATCATATATGGAGTAAGAGTTAAAGGATAAGTTCACAATATTCAGGTGCAAAAGTCAGGTGCCCATATGATCACTGAAAGAGGTTTTCCTCGCTGTAATCATTCCTCCTGTTCATACTGACTATTAAAACTCTTCAAATGTGCTTTCAATGTAAGTGATGGGGGCCAAAATCCCATTCACACCCATTCACTCACACACTGATGGTGCAGCCATCGGGGGCAATTTTGAGGTATCTTGTCCAAAGACACTTAGTCATGCGGACTGGAGGAGCCGGGGATCGAACCACTGACCTTCTGATTGGTGGACGACCTGCTCTACCTCGTGAGCCACAGCTGCCCAAAATGCTGCCAAAGTTTATCTGAAGCTTATATGAGACTTCAGCAGTCTGAGTTAGTCATATCAAGTGGATATCTGCCACATTTAGTCTTTTTAGCATCAGATTCCCTCTTTGTGTTTCCTCGGACAGTGTTTCCCTGTCGAACTGTGGTGGAAGTATAGTAACTAAAAGAGGAACTTTGGCACTAAAAAGACTCTAATGCTGAAAGATATCTACTTGATTTGACTAATTTGGACGCTGAAGCTTCATATTAGCTTCCATTGTAAGTGCATTATGAAGGGATCTTCTAATGGTCAGTATGAACAGGAGGAATGATTACAGCAAGAAAGATGTACCAATGCTCATTTGGGTAACAAGACTCCATGTAAAATCATGAGGTGCACTTTTTACTTCTACTTTGTTTTTGTATGAATTAAAAAATTAAACTTGTTAATTAGTGAGCTTTAGAGGTGCTGGTGGGCAGGTTGTGTCATCTTCAAAAAGAGCCAAGCTAGCTGTTTCCCCCTGTTTCCAGTCTTTATGCTAAGCTAACCAGCTGCTTGGCTGTAGCTTCATATATTCCATGGACAGATATGAGAGTGGTGTTGATCTTTTCATCAAACTCTTGGCAAGAAAGCAAATAAGCATATTTCCCAAAATATTTAACTATACAAAAGTTGCCCTTTATAAAAGGATTAAAAGTTGTAACTAATGACTTTATTAATGTTAATAAATTGTTACTAATGCTTTATAGCTCAGTTATAAGCCATTCATTGGAACAAATTTTGGGTCTGGCTGTTGAGTCAGTAATGAAATCAAGTCCTTAATAAATCATTAATAAACATTAACATTATTTTTGAAGTTATACATGTTAAGTCATCAATAAAGCTTCTTACAATATTTCAGTTGCAATTAAAAATTATTAATATGTGGATTTTGTTTGTGATGTTCTGCAGCCCTTTTCCAGAGAAGCTGAGATTCTATAAATGTTCTATAAAGCAGTAAGTTAGTAAACAATAGCATTAATAATACCATTAGTAGTAAAGGGTACATTATTTGAAGGTGATGCCCAAATTGTTTTCCCACAGAAGAGCTACTGCAGCACAAATTGCTGAAAAAGTTAATGCTGGCTATGATAGACAGGTGTCAGAAAACGCAGTGCATCGCAGCTTGATGCATATGGGGCTGCAGAGCCGCAGACCAGTCAGAGTGCCCATGCTGACCCCTGACCCCCGCCAAAAGCTCCTACAATGAGCATATGAGTGTCAGAACTGGACCATGGAGCAATGGAAGAAGGTGGCTTGGTCTGATAATCGCGTTTTCTTTTACATCATATGGACGGCCGGGCTGGGTTAAGCATCGTTTACCTACGGAAGAGATGGCACCAGGATGCACTATGGGAAGAAGGCAAGCCGGTGGAGGCAGTGTGATGCTCTGGGCAATGTTCTGCTGGGAAACTGTGGGTACTGGCATTCATGTGGATGTTACTTTAACACGTACCACATACCTAAACATTGTTGCAGACCAAGTACACCCCTTTATGGCAACGGTATTCCCTGATGGCAGTGGCCTCTTTCAGCAGGATAATGCGCCCTGCCACACTGCAAAAATTGTTCAGGAATGGAACATGACAAAGAGTTCAAGGTGTTGCCTTGGCCTTTTAAATTCCCAAGATCTCAATCCAATCGAGCATCTGTGGGATGTGCTGGAAAAACAAGTCTGATCCACGGAGGCCCCACCTCGCAACTCACAGGACTTAAAGGATCTGCTGCTAACGTCTCGGTGCCAGATACCAGAGGACAGAGGTCTTGTGGGGTCCATGCCTCGACGGGTCAGACATGTCTTGGCGGCACGAGGCTGAACTACACAATATTAGGCAGGTGGTTTTAATGTTGTGGCTGATCGGCGTATTTCCTTCTGTCCTTCCTGTCTGTGCCTACCAGACAGTTTGTTTGGGTGTGTGTCTGCTGCCGCTGAGTAACAAGGCCCATTTATTGTCTCGCTGTTTCAGGTTTATACACAAAAACCTCACAGAGATTACACAGACGCTCCAATTTGTACACACACACACACACAAACACACACACACACAACTACAGAGGAAATTGCTCATCTTGTTCTCTCCTTATGATTCTCTCAGATGGGATTGAGGTGAAGGATTCCTGTATTATTTATTGTATGTAATATCTGTGTGTGTGTGTGTGTGTTTGTGTGTGGGTGTGTGCAGCGGGAAGTTGGATGGGTTATTATTTATGTTCCTTCCCTTATCTTACAGCAAAGGCTTTTCTCACTGTTTTGGTGCAGGAGGATGAAAAGTCTGTATTAAAGGTCATTTAAAAAGAACCAGTTTGACATATAAACAGAAAGACGAACAGATTTTTGTAGGCGGACAGACGAGAGCAGAAAGCAAAACTTGGCAACAGACAAAGAAAAGCAATTGCTGACATTGTTAATCATGACATGTCAAATAACTTAAACAATTTTGTTTTCGAGATAAGATAGTTCATAAGTTGGGACAGTGGCAGGAAGACACGTACATACTTTCCTGTATCGTTACCAAGGTCCACTATTCATTCATTTACTCTCATCTAACCCTGGCCTATGTCTAAATGTTATTTTAAACTTAAACCCAAATTTACATTGTAACTTATTTTTGGTTAATCTAAAGGTGATTTTCTCACTAGTTTTCACACATTTTAAAGTACAACACACACACAGAAATTATACCATCCACCCCCAACACTCTACAGTCTTGCTCACAGACCAGGTGTTGCTGTAATGTAACCCCCCCCCCCCCCACACCCCCCTCTGCCCCCTGTGGACCGGTTGTCCTCTCTGTCACCCCGAGAAAACAGAGAGCACTGCAGGGTCGTAAACTTCAGCTGGTCCTGTTTTGGCCACAGGCACATACACCACCTCAAACATACAGTATATCTGTTTATGTAACCTGATTTTTTAAAATGCCAACTAAAAACTAGAAAAGGTCATTTTACTGATGAATACACCTTTATAATTAGTGAAATAAATGCAGATTTACCATATAAACACAGTGGCTCTTCCAAAGGCAGAGATAATGACAGTGGTTGAGTGAAGCAAAGCACATTTGTTTGGCTGAGTATCTTTAAGGCGGCTTTTCATATTACCAATGCATCCAATGTGTTATGTGAGAGGCGTCGCTCTTAGTGCAGACCCTACAAATTATCACCCGATTCTGCAGCTCCCCTCGGCTTTATGGAGCTTTATAACGAGTTTCAGCTCATTGTTTAGCTATCCAGCTGCAACTTTACTGTTTTCACTGTCACTGTCTCATAGTGTCGTTTTTGGCTGCAGCAGGCAGCTGTTTTCAGAAAAAAAAAGCTCTAAAAACCCACTGTACACTACCTACTCAGCACCAGTGGTGAACATTGTGAAAACAGCTAAAGAGCCAGATATTTCCCTCAGGAGTTGATAGACACAAAAAACTAAAGCTAAAAGAGAGTGAATATTGGACTTATATTCATCAGGTAGACAAAAACACAACTCCAAATGAATGATAATGTTGCTCCGTGACTTCAGGATGTGTAAATAAGCAAATAAGCAACTGTTTATTAGAAGTTCAACATATCAGCTTAAAAGGTGATGATATATCAGTGTTGTGTTCGCAACTTGTTTCTGCTTCCCCCAAGTGGCCAAAAAATTAGTTAATGCAGGTTTAAAGCTGCAATATCAATAATATATGTATACATTAACAATTGGTCGCTAGTAGTAGACGAACCCACAAATAATTATTACCCAACTCTGCAGTTTCCCTCAGCTCCAGGGAGCTTTTTAGTGGTTTTTTTTTTGTTTTGTTTTTTTACTTCAACCCCTGCAGGCAATTGTTTTCAGTGAAAAAGCCCTGATAAACTTATTGTACCCTACCTGCTCAGCACCAAATGGCAAGACAGGTAAAATTAGTGACTAGCTGCTGAACATAGTGGAGCATTTAGCAGCTAAAGAACCAGATATTTTGCTAATGTTGCTCCGTGTCAGCAGGATGTGTAAACAGGCAACTGTTTGCTAACACGATCGCCACATCAACCTTACAAGGTGAAATTAAAGGGGACCTATTATGCCTTCCCTTATTTTCAGTCAATGTTACAATGTCGGATGTTCATATTAAACATGGCCAAAGTGTCAAATAATGAGGTAAATGTACGAAGAAGTAATCCCTGTGAGCAAAAAGCACCGGCTTCAGCCTGCTCTGAACGCTCGGTTTCCAACTGTTTTTTCTACTTTCAGCCCGAGCCGACGTCAGCTCATGACGAATTTCTTTATATGGTCATCAGCTCCACGCCCAGCGTGCGAGTTCACTGCTCTGCTCCACTAACATTATGGTGTTTTTCCATTGTTTTGGGGGTAGTCATGCCAAGCCATGACTGGAGTCGAGCTGGCATGCTGTGATTGTTTTCCATTACACAGCAGGGCAAACTAAAATAAGTTGTTAAACTGTTGGAGGCATGCTGGTTGTCTGCAGCTCTTCATCAAACATCATCATCACTGTGGCTGTTTCTGCTTGTGCTATTCCTCCCTGCATTATTTCTAACTGATCCACTCCAAAAATAGCTCTAAATATCTCCATATTTTGTTGTGTTGACTGGTTTTTGGTGCCGCTAACGAAGCTCTGCTAATTCAATGAGGAACACGTTTCATTTCCTGTAAATGCTTCACAGTAAAAGTCTCCTGTTATTTAGTCATTTAAAAGCTTTTAATATGAAGCATTAAAGCAGGAAATGTTGGGTTTTCATTGGCGGAGCTAAGACTGCCTGTTAGAGATAGAGGCTGAACTGAGGGGCTGCATAAATAAGGAGAACTGTGAATCATGCAAAGCTACTCTAGAGGAGTCCCAGAATAAAAATATAGAGCTGGAAATGAGCATAATAGGTCCCCTTTCAGTCACTGTTGTGTTTACAGTTAGTTATTCTGCCCCCAAGTGGCCAACTCATTACTGCTTTTATTGACTAAAATTGTGTGGCACACCAACATCAGAACACATGGACATTAAAAATGAAATCAAATCTGTTAGTTTAGAAATTAATTAGTATAGCATTATAAAACTATTTGCAGTTTTAGCGTCTGCGTTATAATCTGTTGTTTGGTGCTATCACTGTACAACCAATACTTTAACGCCAGTAAAGTAGATCTGAAGTTAAAGAAAATCAAATGTTTGTAACACATGTCCTAATGTCTGCTGGCTTTGTTCTCTGTCTTTTCTCTCTCTGTCACAGAGCCATGAACAAACCATTAATGTGAAAGTAAGCCAGACTCGGCGATGATTTAGGGGTAGCAGACAGTGGGAGGGTAGAGGCCAAGCTCTGGGTCTCATACTATCTCTCTCCATTCACCAGCCCATAAATAATCACACAGCCACACAGTGACATGAGGGAAGCTGCAGTTTGAGATGAAGGACGGAGGGAGAAAGAGAGGAGAGGAGATGGCGTCTTTTGATGAACGGCAAGAAGGAGTAAGAGAGGGAGATGAGCGAAAGAAGACAGGTGGGGGAGGAGAGAAATACAGACGCCCTGCTGGTTCCAGTTATGGGTTAAATGCTGTTGGAAAACAGTTTGATCGATTTTCACATCAGGCAGGAGAGACTGAGAGCAATGAGACAGTTTATGGAAAAATCAAAGGTAAACATTTACCTTTACTTGCAAGTCTTGATTGTCAAAAACTTTTGTAGCTGTGATGATTTTCATTATCGATCAAATTGTAAAATTATAAATAGCCCAAACTGCTTTTTTCTGACCAACAGCCCAAAACTCAAAGATATTCAATTTACATACGTCATAAAACAAAGAAACACAACAAATCCTCTCATTTAAGAAGCTCATATAGTAAATGTTTGATGCATGAGGTGGCGTGAAGAACAACTAGCCTTCATTACTTAAGAAGAGGACATTAATCATAGTGCAGTTGAAAACAGGAGGAGACTCGACTGACAGATAAAATACAGATGAGATAATGCGACAGGGGACACAGGAGTACAAGTGGACCTAAAACACAAAACAGGACCTTTTTGTTTATATAAAGAACTGTTACATATCTACAGATTGTCTCAATACAGAGCTTTTTTTTCATCTTCTCCCAGGCTTTCTCCAGATAAGTGGTTAATTTATGTTTCATATGTGAACAGCCAACTCAGTCTTTGTACATCATCCATATTTACACATTTGTTTTTATCTTACTAAACAAAGCATTGCACAGTTCACAATAAAAAAGGACAGTAGAAAACAAAATGGAACTCATTTACTAGATCATTTAGACAGCACATTGGGCAAATGCGCTTTTCTTCTTCTAGATTAACATATCGTCCAGCTTCAACAGTTAGAGGTAAAATATCAGCTCTCAGCTGGGCACATAAAGACCCCTTTCTGGGCAAACACAGAATCTCTAAACAAACAAATGTTGAGCTTTTTGTTATTTAAAGAAAAGCCTAACCAAACCCAGAGCTGCAGAACAATATGCACACATCTTTAGACCAAGAATCAGTCATTTGTTTATCCCAGATAAATATTTGTTTCGTCAACCTACTTTCTTCTTTATCAACTGAGCTATTCATATCTTCCAACGAGCCTCACATGATTCCCATCCCATGTCCCCCACTATAGCCAACTACATATTAGTAGTAACATGTTTGTCAAATGAAACAAGACACAACAAAACAAACCAAGTGTATTATTATTATATATCTGACAATATAATTACATGGCAGGAATGAATATGAATATGAACCACGGAGCTGCTTAGGGACCTTTGTAGGCTTCTTCCTCCCACTATGTTACTGTTAGCATCTACTTATGTTTTTCTTCTCTTTACATTTTGTCGAATTCTTCTTAACCACAAGGACCCCTGCCACTCAGGTTCTCACGATCCCTGTCAAGGAGTCACTCTGTGGGCTGTGAGAACCACCAGCAAACCCGGCTGCCGGAGGCCTCAAGCTGTGGTTGGCTCCCTTGACGCATGCACACAGACACAAACACAAACACATACAAACATGTCACAAGTCAACGTATGTTGTATATAGGCAGAATCAAACAAGCGTACATAATGGCACACGTGGCTTATTTCTACTTTCTCACTAACATCCTCTCCCCTCTTTCCTGCTTTCTTAAAACAAACACAGCTGTGTAGGCTGCTCCGCTGTAGATGCTAAAGACGTGCTTTGTGTTGATCATAGCAATTATCACATGTATCACTTACTGTATGTAATTAGAATTAGTGTTGAGTGGCATCCTTTTTATAGTGTGTAATTATCAGGTAGTTGCAGGAGTAGTAATACTCACACTGATAGTAGCTGTTGTAGCACTGGCAGGCAGCACACTTCAAAAAGGGAAATTCAAAAAAAGTCATATCTTATTTTAGGATGATTAAATTATTTTTTCTTAAGAAAGATAAATATGTTGTCAGGCACCACATGCACTACATTATTAGACATGTTTAAAGGTAACTGGTCGTGATTTTTCTTAAGATTTGTCATTGCACAGTTTCACACAATATACCACATCTCTGTTATGAGAAAACAAGATTGTTTGCTTATTTCAAGAATGAGACCAGTTTCATGGCCTGGCAAAAATGACACAGCAATTATCACACAGGTGTTTGTACTACGGAGGCTTCAAGTTTCCACATCACAGAGGTGTAAATTGAATATTGGACCCGAATTTGCTCCCAAAGTAGTTGTGATGTCACAAATTCTGCTCATAGTTTCGCCCCTAAAAATCAGACTTTCAATTTCCACTTTCAGATGAATGTGAAAACAGCTTTCAAGTGTGAAACTCATTCAACTGTAGGAACAAGAAAAACATATTTTTGAGTGGAGGTGGACTTTAAGTCCAAGTTCAATAGTTGAAAGAAGAGAGTGACCGTTGTGAGTGGAGGGTTTGCTGCTGAAATGTCCTCAACTTCTCTTGATGTTGTCTTCCGTGTCAAAAATGTCCAATAGCGTCGGGGAAAAAAAAAAGCAGCTCAAACTGGCCAATCACGCGGTACCTCCAAAGGTGCTGTAGCTCAAAACATGTTGTTAACATTGTTGAGAAGGGCCACATCAGCTACAGCGGCTACGTGCGAAGGCCCCATTGCTAAGCCGTAAACCCTGAAAGCAAGACTATAAATGTGGCTCAACTTGTGCTACACTTCTATTTTGATGTCTGGATCTTTGCTTTACAACCTGTGAAACACTGAAGATTGGTTTCAACGCACCAAAACCTGTGCTGTCCAGATGTTTTTATAAATGGGCACAGGCAAACACATCACTGTATAGGTGCAATGTAATTTGTGTGATTTTCTTTGCTTTTCGAACAATCTTTTGCTTTTTGTTGAAAAATCTGTGGGTTTTTTTTCAGATTTTTTCGTATGGATGGATTTACTGTTTTCTCATTATATTTGCCTTGGTTATACAGACAGAAAAATAAAAGTAAAACATCTGAGAACATTACAAATGCAAACGCTTCCAGGCACACTGAGATCACTGAATAGTTTGGTGAGTTTTGAAAGTGATGTGGATCATATGCTGCGGCCTTCACAGTCATCAAAACACCCGTTGAAGGAATATCTTTTGGGAGAATGCTGTTCATCCCTCCACAGAGTCCACAGACTTTAAGACTATACATTACAGAGGGGTGCTGAATCTACTGTGGCTCTTTGTGGTGTCCCAACGCCTTACTGAGACACTTGATGTTGAATGTTTCTTTAATTTGTCACTCGTCTATAATTATAATGTACTGTGCTATCTGTATATGTTTTTAAGATAATTTTCATCATAGACGGGATTAATGGAATTTAACCCCAACAGTTACCACCCAGACTGTCAGCTGTGACTATGTGGTAATTATTTTAAAACTATTTGATCGGAGTCTGCTTGGATTGAAAGTATTATAATTATTCCATAAAAAATATAATATTGGAGCTGGTGTGCTGGGTTTACTTTTGACATACAGCATGCAAAACTTTTACTCAGCTATTGTTATAATAATAATATATTAATACATAGATTCATTTTGTCAATCTGTCATGAAATGAATCAGTTGATTGTTAGTTATGAACATTCTCCCTCTACTGTCTTTACAATATTATTTCTGCCCACTTTTGTAACCTCAGTGTTGGTATTTCTGCCGCTGCAGTTTTGTTTGAGCTTTGTTTCTTCTGCGATGGCGTCCATCCGCGCAAAACGTCTCACCACAGCTCATTAGCTGCACTGATGACTCTGAGCAGAAACTGCTGTGAGAAACGTCATTAACATCTGTTTGTGGTCCACACAGTGAGGTTGAAGGCCATGTGAAAACAAAACAACACTGACGAGGCTAACAACTGCAGAGTCTGGAGCATGGACCAAACATGGGTTCCCATGACTGTGTCTTCTCCCTCCCTCCTCCCTCCTCCCACTGTCACACCCCACCCCCCTTCTCCCCTGCTGTTTTTCTTCCTCCCTTCTTCCCACTCACTGTCCCCTCATTAAATCTCACCCTCTCTTCCTCTTTACCTTCTTCCCTTCCTTTATTTCTCTACCTTCCTTCACCCTCTCTGACCCATTTTCCTTCCCTTTGTTTCCCCCTGTGCCTCCTCATTTTCTTTTCTCCTCCTCCTCCCCTCTTTCACTCCTCTCTATCTGTCAGAGATATGAAGATGAATACTGCAGCAGCTGGGTATCCAGGCCTCATCCAGGCCTCAACATCAGCATGCATCTGCCCTGTTGAAGTGCCCTTGTGCAAGACACTGAAGAACTATTAACTGCATGTCCTCTTCTGCATGTATGACCTCTGACCTCCCTGTGGAGGGCAGAGAAATTGCTGCAGTAGGAAAGGAACAGCTTCAGAAAGTCATTTGAACACTTGAAGGTGTACAGTATGTACTGTAACTGTAACCATGTTCATCAGTTTCAAAGGTGAAGCAATTTGCGTGTGTAATTAGTATTAACGAAGCATGTTTTCTTGCTTATTTCAAAAGTTTCTTTGTCCTCACAATGTGATTTGCATCTGTTTGTTATAAATAAAATAAATAAAAACACAAACCTTACAGATTTCTCACTAAAGTCATGAATCATCCAGCTGTGAAATATGAAATATAGAGAAACACGATGCATGTTACAAGATTTTTTTCTCCCAAGTAGCTATGCAGTGATAGTATAATATATTTTTGTATCAATATACAAAGTACAAGTGTCAAAGTTCAACAGAGATCCTAAGATCTCAAAATACTTTTGCATTTTTATATGCATTTGTGTTTGTATATATGTATGTATGTACAGGTATTCATATTAGTATATATGTACAGTATATGTATCTGGCTGACCACACTGACGTAATATACCTGCAACATGAATTATTTATGTGAGGAATTTATCACTCATTCACATCATGTATTGAAATGCTGTAATTAGTAACAAAAAAGGGTAAAAAAGTAAGCAGCCCGTGTACAGTTTGCATGTGTCTGTGGGTTGTGACCCCCTCATCCAAAGAGTTTTCCAGATTTTTATTTGAAAGAAAAATGATTTTGCGTAGCAGATACATTTATTGGTTTTCTCCTGGTTTCCCTAAGTTGTTCTAAGATTTATCTTGTGGCCCCGACCCCCCAGTTGGCAACCAAAGGCCAAAAAAGTCTTGTAGCAGTTTTGTTGTTTTCTCTGATGTCACCATGAAGATAAAGGTAATGTACCGACTACTTTGCAATGACCTGAAAAGCCACTTAGGCAATATTCAGAGATCTGGCACTTCCATACTGCATACACAAACACATTACCACCCTGTCTGTGCCCTCTCTGTCCTGGTGTGTGTGTTCTTGCATGTTTATGTGTGTAGTGTGTGTCTGTGACAGGGTACAGGTGGCAACTTCATCATCAGCAGAGAAAAGTTCTATTAATATATCAGAGTCTGAAAGGAGCACCAGCACACACAGAGGGAGGGAGGTAAGGCAACATAGAGATATGGAGAAATAGAAAAAAGTGAATGAAAAGAAGACAAAAAAGAGACCCATTGTACTGAATTTCCATAAAGGCAAACACAAATAGCATTTAGAAAGAGAGAAACGGCGGGGGGTTGGGGGTGGGGGGGGACATGGACGTTGTTCTCGTCTTCCTTTAGTGTTCCTGGCTCAGGACCAAACACAGAGTCTGACTGCCTCCCCTGGGGAGAGTAACTCCAGGCCTGAATTCCTTTGTGTTATTTCATGTTTTCCTCTCCACCGCAGCAATTTCTCCCTGAAACACAGTCTGTGTACCAGCCCTCATTAAAGGAACTTTACCAATGTCTGCAATGCTGTAAAACACATATAGGCAGCTATATGAGGTATACATGTGCATGCAGACAGGCTTGCATGCACATGTAAAGCACACATATAAGCATGCTGCCTGCTGTACAATACGCAGATACACGCATACGCATATCAACCCTCCCTCGGCCTCATCCCTCTTTGTTTTCCTGTCATATTTACATACTTATAAAGCTAGTCAAGGCGTTTGGGAAGGACTGAAAGAGGAAAGCGAGGGTCTTACATTCACAGAAGTCATTTCCGCTGAGTCGGGGCGGTCTGTGAAGGGTCAAGCCTTCCCCAGCCCCGGCTGTGTGAATCATATAAACACTCTGTAACACTCCCACTTTGTACCCGAATACAGCCTTCCTCTGGTGGTCACGCTGCGGGAACCACACTTAGCCTCTTACACACCACTTTGTACTGTACTAAGTACTGAGCGTTTAGGCATGGAAATGTATTTCCATTGACAGTTGAGTCCTGCCAGACTTAAAATTCTTGGACCCTTCGTGCATGTAGAAATGGACGAGGAGATATATTTCCAAAGCACAACCCCACCCACCTGCAAACTTTTTGACTGGCCACCAAAAATCTCAGAATATTTAGACTGAAGAGAGCTCCCCCAGAGCCACAGAAGATATTATACACAGCTGTTTTTACAGGCTGAGTAGTACTCGATGTTATGAGTAAACTGACAATTATGTGTAAAATTGTGGAATGTCCCTTTAATTGAGGCATCAGTAGAGGACACTATATCATTTTGTTTTTATTGTATTTTTCTTAAAAAGTGACATTTTTGTCAGAAATTTAGTGGAAAAAAACAAACAAAGCAGAATCAAACTTTAAAAAGTTTAAAATGTGAAATATGTGACCCTGGAATGTAAACTCTTCAAGTCATTAAACCCAAAAAGTTGTAGAAAAACTACCCTAGAACATGACTTTAGTGTCCTCAGAAGCTGGATGTATAGACAAATTTGGTGTTGATCTATTCCTAAATAATGCAATTTAATAAAATACACAAAATATTTTCTGCAAATGTCTCTTTAAATATTGGAGCAATGAAGCTCTTGTGAGCTTTAAATAAAAAAATCATTAACCTCCATCGCTTCCCATGAGAAAACTGTCCCACTGTGGCGTTTCATTGTAAAGCAGCAGATCAAACATGACTGTGGAGGATCAGGGTCGATGTGTTTGTTTTCTCACACTCCTGTTAAAATCTGTTCCTCGTTTTCAACCTTGCAAGCGCACTGACACAAACACACACACGCAGACACACAAACACACATCGGCACTTTAATGTGACTGATCTCACAGCTGACCTTGTTCTGGCACCTGAAACCAGTGATAGTGCACTGTATTATATCACATACAGTAGATGAAGGATGGAGTTAATAGCAGAGGTCACATGTGCAAATATTAACATGCCCTTAAAGGTACATTCCGTGATTTTGTTAAAACATATAATGCACCCCTTAATCCCCATTTTTCATGTAACTCTGTGTTTATGTTTTGGAAGTTTGAAAATTTAAGCAGTTTAGGATTTGATGGCACTATCAGGAAGTACAGTTTGTCACACTGGTCATCTCCTCATGTGAACATGAAAGGTCTAAACATTTTTCTTTTTCTGTAAATTTGAAAATAATAATGAACACAATAATCTCAAAGAACTGACTGAGCCTCTGTCTATTTTTATCCTCCCAAAGTTCCTCTCAGGTCATAGGACACGTCGACTAAACGGGGTAAATTTCACACACACACACACACACACACACACACTCTCTTCACTGTGCGTCAGCAGACAGGCTGGGTCTTAAGATATAATGTCAACATTACAAACCATTTGTAGCTGCATTATAATATATGTATTCAGTACATCAAATTTTCAAGCAATAATATCTGAAAGGGTTGTTTTTTTTTAAATGCTTAAAATGAAAATGTTTATGTATTCTGAAATAAGTGACCTCTTGTGTTTGTGCAAATAGTGACAGTCATTTCTCAGTAGCAAAGATGGGAGTAGTGTGATGTTGTCAGTGCTGCAGAAGATTTTAGACAGGAGGTTAGGGTGGTCATACAAAGCATGTGATTTTGATACTGCTGGAGTCTGTGTCTCATCTTACATCTCCAACAAACTGTCAACATGGCTTTCTTTTCACCATGAAGAAAGATGTTTTAGCTGCCTACAGACCTGAACCATCCAGGCGTCAGATCAGAAAATGCTCACAGGAGTTGTTTTGGGGTCTTTTGGGTTTTGGTTATTAAGGTAATTTTGTAAGGCAAGTACAACCTTTTTTGTCCTTTTTTGTAAAGGATATTATTGTGATGTGGCTGAGTGTACAGGGACAGCCAAGTGCCAATGGCAACACCAACACATGAATAACATGGAGATTATGGTTTTTTTTTGCCAGTGTACATGTATTTTTTCTTACATACTAATGAGCACCCAAAGAAAGAAGAAAACCACAAACCCTAACACTACCACAAGCCACAAGCCTTCACTTGAGTATTTCTCTCTATTTCATTTCTTATTTATACTTCCACTCCACTACATTTCAGAGGGAAATATTGTACTTTCTACTCCACTACATTTATCTGACAGCTTTAGTTACTTTTCAGATGAAGATTTGACACAATGGATAATATAACAAGCTTTTAAAATACAACACATTGTTAAAGATTTAACCAGTGGTTTCCAACCTTTTTTGGCTTTTGACATCTTACAAAAAGCAGTGTGTAGTCGGGGTCACATTTCAGATGTCTATGAGTTGTTAACAGCTCCACCAAATAGTGATTTTTCCCTCTAAATGTTCAAATGATCAAATATTTCACCAAAAATCAAAGATTAGATAAAAAAGTCCCAAAACTGAAAACAGGTTTGTGTATCAGAACATTGTTTTTTCTTCTTTCCTCTCCCATTAATCATCTCACGACCCCTCAGATTTATCTGGTGACCCTTCGAAGGGCCCTGACCCCTAGGTTGGGAACCACTGCTAACTGTATATAAAGCAGTTGAAACTAGCTCCACCTCCAGCAGCTACAACAGTAACATGCTGCTTACACACTGATGCTTCAGTATCATATATCACTCACTGCAGAACGAGTACTTTTACTTTAAGTGCATTTTGCTGCTAATACTTTACGATTTTTCATACAGGACTTTTACTTGTAATGGAGTATTTTTACATGTTGGTAGCCAGTTTTTCCCAAATTGCAGGAAAAGTTTGTTACTAATACCGTTATTAATTGTTGCATTACATTGCAATCATTTTTTTATGTACTTTTCCTATTAGTTGTCAAAATGAAAAAGGTGTATGAATCTGATTCATTTGAAAAGGACAGAAAAGCAGTAGAGCTCTAATACTAGCGAGGCTATCATGATTCATGCTAACAAGATTTATTCAGAAAGCAAAACGACATGTGAGGTACAAGATGAGGACAAACTTTTGACAAGAAAGAAAATTAAAACTCTTGAAGGATTGTTTTTTTTGGCTCCTAAAGGGAGGGATGACAGAAAAAAGTTTAGGAACTAGTCCCAGCAGTAATCATTAAAGGTCAACTTTAATGGGAATTATTAATGTGTTTGGAATGCATGTTGGACCAATCAAACTGCCACTTACGTCTTTTATTATTTTTAAAAAAAAGATGTGATTGTGCAACATCTCTAATCATGAAGCACTTATAAACAAACAGTCAATCAAGTTGTCACACCGCAAGAAAACCAGGCTCAAACTGTAAATGTACCAAATAATGTGATAATATGCTTATAACTGACTTTATTTGTTAATTTGATTCATCATACTGCAATCCAGACAGTATGTAGAGAAAAGGAAATTTTGGCTTTGCTCTTGATACTTCTGGCTTCATGCATTGTAAAAACAATTCCAGTAGACAAAGTAATCAAATTTTTTTTTTACTAAATCAGACACATCACCTTTGGCTTTCTGTGAGCACATTACTTTGTGTTTTCATTGTGTGTGAGTCATGTAGATGGAAACAGGAGTTCATCTGGACAGTGCTCATGCATGTCCTGGCTTGTCTGACTGACCGTCTCATTTTAGACTCTCAGATGTCTTACAGTGTGTGTTTATATGAGTGTATGTAGGCATTGGTGTATTGGGTGATGTAGCTGCATGTATTTAAATACTGTATATGTACATGTTTCATTAACAATTGTACAATATGTTAGCGTGTCATGTTTTTCTGTATGTGTGGATTATTAATGTGTGCAGTATGTGTGTGTGTGACACCAGTGGGTAAGCCTTCACTGTCAGTGATGCTGTTAAACACATTTTGCAGGCTGCGGGTTAGTGAGCCCTGAACGATGACAGTTTCAGGTTTCAGTGTGTTCCTGAACATGCAGCGCAGCCCCGCAGTTGAATTTAGTGTCTCCGTCCACAGCTCATTTACAGCTTAGGTGTCGGGCGGAAGTATTTGGTTAGTGGTGCACCTACAGTCACTTTCCCAAGACTGTATAAATACACAGGCTTAAAATGGAGATGCAACTGAACTGTAAATAAAGAGAAATGTTGTGAGTGAGTATGGACGTTTTCAAAAAAAGCATGCAAAGCATGTGAAAAGCAAAAAGGATTTGCATCCTCTTCAAGTTTCATCATAAATAAAGTTCATTCTGCATGGATGGAAACACAAATCTTTATGTTTTGTAACAATGTCCACTTGCTTTATATTGTCACGGAGATGGTTTAGTTGTTATGACGTGACCTATGTAAGTAATTTTGATAACAGGTGGTCATAACCCCTGTCTCTGTGCTCCTCTTCCAGCCGTACACTTATATTTTAGGTCATGTGACAACAACTAAACTATCTCCATTACAACTGAGTAACTCTGTCCACTGAGGAAGGCCACAAAATGTGGTTGAAAGCTTTGGAAACACAACTGGATCATTACATTTTTTTTCGTCAAGCTTCTGTTTCCAAGTCATGAATAAACCTTCAAGCTCGACACCTTGTAATTGGTTCATTTAGGTTCAATCTACCAAATTACTATGAAAAAAAAACAACCTGTAAACAAATTTCACAAGTATTGAGAAGAAGTTTATGAAGACGTTTATTTTGTCTATTTGGAAGTTTTGGCCACGGCAGCAGTGGAAAGAGCACAAAGCATGTCGGTGTTATTTGTTGTAATTGGCCCCCTTTGCAGTTATGCTGGTTAGGAAGGAAAAAAAGCTTCATTTTTGCTCTGCTCAGGTTTCCAAGTGTAATGGAACTGTTGGCTTTTAGACGTCAACATCCATCTCCTCTCCCAAACCCGCTTGTGTTATAAGGTCACTTCCTGTAGTTGATCAGGGATTTAATTCTCACTCACAAACACTCACTAACAAATCTCTCTCAGTTAGCTTGTAGGGAAACAGAAAACTGCATTTTCAAGTATAATTTATCTGGCACGCCTTGAGTTTGAATGGCAGCATTCTGACCCAATTAAACGAACTTAAAGGACCAGCGTGGAGGATTTAGTGACATCTAGCGGTGAGGTTGCAGATTGCATACCCCCCACCCGTTTCAAGCTTGTAGGGGAACCTATGGTGACTGCAAAAATCACGAAAAACGCAAAAGGCCCTCTTTGGAGCCAGTGTTTGGTTTGTCTGTTCTGGGCTACTGTAGAAACATGGCGGTGCAACATGGTGGGCTCCGTGGAAGAGGACCTGCTCCTTATGTAGATATAAAGGGCTCATTCTAAGGAAACAAAAACCCAACAATTCTTATTTTCATGGGATTATACACTAATTAAAACATAATTATGAATATTATATTCAATTTATGCCAATAGATCCCATTAAATCTTACACACTGCTCCTTTAAAGCTGCTCCAATCAATATTTTAATATTAACAATGGATCAAAAGACTAGCTCCCCTCAGCTCTATGGAGCATTTTGGCATCTTTCAGCTCATTGTTTTGGTTTTACAGCAAAATCACACTGATAAACCCACTTTACGGTACCTGCCCAACAACAACAGCAGACACACAAAGTTATCATGAACATAAAGGAGCATTTAATAACTAAAGGGTCAGATATTTCCCTCAGAGTTTTGTGGAGACCTGGCCAGAGCTAGAAAGGTCACTGTAATCTTATATTCATCAGGTGGCCAGAGACACATCTCCACACATACTCTCTGTCCGTTAAGCTGTTTGCATATAAACTTCATAAGGTGATAATATGCCCCTGAGTGGTCAGAAAAGAAAAGATTCCCCCCAGAGCTTTATTAAACTGCTCCAAACATGCAGGTGTGAAAACTTCTTAAGTGTCCTCGAATCCCTCAATTCCAATCAAATCCATAGATCCATAGGTTATACAAGACATCTCAGCCCATTTAGGGAGATAGAAAGATTTCAAAATTGATATTCTCGTTTAAATGAAGTAAAATATAAAGCATTTATCCAAAAATGTGTTTAATCTGCAGACATGTATCTTTCACATATCTGAGGCGATGCGTTGTGATGAAGTGAAGATCTATATAAATCATATTTAGTTACTTACTTACATCTCTGAAGTGTAGGATAAACCATCCCTGCTGCTGCATTTTGCAGGTGCAGCCAGCCTCGGGGCCGCGCACGGCTGCGCGTTCAGGCTTTGCACGGTACCTCCCACTTCTCCAGCTTGTTTAAGTGCTCGCTTCCTCCGCTTCAATGAGCGCTATTGTTGAACAGACTGTGCGCCCCTGAACGCTGCCGGAGCTGGGTCTCCAATTCTGACAGACGGAGCGGAGCGAGTGCGCTGCAGTGATAGGCTACACCTTTTGGTTTAAACTCCTTGTGGACGCTAACTCTGCTGCAAACTTTTAGAGCAGTTTTTGGGGGGTTTTCCACTGAGACACGCCAAAGTGGATACAACATTTGAGCAGAAGCTGCTCGAGCGCATTCCCGCGGACTTTGGATTACTTTACTAAGGTAAGTTTCTCCTGCGCTTCTCTCCTACTGGCTTTAACTGTGAGAAGGTGCATTTTGTGCACAATGGGGATGATTTAATAGGTCAAAACCTCTTTCGACTCCCACATTGATACTAATGTTTTATTGCTTCTTATATTAGAGAAACCCCAAAGTCCTTTAGATGCTGTGTGATATCGATTAGAACCACGAAGTTAATCAGTTATCCTGTAAACTTTGACGCTCTGAGAGGCTCCGATAATTGATCCAGCCTCACACTACAATACTGCCTTTACTCTGCCTGCTTCACACGTGAAAGCTTTCCTCGCGGTCGGTGACTTTGTCAGCGTATCCTTGCATTCCTCTCCCGGCGCACGGGTCACTATCTCGGGTCAGGATCTGCCGGCCAGACGCGCTCAGAGGAGGGACGCACAGAGAGGAGAGACACTGAGAGGAGTGTTTGCAGCAGAGATATGTGGAAACAGGATTAGCGCTTATCGTTGTCGCTGCTTCAGACCGTGTTTGTGTCCAATGTATCGGATTAGAGGTCGTTATCTGCGCCTGCATGGTTTCTCTCACTTTTGGCTGTTTGTTTTCACCTCAGAGGGGAGACTCTAATCTTTATGATTGGCTCGTGATCCCCAGTGACAAATCCCACTGGGCCAAACAGGCTTGTAGTGGTTACTTTATTGTGTTTGCATGTAGTGGTACCTGTCCAAGTGCGCTTATAGGTAGTTTACGTGTGCATACAGGTGTTATATATGTTATAGATGTTATATATTGTATATTCTGTTCTATTCTTGCTATATTTTATCCCAAGTTTATAATATTGCAAGAGTTGCCTGCTGTCAATCTGGTTGTGATTGATGTCAATTAATCGGTTAGTCTGTCACAGAAAATTAATTGACAACTGCTTTGATCGTCGATTCAATCATTGTGCCAAACATTCACAGGTTCCAGCCTCTAAAATGTAAGAAATTGTTGCTTTCATTTGTTTTGTATCATTGTAAATTAAATACTTTTGGATTTTGGACTGATGGTCTGACAAAATAGGCAATGTGAGGGTGTTGCTTTGGGCTTTGGGAGCTTTGTGATGGGCATTTTTCACTAGTTTCTGACATTTTAAAGTATAAATCTGAACAATAATGAAGAGATTAATTAAGAGATTCTTTTTTCAATTATGGATATAAAGAGAAAACAAAAACATCTTTAAGATCACATCACATTTTTAAACACACGTCTGATCTGTATACATGTCCAGACTTTAAATAGACCTGCACGTCATGGTGATTCATTGGAGATGCATGAGCAAAGTTTTTTTTGCATCTTTAGTTGTTCAGAGTGGAGCTGCAACAGTAAGTCAATTGTTCACAGTTGCAGTGCATATAAAATTATAGTTGACACCAATTTTGATAACCACTTGATGATTTATCAAGAATAAATGCCAAACATTCACTGCTTCCAGCTTCTCACATATGAGGAGTTCTTGCTTTTCTTTGTTTTATATCACTGTAAATTAAAGAATGTTTGAGTTTTCGACTGCTGGTTGGACAAAAAGAGGAATTTGAAGGTGTCACCTTGGGCTCTGAGAAACTGTGATGGGCACTTTCACTATTTCCTTATTACATTTGACAGACTAAACAATTAATCAGAAAATAATCAAGAGATCATTAATTAAAACATTCATATTTACAGCTCTATGTGATCTTTGCATGTGCAATCCAATCATATAACATGTGAAAATAAGAATATCTCTGTGATCTTTATCCATATCCAAACTTCATATAAACCTGCACGTCATGGTCATACATGGGCAATACATGAGGAACATGTTAGGGAGAGTTTGTAATGGATGGCTGACCGTGACCTGCTGTCTTTACCTTACATAGCAACTTGCTGACTTCACTGTCTGTGGGCTCCACAAGGAGCTGGAGCACAATACAGGCTTTCCACTTCAATATAGGTTGGCGAGCTGGTAGAAGCCCAGTGTGGAGGGTGGGTATGGGAAAAGCAAAGAAAGGTGGAGACAGAGGGATGGACTGAGGTACGTACAGAAGAGAGGGAGAGCAAAGCAAACATTCCTGACTCGGTGTCTCAGCAATTTAATTAAGGTTCTTGTGAGATGCTGCAGCAAGCACCTCGAGGTGAAGGCTTAACCCCTTAACTCCAGCCCCCCCCCCCCCTCAACACCCCCACCAGTTTCCAGCTTGGACTAATCCCAAGGGTCAGCTAATAAGTGTTCGGGTCATGCCACCATGACAACTAAATAGAGAGGAACCCGGAGGAAAGCTCCCCAATCAGGGAGTTAATAACCCCATGAAGGAAGTTAAGAGGTACAAGGTGAAGGGGATTGAGTCGTGGATTGGGTAGTGTGTGTGTGTGCGTGTGTGTGTGTGTGTGTGTGTGTGTGTAGATGAGATTTCAGTTGTTATCAGCCACACTAACTAAAAGCCCCTCCTCTTAGTGGGATTTAAGTGTGCCCTGTGGTGCTCTGATGTTAACACACACACACCCTCCCTTCAGGTCAGATGTCGGTCACTGTACCACTGGCTGCATAGATTTTTATAGGCAAATAAATGACACGACTGGCTGTTATGAACTTTAATTACATTACAGCACTGATGCACTGCCTGCAAAGTTTTTCTTGGCTTTCACGGACAAAAAACAGCCTTCCTGCTGTTGTCTTGGCCGTTTTTGCCATTCTGCCATTCTGTTCCTGTTCTCCACATACACTGCGTTTTGACATGTGCAGATGTGACATTTTTACCACTGCGGAGAGGCTTGTTTCCAGCCTCACCCTTTTGCTCCCTTGTTCTGGTGTGTGTTCGATCTGTTTTCCATCTTGGTTTTCTGCTCTTGGTCTAATATTTTCTCCGGATTTCTCTTTAATGTGGAACAGAGCGTCACACTGACTCTAGCTTGGTTTCCCTCAATACCCAACCCTATTGCTATAGACAGATTGTTGATATTAGATGATCCTGCAAAACCCCTCATTACATACTTACGTTTGTTAATGTGCAATGCCAATGTTTTAACATATCTGTGCATGGCAACTGCATGATTAAGGCAATTAAAACACTTGAGGTTAAGGTTAGGGAAAGATTGTGCTTTCTCTTAAAGGGGACACATGCTTTTTGTGAGTTTCCTGTCATTTATATACTGTTAAAATGTCAGATGTCTTTGTCTCTGCTGCATGAAAGTTAGACGCGCTATGCACCCATCCACCACGCCCAACTCCACACCCTTACTTTCTGCTTCACCAGAGGCACACTACTTCCTGCTTTGGCACTAAATGTTAGCACTCTAATATGAACTTAGGAATACTGGGCTGTGATACCCTGACTGTGACATTGGTTTGTCTCCTTGTATTTCTAGATGTGTTTTCTCCCAAATGTTGCAGAAACTTTTAGCAAGTTTTAGCAAACTTAGGCTAAAGAAAAAGCAAGTCTCAATATTTCCATTAGCTGTGAGGCAAATATTTTAAAAAGAACAACACGCAGAAGCAGATTTATGAACATTATTTTAAGCCACTGTGTGCAAGATTACAAAATTTCTTACACTGGTGCTATTCAGTGGTAGTATCACGAATGACAGTGTTGAAAAATGCGCTAATCAGAGTAATTTGAAAGATGGTATAATCACGTAAAAATTCTTCACATAGTAAGTTTTCATCACTGCTTTGTGTTTCTTGTCTTTCATCAACCAACTTTTCAAACTTATCTCTCAGAATTGTTATCAGTTTTTAAGCACAAAATCAAAACGCACGTACAGTAAAAACAGAAAATCTTGAATCTCCCTCCTCCTTGCCGTGCTGCAGATGTTAGATGGGGTGGGCCGAGCTGCTTGTCTGCTCATTTTGAAACGTTTAAGGGAGCAGGGGCCATGCAGATGGAGCGGACGTCCAGCGTCAAGCCTCTGATTGCTGATAAATGATTCTGCTCAGTACAGTAATTACGCTGCTCAGGGCTGATTTCCTTCTCATGGACAGGCCGACCTGGAGCTCAGCAGCCATACTGAAACCATTTACAGTAACAAGCTATTTTGATGATGTATGTTGATGTCGTTTCAACTGGTTTGCTCCACTTTTGTTTAACTTTGGCAGATGCATTTTGCCAAATTATCCAGTACCATAAATATAAAACAGTTAACCCGGGAAGTGTGTAATTTATTATTGATTTATCATTGCTTAGTCTCTAGATGAGTGAAAAATTGAGAATTTCCTGGAGACATCTGCTTGTTTTGTCCGGCTGACAGTCAAAAAAGCAGTAAATACGTTTGTTAGAGAAGCTGTCACCAGAAGAGGCCTTTTTGCTTGATAAATAACATAAATGACTAAATCTTGGATTATCAAAATTCAGGAAATAGTCTTTTTAACACAACAGGTGTCACTTATGCTCAACTAATTATCTTTAAATTGTTGAAATTAAAGATATTGAATATCTGTGTAAAATATTGCCAGTTGGTACTTACATTGCCTTTAAATATTGGTCAAATCCAAAACAGTTTTATTGGTCTTGGATGCTCTTTTCTATTGTGGCCCCACTTTCTGATAAGTTTCTGTGCTCATATATTAAAATTTGCCAACTGCAACTTGTAAAATTGCTGAATATGCTATTATTTAAATGATGGCAGTTAAATTTGGTAAATTTGGTTTCTGTTTTCAGCGCCATAAAAAGGCTCACATTACGTCTTTACAAGCTTTTTTGACACCAGAGGAATTCTGGACTCAAACCTACAACAGGCTGAGACTTAACATGCTCACCAGAGGGGAACCTCTACTTTCCTAGAACTCGACCCTCCACCCCCAGGGAGGGTTTAGGGGTTGCTACTCCTTTACTAACCCGTGAAGCGTGTCTCTAAGTACCTTCCCCCCTCATCCTCGCACTGTGTTGTATAAACACAGTGGTTCAGTAGGAAGGTAAAGAGCGTGACACATATAGACTCCTTGTAACATTCCTCTGTTGGTACCAGGAGGCACCGGGAGAGAAGGATGCCTCTAACAGCAGATCTGTGGTCAGATTACTTTGAAGACTTACTTCAAAAAACTCCTTATTTATCCTAAACTGGCCCTCTATGTAGCCCCTCAGTTCAGCCTCTGTCTGAAGCAGGCTGTTTTAGCTCATGTCTCTTTAAGGCCCCCATCCCACTCTGTTCCAATTGGCCAGCTCTTGGAAGCTGCCCCTTCAGCAGACTTCCGGTTATGTCCACAAACCATGCAACAACTATAGTAATAGGATTGCACAACTTTTTCTTGTTCTTTCTTCAAAATGTCAAATACATCCGTACATGTTCGAGCTGAAATATGAGAGTGGACAACACAAACACCACATGGAAAAACTTTAGCAACCAAGGCTACAGAGGTAGAAAAATACGTCGCAAACGAAGCGTTCAGAGCAGGCTGAAGCCTTGCTTTTGACTTGCAGGGAGCATTTCTACATATGTTTACCTCAAGTTTTGGAACTTTCACCATGTTTAGCACAGATATCCAACATCATAACAGTATATGAATAACAGAAAATCACAAAAAAACATGATATGCCCCTTTTAATGCAGAAATAACAGGCTGAGATTATAACAATGATTAACCTTTTGATAACCTGATATCAGCAGTTTCTCCCTCAGTTCAAAATCCTTAATGAAGTGTTACAAGAACATCATCTTGGGCAAAATATATATATTTAGACAAGTTGTGGTATGTTGGATTCATCTTAAAACACTGTTGTGTTTGTGGAGTGAGCACCGGTTTTGAGGAGATACTGACCGCAGGGCAGGCAGTAGGTATAGAGAAAAGCAGTTACATACTTGTAGTCTTGATGCAAAATGCACTTTAAATGCAAAATAACAGCCAATGTTTCAACAAAGTTTCCTTAAAGAAGATAGAAGAAGACTTAGTTTGCATTAAAAATACTGTTTTGTAGCCTTGCTAGCTGCATTTCTCTAGGGAAGGCAACGTCAGGTGATCACTTTGGTCCAGACTGAAATATCTTGACAACTATCCAGTGGATTGCCATTAAATTTTGTACAGACATTCATGGTCCCCAGAGGATGAAACCAAATGACTTTGGTGATGGCAGCTCTACTTTGGTAACTTTTCATTTTGTGCCCTCATCAGGTCAAAAATGTTGTTTCTCCAATGCTTCGGTTTATGACTAAATACTTGCAAAACTAATGACACCCATGAGCCTCAGCTGTACTTTCTTTTACTTCACCATTTAGCTAAAAGCATAACTGTGCCTAAGACCAGCCTCACAGAGCCGCAAGCATGGCTATATAGACTCTTAGTCTTGTTAAAGTATTTTTTGGGCATTTTATGCCTTTATTATAGAGTCAACAGTACAGAGAGATGACAGGAAATGAGAGGAGAAAGAAATGGGAAAAGACATGCAACAAAGGTACTTAGCCAAACTCGAACTGGGACATTGTGATTCATAGTCAGTGCCTCAAGCCTCTAGGTCACCAGGGCGCAGCAGAAATGCTTTTGCATTTTGTCTGACATGTTGAATTTATCAACCTCATGTTTCATTTCATTCTGTTGGACACTTTTTTTGTGCCTGAGATCTCCAAATCCAACACAATTTACTTTTTAAACAGCAGACAATCTGTTTGTAGAGAATCTAAAACATGAAAATTATTGAATTTAACACATTTTTAAACAAAGTATTGAACACATTTTTCTTTACTGGGTGAGAACCCACAGAAGCCGTACTGTATATACAGAAAGCTTTTATATTCTGACTTGACACCTAATCTGTCTGAAGCCTTTAAGATAACACATCCCTCCCCCTCCATCCAGCGACAGCAGCCATACCACTACCTGAGGGTGAGGGGCAGTGTGTGTGTGTGTGTGTGTGTGTGTGTGTGCGTGCATGTGCGTGTGTTTGTGTGTGTGCCAGATTAGGGGAACCCCACCTTCCAGCTCCCTTTTTCTGAGCCCCTCTCTTTTTTTCTGAGGGCACATAGTCTGGCTGCACACACACACAGACATCCTTTCATCCCCATTCAACAGCCCTCATTCCTCTACACGCACACACACTCCCTCACACACACACATACAATCAAGTTGGAGGTAGACAGTGGCCTGGGGGCTGCAGGGCCTCACTAAGCACTTCAAAGGGCTGAGGTCTGGACCTGTGATGTTCTGAACAACTTGAAGGCACAACAGGTGAGGAGAGAAGCCGTTTGACAAACAGAAGGTAACCGGCAGTGTTAGTTATCCTGGACGCGTGTGCTGACGTCCACGCTTGTGTGTAATGCATCGTCTGTGTCAGGACGTGTGAAAGATTATTAAACCAGAGTTGCCGTAGGTATAAAGTTTTGGGGAATGTGTTGTGTGCTTACGTGTGTCTACATTTAGGTGCACATGTAGTATCATGTATCTTTTACACTCCTTTTGTTGTACAGTTGACATGCAAACCCTTTTGTGCAAGGACAGGTCTGTCTGCCTGTTTATGCCATTCATGAGTTTTTGCCTTTTTCATTAATTTTTACTCTTAAAACTATTTTCCAGTGATGTTAATGTGAGTAAACCTAAAATGACCAACAACACATTAATAAGGAAAAATCAATCAAAAGACATCAAGGTTAAAAAGGTTCAAAGTTTTTTAGACTTCTAGGTTACATATAACTGTTGATTCAATTGTATTAAATGTCTCTATTCTACCATGCAGTTAAAACCTAAAATGCAGTTGTAATATGGACAAAAATACTTTTTCATCTAAATTAGCCTGGTTTCAATCTAGACGTCTAGACATCTTTTGACCTGCAAATGACCAAATGTTTGACCAACGTTTATTCACAAACTCAACAATAATAGGATAGGAATATATGTATATTTGAAGGGGGGGGTATGATGTGTTTGGCAAGGGCCTTGAGAAAAGACTGAAATGAACAAAATAAAAAAGATTTGGGAGTAGCTGTAGAAAAAAGGGGAATTACACTTAAATGATAAAAGTTGTGGGAGTAACACTAGCCAACAAAGGAAATGTACCAGACTGAGAACAGAAGAATGTTGAATGAACTAAAACTGAGGAGAAATATTAGGTGTGTGTGAGGAGCATTCCTGGTTCAACAACTTCATTTGTTTCTTTCAAAAACTGCAGATTTTGACCTGCTGACCAGTTTGCACATTTTACACAAAGTAGAAACCTGGCAGGAGACTCTCCGAATGTCAAACATCATGATAAATTGTCACATTATACCTCAATAATGCTAAATGTAAGATAACATTTTATCTCATGTTGGCTCACTTGTAATGTGTTTGTCAGAATGAGCATTAAAGTTTCTGTACTACTGGACTGTGGGCTGCTTGGTTGGTTGGTTTGCTGGTCCGGTCCGGTGTACGAACTTAAACCGGTTTGATTTCATGCGAACCGACTGAACCGGCATTTGTCATTATGAGATGTCTAAACGTCTCACACGGCGGCTCCGACACTGACAGGGCAGCTGGATGCCAAAGACGACCCAGGCCAATGGCGCAAATCTCAACGATAACCTGGATAAACCCGGCTGGGCTGCTTACAGATTCCAGCAGTCTGAGAGCAGTTTGTGTTTTGAAAACAACCCTCAGATACAAAGGGACACGACGGACCATTTTACCAGCCTGCACAATGGCTAGCAGCTTGTTAGCATAGCGGCTGTTAACACAGCGGCTGTGACAATGTGTCACTTAGTTGTCCTGACTGTGGTGCCGCTACACTCTCATTCATGGGCTCTCATTACGTCCTGCTCGGGAGCGGCTGAGTCCCGTGCGACACCTGGTGGTACACTTCGGTATTACCAGTCCAGTAATACCAGTATTTGGCTTAATATCAAACCAGTTTGAAAACTTTTACATGGGCCCAACCCTAAGCTCTAGTTATATGTCTTTGGTTTGTATAGCTTTTATCAAATTGATTTTGAGATTCTGGCAATTTATTGAAAAATGTGAGAGTTGTTTGATTTACAGTTCAATATTTGGATGAGTAGCAATGGAAGGTCATAAAGGTGGATGAGTTTACTGAAATGAAAGAATTAGTTTCACAGGAAGCTGCGGCTGCTGAGGAAGCATTACAACAAGCAAATAAAACAACCATTATTGGGTTATGAGTGTTTAATTTGAGTATTGTCAAAAGATGAAATTAAACTAGATCATTGATTGTAGAGTCTTAAATTCATTAGTAGATATTTGAGCTGCAATGAGTAGTTGATTAATCGATTAGTCAATTGATAGAAAATTAGTCAGCAACTATTCTGATAATTGAATAATCATTTTAATAATTTGTAGGGCTGCAACTAATTTTCATTATCGATTAATTTGCTGATTACTTTTTTGATTAATGGATGAAATATTTTGTCTATAAATTGTCAGATAATTGTGAAAAATGTTGATCACTGTTTGTCAAAGCCCTAGGTGCAACATCAAATGCCTTCTTTTGTCCCGACCAACAGTCCACAACCCAAAGATATTTGGGTTATGGATATTTGGGTTTGGAAATTAGTGAAAAATGCTGTTATAGTTTCTTAGACCTCATGGTGACATCTTCAAATGTCTTGTTTTATTTGATCAACAGTCCAAAATCTAAAGATATTCAGTTTAGGATCATGTACAAAAAAGCTTCATATCTTCACTTTCGAGAAGCTGATTGCAGCTTCTCAAATGTGAAGATATGAACAAAACGATTGAGAAACTAATTTGAAGATTAATTGACAATGGAAATAACCATATGTTAGACTAAAAGGAGTTGTGGTACAGTACAAATATATCAACAAAACGTCAGCTGCAGTGGGAAATCACAACCTTGACTGTTGTGAGATCAGTGCTGCAGGTGTGGCACTACGCTTGCTCCTCAACAAATTCAACTAGAAAAATTTGGGTTGAAGGTTGATTTGGCCCTGGGTCAGACGCTCAGTGTTTATGCAAAACAGGAAATATCACTCCTGTATCTGTAAATAACAGCCTGAGGTCTATTTGCGGCATACTTGGGTGCTATTAGTGTGTACGTCCAGTCTTGCTATACTCAGTTATGTCGTAATACCTTGTAATGTACAGTGTCAAGATCAAAGGCACTTGCCAGTCCATACAAGTACAAAGAAGCACACAAATACATGATAAGATATGTAAAAAAAAAAAAAAAGCAAACAGCGAGATAACGATTTTTAACAAAGCATACAGGTACGGTACTGTACACTTGCACACATTCATTTTTGCACAGTTTCACAGTTTCTGCTCTCACTGTCACACACACATTCACACATGCATGCACACACAATCACAGAATCCTCCTTGGAGGCCTTGCTGCAGCTGGCAGGGGATTAAGAGGTCAGAAGTCAAAGGGGGGGACCAGTCAACCCATAGACCGCAACAAGAAACTGACGAAGCAGAAGAAAGAAAGAAAGAGAGATACTGAGAGAGAGAGAGAGAGAGAGAGAGAGAGAGTGCTGAATCAGACTCAGACTCATCCAGATAATCCAAATAAGAAGAACTCTACCCTGCTGAGCGAGTATCCCACAGCCGATTACGTTTTGTGGTTCATTATGTTTTCACTTGGCTCGAAGCCGACCATCTGATGATGCTTGGACCACCACAGAAAGACAAACAGATCAATCTAACACGTTGAGGCTTGTGCAAGATTTTCAACTGTTACTCACTTGTTTATCAAAATGAGAGCAGATTTCAACAGTAGTTTTAAATGTCAGAGATCCTGAAAGACTTGTGGCAGTTTTTTTTTTTTTTTTTTTTTTGTCAGGTGGTACTGGACATATTTGGTTAATGCGATAAGAATAACTTGTCATGGTGTCCAAACTTTAGTTTCTCACAAGTGTACATTTCACTGTAACACACAGTACTGTACATTTTTAATATTTTTCTGGAGCCTCACAACATTTGTTTGAACTGTTGCAAAAATGAGCCCACTGCTGGAATATAAAAACAATCTACAATAAACAATGGAGAAAAAAAAAAAGAAAAAAAATCAAAGGGACAGACTAAATGATCCTTATAATATAAAGTATCCAAATAAAACTACTGTGGAAGTGAGAGTGTTTCTGTAAATTAAACAGCTTTGTGTCTGGCTGCTGTTAAAAACAAAGGCAAAGGCAGGACAGAGTTATGTATTTTACTGTTTGTGGATGACATTGTAATGTTTGGGTTGCTGTAAAACAGGAACACAAATATTTAAAAAATGCAGGAAGCACAAAAGAGAACGGAGCAAACAACATCCACAGAAAACTCCTGTCAGCTTCAAACATTGTGTATGTTTAATATGAAAACTTTAAAATTGTTGAGCAGTCAAAGCTCACATTATTTTCTCATCATTCCCAAAATGCACTTTTGCAGGTTTAAGAGCTCTTCTGCTTAATCTGAGCTTTTTAAAGAATAAGAGAAACAGATCTTAATGCGGTCATGTTCTTAACAGACTGTAGCATTTAGGGTAAAAGATAGGAAAATCAGGTTTTTCTGGGAAAAATAACCAAGCCTCAGATTCAGTCTAAATTACTTTGCACTTGACTCTGCACTTTACACATCCTCTGTCCACTGAACCTAGTGTAGCAAACTGGCTGTGGGCGAGTCTGTGGTATTTTTAATTTGGACATCTTGTTCACAGATGAGAACTGAAAGCCACTTCAAAGAGATGGCAAACGGATCAAAAGTTATGCTCCGGCAGCTTTTAATGCGCACTGGCGGGGAGAGTAATGAATAGTGGAGGTGTGTGTTGCTCGTGCATGAGTATGAGTGTGCGTGTATCAAATAAAGACAGCAAACAAAGACAGCAGACACACAAGATAATTAAAAAAACCAAAGTAAACAGATAAACTACTGACAGGTGCGTTTCAGCAAAAAGGAAGTGCTCCAACTCCGTAATTCTGTCTTTTAACTTCTCGTCTACACCAGAAGTGGGGATGTGTCACGTTGTACATTGACATCAGCTGCTTGTGATCACCTTGCGCCAACATTGTTGGCACATTTCTTCCACACAGCACCTGGATCAGCTGCTCATGTTACTCTTATAATAGTTATGATGACTGTTTAGAATGTGTTAGCATTTGTGTTTTATTATGTGATCATAAGTGTGGCCGTGTTACGACAATATTTCTTTGTGGAGTTTTATTTGGTTAGTTACACTATTACACACAGTCTCCCATTGCATGGGCTTTTTATTGTGTAACTAATAATTCCGACTTATATTATCAATAAAATATGTTGTAATTAATTTTGATAAATGAGATTACACACCAACCAAGTCTTCAAACCATCGTCTTTTTAATCTGATATCTGTGGTGGATGTGGTCATGTCAGGCCATGTGACCTACTCAAATAAGTGGACGAGTAGATATGTGGACGTCTAGTAGGCTGAGTGAAAACGATCAGGACTGCGACTTTACTTGTAATTACTATAGTTCGCAATAGCAACCGCCGACTGGAAGTTAAGAGACAAAACCTGAAATGGAACAGATGAGAAAATGGACAGGCTGCATAAGGTCAATAGAGGGTGACTTTTTTGATAATTTTATGCCTTCAACGTAAAGTTATACATAGTTGTTGCTAGTGTGGTCAGGTACCAAGGAGTTAGCAACAAGCTAGCAACTGTTTTTATCATGTAGGTGCCCTCAAACTACTGAATTTATCATAAAAGCATAACGTTATTACATTAATTTTGTTTGTCCCCTCAACACATTGTTTTTCATGTAGTTTTCATGCTACATGTGATGCTACATTGTTTCAGCACATTTTGCCTACTCTTTGCTAATAGCTGCTGTATAAATGCAGTGCAAAATAAACAGTCACAACCAATTAAATGGACCGCTCGGACTTAATAAGGCCTACAGTATTATTGTGAGTTTGGATTGAAATACATGCTTCAGTTATTGTCAGTCAAACAAGGGTTGTTTTATCTGTGACATTTCTAATGTGGACTATTGGTTGGGACAAAAGGACATTTCTAGTGTGCATGAATAATCCGTTTGAGGGGACAAACCAAGTAATTTGTATGTACAATTTGTTAATTAGAGGGCACACTATTAAAACTTGTTCGCATGACACACAGAAATAAACTCTGTCTCCTCGACAGAACTTTAAAACAGAACCTGGCAGGTATCAGAGTAATGTACCACTACATTAGCGATGGCCGCTAGCTAAACCAAGACACTCCATAAACACAGACAGACCACTACAAGTCCAAGACAAGCAGTCAGCAGGTCAGTCAGCTGGAGAGACGCTGCTCTGTGTATCTGAAGCCAAAACTCTCCAGACTGTTTGGAGTTAGTCGTGCACTGGAACAGATGGGACACATTAGACAAATTGAGGTAGCAAAGATTGATGAGGCAATTCCACAGCCTCATAGCAGAAAATGAACCTAATATATCTGTGTTGGGTTTGATTGGGTTGTTGGTCAGTTCAGAGACTTCTGGCTTTCTCTAAACTCCCTTCTCATTAAAATTTGACTGCTGCCATTATTCAAAGGGATGGAGTTTGTGTGTGTGCACGTTTGTGTGTGTGTGTATGTGTGTGTGTGGTAAAGATTTAAGAAGGGAAACAACCAAGTTTGTTGCAATTTGTACAATTTGCCAAATGATAAAGTGAAAAATGACCAAACACGTAGTCAACTTTACCTGTTGTTTTCTATGGTTTTCTTCGTATAATTTCCTCTGCCTCGTTAGTGTGTGTCACAACCTGGCAAGAACAGAGAAAACTTTTTAGATGGAGTGTAGTCTGTCAACTGAACAACACATCAGGATCGGCACACAACACAGCTGAGTCAGCAAACTGCAGTGGACATGGAGTATAAACTGAGTTAGGTCTTTGTTTTAACCATCTCTGTGGCTCACCACGCTCTTGCACAATGCGTTTTTAGTAAATGTACAGAATGTTCTTACCAAACCCTCAGAGAGACAACACCATTATGCACAGGGTTTAAATGCAGTGGAAACCACATGGACTCGGGCTACAAGAACTTGATCAGACCCACTTTGGGATTCACTTTTTAATGATGCATAGATGATATGAACTCCCCTCCATATCATGCATGTGATGTGGACCCCAGTGCCAAAAGCAACTTTATATCAAGTGCATATTTTCTCAATTTGTGTACAGTGAAACAGAGCAAAGAGCAACACAGTATAAAGATAAATCAGTCTTGAAATTATGAAATAAGAATAAGAAATGAAGGTATTAAAATGACAGTATGAACTGAATTAGCGAACAGCAGGAAAAATAACTCATTAGGGAACCCAACCTTTTTGCTTTTCAGTGGTGTGACTCATTTGTGGGAAATGTGGATACATCTGCACTTCTGTGCATGCATACCTGTGTGTTTACTCCCCATTAGCTGCGGTCAAAGCTAATGTGAGAAAATCGGTTCTGACTTATCTTGAGTTCTATCTCTTACCAGATTCACACTTGTGATTAACATGGCCGAAATGCACATACCCGTGTATGGTTGTTCTGTTTGTTGTTCAGCCGAGTCTCAGTATGTTCTTCAACTTGTTAAAAGTCACATATCTTCCCATGAAATTGAAATAACCTGATATTATCTTTAAAAGGAATCTGAAAGAAGCATGGCAACACTTTCACTGACCCATTTCAACTCCTTTGAAACTGACTTAAGATAAGAAAATACTTAAAAAACATTCAAGTTGTACCCAATTGCTTTTTTATGGCTTAAAAAAAACAAAAAATAAATTGGCAACTTTCTGGTTGCTGTTATAAGTTTTTCATATTCCTGTCACTCTGTACCTCTCTCCTGTAACTCTTGAGTATTTTAATGAACATTTTAAAACCCAACATATATTAAAACAAGACTAGGTCAAAACCTAGTATATAGCTGGACCATGTATGAAATGCTAGAGGGCTTTTAATTTGAAACGATGGATACAGGAAGTGGCAATATGTGGCGACCAAGCCCCCAGGAAGTGCGCCGGCTTTGAATGAAGCCAATCTGACATAGTGCCTTTCTCAATACCAAGTATGGCAAGTTTGGACTTGGCAAGTTCGACTCGGGAGTACAAACTTCCGAGGATGTGAGGACACAGTACGATCATTCTGCAACTGGAACAGCAGCGTACTTGTTGACAGCAGCAGCTCAGCTTCAACACACCTACCTGACTGTACTGTGACAAAATAATCTCAACTAAAAGCTCCACTAACACTTTTTTCTCACAAAATATAAACTCACATTATTCAGTCTGTAATGTAGCTATAATAAAAATCCAAACTTTTATGTAGTTTAATAAAATAAAACACATTTTAATATATATATGTGGTGATATCTGTACATATGGAGCCCCAGAGGCAGCGCTGTTGTTCTGTCCAGTAAAAAAAAACATGAAGCTTCACTTTACATTCAGACAAACTAATGTGGCAGCTACAATTGTTAGAGTTCATCTGTGCGACCAACATTTATCTTCCAAAAGGAATTATATCATATATCAAAATGCTACGGAGACGACAGACGTTGACCGGCCGATGTCTCTGGGAATCTACTTTCTCAACTGAAAATAATATTAAAACTTAATTAAGTGACATATTACCATATTAACAGTCCTACAGCGAAAATTACAACAGCTTAATCTCCCCCGTCACTGCTGGTTGGTCCGAAATGCATTCTGGGATACTTAGCTTCAGTGGCCTTCGCCCGACCGATGGTGTTACTTCATCACTAAGTCAGTGGCAGACATTTGCGTTTATAGGGCTCTCCTCGAGGTTGCAGTCCAGCCAAAAAATAAAAAAAGCCATCTTTTACCCTGAACAGTGTCTCAAAAAGGCAAACATTATCTATGCTATCAGTGCAAAATCAAATTAGGTCACTTGCGGCTTCTGTGGGAGTCTGTGTGTGCGTGTGTGTATACGCTCCATCCTTCCACACAATCACAACAACATCATTTTTCCCCCCCATCCCTCTCCAAACATCCCTACAAGCCTCTGGGCTCCTTTCATAGTCGTGTGTCAGCACCCGGCCTGCAGTGGAGCATGTCGTCGCCTTTCCCTCACACTTCTCTTCCTCAGTTACGCCACACATGGTGCAGTGAGGCTTGCAGTGTATTTGCAAACAAGTAAAATTGCAGGATTAAAATGAAGCATAGAATACTGAACTTTTTGAAGTGTAAACATTTTCTGCACACCCCCAGTAGCTACACTGTTGTCTACTTCTGATAAACAATTTAATGACTGGTTGTTCATATTTTTGGCTTGTATTGGTTACACGGTACAGTCAAACTGTGTCCTTCTGGTTTTTCCATGAACTCACACGTTGATTCCTTCTAACATGAAATGGTGAAGTATCAAAATTAGAGAGAAAAAATAAATCTCAAAATCAAGGAGCTGAAAAAACCATCACACCTAAAAGGAAAACAAACACAAGCAGCAACACAGTGTTTACGTGACCTTTGACCCTATTCACCTTAGTCACTTGTAGGGTAACTTGAGAGCTTTTCCATCTAGCACAGTACATTAGACTCATAATCAGTTTACTTTATAAGTTGTCTCTTTCTTTGAGGTGAATGTTCCTAAGTTAATTTCTAATTAAATCTGCTGGATTTTTTTCTTTGCTTCAGTATAATTTTACACATAAATTGGCACCATTGACCAATAGCAAGCTGTCTGCTAAACTTTTGGGGAATGGAGATAGTTTTTTTAGATAGTTTTATATGTAAGTAAATTAATTGTTTATGTGTACTTTGTTTGCCTCAAATTGACCTACGATTGACGAATAAATTACTTTGAATTGAACTGAATTGAGTCCAAAATGGAGGAAGGTATTATAGCTTATTAGCTTTTTTGCATCATTTAGTTTTATTTCAATTTCCTCTTAAAGAGTATCAACTGATCCACAACAGGAGGAATGCTTTGTAGACCGTTATGAGGGAGGGGTCGACGCTATAAATGTCTTGAATAAACGGGGAACTTATTGAGCCGTTAGCAGCCAAGCTAGAGAGCTTCTCTCCTTCGTCTACTCTTCACTGAATGAAAGATGCACAATCCAGAGTACAAAATGCCAGGACAGAGAAAACAGGAAGAATCTCAGGGAGCTATTGTGACGGCGTTTCCATGTTCCTGGCTGTGTAGCGTGTTAGCGGTTAGCTCGCCAGCTAAAGTAAATTGCTACTTAGCCCTAAAAGTAGTCTCAATGTCACCAAGTTTCTAGAACCACTTATTTAGCGAAAACATGCAGATCAATTTCCAATTTCCATTGTTCCACTCTCTGATGTGATGTGGTCTTAAGATGGTGCTTTTTTGTCTGTGATGTTTTGCTTTTGTGAAAGCGTTAAGGTTTGCCTTTGCTTTACAAAATTAGGAAATGCTCTCCAATATCAAAATATTCCACTGTGAAAAATGGGTTTCCTGGGAGTGACAAGTTGCTCAAATAACACGGGGTGAACTTTGTCCAAACAAAAATTGTTCCCATATTTTCCTTCTCTTGCAGACACAAAAGTGGTTCTCAGCAGAGTCGCCCTCGCAGGACACAGTTTACGTGTCTGGAGCTGCTTTCATACTGTGAAAATAATGGCAGGGATCAGGTCTGGTCTTGTAAACCTGATGGAGCAGACGGCCTGGTGTGGCTCTGAACTGCACCACAAAGAGTTAAAAATCAGATTTTCTGTTCCTGTGTAAAATGCAGCTTTTCTTTCTGGGTCATGAACCAGCCGAGGTCACTGGCTTTAACCGAGCCAAACAAACACACACACAGTTCAGTTTGCACTAATTGATTCCCCTTCTAGCAGAGACAAGAATGAGTGTGTGTGTGTGTGTGTGTGTGTGTGTGTGTGTGTGTGTGTTTACTTTAAAGGATCTGTCCGGAGTTTAAGTAAATAGATAAGTGACAAAGTAACCCCCCCGCCCCCTGCCCACACACACACACACACACATATATATATATATAAATACACACACACAAACACACGCCAAAGCAACATTTCTACACACACACATTAACTATGTGTGCGTCATATTAATAAAATGTTCTGTGTTCATAATTTTCTGAAGGTGAACTCATTTGCCAATTATATTTCAATTATTAGTGTGTGTGTGTGTGCTAGAAGTTTCTCTCAGCAGTAAATCCGTCCACACTCTGACCTAACACTGGGTTAATGAGGTGATCCAGCAGCAGGGGACAGTTTGTACAGGTCTTTCGGCCTGTTTCAGGTTGTGTGTGTTTCTGTTGGTGTGTGATGCATCTGGACAAGGATTTAAATATGTGTACATGATGGTGCAAAACTGTATATGCGTGGGACAAATTATGACCTGGAGAATTTGTGTAATTGTAAATAGCAGCACTGATTGTTGCTGATTTTCCGATGCAAATCTGCCCTGCCTGTAAATTTCCAGCACAAATTACTTAGTAGGCTTGGTGAAGACAGAGGTCCCATGATAATACCGAGCCATGCAGAGAGAGCAGAGCTCCAGCATGCAATTTATAGCTTCCTGCTGAAAAGAAGGCTGTAGTCAAGTCTGAAGAAAGTTCTGAGCACATTTAATGCAAAATTTAAATTTTTCAGTGCAAACATGTTTATGGGGCCAGGACTAGCTGGTTAGCATGCTAACTTCAGTAGATATCTCTGCAACACAATACATATAGGTCTTTGACGTAACGTCAAAAATGTTATTCACATTCTGTTGATAATTTTAGTTATTTTTGTAATGTTTTAAACTAAAATTCCAGACAATTCTCTCACAATGAACCTTTAAGGCTTCTCCAAACACCGTTAAAGCGATCTGATCCCAACTTAAACGAGTTCTGTCTGCTTTAAACATGCTTGATGCTGTATGTAAGATGCGTTGCAGATTGTGTCACTTAGGCTGATGAAATTTCATACAGTACAGTATGTGTGTTCCAGAGTTTATCTGTTGCTAATTCTAATTAAAACCTGCACTAATTGATTTTTTTGGCCACTTGGGGACAGCGAAACAAGCTGTAAAAACATGTTATCACTTTATAAAAGGTTACATGGTTACATGTTAGCAAGCAGTTGCCTATTTACACACCAGATAGACACCAAGCAACATTAGCAGTGGGAAATCTTTAGCTGCTAAATGCTCAGCTATGTTCACCAGCTAGTTGCTAACTGGAGTTTTTCTGTTGAACTACATATAAGCTGTACTACAGTATCTGTCTAGACTTGTATAAAGTTGAGGGGAAGCGTCAACTCACCCCCACTCGTACCCCATAGTCCAGACCAGCCTGTAGCCTGCCAGAGGCCAGATTTAGGTAGCTGACAGCTGGGTTTAACAGGCATGAACGGGCCCCCCTGTTGGCTAAGAGTCCCTCAGGTGATCATCAGTCAGTAATCAGGCCTGGAGGTGGAAGCAGGCATGGATGAATGAAGAGTGGTGACAGAGTATTTCACTGAATAGCACTTCTTGTGGATCTTTATTTTACATTAAAAGCAGGTGTATTCATGCCTTAATCCCTCTGTGCATCTGATCCAGGTGACCACCGGGACAGACAACCAAGTACAACAGCAATGATGATAGGATGCAATAAGAAAAGGGAGAGAAGAGGGACGTTTATTAGTTGGAAAATGGTCATTTAAAACCTCAGTGAACTTTTGCCTTTGCTAAACAGAACTTAATGCTTCTGTGAGTGTCTGTTGGTATCTCAGCTGCAGGCTAAATGCTGTTTCCAGATGTAAACAGCTCATTAAAATGAGTGACAAGTGATGGCAGGGCAGGACCTGACAGATCTGAGGGGGATGAGGGAGGGGGGGAGGGACCAATAATACACTTGACTGCTTCAAGGTGAAAAGGTTGCTTATTAGTTTGTAGCTGTAAGAGTTTCATCCTAGAAAAATTTGCTCAAGCTAACACGAAAGTGAAGTGAAGAAGTAGTTAACTATGTGCTTTAAATGATTCGTAGAACTTGTTGTGTGAAGCTGTCTTAGGTTTTGTCTATAAATGTCAGACGTCATGTACTCACTGCTCTAATTTCAAGGAAGTAATGACTCTGTGCTCTAGACTTTAAAGTGCAGTCAGAATAAAGACTAGTAACTGGGGGATTTGTGACTTAAGGATTAAGAAAATTTGTACAAGCAGTAAGAGAGCATGTTTGAGAGGCTTGTTTTTATTGCAGTCTGCCTACTGGCACACCTGTGAAGCTGAGGGCAGGTGACATATTTCCAACTGTTGACAGACAGGACAGGCTTGGAGGCAGGCAAGGCACACATACAAAGACACACTCAAAACCCCCTGCATTCATTACTCTTTTGGAATGACTTCTGTAGGTGCTACTGCAGGATGCCGAAAGTAATTGTACTTGTGGCGTGTCATTTCTGGCATACACCTCTTATCACCTCAGTGGAAAAACCGGTGTCTCCTAAAGGCTTCCTAAATCAAGGTGTGTGCCAAACTTTACCACGGGTAAATATCAAACTAGGTTCATTTCTCTCTCTAGCACAGATAAGTTGGTGTGTTCTCTACTCTTCCTGCTCTCTACTGTCCCTAACATTTATGCTTATATTTTTGTGTGCACAGTTTAAGGTGGGCGACTAGCCATTTTTTATGCACATCAGCATGGACAGGGTATGTGACGTAAAGGCACAGATGCATATTTATGCATGCACACACACACATATGTATGTACTTCTACACTTGTGAGGATCCTCAGTGGCATAATTCAGGAGTTCCCAACCTTACCCTCTAATCTATCCATTTATCCTGCCAGCTTGGGCCAATATGCCTTGATACAGAGAGATACAGTGTGCACCGGAGAGAGACAGCAAGATTATATGACAGGGAGTGAATTGGAAAATGCAGCACAGACTGCTCCAATATCAAGGTGTGTACCCCCCAAATAGCCCATAATAGGCTACAAAGTTATATAAGTATTATTCAGCTTTTTTACTGAATCATATGGTTCCCTTACAGCCTGATAGCAAATATTCTGAAAAAAAAAAACTTTAGCAGGAAATCTAAATCTGTCTGTTGGCTTTTGCCCACAAACACCTTAAGGTAAATACAGATATTGTTGTAAACAGGCTGTATCTGGTATTTTACTGTGAAAAAAGGTTGAATCCCCTTACAGCAACGATTCCTGAGCCCACAGAGGAGAATCGAGGTCTGACAAGCAGCAGCAGCAGCATAGCTGGCATTGGTGCCATACCTGAGTCAGACACCAAAACAGCCAGGCATTGCTGAGGTAGCCACCTGGGACAAAACCATTCACTGAGCTGGCCAAGGTCGCTGTCAAATGATGATTGATTATTAGACAGAGATCCAGATTCATGTCATTTTATACTGTATGATTATCTCCTCACTAATGATATAACTACTGGAAGTAACCAAGTGAAGCAGTGGTTAATAAGTGCTGATAGTATGCCCTCACTAACCTCCCTGTCTTGTTTAACAACAGATGTGGACGTCTTTTTATTTTTTATTTTTAAAGAGGACGTATCATGCTTGTTGACTTGTTAGACTGTTAAGATGTCGGACGTCTATGTTAAACTTGGTCAAAGTTCCAAAACTTGAGGTGAACAAAAGTAAAAGTTCCCTGCACGTCAAAAGCTCAGGCTTCAGGCTGCTCTGAACGCTTTGTTTGCAAAGTTTTTTCTACTTTCCTGACATCAACTTGTCGCGCATGCCCACAAACGGCCATCCGTTGGTAGCCTTTGTTGCTAAGGTTGTTCCGTTTGTTCGAACATGTACGGATGTATTTGAGAAGTTTCTGTTTAGAGTAAAGAATGAGCAAAACAAGTGAAATCCTACTACTACTGTTTGTTTACATGGCCTCCAGAAACTGAGGAAGTTTGCTGAGGGGCAGCTTCTGGGAGCTCACCAATCAGAACAGAGGGGGCTCATCGGGAAGGGGGCCTTAAAGAAACACGAGCTAAAATGGCCTATTTCAGAAAGAGGCTGAACTGTGGGGCTGCATAAAGGGTCGGTATAAGATAAAGGATAAGTAACTGTAATCATGCAAAAAGATTCCAGTAGAGTCCCAGAATAAAAATATAGACCTGGAAATGTGCATAATATGCCCCCTTTAAATCTATGCTTGCTGATTGCACTTCTGCTCCAACAAAAAGTGGAATCGACTTTAACATTCAAGCATCGTGCTCTATTCATTCAATTCAAGTAATAAAGAATAGTGGGTAACTGGTTGTCCAGGGTGTCAGTGGTTTTGTTTTACTGTATTACACGACTCACCTGTTGTAACATTCTTGAGCCAGACACTGGATCCCTAACTCACCCTGACCTCTGACCTATGACTTCCACATGGAGGCTAAAAAAGCTTTGTGCTGTTTGTGAAGCCACTGATGCCTATATGACAAAGAAGTTGTCAGTTCATACATTTTCCAACAAGCTGCTGGTTATTCCTGCTAACGCAACAAAAGTGGAGAGGCAGCAGAGACAGGAGAGAGGGATAGAGCACCAGAAGTCAGTAGAGAAAGTTAAGAAAAAGTACAGGAGGACTGGTGAAGAAGAAGAAAAAGAGGTAAGAAAAGATGTGACTCAAATCAGATTTGGATTGAGCAGCTGATGGAAGCTTAAAGAGAGAGGTTTTAGTTTCAAATAACAAGAGGAGATGGACATACCATGTTATTAATTTGTCCCAGAGGTGACTAGTGACAGAACGAATGACAGCATTAAGAAAGATGTTAAGGCACAGAGAGGAATAGATGAGATCAAACTTCCAATTCTGCTGGAGAGAGAGAAAAAGAGGATTGTGTCCTGTGTAAGTACTTGAGCTTTTGTGCAAATACTCAGTATATGTTTGAGTGTTTTTTCTTTTACACTCTATTGTGCTTAGTGACATATCTATATGCTGCTATTATGAGTCAAGAATCAGTTTGGCTTTTTTCTGCCTCACTGCAGGCAGTTGGTTCAATGTCATCCAGGGTGAAGATCACAGCCGTCACAAACATACATGATGACCTGCATAATGTAACTAGATCAATCATCATCATCCTAATATAGACTAAGTCACAGTTGTCACTGTCTAGACAACAGTTGTCACCACCAAGGTGTTAACTACATAGAGGATGACTAAGTTTCTGTGGATGTCTCACAGTCTGTTTAGTTTACATCATAAAACTTGGTTATTTTCACACTAAACAGCTCATTTTTTGGACTAACAGCGATGGCTTTTGAGAACATTTGTGCATTGTGACTGCAGTGGAAACAAGCAAAATGATGTCTGCACAACCTCAGCTTCATTAGTTCCTATTAGTGTCATTTAACATTTCGCTCGATATACTCCAGTTGTCATTGGCTACTGTTTGGCAACAGTTGCAATTTTGAATGTCTGGATCCACACTATTAGCAAGTATGCACTGTGTGCCGAACAACTGAAACTGAGCCACAGGACCTGATCATCAACAAGTTATTGCCCACAACAACAGCACTGCGTCACAAAATCATCCAAAAAACAAAGAATATGAAAATCCATTTCAATGAGACCACTGTGTTGGAAAAGCACGAGTGCTGATGCAGAGACCTCGGGCAATAAATCGCAGGGTCATCCAGAAGAAAAAGTTTACTCTCTCAGAAACTGTGTTTTCCAATTAAATATGTGCGACAGCACATTCTAATTAGATTACTTTGCAATGTGTATGGTTTAATTGCTGGCAATACTTACAATTACTGTGCCAGAGAATAAAATGATTTAAGAAGTAAGTAACTTTCCAGAGTTGTGAAATCCCAACTAGTGGTATTATAAATAGCTTTGCAGTGTTTTGGCATCTGATAAGCCATCAAACTCATAGATGTATTACTCAAACTGAACTTCCTGGATTGTATTACATTTTCTCTGTGGTACCTGAAACAACACGCTCTCCCCAATGCAGTCCCTTACTCTTTTTTTTTGGTCTGTTTTGTTTAATACAGTGCTATTTCTGTTCTGAATGTGATCTTAGACTTCCTGAGATTTATTCTACTGCATGTAATTGTCCTTTTTTAAGGACTGTATTGTAGTATGTATTGGTATTATTTTCATTTAGAATAAAAGTTGTAGAGATTTTTGATGGAGATTTGCTATAGTGTGCAGTGGTTAAAGTCAGTCGGTTGATTTATTTGCCGCATTGTATTTTTCACAGTTCCATAAATTAGTTTAACACCTGGAGGAATGAACCAAGTGATGAAAAAAGTTTGATCTACACCAAATGAAAATAAATGTAAAATTAACTGTTGAGACATTGTGTGTGTGTGTGTTTGGGATTAATGCATGTTATAATATCCTTACACATGCTCGTTTGTGCAAATGCACACACACTCGGGCTGCAGATATTTATATACTTTATCTGCTTACACAATAGCTTTTCGTGTTAAGAGTTTTAGAAAGATTGAAGTCGTTAAACTGATTTTACTGGTAAGCTTTTCAGGCATGAGGTAACAGGATATTCCACTTTGGGGAGTTTCGGGGGTGTGGGAGTTGAGGTAAGGTTTGTACCACTAACTCACGTCCTCTTTTTTCTCTCCATGAAAATGAGGTAATCTCCCTGTACACCAACTTCCTAACGCAATTTATGATCCCTTCTCTGCGTCTTTGTACATTAATTCCTGACTCCTCCCCCTCCCTCCCTCCTTCACCTCTCCCAAAGTCCCTCCAAATCCTTCCTCACACTTTTTCCTTCAAGCGATAATCATGGAAGTCTTTATTAGCTAATTTTGCCTTCATCTGTAATGACTGTTTTCATGTTTTCACTCACCGTGCATCCTTTTCCTTGAATTTTCTATTAATGAAGTCTGACTTGCTGTAGGTAGCGCTATTCAGTGTCTGCTCAGTCATGGTGGATATTTGAAATTCTTTATTGAAGTTCTTTATTTATATTCCAATAAAAGCACCAAAGAAGGTACTAAAGACACAATAGACATCACATTTTTTAGAAAATAAAGTGTAAAATCTGAGCTGAACTAATGTGTTATTTCAGTCTGCAATAGACAGTAAATAATTGATGTTTATTCCTAAATGTGCAAATTATTCTTTTACATCTACAACCTAGTGGACACTTTTGCGCAAAGTACCACACGTGTGTACAGTTTTCGTTGAGCCACCCCCTACAGTGCGGAAAAGTGGTGACAAGTGATCCAACAGATGCCAAATACCAAGCCTCCCATCGTGGCATGATTTAAAAGTGGTGAGTAACACTGAATGTAAAGACAGAAAACTCCACGGGGCACCTGAAAAGGTATAGTTTGCATTTATTGACGTGGGCTTGTATGAGGTAGTTATCCATAGTCAGTGTATTACCAGCAGTAGCTCCTGCCTGCTTCTCCAGTTTGGAGAAGCAGGCAGGAGCTAAGCAATGTGCTGCTGTGGACGGGGGCAGCAGCAAAACATACGTTAGCCATCTAAAATAAACGGCTCACCTAAAAAAATCTATATCAGTTTAAGTGTATGCTATATTATTGATACTACATTTTCTTAACTGTAGAACTTCCATATTCCTACGCATAACGCGCACTGTGTTATGCCACAACAGCACACCCAAACATCTGGGAATATAGTGACATCACATTCGATCAAGCATGAGTCAGAAATGCATGTAGTAAATCAAAGTTTAGCCAGACTTTTTCAGGTCAAAGTTGAATACAAACTCGGGTAATCAGCCTGTAAACTGTGATGGACATTTGGGTCATTATTCATCATAAGTAAGTTTGGCTAACCTGGGGGTTTGTTTACAACCTGTGTGATTGCTCATGTTTCTTGGCCCATCATACATATTCCAAGTCATTCCCAGATCTCAGCAATTACCCGTAAAGTAAAATGTTCAAACCTACGAAAAAAAAAATCTAAGTTCTAATAAACCAGAATTATTATTTAATTCTTCTTGAGTAAATAAGTTTATAAGTCAAGTAGCAGTAGTTGTATTTGAACAGGACTTTTATGACTCCCTGCACTTCAGGTTGAAAGGATATACAACACTGTTATATCTGGCTTCTGTCATGCACTTTAAGTTTAGAGGAATCAGGCTTTGTTTACAGCAGATTTTGGATGAATGGAGTCAGTCATCAGCTACCAGCTATTAAAACACCAAATTTTTCTCTCTCTCTCTCTTTTGTTTGTGTCCTTTTCCCTCTCATTTTCCCTCTCTCACTCATTGCTCTACCTTTCTCTTATCACGGGGGAGGACAAAGGTTTATGTGGGCCTTTCATTCTGTCTCACAGTGAGAGATGGCTGCAGTGTATTGTGGGTAACAGAATCCAGCTGTGTTGTAGACTGTGTGTGTGTGTGTGTGTCTGTGTGCGTCTGCTGGTGTCAACATGTGAAGTGTTGATGTGTGTGTGTTCATGGCTGTGTGTGCTGCGTTGCCATGCAGGTCTTGGGTGCGTGTTGACCTGTTTCATGTCATTTTGACAGCGATGTTTCTCTTTCATCATGCAGCCTTATCTACCCTCATACAAATAGCTGAGGATATACTGTGTGCCATGAAGTCTTAACAGCAGAATACTCTGTCACATTTAATAAGGAATTCATGAAAGAGCAAAGAGAACTGGTTTTGCAACACTTAGTTATGTGACTGTATAGTTTGCACGTAGGAAGAAACTGCTCCCCATGTTTTGACTGCTATGGTTAATATGGTAGATGGCAGATTCTTGGCTTTGTGATGTGGGCACCCGCTCAATATCAAACAACAGGAGAGGGCCAAGATCTTAAAAAAGGGGAGAAGTACTTAAAATAGGCATGCACAGATTGGGCTGTATATTGTCATTCTTCCCTTCATCTTCAAGGTTGTAAGTAACAAATTACATTTACTATTATTGTTACTGTACAAAACTCATTTTTTGTGTATTTGTGCATTTAAGTATTTTTAAAAATCAGTCATTTTACTTTTACTTAAATATTTTTTTTTTATTTCAAGTATTGCACTTCGCTACAGTCTGCTGTAAGTTGCATCAAGTCACGTGAAAAAGTCATGATAAACCGTTGTTTGTAACAAAGAATGAGGTGCTGACAGGCAGGTTTGTTATCTTTGGACAGAGCCAGGCTAGCTGTTTCGTCCTGTTTCCAGTCTTTATGCTAAGCTAAGCCAACTGGCTGCTAGTGGTACCGTAGCTTCATATTTGCCATGAATATGCCCAAAATGCTCCAAAATAATTCCTTTAATACATCATCGATGTGGACTATCAGCTGATCTCTAAGTGACTTCAACACATTAAGTTCCTTTTGTCTTTGGCAAGAAAAAAAAAATCACTAAAATTAGGAGACAGTTTTTTTTTTATCCCAAAAGACAAAATGTCTTTTGTCTCACCCCCATCCACAGGGAGGTCAGAGGTCAGGTTCAGCTACAAAGCAGCAGCCCTGGAGTGTGAAGGGATTCAATTTCTTACACAGGGATGGTTTAACAGGGCGGATGCTTGCTGTCATAGAGGACTGAATCCTTATACTCTGTGGTTGAAGGCGTTTCTGCCTTACCACCCAGCTGCATGTTTCCCTGAATGAGGCTTGCAGAGAGGCTACAAATGACAAATCCTGTCAGGTGGGTTTACCTACAGTACTATGCATGTCCTGACACAGGCCTTCTGGAACAGCAAAGCTACAAGACCACATATACACTGTTTGCTTGGGATTTGAAATGGCAGACAACCGTTTCATACAATAATATATCCTGAATGGTGTGAAGGAAAGGCCTGTTATGTTAACTTTAATTTTTATTCGCAGCAATTGACAAATGCAAAGCCTTCCCATGTGCATGATTACTTTCTCTTTTCTCCCTCTTTCTTGACTCTGAAACACAATCATTCTTTCATTCATAATCCATTCATTCCTCCCCTCCTCTGTCATCAAATTATTTACTTAGCCAGTGTACTAGCAGCAGCACCCTTAAAGGAATGACGATCAGATCTTATTATAACCCCCTTACTGTTCTATAAACAGTAAGTGACTGCACACAAAAACAGATCCGGATTCCAGGGCAGAGCATGTCTTTAAACTTAGACATGTACCTCAAACAAAAGCAGTCATATGCCTTGTCATAGCAGTAATACTTTGTCATCAGTGGAACATGCTGTCGGATTGCAGACAGTTCCATTGTGTGCATACGTGTGTGCGTATGCATCAAGGTGTGCACTATTGTTTGTGTTTGCTTTATGTTTTAGTGAGAATAATGCTGATGATAACAGCTCGTGTTCTTCTGGCTGATGTAACAGAGTGGTTTGGTGACTTTACCAACCGAATGTCAGACATTTTTCCACTTAACCTGCTTTGCTGTCTCCACTCATTAATTTCCTCTTATTTCCTAAGAGGAAAGACTTTGACATAGTAACATTTGAGCTGTCTTGTTCATATTTAATCCTTTTGCATAATATGATAAACTGTATACATGAGTAGGAAAGTTATTTCTGAGTATCAAGTGTTTCACTCCAATCAATTATTTTGGCAAGTAAAGCTTTGATGCATCTTGAATGCAGCAGCAGACTCCTGGTACCTGGTTGTCTTACACTGCAACATTATCGGTTATGTATTTTTAAATTTTTTTTGTTTTTATCTTTTTATTAATTACCTCTGCCAAAGAGGCTATTTTGTGTGGATAGGGCCACCATGTGGCAATTTTAAAAAGCACTCTTTGTTTCGGCTAATAAGTTCAAAAACAGTGAAGCATTTTAGGATTTAATGCATTTTATGGATGAAGATGCATTTATTAGTGAAGCTTATGTCCATTTCCACCTAAAAGGATTTTCCCGCCATTTTCATGCTTTGGCAAGGGAGATACTGCACCAACAAGACTCAAACGGAAACCAAGTTGTAATTGGACAAGGATTTATAAAACTTAAGAGCCTGTCAAAGATCAGAAATCCCTCTGTGGTTTGCAACAAGACAGGGCAGATTCATTTTACACACTCAGAGCCCATTGTATTCCACCTCATTCTTTTGCCACTCATTTGTTAGTGTCAGTATGTTGTGGTGACTATAAATTGAAGAAAAGCATTAGAAACTGAGATCTGGTATTCATAGACCAACCAATTAAAGTGTGGCTCTTTGGTCTATTGTTTAGCCTGTCATGTGACTAACTGGATACAGGTTTGATCTTTTTCAAGTGTCCTTGAGCAAGACACTGAAACTCTACCACAAGAGTGTCAGCTTCTGGTTCATATTAGCTGCTGTTGAAATCCCAAGTTTGGTTCTTCAAACGCCAAATTAAAAAAATGTTAAATCTGGTGTTTACCACTAGAATATCAGCACTCTTTCTCTAAACAGTCAGTTCTTTAACCTCTCTGTTTCTTCTTCTTCCACCACCTCATGTACTTTCTTCTCCTAACACACAGATTTTAATATTACAAATTCCTGCCGTGCTGATGGGCTTTGCCCTCACTCGCCGTATGTTACAAGGAAAGGGGGATAAATGGAGGAGACAGAGGGCAGGAGGGGAACGGAGGCATGGGGCCAGAGGTGCGCTCTTGACTTTAATGAAACATCTTAGGTTTCTCCTCAACTTCCACCCCAGGAGTCTTGCACAGGGCAGCGAGTAGAGAGGAGTGCAAGAGTTTACTGACTCAAACAAGGTCAGAGGAGAGGAAGGAAGAGGGAGGGAGAGATGAGAGGAAAGAGGGAAGAAAAAGGGTGATAGAGAGATATGTGCTGAACAGCTCAGTGTAAATTAGAAATTCATGTTGAATATTTTTTTACTCCATGGTACATACTAGATATTATAGTTTCCAAATGTATTTTGCAAGCTCATGAGAAATTATATAACAGCCCTCTTTTATTTATAGTAGCATGTGGATTATAGCATTATGTGGATTGATCCGGGCATATTTCCATTTTATAGCATTTATTTTATTCCACAAAATTTAATTTCCAAGTCCCTTCAGTTCCATTTGTAATTATATTTTCCTCCTCCTTTTTATCTTTTCTTCTTTTCTCCCTGTGACTGTTGCCACAGTTTCTCTTGAGTTTCAGTCTTTGTGACTCTTGGGCAGCTTCTCTTCTATGCAAACCCATCCAAAATGAGCCTGATCAAATCAAACAAGTTTGAAAAAAATCCTTTTTGGCTCCAACCAGTCTGAAGTACCAAGTGTGATTCTGTCACACTACTGAATTAATTTAAATGACAAAAAATCCCATTCTAGCTGAGGCTGAATCACAGCCTACTGTACATCTAAAATAGAGACAACCTTTACTTCATCCAGATCAAAGTGAATTGTATTGCTGAAGAGGTGAGCACAGAGCTTTGCTCAATAGTTGATCAAACTCCAGTGAAACGTCAGTCAAATGTACATTACTAATACAGAATTGTACGTCTGCATATACAAATAGGCTATTGTATATGGACAAATTCAGTGAGAGAATGGTCAATACAGAATTAGACAAAGAAATTAGTTGGATTGTTTATTTTCTTACACAGTGAAGTGAATCACAACATTTACTACACTAAGGAGGCACTACTACTACTACTACCCCAGGTAGTGAATCTAAACACAGTCTCTACTTTTTTCTTTTGGGCATCTGCATAGAAAGAACCTTACTTTTAACCCCCATTAGAGAGTTGGAAAACAAGAAATCTAAGGTTTGATCCACACGTTAACACACACTTATCCCTTTGTGCAGCTTTGTTTGGACAGTTGGACAGTTTTACAAGGTTTTGGACAAACCTTGGGCTGTAATCGTGACTCTTTGCCTTCTGTCAAAGTCTTATGGTGGCAATTTATATCTACGTGATGTTACAGTTTCAACACTGACTAGCTGTGAGAGTGACATTTTGAGTTTCATTATTTTTTAGCACTTACAGATCTGATTTTGAAGTTGATGGATTGTTTTTCATTGCATAGTCACCCTACTCCATCATCCCTCTCTATCTAACACACATACAAAGTCAACAGTCCCTGTTGCTCCCCAATTTCCTGCAGTCCTGTATGTGGCACTCATGTTTTTGGTAACACGATTCGGCAAATATGTCAAAAGACGTGATTGAGTGTGTGTGTGTGTGTGTGTGTGTGTGTGTGCATTCACACTCACAGCATATTTGCCTTGGGTATGTTTGTATGTAGTAGCTGTGTGGCTGCTGGTGTCCAGCTGCATTACGGCAGACTCAGTTTCACGGGCTAAGGACTGTGTCATAAACACAGAGAAGAGGCTGAATGGGTTTCTCACTTACCCCAGGAAGGGTCACCCTGGGTGGGCTGTGTTAACCTGGTGCCTTGGCCTCGGGGTCCTGATCCCTAGGGTGTCTACTAATTAAGGATATAAAACAAATTCACTATAATGGAGCAGTCAGTGTTTCTGTTTGTATGGGTGCATGTGTGTGTGTGTGTGCGGGGGGGCAGGGTTTAGTTGATTGGGTTAAAGGTTCTTGTATCCATTGTATTGTACTTTATTTCTGTGTGCTTGAATGATTTAATGTGAGTGCATGGATGTTTGTGGATCAAGACAAGGGGATGAAGAAAAATTCCCCTGGCATTTATTTATAAGCAAATAGAATTAGGCTTTAGCAATTAGATTGAGAAAAGACTTACATAACCTATTTATTTTTCAGTAACCGAAGTGTCTATTTTATGTCTCAATTTGTTACTGTAAAGTCTCACTCTTAATTATGGCCAGCTTATTAAACAAATGGTGATTAACACTGACCATTTTCTCTCTCTCTGTCTTTCAGAGTTTCAGGCCTGACGTCACCATGCTGCCTTATATCCTTCTCTTCTTCGTCTCATCTGGTCTGGTGTTATCCTTTGAGTGCCCAGCAGACTGTTCCTGTCCAGTTCAGGATTCAATATTCTGCATTCGACAGTCCAGCACTGTGCCCCGGGTCCCCACCACCACCCAACAGCTCTTCATCTTCCAAAATGGCATCAATACTTTGGCCCAAGATGACTTCAGAGGTCTGGGGGAGTTGGAGTTATTAGATTTGAGCCAGAATGAGCTGGTGGACATTCCAGATGGTGTGTTTGAGATGCTGTCAAAGCTGAAGAACTTAGACCTGTCCACTAACCTCATCACCCACATTTCCAAAGAAAGTTTTTCTGGGTTGGTCCAGCTGGAGAGGCTGTATCTCCATGCAAATCAGATCCAGAGCATCCATATGGAAGCGTTTGATGGTTTAGAGATGCTACTGGAACTCAAGCTCCAGGGGAACCAGCTCACCTCACTGCCATCCCTTCATTTTCCCAATCTTCTGCTTCTAGACCTCAGCTACAACAAGATCCCAACTCTGGGACCGTCAGACCTCCAGACTCCCCACTTGGAAGCCCTTAAGGTGGCCTCTCTGGGGCTTATCTCTGTGGATGAGGATCTCATAGCTTCCCTGGAAAACCTTCATGAGCTCGACATCTCCATGAACCAGTTAACTGAGGTGCCCCAGGCCCTAAAGCAGGACTCCCTCAAGGGATTAATCAAGCTCAGCCTGGCTGCCAACTCGTTGGGCGAGCTCAAGAAGGAGGACTTCCAGAAACTGAATGGGCTCCAAGAGCTGGACCTCAGTGGACTTAATCTCCAGGGATTTCCCCAGGGTTTCTTTCAGACCTTCCCCAGGTTGATGCATCTGACAGCAGCTGAGAACCCATTCAATTGTTTGTGTCCATTAGCCTGGTTCCCTGTCTGGCTAAAAGAGAAGAGTGTGAATCTTGGGAGACCTGAGGAAACCAGATGCCACTTCCCCCTAGTTAATGCTGGGAAGAAGCTTTCAGCACTGGAGCACAAAGATTTTGGGTGTCCACCTACCACAACATTGATGATTGGCTCCCCCATTGGGAGTACTCCTGTTCCCCAGATGCCCACCACATCTCCAGAAGCCACCCATACCAATGCTATTCCTCCTCCTCCTCCACCCAGTGAGGAAACCCTCTCCTCAAAAACAGACAGCTACCCCCTTCCACCAGAACCTCCGGTCTCCCCTAGCTCAACCAGTGGGGAATACGAGCAGTACATCTGTCCAGCAAACATTTGCCTCAATGGGGGCACTTGTTTTTTTAATCATTTGGGGCAACTGGGCTGCTTTTGCCCCACAGGAACCTCGGGCCTCTACTGTGAAAATGTGGATGAGGTTCCTGAGCCACCAAAAGCTTCAGCAACAGAAGTGTCTGTAGTTGTCCATGCGATAGCTGCTGAGCTTGATGCCATCAGCTCACGCCAGGTGACCTCCACATCTATCCTTCTTGACCTGCACCGCTTCATTGAGACCCGGCCACACATCCGTGGAATCAGGCTGACCTACCGTAACCTCTCAGGCCCTGACCGCCGCCCCATTATTCTGAGTGTGCCGGCATCCTATCCTGAGTACACTTTGCGTGGTTTGAGACCCAACTGCACCTACTCAGTCTGTGCCACTCCCCTGGGTGAGAGAATGAACTCTAGAGTCAACAGCTCTGTAGAAACAGGGTCATGTACAGAGGCTCGCACTGCAGGGGTTCCACTGACATCCAGAGAGCCCAGGGCGGAGACACAGAGCCAACTCACATACACTCTTATACCCGCCCTGGCTGCCCTGGCACTGGTGCTGGGGTTGGCTGTGGTGGTTGGTATGATCATCTGTTTGCGGAAGAGGAGGCAGGCCAAGGCAGGAATGGAGCTGGAGCTGGGCCGTGCTGATCCTGATCCCATGGAACTGGAGGGGGTCAAGGCCTGCCTGGAGAATGGGGGAAACGGTACGCTACCCCACAAACAGCCTGAGATTGAGCGCTATCATACTCTTCAGCCACCTCCATCCTTGCAACAAAATGGGGGTTTGGACTATGAAGTACTCTTGATGCAAGGACACTGCCCATCAAATAACAATCTAGCATCCCTAAAGCCATCTTATTTCTAAGATGGAATAAAATACAAACACTTGGAATGATTTTGGAGAGAGTGGGCTTGCCCATCAAGACTTGTTAGATCCTGTTGTAGCTCATTTGGTGGTTAAAAATCAAATTTTCATTCCAATTTCAGATATCCACAATTTGAAAAGTGGCACTTATTATCCTTTGTTGTCCAAATGACATCACTACAGACTGGATCATCTATTTTAGAGATACTGAATGATGAATTTAAGATTACAGCATATTGGAAATGTGCTAAACCACTGTGGGAAAATGAACAGGATGTGGTTTAAAGTCATCTAGCAGAGTTTGATGGTGGTGAAACCTAACCAAGTGATTAAACTGAGTGCAATCGACTAAAAGGGTCTTAGTAGCAGACTGAAAACGAAAGTGCCTTTTTTGCATTGACACAACTGTAACTGATGGCTCATTTTTAAAAGGGTTCTTTGTTTATATAAAAGAAACTATGTGAGTGAGCTGTAATCCTGTTGCTGGATTTGGAAGATACTGCGTTTGGGCTACAGAACTGGAGGAAATGACAAAATGATAAATGATAACGGTGATGCAGATGCTGACTCGCCTTGACCACACACCCTGGTACAAAATGGGATTTCAACCAACTCCAGCTGCTCCATGGGGATTATAAAAAGAACTTGCACTGAAGGGAGATATTCCTTTTCCTTTCCAGTGTCCCAGTCAAAAACTGCTACAAGACTGATGGTCACATGAAGAAATGCAATAACAAAATAAAAAATTAAAAAGCTAGTAACAGGTTGATAACCATAAAAAGCTGTCTAAACTCCATATTTTGCTGTTGACATTATCTAATCTGAAACAAAACTTTGAGCTTCTACACATACGGATTTGGATTCTTCTCTGTCAACAGATCTACAATAATTCTCTCCACACATCCGAAAAGCGTTTGGCTCCATTGGAGATAAATTTGCTGTGAAAGATAAATGGACTGAATGAAGAGCCATTGAGAATAGACTTTGCCTGCATTGTTCTGTGCCGTGACAGGAAGGCTGTTATGTTTAGCTGATATTATGATATTCTGTTTTTGTCGTGTTTTTTTAATCATGTTTTTTGCTGTTTATGTCTATTCAGTATTGCTATTGTTGTGAGTTGAAACATTATTAATTGTTCTCCCTTGAAAAATCCTGCTTAATTCATTATGGATTCGATCATTTTAGCATTTTATGTTACATATAGCTGAAACTTTCCAGAGCTCCTTGCAGTGAGTGCTGAAGTAAATGCTAGCTTCAGTTCTTAGAAGATCCACACTAAAAGCAACCAACAGTAAAGAAATATCAAATAAAAAGTTTTAAATAAAATATTGAATTAAAACAAGGTGATTTTAACATGTTGAGGTTCCCCAAAAATAGGTCTGGGGAACTCACCAAGTGAATGTAACTGTAAAGTCTCAGACACTTTATTCTCTCTGCCAGGTCTGCCAACGCTCCATAAAGACATGGTTAAGACAAGCCTCAGACTGTTTTTGACCGCCAAAGCTTCACGATCTGTGTTCAAAGGCCTTTTGCCACCGAGCCCACTCTTATAAAGCTGCACACGCGTCCCGAGAAAAGAAAGCCATTTCAAAGTGCTTTGAGGTATATTGCTGAGTGTCAGTGAGTTTTAGGCACTCGTTTCATCTCGGTGCTGCTGACCATATCCTTTCTGATATAAGGTCTAGACAGTGTCCCCCTGTAGCTTTTAGTTTTTTCACACCCCTGTCCTCCCTGCCCCCACCCACTTCATTCATCAAGTGTGTTTTTGGTCAACAACAATTATTGGCTTGTGTGTTGGGAGACTGTTGTGCTTGTTTACAGCCAACCAGACTGTGAAATGTACGGGCTGAATGCACCATTGTGATGTATTTATTCTCTTTTTCCTGTCTGGGGCTGGGAATATCACAAGCTTTTAGTGCTACTTTTATATCTTTTCCATTCATGAGAAAGAATCTTAAATAGCAAAGTATTCACAGAGACGTGTCTTAGGAACATTGGTACCGAGGCTTACTGACATCTTGTGTCATGTTACATGCTGATGTGTATTTCAAGAACAAAAGTGCCTTTATTTCACTGAAACAAGACATTGCATTATATTACATCATAAACTAATAATGAAGAAACATGAAATCTAATGAAATTTACTTTGAATGCTGAATCAATTTAATCAGGTTTTGAAAAAAGGGCTCTCAGTTCCTGCCTTATCTAATAGTGAAAAGCTTGGATGACTGGGTGTTATCAGTTAGTTTGTTCAGGTGTGTGTGTGTGTGTGTGTGCCTATATTTTTACTTCACATGTACAGTACATTGTCTGCTTTATAATTGAATCCATGCACTACACTCCAGCACTGTCCAAAATCAACTTACTATTCTCTGGCTTCAGTCTGTCAATATTCCAGTATAAACACAGACACAGATGCTCATATATCGGCAATCTGCTCTCCCCTGATATATCAACTGGAAGACTTTTTGTATTGCTTTGGACAGTGAGAGGGGCAGGAAATGTTTGAAATATTTTCAACATGCTTGTTACAGTACCTTCTCTGTTTATTTAGGGAAACCTTTTTGTTTTTTTTCCCGTATTGTCTTTTGTTTGTTTTAAAGTCAATATGTTTTTGTGTATGTGTTTGCCAGAAAAGCAATGCTGAGAAAAAGAACAGTATTAAAAAGACCTAATTTTAAAAGAACCTTGTTTTTTGTTTTATCAAGAATGGTGTTGGATGAAGTTTATATGGTTTTTAGCCATGTTAGCAGCATGTCTTAAGGGATGGTATGTCTGTCAGTGTATCCACCACTTTGGTCCAGACATGTCCCCTACAGGATACATTGTTCTCATTTTGGTGATCTTCTGACTTCCCATCTAGCGTCCTCATCAGCTTGGTTTATGACTTAATACATGCACAGCTAATGACATTTCAATCAGTCTCAGCTGCACTTTGTGCTTTGTGCAAATTGGCTAACGTTAGCGTGTTAAAATGCTAAACTAAGACAGTGAACATGATAAACATTATATATGCTTAACACCAGGATGTTAGCATTGTCATTGTGAGCATCTTTACATGCCAAGATTAGCATTTAGCTCAAAGGGTCGCTGTGCATAGGTCCAGTCTAACAGAGCCGCTAGCATGGCTGTTGTTATCAAATCTCCACTGTTTAGTCTGCTTGAATCTGACTCTAGTTCATTTTCCACCTTGATACTACGGTTGCCGATAAGAGCAAATGGGCTGTAACTTAAGAAAACACATGCAAATAGACAAAACACAAGCAAATTAAGAAAAGATCTGCATCAATTTGACAACACATGCGCAGCATTTAGAAAACGTACTGCAACTACCACAACACAACAGAAGTGCTTCCAGAGGACACTTAAGAGTAATGAACATGTCAATAACTCATAAGCGAAACATGGTTAAAACACAAACGAGGCATCTTTCCTACCGTAGTAAGGTAGACAACGAGCTACAACATTATTTTCAGCTTAACAAGCTGTCCTCCAAGCTGGACAAATAACATTGTTCTCTATGTACAGCCGGCTGTGAGACGGGTTTTGCAGGGACCGTCTACAAAGTGCAACACTGAAAAAAGATACTTCAAACAATAGAATGTGGTGCATTTTCTAAATGCTGTGCATGTGTCGTCAAATTGATGAAGATGTTTTCTCAATTTGCTTGCGTTTTGTCTATTTGCATGTGTTTTCTTAAGTTTCAGCACGTTTGCCCTTGTTGACCCCCGTATGATACAAGTCGTCCGTACTTGTGTGAGGACCAAAATAACCAAACCGAGACCCAAGGGATCCCCAAGGGATCCAACCTTGATCCAACCCAACTGCAAGGTGTACTCTTCAAGTTTGAGCTAAACTCCTGTAGCCAGGTGCCCTTTCCATACTGGGATGTGGATGAACAAAATCAAGGTCAGACCTGGACTATAGAACAAAATACATTGCATATTTAATATTTGGCCAGAGGACCATCTTCAGGACCTTGTTCCTGTGTTCACGTACTCCAGAATCATTGGACCAATGAGCGGAATCTCACATGGTTTGTAGTGATGCATTTTGGTTTGCTTGGATATTTCTCTGTGTGTAAAGAAACTGAACTAACAGGAAAACGCAGAATTTACCAACTCATCCACTGATTTGGACCAGAGCAAACAAACACTAGGTTTGAAAACACCCTAAGTCTTGTTTAATGGTGCAGGAATGTGCTCAGCAGTGATGCCTTGTGGATGTGAGGCTATAAGTCAGTTTTGAATGGAAAGCAGTGTTGTCATAGAGCAATGTAAAACACAACAACTGAGGAAGGATTTCCAGTAACAACAGAAGCTGATTACACACAGCCTGTATCTCTCAATACCTCATTACTCTCATATACACACACTCACTAACCTCAACCACAACATGATTACTTTGTGACGTTATGTTGGTTTGTGGATGGAGGTCATTTTCTGTATTTTCCTCTAATAGCCAAGAACAGATGCCAGTGGAAAATATTACAAAATAACATAGTTTCCAAATCGCATGGCGTAGATTACATTGCTCTGCTACATTTTGCCTTTGGTTGTTTTTTTTTTGTTCACTATTCTTCAGTATTTATGTGTTTTACATCTTACTCGGTAAACTGGTATGAAAACAGTGCAATAAGACATAGAGTGAAGAGTGCAAGATGCAGCTTCTAAGAGTAGAAAAAACATTTCCCCAGTGAGTATACTACCAAGTGAATGTTTAATTCGCTATCATTCTTCACAGACAGATGTAACCAAATGAAGAGTTGTGATTCAGAGTTGTGTCACAGTTCAGTATCGATGGCAACCAAACAGAGACTGTGTCCTCATTATTTAGGTATGTCCGCTTTGATACAAAAATACTGAACCTGCCGTTCAGATTGCGCATGTAATGGACTTCTGCAAATCTCAGCTTTCTTTATACCAGCATTTCTGCTAGACAAACCTGCCTTTAAGAAGAATTTATCTAATTGGGCTTTTTTTATGGCAGGCATTGTGATGTGTCAAAGCACAGGTGTAACTAATCACCTTATTTATGCATGTCACTTAAGTGTCCTAGTAAGCCATGACTGTGAGCCAGTATGTGAAATTGACACACCTGAATGAAATGCAGTAATTATGTTATTAATTACACCTGTGCTTTTCCTGCTAGAGTATGCCAAAGTTCAAATCTCAGTGGGTTGAATGTTTCCTATTCAGTTAATACCTGTGTCCCAATTACAAATGTCCATGTTTTAAGAATGTAGTATGTTCACATTGGATAAATTACAAAATGAAGTACACTATTGTCTCTCAGCTCAGAAAAAAATCAAATCCTTGACAAAAAACAAACATTAGTTCTTGCTCTTTGTGAAGTGTTTTAGTAGCTTTCCGAAAGTTGCAGTTTATTCAAAATTTATATAATTTGTATGAAATTGTAAGAGTAATTCTTTGTACACCAAATGCCAAAATATTGTCTGTCAACATTTGTGTATACAGTATTTGTAGTCATTATGGTATTTGGACATATGAATGAACCATTACTCTATACTGAGATCTGCATCAGTCATAATTTGCCAGTTGAACATGTTCAATACCCAGAACAAAAACAGAAGAAAGTCAATACAGAAACACAAATACCAAATTATACATTCATGGAACAGATTATACCCTTTCAGTTTCTAATGAAAAGGAGATTAAATGAAGGAGATTTCTTTAAAGAAATGGAAGACTGACAGAAGCCACTGTGGCTGCAAAAGCGGGTTTTTAAGATTATCATTCTGGATTCCACGGAAAATTACTGGGGGGTAAACATTTTTGTTTCGTTGTTTTGTGTTTTTGCTAAAACAAGAACCACTTTTGAAGGGTGTGGCCTCGGATGGCGTACTATAACTGTGGCAGTAAGGAAGGAGAGGCCTCTTTTTTAGGATTCAGCAAAACCAGTGTAGACAAAAAACAATAAAAACCTAATAAAATGTCATAAAAGTACAGAGTGCTATAAGAGGTAACTGAAACTGAGTCTATTTGTGATGGCCTAGAACATTGACTGTGGTTGACTCCTCAGATCAGCTTGGTAGGTGAAAGAAATGAGAGAGAATTTCTCTCCCATCGTTCGCTTATTACTGCCAAAGCAACCTTGAGAAAAACACACATTTATACTGTAAATTCTCTGATAGCTTAGCCCAGGCATGAAAGACAGGTCAGCTGACAGTTTGTAAAATTAAAATTTTTTTATTTCGAGGTGGAAAACTGGAAAAAATGACACTTGTATCCATGACAAATCAGTGTTTGTGACAATGTGTTACCCCAGAAACAGACATCGTTGCAATTCCTGAATGGCATTCAATGTTGTGCTGTCTGAACCTGTCAAAGAATACAAGAAATGTGTCTGGGAAAGCAGTTTTAGAGGACATCGTCTCTGTTTGGATTACAGTAACAGATCTAACAGATGAGATCAGTTGGTAACTAAGCAGCAGCTAGCAAGTCTATGCTTCAACTGTTTTTTTTAGCACTGCACTGCAGACATAGATGTGAAAAATGATGTCTGGCTTTAAAGGTAAGACCATTAGCTAGCCCTGATCCAGAACCATACCATTTATCACAGCCCTGGATGACCTATCAAAGATAATCACTCAGATATTCATAAAATGCATAACAGAAGAAGTTTGAAACTCAGGGACAGTAATCTTATTAGTGAGTTATCAATCAAAATCAGGTAAGTGTTAAGTTACAAAGAAAATGGCAGTCAAATGCAAAGGAGTGGTTTTAATTTAAGTCAATACAATGTTAATTAAAGATAAAACCTGTTTTTTTACATGCTCACTGACTGGAGTATTGCTGAGCAGCAGTGAGCTCAGTGCTGCCACTACTGGCTGGAAGCTACTGTATGTTACAGCATAATGCCCGTATATCAGTATTGTTGCAATAAAGCTTCAAGACAGCAGTGGTGCCACTGAGCACACAGCTCTCTGGTCAGTCAACAAAGAAGAAACCCTGCACCATCTTTGGTTAAGTTGAGTTTTTGTTATGTTTTTTGGCTGAAAAAGCAGTATTAGCCCTAGATCAGGGCTACATGTAAGTGCAAAGTGCAAAAATTTCCTCACTTTTCACTATCTAATCATTAAGCATCTAAGCATTTTGTCTTGAGAGATTAACAAAGGTGTTTCAGACAGAGGGGCATCAGTGCACAGTAGGCTACGGTTCCCCAATTACAAAGACACTTAATCTTGCAACATAAAAGCATGCCTGCTCCTACATATGATCAAAGGTCACTTTCACTTTCTTGATGTGTATGATTTGACTGGATTGAACCAACAAACCTTGTCGATATAGGCGGTCAATACATAAACTACATACACACATACACAATGAGCCCCTGAATTAAAGCAAACCCCAACTTCACAGCCCATCACCCTCGTTAGCCCCACAATGTGCTTCTCATTTAGAGACCTTCTTTTACATGGACTGCTGAGAGAAAAGAAAGAGACAGAGAGGGAGAAAAAGAAGGCAGGCGAGGGGAGAGGCTTGATTTATTTTCATTTGAACAATCTGGTTGTAATGAAAGCAGTGATGACTTGCTGGGGGTGGATGGATGAAGCGAGCAGAGGAAAGAGTTTGGAGGAAAGAGTGAATGGGGCGAAATCCAACTGCAGACAGATTGTTGGACCTGATAATGGTTTAAACTGACCCTACAAGCCTCTTAACCCTCTGGCTCAGTGTGTGTGTGTGCATACTTCAGTCTATATACCTAACCTACCATATTACAACCATGCATTCCATATGCAACCCATTTGTGCTGCCATATATCTATCAATGCAATGCTGGCATACCTGCGTGATATGTAAGGGCCAGTGAGAGACAGAGAAACAATGTTTACTACAGCTGCTAGCGCACTAAAAGCATGGTTTATGTCTTTTGGACAGTGATGCATTTTGAAGAGAAAGTTCTGGCACTAAAGAGCTTGGATGTCTCAGTTAAAAGGGATTCACATACTTCATAGTGTTTAAAATCATTTATGAATGTACTAAACCTTTTGGCACTAATTCATAACACAGATCTATGGTCCTTTTCTGGAATGCATTTCTAATCTTTAAAGAGGAATTCTAAACTGAAGTTTTTTTTGTCCCAGCTTGGATCCAGTCCCAGTGAGTCTCGATCACACCCACTTACACTGGAGTTACTCACTGATTCACAGCGACCTCATTCCCTCATAGCAAGAAATTCAGGCACAAGTCATCTGAGTGGATGGTTGACTACATATCTACTGATTACAGCAACAAAATGGCATTTTTCTGACAGTCTACCTGCAAACACACCTACTGTACCTAACCAACTCTTTACTTTTTACATTTTTTCTTGCTGTGATTGGTTTGTCATTGACTAACCTGTCTTGGCAATCCATGATACTACACTGAATCACCAAACACTAAACCTGTGTTTAATAGGATCTGAAAACCAGGATAAAGAGTTAATTCATTTTTTCATGATTCAAAACAAAAATACATTTCAGGCAGCAAAATGAGTCAATTGAATTAACTTTCTTTAATCCAGAACTGCATTAATCACATGGTCACATCACAAATATGACACCTGTAAATTTCAGGCACTACAATTTGATGTCCTTGATCTTGAGACCAGCGGCCTCATTTACAGTATAACCACTACATACACACAAAACAGGGCTTGATTGATACATATGCCACTTCCCTCTGAAATCGTCTTGGTTTTGAAGAGTGTGGTCACCTGCACGAAAATTCGGAGTCAGGTGTACAAACATTTTGGAGACAGTGGGAATTGGCAATGCTCATCCAATGATGGCAAAGTGGGGAAATGAAGCCAATGAACAACAAACATCCATTCATATTTATTGCCATTCCATCTTCAAAAGGTATCCTAGTTTGGTTGATCTCACTAATTAAGACAACCCAATTCATTTTGGCAAGGTGTAACGCAAACATTCTTATTACTGTGTCCATATAAATATGGTGATAGCACAGCAAAGAGGAACAAACTGAACACTGATGGTCACATAAGTGTTTAGATAGCTGCTTTTCGACAATATTAATCACTTAAAGAGCTGCTCTGAGGCTAGACACATTGCAGCTCACTTTGTAGTTCTCTCCAAAATGGCTTACCACACTGACTGGGTTGAAAGCTCATGTTCCTTATTCTCATGAGAAAAACACAGTGGATAAAGCTGTCGACCACTCTTTTCCTCTCTGAAATGCAATACAAGGTTTAATTGAATTAACTTTAATTGCCATTCATTTGCCCGGTGGAACCCAAAGGTCTCCTCTTACCCAGGGCCCTTAATGACTTCCATGTTCTCTGAGGCAGAATTTTAAGTTCACTGAAAGTGCTGTGTTGTCCTGTGTTGTGCTGTGTTAAAGACTTTTAACACAGCACAACGCAGGACCGCCCGACTTCTCACAGATTATTGGAACTGTTAAAAACACTTTCCAAACGTATGTGGACTGGAGTTCTCTAACAAATAGAAATGATGAAGATAGCAGAAATGAGAACAAAAGAGAAAGGAATTTGAATATTTCCGTGGTTTACTTTTCTTGCGAAATGACACTATTAGATGTTGTTTTTTACAGTAAATCATTTTCCAAAAGTTTGAGAAGGGTCTGCCTGCAGGCCTCCTCTGTGGGGACAGCTCCGGTGCAGGCTCTGCTCTCAGGGCAGCTCCATTGTAAGGACAGGAAATAACATGTTGTTGTTTTTTTGCCCCGCATTAAAAACCATAGAAGACACGGGACATGCACACAGAGCCATGCATAGTGGTGACAATGTGAAGTGGGTAGCTCCCGGTCTGAAAAGTGAAGCCAATGTGGAAGTGCCTTAAACCTGCATTCTTTCTAATGGCCATCAGGGGGCGACTCCACTGGCTCAAAAAGAAGTCCGATTGTATAGAATTGTTATTGTTATTGTGCTATTGTCTGATAAAAAGCCCCCTGTTCTCACTTGATTTATTACCTCAGTAAACAGTTTCCTAATGAGTTTATAGTTTACTGCTTTAATACAGTATGATGTTCATTTTGTAAATAATGGCCCCATTTAGGGTAAAATAGATGATAAAGCAGGGTATGCTATAGGGCATGGCTACCTTGTGATTGACAAGCCGCTACCACAGAGACAACGTTGACCCTCTAAGGATACGGCTGGTCAGTTTTCCCGGTAAGTACATTTTCTTTGAATGATTTTAAGCCTGTTTTTCGCAAACAAAAATTATCATTAGTATTATCAGATTTAACCATAGACTGTAAACGCACCGTGCTAACCAAGGTAGCAGCTAGTGGTAGGGTCAGCTCTCTTGTCCAAATATGGTCACTTCTGGCTCCAAAATCTAAGATGGCGACAGTCAAATCGCGAAACTCAAGGCTTCAAAATGGCAGTCCACAAACTAATGGGTGACGTCATGGTGACTATGTCCATATTTACTAAAGACAGTATGGCAATTAATGTTTAGTTTTAATAGTAGCTATATAAAAGAAATATTAAAAAATGTAGTGTAATGTGTTGTTGTGAGTTTCACTCTATGCAACTTGTGTAGGTTTCCGTAGTCTGTGTATTCCTCCAGAGTTACTGTACTGCGTCAATATTAGCAGAGTTAGCTGTAGGCTAAGTGTCAATAAAGCATTGTGACTCAGCGTTAACTCTGACTCTGCCTTCCCTCACACATTTGGTATCTCATACGCAATATTTACAGAAAATGTGAGAATTTATTAGCAAACCTCGTAATGGTATTTATTCAATATCACTATGGAAAAGATACTGAAAATACATTGTTTCGAGTTACATACAGAGATTGTTTCATTTTAAAGTTTCACGGTAGTAACCCGCTCTGTGCTTTGTCACTAGCTTTAGTCATGACATTTGTGTGCAAAGTCCATTGTTTACTTTCTTTTCTGTAAAACTGTAAAATTTGAAGCTTCCTTTACACAACAGTGCAAATTTGCATTATCCAAAACATCAAATAGTCTGAATGTTTTGCTCCGTACTAGTTGTGCTGTTTAAATAGCTTACATTATGTTATCAGTTTGTGTAAAACTAAATCACTGTAACTACCAAATGTTTTCTACTCAGGCTTTTTATCACGCCGACAGTGGCTAGCGTTAGCTCATTAAGTCAGTTTCATACACACAAGCCGACTTTTCTATATATGCTGTATTACTATAAAGCTCGTATTGGTAGACTTTTCATATATCAATAGATATCATAGATCAATAGAGAGGGGAAGAGAGGCTTCAAGAGCTATAGGCTATATTTGTTTATGAATCAATCAATAAATATTGCTATATTGTTTAGTTAATCACCATGTGCTATGTTGACAGAATAAATCAGTACATTCAATATTTAAATAGGCTAATACTGCTATGGTGATAGCCTATAATTATTGAATCAATATGTATTGTTATTCATTATATTGGCAGAGTCGATCACTTTACATGGTATATTGACAGATACTATACTGTGGATCACTACATTTTAAGAATTCCTACTATAACGTTACTGCATTGGCAGAATTATTTATTATGTATATCATTGACGAAATCACATTAAACAGCAACATGTATTTGCTGTGACAGCCGATAGTTCTGTGGTCTTTTTTCCTCACAGCGGAGGTATCATCTTGTGTGTTTTGTTTTATTCTGGTGGCATTTCCTGTCCAGACAGTGGAGCTGCCTTGAGAGTGGAGCCTGCACTGGAAGCGTCCCCACAGAGGAGACCTGCAGGCAGACTGTTTTGAAAAGTTTGCTGAACCAGAAGACAAAAAGAAGCAGAGGGAGAGAACAGCAACAAAAGGTAATCAGAGATAGAGTGAAATTTAGAACCTGAGTTTAGAGCAGAAACAAGGAGAACTGAAGTAAAAGGAAGTCATCAAAAGAAACCTGCAGGTAGATGATGGAAAGAGTAGTGTCACTGCATTGAACGCTGGCCCTTGGAACAGCAGCTGAGGGTTTATTAGACTCCAGTATTTTTGTGGCACAACAGTAGGCCCTCAGGGCCAGGCAGGATCATGTTGTGATAAGAGATGACATGACTGCACAGAGCAGGGATTACCCGGGACCTGCACCTTTTTCAGGCCCTCACTGCAAAGCATAACAGACAAGTCTAATACTACACAGCAACAGGCATACATGCCAGTAAACCATATGCTCAAAAACATACACTGTGCAAGGCATAAATCATGCATGAGCATGGGAAATCACATTAATGCATGCAGACGTACCTGAAACATGAAGTGACCTGCAGAAAGTTTACTGATTACTGTGCTAATAATGCTTGTAAATATATTTATATCAATGCACTGTAAGAAAGAACTGAGTTGTAAAAATCTAAAGAAGGATGTCACCAAGACACTGGACACCAAGAAAATTTAATATGGGAATGAACACAGCTGTAGCTCACAGTTGAAACTCTGCTGTGCCCTATGTGTTGGCAGATTTCCCTGTGGGTGCCCAAGCTCCCGAGCACCCACAGAATCAGCACTTTTCTTTAATTTCTTTATTCCTTTACAGTAAATATTCAGCATCTAACTTTTGAAGTCACATTTCTCTTGATGTTCCTTGAGTTCTCTTAGTCTGTCCTTCTCAGCTTTATCGAACAAAGCTCCTCTCTAAACACTTGCTGCGGGGCTTGTTCCCCTTAACCTTTCACCACTCAACAAGTGACCTTTGACCCTTGGCAGGAATTGGCCATGGCCTGCCTTTTTTATGCCCACTTATAGCAACAATAAAAGGGTGTTTTTGGAGTGTTTTGCTATTTTCAGTAACTCATCTTATCCTCTTGTCAGCTTTAATTACTTTGCTCTGTCATTCTTTTTCTTGTTTCTCCCTCTCTGCTGCTTTTAATTTTCTCTTCTACTCCTCATTCCCTCATTCCAGCCCGCAAGTTTTTGCTCTGAGACATTATTTAAATCTTGCTCATTCTCAGGCTTACCTTACCTTGTGACGCACTTATACATGAAAATGTATTTCTAGCGTCTTTATTTTACCCGTCCGTTTTTTAAAAAAAATTCTTTCCTAATTTCTCCTTGCTTTTTATTTTCTCCCTCCCTCCTTCTGGTTGTTCCTCCCTGCTCTCAGGAAATGTCTGGTAAGCCTCTGGGCTTTTCCCCTCCCCTCATCAAATTGATACCAACTGAGTTATTGAACTGCCACCCCCATAACAAAGAGCCCTGTTTTATTGATGTTTGTCAGGCCAGATGTGAAGCAGGTTTTGACGTGACCTGGCAGGAAAGAAGGGGTGGGGTGGGGGCAGGAGGATGAGGAGGAGTAAATGTATTTTGACAGCATCAGACATGTTGATTTCTGGTTTGACATGGTACTTGTTTGGTTTGGGTTTGTTGGCTGAAGCTAAGGAAACCAGCTAGTCTAAATAAGCTGATTCTGTTACAGGCTTGCCACCAAGAGGACCATATATTTGAGCTTCTTGCTGTATTTTTTAAGGCTTAAAATATTGGGTGCACCTACAAGAATGAACTTTTATAGTGGAATAGATCATTTACAAATTCCTCTCCATTTTATTGTTCCTGAACTTAGATAAGGAACTTTTAAGGGGTAATGGTGGGAAATGAGAAAGAGCAAATTACAAACACAGCCCTACTGATTTTTCAAGAATGTTTTAATTTTCATACGCCTCCTCTTGGCTTTGAGTCTGGATTCCAATTTCTTCTCCTTTATTCCTGCTGATCTATTCAAATCTTCTGCCAGTTGAAGCCACATACAACCCTTTTATCTTCTTCTTGGCATTTGCTTTGGTGTCAATCAAAACTAAAAACCAAAAAAGTCATTAAGTGACAAAAGAAGATGGAGCAGCGAGTCAAAACAGCTGCTGGCAAATCTTATGTTAGATTATTGGCCACATTTTCAGCTATGGAGCAAAGGACTGGCACTATTTTTATTTCCCTGCTAACATTATTGGTTTTCATGTAAATTATTTCAGTTAATGGTTAAAATCATTTCACATCTGGTAGCAATCTATTACATTAGCTTTTAGCTTGGTTTTGGTTACCTCATTTTAATAAAATCTTGTTATTGTAATTAACTGTTATTGTAATTCAACTAAATCCAACCACAATGCAAACAACTTGTAGAGGATTTGCATTAAACTACCAAACTGTAGCACGACTACATATCCCCTTAAAATTCAAACACATGCACATTTCACAGAGCTTGCATTTTTGACATGACTTAGACGAGTAGTTTGGTATTTTGGAAAATACACTTTGTTTTCTTGCCAGGAGTCAGATGAGGAGGTAGATACCACTCTCATATCTGTCCACCAAAAATGGTAGCTTAGCTTAGCACAAAGACTGGGAGCAGGGGGAAACAGCTAGCTAATATATACAGTATGTCGACAAATTTCCTCATTCAGAGGTGGTGGGTTGGGTGGATGGTATAACCCAACCCAACAGTGGGCTTTACCACAGGAGACTGCTGTTCGTTTCCCATTTCTCACCACGAGTGTCACATTTTCAACTGTGAGTCGCAACAGAACAAAACTTAACTATGATCGTCCCCTAAACTTAATCCCATGGTTATTATTTTAGCCATGATGTGGAAGGTCAGCTATCTTTAAGGAAGCAGTAACTTTAACCCACATCACATGTTTCTCTAACCTGAACAAAGTTACCCAAAGCCATCCCAAAACCTAAGTAGCTTTTGTGCCCAAACCTAACCAGACCTTCACCATAGCATTGTCACATTATAAAACATTTTTATATTTACTTTTTTACTTTTACAACTTATTTTTTTAACAATTTTGGAAAAAAAAAAAAAGGAAAACACAGACAAATTACGTTGTCCTGCCGATTACTGCTGATAGGGGCACCAGATTAGAAAACGCTCCTCTGGTATGTGTCATTCTGGAGCGCACATGGTCAAATGACCTATTCTGTCATTTCATTTGAAGGACACGTTGAAGAATAACGTGTTATTAAGTGAGCTTTACATGTGCTGGTAGCAGTTTTTTTTCTTTTATTAAATTGGCAGATTGAATGATGTGCTTTTTCTTGCTTAGTTGTTTATCCCAAAGAAGAGAAGAGAAGAGACTCTGTTCACTCGACTGAACTCTTGTCAGGCTGTTTTACACGCTTTGGTCTTCCCAGGGGCTTCTGAGACGGGGCAGCCATCGTAATCCTTATTTGTTTTTAACTCAGGGAGGATTATGTATTTTCAGTGTGGTTTCTGCAACCAAAGTCTGGGTCTGTCTTTATAGACTCACCATTTCCTACTGGAGATGGTTTGGGCTGCTTTTTCATGGCCCTGGTGAGTGGTGTTTAGTGGAGGTGAGGAGGAAAAGGGAAACTGAATGAATGACAATTTGCAAAATCCAGTGGAATACAAAATTAGTTTATGAATCATTCCTCAAAGGGCAGTGAACAGACGTTTTTGAACTTAACTTTTAGCATGAGCAGGAAATGTAAGATTTCATATTGGGTGGAGTGTGTCTCTTGTCTCCAATATTTCATAAAACCCACATTGTTCCCTGCACATTTATGAGCATTTTTTTTTTTTTTTACTTAAATTTAAAATAGTTTTTCATTCCTCTCCTGAGCAAAAAGGATGCATTAAATCCTCTCATACTACACTGTATGTTGAAAAGCAGCCAAATAAATTCAGGATGTTTAAACTATCCAGAGAGCGATGTTGAAAATATTAAGAGAGCCGCACCATAATGATAATACAATTCACTTTTAATATACATTTTTTTTTAGAGTTTACATCTGCGCTTCTGTAATGTTTTGCTACTTTGAGCTTGTTGAATGACAAACACCAGTTCATTTCCTTTCACATAGATAAATCCCCAAGAGCCTCAAAACAAATAAGTGACCTCCACTCTTAGTTATGAGTTTTTCCTCTTCAAACAAAGACATTGTGTCTCTCTCTATTGAACTCACTGAATGTGATGAAATGTTTAATTTTGTTAGACTCAGTGAGGAACAGACTTGGTTAGCAGGTGCAGGCGAGGGCACAATGATTTCACCTCGGAGACCAGACAGACAAGGTCAGCTATGCACCCATTGTGGGAGAAACACACACAAAAATACAGAATGAAAGCACATACACACATGTGTTCGTGCTCTTCTTTACTTTCTCAGTCACTATATTTTCCCATATATGACCGTCAGGCAGGATTCATGCAATCTTTTGAATTACTTAAAAAACACAGCCATTTGCTGGGCTCCTAGAAACTCATAGATTTAATTTTAAACTGTCAGATATCAGTTTATTGCAACTTGAGTCTTGTTTTTGCAGTGTTGGCCATCGTTTTTCTGTGATAATCACTAAGTTAATTCCTGAGATCTGGGAACTGGTAATATGGCAACATCGCTACAATGAAGTCTGACAAGGCAAGAAACACACGCAGTCTTTACAAACTTTACAAGTTGTAAAAATGATTACAGATAAAAATGATTTCCAAAACTATGGAAATAAGATCCAAGTTGTAATAAACTGCAAATAAACACCAACAAGTTTACTATGTAGGCCGACACACACAAGAAAAATGGAGCCTCTCAAAACCTGATGAGTTATGTGAGCCTTATTGCTGCTGTTGAGTTTTTTAAAGATTTCTTTTTGTGGCATTTTTGCCATTATTTGATAGGCAGTAGAGATACAGACAGGAAATGGGAGAGAAAGAGAGATGACATGCAACAAACATCCCAAGCCAGAATCGCACCACGGACATTATTTGGTATGTATCTAACCACTTGGCTACTGGATGCTTCAACTGATGTTAAGTTTAAGGTATCCTGTTGAGTATTTGAGCAGAACTAGAAAAAGTAATCCCAAATATGGACAATCCTCTTGGCTGATACTACCAAATACATAATTATTTATATGACACATATTTTTTATGACGCCTTTGGCGCATATTTTGCGAGTGAAAACAAGGATGCTTAAAATGTTAAAAATAGTCATGGATACAAATTCCAAACAAACTCCTCTGAGCTTCTCTCTGAATGCACTGTGTCAAAGACAACACACACACACACACACACACACACACAAACACACACATACACCCTCCCTGGACAAACTAATCACATTGCAAAACCCTCCCTCCCTCTAACACACAGGGAGATTAGGATTGTGTGGGATCAGCAGTGGGCTGTATGAATACTGAAAAGCTCACAGGTGGGAGATTGAGTATTAAAACTCAGCAGTAGGCTTTGTGGATGTGTGGAGCCCGCTGATTGGAGATATGAGAGGGTGTCATACTGAGAAACAACCAGACCCCGTGAAGTGTTGGTGAGCTCTGTGGGTGTAGTGATAGGTTGTCCTGGAAAAAAAAACTGTGAGAAAATATTCGAAGCACAGAGCAACGAAACAGATGTGTTTGAGAGAAGAGGAGCAGGTTTGTGGGTGGATACTGATGCATGCATGCATGAAAGTAGAATTTACTTAGAAACAGGTATGCCTTTATGCTGACATCTACTGTTACATTTTGTTGTATGAGTCATTTTCCCTGTTAAATTTGGATGAAAACATTCTAAGGTCACATGTTTCTGTTTGTATGACCTTTAATTATCCTGCTTAAGCTGTAGCAACCTGCCAGCCTCATATGAATACAGTTTAATGTCTCAAAGTAAAACCTTTATGGACTTTCATTCTGTCATTTTCAATTAGCCAAAGTTCTGTGACTCAGCTCTGACAAGAAAGAGAAGAAAACGAAGCAGTTAAGCAGGAAAAACAGAAGTATGTTCCAACAAAAAGATGCTAAAACCAGAACTTTGTTGACAACCCAATCTTAAGGCCTGTGGCAAAGCTCTGTGGATACCTGCCACTTCTTCTTTGGTAGTCAAACCTTTCGACCGCAATTTCAACACCAGCAATCCGGTGAGAATGAAGACGCGCATCACACGTCAGCGGCGCTTTCAATGCAAAATAGCCTCAGTGAAAACAGTTCCTTCCCTAATGCTGGTGCCACAGAGTCTCCGGGCTTTGCTACAGTTTACAGTTACAATAAATTTGTTTGGTATTATCTTGTTTTCAAATCTTCAAACCTGTGTTTCATAATGTGAATAATATAAATCTGGTCTTTGTCAAATGTAGCTCAGGTTTAAGTAGTTCTTAGATGAATTTGATGCATAGATTCAAAGGTTTAACAGGAAATTTTAAATCTCAAACTGGTAAAACTTGTGAAACCCTTAAAAACATAAAACAATGAATTACGCAAAACCTGATTGTAACAGTAAGTTTTGGGGAGTCATGTTGGAGCTCGTCAACAGATGATAATGGACATAATCTTCTCAACCAAGCTGTTTCAAAGTCTCAGCGCCCTGATGGCTATGAACCTTACAACTTAACAGTACTGAAGTCTATAATAGGACCAATATTACAATACATATGACTACAATGAACAATATTATATGACTGTTTCACTTTGCCATTTTTCTCCAGGGTTAAAAAAGACAAAACAAGTCTTGCCAGCAAGAAGTATGACCTCTACATCATTGTTCTCAGTAGGCCAAGAATTCCAAATCATGTACCATTGTATAATAGTTAAAAGGTGTGTTATGACATGTTTTAATTAGGTTTGAAATATTACATTATGAATAAATGGATTAGAGCTCAAACAAAGGAACATGAGCTAATGTTGCACAAGGCAAGCTAATCAAAACCACTGCTGCAACTGCCATTCCCATGATGCAATCTCCCAAGGTGGATGGGACTGTTAAATCTCAGTGAATATAATAAATAAAAACTGATCTGACTCACATGTTTTCTTGTCTTACTGCTCTCTTCTAATTCCCCACTTTTTCTGTGACTTATAGTAATTTCTGCTTACTGTTCCCAATGCTGAATGTCTGACTCAGCAACTCAGTAAAGAAAATAGCACAAGCCAATAAGGTGCTGATAAACTGATCCGCACTATCAGCATATCAGCAAGTGTGCTTCACGGTGTTCTTATCGTGTCCAAGAGCTGCTGATTTTTACCAGAAAAGGTCTTTGTTTGGAATTCAAAACAACTAACCACAGACAGTATATATGGCACACTTTCTCATTCAAGTGAATGGGAATGTGTGTCCAAACCTGACTGCTACTGTGCATTAAACAGTGGAACAATAATTTTAACTACATACCCCATTTACATCTGGTATTACCATGCTATTATTGCATTTGGCTGAGATCTGATCACAATATAAGCCAGATCACCTCCAGATGTGGTCTGGCTGATCTGATTGCATTCAGATCTACATGCATTTACAGCTGTCGTTTTTCCTTATCTAAGTACAGGTCATATGTTAATGTCAAGTGTGAATGGGCTGTAAGTGTTCTTGTTATCTTCATTCTGTTGGTAAGCAGAGCTGGTGGTCAGCGAACATGGCCGGACCAAAAGTCAAAGGAGGCAGTGCAGCTGTATGACCTTTAACTTGTTTTTTACTTTGCTGAGGAAGGAGCCTTTTTTTAACTATTTGCCAGGCTTGCAAGAGATATCAGAAAGAGGCAGAGTTAGTTCCAATCGCAATGTGAGTCAGACCACCTGCAAAGGTGGTCGGGCCAATCCGCATTTTGATTGCTGGCTGTGTGCATTTACAGCTGCGAGATGTCATACAGATGTCCCAATACAGATCACTAATAATACCAGGTATAAACTGGTTCAAAGTGATGAAGTAGAGAAAATACCCCCAAAAAACCTAAAAAATGTAGAACTTCCTTTATCAGGACAAAAAACCCCCAGATTGAAGTGATTAAAACCAATGCATACATCACTTTGAAGTACTGAGGTCCACTTGTTATTGACATTGCAGAGAGCCAATGAGAGTGGAGCCTTCAGGATCTAGAGTTTCTGAACAGCTAAACAGATTTAAATGAGTGCTCAAAAAATCTACAATTCCACTGAAAGTGGGCAAACTTCCTCTACTGAGGAAAATTGTGCGATATAATCAAAAGCTCTATTTTTTCTATTTATATTTTGACCAGAGTCCCTTTTTGCCATTCAAACTCATCAATTTGCTTGGTTTAAATGCACCAATGAGATTAATACTCCATGTCAGTAATGTTCCTGTAGCTGATCTGTTTTTCTCATTCAGTGTCTCCGTCTTTCCCTTTCTAAAGTATGAGCAGATTGAGTGCTGACTGATGGCCGGAATTAAGAATGTGCAAACACTCTGGCAACGCTCCCTGCAGTACCTCATAACATTTAATCAAAACCATGCCCAGCACTTGCCCCCGACTTTCCACCGCAGCTCCTCCAGTTTTTCTCAAACAGAAATTAAAGTAGTCCCTTTTTTCCTTGTTGATCTTTTTTCATACAGTGGAAAGTTTACACAAAGGAGAGCCTTATCCTTGGAGCCCGCATTTCTCTCTCCTTTCCAAATACCTGCAGGATGAAATCAAACTCCCTTTTGGAAATTACATTATACGTGTCCCTATCTCCTTCTCTCTCTCTCTCTTTTTCCTCTAAGCTCATCAGATCAGTCCAGCTTTCCCACTCTCCAGGAGAGGATCAGCCCTCATTCTGTGGGCGTCAGACGTCGATGCAGGTCTTAATTAATGGAAAGGGGGGTTTCATACGAGAAGGCTGCAGTAATGAAGGCTCTGCCAAGAGAAAATACAGGAAGCTGGAACAGGTAAGATACGGTGGATGGAAGGTGCATTCTTGACACATGATGCATGAAGCTCAACCAAAGTCTCTGGCACCTCTCTGCTCTAGGCCAACTGAGTAAAACAAATACTAAATGGTAAGTTCACTTGTACCATTTTGTCTTTGAACTATGTCTTTCTTTGTATTGTAAATTAAAAGTAGTCACTGCTTATGCATGAAATTGACCAATAAAATGACTATGTGCTGTTTTTGTTCATAGTATGTTTCTGTGTTTGTGTGACCTCTCATGAATCCATTGATTTCCTCTCAGTAAAACCTAAATTGAGTAAAATTTGTTCTGAAAATGAATAAAAGAAAATCTATCTGAGGACAGGTTTCATTTTGATGGTGCTAAAATCACATGGAAATACTGGTCTTATATAGAATATTAAGCTTCATTGGGGGAAAATTCATAACTTGCTCTTCTTTATCCTGGGAGGTCAAAGGTCAGGATCAGCTCCTAAGCAACTGGAAGAGATTCAGTGCACTTATACACACAAGATAGCTGCCAATTACCAATCCTTTACACACTAAAGTGTAGCCTCTCTACGATCTAGACTTAAAAGGCAAAGTTCAACATTTTGGGAAGTTCGCTTTCGTTCCCAGAGTGGTGCCAGTGCCCCGTTTCACAAATAATTTTGTCACTTGCAAATTGCAGTTACATTTGCGAGTCCGAGAGTCCTCTCACATGCTCGTGTGGGTTGCGAGTACAGTGTTTCTTTTGATTAGTTAAACGTGTCAAAATGAACACGATAGGAAATTATCTCATGTTGCAAGTGGCAGCTTGTATGTTGCAAATTTGGTGAATCGAGCCTTGAGCTAGCTGTTTTCCCCTGCTTACAGTCTTTATGCTAAGCTAAGCTGATCGCCTTCTGGCTTCAGCTGTGCAGTTAACACAGACATGAGCGTGGCGTTGACCTTCTCCTCTAACTCTTGGGAGGAAAGCAAATAAGTATATTTTCCAAAGTGTTGAAAACATTTAAACTGGACTATCTAACAGAAAAGACCACAGATATGTAGACAGTCCTGTCCAAAATCGGTGCTGGATATGTCCAATATTGAACAGAGAAATGAGGACACCCACAAATTAAATTTTACTCCTAGTAAGCTTTTCTGGATGCCAGCAGGACTGATGAAGACCCATGATTGGCTTAAAATGATGCATGTGGAACTTACTGGGAGCCAGAGTTCCTGTGTCACAGTATGTTTGTATTATTATTCTGTATTTAGTTAGGGGTTTGGACAAATCATTGAAGAACAAACATGTGTGTGAACCATGCAAAAGTGAAGGAAGCAGTTAAAACATAAGACATTCAGGAAACCGTCTGGGATTAATAGAATAAAAAGAGGGATCACACACCGAACAGTCTTATCGATGGACTGAAGCAGTTTTCCACTGAGTGTTCCTGCTGTAAATCTAAGGTGTAAACGCTGAGGGATTTATGGCAGCCCTGCCCACTGATCCCAGGCCCTTGTCATAATTTGTTCATCTGAATGAAGGTTTTATTCAGAGATGACGAAACAATTTCTGAGTCTGTAGTCTACTCCTGTTAAATTTATACCCCATAATCTAAAACTCATATTTCTATTTCCTTCAAGTTCATATCCATAAGTCTTTTTATGGCTTCTTTGGGCTGGGCTTTTTTCCCTGATGGATTTTTTTCCCCCTCCTAAACGCTATGGCAACCATTCAAGATCGGAGGACTCCCTGTAATTCATGTTTTGTGTATTCAAAAAGAGGCTTTAAAGAAAGGGGGGGGTATGACAAATTTTCAGCCATGGGCTCTGAATACGAGTTCATGTGTGAATGTGCGTGTCTGCAGTTTTACTCTATGTAAACATAAACATCTCTCTTCAGGGGAGAGACATCATCTGTCTGTGATTTAAACTGAGAGAGAGAGAGGGGAGGGAAGTCACAAGAACAAATATGAGAAAAGAGCTAAGGACAATAAGGCAAAGCTACTTTCACAAAGCTTCCTCACCCACTCATTTTGACCCATTTCACTTAGCAAACATGCTGGAGACTTGTAGTATAAGCAGTGCTCACAACATGCTTTTGTGATTGTGGATGCCCAAAATAACTCATTCAACTTTGCAATTATAAACAGTATCAGTTGAGTTTCAGTCAAATTTTACTTCCTCTTTAAAAAGATATTTGCATCTAACGTATGATACCAAACTTTGCATTTTATCATAGTACCAGTAAACAAAGATATTTCAAATGAATGATGAAACAATTTAAATGTGTATCAATTTCCAGATCTGAAAAAAAAACTGAAAAAAGGCAGATGAGAAAGAGAAATGACATTCAAAATCAAGAGTGGCAACGGGGAAGACTGAGAAGGGGAGAGAACTAGAGCCAAATATGCTTATGTATGTGTGTGTGTGTGTGTGTGTGTGTGTGTGTGTGTGTGTGTGTGTGTGTAAAAGAGATGTTCATTGCTTGTTTGCCAGGCACTGATTACAGAGGTGTGGATCGATTTCAATCTGCGAGACGGATTCCAGTCCCAGTCAACCCTGTGAAGGCAAACAGCCAGGTCAAGATGTCACATGACCCTGACAACCTGAATCAGACAGGCAGTATGACAGACAGCCTCCCCCTCACCCCCAAAATTTCTGACAAAACTCCAGCACTGGGCCACCCACTTCAAAGCACCCACCCACATTTCCACCCACCGCCACCTTTCCCATAGGAGTCAACATGTACTGAATATAACACATATCTCTGTGTGAGTGTGTGGACGTGTGTGTGTGTCACCATATATACATATATAGATACTGTAGTTGGTGACAACAGCACCGAAACCTTGTACAAACTTCAGATTTGAAATTAATAACATAGCACTCAAGAGCAAGATTAATCAAACTTATTCCAGTTTTGACAAAAAAAAATCTTACCTCAAGGTTCTTTTTACCTTTTTTGGAGCTTTCACCAGCATCTCATGGTCTTCATCAGATGATGGAATTTGCTCTGTAAAACACATTAAACAGATAAAAACAGTTGCAATGCAATGTCATAAAGGTGTTTGGGGAGGGGGTTGCCAGAGCTATCCGACTGTCCGACAAGCACTTCTGATGGAGTATAATGGCCTCCTTATTTCTACTGGACAAATATTTAACCAAAAGAGATCCCCTCATTTGGTGTTTTAATGATAATATGTAGAGCGCTGTCTTAACATGTGGATCCAAATTTTTCCAATAGGTGTTATACAAGGTTGACTGTGAAGGCCATAGTATATATATTACTCAAACCATCGCCATTCATTATACTGTATTTCCTCACACATTTATTCAGGTTTTCCCCTTTTATTTGTCACTCATCTTTATATTATAGTAACATATTTTTTTTGAATGGATGGACAAAAGTAATTGAGTATGATATATACCAGCTTGTGACAGTGTGAATGCGGAGCCTGCAGGAGTAGGAACAGAAAAAAAATAAACGTTCAAATTTTATTGGTCGCTGTTAATAACGAAGACTCCCACTGCTGTCAGTACTGTTACGCCTCATCTGCAACACAGAATGTTACTTTACTGCTGCAGGACTGTAACACACTCTCATTCCCACACACAGGAGGTCACAGGTCTCTCTCTTTCTCTTTTCTCAAACACACACACACACACCAAACCGCTTCCATCACCATCTTCATCACTCTATTTTTTTCTGCTCTGTTAATTATACTCACTATTCACACATGAGCATCCTGCCAAAAGATCACCTTTTATTGAGACAGAAAGAGCTGCTCTTTAAAGCCACACATTTCCCTTAAACACCTACAAAACATCTGCCAGAAACTGAAGCCCGATGTTGATGAGTTCAAATGTTCACAATGTGAACTGACCAGAAAAGTCTGTCTTACTGGCCTATTTTGTTTTTATGAAAAATACCATATACTGTACCTAGCTGGCAAAGTTGCCACATAAATGACTGAGCACCATACGCAACCGTTAACACATTTGGAGGTTAAAGGGTCAGTTCGGATTTTTTGAAGTGGGTTTGTATGAGGTAGTTATCCATAGTCAGTGTATTACCTGCAGTAGATGGCGGCCGGCACGCTCCCAGTTTGGAGAAGCAGGCAGGAGTACCAGCAGCTAAGCAATATACTGCTCTAGACAGGGGCAGCTGCAAAACATATTTTAGCCACCTAAAAAAAGGCCCACCTAAAAAAATCTGCATCATTTTAAGTGTACACTATATTTAAAATATTTTCACCCCTTTACCTTGCCATCAGACAGCTCTTTCCTTTGGCACTACATTTTCTCAACCTTAGAATGTCAACATTTGTATTGAGAAAGTCTTGCATGAGTTGGGGATTAAACCCACGTCACTGGTTTGCCTCAATGCTTAGGACATCCACCTCATGAACCAAAATATCCTCACTGTCCTCCATGCAATGATTTTATTGTGGGAAAACTCACTTTTTGTTCACACAACATTGATTGTTTGGACGCAAAATCCTCAAAAATCTCTCTGCAGAGTGTTTCTGTCAGTGACATATTGACCATGTAATTCCCCCATTAATGATATCATTACATTCTAATGTAGCCCTTGTATCAAGCTTGCAACATATTTGTGTATTTTAGTCATGCTAGTGGTGTGGCTCTAGGGATGCCAAAGTCGGCCTATTGGTCCACCACTTTGGTCTAATAAACATGTTGTGCTGCAAGTCATTGCATACTTTTTTTTGTATTAAATCAAGACCATGATCTTTCCCTAACCTTAACCAAGTGCTGCCAGTGCCTTAAAATAACCACACAGAGTTTAACAATGCTGTAGTTTCTTCTAGTGGATATTGTACTGCATTGGGGGAAAAAAAGAAACTACGTTGACTCTAAACATTTCACTCATACGTTCAGTATCCACATTTTTGCAACTTGCCAAATATGTTAATAAACATTTTGTCATTATGTTGAGAGGAAATGTTATTCAGCCAGCATTACATTTCTAGCAAAACATATTTGCTGTTGCAATTTAGAAGTATATGAGTGTAATTTCTAGGAGACAGAGTTGGATGCTTATTTTATATATATGTTGACTTATTGCATAAAACTCCAGATGGGCGGGAACTGCTACAGAGGAATCAGTAATACCTGATTAGCATCACAGACCATCAAAGTGCACAATTGTGATTGTCTAACTTAATGCTATCTGTCTGATTGCACCAAGCACTCAACCCCACCCAACTGTCAATGAAGTCAGCTATGAAACATTAAGGGTTCTCTATCGTATCGAGACTATCTCTCCTCCCAGTTACATATTCCATATGTACGGGGACTGACCCCACTGGGACAGTTGATGTGGATATCTCTTTAAGACACACTGCTATGTGGCCCATGCACGGGTATTTAAGGCCCAGGTGTGCGTGTAATCACTGATTCATTGATTTCCACTCTGGAAGTAGGAGGCGTGAGAGATGACACGCACTGTTTAGAGCACTCTGGTTGTGGGCACGTCTCATTTGAACACCAGGGATCTTGGGACGTACTTAAGGAGCTGCATCTGCTTTGTCTCCTTGGTCTCCTCGCGGTGTGTCTTACAGAGTTCCTGTGCATATGGAATATGTAACTGGGTGGAGAGATAGTCTTGATACAATAGAGAACGTTTGGTTACATTGTAACTTTGGTTCTCTGAGTTAAAAGAGACTATTTCTCCAGGGCAAGGCTGCTCCAATCAATGTTAATCAGTGATTACATGCACACCTGGGCCTTAAATACCCATGCATGGGCCACATAGTGGTATGTCAAAGAGATATTCATGTATCATATTGTCCTGGTGGGGTCAGTCCCCATACATATAGAGTATGTAACTGGGTGGAGAGATAGTCTCTTCACTCAGAGAACCAAGGTTACAATGTAACTGAACAATCTTTAAATGTGTTGACTCAGGTCTGGTATGTGGGAGACGTTAAGGTCCATCAGGCTCATTATGTTTGCTGTGGTTGTTTTTTTTTTTTTTTTTTGCAGACAGATTGCAAGAGAATCACAGAAGAGAGGAAATTCTTGTGAGTCATGTGTTCCATGAAAACTAATCAATTATCTTCAGACTTACTTTTTAGATCTGTCTTTTTAGTCTCTTCTCTTCTCAACTAAAACAAGATTTATGCAGTACAACATCTCCTACACTATGTGGTGCAGCAATGGAAAAACAAATGTTTCTCTACTTTCTTTTTTTATCTGCTTCGGGCTTGCACAAGGCACACATTTCAACACTTCATTCTTCAGACTAAAAATGAGACCCTGTCTCAATAAAATGTTCAAATGTAAACTTTGCATGGTAATCATTTCAGACTTTTTTGCCCACCAAGCATGAAGCCTTGACGTACAAGTTAATGTGTTTTTTTTCTCTCTCTGGCAGAGTCATCCTTTAAAACAAATGACTGTTTGTCTGTGTCACTTCTCCACAGCCTTGAGGAAATATGCTGTGGTGGAAACAGTCATCCTTAGCCTCACAGGCACCACACTGAACATTACTGATGCAGAGTACATATTTGAAAATGGTAATTTTCTCTTTCTTGGTTAAATTGATTCTAAAACCCTTTCAACCACTTTGTGTGATTTATTAAAGTTACTGCAAGGAACTTTTAATTTGTGTTGATTTGGCAGCCCCTGAGGACAAAAGCGGCAGTGTTTCCCGGAATGAAGACTGCATTTCCCATGAGCACCACCGCCCCGCCACTAACCAGATCTTGATCTGGTTAGTGCATGCATTTGAGGTAAGAGAAAGAAAGACGCAAATTATTTTAATACCATTTTTCTTTTTTAAACACAGCTGTTTGCAGGATGCATAGCGATGAGGTAATGTATTTATTTGTGGCTATGTAAGATTAATAATTGTAATATGACGAGAAACAAAGTAAACTTTGTTTTAGTAGCGTTCATACAAATAGGCTACATGTAAGGCTGCATTCACCGCCGTTTATTTGTGCTTGAGAAAGTAACTGCTGAGAAACAATCAGAAAATAACGTTTTATTTCTGATTCACTGCTTTATTCTCACTACCGCCGCTCCCTCTCTTCATTCACTCTCATTCACTTACTTTTAACATTATCAAACGAAGATAAATGCCCTCCCCTCGTCCTAGCAACGTCTTTGTCCCTCATGCTACAAGGCTACATGTAATATAAACGTTTCGTAATAGATCGTTTCGTTTGATATCGCATGGAATCCGACCCAGTGGCAGGCATTTAGAATAACTATATAGAAATAGCCAATCTTCTCGCTGATGGTCCTGTTTGCTTATGTAGGTCATATTGAGGCATCAGTATTAAATTGAGACTATTTCATAACCAGCTAAAAACTCCTTGCAGTTGCTTTAAACATGTGATGACAGTGGTTTCATAGACTTTTAGTACATTTCTGTGATTTGTAGTTGCTTTAATTTAAAGTCCCCCTCCACTCAAAAATGGGTTTTGCTTTTTGTTCCTTCAGTTGGATGTTTGAGCTTCACTGTGCAGAATGATGTATGTGCAGAAGGCTAGAAGGCTGTTTTCATATTCATCTGCTGAAGGGGAAAAGTTTCTCTGTGCTCACCTTAAATCCATGTTTAAGGGGTGGACCTACAAGCATCATTTGTGAACCACTGGAACCAATCATGGCCCAGTATCAAGTGTGATGTAGAAACCTGAAGCCTTCAGTGCACATACACTGAGAATGGACTTTGCAGTGTAATTACTGTAAACTTTAATCCAATCCTGTGAAGAAGTGAGAACAGGTTACAGGTTTGTCCTCATTTTTCAGGACTATTCTCACTCTCAAGGTCTAAATTGCAAATTGGTCATCAAAGATAGAAGTAAACGCACACAAGCACACATGCTACTGGGTACTGATGAGGTTAAACTGAACCTGCAATCTTCATTAATGTCATTTATTTTATGTCACTTACATTCCAGTGCTGGTTTATGAGGTGCACCTAGCTACAACTAATGCAATCTAATACAACAGCCCTGCAATAAATTCTACTTTCACGTCAGTCTTTGTTTAAACTGTTTTATATAGTTAATATCGAGCAACTTTATGGTCAATGTGGAGGCTGTAGTTTGTGATGCTGTTGAAATGCATTGAGTTATACTTTAGTAAGTCATGTTGCTAATGTTTTGTCCGCCCCATTTATACCAATGAGAGAAAAATAAATATTATGATTGTAATATTATCTGTTGGTGTAATATTTTGTGTACGCATATTGATATAAATGGAGTGGACAAAGTATTATAAACACCACAACCAGACACACCAGCATAACATAGCACAGTGCTGCAGTGATGTGAGTGTGCTGCTACAAAAGATTTAAAAAGCTTGAAGTCCCGTTAAATGCCAAGACAACACATGGCTGTATTTTGAGGTAGGATTTTCCAAGCAGAAAGTATTAAGTCCCACATATTTCACATATACAGTATTTCATACCAAACCATCTCAATCCATCCGTAACTTCTACCAACAGCTGAAAGGTCACGGCCACACCACCTGCAGGGTTATCTCTGTCATATTTCTTGGTTGCTTTAAAAGGGGCTCAAACAGGGAGGGTGGGGGTTTGGTGGTACTCTTTTTGTCTACACTTAGAATGATCAGAAAAAAACAACATTCCTCTATTTTTATCTCGGAAAACAAACTGGAGCAGCAGAGCAGCAGATCTGTTTTCATGGAAAAACGCTTTCAGAAACATCAATCTGACAGGCCCGTCAACCTTCATACTCCCCAACCATCGTCTGATCTCACATGCTGCACGGCTGCAAAAACAATACAGCTCCTAAAATTAGGTTGAACACCGTAAATTGGCAACATTACTGCAATGGCCCCTAAAATTAGGACCATTTTGTAGGAATAGTCAGGGCTAAAATTACTTAATGACAACAATGATTTTGCCATTCGTGTCTGAACCGTTTTGTTTTGATTTATGTGCTTTATGTCACACAAGAAACCGGAGATAAACAGAGGATTAAAGCGATCATCATTGAGATCAGTGACAAGTATTTTTAAAACAACTTATTTATTATGTTACTTTTTATGCTTTCTCGGAAAAGTAACAACTTGCAGAAAAAAACAAATACTTTCATAAGAAAGACATTACACACCATGCAAAACTATGGTGCTGTTCCTAAAACAGTGACAATATACTTTATATCAAACAGACGTAGATGAAAACTATCCATGTGAATCAATGCAATGATTTTATGAATCATTGCATTGAATGAAATTAGGTCATGAAAGTTGAAAAAAAAAGTGTTGCTCTTTAATGCAAGTAAAAACATGACAATGATACCTTCAGGAACAGCTTTAGCTCATTAGTGTTTATGAACAAGATGGAAAAGAATGGAGGAAAAGGGCGGATGATAGCAGCTTTTGTTTCATCCTCAGTCTTTCTCTCATCCTTGGTCACTTCTTTATTAGTTTGAGGTGTCAACACTTCAGTGTGATTTAACATACAGGCCACAGGAGTCCAAGGAACAGCACAGCAACAGACATGTAAGGTTCGATGGGAAAAATGAAAAGTATGATAAGAAACATGGATGGGGTGGACTGTGGTCAGGTGGATGGAAAGAAGAACAGAGGTAAAGAAAGATGGGAGGAAATTATGGCAGACTTAATGTCTCAGAGAAAAAAAAATGGAAAGAAAAGAAAAAGCAAAAGCCAATTCATGAGGGGAAGAGCAAGATTAAGATAAGTATTTAATGAAAGACAAGGAAATGGGAAGGGGGATGAGAGAAAAAAAATCAGACATATTTTTCACCACATGACAGGACTGTGCTGACAAGAGGAAAATATCAGACTGTGCTGGGAAGCAACATCAAACAGTGTCTTTATATTTAGACTGTATATCCAAATTTGTGTGCATATATTGTAAATAAATGTGTGTGTGTTCTCATAACAACACTGGTTATTAGGTTAGCATCTCATTACAGTTTCTCTGAAACAGAACCCAAGATCAGGGTGTCATCCTGCTGTTTTGTCTGTGTGTCACATCTGTACATTACACTACTCAGCAGATTAAATGCCTCACGTTTCCCAAATGTACCTGAGACAAGACACTACTGTTTCTGAGTCCACCTAGCCGGTCACCACAAGTCCGAAAATTCCATTGCTGAGACAAATTTGACAATAAATAAGTCATACTTTTCTCCAAGAAGCCAATCTCCAATATTTCTAGGGCAGCTACAAAGATTTCAAAAGCAGAACATTTTTTAAAAGTAGCTACTATACTATATTTGAAACTTCAATCGGAAATTTCAGGTTTTAGGTGTTTAGAAAAGGCAAAGATACCAGCCTCTCCTGGCCCCCTCATGTAACCATTTTCCAGTATAGGAATCTTTTTAGGAACTAAATCTGCGTTTCAACCAGAGGAAAATGAAATTGTGCTCCCAAGCCGCTCCCAGAAAGTGTTTCTGGCCCACAAAAAGTCCCTGTTTCAGGAGTATTACTCTCTGACCAACAGTTAAACTTTACTGTGCTTATTCACACAACTACAATGCTTTGAACATCACAGGTTGATTTCTCACAAAGTAAGAGTATTTGAGATTTTAATGAGGATGAAAACAGTATCTTTGTCTTGTTTCCTTTGTGCGGCTCAGATGCAATCGTGCTTCACACACTGACAGTAGATGAATGTTATCTGCCACCATCTCCTGTTGTATTCTTTACTTCTACACAGAGATGTGTAAATAAATTGCAGCCTCGGGGGCATCACAGTAGGTCAGCTTTCTTTCATCTCTGCACTGGAATGAAACAAGTATGTTTTTTCCCACATGCAGCACAAAATGGAAAGACCACCTATGTTGTTTAACTTGGCTTCCATTCACTATGCCATGCAGCCTTCAACAAAGCCTTTTTTACATATTTTCAGATTTGTGTGTGTGACTGTCTTACAGGACACTGACAAGTTTACAGTGACAGCTGGATTATACATACAACAGCCAAAGATTCAAATTTGTTGAAAGTAATTTTCTCTGGTGAATCTGCCTTGAATGGAGAACTGTGGTTCGTGGCTGAAGTACAGATGGTTCTGAATAGTTTCACATTTTTGATAACAGCACATTGTACCAGATTGTGTACAATTACGCAAACAGCCACATACTTAGAACTGCATAAGTCAAATTATAGTGAACCACAGAGTTCTGCATATAGAGGTTGTCACAAAGATTGCAGGGTTGAAGGTTTGATTCCCACTAGAGAATTGCTTAAAGTGTATGCAGTCACTGAACTTTGGTTAAAAGCAATTGCTACATGATTTATAGTGTACATTCTGTGCTTGCATCAAGCAGCAACTACCACGGCTTGAGGCTGAATCCAATGCAGAAGTATCGTAAAGTGCAACATCAACAACCACCACTAGATGCTGGCTCCAAAACATTCCTGGCTCCAACTGACAACCATTCAAAAAGAGCCAATTTCTTTCTAAAAAAACTTACGACAGGCATTTTTTCAGAGTCATTATAGTCTCAATTGCTACATTCAGGCCTTTTAATAAGAGTGCTGGTGGTCAGTTTGGGAGTTATTGCTTCGTTAATAAGATTTGAAGACTTATAGTAGCTTTGATGTCTGCTGTGTTGGTGTTGATTGACAGCTGTGATTGACAGTTGGCTCACCTCCTGCTCTCCCCGGCTCCGGGCCTCACACTGAGTCGGACTATTGTCGCAATATTTCTGTAAATTAATGTTACTTGATTATGAAACCTGCCCTGTCAGCAGAATTTAGCTAAAATAGCTAACATTAGTGTGTGCACCGCTAGGTGTTCCCAGTAAGCTAGTGTTTGCTTCGGTCCGAGGTAGCTGGGCGTGAAAGATTCCAGAGCATGAAAGGCAACACCCTGCACTCCTTATTTGGAAGGTCCTGCTTCCAAACGGAAAACATGGTGCAGACAATAGGCTGCAACTCTGGGTGTCAAACTGGCTCCAATGTAAACGGTGATGTCACACCTCGCTATGTTCATCTTTATATACAGTCTATGGCTCGCATACACATACAAAAATACATGTTATAAACCAAGCTAATTCAATCTTATATATCAAGTAATAGAAATATTCTGTGTTGGTGACTTTTTTAGCAAAGGGGGGACAGCACAGACATTTCAGCCTCAAGCATATTTCCGTGTGCTATCATGACTAGCATTTTGCATTCATATGGTATGGCCTTGCTGGCCTTTTAACAGCTGCTGGCCCTCAGTCATTTGATGATTCAATTAGATGATACAAAAGGTCAAAACAGTAAAATTACAATATCATACATGACAGATATAGAACAAGGAACAATCTGCTCATTCACTGAGTGAAGAAAACCATCGAATTGCATGTAAATCCAATTGTAGACAAACATATGACAAACATTATAAGATGCTTATAGGCATATGTTGATGCACATATGAGGGTGGAGCTGTCATAATTGCAACACTTTAAGGAAACAACCTATAAGTACTAAGAACCAAAGTCAGGTGTTTAGTGTCCTGTGACTTATAAAACTAAAAGGTTAAGTTCTTAATTTAGACAAACAGGGTTCATTTTCATCTTGAAGCTTCTCATTGCAAGTTTGTCCACTTTACATCACCTCTTCTGCCATGTCTGTGCTGTCTTTGCACCGTCTCTCTCCCTCTGTATCTCCTCCATTTTCTCATGTAGTCTCTATCAACAAACCTGGTATATTTTTCTGACTCAGCTCAGTCTCTGCTCGGCTCTCTTCAGTCAGACTCTGTGTCCTGAGGTTGTTGACGTTGACTGGTAATGGCTTCTCCAGAATGAGCATTATTTTCAATGTGCTGTGAAACCACTGGCCAAAGACAACAACGGGCCCCACAAGCTTCCCAAATAATCACTTTGATCATGGAGAGAGCCGGTCTTAATGGCCATTAAATGCTGTGGTGTGGAAAACTTTTGGCATCTGGCCAACAGTTTGAACCTAACAGGAGCGGAGGGCTTGACTATTTTGGATTGAGGAGCAAATTGTGGTGTTGTGACCCTGTTCTTTAGCATTATTTTTTCCAGGAACAGTTTTTGCTAAGTGTGCATGCTTGTTTTAACACCATACTGCTTCATACAGTTAGATGAATTCACACTTGGAAGCTGCCCAGCGCAACCACAGTTCCCTACTGTTGGTTACTGAACTGCTTCCCTGGAGAAACTGGAGGATAAAGGGAATATTCCACCACTGGAGAAGTCATATATCATTGATTCTAACAGCTACTTTGTGAAACTTGTAATCAACCGTTCTACCTACTTTCCAACCTGCCTCGTCTGTTTCCACTTAAGGTTGTGATTTCCTACAACTTCCAGAAAGTGTTGAACATATTGGGACGGAAATTAGCTGTTGATTACCTGTAAGTGGAAAGGGCAGAGAGAGTTTGCCTGGTTGGTGCCATGCATTGCATTCTGGGCTATTAAAGATACTTTTGGCAAAGACATTTGTGTAAAGAGTTTATTTTCTACAATGGTAGAATACCAGTATGTATATGGCACATGAGATGCAAGTTCACTTGATGAGCAAACCTAAAAAGCAAGACACGAAACATGCTGTACACTTCATGCAGAAAATTTAACTTCTACACCAAAGAAATTGGTGTAACAGCTTCTCCTACAATGGATTGTTGTAGTTAAACTGGTGGGTGTACAAAGATACCCTTGCTTGTTGGTTGGAGTGGATGAAACCAAAAACTGATGTTTACTGATGATGATTTTAGCCCTTTTTAGTCGCATTGCTATGTTGAAAATGCAACACAATTGCAGTTTAAACAAGTTGATTCTAATTGATTCAGTGCAATAAGCCTGTAAACACAACACATAAAGTTGTGGCAAATGTGTTAATGGCCCATCTACCCATCCAGCACACAGTCATGATTGGAGTCATGCTTATGTCCACCTGACAAATGTTAAGTCCAACATTGACTCTCCTTTTAGCTCTGTTTTGGTCTCCATCAGGAAAAATATCTGTCTATCTGTTAGTTGCCAAATGATCCACTATGTTCACCAGCTAGTTGCTAACTTTGTCTGCTGTGTAGTCCAGGGCAGGTAGTCTAAGTAGCAACCCAGTGGTGCAGTAACCTTCCAAGTAACAAGCAGTGTGCACTTCTTGGATTAGCCCAATGGATGCAGCACGGACAGATGCTGACCAGCTTCAGATTGCACACAATGTAAAATTGTTACCCTCAGTGAGAAGTGGACATCTTGAGCCAGCAGTGGACATATGCGAGTGCTTAAATTGCTTTTGGCAGCTCTTTGAGTGCAGTGACTGAAAACAAAACAGCGGAGCTGCGAGCGAGAGACTTCATAAAAAAGTGCTGAGTAAGCCCAAGGAGCAGTGGGTTGTAAAAGATGAGAAATGAAAGGGGGATCGGATAGCCAAGTGCAAACTGACAAGTGAGAAATGTTTTATTTATATTGGAATTCATGTGGGTCTTTGTGGATTATTTGTTTTAATAACATCAGTGAAGCAGAGAAGTGATGCAGAGGATTTGTCTTCATGGTACGCTCTTATTCTCCACATCTTTCCTGCATCCAGTTTGTATGTCTTATCCTCTCTATCAGGCAGTCCTCTAACACTCAGAATATTCAAAAGGAAAGGATGATGCAGTATCTAGAGGTTGGGAAGAGGTTTGTATTTTACCCTCTCTTCTCCTCAGCCACATAACAGGAAATACCTGCATTTAAATGTGCATTATGTAGTAAATTCATCAATTTCTAAGGGTTATGGTTAACAAAGTGTCCGGTTGCGGCCGATCCGCAACCTGGCAGCAGGCTTAACAGAGTCCACCAGACGTACTTCTCCCTTGCCACATCCTCCAACGCCTCCTGGGGAATCCCAAGGCTTTCCCAGGCCATATAGGACATGTGCATCCTCCAGCATGTTCTGGGTCTACTTGTGGTCTCCTCCCAGTTGATGAATGGGGTTGGGCATCTTGCAGTTATGGTTAGGTTAGGGTAAAACCTTGAGGGAATGAACGTGGGAAAATACAATGTCCCACGATTGTAGCAGTACTTGTTAAATGTCAGAGTATTTATCCTTAAGTTTTATTATAGTTTGAGATATTTGGGCTTGTTTTCCCTTCAGAAGAAGCATGAAAAGCATGATAAAACAAATCCCACAAGGGACAAACAGTTACACTCTTCAACTGTTAAACACCTGGCATCACAAGTTTTGGATGTTCTGAATACTAAAAAGCTGTTGTCAAATCTAGCAGTTTATTTGAGCTATTTTGATGCAATAAAATGTGCAATCCACACAATAAATACAAATGAATGTTTCAAATCTTTTGGGAATTTGGAAATGGAAACGAGATGTAGAAGAGTACAAAGCTAAAAGACATATTGCTAAACCTTTAAAACTTTCAGTACTTTCATAAGGAAATGCCACTCCATCCGTATCTTCTTCTTGTCAAGTTCAGAATAAAGCACAAAGTCAAAGTTCTGCTTCTGATCGTGTGCGGTTTGTTTTCCCAGCTACTCCCATCTGATGAGGTCATCACTCTGCGTCAGGTTGGCGGCGCGCTGGGTGCCGTCCTGCAGCTGTGGAGCAGCAAGCTGGAAATCCCCTCATCTTCAGTCCTGGGCCTCCAAGTGTGTGTACATATGAACATGAGGATACAGTATGTGGGGAGTATATGGTGTGTGTGTGTGTGTGTGTATGTGTGTGTGTGAGGCCGGCTGTCCCTGTTGAGCTTGGCTGCTGGTGTGTGTATTTAGGTGCAGCCTTTTTGTATTTGTAGATAAGGGATTTTGTGTTTCATTTTGTGTGTTTGTGCGACTGTGTGTGTGTGTGTGTGTGTGTGTATGTGTCAGCATGTTTGTGTGTGTGTGGGTGGATGGTTTGAATTCTGGATTCTTGCTGCACATGTGGGCCCGGCATGTGGTTGTGTGTGGCCTACTGAGAGGAGGCGTGTGGCACTGTGAGTGTGTGTTTGTGTGTGTTAGAAAGATAGAAAGAGAGAGAGAAATTGGATCGAAAGAGTACAAAGCCAGCTTGTGTTAACTTTCATAACTGTGTTATCTTTTTCTACCTCCTGTGTGTGTGTGTGTGTGTGTGTGAGAGAGAGAGAGGGAGAGGGGAGTAGACAGAGAGAAAATGAGGACAAAGCCTGTTTGCATAATAAACTTTCCTTACTTATTTTTTCTTCTTCCCTCCATCATCTTTGTCGTTCTCGATTTCGCCCTGGCGCCCCCACACACTTTCATACACTGGCTTAATGTTTACAGAGCCAGATTTCCCTCTCTTTCTCTCTCTCACCTCCTAATCCCTCTCCCTGCCTGACCCCCCCCCCTCTCCGCAACCTCCTATTCCTTCACTTTTGCCCTTGTTTTCTCCTCTCCTCCTAAACTTCGATACACTCCCCTGGAAAGTTGTCGCACTCCCCTCGAGCTGCGACGCCCACGCTTTCCCCACTGCTCGTTCACACAGAAACTCTCCGCACACATGACAAACACCATTTGTCTCTGCTGTGTTTTTCGCTCTTCTCGGCCACCTCTCTCTCTCTGATTTAAGCAAGTGAGTGAATGGTGGAGAGTGACTGTGAAAAGGAGAGATGAATTTAAGGGTTTCTATAGGATGTTGTCTTTCAAATTCAAATCTGTCTTTAAAGTGGTAATCCATTATAGCCTTGTTTTTTGTTATTTCATCCCCATCTTTGGTGCCAGAGTCACTTTGCTTTGGCACCACACTTCCCATCAGTCAACCATTAGTCAGTCAAACAGTGTGGGTGGTAATGGGAAAGAGTGTCTCTAGCTCCTTTTTGTGTACTTATTTTCCCACCTACCTACCTACCCTGTACTTAGTCTACCCAGAAATGCCTTTATTTGCTATGTCAGTGGTACTACACATGTATAGGACAGCGTACATTGTTTGGATTTTTTCCTGTGTTCATAGGTTTAGAACATAAAGCAAATTTATACTCTATATATGAAAAGATAGAGGTGTTCCAGAAATATCAGAACCATATTGATTAGATATTATAAGCCCCTTTTCCCCTCTCCTATATTGTTTTTTCCTCCCTATTTTAGATTCATTACTTTATTGCCATGTCACCATAGTTGATAGGAAGTTGGTTTGGTGAGCTCATGCAAAACAAACACACAAATAAAAAAATTTAATCATTAAAACAAGCGTTCCCATAGGGATACTATCAGTACCACAAACCAGCTAAGATGTATAGCATTGAATACATACCCTTAAAGTGTCTTATGGACAAAATAAAACAGTACAGTAATGAATTAGGACTTAAGGGGATTAACAGCCTCTGGGTATGTAAAAAGATAGTTAGTGGGGTGAGAGGAATCATGAAGGATCTCCTGTACCTTTTTCCATAGTCTAATGCTGTAGATTTCAGCAAGGCACGGTACCTCCTGGCCTACAATTTTTGATGCATCAAAAATCATACCTCAGATTAATATGTGTTGGGTTTTGACACCACAGTTCCCATCATGCATGCCTTGGGTGAACAGGAAATTTGTAATTTGACAAAAAATAACACAAGGTCCACTTACTATTTTCCAGCTCAACAATGAATTTCCATGCTGAATGAAATGTAATGTTGGTATGTAATGAGTGAGTTAAAAAATGTTTTTAAGCTATATTTCTTAATAATTTTTAAACCTACACTATGGAAAAGTAATGCCAAATTAGGTAGTAGTGTAGCTGTTTGCACTCGTCTATGAAGGTATGCATATTTATCCTCAATGGACATTGGAGAATCTGCTAGAAAGAATGCATTTATTCCAGCAGTATATTTGTTCAAGTATTATGACTCAGAAAATGGGGTGTGATTTCTGAAGCAAAATGCCTATTCCGATTCAAGTGTATAATGCAAAGTCTGCTAAAGTTCATTTTTTAGCACGTGAACCATAAAGCATGTTATAGACTGAGCTATCTAGCTTCGAAACCCTGTGTAGATAGGAATCTATATGCAAACCGTACGCTTCAGTCATTCATTTCCTCTCTCAGTCTCCCTTTAATTGGAAACAGCACTCCACTCTCTCCCTCTCATTTATCCCTCATTCCTCTCCTCATTATTTCCACCTCTGCCTCAGTTCTCACCTCTACACCTCGGCCTAAAGTTTCCTGCTCAAATCCCTGCAGCCAAGCATCATGTGTTACTTTTGTTGAAACAGGATTAGCAGGAGAGATGGAGCCAATACCTTCAGCAGGGTGGTGTGTTGCTGTCAAGTTGGATAGCTCTGTTTAATTGTAGAAGGTCTCCTTACTCAACAAGCCACCCTGGAGCCAATACTTGACCCCTCAAAATACAATACTATTAAGTTTACCCTCCACAGTGCTGGGTTGCCTCTTGAAGAGGAACACACTGGAGAGTTACAGTATGTGAGTGGAAACTGACTGATGGACTTGAGCAGGGTCACAGCTGAGCAGAAAGTCTTCTTCCTGTCTTTCCGCCTGACTCCCCACTGGATCAGCTTCCCTGCAGTGTTGGGAAGAAACATGTTAAAGTATTGATACTAATCAGTTTTTTTTTCTTTCATATTGTTTCTGTTTCAGCATTTTAAATGTACAACAAACTGAAAGTCTGCCCACAATGAGCTGGTACTATGAAAACTACTCTAACAGAGTCAAGAAAAAGTTGGTTATATAACTTGTATGAGTAGTACAGGAGCTAACTTACTTTTACTTACTTAATTTTCCTCATGCAGGTGCTGAGAATTTGTATGCAAGTACATTTGTATTTTGTATTAAAAGTGGTTAATATGCAGTGAGTATAAAACAGCAAGACAATCAGCATGGATGATCTTTTTTTCTTGTTTACTAACACTTAAAGACAGACAAATATACAGCATATATACATACATACATATCCACAATTCACACTTGACAAATGACAATAAAGACACAGCGAGAGTGAGGGTCTCCTTCTCCTTATCTGTATCTAAATATAGCGTCGATGGCGATTGGAGCGATTCTTTCTGTTGTATCTTGAATTGGTTTATTTATCTTATCTTACTTTATTCATCTATTTGTTTTTGTTTTCAGGCAGGAGTTTCTTCCCACGATCTGGCTGGGATGGAGCCAGAGTGACGGAGAGTCACGGCTGTCGGGGGGGATAGGAGGACGAGTGTCGCTAATACTCGTCTCCTTTCACCTCTCATCCCACACACACACAAACACTTGTGTCTTCACTCATGCATCTCTGAGCAAAGTTTCAACTGGCTCCAACTCATCACTTCTAAACTTATGACCAATAACATTTCAACTATGGAAAAAAAAATACTGGTCTACACATCATATTTCATATAGCACATGACATAATATATGACATACCCCAGTGGAGCTGCTCAACAGCAAACACAGTGATGACATGATGGTATATGATATGATGCAATAATTTTGAATGAAATGTCTATTTTACGTCTATAACGACATCATAATATAACTCAGAGTCCTGTCATCTGCAGAAATTTTTCAGATGACTCTGCAGTTGTGGGGTGTGTAAGTTGTGGTAAAGGAGCCTGAATACAGGAAACCGGTGGACCGCTTTGTGGTATGGTGTGGGAATGACCACCTCCTTTTAACTGTGACCAAGACAAAGGAGATGGTTGTGGATTTTAGGAGGACCAGGACTACACTAAACACTATTTCCATCCCGGGAGTAGGGGTGGAGGTGGTGGAGGGCTACAGATACCTGGGCGTTCACTTTGACAACAGACTGGACTGGAAATGTAACAGTGAGGCTGTCTACAGGAAGGGACAGAGCAGACTCTACTTCTTGAGGAAGCTTATAGGTACTTCAATGTGTGCAGCAAGATGTTGCATATCTTCTACACACACACTACACAACCTTCTGGTCAGGCAATAGAGTGTCTTCAGTCAGAGGCTCCTTCAGCTACGCTTCATTCCTGCATCTGCAATGACTCCCTTCTGTGCCGGGAGGGGAGACTCCTCCACTGAATGGCAATGGCAAAACTATTGTGTGTGTCTCCAGAGTATAGTTCTGTGTAAAGCAGACGCCACTGCGCGTGCACGGGAACATGGTTCCAATTACAGAGCTTCGCTAGCTTGTTGTGATACATATCACAACCTCTTGACTTTATACTACATTTTAAATTTCTCAAAGAACTTAAGTACAAAGTCAAGAGGTTGTGATATATAAGTTACAGTAAGTTAAGCTTTTGGACATCAATGGAGGTCTCTGGCACAGAGGAATATGATATATATCAGGCTTTGGATACACAAACAATACTTGTAAGTAGGATGAGTTCATTGTTGGTTTGGCTCTGCACATGAGATTTGTTGACAAAAGGAAAAATATAGAAAATCGCTACTCTGATCCTTTAAAACTAGAAAATAGGAAACAGTTTTGTAAGACAACACTCATTTAATTTCAATTATCAGACAGTGTTAACCCTTGCTTAGACAGTGCCTAAGCAAGGGTTGATGGCAAGACCATCTTTATCAATCAAAAGGAAGGTTGATTACTGTATATAGTGATCAAACCGTATAGCTGCAACCACTTGATTGCTTACAGTATGCTCAGTTCATATGGAATCAAGTGAGCTGCAACAGTGAATACGAGATTAGATTCCTGGGATTTGAACTGGAAACATTCAGGCCAGATACTACAACGTCTCAGTCATTGATTTCATTAAAATGTGTGAAGATACTTGGTCGATTCTGTACTATTTTCAGATACAGTACAGTAACATGACAGCTGTCTATTGGGTGCCATACAATTCTGCTGCACAATATAAGTAAAGCCAGAGTTTATTTGCCTTGCAGCAGACCTCAGGGCGACTTTCAGCTACTTACTGTTGTGCTTGAGTCCATAGAGGAAACACTTGGATATTTACTGAGTCAGACAGGTTAAGTGCTTCTTGCTGTCCAGTAGCTAAAGGGGAACTGATTAAGAGGGCTGAGACACAAAACCACTGGAAACTAACTTTCCCTGCAAATTGTTGCTTTTGGAACAACACAGCTTGTGGGCTGAAGTGCAGGATTGAAGAATATTTCATATTTAAGTTAATAAGTTATAATTCAGAAGGTGATGATTTCATCAGTAGTCACAAAGCCGGCGGAGCTGACAATTTCTTTTTTCAAACTGGAGATATTTTAGTGTGAATTGAACCCTTTCAAACACGTGTTGGGCAGAGATGCGTGGAAAGAAAATGTCTTGAAATTTTACTCCGCTGACCTTACTGTGCAAGCCTGAAATTAAAATAACAACTGTTAACATTTAGTGACCAGCGTGAACTATGTGTGATAGTGTATACTGCAACCAAAACACTTGGCAGCGCTCGTATGCGTTTTTACATAAATGTCTATTATGCTTTTGGGTGAGTCAGGCTGTACATCTATTAGTATAGTTTATAGCTCTAACCCCCAGATAATGCATGAACTATGAAGGGAAAATAATGTAAAAAGGGAGGGAGTGGGTGGGTGGAGAGGGTTGTGTGGGTGGAAGGAGGCGACCAAATCCAGAGGGGAGATTTATTGTAAACCAGGATGGCGTTTGGAACGAAGGAGGATGAGGAAAAGTCCCGAAAGGTGGAGATGAAGAGAGAGGAGCAGGCAGGAAGGAGTGAGTCAAGGCCTGACCTTGTTATTGTTGGAAAATGAGAAGTTTGAGAAGGAGACGGGGGAGAGACTAGGAGCAAAGTGTGTGTTTCAGACTGTGTGTGTGTTCATACATCTGTCTCGCTGACTGCCAATTTACCTGATACAATCTACACTTTCCTGGTGGTGTAATTCCCAGACATCTACTGCAAGCTGGAAGCAAGAAAACATTTGCAATTAGACACCAAACTCTGGAAGAGAAAGAGAGGATAATCAGGGGAATTACTGCTTTGGATAATTTCCACTGTGACGATACCTCCTGCTCCTACTTGGCCTGGTTGTCTTCTCTCCTCCCCTTTCAGGACGTAGCCAGCAGAGTGGAGGTCGCCAGTGGGAGGAGGTTCACCTAGGTTGCTGTTTGGGAGAGCTGCTAGCTCAGTCTGCTACCCTTTCTCTCAGCTCCCACATGGTCTCCTGGTTTTGTTTTGTTTGATTTGTCATTTCTTCCAGCATCCAACTTTCCTGCAATATTTTCCACTCACCCATGCACCCACCTACATCACTGATTTTATGGATTTCGTCACACCGACATTTTGATTGGCTTTGTTGCTGTTTGACCAGTTCCACAATCCAATTTCATGCGTGGTTGCTGTCTAAAGATCCATTATAAACTGCAGTGAGCTAGTTTTAATGTTATTAAAGATGTATTTTACTTGTTTTAGACCGCACTGAGAAAATAAAAATGACTATATTGTCTTCCCAGCCTGTGACCATCTGTGGGTCCTTTTCATTCACAGTCATCACACAAAGTAACGCTGCCTCTCTCCTTTTTTATCAACATTTAAATTGTAAATGGACCATAATGTGTGACCTAACATACAAGATTAATAAAGTTGCCCAGCTTTAGACCTACGTATATTTAGAGTAAACAAACAGGACTATTTCTGAGAAGTCTGCAGCCTACCAGCTTCTACTCTGAATAAATTATGTGATGTAATGATGGACTTTGGAGAAAAAAAATGCTGTATTCATATTCACTACAGAGAGGGACTCATTCATGCCAAAACAAAAGGGTTTTTATTCTTCAGGTGGGTTTACTCTAGGTTCACTGCATTTTTGTTTTTAGTATGAGCTGATGTCAGCTCTTCTTGTTCTTTAAAACTTTTTTCTTTTTGTGATGCAAAGATAAAGGGCTGGTAACTAAGTACTCTTTACGGCAGGAAGCTAAAGAGTTTATAGAAAATGTGGTCTTTATTTTTGCAAATGCAAAATACACACGGCTTCACAGGTGTCATGTGACTAACCATTACACTTAATTTTGACTTGGCTTTGAAAGACTCGTGGTGCTAAACTTAAAGCACTATGGTACTCTTGTGTGATACTGCTTAAATGTAAAACAAGCATTATTTCAAATGTTTTTTGTCAGTGTGTGTGAAAGAAGAGAGGGATCAGACCAGGGAACAACATTGAGCAATCAAGGGAGCTGAGGTAAGATCCAGGCTGTATTTCTTCCTAAGCTGCTAAAAATACCTGTTTGTATGAGAGCGGGCGGTCCAGCGGAGGCGGGTGGTCTGTGCTGCTGATACGGCGGCCATGCCAGAGCTGCTTTCTCACCGGTGTTGTTTTTCAACAGTTGGCACAGAGCCGCAGAGTCGACCCCTGATCTCAAACTGCTGAGTCACTGCAGCGCTGTCAAATGCCTCTTTTTTTCCTCGCCACCGCACTGACCTCACTCGAGACAAATGAGTGTGTCGAGGTCTGTGTGGAGCATCTTCATGACAGATGAAAACACTGGTGAAAACAACTTCACTCATCCCTTCAGTGTAAGTGTGTGTGTGTGTATTTGTGGGACATGGATGAGAGCAACAAACTCATAAAACTGGCCAGTTCGTCATCTCACTTTGTAAGTGATAAGAAGATATGCATAGATTTTGATCCATGACTTATTTTTTGACATGTAATTTAGCAACAGAAAACAAAATTAATTGATTTATTTGATCACGAGTGTTTCCACAGATTCATTTTAATTAAGCCCTTAAACCTTTAAATTAGCTGCTCCTAGCCAGGGTTACCACAGCTTCCATGAGGACAGATAATGAAATGGATGTGACAGATACATCGCTCGTTACTGACTATCCATCCATCCATCCATTTTCCGCCACTTATCCGGGACCGGGTCTTCTACCAGTTGGAGGTGCCTGGAACACCTCCAGAGGGAGGCATCCAGGAGGCATCCCAACCAGGCGCCCAAACCACCTCAGCTGGCTCCTTATGATGCAAAGGAGCAGCGGCTCTACTCCAAGCTCCCCCCACATGCCCGAGCCCAGACACTCTCCGAAGGAAACTCATTTTGGCCGCTTGTATCCGCAATCTCATTCTTTCAGTCACTATAAAGCTTGTGACCATAGGTGAAGGTTGGGTCATAGACCGACTAAATTGAGAGCTTTGGCTTCTGGCTCAGCTCTTTCTTCACCACATCGGTCGGGTACAACGACGCTTTACTGCTGATGCTGCACCGATCCGCCTGTCAACTTCATGCTCCATCTTAACCTCACTTGTGAACAACACCCCGAGATACTTGAACTCCTCCACTTGGGGCAGCAACTCACTTCCAAACCCAGACTAGTTAGGGCAAAACAAAGCAAAAATAACCACCCTAATATAAATCATGCCAGTCTGAATGACTGAAGTGAAACTAAATGGCAATTCAGTGTGATTATCATAGCTTGGTGATGATGAGTTTGTGGTCTGACAACACACAGTTAGAGCTCCAGATTGAGGGTGTCAAGAAAGAGGTTTGAAGGCAACAATATTGAGCAAAAGGGCATTGATTTCTGACAAACAAATATCAAACCAGAATGTTGGTGCTTTCGGAGACCCACAGACTGATTCCTCCTCTACAGCACACCACACCACAGAGGAGCATGAGAACTGTGGGATATGTGGAGCCACATGAAGAGGGACTGAGGGAGGACTCTTGTGAGGAAAAGTGTGGGAGAAATATCTATTAACCTCCCTGAGAGCAGGCAGCAGGGAGGGATTGAAATGAGAGACTGTGGATATAACTGTATATGTGTGTGTCTGTCCTGGTGAGACCCAGTTTACACTTTTTGAGTGAGGATTTATTTTTTCGGTTTTGTTTTTACTTTTTAAAAATGTGATTATTTACTTTTTTAAGTTTTGAGGAAATGTTAGATCAGAACTTTGGTTTATGGTGGATATGAGATTGAAGGTTAGTTTGTGTAAGGGGTTAGGTGTTAGGGGTACAATTTTGTTATCTTATAGCTCCTCTGTAATTGAATAAGTTACACGTCACCAAATCTCATATTTCCAGAGCAGCATCAGAAAGACCAGTGAGGAGGAAACAGGTAACGATGAGAGAAAAACACATGGAGGAAGAAAAGGAACAGAAAGAAAGCACTAAAGAGAATTAGAGTAATTAGGAGCTAAAGTGAGAGAAAGGGTGATCTACAGTTTGAAACCACTAAACATGACCTCAGCAAGATCCAAATGGGCATTAAAACACATAAAAGTTATTAGAGGTCTTTCAGCTCTTTGTAAAGGAGACCACTGACCACCACTGGGGATATAAACAGCGCTGCTGGCATGCTGTTCATTATGTGATTAAATAGCATAAAAACAAGACTCAATGATTTGTAGATACTTTTTTTGGTGAAACCACTAATTGAACCATGCAAGCTTGTTGCATTTAGCTTTAATTTATCAAGCAGATTTTTTTTGTTGAGCAAACTTTCCCAGCACCATTGTTCTTTATGTGTGTACAGTTCATATGTCACTTGAACAGTTGCACACATTCGCTCCTAGGAGCTGTGCAGCACAGAGGCTGTGCAACAGGAGGACTTATTTATCTCACACTTCCACAGTTGTCATCACTGAGGCAGAAGTCCCCTTTACTGTGAACAAGATGATCAACAAGCCACTGGAGCTCCATTCATTTCCTCTAGTGAGCAACCTGGGAAACTTGTCCCATGTGTGGACAGTCAAGACGCTTCTTGGCGAGACAAGTCATGTCATCATTAGGAGTAATTTAGATTTAACGACCTTTTTTTTTTGGGAACACATGGGAAGTGCAAAAAGACAAGATACTAATTACACAAGATATGGATTACAGTATCTCAAAGCTTCATTTATGATTTGCAGAGTATTTTATAGTCTACATGAGTAAGAAGCCACAAAATGATGGTTTGAGAACAGTTACATTCTGTGTTGGGGGTGTTGAACGTGTGTGTGGCCCATCTGATTTTCTTGAGTTTGCATCCAGAGAGACCAGCAATCAATCCTGTAATTAACCATTTTAAGCCATTTTAAAGTTTAGATGTAATTTAAGAAACAATAATAACTAAATTGTGCCGTGTGCTAGTCAGTAGCACCAGTAGTCTAGCTTACACACTCACACACCTCAACTGTGTAAATATGCGTGCTTGTGTGTATGTGAATAGTGTGGCGTCAGGTGTTTTAAAGTGTGGAAACCAAAAGCCAAATAAAACCAGAAAGGGAGTTCCCAGGGCAGGTAAGGGCAACATCCACTAAGGCTTACTGTATATATCCCAAAAAGCACTGGGTATTTAGTTTGCCACCTCCTTCCAATCAAGGATCTTCCAGAGAATACACACAGCAACCGTCAGTGTACACATATGAGCAAGACTGAGCCATCACAGGTTTTAGTCTGGAAAACATCTACAGAACTACTTCAGTTTATTCAGAAACGGATGTAGGTAGATACATTTGACAACATAAACATTTCTAGAGCTGTCACCATTTTTTTTCCGGTTTGAAACTGTTACATAAAATCCTGCTTTTGCCATATTTAAAGTAGTATTCTTCTTTTGTTTATAAAGGCTTTCATTTGCTACTTAAGCATGAAAGAACCATGTAATGCATTTAAAATTCATTTCAAAACAAAAACCATCCCTTTCTTATTAAGTGTAACTTTATCTTTGCCAATGTGAAAGCAATGACCCCATGCAATTATCATGATAAGGATGTGTATATTCTGTATGTGTATGGATAGGGATGTGACTTAATGTATAAACACACACACACACACACACACACACGCCCAGACCACATGTTTAAAGTAGACACACACACACGATAAGCCCACACCCGTCAGATGACAGATGATGAGTCTTTGTGGGGAGGAAATGAGCTGGATCAGTCGTAGCAACAGGCCTGTTACCACGTGAACGCCCAGTGTAAACACACCAGCACCATGCGTGCACACACACAGATGCACACACACGCACACATGCACACACACACACACACACACACACACACACACTCCAAGTCTGTAATCAAAATCTGATGCCAGAAGTTTTTAACCTGGGTCACTGACACACTCTCCTCATTACCCTTTACTGAACCGTGATATGCATATTTTTGTGTGGTGTGTGCCTGCAAATGTGTGTATGCGTGTGCTCTCATATAGTGCATCTTATATGTTCATGTGTCTGTCATGAACCATATGAGAAGGACTGAACTTGGCAGGAAAGTTTAACATGAGGAAAAGGTGATGAAAGAGTGAAAGTCGAAGAAGGTTTACCAAAGAAGGGAAGAAAGATGGGCAGAGAGAGAGACAAACAGCGGAGAAGGGCAACGGTCACATCTGGCCAGAGTTAGTGTTTAAGAGTGGAATGGATCGACCAACAGGAGATCTCACACACACACACACACACGCGCACACACACACACACACACACACACACACACACTCAAAGACACATGTTTTCATTACGGTTCTTGCATAAATGTCCTCTCTTTTCCAAAATATTCGGATGCGCACACGCGCACATTTTGACATTCAGCCCTGTCATATACAATAAATCCTGAAAAACATATTCAGCATTCAATCCAAACTCCATTACAGTGAGTGATGGAAAATGAGCATGCTGTAACTGTAATACACTCATCATTTGGTCCAGTATTCTCAAAGAGATTTGCAGAGGATTTTTTGGTTCAGCAGGAGTTCAGAGAGAGATCAGGGTCAAGTCTGTATATCCCACGAAACATTAAAACCGACCCCAGAATTAGTTGCCACTCGTTTTTTGAGCTCTTCACACCAGTCGTTACCTGATTGTTGTTGGATTGTTACTGTATCTGAAGCCACATGAGAGATTTTATTAAGGAAATGTATTTGCACCATGAAGATCTCACACACCCTTTAACCCAAAGACCTATATGACTGCATCACATACAGTATAGTAGCTCTTCTTTGAAGCTCAATGATGTTTACACTGAGGGGAACATTTAAAATCCAAGACTGTGTTTTTATGGCTGCACCATAAATACCCCTCTCACACATTTGGTATCTTTGGAATGTTTAGGATCTCCACTTGGGTTTGGAATAAAATTATGTGTGTTTGAACAATACTTGATTGCACAACATGAGTTTGTAATGACCCACTGGTTGGGCAAGTGAGCTTTAAGAGGTTAAAGCTACACTGAGTGATTTTTAAGAGTCCAAAAGCAGCTTCCAAATCCCCAAATTTCCACCCAGATACTTACGATGTTTTGAAGTTCAACATAGCTCACAGTTAAGTTACATCAAGAGTGAGCTGAGGGAAGCTTGGGAACTCAAGGGTGCTCTTATGCACAATAAAACATCAGGGAGTATCATCATTGCTAATTATAGCTAAATGCTAATGCTAGCATGAGGAAGAGTCAGGAGATCACTAAACGTATTACAACTCATACAGTGGAGAATTTCTGTGACACATTTAATCAGAATCCTCACATTGTTGAGACATTTCACTCAAAACCACAAATATCAAACATACAGTGGCGCTACAGGAAAAGTCAGGAGATCATCAAAGTCATTAGGATTCATTCTCTGGGTACCATGAATGTCTAAACAAATTTTAACGGCAATCTATCCAATAGTTGGTGAGATATTTCATTCAGTACCAATCAAACAACAGTCCATGATGCAGTAAGTGTGGCTCAAAAAAAAAAAAACTCAGATATAAAAACTTACTATATGATTGGCTATATACAATATGTTATGGTATTGAGTAGAGAATGAGCTACTGTAGCAACATGAGGAAGCACTGAGACTTTAAAAAGTTTGTAAAATGGATACAATGCATGTTAGAAAAATACAAATATGATCCTCCACCTACTTTGTAGCAATGAACCAGACAATCCCCCAGTGGAAACATAGAGATCCCCCACAGCTCTGAACGTGTTTGGCTCATTTAATTTCAAAGTTTCTTTTAACAAGTTCCTCTTTTAGACACAGACAATCTCACCTGTTAATGGACTATCACCCTGCCTCAGTCTTTCCATCCATCTGTACCTGTCAAGCCTTGCAAAGCTTTACAAACCCCAGACAAAACACCTGCAAATTGTCTGAAGGGAATCATAAAATGTCATCAGCAAACAGAGACACTTGAGATAGGCACTATTACGGCAACGCCACTTGTGTGTGGTCTGGCATCAAATAAAACCAGGATTATTTGGGCAAAGCAAACAAAACGATAGCTTGGTAAACAAAAGACGGAGGAGCTGTAAACTCTGAGTATGCTCATCTCTCGTTAAATCTGTGAGAACTGTTGTTTCCTGGTGTTTATAGCCGGCTGGAAAGAGGAAGGACAGACGTTCATCTCGCAAACAGGAGGACAAGGTGAGCTGTAAATCTGTTTGTTACGGTCACTATAGCAACAAGGACTGCTGAGCTATGTCTGTGGAAGACATTGTGCTTTTTTTAGTAGAATGCCCAAAATTGGTCACATTAAAAACAGATGTTATTTTTAAAAAGCATATGAGTAAAAAGAAAAACAGCTTGGTCCCAACTTGTTAAAAAGCCATCTAGTTAAGTTGTGTGAGTGCTGGCTCACACTAATCCATCTCTTGTCAAAGCAGAATTATGGGTACTTGTGTTTGAAGCTTTACATTTCTCAACTGAGAAGAGGTAGAAGCATAAGAACGGGGACTATTTTTACAACCTTTATAACACACAAATGTTTCTCATTACAGAAGATGAACTGGGTCTTGTAAGCACAATGATGCATGAAGCAGCAGGAGATTTGGAACGGCAAAATACACTAGAGTCAGCGTTAACTATAGTAAAAGAAAAAAAATGTCCATTATGGGCCAAATCTCCTGTTGCTTTCCAAAAGTGGAAAGGTACTGCATGTCCAAAGATCTGTGTTATGACTTCAGGGAGACAAGCGTCCAACTGAATCTTACATTCACATCTCTTGATTGCAGCAACAAACCTTTATCCAAGTTGATTCAAGGCAGAACTTGGCAACAGTTCCCGCAGTCTGAGCTGGAACTGAACCGAGTGTAAAGGTTGTTCGGCCCTCAGGACAGAGAAGTAAGAAAGCCTCGTCAGCTTTTCATAAGGGTCAGCGTTTGAGTGTGCAGACGTAGTTTGGGGAGTTGATTCTGGGTTTGTTTGATTCTTTCATTCTTTCTTTTATTTGTTTCTTTCTTTCAGCCTTTCCTGGATCTTGGTGAGTAATTAACATGTAGCCTTTGCACACTCCATTTAGAGAGCCAAAATCATCCACTGCTGGGAGTTGGTGGAATGTGCACCGTATAAACAAATCAAATTACACCGTGTGTGCATGTGTGTGTGTGTGTTTCCCCTCCCTCCTTATATGCAATCATGATAATCAACACTTCTATCACATAGAGGTCCAGTGCAGTGATATAATACTTGGTGATGACTTTCTCTCTGCGTGGCCACAGCTGTTACAACAAAAGAGGAAAATAAACCCACTCTGTGTCCAGTATGCAATGCATGTTTTTCTCCTCTCTCACCCTCTGTTTTCCTTTCTTTCTTTCTTTCTTTCTTTCTTTCTGTAAATCTCTGCATCTACATCTGTTATTTACTTTTGTGTATGCTTTTTGTTCAAGACATGCATTCACACACAAGTTGTATGCACTTACATAACAGGTACAAGCAATATGTGCATAGAGGCGTGCATTTAGAGGTCATAGTTTGCTTAAAATAGATTCCATACCAAAAATCAGTTAAGGGGCTGTCATATTTTCAAAAAAAATCAAGTTACGAGTTCAGACTATGTAATTCCTAAACTTCCTTTGAGATTAATAAAGTATCTATCTATCTATCTATCTATCTCAATTAATTCAAACGCAACCTATGAATAATCCTAAACTATGTTGTAGAATTGACGTTCTGTTCATTCAGTGTGCCTCTGCTGCCTTTTGAGTGACAAGCTAACGTCACTCTTACAGTTACAGTTGCATTACAACATCACCAAATAGCCTTATTACCTTTATTTTTCCATTTATGGTGTCAAATCCAAAATTCACATTATCAACAGCAACGTCATTTTGTGTTAGCGAAGAGAACAATAGCCTAGTTTACTAAAGGAAACACTTGGTCAGATGGAACAGTAAGACATTTTGGAAAATATGCCTATTCACTTTCTTGCCAAAAGTTGGATGAGAAGGTCAATACCGCTGTCATATCTGTACAGTAAATATGAAGCTAACACCAGCAGCTGCTTACCTCAATTTAGCTAGCCAAGAAATAGTCCCACATATAATTCCCCGTAAAACGACAACATCCCGGATGTATGCTTGGTTTTTATAAAAAATTTGGACAAGATACAAAAAAGTGTGAAATAGTGAGCTCTAGAGGTGCTGGTAGGTGGATTTTATTAGCTTTAGACACAGCCAGGCTAGCCAGGCTAGCCATTTCCCCCCGTTTCCAGTCTTTATGACAAGCTATAGCTAACCGACTGCTGGCAGTAGCTTCATATTTACAGACAGATACATATCACTGTCAACTGTTGCTTTAACATCCATGTGAAGTTTTGGTTTTAAAGGGCCGATCCACTGAGCTGTTGGCTATAATGGCTTCAGTGCTTGTTAAAGTTAGTAAAAAAAATATATATATATCCCTGCTGATGTCATCAGGGTAATCTCAGCTAGGGTTTGAGATTTCAGATTTTAAACAGAAAGCCTGTGTTACAACCTGGAGGTGAGGGGGATTAAAAGAAGTGGGCATTTAGCAGGCTGAGGGTCTAATGGAACACATTATTGAGTTGCATGTAGTATAAGGACTGAAAGTTGGGACATCTTGGCCGTCTGCTGCTTTGATTTTGAGACCTTTTTAAAAAATCTGTTTCTTGTGGGTCCCTCACCTTTATGGAAGAGCAATACTAAATAGCTGGAATACCCCTTTAACTCTAAAAGTATTTGAAGAAATAAGTCTATAAGAAACCCTGTTTGAAACACATTTTTGTAACCTACCAGAACAGAAAATTAAAAAAAAAAATTTAATAAATAAAACCAAATTACTACCCAACTCTGTGCATGTATGCATATATACACACATGCCTGCAACATGAACTCTTTCTCTGTTTCTCTGTTCTGTGGAAATGGAGATGGATGTTGTAATCAGTACCACTGCTCTCTCCAAACACTACAACACTTGCCTGATCCCTCTCTCATTCTTACTCACTCACTTACTCATCTCACTCAGTTACTCAACCAGTCACTGTTTCTGCCTCTCTGTCTTTTCTTACCCCCAGCTCCACCTTCTTGTGTTTCACTTAACAAGCCCCAAAGCAGAGCGGCAGAGGCGGTGGAGAAATGTTGAAATCTTGGGCCAGGTTTCAGAACTTATTCCCCGACTGCCTCCCTCCTCCCACCCTCTGTCCTCCACCACAGGCCCTGTCGCTCCTGCCAACACGCAGCTCTGAGCAGTGTTTCCAGCCAGTGTAATTTAACCACGTACACACACACTGCAGCTAATTAAGTTCTCGATGATACGACCATGCATGTAAAGACTAATTTGTGGTCATTTCATGTGTTGACAATACGCACAAAAGCACACACATGCTCATGTAAAAGAGGCACTCAAGCACACACACGACAGACGCGAGCCTTCTTCCTCCCCCCGCTGAAATAGCAGTGCTCTGAGTTCACCTTTTCCGGCCAAAACCGGCTGCACGTCTGGAACCTCACAGCCCAACAGGACTGACCAAAGCCTGGGGAGAGAGAGCACAGACCGTGGGCGTCCAGTGGAGAAGCGAGACAAAAACATTTTATACAAATTGTTCTCAACCATATAATGTCACGGACCAGGAGCTGACTGTTTTTCACCAAAACTGAACACAACAGCAGCTAATTTCACTGATTAGAAAATTCAGACATAAGAGAGTGAAGTAAGTAATGAAATCAGCTGTTAATATTTGCTGAAAATGAAAACTTGCAGACACCTGAGCATCTTATGACTAAGAGCTGCTGTGGATAAAGAGGAAAACTGAGAATGAGACCGTGCCACAATATTTCTGAGACGTTTCTCTTTTCCATAAACAAATTTAACTACTTCTGAGGATGGTCTGCCTCTTCCATCTCCTCCACTGCATTTCGTAAGATCTGTTGTATTGCTTTATGGCACTGGCTCTCAACCTGAGGGTCAAGACACCCACAATGGGCCTCGAGATGAATCTAAGAAGTTTCGAAATGGTTATCGGGTTAAGAAATAGGAAAATACTAAAGGCTGCCACACAAATTCTCTAACTTGTGAAATACTGTATAGTTTTACATCTTCAACCTCTAAAAAATTGCAAATTAAACAATCTTTGATTTAACTGCCCACAACTAGACATGTAACACGTAATCAAGGGATTATGAGATTATGAGGGATTGCTTTGGGGTCACAAGTAATATTTATAATCATAATTACTACTATATATAATTATAGTAATATAAGAGACTGCTTTTCTTCTAGGGAGTGAGGGTTTTAATTTCTTGTAGTGACAGATGGTGGGATGGATGTGAGGCCAGAGGAAAAATTCTTTATTCCACTTCAGTGGATGAACATAGTCAAATGTAAACATCATCAAGGAAGGAGATGGGAAGGGAAAGCATCATCTGTGTGACAGAAAACAATATGATTTATGAAAAACTTGGTTTTAATTTAAGGAAACACTTAACAATACCACTTGTGTCAGATAAAATCAACTACTTGTCCTCAGAGTGGCCTTTTAATGTGCTACTTGAGGCATGACATTTGTTTACATACCATGATGATGATGATTCCAACTTCAATTTCAACATTTCCACATTGTGTGTGATGCAACAATACAACAATAGAAACTGATGAAACGGGTTTGTCCTGCAATGCAATAACACTAATAACACAAATGCCAACTAGAGCCAAGAAAACGCAAACTTCTCCCCGTCAAGGTGTTCCGTAATTCACTGCTTATTTCATCCATTTGGAAAAGACTAGTAGGCACTTGGTTGCCCATTTCCACATCATCAGTACCACATTCATTACTCTTTGGGTTTTTAGTGCTTTCACTTGACTTTCCACAGCCGTAAAAAGTAGCCACAAGGAGGAAAGAGTAGGGAGTTAGAGAAAAAGCATTGCTCTCTGGTCATTGCTCTGATTTTTCTGTTCTGAAATTGTTGTTTTTTAAAATGTCTCCATTTTATAAGAGAGAGAAATTACATCATCCTGGTGGGACAAAAAGAGACATTGCAGTAGAAGAAAAAGTGTCTATAGTGCTGGTGGTGGTGAAAAAAGGAGGGAGAAAAAGGTGATGATAGGGAGAATAAGAAGAATATGAATATAAAGGATAAAGATCAAGTCTAATTGACCATTTAAAGTTGTGCCTCAATATTTTTACATTAACAGTGGATCAAATATGTAATGTGAAAGGGATCGCTCATAGTGACAAACCTAGCCGGAAATTAAGCAGTTCCTCAGCTCTATGAGGTGTTTTTAGCATCTTTCGGCTATTTGTTTGGCTTTTGCAGCAGGACTTTACTGTTTTGGTAAAGAGCTGAGAGTGAATATTGGAATTACTGTTTGCAAATACCATATCAACTTTAGAAAGTAATAATATGTCAGTGTTGTGTTTACAGCCTGTTGTGCTGCCCCCAAGAAGCCAAGAGATGCATTAATGCAGGATTAACTGCCAAACTCTCCATTCTCTCAACAGCTACGATCAGTTTGCCCTTAAAATGCACTTAAACATACTGGTCTAGTGGAGCAGCTCAGTGACTGACAGTAGTAAAGTAGCTCCCAGGTGTAATACTGTATGTGTAACTGTAAATGTGAATGTCGCAAAGAAAGACAGCATCTGTGTTCAGTCAGCTTGAACTAAATAGCCTGCTGTCTCGCTCATCCTACCCCTCTGACACGACCACCTCTGGACCCCCAGTCCAATTGTGTTTACACTGTGGTGTCAACATCTGTGTACATTTCACTTAAACAAACGCTGTGCCGAGTGCTCCGCAGAGCCAAGATGAAGGCAGGCGTCTGCTGTAAAAGTGACAGGAGAGGAGAGAGAGAGCAGGACCCTCTTAACCTCAACTCATACTGCTTCTATGGACACTTCCATACTCTCTCACACACACACACACACACACACACACACAAATACACTCTGATCACGTCAACAGTGGGAAGCCTGCAAGCTTGGAACGCTCACACCCTCCATTTGCACCAGTGACATTTAGATTGGTCTAGAGGATGAAACCAACACACATATACACAATGCCCACACAGGCATGCACACACTGAACGGTAAACAATAAAACCACAAGTGCTTGGAGTGTTTATGTTTTCTGTGCCGTAGTTACTAAAGAGGCCATAGTGGACTGGTAGTCACACCACAGTCTAAACATTATGGTCACGGAAGGCAGACGAGGATGCCCGCTCCGTCATTATGCCTCCAGGATGCCTTGGAACTGATATTGTTTTAAACCTTACTGACATTCTTTACTGTAAGTGTTGTATAGCAAAGAGAGGTAGGTAAGTAAGCCAATTCCCAAGTTTAAAAATACTGTATATTTATACAGTGTAACAAGTATGTTTAAAAAGTACATTTACTTTTTTTTTTTAAGTATTCACACTCAAGTAAAGTTGTATTAAATATAAACTTAAAGGACCAGTGTGTAGGATTTAGGGGGATCTATTGGCAGAAATGGAATATAAGAGTCATAATTATGTTTTCATAAGTTTATAATCCCATGAAACTAAGAATTGTGTTTTCGTTATCTTAGAATGAGCCCTTTATATCTACGTGGGGAGCAGGTCCTCGTCCTCGGAGCCCGCCATGTTGCACCGCCATGTTTCTACAGTAGCCCAGAACAGACAAACCAAACACTGGCTCGAGAGTTTCATGGCCATTGTAGGTTCTCCTACATGCTTGGAAGGGGAGGGGTATTCAGTTGGTTGTAGTCTGCAACCTCACCAGTAGATGTCACTAAATCCTACACACTGGTCTTTTAAGGTGGATTTACTATACAAAAACATTACAAAAGTTAGGATATATCTCCAGTAAATATAGTTTCATTTAATGATAAAACTGAAATCACTGGCGCCCCTCAAAGTGACTGATGTGTGTTGGTGGGTTCAGTTTTTTCCAGTAACTGGGAACGTGATGTACGACTGTTCAGGACATAGCAAGTCCGAGGTGAAAAGTCATTTGTAGGGTTACAAGGTTGTTCAAGGCCTCACTTCCCTGTACAACTAGCGTAGTTCCCAGGGATGCTGTGTTTATTCAAAGTGACCCAAAATGTAACTTTGGTGAAGAAAAAATAACTTAAATTCAAAACATCAACACAACCTTTTTTTTCCCCAGGCAGCACAGTAGTGTGGTGAGACAGTATCAAGAAGAGGAGCAGGAGATGGACCCAAAAGCAGGACGCAGGAGCAGCAGGAACTGAAGAATAACTCTAACTAAACTGAACAGAACTGATCAACACAGAGCAGAGTGAAGAAAGGATCCAACAAAGACTGAACTGAAAACAGGACTTAAATAATGACAGAACTAATGAGGGAATAGGGAACAGGTGACTCGGTAGAGGACTGGCAAGGAGTTGATTGGCTGGGGAAACCTCTGGGAAAACAGGGCAGGGCTAACGAAGCTGATGCAGGGCAGGCGTGGAGGGAAAAGCAGCACAGTGACACAGGAGAAAACACGCAGAGCAAACAGAAAACCAAAAGCCCAGAAAACACAATGAGACAGATAATGGTGCTTGCAGTGATACATGTGTAGCAAGGCTGTAAGCACGGTCAGAGCAGCCAAACATAAGCATTCACACTCCCCTGCACTTCTCCGAAAAACAAAAACAGACCGAAGCCAAATAACAAAAGCAAAAACACTTGTGTGTATAGTAACCTGCAACTTTCAGTGCACAACTAGTTCACATCATGTAGAAACTTCTTAACTTGTCCCCTTAGTGCCAGAAAACTGTGGAAGAAAAGTCTGAGGGCATCTGGTGGACTGGTGGATAATAGCAACTGAGAACATAGAGCCATGACAGACAGACAATAATCATTCAACTAATACAAGTCTCCATTCCAGCCAATATCTGCATACTGAAGTGTCTGTGAGTAACTACAGACACTTTTCTGTAGGCAAACTGTACCTCTAATCTCCTGGTGGCCAACAAAAAAGAAGACAATTAATCTACAGGAATCAATAAAATACAAACTCTTATAGGTACCTAATTAATTGGAGAAACAGGAATGAATTGTGAGCACAAGAGGACATTTGGTCACATTACAAGCTAGAAGATGGACAATTCTCTAAACTGTGTTGACAAGTTTTGTGGCCCTGCAACTTAAACATTTATACATGTCTGACCGCCAAATAACAGAGTTCAGATACCAAAATGAGAAACTAAGAGGACCGTATTTTTACTGGGCATTCTGACACATTTGTTTTAAATAATCCATTCAGAATAACACAAAGTGACTCTATTTCCATTCCAAGTAATTATAGACCCTCGTCTCTCTCTGTTCCTGTAATTAAAGACAAAACAGGGGCAAAATGAGGAAGATTCCCATCCGTTCTGAATGCGTGGCCGCAAACCGTTGGTTAGACTGGCACATTCATTATGAGTCCAGTAATTATCACTAGAAAATGGAGGGAAGCCCAAAACACAATGATGGAGTTACTAAAATAGATAGAAACGTCTTTCTTTTCTCGAAAAACATGATAAATTTTTGGGGGGTGAGAGAGTTTTTTTTTCCAGCACCAATTCTGTTTTTGAGAATTCGCAGGCTTCACATTAATATCCAAATCCAAGCTCAAGACTTACCCAAGAGTGCATCTTTTTACTCAGTCATTTTCTTTGGCCAAAGTTTTCCAGGCTCTCAATGGAGTTCAGCCAACAATCTGTTGGTCAAATGAAACTTTCTTTAGGGTATTTCTATGTCCACTAATTGATAGACCCTTCAGATGACATTTAGCTATGAGTTATAGTTGACATGAGAAAGGCACAGATGCACCTGGATGACAATCATCAGCTGGAGAAAATAATTAATAATTAATTAATAATCAGTGTTGGGCAGTAATGCGTTACTTGATAACAATAATGGGACTAGTTTTTTAGGAACAACTAGACGGATAACAACCTATAATTCAGCAATTGCATCACAGTTACTATTTCCAATAACATACTGTTACCTCAGCAATTTGGGGGTTGACTTGTTTGATGTCTTTATGAGATTTTGATGAAGGGTTAATATCAGTTTGGTCTTTTTGCGCTCAGTCTATAGACTGGCCCGAGACATATTAGCTTGTAGTGGGTGGGAGGTTAGCCTGTAAGCCTGAGAAGAAATGTCTCATTTTACCTATACATGTTGTGTCTATTTAGCTGGCTTGCTATCGATGGTCACAGGTAAGTGTCTTGTTTTCTATTTCTACATGTGTTAAATACAGAAGATTTGATGTGTTGTGTGGAGGATTTGGAGTTGTTTAAAGGCACCTTTGTTAGAGTTAGAAAGAGTAATGAAAGTAATGAGTAATGTAACTTAATTAATCTTAAATAAAACAAGTTAATTTTAATGTTGAGTTATTACTAAAGTAGTGTAATTTTTAAATGAGTAATTGACATTTTTCAGGCAACTGTAACTGCACTGACAGTAATAACCTGATGGCTCATTTAACTGTCTTTCCGCCTCAGTGAAAAGCAGAGAGGATGAAACAAAAAGGCATTTTGTCATTAATATCTGTGTCCCAGAGCACTAAAATACAGAACAAATGGTAATAGGTTTTTCTGTCCACCCTGCCAAAGTTCCACAGTGTTAAAAACTCCCTTTGGTCACTTTTCATTCCAGTTCCCTGCTTTCAGTGACTGCGATGAGTTTCAAAAATGTCATAAAGACCAAGTTAAAATGGACAATTTCACCCTGTTCCCATCCTTCAGTCTGTTGAAGACATTTCCACGCACACATCTGTTGTACTGTCATGTCTTTCATTGCATTTGACAGCATCTTTGTGAATGGTGTTATTTTTTCTGTCTAAAAGTCTGAATGTGTCTGCTCAGCTTCAGTCAGACTTTCTCTGCAAACTGTTTTCCTTTTGTCCATTTTCTTTGTTTCTTTGAGCAATTTTTCTTCTTGGACTATCATTATATATAATTAGTTCTTAATTTAATGTCATAGTGAAATAAAGGTTGAATAATTATTTTAAAAACATACCAGTGGGATTGGACCAGAACCACACCTGCAGCATGGGAACAATCAGACGGGGTTGGGTTGCGTTCCTGACCCAACAGAACAGTTCTGGCTTGTCGCAGGGATGATAAATCAGACAGACCCCACCCAGCCAGTCAGCTTCGAAATTTTTTTGCACTGTGTCTTCCATTTTGTCTGACAGAGAGAGCTGCCAAAAGACATCTACGCCACTCTGTTTTGGAAATCTGTGATTACAGTGTCTATCTGCTAGAAGGAAGATATTTTTAATGCAGCCAGAGCAATAAAAAGAAAAAAAAATTAAAAAAAAAAAAGATTATCTTGTATTCTTGTTGCAGCATACTGACAGATTATAGAGTTTCATAGAGCATAAAAAAGACATTATATTGTAGTCATGGGAGATACTCAGTCCAGAGTGTGCATTATTTTTGAACAGTTGACATTGCATCATCATTTTTTCAACAAATCTACAAAGTTATACAAAGTTTCCATTTAAAAAGGGTACTTCCCTACAAAATGAATAAACAATACTTAAGTGGTTGACAAAAGAGTCTTATTTTAAGGTCCATTTAGCAGCTGTTCCGGTGCTTTTGATCACATCACATGATCTTTATCAGTAGATAATCTACTGCTAATACAACAACTACAACTATTATTTTATTTTAGCTGAAGTTAACATAAATGTCATTTTTAGAAACTTTATTCATGTGTGATTCAGTCAGTGACTCTGGGCCAGTTCATGACAAATGTCTGTATGGTAAATATGAAGCTGGAAGCTGGTCGATTAGCTTGCTTAGCATAAAAAAAACTAGAAACAGCAGGGAACTCTTGGCAAGAAAGTGAAGCGCATTTTCCAGATAGTCAAACTATTCCTTTATGTGAGCTACCAAGCAGAATAATTCACTACAACCTGTATGGTAATGTAAAGTAATGTGCTTCACAGATGCAAAATGTTATTAGTCTCATCATAGATTATGCTTTACATAGGGGCTCATTATGTGTTGCAAAATGACAACATTTTGTAGACAGTAGACACTACATTTCAGTCTGGATATACTTTTCCAGTGGTCTAAATCTACATCTATGTGGAGCAATGCTAAAATTTGAACTCCTCACCTTTTCACTCGGTCCTTCATTTTTAAACACACATACACACACATACAGTATGCACACACTCATCCTCTTAAATACCTCCATCCCACCTTCAAATAGCTGTCAGATTTACCACAAGTGGCGGCAGTTAGTAGCTGTGCTTGTTGCTGACCATGCTGCTAACACTGTGTGATTTATAGCGGGGGTTGTTTGCCGCGAGGCCGACAAAACCCACAGAGGAGACTGGCTGGGGGACCGAGTGGGTGGGAGAGACGGCAGGGGAGATTTCCTTTACTGAATGATTAGTGTGTGCAGTGCAGTGTGGTCAGTTTATCTCAAGGACAGTAAGCCAGACACATACAGAGGTACAAATAGGATCATCAATGTACATGGGTATGCATTTAAATAAGCAAATACCTAATAAATCCACATGTAACTTTGCACATGTAAGTATACAGAACTTTAAAACCTCCCTTTTGGTTCCAGAATGAAATATCTCAACATCTATCTGATGGATTGCCATGAAATTTATACAGACATTCATGGTCCCCAGAGGATAAATCCTACTGACTTTGGTGATGCTTGGATGACTACAGTAGCAGAGCCAGCTGGTCATATTGTTCAATTTTCTTGTGAAATATTTCAACATCTACTGCTGAGGATTGATTGCCATTAAATTTAGCACAAACACTCATCATTCTCAGTGGATGAAGCCTGCTGACTTTGGCAGTCCCTTGATTTTTCCTCTAACGTCATCATGAGGTTGACATTTGAGGTTTTGTGTGAAAGGTCTCAACAACTATTAGATGTATTGACATTAAATTTTGGTACACACATTCATGTCCTCCTCAAGATGAATTGTATCCACTTTGGTGAACCCTTTAACTTTTCTTCTAGCGCCATCGCCAGGTCAAAACTTTATTTTTCCAATAATTTAGTTTATTACCAAAACAGTGACATTACCATCAGCCTCGGTTTTGTGTTTAGTGCTAAATACAAATGTTAGCATGCTAACACGCTAAACTAAGATGGTAAACATGGTCAACATCCTACCTGCTAAACATCAGCCTGTTAGCATTGTCAATGTGAGCATGTTAGCATGCTGATGTTAGCATTTAGCTCAAAGCTGTGTCTATAGCTTCACAGAGCCACTTGATTGGCTGTAGACTTACAGTAGTCTTGTTTATTATAATGTATCATTACAGGATTATATTTTAGGTTATTATTTTAATTAATTTACTACAAAGTGCCTGCTGTATAGGCACTTTCCATCACAACTGACGTGAGATTTTTGCAAACCGTGCTATTGTGTTTTAAAAATTTGAATGTATTTGGCGCCTGTTCCAAGCATCCGATGATTTCCATTCATATATACATAGTATGAACATCTATTAGCAGGCTTTTAAAACTTGCTTGAATTGAGTAATCCATCACAGCAAACAACATTTTTTTTGTAGTGCAGATTTTCAACCTAATCTGCACTGCAATGATAAATTAAAATGTTCACTGTGATGAATTATGCAACTTGAGCAAGTTTCTTGAGTATGTTAATTGAAATTCAAACATTAGAGAAATTCTTGGAAACCAGTGGTTGCCTGGATAGGTGGAATAAATGATGAATGTATACTGTAGCATGCATTTGAAAATAGTCAACGAAAATGTAAAGTTTATATAATTTGTAGTCGTATAGCTCAAACTTGCTCACACACTGGTATAATCACTTCAGTAACAAAAACGGTTACATCACTTTTTGTATTTAGAATAAATTACAGGTATAAAACTGGATGTAATGAACATCACACGCAGCTGCCCCAGACCAGTTGCAAATAATGTCAGCACATTTTGTTTTTGGTTAAACTGATGGTTGCCCAGAGGTTGTTTGCTTAAAGGGCCACTGGTTTTATATAATAATCATCCAACCACTGGAACCCATGATTTCACCCTGATATTTCTTCTCCTATAGCAGAACTATAAATCAACCAAGAACCTCAAAATATTTTTGAGGCAAGCAAATTGGTAGCTAGGCTGAAGGCGAGCAAGCTATAGTCAGCGTTACAAATCTAAGGGAAATGTCTGAAAAACATTACCAGGCATCTGCTTGTGTGCTATATATCATTGAAGTTTCTGTAGTTGGGTGAGAGCGGGAGGACTGGGGCCAGGCCAAAACATCAGCCCAGGCTGCCTGGATTGATATGGAGAGACCATATGGAAAACATTTGGCAATCTGGCAATCTGGTAATCTGATACGAAATCTGGGGTCAGTCTTTTAATAGTCGGTGAGGCAAAGAACATCTCCTTGACCCCTTGAGATGGACATAAATATACATATGTGCACACACTCATACACACACACACACACACACACACACACTGCTGTTGGCCCACATGCATGTGGCAGTGATCTGGAACCCTAATTAGCTGAGAATGGGGGTGGAAGGACGGGGAGGGTGAAATTGGACGAGAGGTTTCTCTGATTGAGGGGAAATGGGAAACAGGCTGGAACCAATGTTAGCCATCAGCCTCAAACACACACACTCGTACACACACACACACACACTCTCCCAGTGAATGATGTTTACTGGATCAGTAATGAAATATCTCTGAGTTGGCCCACTGCTTGGTGCAGATCCATCCCCTGTGATTATGGCCTCCAGTCCCTGGATGCCAATATCCGTTGGTCCGAAAAAATGTGAGTTTGGAGGCTGTGATTACAGAATGAATCACTGACTAATCTGATTTGGATTACTCACTCTTGCCTTTCTATTTGTGCTGTGCAGTCTCAAAGCACTCAGAGGACTAAGATAATAAGCCAGATTCTAAAGCTTTTATAGAATATAGGTGCTGACACTTTTATCTAGATAAATTACAACAAATAAGGAGGTAGAGGTCAGACCAAGAGGCAGCCCTGTGGTTTGGTAGATGAATATAACCCTGATGTAAGCAAGCATCTGTCTTACTGAAGTGTCCTTAAGTATTTCAGTGAAGACTACCAGCTCCAGGGATGCTGTTCTGCAGCCTTTTTTTAAAAAATAAAATTGGATCTGAAATATATAGCATACTGTGTAGCTCAACAAATAATAATAACATAGAACCATCAAAAAACAGGCCACTATAAAATACTAAAGTCAGTATTGAGAAGACAATGGTTGCATTTGGAATAAAAGACAATAATACATCACATGGCTGTAGGGATTAACCCTAAAGGAGCATTTTGAGATTTTGAGAAATATGTTTGTCTTGCTGAGAGTTAGATGAGAAGATCGATACCACTCTCATGTCTGTACCTACAAGTACAGTAAATATAAGGCTACAGCCAGCAGCTGGTTAGTTTAGCTTATCAAGACTGGAAGCAGGGGGAAACATTTGCCAAGCTCTGCCCAAAACTTCCACCTGAAACTCACTAATCAACACATTCTATCTAATTTGTCTAATTTGCAGGAAAAAACAAAGAGTAAAAACAACACGTTGTGCTTTTACAGTGGTTGTAATGACTTCCTGGCGTCTCTGTTGTTGCTTGGCAACCTCATAGTGATGACAGGACTCAAGGAAGTTTTCAGCACTAGATTATTTATTAATATTTCTTTAAGGGTACGATATGCTTCGAATGATGCTTGTGCAAAGTTTCTTCCAAGCTTGTCCAAAGCCAACACCTGAAGTTTGAGCGAAAACCCTGCTGTTACAGAGAGGAGCGAGATGTGATAAACAAAACAAATATTTGATAAAGACTAAGACCACTTCCAAGTCCACATGTCAGTTATTTGTGAATGTGGGTTGCCTCTCTCTCTGGTCATGGATTGTGCAGCTGGATGGAAGCACAACACTGTCAGGAGCTCGCACCTGCACGGCTAAGAGATACAATCCTCCTGACTTGTGTATGTGATCTGTACATCCACATAAAACTGCTGAGCTTTCAAAGTTCCTGTGTGTTTCTAATTTGAGGGTGATTAAATGGTTAACAGGATTATTTGCCCCAATTCCTTCCAAGGATGGAAAGCTTTAGGCCCCATCTGTAACTTCAAGTGTCCTCCTCAAGACTCAGTGAGCCCACTGGGAACAAAGCAAACAAATCCCAGGCTTTGTGCACTTCACATAAAACAAACCCCTTTTCCCCAGTGGACCAGACCAGCATCACCAGTGTATAATCCTGGTAAACCAGGCTCAGGATGGGTTGCTTCCAGGCATAGAGGGCACTAAATCTCACACACTGTCACCAGCTGTGATACATTCATGCTCTCTGAGGCAGACAGTGTTTCCTCACAAAGAGGAAACTATAATGTGCACTCAAAGTTTCAGTCAATCACTGGCTTTTTGTTCACATTTTTAAGCTGAAAATATAATTACCCATCGCAACAAAAAAGCACCCTACAGCACCAATTACCCTCCTCACTCTGCTTTTGACCTTTTTGTGCTGCCCTGTGAGAATGTGAGTACTGTAAAGCTAAAGGGAAAACTCTATTATCACTCCCCATGATGCCTTCTTACTTTTCCCAGTTACTCACAGCAACCAGCTGTCAGTCACACATGATTGGCAGACAAACACTTTTATCTGTTTGTATAGCTGAAGGTCTATATAGCTTTCTGCCTTTATGGCTAGATAAGGTCAAATAATGTCTTTGAGTTGGTAGTTCTGTCCAACATTTAATTGCCTTATATTGACTTTGGTTAAAGTCTGCCTGTCTGGGAGAAAATCTGTCACTTAATAATGTTGTAAAGGTCTTTGTTGCCTGTCAGTTCCCACCCAACATTTACCATAATGCATTGCTTCCCATTTGCATATTTCTTTGCTGAATGCAGGAACTTGTTTTTAGCTTGGCGCCAGTCTTTGACACTGTTCAATTTGGTTGTGAAAGGGTTTCATTTGGCATTCATAAGCCCAAAAAAGCCCAAAGAATATGTAAACTTTTAAGAGGAACATGTACTCAATTAAAGGAAACTAAAGGTGAAGGACAAGGAAATAATACAAATTTGGGTTACAGTGTTATTCCACGACAACTGCTTTATAAAGAGCTCCGAGCACCACTCAAAATTCACACAACAGAATATCTAGCTTGTGTGAGCAATTGGAAGTTTGTTTTCTATTATTTCTTGTAAAAAATAACTTAATATATGCAAAAAGTTGTAACTGAATATATCACTGATTTAAACCATGGTCTGGATGAATACTCGATTCTGATAGGCTGCAGGGTCTCCATTCATTTCTGATCATGGACACTTACTAAGTAGTTCCAGCGAAACTGTCTGTTCACCATTAATGCACTGGCTAAAATAAGTCAAAGCCTGTTTACAATTATAATCTCCTGTTTGGAGAATAAGAAGAAAGAGAAATTGAAAAGAAAAGGGAGAAACAGCACAAGGAGTTAACACCGGGAGAATTAAATCAAATAGAAGATAAAAAAGACGAGATCAACACAAAAAAACAACAACAAAATGGGCAGTTAATACCTTCAGTACCTCCTCTGAACACCACAGGATGGCGACTGTAACACACAAGCTGCCTCTCTGAATTTACTGATACTTTGAAGCGATCATCTCACATCCTATTCGCTGTTCAACTTGCTACTTCAGGCTGCAGCCGACAGTACATATGGCATCATTTGTTTGTGAAAATCTTAATATTGATAGTGTCAAATTATATTTACTATTTATCAACTGTATGTAATGTTACTGACTTTGAATCTTGCTAGCATAATGTTAGCTTTCTGGCTCATAGCTGAGCCAAAGGGTTAAACTGAGTCGAGTCGTGCCAAGTCGTATCTAAGGTTTGTCCTATTTACTGGATTAGTGAACAACGTTTTCATTGCATAAGAACCTTATGGGATGGTAATGATTCTTCCAGGTATTAGTCAAACCCTCAGGTGTTACCAGGAGTTATGGCTTGTGAAAAATGTTAGTTAATTTTTTTTTTTGGCAAGTGTTATAAGTGGTATAATGCCCTTCGAGGTGTCCATAATCAGGAATTATTTGTATGATGGGGAGGACAGAACCTGTTTATAGTTTATAATCCCTTACGTAATTATAAACTATACCGTTTTATGTTATTACAATGAACCTAAGAGATGTGAAGATTATAGAATATTTAACTCAAGCACACAGGAGGAATGAATGTCTTCCATTCTTCTACTTTAATACATAACATATGGAAGTTGCTATCAAAACGCAGTATCAACCTAAAAATCTTAATAGCTAACAGGCAGTAAAGGGTGTGGAAAATGTAAGCAGTCCAAGAAAGTCTGGATGGGTGGACAATGGACATATTTGAGTTGCTTTAATAAAATTCAAGAAAGCTTTTGATTTTGTAAACCACAGTCTTCTCAGTTTCAGGCTAAAACCTGGTGTTGTTACAAAAAATCTATTGCCTAATGCTCTGAAAGCTCTTTGCCAAGTCTCAGTGTTGTGTGTTGAGGTTGTTCACCATACAACACAAAGTGATACACTTGCAGAATAAAACTAGTATGTGTGTTGTGGATGTGCATTAAATGGCCCCAGTTAGGTGCAATCTGCAACCTCACTGCTAGATGCCACTAAATTTTATACACTGGTCCTTTAAGTTCCAGAGGCAGGTAGAAAATGCCACCTGTCCCTGTTACATTTTATATTCTACTGTCCATTTTTTACATGATCATGGAGTAAAACATTTTCTAACGTTTGTAGAATAATCTAATGTCTTTTACATGACCAGCGACTGCAGGCGTCGAAACTTATTTCACTTAATTGAGTTTTAAAGGCACATAAAAGTTGTATTTTTTATTCATTTTTGGTGTGCTACATATGACATGTTTTGATATTATGGATATTATTATTGAAAGTTATGGATATACTGTATTTACTGTCTCTTTTTGCAAGTGGTGTCTTCTGGGCATGTTTTGATGAAGACATTTGGATAAAAGGCCTCATAAACACATGTAGTATATGTGCTTAGCAGACACTTAAGAAATATAACTCATCGCTTTATTTTCACAATCTTACTTTAAATATGCAACAGCCTTTCATTGTAAAATCCTTTGCTCTCCTCCTTCTTTCTTTCCTTTTCCTGCACCCACAGGAGGATGAATAAAGGGGAACATCAGTTCTGGCCGCCCCTACAAACCAAGCAGTTTTCACCCTCAAAGTATTTAGAGGGTGGAGAAGGATGGAATACAGGAACCCACTCATCATGACATAATGAGTGAGCAAGGGAGATTTACAAACATATGATGATATCATAATGACTGGGAATGGTGGAGATTTATAGCATCCTAGAAAGGGAAGAAGGAAGCCTTAGGCTGCCTCACACGAACTTTACGTTGAAGATGTCATCAAGACTCCTGAAATGTTTTTTAAAAAGCATTACTTAACAAGTTTTTTTTTTTTTTTTAAGGGATACTCAGCTTCCCATCTCCGCTATCTGTCAGCTACTGGTTAGGTGTCTCCATGCAGGGTTTCCATTGCCTGCAGTAGTGGAGCAGAGGAAAAGTTGCTCATTTAGTTTCGTTTTCAAGATTTTTCCAGACAAGCCAAAGCTTTTGCCTTTTTTGGTCATAAGCTGCCCCCACATGGAATACCTGTTATCCATGGATAGTTTGTCTAGAGTGCGATGTTGATTAGATCTCACTTTGCAAGTAGAAAGTGCCCACTTCCAAACATCAGTATATACCAGCATGTAATCATAAAGAACTGGACTTGAAATTGTGGGATCTGCTGCCTGTTGCAAGTCTTGTATGGCCCAGTCATTCCATGATTTGTGGGCACTTGTTACCCCTGAACAATGTACAATACATTGTACATTATAGTGTTTAATGTGTCTATCCTGGCACCAGTGCAACAAAGAGAAACCATTGTGCACTTACTTGGCAAATTAAATGATTTTTATGTCACTAAGAAACCTGTTTCACTCACTTCAGTGGTTTTACATAAAGTCCGTAAAGTCTTAGTGGCAAGTACAATACAAGTCCAGCAAAGGAAGATACTGTATCTAGTTATGAAAACATGCTTTTGTCTTATTCATGACATTTGTGTTCAGAAATTTTGGGAGGATGGAGCAAATGAGTAAACTGATAAAAAGTAAATGTATGAGGCTGTGAGATTCGTGAGAAATGTCTTCAAACATCTCGTTTCTCCCGAGACAAACAACACTCTCTACATAAGAAGTTTTCAGATATACTTAGCCTTTTACACCAGTGTTATACTTAGAAACGCAATGCTTTGTGTTTTCTTTTTTGAGAAAGTACACAGTTGTAACTATATCCCTTTTTAGAATTTATGAACCACATGTTAAGAACAGAAAATATACTGTGGCGATGTATGTAAAAGCACAGCCACCAGCCCGTTCTTCATGTAACTGTGACTTCATATTAAATCATAGAACTCCCTTGGGAGGCACCGCAAGTTCTGTTTGTGAAGGTTGACCACTTTTGAGTCTCAGTAAAGCTGGAAAACCCCTGAAGTCTGAAGCGAATGCTCTCGATGACCCTCACAAAAGCTTCTGTTCAGACGCTGCGCGCGGTGATGAAGTGGGTGGTTGAACAGACAGCTGGAGTTTGAGTGTGTGTTAATGAAAGTTGTACAGTGTTGGACTGAACACAGGCAATTATGGCATTACTGACTCAGTACCACCACCTATTGTTGAGTTTCAGTATTACAATCTAAATAAGCTAAAAAAAAAAAAAAGCAGGGCTAATGAATAAATGAAAGCTTAAACAATAACTTTCAATTATGCTACATTTTATTTAAACATGTATGTGCAGTTTTGTTGCCACACACATACAGGTACAACCAATCATACGGAGTCCAGATGACAAATAGATGAGGGTTCACATCTAATACTTTCTTTCCAAGCTCTTTCCATCTCTTAGTAAGCTTTATGTGGAAAAAACCAAAACTTTACACATTTAAATTACTTTCTAAAACCTAGACAACTTTTTGTTACATACCCAATTATCATTTTATTTGCGCCTTTTATTCTTTTAGGCAAGGTGTTTGGTGCGGGTCATAACAGTGTCCTATTGTATGTAGTCGATGGTGGTACAATTTGAAGTTGACCTTGTCTGTACAGCACTTTGTGACTCAACGAGCAGTGCAGTTTCAAACAGTAAGCAGGGAGGAGAGTTAAACCACAATGGTCCTCAGTTAGTTACCATCTTGTTTCTCTCCCAGCAGTTCTTGAGTTTCTCGGCCCAGCACCTGTCTATGGTGAGGGGCCAGTGGGTGTGTGGGTGGACATGGCGTCTACATGGCCTGTTTGCCAACCGCAGCTTCAACAATGTGCGACTGTGTCAACACAAATACCACTCTGCCTCCCTCTTCCATCTCCTTGCTCAATTCCCAAAGCAGGAAGAGACAGCATGGAGGCCCAGTCAGTGGATCTTTTTTCTTCCTTTACCATGTTGTGTTTTTTTACCTGAAGGGGAAAGAAAACAGGTTAAAATAGAATAACGGAAGCTGTTTAGACTACGGAGTTATGACTACAAGTGTGCTATAAAAAGTTTAAAGCAACCCTGCAGATAATGACTTAGCGTACTATTTAAAGGACCAGTGTGTAAGATTTAGTGGCATCTAGCAGTGAGGTTGCAGATTGCAACCAACTGATAAGCCCTCCCCTTGCTCTCCCCTTCTAAACGTGTAGGAGAACCTACGGTATGTAGGTACGGTACGGGGCTACTGTAGAAACAGGGTGGTACAACATGGTGGGCTCCGTGGAAGAGGACCCACTCCCTATGTAGATATAAAGGGCTCATTCTAATCTACCGAAAACACAATGATTCTTAGTTTAATGGGATTATACACTAATTAAAACAAACAAGTCTGTTCCGCTAGATGCTGCTAAAGTCTACACACTGCCCCTTTAAGTTTATTCAGAAGATTATTTAATTCAAATATGTGTGTCAGGGAAGAAGTCAGTTTTTGTTACTGAAGCTCCCACCTGCAGCTTTAGTGTCAGCTAAACATTTTCTTTAGTTTAGAGAAGAAGCCTCCCTCTTCCTTCTGCTGCTGCTGCTGCTGCTGCTGTTTGTCTTGTCCCTCCTCTGAGCTGGTTGACTTGGCACCTGAAGTGCTGCTGCCCCCTCCTGGACACAAACACATACTGCATGCTCAACTACTGACACTGCTGCAGTGCAGAGACTGACTAACTGACAATCTGTGTCTATGTCTCTCTGCATACTAGGGTGGACTGATGTTTTGATTGAATGGTTGAATTAAAGTCTAACTGACTTGCAGAAGGTGTGACGCCATTGACAGACCCCTGAACGTCTGTCTCCTCTTCAGCATAACTTAGCATCAGAGAGCGCTGCCTTCGCGTCAACTTCCTGCAGGAACAAGAGACCAGAAATACAATGAAATGACCAAACAATGTACGATTGTTACCAGTTCACAGTGGTGATGCTCTCTACCATCTAACCTTTTTTTTTGTATAACTGCATCATTGCTACATGCAAGATTCTAGATATTTTGCAGATAATACAAATTTCCTCGCAATTTGCTATAAATTATTTTTCTATTTCTTCTCCATGATCTGTAATAAAAAAGAAATCAGGTTTCTGTGGATCTGAACAATGCTTGACTGAGCAATATGCTGTTGTAATGATTTTGTGAGGTAAAATAGCAAAATCTGCCATTAATTATATTATTGATGTAAGATACAAACACTGCTGTCAGACAATGTTTTGACTGCAAATAGTGTCATAAGCAGGTTGTCATACTAATTTAGTACAACTAGGTTTACCTAGCAGCCTGAACACACAATCATAACATGTCTGTATGGCTCTTACTTGGGCACTCTGATCTTGATGTGAACATAGTGATCTCCGTAGCTGTAGCTGTTCATTCTCCGAATGCCTTTCCCCTGCAGCCGGATCACCTGATCAGCTTGGCAACTGGAAGGAATCTGAAAACATAGATGATAAAGTTTATAACAGAAGAGACAGGAAATTGGTCCTCATTCAGGAGAGAGATGGAAGTTTCAGGTAAAATCACATCCACTAATCTATCTAAAAACAAATAATTTATAATTTTGAGGGGGAACTTGGGGAGTGATGCTGTATATTATTGTCCATAAGCTACAACCCTGTCATTTGCTCACCACTATACTGATGGTCTCGTAGAGGCCCTGTGTTGTGGCTGTGCCCCCCAGGATGGCTTGAGCCACAGAGATCAGCACGTCTGAGTGGATGTCTATCCCGCTTCGCCTGAACACTGGGCTACTCTGAACCTGTACAGAGACATTTCAAATGCAACACATCAAATACATTTATCATCAAACTCCAGTGCTACTCCAATACATTGATAGAATGGGAAATGTGCTCCTTCAATGCTTCAAACAAAACTCACCCTAAACGTAATGAGGATTTCCCTTTTTCCAACTGACATGCGTACTGTCTGACCATTTTCCACTCCTGTAAGAAAATATCACAAAATGTTTGCATTTGTTATCATATAAAATCTTCCAAATCAGAGTCAACAGCAGTCAAAGCAGGTTTACAGTCATTCACAGTTTAGCACAAGAATAAATATGCTGAAAATTCCCGAGGATCATTACGTTCAGCAGCAGCTGCTAAACACATTGGTGTTAAGTCATGCATAAAAACAGGTGTGGATTTGTGTCCATTTGCTCCACCTTTCACCTGTGAGATTACAGGATGGAAACCTACCAGCAGGTACGGGCACAGTGACCGTCTGCCTCTTCTTGGTCTGACCTGAACCTCGGCAGAGCGCGCAGGGCGTGGTTATGATGGAGCCTTTCCCCCCGCAGCGTCGACATGTGGTGCGCATCATGAAGGGACCCGTGTTGATCGATTCCTGCAGGGGGCGACGCAGACAATAAAATACTGCATAGTGGTGGACTAATAGCACAGTGTGGTAAAGTCCTGAGAGGAAATCCAACTAAAAGAAAAACTGAAGACACTCCTGAAGTTAAAGCGTTCTGAAGCTCACCATGCCAGTGCCGTTGCAGTAGTGACAGTGAGACACCTTGGTGCCAGGCTCACTTCCCTTGCCATCACACCTCGGACAGTTGTCATCAAGGTTTACAGTCAAATTCTTATTTGCGCCCTTTGCTGCCTCAGCAAACGTAAGCTCCATCACAAACTGTAGAAAGACAGAAAAAAAACTTCAGTGCAATTAAACTAAAATTCACGCTTGCTGAATTCCTACCTGTTAGTTACTAAATGTACTGTATGCTTTACAGAAACAACTTAAACAACTTAACAACATGTATATAACAAAAAATTAAACTAGATGCAAAATTACATCTTAAAGTTAAACATTGAAACATGTTGATGCTACAGTCTTGGGAGTTCTCACCTCAGGCCTTTGTTCAAACATACTGTTGACGTCTCCGAAGCCCATGCCTCCAGTAAAATCTCCAAAGATCTTCCTGAAGAGCTCCTCGGGATCTAAAGTGGCTCCTCCAGCTCTGTAGTACTGCTGCTGGCCTGCTTCAGCACGGTTTGGGTCGAAGCCAGCTGCTCCGTACGTATCATACTGTTTCCTCTTCACCTCATCACTCAGCACCTACACATCAAAACAAAAGGAATTAGGGGTTTATTGTGCAGGTCCAATGCACTTTTACATAGCTGAGGAGGGTATTCATAATATCCTTGACAGTATTATGTCATTTGTATTGTACCTCATAGGCTTCAGCCAGCTTGGCAAACTTCTCTTTGGCCTCTGGATCATCTGGGTTGGTGTCTGGATGGTACTTTTTTGCCAACTGTAGAGGGACAATAAAAGATGAATGAAGAGAGACCAAAAAGTTTCAAAAGTTGTCCAAACAAACTCCTAAGACTCAAGGTACTGAGCCTCATAATCCTGGAGATATTTTCACATCTTGCGCACCAACAATCTTTTTACCCACTTTCCATTTCTTTTCACACTTAATAATGAGAAACGTAACGTAACGAAAAGTAAAAAAAAGCGTAGGTGCGTGTACCGCTACGTCTCATTGAAAGTGTTTCTCTGACCTGGTAATATGACTTTTTGATGTCCTTCTGTGTGGCAGTGCGGGAGACACCCAAGATCTCATAGAAGTCTTGCTTGTTTGCAAATCTGCTGCTGGTGTGGAACGAGTGGAAGGTCACCCCTGCAGAGAAAAGGACACGAACAGGACATTTTGAAGAGTTACTTAACAGTTTCACCAATGATAATCCCTGAAATCACGTTTGTAGTTGAATGCGGTCAGAAGTGTCCTTTGTTGGACCTATACCCACACAGAGTCCTGGAATACACTTGTACATCCAAGGTGCTGACTGTACTCCTGTCAGCAAATACTGTATTAACCAATATAATACTCACAAAGCATGCTGTACCATACTGTATAACCTGTATGGCATCACCAGGGTGTATTCACAGCACATTAAAACAGATAAATTACTCAATCATTTACTTTACCACAGTTAAATACCACTCAGTTTAATACAGAAGTCCTAAAAGAAATTTGTCTTAAAATTGAAAACTAGCAAATTCAAACAAATATGCCAAGTACAAAGTACACACAGTGGAGAATGGCTCCATTTAGTGTTGTACACTAGATGTACTATGAGCACATCATCCTTAGCTTAAGCAGAAGAACCAAACCAGCAATGTAAAAATACTCCATTACAAGTAAAAGTCCTGCATGAAAAATTCTACTTAAGTAAAAGTACAAAAGTATTAGCAGCAAAATGTAGTTAAAGTATTGCAGTAAAAGTAGTGGTTTGGTCCCTCTGACTGATATATTATTATATATGACATCATACTGAAGCATCAGTGTGTAAGCAGCATGTTACTGTTGTAGCTGCTGGAGGTGGAGCTAGTTTGACCTACTTTATATACAGTTAGCTAATTTAGTCCAGTGGTTCCCAACCTAGGGGTCACCCCCCTCCGAAGGGTCACCACATAAATCTGAGGGGTTGTGAGATGATTAATGGGAGAGGAAATAAGAAAAAAAAGTTTTGATACACAAATCTGTTTTCAGTTTTCTCTAATCTTTGATTTTTGGTGAAATGTTGGATCATTTGAACATTTATTGAAATGAAACCATGTGAGAAGTTTAGAGGGAAAAATCACTATTTGGTGGAGCTGTTAACAACTCATAGACATCTGAAATGTGACCCCGACTACACACTGCTTTTTGTAAGATATCAAAAGCCAAAAAGGTTGGAAACCTCTGGTTTAAACTTTAACAATGTGTTGTATTTTAAAAGCTTGTTATATTATCCATTGTGTCAAATCTTCATCTGAAAAGTAACTAAAGCTGTCAAATAAATGTAGTGAAGTAGAAAGTACAATATTTCCCTCTGAAATGTAGTGGAGTGGAAGTATAAAGTAGCATCAAATGGAAATACTTCAGTAAAGTACAAGTACCTCAAAATTGTACTTAAGTAAATGTACTTAGTTACTTTCCACCACTGATGCTGACACAACAAGGTCAGTGTGTGCAGACTGTTACTGATGTAATCACACTGCAAAACACTAACAAGGAGCAGTTGCATCATAGTTTTACCAAGACTGGTTCGCTTTAGCAGCTTTATTAGCTGGCTGTACCCTCTAACGTCAACACTACACACCACAAAGCCTGGACTGCGCTCTGGACATTTAAACAGACTGCTGGCGTAACAGAAAATGATTGTGTACCGCTGATATGACAAACTCTGGAGCTGTATGCTAACTGTTAGCTACCTCACCTGTCAGTCCTCTCAATGTCACGCCATGTCCGTGTCTGCAGGAGCTCGGGTTAACCCCTATCCCTCCCCGGTGAGTCTGCGATATCGTCGCTTGACAAACTCCTGCATGTCTGACGGAGACAACTAGAAAACGACCGTGACGGTAGCCAGAAGAAACCGATGCTAACCAGCGTGTAGTAAACCGGCCAGCGGAGGACGCCATTTTTCACGTCACTACTGGTGTCAGGTGGGCAACCGCGGTCTGCGCATGTGCGACTTATACAATGGACCAATCAAAAGTAGTAGACGGCAAATAAAAAAGGTAAATAAATGTGTATATTTAGTTATTATAGTACTGTACTAAGTATAATTATGAGGTACTTGTACTTGACTAAAGTATTCCCACTACTTTTACATCTCAGAGGGAAATAAAAACTTTTTACCAGCTCTGTCAAATAAAGTAGTAAACAGCAGTGGTAAAATGTGTTTATTAAGCTATTTAAGTAAGTATAATTATGAGGTACTTGTATTTAAGTATTCTCATGCTGCTTTATACTAGTTTTTACTGCTCTGTCAAATGTATATATAATACATTTGACATATTATACATATACATATAATATGTAAGAATTATAGGTAATAATTTTAGTTTAAAATAAATAGAATAATAAAATAAGACCTTCTCCAACTTTCTTGGTTGCCTATAACAGCCTGTGGACTGTTTTTTATGTAAAGGACTCGGGACGGTTTTGCCAGGGAACGTGCCTTGCCTCTCTCCCGTCCTCCTACAGCGCCAACAGGTTGCAACGCTAGCTAACGTTAGCTTAGAAATGGAGTCCACTAATGTCCAACCCCGAGCTGGTTTTCTTCCTATTGGACAGGTAAGCTAACATTACTGCGAAGCATGTGAAACATATTGTTATATTGTGGTTTTAGCTGGCTAATGTTAGTGCCGCTGCTTGCTCACATTGATGGAGTGTGTGTGTGTGTGTTCAGAGGGAAATATACTTTTTACTGCTCTGTCAAATAAAGTAGTGCAGTAAAAAGTACAATATTTCTCTAGTTACAAGTTACTTTGTAAATGAAAAGTTCTGAACACCTGCACAGGTGTTTTCAATTACTCTGACCAATTAGACCTCTAGTTATAGGTTTAAATTTGGTGGATCTAAACTGGGAATTGGATGATGTCACCAAACTCTACAGCTGTACTCCAAAACCAACCAACACACTACAGTTTGTGCAGTTTGGGCAGGGTTTCCACTCCATTTGAATTTGCACCAAAATGACACATGCCTGTTTGTGTCAAAGTGTTTCCCTCTCATTAAAACTGTTTCCTGTAGCACCTACAGTACTGTATCTCTGCGGTTGAGGTTCGGGCTCAGGTTAAGTTATGGTTAGGTGTGATAGATAACTAATAACTGGTTGGGTTTAGAGTTAGTTTGGGGTCAGGTTAAACATCACAGAAGATAATTGGTTGGGGTTAGAGATAAGTTGGGTTCAGGTAAAGGTAAGGGGAAACATATCGGCAGGGAAACAGTCTTCGAGGGGAAACGTTAGCTCAAATTGACTCCTGTACAGCATGTAAGCAAACCTAGGCCTATATACACTGGAAAAGATACAAACTAAAAAACATAGTTCACATGGCTTATAGCAGATGAATCCAAGTGGAAAAGATAATATAGTGTTTTTGCCAACACTTAGAAGCTGTAAAAAGATGAAATTAACATTCATCGGAGCATCTCCACCGCCTGCTGCTGTTTATCATTGTCATCTGATAGAGATTCAACCTAAGGCCTTGTGTGCTGCAGCTGCAGCTGAGCACAGCCACTATGTTGGCTACTAACAAGAATGATAAAAGTGCAAGTTGTCCTGCAACAAGAGGTACAACAAAACCAACAGCAGCAGACGTTTCTCTGCCTTGACAAATGCTGGTTATACTAATCAGTAATATATAATATATATATAATCTATGGGTGCCTTTTAAAACACTCAAGGACACCTTACGAACACAATTAAAACAAGCAGCAATGTATCAAGACATCATAAAATCAAACAAAGCAGTGATATACAGTAATAAGTTAATACAATAGATATATTGTATTAGGTATAAAATCATCATCAGTGCAAAACTCAACGTGGGTGTAACCTTTAGAGTCAGGATCAGACCAAATATGCCAGTTTGAAAAGGTGCGTTTTGAGACGGGATCTGAAGGTGGAGAGAGAGTCAATATTGTGAATGTCATGTGGGAGAGAGCATAGTAATGAAGAGTAAAATGTTGTTTCTCACCATTTCATAAAATGTAGATACAGAAATAACTTGCAGACATATTTGTGCAATTTGAGATCGAGTCTGATCTGTATGAAATTTATTTGAACAAAATTTTATTTGATTTAAAGGACCAAAATACAATTGTAGACTACTGCTGCTATAAAGACTATTGTTTAAAAGTCCATTACTATTGCGCCATACAGTAGATGGCGCCACGGAGCTGTGAATGACAGTCAGACACTGCAGTTTAATGCACTAACTAGATCTAATTCTGAAATTTACTTGCATTCACAAGTGCTTATACAGTAGATGATGGTAATGTTATTTTTATTAATCTGTAAAAAATAATAATAAAGACATATTTCAGGGGTTAACTGGTTCCCTGAAGCAGCAGCAGCCAGACAGACTCTAATCTAATCTCAAGATTTAGACGGGACATTGACCTTTGTGTCTTCGGGTGAGGATTCAAAGGTCACTGAAGGGGTGGTGGGGTGAGAACAATGTTCCTCTGTATCAGTCAGATGTCAAGACTGGGTCACACATGTTTTGAACAGTTTAGCTTTAGAAAATGACAAAATACAACTTTTTTTTTGTCCACAAAAATCATTACCACCTACACATTCATCAATTTTCTGAACAGTTATTAAAGTCATATTTTTAGGCACTTACACATCAAGCAACAAGTCACATGACAATTCCCATGATAAAACACAATAGAATAAAATAAAAATATCATACAAAATGTAGATTCCAGTGGCCCCAGTAAGAAGTGCAGAAGACAAACGCTGTCTTGCTTCCTAACACAGTCATGAAGTTTAATTTATTGAAGTTATATAACTATATAATACTGGAAACTCATAACTATTCCTCTTATACTTTACAAGACAAGGCAAAGAGACGACAGGACAGGGGGCCGAGGAGAAGATCAAGACTTTCATGTCTCGGGTTATGTCAGGGGTTTTTACGAGGAGGACATGTTGAATGGATGTCAGTGTGTGTGACCTGATGAAAGAGACGCTCACGCTCCCTTTCACTTTGCCCTCCTTCTTCCCGGCCATCTCTCGCTCATTCCCCACCGTCTCCAAGGCGACCTGCAAAACAGCATCCCAGCTGTGTGTGTCTGTGTGGAATGTATTACCAGCGGAGGCTGACATTTGCCACTCAGTAATGTAAATATCACTGTGAGAAACAATCCTTATCTCAATAAAGATTCAGCTGGTTCATATTCAGATATACTATATTGGTGTGTGCATGCAAATGTTGACAGGCCAAATATACTAAATTATTGGATTTTGTTCACATTTTTGGGATTATTTGACTCATCATATGTGACTGAATTGTCTGAGCCGTTAATGCTTATCCTTTGGTCATTCTTTGCTTTTTAATCTCTCCAGCTATGGAGATGGAGGGTCTGAGGTCAAGTCATCAGATCAGTGGGAGGTGCGGCAGGGGTGTCAATCTTCGCTCAACTCCTATACGCTACTACCCCTCCACCTCTATACACACACACACACACACACACACAAAGCCCCATCGTGCTGTTATAAAGTTCAAAGCAACAGAAGAGCTCCCAAGTGCGCATTGCAAGTCCATGGTTGTAATTAGTGGGTTGGGGTTATGAATGATGGTAATAGAGCTCCATATATCAGCCTCTCTGTCAGCCACCAGGACAGCTAAACTTCATACCTCAGGCCAAAACACAGACACATGGACGAACACAAAAAGACTGACCCAGATCTTGAGCAAATGTTGAGCACCATAACGTGAAGTGAGGCCTAAAATCTGATGCACTCTGCTGATGGAGGTTTACATGTGGACACTTGATACTGGACATATAACTTTGGTCTTGGTCAAGAATGAGAAAATAACCCTGATGATGTCACCAGGGCTGAGGCGCCTTTGGACTGTGCAACAACGACGAGTTTGTGTGAGTTTATAGCACGTCACATTGTGCAAGACGCCTACAATAAAATCTTGGTCACAATCTGGTCAGACTGCACAATATCATTTTGAGGCTGTCAGATTGTGCGCTGAATGCATGGTAAATCGCAGCACTACGATATAAATAGAAAAAAGTACATAAAAGCAGCAAAGTCACACAAACTTCTTTATGTTTCATCTCCATTTTGGTTTTTGTGTGCCAGGCATGTGCCAAGTGTGTTTTCCCCCCTAAACTTTATTAAACCTGTACTTATGAAATGCCAGTCAGTGTATTCTGTGTCATTTCATTTCGTATTCTGATTGGTTTGTTTGTAGACGTGGGCCGTAGCAGCAGTCACATTGTGAGAGTTTAGTCCTAAATTTCTGACTATTCAAATCAGTCGTTGTGTCTCATAGTGAGATCTAGGACCACCATTTAGAGCTGACAACCTTAGATTTCACCGCGTTTCTCTTTCGATTGTCATCTTTCAGCTGAAAATCGCACAGTGTAAGGAGCCTTTAGGCTTCAAGACTACAATTTTTACAAACGTAACAAAGACAAAAAGATTTAAACAGAAAGTCTGTGTTATGAACTGGGTGTGTTGTATTGATTAATATCGGTACAGGGAGGATCTAACAAAAGAAGCTATCAAGTTGCGTAACAGGACATGTAGTATCCTGCATTTTTGGAGCTTGATCCATAGTATGGACTAAAAGTCATCTGTCTTTTGTGAGTCCTGCATCTTTTTGGAATGCAATACTAAATCGGTGGAGTAATCTATCTATGTCTATACATGTGTGTTATTGTGTTGTTTGGTATCACTGTCATCTTTTTCCATGTGCATACATACACTGTAAACAATTTTCTTCTTGGGACCAAAAAATATACCCTGTTAGCTAATTTTATTTAACTTGCATGAAACAAAACAAATTCAAGAATGTTCTCTGTAGTTTTTTGCCTCTACCACCCTCCACCCGTTCCTCCTCCTACTGGTTGTTTTGACTAAAGAGGTGGGAATCATGAGATTGCCCCCCAGCGATATCTCATCCTCTCCCCCCACGGCCACTGTGACATTCTCACGCCACAAATAAACATCAGAGTGAAGCAGGAAGAGGGGTTTTCTTTTTTAAAGGGAGAGGCTGATTTCATAACCTTTTGAACATAATTAATTTATGCTCTGCTACTCGAGGGCGTGCGTGTCCAGATCGTGACAGCAAAGTGATCTCGCAGCCAGAGGATACCGAACATTTCACATTCATCTTTCAGAAACACACAGCTGCTGATATCGCTTGAGGGCAGATCACGTATCAACAGCGAGAGAGAGAGAGAGAGAGAGAGAGAGAGCAGAAGTCAAACCATGTCCGGGATGACACTCCACACTCCTCTCTGTTGTGGAGATGATGCGGCTGTTATGGTTACAGACTGTGCTACTGAATGGTGTCACAGCATCTCTGTATGTGTGTGTGTGTGTGTGTGTGTGTGTGTGTTTGAGCAGTGTCTGCTTTAGTGTTGAAAGTCAGGAAAATCACTCAAACTGTTATCGCCTTGTTTACCAAAAGAAATGTAATGGACTGCTACCAATTACGTAACAGAAATTGTGTGTGAATTTTTTAAAAACTTATATTTAACCGCGGTCATTGTAACTTCTGTTTTTTGTTTTGTCTTTAAAAACTTTAAACGAAGTGAAAGACTCACTTTTGAAAGCTCAGTGTTTTCCTTTGTGAAGCTCTGCCAGTCAATGCAATACCACATTGTTCAGATTTTTGGCAACAATTCTCCACTTGTCTCCTCTTCTTTTTGCTCTGATGCACTTTGCCCTTTCTCTCAAGGATTAAAACACTTCCTTTCATTTCAGCCTTCAGCTCCACAGTATTTTCTCCTGCAAGGAAATTCTAGACTAATGTATTTTCTAAAGGCATATTTTGCAGGAATTAAACATTCAAGATATAATGTGTTACAGTAAATAGAGAGCTTACTGTAAGAGGTGCTGGTAAGTGGATTTTTTTTTTTAACCTTTGGGCAAAGCTAGGCTATCTGTTTCCTCATTTCCTGTCTTTATGCTATGCTAAAAATAACAGGCTGCTGGCTCCAACTGCATAAACATGAGAATAGCATCAATCTACTCATTTTGGCAAGAAAGCAAATAAGCATATTTTCTAAAATTTCAACCAATTCATTAATGTAAGAAACTAGTGTTTACGCCTGTGAAGAGTGGGTGTTGCCAATTGGTAAATAAAGCTTGGCATTTTGATTGGCGTTGCTTTCCAAAGGAACACAAGAGATTTTAAGTTGTGCCAAATGTAGAGAACTGTGTGTAGTGTTTTGCAAAAAGTGTGATTTAGAATTGAAAGTTCAAGTTCTAATTTTAGTGTGTTAACAACTGTGAGAAACTAAGTTCTGTTGCTTTAATTACTGCAGCTTGAAGTGATTCTGTTCAAACGTTTCCCTCCTCCACCTTTCTTATCTATCTACAGAGGGAGTGTTTGACACTTGAAATATAGATATTGGATGGAATATTACTTTGAAGTCTAAAATCACGATTACTGTCTCATTACGTGCCAACACTTTTCTCTGACTAACAGAAAGCTGTTACATGCTGACAGTTGGATGAGATATTGTAACTCCCAGCTGCATGTGGGTGGCCTGCTCCTTCATAACTGCATCGATATGAGTCCAGGTCCCTCGAGGAGTACTTGCCATGTTCTGGCTCTCTGTCTTTTCCTTAATTTTCATCCAGCTGCCTAAGCCGAGAATAAAATGCCAATCAAACAGTGATGACCTCATGTGATGAATCATAACATCGACTTGCAGGACGTGTTGAACCCAAGTATGTGAAAGCAAACACTGTGAAAAATTGGGGCTTATATACATGGCTTGGGGTTGATGTTTTGTCCTTCATCAGTATGGTTGCTCCAATTGTTGCTCCAGTTGTTTTTTGGAGCAACAGCAGGGTTGTCAGCCGTGGTCTGGTAAAGGATTTGTGCTTGCAGCGTATACCTGAAGACTTGAGATAACAAGTGACCAGTTGATTTAAAGTCAAATTACTGTGCAACTCTGTGACACTGAAAAAAAAAACATTTAATCAAGACATTTCTATGAGGAAGACCTGTAGTTTGTAATTCAGCAGCAGAGGGATGCTCTGAATTTCGGGCAGGTTTTTTTTAAAGCATGATACTAATAACAGAAAATGAACTACCTAAACAAGAAGTAGCTTGCCTGTGGGCCAGTCATAACAAACGCATGCTGTGCAGCCAAACATTGTTCAAAACAAAATTTTTAAATCTATGAGATCTCAAAGGCTCCAAAAATATCAAAGGCTGAATTTGGGGGAATGTCTATAAAATGATGCACGTCATAGAGAATATTTTCATTTTATACGCAGCCATAAAAAAAAAAAAAACAATTCGATGTGGGATCTTTGAATTGCTCACAGAGGAAGGACGGAGAATTACTGTCTGAATGAAGAGGAGACAAAGTTCAGCTACAGCTTCGTCAAACTGGTCAGCAGTGATGGTTTTGAGCGTAACTGAACCCAAACAAAAGGGGTCAGTTTTCTATTGTTATCTCATGCTATAGAAACTAGCTGCACTGCTCAGGCTGCAGCTCGTGCTTACATCGCATTAAGAATTTTCAGGTAACCCACTCCGGCACACAAAGACATGTAAAATTGGTCTTGCGTGGCTTGAAGCGTGTACACATACTTGCATGGAGCATGTTTGGGGCCTAAGTAGAAACAAAAGGGGACACTGTATGTTAATAACTGGAGGGTTGCTGGGTCAATACCTGCCGCTAAACCAATTTCTGGCACATTTATTTAATATCATATGTATTGATAGTGTCTCAAAAGTGCTGAGCTGCCCTTTAGCAAACTGCTCCAGCTGTGTGTATGTTTGAGCTTTGACGTGTTTATCTGTCACTGCTATGGGAAAAGACATTGTGTATATTTGTTTTACAGATAAACAAATTAAAAAATTTTGTGTGGTTTTAAGACAACGAAATGAAATTCTTTGCCTTGAGGCTGCAAAGTGTGCTGAAGGCCCTGACCTCATCAGATTGGCAGGTTTGCTCTACACCACATTCTGTTTTGACACTTAATTATCTGAACAGGCTGTATGATGAACACTGTATAATACACTGGTATAATAACAGCACCACTTTATTATGTGGAAAACAGTGGAAACAGGCTCGTGTCCTATCTGGCATCGCTTTCAGATTGCATCAGCATGGAGGTCTGACTTTCACACTTGCTTTTGAATGGGCTCTGCATATTTATTTCACAATACTCTTTTATGTCCTTTGTTTAAGTTGAACAAACTGTGCAGTGGCGCTACTACAGTGAGAGTGGGAGTAAAAGAAAATAGATTATATAACCACTGTGGTTGCTGTGCTGCTCCTTCTTCAGCATATTCTCTGAGTGCAGCAGAGAGAAAGGCAGCCTTTGTGTGGTTATATTAAGGCACTAATCTGCAGAGTCAACAGACGGAGGGTTTCTCTGTCCCTGTGGTTCTGTGGCAGCGGCCCTGTTGGGGTGATGGCTGCCATGGGACTGCTCGTAAATGTCTTTGTGGTTACCTTTAATTCTCTTCTTCCCAAGCCTGGGCCAGGGTGACTGTGTGTGTGTGTGTGTGTGTGTGTGTGTGTGTGTGTGTGTGTGTGTGTGTGTGATGGCTATCTACTGCTTCAAATGAAAGGGTCTCTCCACTGGTGGACTTTGGGGTTTTGGCCCAAAGCAAATTATTGCCACCAATATACTGAGGCAGTATTGTGTGTGTGTGTGAGAGAGACAGACTGAAACTTATGTCGCTTTTGGACATCAGCTTATTTCTTGAGTGAAATTGATTAGTGATTAAAAATAAACTCCACTGTGAGGTCAGAATTGCATCCAATTCAGCAACATAACTCCAATAAATGCCATACCTGATTACATCACACATCTGATAGAGAATGAAGCTGTAACCATCTAATATGACCGATTAGGGAAACCAGCTCCAGCTTTTCTCATAGAAACATACTGTATGATCACTGTATATCCTAAATAAAAGTAGCAGCTACAATGAATGAGAATCTTTGTGACATTTATGTTAAATCATTATCTTTCTGCTGAAAATCCAGCCCAACTCCCTTCTGTCTTGTTTCTGTTTTTATCCCTCTATCACTCCACCAACCCTTATCCCTCTCTCAATCTCAGCTCTAAAGCCCTTTAAACGGCACTGTGACGTCTTATGGTTGATTGTTCAAAACATTTGCCAGTTGGGCTCCCAGTTTGAGGAGAATTTTTGCGGTTAGGCAATTGGTGGTTTCCACAGGGAAAACATTTTCATATTAACTGATAAAAGCTCTCAACACACTGGAACACACTGTATTTTTTTTGTATATTTTGTGTGTGTGTGTCGCCTGCCAGTGTATGTTCATGTGTAAAGTAGATGCATGGCATATGAAACCATGTGCGGATTTGGAAGGGGCCACCCACTCAGAAACTGTGGACTGGGCTGTTCCCAGGACTCCTACCCAGGCCAGACTTATCCCGGCCAATTTGGAAGACTCCATCCTGATCCTGGGAACATGCTGTACCTGCACTAATGAACATTAATGTGTTTTCTCAAGCTGTTTTTTAAGAACTCCCAATGCTAGTTAGTTATGGACTTCATCAAATCACGTTGGCACCCTGTTTGTTTTCAGTTTCACATTCATACATTTTTCACAGTCACTTCACTGAGTTCATCTGTGGTTGCTGTTCTTCTCTCCTTTCCTCGCTGAGATTTATACCTGCAAAATGTACCCTAACAAAATACATTTCCTTCATTTGGAATTAGAGGTAAGCTCTTGTTGAATCTATTATTTTGTTCATAAAATAAATTACTAGGATCATTGCTATCCTACCCCTGGCCTCCTGCTGTAATGAAGACTAAAAGGGAATATAGACTGACTGCCTAAAATGCAGTATGTATTTTTGCAAGAACTGCAAGAGACTTTATTTTTTTTTTTTTATTGTACTCAATGAATGTTTCCATGTTCACTTTAATTCATTAAACTGTGTGTACATGCTGCTGGTGCAGAGAAGTCAGTCCCTGGCAGAAAGACGGTGAGCTATGATTGATCGGCATCTAACATGTAATCTGCCAATACTGCTCAGCCAAGTCATGTCAAGAATTAATGACTCTATGATTGACTAATCCGACACAGTGACCACTTCAAGAGACAAAAATATCATGTAGCCTAACGCCGACATTATGTGATGTGATGTGAACATTAAAGCATCATGGTTGTTAATAGTTTTCTTCACGAGGCCCCAGTGTTGGCTTGACCCACTTCCTTCTGAGTCACTGCTGCCATCAGTGTTATCTGAGGGTCAACTCCCACCATGCTCTCCAATTTGTGCAACTGTTTGCTCAAGAAGACCACTCCCATACTTCTCTATCTGCCAGATCAGCTCTCTAATAAAGAGTCCTGCTGGTTGTTCACACCAAAGGCCTGGCAGAGGCCTGGGGCTCTGTGGCTGTTCATCAGCCCGCCCAGCCCGTCGCTTCTGACTTCCCCTCCCCTCAGGTGACGGTTGAACCATGCAGGTGGCGGCCCACCTGAGTGCAGCCTCTGGCTATCGGTCAATGACCACCTCATTGTTGACTGAGGAAAACCTCACTCAGGTCATGGCAGATTTGTTATATCTCATTACAAAGAACAGAGCAAAAAAAAAAAAAAAAGTTTTTAAAAAAAGTTAAAAACAAAGAGACAAAGTGCAACAAATCCTAGGATGAGGTATGCAAGTGTTCTCGGGGTATTAGTCCGGTCTCTTCTCTTCCCTTTCTTTTCTTCTTCCCCCTTCACCTCTCAACAGGGACCACCAAAGCTCCTTTTTATCTTTGGGAAAGGCATCTGACTTTGACAAGTTCACTTAAGTCTCATACCGAATCGAGCAAGGCTCCATTAAGGGGGGAGTTAGAAAGGGATGAAAGATGTGTGCTGAGGGGGGGGAGCAAACACGGCTGAAAACACAGAACTTGGCAGGATGTTACTTTCTCTGAGCTGTTTTGTCAACAGGTGAAGATGTAATTGCACACTTGACTTGCATGGCTCTTGTTGAAGTCTTCTCATTGCTCCACAGCCACTGTGAAGAACGGAAATTTAAAGAGAAAAGAAAAAGAGGTTGTCAAGCCAGCCAATTGTGTGTTGACGTGACAACACTTTCCCCCCTGTCAATTTGAATTGTTTTTCTGACAGGGGTCAAACAAAGTCATACCCATAATTCCTCCTGTTTGGCCAAGTGTGTAAATGAGAAACAGAGACTGACCTCTTATTTCCATTTCCAGAGTCACAGAGCAACTGGAGGCTTTTAAATCACACTGAAAAACAATTTCAAGTATTTTATTTGATTTTAGAAAAATTCCGCTATGAAACTGTTGTATCAGATTCATCTTTCTCCTCTGTTTTGGCAATGAAACCATTTAATATCAGCTGCAAAGGCAAAGCACTGTACACAACAATTTTTGCTGTTTTTAAACCTGCATTGACATATAAGGTCAGTTGCTGAATGTGTTAGCAAACAGTTGTCTAGTTACACATCCAGCACAGAGCAGCATGAGCATTTCATTTGGGGTCATGTTTCTAGCTGCCCGGAATTCATCTCCACCCCTGCTGCTAAATGTTCCACTATGTTAGATAACTTTCTTGCGAAGTTTCTAATTCTGTCTGCCGTTTGGTGATGAGCAGATAGTGTACAGTGGATTCATCAGAGCTTTTTCACCGAAAACAACTGCTGTGTCATTTCCTGCTGTGTCTGGAAATAACACAGTTGAGACCAGTGAGAGTTAACTAAAACACTAAAGTTGCTGCTCGTATGAGCTGAAAGATGCTAAAAATCTAAAACAATTTCTCTCTCATTTGACGGTGAATGTCATCAAGTCCGCTGTTTGTTCTATTTGTATCTAAGAGATTTATGACTCAAAAAATTTGCGCCTATCCCGGGGTTTTATGAACCTGCTTTATAAATGTACAGACTAGAGGAAAATGGAGAACGCAATGAGTGAACACAATCACAGACACACTAAGACAGATGCAGTCAGTGCGTCCATTGCTAGCTAGTTTACAGCTAACGTACAGTTGATATTTTGGCTGTTTGAGGCAAACGAACACAAACGTTCCACCGGTCAAATACATGCAAAATTCACTTCACATTCTGTCTAAACACAACATTAGACAAAAGTATTAGTTTATAAGTCTTTTAGCATGAGATTCGGATAAATTACAAGTAGAGTCAAAGCAGAGGAGTACATGATGGAGTACACCATGGCTCAAATTTTGGAAAGAGATACTGTAAGTGTGAAGTCTAAAATTGTGACCTCTGCTTTACGGTGTGCTGTCTACTAGTTGTTACTTATTGTCTGTATAAGAGTATGAATTGTTTTTTGATGATACAACATAACGTTTTTAGTTACATACTGTAAAGCAGGGTTGTTTTTTTTTCACATTTTTAAAGTAAAGTGAGGATTCTCTTCATGAAGCTTGTCTTTGCCTATTGAAGCCAATAGACACAGATACCTGCTTTGGCCCAAACATGGAACACACTTCATGTGAGCATTTGAACTTGTGGGCCCCTGGCCTCAATCTGCTTACAAGACGAATTACGTAGAAATCGTCCTCTAATTTAAAGTGCTTTACAGAAATATAGCCTTAATAAATTCAAATTGTCAAGGCACCCCCAAAATGGCAACAGATGTTTGAAAGTGGAGAGGTACAGCGGAGATGAGATAGGAATTGTGGTGATGACAAAAAATATGAGTAATTTTAGGAAGGAGGTGGGGAAGATGTGAGGATCAAGAGTTCAATGAATGTTGGAGATGAGAGGAGATCAGTGGATGAGAAAGGCAACATCATGGAAAGGTGAAGATGAAGAGGATTGTAATCATCAACATATGAATTGTCAATGTATACATCAAGGTAATTTATTTTTCAGCTGGATGATAACATGTTCCTGTAATAGTCCATTGATTGATAAAGATACAAATTCACACACCAGGCAACTAAAAATGTTGTTTTCCTGAATGAAAAGCTGGAGACCTGTCGGAGACGGTTACTTAAGATAAAGCAATGCGCACACCACACATATGCTTCTTTTCAGAGAGGTCAGAGCAAAGGATTCCCCACTCCACCGGGCCCCTGCAGCTGGATACTTTGGCGATCATGATAGATGTAACACCAGCCACCCTTCAACTCACAGCTGGAATAAAATTTCCTGTCCGTGACCCTCCACTTATTGGTGTACCCCTGCACCTGTAGGCCATCCTGCCACTGCAGACAAAGAAGAAGAATGGGTAGTCAAGTACAGAGAGGAGTCTTTAGTATGGCTCAGATCCCAGCTTCACATCTGTGGAGGACTTACTGTGCCAGGCACGGTAGCATCTGCATGCATGACAAGTCATAACCCGGCATCATCATCCTTCACTCACACAGACCGCTGGAAATCCCTGCAAAGCCTTCCATAAAATGACATCTTCACATAACATCATCTGCTCTCTTTGTATTTTGCTACACAGCCTCCATGTTCATTTATCAAGTATCTGTTTTTTTTCATTTTTATCATGTGTTTCTTTTGTATGTTCTGTCACAATAATTTTCAGGAATAATCCACTTTGCACACTACATTATTCTTCAAAAGAAATGTGAACGTGGTTTCATGTTCATGCTTAGTGTCTTTCATGCATCTGATAAACTTTAGAATAACATGCTATACATTACAGCAGCACCTTTTGAAGAAGGCAGTTCTTTTAAGTTGTACTTTATTAATGGTTAACAGATCAGTTACTGATGATAATTAAAATATAATTATTAAGAATAAGTTTTTGGGTTTCATAAAACATTTTATCGCAGACATAGGTATAGTGATCTGAAACTTTTAGCAGCAGGGTGTGAATGCTACTGTATCTGCTACAAGATCTTAGTGTTAAATCAACTGTGAAGCTGTGTTGAGAATTTATGCAAAATCAATTTTAGAGGCCACGCAATTGCATACAAAGTCAAAGGAAAGATGCAAATACACACAAATACATTCCTGGCAGCGCAAATTGAGGCAAAGACGTGCCAGGGGGTGTTGCCTTTCATGCGCTGAAAACATGTGCCAACAGGGTAGGTATCATAATCAAGTAAGATTCAACTTACCGAAATATTGCGACAATAGTGCAACTCAGTGCGAGTCCCGGAGCGAACTGTCAATCACAGCTGTCAATCAAAACCCACGCAGCAGCGCTACATCAAAGCTACTAGTCTTCAAATCTTAAGCATATATTTCCAAAATGACCACCGACACACTTATTGGAGGGCCCAAATTAAGCAACTGAGACCATAATGAGTCGTTGAAAAATATATTTTACTTAGTATTTGTGGAGAGAAATTGACACTTTTTGAATGGGGCCAGCATCTAGCGGCCTTCGGTGGCGTAGCACTTTAAGGTACTTCCACATTGGCTTCAGCCTCATGCTGCGGTAGTTTCTGCTTGGGTTGGTGTGAATTTTGCTGGCTAGCTAATGTCTGTACAGTCAGTGTATTTGCTGTTTGGGACAAACTGCATGTAATATGAAAATATGTTTCACATTCAGTCTGATTGCACAAAATCAACATTGTGCCAGTGTTGCTCTAATGACACATCAGTTCTACGAGCTGATAAAACTTTTCTCAACTCTAAATCGTAAAGCCACTAAATGAAGAGTTTCTTACTGTAAATGTTACAGTATACAACTGAAAAGTTTTCTTCTTATTCATATTAATAAAAACAACTATAAATTGCAGATATGTAGTCATGAGTCTAAATAGCAACTGCTTTGCAAACTACAGTTTAAAAATATAAAAGCACAAATAAACAGATTGCAGGATAACACAGTTTGTAATGCCTTCAAATGTCCTCTGTTATAATTGGCAGAAGGTTGGCATCCAGGCTTCCAGGCTCACAGCTCACTGAGTGAGAAAGAAATGAGTGAAAATCAAGCACAGACTGAGAGAAAGAGAAATGAAACAATTGAACAGGAGAGAGAAACATTTTTCATAAGAACTTCCCTTTATGAAATGATGTAAAGTTCTTCAGAAGAGTGATCACGAGGATGCACTCTGAGCTTTCCTGTTTTCTTAGGCATTATGTTCCTTGGCTGGCCTCCGTTCCCCTCTCAGGGTTAATCACAATGAAGTAACTGAAAACAACGTGTATCAAATCATCTATTATGGCCCTGGTTTTAGTACAGCTTGGCAACAAACTACAGTATATTTACAGAAACCCAGCTACAGCTTAGAAACACACTTGGGTTGAGCTAAGATAACAAATATAACCACTCTGTCTTTTGGGGCTCAGCAGCAAACATATCTTCATCAACTTGGCTACATAGTTGAATAAACTTCAATTGTTATGCGCTTTAGATAGAAGGCTATTATAAATTATGAAATGCAAGTGGGATAAATAAGGTATAGGTATAGATCAGGCCAGTCTTTAGTATTCACTGATGTGTAGTTCAAGAGAAAACAGTCATCCAAAAATAATCTTTGAACTAGACAAGCAGCAGTGAAAATAATGTTTAAATACCAGTAATTCAAACTTCCAGCTGAAGAACACTACCTGAAAATGCTCTCTTGTGCCTGCCAGGCGCTTGCTGTGATTATACCAGTTTAATGTTAGTAAAAATCAAACACAGTCACTGATTGGGTAACCAGATGTACAAATGTAGTCCTGTTTTCTCGGTAAGATGTTACTGACCTTTTGGTTTGATTCCACAAAGGAGGATGAACGATGATTATATGATGTTGATGGTTGCATGTGGCTTCCATCCCTCCATTACTGTGGTGGCGAAAATGAAAATACTGTATTTTACCATCAAATCTTACAGTAGTCTACCAATAATGTCCGTTCTTGGTTTTGGCCAAAGAAAGCATAAAAATGTACAGTATTTTACCATATTTAGAAAGAAGAGTACCTCACTGTTATAATTTGGCTGTATTTTTACAGCAATTTATTAGTGTTTTCGTAAACTTTCCTGATATTGGGTTTGAATTGGGGCGTTGTTATGCTAGGACATTTATTACAAAGATTACGCGAACCAATCATAAACGAGTGACGTGCTGCGAGTTTTTTCTGTGTCATTGGTAGTGTTTCTGCATGTCAACCCAGTTAATTTTGCTATATTCTTCATTACTGCGGCTAATTACCTGCTGTAAACATACAATAGTTCTGCTCAAGCACTCTTAGCTATCTCCTTTTAGCGACTTTCCTGCTAATCACACAGTTGTTTACATGCTTTTCATATCTGCTAGTTACTTTAGCTTAGCAGTTAGCGACGGTTTCCCTCTCTCCCTCTCACTGTTTTCTGAACTAGTTATGGACATTTATTTTCACTCAGATTTTTGTGGCTGCTTAATGAGGCTTTCAACTTTGACATCATATATGCATTTTTACTATTTCAAGCCAAATTTCCATCTGATGATGCCCTTCTTCTTCTCCCTTTTTCATCTTTTCTTCAGCACTGTCCCGATCGTCCCTCTCCTTCTCTCTTTATGTCCTGCAGGCATGAACACACTTTATGACTGTTCCTCAGAAGTCTCCTGGCCTTAATCCTCCCTGGGCTTAAGAGACAGAGAGACACTTTGCTCCTTACTTCCCCACCGTTTGATCCCACATATTGTGCTCTTCTGGACGGCAGGGAAGAAAAGGGCAGGGCTGGGTGAGAGAGCAAGGTGGAGAAAGAAGGAGATGCAGGACGAAGGGGGACAAAGAACAAAGCAGAGGAGAGAGAAAGTGCGCTGCAACTTTGTCAATATGAAAACAAGTAAATTCACCGTTGCCAAGATGGATATCTTTTGTTTTTGAAGTCAGGGATGATTCGACTCAATCCCTGGATTGAAGTTTTGATGCTGTTATTATGTATCGCGTTGAGAGAAGGATGAAGAACAGAAGGAGAGGAGGAGGAGGGATGTACAATATGAATTCCTGTTGAAGAGGACAGTCATATCAAAGCCAGTAGACAAACATGATTTGTGGTGGAACCTGCAAGATATTCATAAAGAATGATATCTCTGCATGAGAGGTAGCACTTTGATCTCAGTCAGGAGTGGCTGACAAGATGCCCACAAGATGTTACAAATCAAAGAGGAGGGGAAGAGGGAGGCGGAAATATTTCATATTTTCCTCCAAATGTTTTGATGTCTTTTTCTGAAGCATGTCTGAAATTCTCTGGAAATCGCCTCATCATGCCAGGAGAGAAATGTGAAATCTGATGGGGGAAAGGAAAGGACACGTCGATGATGAAAACCACGCACAAGTAGAAACAAATTGTGTGTGCGGCACCTTTGTGCGCGCAGTTTTCTTCATGCGACATGGGAGTGTGATTTTTCTTTCTTTGTCCGGAAAAGACAATACCAAACCCCCCCTGGGTGTGAGCATCTTGAAGGAATCTCGATCCCTGTGGAAAGCAAGCTGGCACCTGACGGCTGGACAAAGCCGAGGTCAAGAGGTTGTGAGTCAAAGGTCGGGGATGGAGCCCCAATGTGGACGCAGAAGAAAGACCGGTGAATCACCTCAGAGCATTTTGTCTCCTTATTAACTAGTCTAGCTTTTTGGGAAGCAGGAGAGCAGCTGTTCCTTTTTTTTGGTGGGGAAAGTTTGGCTGATGCAGCAGCCTGTGGCTTTCACCATGGAGATAATTCAGTTTTACGTTACATTTTCTGTGTTTTTTTTTCTTGCTCTGCTTGGGACATCCTTTGTAGTCAGTTTAAGTCTAGCTCTAGTCAATATTTTTTCAAATACTGAGCTGCTGCACATATCAGTGCCTACAAATCACAAGCAAGAGTTGACCAGAACATTTGAATATTCAGATATCTTTATGATGTCTGCACACAGCACTCACTCTAACTGAACCAGGTGGATATTTCATATCAAAAAAGATTAAAACAATGTAGTAAAGAGTAAAATCCATCATTCTTTCCTTTTTTTAGACTCAAAAGAATTTTTGGGAAATAATTTTATTTGCTTGCTGATTCTGGATGTGTTTTTCTCTACTGTATTCCCATTTCTTCTTTCAAGGATATCCTCAATGTTACTGAACACAGAAACACGTGCTCACCTGGATAATGTAAAGATCCCATAGGTTTATATTATGGACAGTGGTTTCAATTATTTCAGCTTAACTTCTGAGAAGTTTTGTCCATGATCTGTGTACCTCAGGTGCCGTTGCTATCGAGAGGAAGCCAGTCAGGAAACACAGCAGCATAGTTGCTGAATTCATCCACAATTCACCCAAAATGAAAAAAAAGAATCGATTTAAGCTGCAAATTGTGTTTTGAGGTTTCTCAACACGTAATCTTTATGTTCCACCTCCTATTAGCTAATGTGACACAATATTAACACGAATATACTGTTCAGGTCAAATTTGACCCATGTTTACATTTGAGAGCACTAAAACCACCCTAAACAAATATACAAAAAATGAAATATTCAGTATATATTGGTTTTCCCAGTTAAATTTAACATATTTAACAGAATCATAAATCACCCTTCAAAAATACCGTTGCATTCAGTGAACCATAATATAGTGCGATTGTGAATGTTTTTCTCCATAAACAGTTTAAAACCTGAAGAATACACTCTCTCTGCTCTCTGAACTGCACTTTGGGAGTTAACGTCTGCCTCAAAGTTTTTATGTACACATTCTTGTACTGTGACTTCAACTTTTTATCAAAGAACCAGATATTTTCTAACATAGTTGTTCATCATTTGTGTACCAATGACTTAACCGGGAGAGTTTCATGCTGATCCAAGCCATAGAATTGCTCCAGCTGTGACTCACGTAACACTGTCTGTGGGAAAAATGAATGGGACTTTTACTATTGGAACCAGGAGCCCCCAAAATAGCTCATCCCCCAAAAGAAACAGCAAGTCTTTATGCTAAGCTCATCATCTGCTGCCTGTAGCTTCATATTTAACAGATATACATGATGGAGGTATCACTCTTGTCATGCAACTCTCTGCAAGAAACTTGCCACTGCCCATTTTCAGAGAAATGTTCAAAACTGACACGAGATTATTTCTTTATCTAAAATCTACAGGTCCTCAGAAGGGAGGGGTGATTTCAGCAGTTATACTTAGTCATCTGTGCAGAGTGTATAAATGTACTCCTACTGAGAAATATTGCCTAATACAGCTACAGATAGCCACCCCTCCCACACATACACACATACTCTCAGTGTCACTCTCAGTGAGCTTCCTGGAACTTCTACCACTATGCAGAAGGAAAAGATTTGAAAAGAAGCTGTCTTGTTTCTTTTCTCTCCATTTTTTTTTTCCATTTCTTTTCATCAGATGTCACTTTTTTAAGTCCTGCAAGGAAGCCAGGCATGAAAAAAGTGAGAAGGTTGGTTGGTGTTGGAGCCCAATGGTGAAAGAGCAGGGCAGAAAGTTTAAAGGAAGTGTTTTCCTTTTTCTCAACAAATCCCAAGAAAAGACCAAAACTGGCAGTTGTCCGTTTCTCAATACTTTCTGACTTCCTCTTCCTCTCTGTGACACCAAATCTCATTTTGCAGGGAGAAATCAGAACTCGAAGGCTGGTGATTCACTCTGATGATTCAACAACAACTTGTCTCATTTTTAAAGAATATAACATATGAATATATTAGCAAAAATGAACTACAGTATACATGCTAAGTTGAAAAGTAACACATGATCCAAACGCAAACATTCAAAGTGACAGATGATTTTACTAGTGCAGGAAAAGTCCTTCCATCCCCACATTCAGAGGATTGAAAAGGATGGTTTATGGGTAATAAAGAGGAAAGTCATTGTAGTCCTTCGATGGGTCACTGCGCGGCTTCTTCTCTGAAGTCAGACCCCCTTTATGCAGACATGAATGAAGCACATTTACTGGCTTTGGCCATGTGATGGTCATTTATTTCTTTTATGTCGGGTGCATGTCTTCCAGAGTCAACAAAAAACAAGCCACTGTAGTTGCAGGATCTCACTCTTCCTCCTGTGCTGTAGAGAGTTCTTTGCTGTCTTGAAATACTGATATGTGTTTATTTTAAATGTGAATGAATCCATGAGTGAGATCTGAAGTCCTGCTGCTGTCTTGGCTTCCTTTGAAGACGAGATTCTTGATCTAAGTGGGACTAAAAAAAAAGAAAGAAAAATGATTAACTTGCCTGTTAGTGGTGTGGCAAATCATCAAGCTGTCAGACTGCAGAATGATTTTAAGCTCAATCTTCTGAAAAACCCTGCTGGGCTATTCACTGAAGCATGTGCCTGCTCTCTAAATGTCCATTCAGTAATAAAACCAGATTTACTATCTGGCCCCTGTCCACCCCGCATCTATATCCACCTCTCCATGAGCCCCCCTTTTCCGTCTTTCACCCTATTGATGTCTTTCTCTCTTTTTCCACTGCTGACATGAGTTTTAGTATCTACTCAGAGAGCTCCATAATTCAATTGAGATCAATTGAAAGTGAAGTGAAAAAAAAACAGGCTTTACCATACAGAGCAACAGTTTTATCTCAAAAATAGACACTTGAAAACAAGAGGTGCTAACAGCTCCGGACAATACTGATTTATTACAACTTGCCTGATTCTGTTTTGCTCATCATTTCATTGTACTCAGATTAAAGGATATGGCTGACGATTTTCAATATATTTCTTATTGTCAACAAATCTCATGTGCAGAGCCAAACCAACAATGAACTCATCCTACTTACAAGTATTGTCTGTGTATCCAAAGCTTGATGTATATTATTCCTCTGTTGTCCAAAAACACATCAATGAGCCACATCGTTGCACTGGGTGACATGTTCCTTCACCATGAGGATTACCGTCATGGTAGTTCGTTTATGGCTCCAAACACCAATACCAGCGATCACGTTTTCAGTCTCTGGAGAGTAGTTCTGTGTATGGCAGACGCCACTGAACATGTGTGGAAACTCACTTGGAAGAGGTTTGCTCACCTATCATGAAATGGCTCAGTAAGTATGGAAATTAAAAGTGGTATTAAAGAATTAACTTTTACACTTAACCTCAAATATGTTAATTATTAATAAATTAGCATCTGGTTAATAAAATAATTATATGTTTTTAGAATCACCAAACACTAGACAGCTTGTGCAGAGATGACTGCAGGTGGCACCTGCTGCCGAACAGTTTTGATTTTTAAACTTCCTGTCAACTTTGTGTCTTCTACTCACCATAATTCCCAAGATTATAATCTCTTGAGCCCCAGTTCATAAACTGACCTCATTCCTGCATGCAAACTCCAGCTAATCCTCTTGTTACAGCAGCGAATGGATTGTATGAGTCTGGTTCTCTTTTGTTTTTTCAAATTGTATTCAAGAGTATACAGTAAATTGTTTAATTAGTTGTATTCCCTGCAAGTTAAAACTCTCTTCGAGTCAGGATACATAAGCAAACATGGAGGGAAGTCAAACTTGCGAAGTTTGACTTTCCTATAAATGCAGGGATTAATAAAACCTCTTAGTTCTGCAGTGAAAATAAATGTTAAGATGAGAGGGGAAAACCTTTGACTTAATTATCCTTTTCTTTAAATAAAAGTGCAAAGATAAACCTTAATTAGACAAATGCTAATACAATACAAAGGTCAGATGAATTAAAAGAAAAAAATCCTATGGCCCTCTTAATGGAGTGTCCACAGTAACGGCTAAACATGCAGCCTGCATAAATGTATTGCATATGAAAGGGATAAAGAGAGCTCACATGTACAGTAATATTCATCCACAAAATATTCCAAAGGATCTAAATATTATACTCCATGGATGCTCTTGCTCTCCTTTGGCATCACAATGGCTCTTAATGGCTTTGTGGTAAATGAGAACGCAACCACAGAGGGATTAAAGAGAGAGAACATGCTAGACTGACATAAAAATAACTACGATAGACAGACTTTGCTTACAGCTACATGTGACATCGGGCTTAATCTCCACGCACAGCCGCACTCCTGCAAAATAGGTTAGTGGAAAGTCACAGCTCTGGAGGGCTTGTTTGGGAGCTAAAGATGTTTTATGCTATGTGACTTAATGTTGTGTCATACTACGGGGTTTAAATCAGCCCGGTTTTACTGCGTACACACTCACACACACACACCTTTATCCTTGAACAATCCAACTCCTTCCTCCAGTGAGTCCATCGAAAAGCACTTAACCCCCCCAAAGCTCATTCCCCTCTGTTTTCACACTGCAGCTTTTCTCTTTGTGTCTCTACAAACACTCAGCAGCAGCAGCAGGCCCTTTGCTCAGCCCGGCCAAAGACAATGGCAGAGCTGCAGGGGATGGAGACGCCAACGACGATAGAGGAGGGGGTCACTTTGTCGAGTGATTTGAAGTGGCCGACAGCAGGACGGCTTTTTTTGTTGTGTTTTGTGTGTGGAAGGGGCTTATGACTTTTAAAAGCTAACAAACAGTGAATAGCAGAGCAGGAGATGTGTGGTTGAGGGGTGGAGGGTGTTTTAAGGAATATTTGATAGTGATCAAGCAGCTGTTTCCCCCGAGGGAACAGTGTGATGCAGACTTAGAGGTTTCAGTGCCTGCTTCATGTTTCATGTGGGAACAAACTCAAGGTCATAAACATGTAGTTTTAAATACAGCTGAAAGTGATGCAATACACCACCTAAGTGTACTTCAGGATTGATTGATTTGAAGTGTGTGCTTATCTATGTTATTTTCTCAATGAGGGCAGTGGAGAGCTGGATTTTCCAAAACCTGAAATACTGGACAGGTGCAGGTTCTCCAGAACAAAGCAGGTTCTCCAGAACAACAGACCACCACAGGTCTTGAACATCTTGAACAGTTTCATTGTTGTCAAACTTTTTTTTTTGTTGCTAACTTGTTGTTGAGACTTAAACCCGCAGTAACAGATTATTTTGGCCACTTGGGGGCTGCATTTTCAAGCTGTGGACACAACACTGTTAAGTTGATATGGTGAACTTGTTAGAAAACAGTTGCTCATTTACAAATCCAGCAGACACAAAGCAACATTAACATTCATTTGTGTTATTGGCCACCTGCAAGCCCGATATTCACTCTCCTTTTAGCTCTGTTTTGGTCTCCACTGACTTCTGGGAGAAATATAGCTATAGCTGCACACGGGCTAAATGCTTGTTGCAATAGTGGCTAACTTTGTCTGTCTGTTGTTAAGTGCTTACAATATACAGTGGGCTTTTAGAGCTTTTTTCTGAAAACAGCTGCCTGCTGTGGCTGGAAACAGTGAGACTGAACTAAAACAGTGAGCTGTAAAACTCTGTAGAGCTGATGGGAGCTGCAGAGTCTGGTGATAATGGTGAGTTCATCACTACACGTGACCCCTTTCACCTACAAGTAGTCGTGTGATCCATTACGTTAACATAAAAATATCAATTATAGCCACTTTAAGCAATGGATGGATAAGTGGTTGTTAAACATTTGTTGCCGTGGAATTTATTGTTATGTAATTGTTCAGCTCTGAACTGACAGCTTTTGTCTGTCTCTCTACTTTATAAGCGGAGCCCAGAAACCATCTGTCTACATAATATTCTATCACATGTGAGCATGAACGTGCTTCAAATACAATTCACTTGTCATCACTGTCAATCTTGCAGCATACCTACAGTAACACTTGCCTGAAAATGTTTAAAGTGTTAAGCTAGGCTAACCATTGTTGAAGTTAGGCTGACAACAACCTAGTAAAATTGTTGTATTCCTTTCTCTCTGTGTCTCTTCATCTCTATCTGTCTCTCTTTCCTCTCCGGTCATTTTTTTAGAATTCTGACATTATGTGTACAAACGAAAAAGAGTGTGAGCATCTAATTATTGTCCGCTCTCTCTCTCAAACTTGGAGGTTTGTCATGCAGGTTTTTAAATCGCATGATTAATGATTTTCGCATCTCAATTTTTGTGTTTAATACACATATCTGCATATCTGCCGTCTTACACTTACACTGTGGATGCACAATATGGTGTAATAAGTGTGCTGGTGGTCATTTTGGAAATGATTTCTCTGTTAATAAGATCTGAAGACTTATAGTAGCTTTGATCTCTGCTGTGTGGGTGTTGACAGCTGTGATTGACAGTCTGCTCACCAGCTGCTCTCCCCAGTTCGGGGACTCTTGCTGAGTCGGACTATTGTCGCAGTATTTCAGTAAGTTTAATGTTACTTGATTACAATACCCGCACTGTTAGCATAACTAACCGCTCTGTGTTCCCAGTAAGCTAGCATTAGCTTCGGTCCGAGGTAGCGAGAGCAGCAATTTTGGGCTTCAAAATGGCTCCAAACCAATGGGTGATGTCGCACCTTGCTACGTCCATCTTTAAGGACTATGGCTATGGTGTGCACTCATGTGCTTCTGTGTGCAAGTTTGTGTGTGTCGCCCATGTGTTGTGTGTGTGTGTGTGTTTCTGAGAAGAGCCTGGCACTGATGGCAGCTTTACCTGAAGGCCCTGGGGGAAGAAAACAGGAAGGAGGAGATAGACAAACAGAGGAAATGGTTTCGACCAACATGCAGAAATGGATTTGTTACGCTGTGTTATGACAAGAGCGTACTGCCATGCTCTGCCACATAAAATGACATAGAAAGCAGAGAGTTTGAACCTGGAGGGTAACTGAAAGCTGCTCTTCATTATAAACATGTGGGCAACAGCTATAGGGATATTTGAAATTTAGTATTATGGTATAGCAGGTAATAGCATGGAAGTTCAGGAATTGTTTTTTCAGCCTGTTACCTCCCGTTGCCTCTCTCTCTCTGTCTAAAGTTTTTAATTTTGGACAGGAAACGCATCACTATTCACTGGAAATATATCTACACAGGATCCAGCACCTCAACCGCACAGCAGTAAATCTTCATCCAATGATGCCAAACCTCACTCTTCCCCATCCCGGAATCCAGCGGTAGGAACAAGCTTGATGGTGGGAGGTGGACATGTTTATCTGGTCAGACGAGTCTTCATAAAGCAGCTTGGTAAGACACTTGGAAAGAAAAGGAGATCACGGAGGAGAGGAGATAGAAGAAAATTAACTTTTAGTCAGATGGGAGGACAAGAGGTATTGAGGGTGCTTTTCAATGAGGGAGCTGGAGCGGATATCATTTTAAGAATGTTAAAAATGCTAAAAAAGCTACTTTTGGGGTGGGGCATCATATCAGACAAAATTGTTATTTATAGCTGAGTTTTTTCTATGTACTAAAACATCTGGAGGGGATATTTAAAAGTCAAATATCAGTCAGTGAAAGTGTCGTCCATTACCAATTTGAGAATGGTTAATCTCTGGCCACAGCTACAGTAAGGCCCCACAAAACAAAACAGCAATGGTGAAAAAATAACTTGCAACGACACAATGTGTCTATCAGCTCCCAACAGACTCATTTTATAGTGTTGATTACTGGAAGCTGATATTGGTAATAACCTCCAAAACCCCCCATTGCTGGAATCGTCTATATGTGTGTATATCTGTTTATAAGAGTTATTAAAATCAATATTGACTACAGGTACAGGTACGGTCGACATCTTCGATGTGAAGACAGTATTCCTACACTTATTGAATCTGAGTTTACAGGATAACTTCACAATTTTTCAAATCTCTCTTAAAAGATTTGCATTGAAACAGATATTGGTCTCTGCAATAATTCCTCCTGTCCTGTCGTCCTAAAACTATTTCAATTCAAGAGACGGTTGGAGAAATTCTGCAGTCAACGTTCTGTGTAAAAATGCATTCTTACATTCATCAAAAGTTAAAATGAGACTTCGGCAGTCTGTGTTGGACAATCAAGTGGGTATTACTCAGAGGTACAGTCTATTTAGTATGAACTTGTATACTAAAAAGACTGCAACTTTGGAAGCCACCCACTTGTCTGACTCAGACTGCTGAACTGCGGCTTTGGCTGATCTTTGGAAATCATTTTTTGTACAGAACGAGCCAAGGACTGTGATTTTTTTTTCTCCCATCAGTTATGAGAATCACAATTAGGAAGAGATCTAAATAGGGAGAGTAGGGGCAATCAAAGGTGACTAAAACAGTTTGGGCATGTGAGTATTGCTTTCAGACAGTCTTGAAAAATTTTGAACCTGTCCTTTAAGCAGCTATAATAAAGGCTATGGTTCAGCTTGTTGGCAAGGTTAAAAAAGATGTTGCAAGCAAAGCGTTCAGAGCAGGTTGAAGCCTGGACTTTTGGCTTGCAGGGAGCATTTCTGCATACGTTAACCTCAAGTTTTGGAACTTGATCGTGTTTAACGTAGATATCCAACATCATAAATTACAGAAAATCACAAAAAGCATAATATGTCCCCTTTAAGGTTTTTTTCTGTTTATTCATGAGAAACTCTATAGCCTGGTGACAAATCAAAGAAAAAACCTGAATAAATGAGTGGATTAACATATCAAAGGCAGATGCTATGAAGTTATGGAAGGATCACTGAATGGTTTGATGAGTGCATCGTATGTTATGACCTTCACAGTCACCAGATCTCAAACCAATTGAACACCTATGGGAGAATACTGATGTATTAGACAGTGCTCTCCATCAGAGTTATAAGAATATCAAATTAAATGAATGATCTGTTTTAACATGCAGCGTTAGTGGAACTGGGAAAGTTAAAGGTGACTGGAGAATCTTTAGACAAGTAGGGCTCCATACTTTGAGCATTTGTAAAATAACAATAAAAACTTCTTGTTACTTGTTGAAAATTTTCATATTTTACATGTTTGTCATCATTATTTCCACATTCTGTCACCAGGGATTTGAAATAGAAATAGATTTCTGGCAGGAATGTTTTGTGTCCAGAGAAGATGTTTCCAGAAATGTAGCTACATTAGATAGATTCAGGTTGAAGAGTAAAGATGATTTTATTTAAAATCTTTCAAGCTATTTGTTGTTTGGCACTGAACAGGTTCAAGCCAAGAAACTGATCTAAATTAAAAGATGAGAAGAGTCTCACAGTGATGTGATCTAGAGGTGTTTATGCAGAAAAACCTGCTGACCCAGAATCAGATATACTTTCAGCTTCTTAATGGCTGAGGTTACAAATACTGAGGTTAGATAATCTCATCTGAGATCTGTAGCTGAAGGGGGTGAGTTCGACTTCCATCTGCTTATATCAGGTTGTACTTGACCTGCGGAGCGTTCAGCATTTTAGCTAGCATGTTGTTAATCTGCTTAACTGAGCTTTAGAGAGATGGAGTTTCTCTCTCTATTTCAAACACACAAACCCATTTTCGTCCCACGTCACAAACAAAGACACACTTTCACAGTCTCTCTGTTTTACATGCACACACACACACACACACACACACACACACACACACACACACACATGTACAATGTCTGTTTTCATTTCCTCCCTCTCACCTTTCAGACTCTGTTACACAGTCTTATCCCATCTGTCTCTTCTCTCTCCTTGTCCCCTTTCTCACAAACAACTGGTTTTCAGTGCTTGATATCCACATGATACTTTCTCTTTTGTACGTTTAAATGTTGGGTATTTAGCTGCCTCCTGAGAACACAGCAGATCAAACTGCAGCATGAGAGTGACTTGCTGCTGCGGATTTGACAACCAAAAACCAAAAGCGTTTTTTTTTTTTATTAGGTCTTTAAACACAGGGTCGTCTTTGTACAGCTCACATAGAACCACTCAATTATGAAATGTATGTATTTACACTAAGTACCCACTATGGTTACAGAATTGGCCAATGTCTACACATGGTTTACACCAGCTCCTCCCAGAGTAATATGCCAGCAAAGTGAGTTACGCAAATCGACCTCAAACTTGCAAAGTCTGCCCCGTCTGCTCTTTCACCACCGCAACCAATAAACATTTGTTTCGTCCTGTGTTTGTTATAAATGCAGTCAGCTGTTTAAGCATGCCCTAATAAGTGTGAGACATCTGAAACATAAAGAGCTATTTGAGGCGTCTGCAAGCTGCAGGAACCGCAGTGTAATAGTCCAAACAGCAGGTCTGTGGGATGCCAGCAGGGGTTGGAATGGCCTCATGGGTACGATGTTCAGCTCCGTGGCTTTGGGTTTGGATGAGGAAAGGAAAAACATCACGTCTACACCACCAAAAAAACAAACTCTACAGTGTACTCTCTATTTTTCTGTTTACTAATTGGCTGCTTCTCCCAAACCAGAATAGTTGTTACATAAAAAATGTTTTACTATTACAGAATGAAACAAAGCTGTTATTGTTCTGGTGTAAACATGTTGGAATGGTGTTGTTTATGTTGGAGTGTACTATATATTTGCACCTGAATGGTGATGACACCTCCATTTGCTGAAGAAGGCTGTGGGATATGGCCCAAAGCTCCTGAAAAGAGCTTGGAAGTGAACCGTGAGTTTAAAATATAGCTATATCACAGACATGTGTTCACAGGGTTCCTAGCATTCATTGTCCTTCACTGACATTGTATCGACATTGTATGTATTTATTGATTTACTGATTTTATTTCCCTGCCCACCGTAGTGGGCAAAGGGAATCTGCCTGTAGTGAAACAGGCAAGCTCAGACACCGGAAGCCGTGATCAATATACCATTCATAAGGTCAGAACATATACAAAGCAGATTTGTGTGATTTAAACATAGACTGTACATAAAGATGGCCGTAGCGAGGTGTGACATCACCCATTGGTTTGCATCGGAGCCGGTTTGAAGCCCAGAATTGCTACTTCAACTTTTGGCGCTATCTTTTCCGTTTGGAGCCAGGACCTTCCTAATAAGAAACATTCCCTGCGACTTCAGACCCAAGCTAAAAACGCTTCTAAAACGCTCCTAAAAAGGCGTTCTTTATGGCTTGGCCGTAACGAGTTTACAGCCATGCTAGCAGCTCTGAGAGGCTACTTATTGGCACAGCAGTGCTAACATGCTCACAATGACAATAGTAACATGTTGTTGTTAAGCAGGTATGGCCTTTACCATGTTCACCATCTTGGTTTAGCATGTTAGCATGCAAACATTTGCCCTAGATGAAAAGTTAGGGGATCAAAAAATGTATTACAATTCATCTTGAGGGGGACATTAATCCGTTGTTGAGATTCACTCAAAACTACAAAAGCCAATCAGAGGGTGGCGCTAGAGTAAAATTCAGGGCATCACCGCAGTAATTAGGCAAGTTGTTGAGGACCAAAGAGGTGGACCAACCGACAGACTGACAGTGCCATCCCCAGAGCAATGCCGCTAGTGTGGCTAAAAAGTGGATATAATGGTTGCTTTATATGTCATATTTGTAATTATTTAATCTTTAATTTCTTACATCCATGATCTATGTGGGATTACAACTAACTTTTAGGGTTTTTGAATCATTTCTACTTGCTTATCACTAGAGTTCACACCAATCAGAGCTCCTCTGAGATTATGACAGGAATTAAAGCAGTACCACTACAAGCCCATTATGCATCATTGTGATTTTGCCAATTGTGGAGTCCATGTATGGTTTTTTTTGGAGTTTTTTTGTGAAAAAGTGAGGGAGAAACAGCGAGAGAGAAAGAGCTCCTCATCACTCACACACACACACACACACACACACACACTCTAATAAGAGTGGACACTGAGCAAGCAGCTGACGGATGTGTAGTGTTTTGATATGAGGTCACCTTCTCCTCCATGTCGTCCAGCGCTTGCAAGTCACAGGATGAGGTCACCTCTGAAAACATTTACTTTCCCCTTTATCGAGACGATTGTCATTTTCTCGATCATTTGAGTTTGGAATAACACCAGCAACTCTGTCACAACACTGAAAAAAAATCCCCTGTTAGCTGTTAGTTATTCCACTGTGTTAACAGCGTAGTCCTGCCTACCACTCTTCTCTTCTTTGGCAGAGTTTTATGTGTGTTACTCTCAGTTACAAATTCACAGGGGTTTTAGCTTCAGTATTATGATCCTCCAGATAATCTCTCTCTCACACACACACCAGCCTTTCCAGCTCCTCTTTCTGTTTTAAATGAATTCAGAAATCCTTCAGTCGCTCTTTGTGACAAACCTGTTTTGTTATAAATCTGTTTGCAATCACCACACTCACTTTGTTTACATATAAATAGTTTATTAGTATCGGTAACATGTGAGGAGGGTCTTTTTCCCTCCATTCTTTATGTGGATAACATACCAGAAATAGAAATAGACAGCAATAGAAAAAGATAGGTTATAAAAATAAGAGGATATATGTGCATGTGTGCTTGTGTGTATGAGTGTGTTTTGCTGAGGAAGACTAAATCTTGGAATACAAAAACCTAATCCCAGTCACTGTTTCTAGAAAGGATTCCACCCAGTTTATAATCCGAGTCGCTGAGCGGTTTATACGCTGGAGAGGAACAAGACTCAGACAATAAGTCCTCCAACATCCCAGAGTCCACCTCACTCCTGCCAGTGCTCTGCATTTTCTTCCTCTTATCGCTTCTTTTCTCCATCGAGGAATCAGGGCGAGCAAACTGTCAGCCTGTTTGTGGTTTCTTGTCTGGAAGTTTGATGCACTTTTGGCAGATCATGTTTCACGTTTTTGGCAGTTGAGCACCGCATGAGTCAAGTACCCATTAAACCACCCGAAAGGTAAAAGATAGCAGTCCATGTTATGCAACATAGCTGCGTCATCTCCTCCATCAAACCTCCCACAGTAACTTGCTGGCAGGTGGTGTGGTGAGGATGTTAGAGGCTAAAGGTGCTCGTCTTTGTTTTTACTTCAGGCCGTCCTCTTCTTCCTCTCCTCCACTCTTCCATCTGTTCACATCTCTTCACCTGATTCCTGTTGGGAGGAATGTTGAGTGGATATGAAAAAATGCATATTATGATGTTACATACAAAACTTGACACATTTTTGTTGTAACTCTACTTAATGTAGCGTGCCTCTATTGTAAAAATGAGCAGCCGTTGCGAGCTGTCCAACAAAGCCTCTTTAAGGGTTTCTGAGTGATTCTAAAGCGCTTCTTTGGAAGTCATGCTATACTTGACATCTCAAAGTCATGTATTCTTATCTTCTATTTGTATATGCTAAGCCAAACAAATACAACTCATTGATGTATTTAACAAGTGAAATCAATTAGAAATCGTGTAGATGGGCCAAGTCAGTCTATTTTATGAGAAACTTCAAAACCTCAGGAAGAACTTTAATGGTTGAAAGGTGTCATGTCATTTTATAGGCCCTTGAATGTGTTTTTGATGATACAGTAGGTTTACTGTTCTGTCACATCACATCATGTCATCATATCAGTTATGGGCCGTTCACACATACGGACTCCATAGCTGGGACAGCTTTGTGAATGAAACCTGACTTTGCAGCCCAGTTCCCCTCCGCTGAGCTAGAGAGATTCAGAAAGCGCCCAGCGACACTACAGGGGAAAGTTGAGAGAAGATTAACTTTATGCAAATGTCCTCTGATGCGGTCCGACGTGTGGAAACAAATCGCAGACGTTGGTTGTTAGTCAGAGCAGTGTGTGTAAATTTACGTGTTCTGTTTGAGCGTCTAAGTGAAATATACTGTGCATTTTAACATTCAGTCAGCAGGTAGCAGGAAGTCACTGCAGAGACTGACCTAGTGACCATCTGATTACAGGATGGTTTAACTACAAACCCTCCAGTGCAAAATAAACTGGCCTGCTCCCATTTACTGTCTAATTTACAGTCAAATTTAGTGTAAAACTATTATTAAACTATTATTCCACGCTTTGGTGTGTGTGTGTGTGTGTGTGTTTGTGTGTGTGTGTGTGTGTGTGTGTGTGTGTGTGTGTGTGTGTGTGAGTGAGTGCTGCCCTGAGGGAGGACTAATTCAAGCAGGAAGAGCGCTGTAAATACCTTAGATCTGTTATCAGCTCTTTTTGGTGTCAGGAGACACATTCATACATGTATATATAAACACACACAGCAGTACACTCACCATTGTCTGTGTCTGAGTTTGGGCTGATGTGGCGTCTGTTGGTGCACATGCACTCGAGGTGATCCTCCAGCCTCACCTGCACCTCCCTCAGCTTGGGCCGCCTCCGCACGTACTCCACCTTCGCCACCTGGAGAGAGAGAGAAAGATGAGATGAGACGAAGGAGACAGAAGAAGAAGGAATTATCTGTGTGAGGAAAGCACTTGCTCGAATTTCACCTGTGGAGATTCTGTCAAATTACTTTATATTCTATATTTTTACAGTCAACAAATTCCATGAACAGCCAAAACAAACAGCCGTAAATACTCGCTAGAGCACAAAATGTGTATTAATCCGCAGCTCAAATAGTCCCCAACAAATTCATTATTCACTCCTGTTTGACTAATGCTTACTAAAAACAACAGTCCCCAGAGTTACCTCTTCAGTAGGTACAAATAGGTTTGGGGTTGACTGCCACAGACATGCTGAGGAAGTCGGAAAGTACTGAGAAATGGACTAACGTTGGTTTTCATCTTTTAATAGGATGTGTTGACGATAACAGAAATATGAAATATTGCCATACTCTAAAGATAGTGATAACTGGTATATCAGCACCTTCAAATTAACCTCTCCGCACAGTACATATGTTCTGGGTCTGTATGTAATATTTTCTAAATTAAGCCTCACACATTTTGTGATCTTAAAGATCCCCTCCAGACGTGTTTTAAGACATAATAACTTGTGTCTAATATGTATTTTTCCACAAAAAAGCCTAGTTACCTTGTTAAAATCCTTAATATTGCTTCTACTCTTTCTTCCTCATTGAAAAATCCAGATGTCTCCTACTTCACTGAAAAGTCTATTCTCAGTGTTTGTGCACTGGAGGTTTCAAGTTTCCACATCACACTTGTGTAAATTGCATACTGGACCACAATTGGCTCCAAACTAAATTAGTCACAAATCTTGTCCGTAGATAAACTCAGATCTTAGAACTTTCCACTTTCATCAGATGGGGGGGGGGGGCTTTAAAACCTTTACTAGAGTTAAAAATTAATAAACGAAGCTTGTTTGCACAACATCAGTGGGTAAAGCAAATTTATTGGTCCCTAAAAACTGCAATAAACTACAAACAGAGCACCTAATGCAGAAGAACATGCTACTGTAAATATGTAGTATAAGTGCTGCAGACAAAATGCCTTTCTTGAGGTAGTTATTTTCAAATGACAGCCATGTTTCTACTGTACCTGTGTAAACACACAGGTGTGCCTGCTCTTGTTTGGACGAATGAACAGAATATTTAACTCTGCCAGGAATTCAGTGACGCTAAGTGATGCATGTTCTGTTTTGTGTCAACACACGTCACTTGCTGCTACTGTGATGCTGAATGTCTGAGCCTGGTTACTGAAACAGCAACACGTCTTACTCTTAGTTTTACTCATACACACGACCCACAGATATATAAACAAGCACCTATAAGCATATGCATCAATATACACGGCAAACTATAAACATACAGAAACAATCACACACACACACACACACACATAGACACACTACATTCACATCCTGGACATGCAGCTGAGGCTGAGCAGCTCCAGGTCTGATTGCACAAGCGTCTCTGCTTCAAGTCTGAACAAACTTAGACATCGCTGAGCTGAAACTTTAAACAACAGCAAACCCAGAAGGTTCAGCTGAGGTTAGGAGCAGCTGAGCACCCGTCAGGCCAGGATTCTGCTAAAAGGGTTGAGCCCCCTGCCTCCCTGTGAAAGGCTGCTCGTCCGAGATCTCATTCTTTCAAAACCTAAAATCCAACTCAGTCCCAACCCATGTTTATACACTGCTTTGAAAAGATGATCAAACGTGTGCTGCCTGGATTACTCAGTAACTGTAACGTCCTTATACTACACAGAAGTCATTGGGAGGAGGTTATGGTGGATGGTTATTTGTACAAAGCTTTTACACTCAACTTTGTCCCACATCTGATTAGGTTCAGGCTACTAAAGCACTTGGTTAATAAAGGAAAGATAGTGGTTTCGGCTAAATACTTGAAAAAGTCAATGTATCCCATCTCATGCTTCAAGCTAGCATTGATTTTTCAAGATTTAACCAAGATTGTGATGTTTCCCTAACTTTGCCAAAGTGATTCAAGTTGGTTAAACATTTTCCATCATGCTCAAGTTGCCGGGAGAAGATACATAGGATAAAAAATAAAATGGCACAGGCGCACCATGAAGCTATTTGCTTGGCAGCGCAGTTTTGCGGTGCATTTAACCCTTTGCGGGTGCTTTGTGAATTACACGCTATCTTTTTGTCTCTTTTTCACAGATTTAGCTCAAGCCGCGCAATCCTTTTGTGGATTAACATGCTCACAATGACAACATGATGATTTTAAGCTGGTAATGTTTACCATATTCCGCATCTTAGTTTAGTGTGTTAGCATGTTAACATTTGCTAATTAACACAAAACCAAAATACAGCGGAGGCTGATGAGAATTACGCTAATTTTTCAGGTAGATGAAAACTTGAAGGAGCACCAAAGTGATCACAATTCACCTTGAAGGGGACATGAATGTCTGTGCTAAATTTCGAGGCAATCCATCCAATAACTGTCAAAACATTTCTCAATATCACAAAAGTCAACCTCATGGTGGCGCTAGAGGAAAAGTCAGGGGATCTGGACACCATGAATATCTGTACAAAATTTTGTGGCAATCCATCCAATAGATATTGCAGTCCGGACCAAAGTGGCGGACCGTCCGACCCACGTTGCCAACCCTCAAGCAATGCCGCTAGCATGTCTAAAAATCATGACCATATGTGAGGGATTGGAATGTAGATCGACTGGTCAATCAAGAGCTTCCCCTTCAGGCTCAGCTCACTTTTCACCACAATGATAAAGTACAACACCTGCATCACTGCCAGCACCCTCAAACACCAACCTACCATCATCAGCTGGAGGTCGTAGTCTCTGTTTTTCTCACACACGGACACACCACCTAAACTTCAGCCCCGCCACATCCCCTCTGGCTGTGAGTGTGCATCTTGCACTCGTGACCGTTTACCCTCCGAACGCTGGATCTCAGCACATGTGAGTGACTTTATTTTTGATTTCCTCTGTAGGCAGACAAAGAGCGAGTCCTTTCATCTCATATTGGGTATCAGCAGGCCAAAGCACACAGAATCAAACTCACCCTCTCCTCCTCCTCTTTCTCCACTTTCTCCTACTCCACCTCCTGATACACACACTTGTACCCATCCTCATCTTTTCTCCATCTTTCACTCATCTCATTTCCCAGTCACTCACTCTCAGCACCTCCTTTTTAATCCTACTTTTTTTTACATTTTTATCTTTGCATATTCACACCCTGAATATCAATATCAAGTCAATATTGTTATTCTTGCTATTTTAAAAGTGCATTTTTGATTCCTTTCCCATTCACACACGCACACACACACACACACACACACACACACACACACACACACACACACACACATGCAGGGTATGAGCTCCTAGTTGGCATGGTGTGACTGTGAACCAGTTGGGCTTTACTGAGTCTTATTTCCAGCTCTGGCAGAGATCAAAAGGAAGCCATTATGTTCTCGAACAAACTCACTGCCAGACTCTCAATCACCAACACACACACACACACACACACATACACGCACACACACACACACACAAGCTGGGGAGAATAATTGTTTTTGGCAGGTGTATAGTGTATACCTCCAGTAAGTGAAGTGGATGAAGTGGATGTGTTTGGGAGGGTGTGTGTATATACTGTATATGTGTGTGCGTGCGTGTGTGTGTGTGTGTGTGTGTGTGTGTGCGTGTGTTTACATGCTTGGTGTCGTCATTACTTTTATGTGGAGCCATAAAAAGACAAAGACAGAAGCCTGTGATTACTGGTGTTTACGATCATGCCAACATGTTGGAATGGTGAGAATGAAAGTTAAAGGACAGGTTCACAATTTTTCAAGTGTGTCTTAAAATGATAGTCAGGTGCCCACATGAACACTGAAACAGGTTCTGCTCATTGCAGTCATTCTTCCTGTTTGGCACCTGACTATCATTTTAGGACAGACTTGAAAAATGAACCTATCCTTTAGGAAAGTTTTTTGCCCTTTCTGCTGCCTTTTTGTGTATTTTTGTTTTTTTCATACTTTCACGCAGTTTTGTCAGATTCTTCTTCTCAATTTTACCTGAAAGGCCTCTTTTAGACAGAATGATTATTATAAGCATGCATGATTTATGCAATGTAATATAGAGCCTTCAGTGATGATAAAATGCAGAATTGTGTCTGTTTTGTCTTTTCTTTAACTTTACTCTATGCTGTTGCTATTTGAATTGACCCTCCGTCTCCACAAATATATTTAAGACTTCATCTAATCAAATCTTAAAGAGAAAATGTATTAAAAGGCTCTTTAAAGCACAAAAAAACTGCCCTTTTCCATATCTAAAAGCACATTTTCAGGTATCATATTCAATGCAAAAGTGTTTTTCTTGTGTACCTTGACGGCGCGGTGGTGCTTGCGGGCCGGCTGGCACATCATGTTGCTGGTGTTGCAGCAGCCGGTGCAGCGCTTCACCTCAACGCAGGGCGGCCAGATGATGAAGTTGGCTGAGGTGGGATCCACCTGGCTCCTGGGGATCTCATAGATCACTGTCCGCACCTTACACACTGCTGGCAAGGCCTCCTCCACCACTGCAGGGGGACAAAGATTTCAAAGGTCACAGAAAACCTGCAGTGATGAGCACTTTTTATATTATATTATATAGAAATATTGCCACAGTTTTATGCCATACATCTAGCCTGCACGTGCACAGTGTGAGTGCGTCTTACCAGTGCTCCTCCTGTGTCTGGTGTGTGTGTGTGCTCTCTTCAAATCGGGGAAGCTGTGAGAGAAGTCCTTGTGGTAACTGTGTTTTGTCTCCTCAATCACCTCGTTCTCTGTACAGAGACAAAACAACACATGCACATTCGGACGTCACACACTTTCACTGTTACTATTGCTAATCATAAATATTCTCAGATTCTTGCATCAAACACACACACACACACACTATATGAAAGATAAAACAGTCATGAAACAGTTTCATTTTCTGGGAAAGTTCAAGGGGTCACGAAAAACATTCATATCTGTAAAATTCATTCATTTTTAAGATTCATAAGAGGAAATCTCTATGATCATCAACTGGGGACCATAAATCTAGTTTTCAACAAATCTTGATGATTGTCCAACTGACCGAAAACAAACAAAAAAAAATGTGAAAGGAGTCAGATGTTTACATGCTGCAGTAAATAGTTTATTAAGGATATCATTACAGAGTCTGCTCTGATCAGAGGATGAGCTTAACTAGGTTATTCTAACTCAGTTATGATGTTAATATGTGTCAACCGGTTACTGAGTTCTCCGCATGTAAATGTGTCCTGAGAGAAACACTGCAAGTACGTCAGATACATTCTTAATCCAATTCTCATACTACACATACACACACTGCATCATTCAATTTGAGGTCACTTGACTCAACTCGGCTGAGAAAATGCTGTTTTGTTGAGCCAAAACATAAAACAACATGCAAGGACGCTGATCTGAGGGCCAACAGGCATGAACTTCTGATTGCTGGCAGAGAATTTGACTTTTATGTGAGTTTCATGCATTTTGCTTATCCACATGGTTGGATGTCTGTCCGACTTTTTATGCCTAAATAACTCGACTGTATATCCATATTTTGATTATATATCTGATTACTACACAGCTATACCAGATAAATGTTAATCTGAGGCCAGTTTACCTCTGAAATGAGCCGGTCAGCAGACTTGAAACTATTTTAATGAGTGAAGGATTGTAAGGCTGCTACCGTGAGTTGTTTACTTACAACTTACTTACACTTGTTTACAGTATGTGAGTGCAGGCAGACAGAAAAGGGATAAAGATTTTCTTTCTTGTGAGAATCAAATTATAAGGGTGAAACTGCAGTCTGTAAATTTTTGACACATTTTTGGATTCTGAATTTTGGCACAAAATATTCTGGTGAATTCGGCCTACTGGAAACTGACACAAACCATTAAAGATTCTTTTATATAATCCAAGTATGTGAACTTCTGAATACTGAGGATAAGACTCCACTTAAAAAGCTATGTCTAAACATTTTTAGATAAAACACTCAGTTTGTGTCGTTGTGTGGCACAAAGTTGTTTTACTCACTGAGTTAAAAATTGACCCAGTGTGGGTCAATATAGCACTTATATAGTACTGGATTAACTTAACCCAGTACTCATGGGTAGAAAAACACCTAAGACAAGAGTTGTTTTGATCCAGTAACCTGGCACTAACATGGAAAATAACACCAACACTCGGTCCATCATATAAGGATTCATCTTATCGTCATCATACAGTGATGACCCTCTTTGGACAGGTCTGTTTGGCCTCTGCCTTCATGGCTTCCTGGTTTCCATCCTATTGGTTTGGTTGCCTTTGGATTGCTTTTAGCAGGTAAAATGAATCTGTTTTAAGATACATTTCTTGTCCTACGTTAAGCCAGGCTGCAATAATACTGAGTCAATATTAGTGCTTGCACAGTGCAGCTAATGATTATTTTTTAAAGTTGGTAAACAGTCAGTATACAGACAAGTGAATAAATCATGATAAGATGATGTATAATCCAAGCAGATGTTTATGTTTAGTTAACTGTTGATCTAAAATCATGCAACGCACCAATGCGGGAGGGGTGACTCACAAGCTGGTTTTTGTGTGTGTGGATCATGAGATGCTGTGAAAATCAATCAAGTGTTTCTAAAGTGTTCACAGATTCATCTAACCGTTTTAGCACTCAGCACTGCCAAACCACAGGATATCCACAGACTTGTTCGTAGACAATAAATTCTAAGTAAAGATTGTGTGTGTGTGTGTGTGTGTGTGTGTGTGTGTGTGTGTGTGTGTGTGTGTGTGTGTGTGCGTGCATGTATGCGTGTGTAACTGAGGGGGAAAGGAAGAGAGAAAGATTCCCAGAAATCACTATAAATGATGTCTGGGCAGGACTGTTTTAATTTGATGCTGAATACCAAACCTCACACTTCTTTGTGTGTGTGTTTGTGTGTATGTGTGTGTGTGCGTGCGTGTGTGTGTGTGTGTGTGTGAGCGCGCCCGTCACTCTTACTTTCTTGCAGAGCTTACTGCCATGTGTGTGTGCAAGCAGTCACGCACACACGCCTGCCTATATACACAATGTGCTTCTGAAACACAACAAAGTCCACCTCCGACATCTCCCTCCTTCTCTCTCTCTCTCTGTCTCTCTCTCTGTCTCTCTCTTTCGCCCTGACATGCAGGAATTTGAGCATGAATTATACATAGCAACACAGCAGCCTTCCAGCGGGCCCTGCTCTCAAACCAATAATGGGCAGCATGACAACAGCATAATGAAGTGAGCCACTTGACCCCCACCAAGCCGGGGAGCCGTCACACCCGACATTTGCATCTCAATGATGCCAGGATTAATGGTGGCACCGCTCGGCGCAACAGACATGAAAAATGAATTAACTGTGTTTTTTTTCACCGAAGTTCAGAGCAGAGGAAAGTTTGTGTGGCAGGAATCTAGAGTCTGACTCGGGGCGTAAATGCAATAAAGCCTGTTTTATGTCACAGTTATTTCCTCCTGTCTCTCCTCCCTGATTCAGTCAGCTCTGATTTATTACCTGGATAATGAGAACTGGCATCAACTGAGGTTATTGAACGTGAACAGCGGTGTCATTTAGACTTGCAGACAGTTTACTTTTATGTAATGTTTACTTTTTTGTTGTTTTTAGAAGCACAAAATTATTTTATTTTTTCTTCAGTTTGCAGCTTGAACTTAGTTGCTTTTTCAGCTAACAAATATGTCATGAAAAGGAAGGCATGCTTAGGTTTTTTAAGGGTAAAAAGGGTTTTAAAGGGATTATTTCCTGGTGGAGAGACTTAGATTTCCTCCTCTGAGTTTCAGGTGATGTGTACACTCATATGGAAACTTTCAGACTGATAACTTACTGAAATGAGCCAATTTCTCCAAATATTCGGACTCCTTGGAGACTCCAGCAGGGAGTTTGGAAACAGAGGGACAACCAAGTATTTTAGAGATTTAGTGTTGCATTTCCTTAAAGTTGGGGGACTTACAAGAGACTTATTTTTTTCTAAAATAATGGTCAAATTCAGCAGCAGAAGGTGAGATTCCCCAACTTTTAGTCAATGGGGCATGCTCCAAAAACACTGAATCCTACACTTCCCATAATGCAACTGAATAACATCTCTTAGATCTTCTGTGCCTGGTAAAGTTTGTGCCTTTTCACACCCTCTGCAGTTTTGTAACACAGGCTTCCCATCCAAAACTTTTAGTGTCCAAGCCCAAGACAAAATACCCCTGCCCCCTGACATCACTGTGACCTCATCAGGGGGTTATTTTTTTCCAGACTAGACAAAGCTCCTCTGCCTTTTCGCACAGGCTGACTTGCGCTCCTCGTGTCCGGTTAACTGATTCTAATGCATAAAATCGGTGAAGTGTCCCTTTAAACAAACATTTTCTTTCCAAATCTACATCTCCTTCCTAGTTAACATTGGCAGTGGCAGAAAAGCACAACATTAACTCTGTCTCAGAGTTCATGGAGGGTGTAAAGAGCAAGAAGCGGCCACTGGTCACCTAGCAACATCCGGTGAGGCATTCCAGTATGAGATGAGAGGACAGCATCTTCTTCCTGTGCACTGAACCAGATGCAACTAATACCCCAATTCAGTCTTTCAAAGCACAGACTGTGAGGGAAGCAGCAGCCCAGACTGGCACATGCAAACCTGTTGGTGGCTGATGTTCGTCAGCCAGAAACTCTGAGTAGAGACACACTTGGGTGCCGATTTACCTTCATCATTTGTTGTTCTTTCAGGCTGCTGTTGACGAACTGAGTTTGGTGCAACCACTGATTCTAGCTTGAGAAGTTTACACATATTTTATCCATACAATAAGCTTTTACTACAGCTGAGTAGGTATTTGTGCATTATGGTGCTCATACCACAAGTGTCATATGAACTGAATTTTCTATTAGCATGCTCACTGAATAACCTCATTTTGCAGCAAAGCTCAGTAATCCAGTTTGCAGGGGTGAGAGAGGCTGTATTATTATAATAAAGCGCTTTACCTACGGAGTCTATCTCTAGCAGCCGCTGGAGGTCGCTGATACTCCGGATCTCGCTGCGGGAGAGGCGCTCCAACAGCTCCCGGGGGAGAGGAGACTCCTGTGGGAAGGTCAACATTAAGCATGAAACGGAGCAGATTCATGCAAGCGTCACTTTTCTGCAAACAGACTCATTGGTAGATCATGAAAGCCAACTTCTGTCATTTATTTTAAAAACTGGCAGTCCTAATGCCAAACTGTGCCAAGGAAAGAGTAAACATTTGTGCGTAATTACGCAGACGTGTCAATTTAATCTCTTGCATCGACCGCAGCTGTTTTGCTATGAGTTGCAACTTGCAATAAACTCACTACAGCCAACATTAACCACAACCTGCTTCTGTGCGGTTTACCTCAGCTGCGGTGCTTAACAGGCAGAGGCAGCCGGCGAGGAGGTGGTAGACCGCGACTCTCATCTCCTCTCAGGTCTGCTGTATAGGCACCAGGACGGGGCGAAGGTCCAGTGAAGGAGCCGGGATGTCGCTCCCTGGTCTTGGGAGCCCAGAACCATCCCTCGGGAGAACAGGCAACCTCCACGACCCCAATGAGAGAACGAGTTAGGAGTGTGTAAAACTTCAAAAGGTCTTTAAACTCCGAATGAAATGCGATTAAAGTAGAGAACCTAGTTGTTCTGCTCCTGCATTCAGTGTAAGTCACTGTAGGTGAGAGTGGGGTTCATTGCCAAAATAATACAAAACTGACAGAGTTGCAGGGGGGAAAAAATCACAGGTGAGCAGTCTTTTGTACAGTGGTTTGAAACATGAAATAATTCAACTTAATTAAGGTCAAGTTGATGTCCAGCTGCTCTTTGTTTTGGCATCCAAAGAACAGGTGTCCAATGCGAATGTAAAAACGTTTCTTTTACATTCACAGACGCATCAATATCCATCATTTCATCCTCAGTATAATCCATTCAAAATCACAGACACATTTGTGCGTCCTGCGACGGTGGAGCATCTTGGCACTCGATGTGAGCAAATCTTAAAATTGGTTAAATCCTTTACATTGAAACTCCCAGAAATAACCAGTTCTGTCGAGAGACGAAGATGCAGAAACAAACGAAACAAGAAAAAAAACCTCTGCGCTCCAGAGGAGTTTGATGCCAGCTCCCAGCGGTCCTGTGATCTCCGGGGTGAATGAAGTAGGGATGCTTTCAGTCACAGGATAGGCTATAGCTGTGCATGCGCGTCCCCGTGGCACTAAACCGCGAACGCGCTTTTCGTAATAGGCTGTGGGACATTATAGGAGCGCTGGCTTTAACTCAGGCAGCAAACAGGAAAGAAGAAGCGTTTATTCAAGAGCATCATTTTCTATTAAATTTACACCAGACTTTCTAAATAATTTCTTGGAAACAAGTGAGGCAATCTGTAGATTATAAGTGTATCACAATGCTGATGTTATATATTATATCAAAATACATCTTTATAATTCATTTTTGTTTTTATAATGACCAAAGCAACAGATCAGATTTGGATTACTGTACTTTGTCATAACAAACTGATGGATGTGGATTATTATGATGATAAACTGAAGTGATCTTTTACAGCACAAAGCTTGAACCATTCAGTGATAATTAACTGTCTTTATGGAGGCTAATTTATAACCTGACTAAAAACACTAGTGAATAAGTTGCTCTGAAAGTCGTTGTTCCACTTCTCCCTCCAATTATCCTCCTCGCCTAACGCTCTGTGTGTGTGTGTGTGTGTGTGTGTGTGTTAATGAGTGGGACAGACTGGTGACCGTGTCTGTGTTTAATTTCTGTGTAATAAAGCTCATTAATGAGTGTCCAGACCGGACACAAGACTGACTGGGTGAGAGAAGAAATCACCCACTCCAACTACTTTTCAACAACTTTTCTTATCAAATGAAATTTTGGCCCAATGGTGGAGCTATATTAAAGGTCAAGGGGTCACAAAAAAACTGGACTTCATCTCAAGGGGGTGGGCTAAAAGGACTCCCTGAGATACAAAAGAAAACAAACGCTGAATGCAAGATAATCGTGATGTTCTTTTCCTCCCGGCAGAAGCCTTTCTTCCAAACTTTTCCCCTGATTGATCTTGCTTTGCTTTGTCTTCTCCTCGATTTGTCCTTCTTATGACTCTCAAATATCAGATGTCACAGTGGCCTCAAGCACAACATCAACGTTTTAAAAAAGGTCACATCCTCGAACATTTCCTCGACTGTCCTCATCTGAAAAATGAGTTGACAAGTAAACTTAATATAACCTATGATGATAATGTTTACATGACATGGACCTCTTTTGGCAGACAGTGCACTAATGAGTGTTCTCTCTCAGAAGCATGGATAGAAATAGCACAAAAAACATTGTCATAGTATTGAAAAACCTTTTAGGGAGAAGTTTTGGGGTGGATGCTGACAGCAAGGCGGCTGTTTGCATCCTGTCTTCTACCAACAATCAAAGTTGGTTTCTTTAAACAGTGACCACAACTACCTTAACCAACTAATCCTAACCAAACATTAAACCTGCATTAAGTGATTTTTTTGGCCACTTGGGGGCAGCAGAAACAAGCTTTGAACACAATGTTGACATTTCATCACCTTTTAATATGTTGAACTTAATTTGGAGTTTTGTTTCTGTCCACCTGGTGGATGTAAGTCCAATATTCACTCTCCTTTAGCTCTGTTTGATCTCTGCCAACATCTGAGGTAATAATCTGGCTCTTTAGCTGCTAAATGCTCCACAATGTTAACCAGCTAGTTGCTAACTGTGTCTGTTTTCAGTTTGGTGCTGAGCAGGTAGTGCACAGGGGGGTTTTAGAGCTATTTCTCTGAAAACAGCTGCCTGCTGCGGCTGAAAACGACGCTATGAGAGCGCTGAGAGTGAACCAAAACAGTAAAGTTGCAGCCGGACAGCTAAACAATGAGCTGAAACTCACTATAAAGCTCCGTAACGCTGATGGGAGCTGCAGAGTCGCTGATAATTCTCTGTAGATTCATCACTATGAGTGACGCGTCTCACATTACACATTGTCATTTGATACATTATTATGAAAAATATTGATTATAGCCTCTTTAAGCATAGATGTAGGAGTTCATTTTCAAGTTTCTATCCATTAATATATTATCTATACCACTAATAATGACCTAACACAGAAAGTACATTTTCATAACATACCTAGAGTGGCTAGAAAAGTCGTGGTGTGCTTCTGTTGATTATAGTTGGCAATGGTGATAATTATGTGTAATTTGTTGTTAATTAGCGTAAACATGCAACGCCACCAGCATTTCCTTTTAATGTATGTCTAAGTGAGAGTCTGCGACATGAAAAGTATGCATTCATCCATTTCTTTGCGTTGGTTGAGTAAATTGTTGAGGGAATGTAAAAGACTTTCCAGAGCTAAAGCTTTAGAAAGCAGCGCTGGAATCTGGAAATCCAGCCTCAAGCATTCAAACATGCACGTACGCCGTTTATTCTCCCTTTGTTGTCTGTTTTACTTTCTAATGCACATAAAACACACGCACGGCCAATACCCTTCATCCCAGCACCACACACACACACACATACACATGTTTAAAATCACTTAATCTGACTCAATCTTATAGGTTCCTGTGAGGACAAAGGGAAGTGAGCTGAAAGAGTTTGAGGGCGAGAATGGCAGAGATAAGAAGCTTGTTGATACCAAGATGAAGCCTATTTGCATCAAAGAAGATGACAGTGGGGTGACTGAGCGTGTGCGTGTGTGTGTGTGTGTGTGTGTAGAAAACTCAGGCTGTGTTTGACCAAACACTCCCCCAATTAAAGCCCATTTATCCTGACAGAGGCTAATACCATCACAACAGAAATCCACCTCTGTCTGTCTTACTCCAGCTCCCCTGAAAGGTTTCAGTGTACCCAACAAACACACACACGCGCACACGCACACACACACACACACACACACACACACAAAGAACCGGAATGATGGAGGGGAAATGGGTCAGAACCGATTCGGGTCTTGAATGGCGACACTCATGCCGTGATGCTGTCACTTCCTCTTGGCAGCAACTTCTCCTCCACATTCTCTGATGCATCTCACTTGTTCTGCTGTCTTCTTCTTTCTTCTTTTTTTTTTTTCTTCTTCTCTTCCGTTGCTGTTGTCATTCTCTAGGCCAGCAGTCGACCCCCCCGCTGTCAAAGGCTCAAGTGTGACTGCTACAGACAGACACACAGAGAGGGAGAAACTTCAAGCTCAACTTTGAAAGCGCACTAACATTGTCTTGGAAAATCATAGTTTTTGCTTTGAATGTGTTTTTTCATCATTTTCACTTTTATTTCATTGTTGTTTAATGTTTAAAGGCCCTGAAAACTTATTTTCTCAATAAGCTGCTTTGAGCACAAATGTTTCTACCAAAGTTGGAACCGTTTTTCGTTGCTTCACAAGAGATTTCTGTATTTCTGTTTTTGTTCTTGTGTTTATCACAGATGAAGCGGGCGGGACTCAACTGGATAAAGGTGATGTCATGTATTTCTATTCATCCAATCAGAGGATGACAGTTGTGGGGTTGTTTGCTCGTGTTGCCAGCTCTTTTTAATTAACCAAGCCACACCCACACAGTCCTGATAACACTGATTAGTTTTTGAGTGTTCAACACTTAATAAATAATAACTACACAATGTGTAGATTTTTTTACATGATTTTAGTGTCTTTCAAATTAGTCTGATGGCATAAGTTTTTGGCTATTTCCAAATCACTCCCTCATTCACTCAGTTACTACTGTCTACATAATAGACACTGAGTAGTTTACTCTGTAGCGAGCAGTAAATTTAGATTCCAGACTCTTGTGAATCATTATCATTTTGCGTCATCACTAGGTTTAAAGTTGCACAACTGTAATTTTCACTCCTATTAAATGCAACACAATGCATTGTGGGATTGTTAGCAGAAAGTAGTGTACATGCCAATGGATACTACTTTTTTGTTCCAATGTGGGGCATTTTTAAGGTATTATATAACATTGGTAAATTGTATTTTCTTTTTCTTAAACTTAACTTTTTACCAGTAGACACATTTTTGCAACCTTTTTCTGTATCAACCTTTTAAAACCAAATGCTGTATATGGTCATCGTACTATATATAGTTCTGCCCTCTAGTTCCTGATGTTTTGATCCAAAGGAGCAGACAGTTGAATTAACATTATTTATATCACTGTCTCCTCTTTCTCCTTCTTTTTCCCGCATAACTTTCCAAGAGGAGTAGATATTTTATAGAGTTTATTTATAACAAGCCAGGGAAAAGTTTGGTGTATTACATTTTTTTCTTGTATAACTTTTCCAGTTCCTTTTCCAGAAGCAGACTGACGCACAAATGCACCATATTGGGGGTTTGGTGACCTTGCTGAGGAGCCCTTCAGCAGTCCCCAGCCCCTCCACCCAAACTGCTGTCCTGTGGGAGAGGAGAATGTCACCAATGGGATTAGAGTAATATGAAAATATAAGAGTCAGATTTTAGGAGGAGGGTGTCGGAGATATGAGCAGCAACAGAAAAAAGAGACAGAGAGGCAGTAAAAGTTAATCCAGTAGGGGATAAAAACTTTTACGAGCAGGGTGGGGGTTAAGGGCTATCCCCGAATTTATTCACAAAACCAGGCACATGATGGAAAAAAACTCTTTATACACTTTTTTTTACCTCCTCTTTTCTCTTCAACCCGGCAAACATTAATTATTAAAACCTTTTCCAAAAAAAGTCAGAATGGATTTCACCATTAAACCCAGAGTAAGTCCACTATTGGACACCGGCCAAAGCCCATTGTGCAACGCATGAATGTTTGGTCATCGGCCAACTGCAGATTTATCCTGGATTACCATCTCAAATATGCTGGCAGTTACCTATATGTAATGCTACGCCCAGTCCCACCAGTCTGTTCATCACAGGCGACAAGGCTCTGAGCGAATGCTTTATTTAGCCCTGTTTGGGAAAGAGAAAACACAGGGCCCGTTGTGCTGTGTGAACTCACAGTCAGGAAAAAAAGGGAGCCAGCTTAACTAGAAGGGGCATATACAGTAAGTGCTGGACCTCCCACCAATCTGATTCAGATTTACTCCACATTAAAGACTAAATCGGAAAGCACTCAGAGAGCACATATGCCTACAAATGCTGCACTTTTTTTTTTTTTACTTTCATAAAAGATAAATATTTGTAAATGTTTTATATTGGATCTTTATTGAAATACACATAGTAATAGAGGATTATGGGATACACATAGAAATGTGCCGGCATCAAATGTTCATATACTACTATTAATGTGGCCAAAAATATCACGATAAATGGTATTATCGCAATAATTATCATTATTAATAATCAGAGTTCTACTACTTCTGTAAAATTACTTCACACCACAAATTTAATCAACCTAACAAACTGAATATTGCTGTACCCTGCAAATGAACTAACTTTAAAAACTCTCTAAAAAACATTACAAACAAAAGGAGGTGGGTTGGTTTCGTTAAAGACAGCTAGTACTGTAATTGGAAATTGTTTTAAATGCAGCTCAGTGTCTCTTTGTATTAGATTCTATGCATGTTCTGATTAGTTTTTTGTCCTGCACACTGCCTCAGGTAAAATTCATGAATTGATTTTAGTTTGTGGAATTTTTGGAGTTTATTATCTCCGACCGATAGTGAGTCATGGCCACAGTAGCTGGAGCTAACCAGACAAGGAGCCTGATTCTCAGGTTCTCTGGTCATGCTGAGTCTCTGTTTGACTGGTACAAAGGTGTTATTGTACTTTTTTAAAATGAAACTGCTAATTAAGACAGGAGCTGCATTCACAGTGCCCTCTGAAAGCAGTGATAATCACGGTAATGACGGTAATGGAAACGGTATTGTTACCATCACATGTTTCACCGCGGTATAGTAAAAATGGTATACCAGCACTTGGCATATTTTTTATGCAAGTAAGTGCAGTAGTTCATAAGAAAATACTGTAAAAGTACAAAATTATAAACCCATCTCCAACTTTTAGAAAATCTCAAAAAAAAAATTCTGCATCTGCTCTTGGATCAGGATCCTCACCAAAAAACAAACAAACAAAAAAAAAAAAACGTGTTTATTACTGGCCAGAGCCCTGACATATCACAAAATTTCATTAAAATTTCCTAAAATATCCGAACACATAAACTCCTTAAAACAAAAATGCTGCTTTCTTGCTAAACGTGTTTCATACTTCCATCTACACCTCAACTGATGGTACATGGACAGTGGTCGTCACCTCCCTGATTAGATGACGTGTGTAAATCTTACATTAAAACATACTGTAAAAATACACTGTACCCCTGCACACTTAGGTGGAGACAGTAAGACTACCGTCGAGGATAGAGAATCAGGCTTGTGACCATGTAGCTGAGTCTCTCAGCCAGCTGGGAAATTGTGAAAGCGAACAGTAAACCAGTCCTGCTCCAACAACTACCGCTGTGTTGCCCTTGAGCAAGGCGCTTACCTCCCCACAGCTGCAGTGGGGCCATGGAGGTGTGTCCAAAAATGGGACAGTGTGGTTTTACAGGGCAGGTGTGTGTGAATGTGAAGCAGGGTAGTGTGATGCTGATAAAGTGCTACGTTGAGCTTGACCGGAGAAAAAAAATTCATGAAATAATAAAATAAATGTATTTTACGTTACGATATAATTCCACGTTATATTATAGCAATACAAAAAGAAAAAAAAAAGAAAACAAACCATAAAGGATGTGAAAAGTGAGAAGAGGAATGTTTCAACTAAATTAAACAGACATGTCTCTACATTCTTATCAGAGCCTTGAGACAAAACATCACAGTTCCTGCCCGAGTACTTCCTGTACTGTTGTTAACATCTGTAATCCTTGTGTGTGTTCAGATGGTAAAGACAAAGAGTTGTTCTCACATGTCTGCTTCAGCAAACAAAGCAGTGAAAGCAACAAGGCAACAAACTCATGGCAATGACAGTAATGCTTCACTGCTATTTTACTCCACATTATAAAGCAGTTTAAACCAGGTAATATATTGAAAAGTAATCCATGACATTACATAATAACATTTTTAATGTTTTCTGTTTTTCTACTGATACAACTCAGTTCAACTTTATAGGTGACACAACAGAAAAGTGCCTTTCCAGTGTTTCTGTTTTACAATGGAGAGCTTTTCCAGGACTCAAGTCAAGTTGAGGAGCATTACTACTAAGTACTAAGTATAACTCTGTTACCTGCCTGCTTGCACTTTCTTTGGATTTGGCTGCCTGATTTTACTGCCCGCCTGCTACCAGCTACCCAACATGAACGCCTCAAGGGTTGACGTTACAGTCCAAGCCACACACCTGTAAGAGCTCGTGGTAGCAATTACAGAAATAGAAACATAGTAGTAAATGTTGAGTATTATCGCTTGATGAGAACAAGCCGAATAAACTACAAAAGTACCATTGACTCAGTGTGATCCTGGGTAGGCCTTTGACCTGGAAGACTTTCTGTGACACTGAGAAGATGAGAATAGATATTACGGCGCTCCCGTCTGTAGTCTAAATTTCGTGATGTCAAGATTAGATGCAAGAAAACATTTGTTTAGCCCTGATTCCTCAAGTTCAGGAACTCAAGACTGGTATGTCACCATATCTTTTTGTCATGTACAGTATTTTAAAGGACCAGTGTGTAAGATTTAGTGGCATCTAGCGGAATGGACTTGGCAGGAATGGAATATAATATTCATCAGTATGTTTTAATTAGTGTATCCCATGAAAATAATAATCATTGTGTTTTCGTTACCTTAGAATGAGCCCTTTATATCTACATAGGGAGCAGGTCCCCTTCCATGGAGGCCCGCCATGTTGCACTGCTATGTTTCTACAGTAGCCCAGAATGGACAAACCAAACACTGGCTCTAGAGAGGGCCTTTCACTTTTTTTGGAGTTTCGCGGCCACTGTAGATTCTCCTACAAGCTTGGAAGGGGAAGGCTGCAACCTCACCACTAGATGCCACTAAAACCTACACACTGGTCCTTGAAAATATAATATCCACTTAATTTTTTGTACACTCATAAAAGAGAATCCAGACTCTGAATTTATAATCTTAACTTGTAATCTAAACCCATTTTTGGATTTTGTAAAGTGTCACAGTCCAGTGATAAAAAAGGTCAGACATTCATCTGCTCTGTCCGTGTAGATTCACTTCAACATCAGGTCACAATGACAATATCTACTGGATTCTGGTTGCAGTTTTGGGAATATTTTGTCCAGTCGTTCGAGAGGTTTCATCAGTTCATCCTCATCACTGGCTGGAGGGAACTGACAAGGTGCCACATGACAAACAGGAGAAGAAAATGTTCACAGATAGACAGTTATTAAAACAAATGGATTGAAACACAGTTCATTGCAGCGATAATGGCCTAACCATTAGAAAGAGCCTGAGGCCAGCCAAAAACATTTGACTGTGGTGTTGTCAGTTCAGCTCTTGCCCTTCGCTCATTACTAATCCTGAGGTGCCCTTGAGAAAGGCACTTAGTGGCCAGCAGGTCCAACGGCTCAGACTGTGCTCTGAGTAGCTTCCAGGCAAGAATGTGTGTGACTGTTGGGTAGGGCATTCCTTAAAAAAAACAGCTAAAGTTTAGTTTTAGAGAATACTCATCGCAAACAACTTGTGATATGTGATGTACAGCCTTGCATATTGATGGTGTATCTCCAGCTATAGTTAATCTTTTTTTTTTCCTTCATTTTGTCAGTCCAGATTAAAGCTTTTCATGTTGATGTTCTTATCATATTTATATCATACAGGCTCACACTGGTTGCTGAGATCTGTGACATTGTCGACAGTGAACAGAACAATCAGTTGTATTATTACATGCAAGATCCTGCAGCATCGTAACCACATTTTCAAATGAGTAGCAAAAAACAATGTGCTTTTTTAAAAGCATGTGATGATGTTTATAAAAAATTGTCTCCCAATATTTCCTGAGCCTGACCGTCTCTCACTTCCAGCCAGCTGCAGCAGAAGGTTAACACCTCTTCCCTTTTCCTCTTCCTTCAATTCTATCACCTCACCCTCCGATGTTTGCCAATTGATTTATGTGATAAGGTGGTGATCAACATAACCATGATCGACACAGCTGGGGCTGGGTGACAAAAAAAAAAACCAAAAAGCGCTTCATTTGGATTGGAGGGGCTGGCCCAGCTGACAGCTGTTAGGGAACTATGACTGCCGAGTGTGAAAACAGGCGCCACTGGGCATTTTGACCAGTGGAACATTTGATTCAAATGTTCGTCTGTCCCCAATTGTTCTTCGTTTCAGTTGGGAGACTTTAATCTCCTCTGCGGAAATAATTGAGAGGCAGTGAGGGAGTTAATTGTGTTTTCCATTGATGAATCATCAGGAAGTGTTGGTGAACCCCACTGACCACACAGACACACAGACACGAAGGAGTACACACACACCCGCTGTACTTATATGCACACACATACTGTACTGACCACACACTCAAACCCATTCACACCCACATTCACCGACCACACACATACACACTCAAAGAGGCCACATGTATGCACCCTCATACACTTACACACATACTCATAAGCACCGATTGATTCACAGATTCTAAATCTCTCTTTCTCTCTCTTTCCATATCATTCTAATTTCCAGCCTCTCTCACCCTCTCTGCTGTTCTTTTTTGCTGCCGTTTCAAAAGATTAAGAGGCCAATTAGTAAAGCTCTCACGGCCAGTTATTACCATGCTGGGAACTGGAGAGAGAAAAAATCCCCCTCACTCCTCTTCCAAAAGAAGGATTTCTCTCTCATTGTCGCCGGGTGGAGAGCGAAGGATGTGTGGGGTGTATTTGGAGAGCCGATGTGGTAATTTTGGCTCAGAAACAATGCTACGCTGTCTGAAGAGGGGTAATGGAGGGAAGTGGCTGAGGTAGTGTTTACCCTGTGTGTGCGTTCACATGTGATACACACCCTGCAAACACACACACACACACACACACACACACACACAAACAGTTAGGTGACATATGGCATTACTCTGAAGGCCACGCTAGCTTCCAGATGAAGGAGGAAGCATCGTATTAACTCCAAATCAGGGCGGTGAAACGGACGCATTGTGTGATTGTAATGAGCACCAGAAAAGACAGAGTGGGACAGAGTGTGAGGCTGTTCCTTTGTGACTATGTTAAAGTCCGTGTAAAGCAACAATAAATGTGTGTTCTGAGTTCGTCACACCACATAAAAATGTGTAATTAACCACCCAGCCTAATTTGAATGATTAAAAAAAGTCACCAAGTATATAAAGTTAGGTTTCAAAATTGTGGAAAAATAAGCAGTGTTCTCTGCTCTGAAACGCTGGGGGCATGTCCGCTGAGGGCGCTTAAAGCACGGCCCAACTAAACAGCCTCTGAGTTAACAATGCTCATACCAAACTCCCATATAAAAATACACAATTTAAAATAGGCCTTGTTTGCAGGTGTAAGGCAAACAAAATGGGTGATATTTTAAAAATTAAGTAACGCTAGGAGCCACTATTTAATACGGCACATATTTTGCAGGTAAATGTGGACTTGTTTCAGTAAAAATGTAACTTGAATGACTAGTTAACAAGTGATCCATCACCAATCATTATTATGTTAAATTGTCGTTTTTTTCAGTGGAGTTCGGTACACTTACTGTTACTCACTTTTCTGTTAAAAAATCCTTGGCGGCTTCATTGTGGCCGTCGCCTTTGGAGCAAAAGCCTCTCACACCGTGCTTTTTGGTGAAGTGCTGCCCGGCAAATGTTCTCCTTCTGGCCGGGGACCTCCCAGCCGCACAGCAGGCGCTAAAGCCGAAGCCATGGGCGGCAGCTGGTTCGGCTGCTGCCAGCGCTGCATCCGTTAACTCTACCCGTCCTCCCAGGCAAAGAGCTGGTGCTGAAGCCGAAGCCGCTGGCGGCTTCACCCGTCAACAGACGCTTCAGCTCTGTTTAAAATAACTCCTTGAGCACTAACGTTGACTGAAAATGGCCCCATTCACTAGTAATAGCGGATTATCCAAAGTGAATCCCAGTTGTCTCCGACGGAAGTTTGTAAAATAACCCAGTGTAAAAATAGTAACTGTGAGTAGTGTGCTCTAGTGTTTATATAGGGGGGGGTATCATGGGTCATGCTAGTCACCCCTCTACGTCATGGATTCAGCATTTCAGACCCACCCAAAAAATGCTGAACACAGAAATGGTAAAATAACGCTCTAACTCCACAATTCAGTACTACATAGTCCACAGTCTTGTCACGTGTTTTAAGCAATTATTTTCTAACATGAATAACGTGTTTAAAAAGAAAACTCTCATTTTCCTTTTCATGGACTTTAAAGTTACTGTAAAGGAAAAATCCACCCTAAAAACTATTTTGCTTTTATATTTAACCAGTCTGTAATATTTTTGTTCAATCTAAGTTTTCGACTTCCATTTGTGATTTTCAACAATTTCCTGCATTCAGCAGCTGGTTTTAATACATATTTTGTTATTGTTGTTATATATGTTGTTGACTGACAATAAAAAAATGTAATTTATCTGTCATCTTTGAGATTATCTGATATCAAATATGACCACTATTGTCAACAACCTCATCTACATGTACTGTGCTGCTCACCTGCTAGTGTGTGTTAGCACATGTCAAAACTGCTTTAGCCCTGTACTATGCAGTACTACGAGTTCTCTCAAGAGATATACGCTATAGCTTTGTTCATTGCAGTCCTCAGTCTGTCTGTGCTGAACTTCCCCTGCTATCTGCTGTCACCTGTCGCTATCTGGCTATCTTACTGCCAGTCTGCCCTCATGTACCTGCATGCATGTCTTATTGTGGTCTCGCCTTTATTGTGTCAGACTGATTTATGTATTTTATATACTGTGCATGCTTTTTATGTCCGTGCTTCTGCATGTTTCAGGTAGTGTAACATTAACATTAATGCCTTAATGTATTTATTGTTTTGCATATCTTGTATTATGAGCCTCTGTGTTGCATGTTTTAAATGGTACCTGACAATGTAGTATAACGGTGTCCTAAATGATGTTTTTTTTACTAACATTAATATATTTGTCTTTATTCCTTTTATTATTGTTCTGCATGCTTATAAATGATCTCAACAACTTTGTAATTTCAATCTCATATTCTGTTTTTAGGGTGACTCTGTAACATCTGTTCAGGGACTACAGATGAAAAATAGCCTCTTGGCTAACTCTGGCGCATTTACAGCAATGTTTATTAATGTGCACTGTCCCTGTTAAATAAACCAACAAATAAAATAAAAAAATAAATGTACATCTTCGATACGAAATCACGTGACAAAAGAATGTAAATGTATCATGCAAACCTTTGAAGCGGTTTTAAATCTGCATGTGGATCCAGATCTGCATCATAATACACACAGTCAGACAGTCATGTTAATTTCTATAAAATACAAAATTAGGGTTTTGGACAAAGATTAACGAGATTGTGAAAAATGTCAAATGAGTCAGGCATATATATAGACATAGACATGAGCACTCTGTCAAGTGCTTCATAAACGGCCACATGATGGTGCTATTTGCACCAAAAACTAAACTTTTCTTCTGTGGTAAATATTCTAAACACATGATCAACTTATGAGTGAAGTCAATGTGTCAAACTTTGACACCTTCACATTTCAACTGGCAGGGGGTGTGACCGAGATCCAGTGCTTAGGTCACGTTCCATTTGCTGAAGAGGAATATGGGATAAGGGTGAAACCTTTGGAAATAGTTAAGTAAGAGGACTTTGTGTTGAATTTTTCTTGGCCCACAGACACAGATCCAGCAAACAAATAAACAGATAAATTGGGCTGAAAGCGACCTTGTTGGTAATGGTACAGTGCTGTGTAACTGGACTCCAACACTGAGAGACAGAGACATTCCTCAGTTTCTTCAGTAAGCAGGAAAACAGACGTACTGCATGATGAAAATAGCTTGTCAGCAGTGAGAGCCAGCTTGTCACAAAGGTATGTGAACACACAGTCAACAAAAACTTCTTCGCCTTCTTAATAAGGCATAAAGCTCACAGATACAAACCTACACAACTGAAGCCAAAATTTACACTGGATTGTAGTGCCTCACATATTTTTTGGCAAAATAAACAAAACTCAAGCATATCTGTGTGTGTTTATTTGTTAATTATATTGTAATGTTATTATCTGCTTGCCAACTCGCCAGCAGGTGATGGCGGGAAGACAGAGATTCTCCCTTGTGTTGAGACACGAAGCAGCCTGACTCTGCTCTCCTTTTTAATCTACCCTCATTATTATCCTCCACATCTCTGCGCAAGAGTCATTAAAAGTCCTGAATAAGAAAGACAGAGACAAGTGCTCAACAAGCCTGAGCCAGCGGGGCTGAACGTGAGTGGGTGGAGGGTGGACCGCAGAGGGAAAATATGTAAAAGCTGATGAGGCTTTGCTCTGGTATTGAGAGGTACGATTTACTGGTTTGTCTTATTAATGTGTCTTGCAGTGTTTGGCACTGAGAGCTGTTTAGACTGTTGCCTCGATTAAAAGCTTGATGATACCACTTGACTTATACACACTTAAGTATTAGTATTCAGTTAAAACAGATTATTATACATATACATTTTAAATGACTTAACTTAATGTTATTTAACCCATAAAAGCAGATAGATATCTCAATACCTTGCTACGTAAAGCTGTTCAATCAATATTTGTATCAATTATCAATAGATCAAATGTGTATGTGAAGGGGTCACTTGTGGCGATGAATCCGCAGGGTATTATAACCTGATTCTGCAGCTTCCCTCAGCGCTACAGAGCGATTAAGCATCTTTAAGCTTTCCCAGGTTCACAACACAATCACATAATAACAGAAGTGTGTCATTTTGTTCCATAAAGTTCTATCTGGAAAGGCTTTCTGAGAAATTATCATGAGACATTATCAAAGAAGTCTTTGGCCTTTTGATTCCAAAAGTTCACCTTGAAATACCGATTAGACGCGTGGGCCTGATAAACTGTATAAACACGTGTGCTATTTTATGTTTTATGTTCTTCAAAATTAAGAATTACAATAAGGGAGGTAGGTGGCAGGTGTGTCTTTTGAAAGTTTTTCTGGAATAAATGTCCTTCAAGCTATCACTGACATCTTCATGAGCAAGGCACCAAATCTCCAACATTTATGTTGCACGCAATTTGCAGGACTGACTAAAACACAGACTAACATCATGAAGTACCCATTACTCTGATATTATAAGACATTTTACATGAAGATAAAACTTTAAAAATTTGGGGGCAACAGGGCTAAATCTCAAAATAAGTACACAAGTAATTTGTGATCTTGAGATGTTTTGACATGTTGAGCTACCAAGATGATTAAGTTGTGGTCTCAAAATAACAGACCAATAAGAATATTTTATAGTTAACATAACCACAGCTGCCCTTGGCCTCTATTTGCTGCATCTACCTTAAAATCACATTAATAAAACCTCTCTGAACACTGACTACATCTCATATACTTTATTCCTACTAAAGCTGTCACTAAAAGACGAGCAGAACAGCAATGTGCCAGTACGAAACAAAAAAAATCCTTACTTTAATCCAAACAGTAAAATCAACCCAGATGCTGACTATCAAAGTCAGTCAGTCAGTCAGTCAGTCTCACTGATAACTGGATGATGACTGATTTTATAAGAGGAAAAAAGATTTGTGAGAATAAAGTGTGACATGAATTTCCACTGGCCTGACATCAGGTTCAGATGCAGTTAGCTTGAGTAGAATCAGTCAGCCCCGTGCTGTCGGTCCCACATCAGTGTTGTTAAATGTTGTCAAGTGTTCTAATGGATTTTACTAGACTAACCACAGCTAAAACACTTGAGTCATGTCAAAACAGTAGCAGGCTTACGGTGGCTAGCTGGTCAAACATGACGGTTCAACTATTCAGCTGCTAAGCTGCATTAAGAGCTGAGTTGTGCATCTTCTGTCATTCTCAGCCACTGTCAGTGTTCTCATTATGACAAATCTGACTTTTGTTTAGTTTCATACAGAATTCTTAGTTATTGTATTCATTATTTTATATAATGCATTAAACAAAGCGCATCATCTTCACTATGACCCACCTGTCTTTTACGGCAAAGACTCCACACCCACACTCAGACTCACACTATGGCCTTGTCTTGCTCACTGAGGCGTCCTGTTTCTTCGCTATGTTATGACTGGAGCTCGTCCAGGCATCAACCATGGTCGTCTGTCGTCTGTTAACTAACACACACATGAATACATACTCACACAGACACACACACAGACACACACACCACCTGTTATGGGTACCGAGCATTTTCTCACATTATCTGTTGAATTCTCTCCATTTGATAATTCGACGGCAGAGGGATCAACTGGGCTTCACATGGGAGATCCCTGGTCTCGACACACATTTCCCATGGACAAAGTCGCATCAGCTAACCAGCAAACAGTGGAAAATATTACTGTGCACACACAAGCAGAAATGGTGTTATGAAAAAGGTGGCCAAATGCCTGAGAGGCATAGAATTAGTCTCACTGACTGCACAATGTCCGCTGAGATTGTGTGCTATAATGATGGCGCCATCTGCAGGATGGACTATGAACTGCTAAAGAGCAGAATGAGGAGTCAGGTATTCCCGAACACGTCATAGCTGTTTGTACTGCATGTGTGTTTGAGCTCCAGATGAGCTAAAGAGACAAAGCTGTGAGATTTTAAGGAAATATTTTTTTAACTTTCATCTTAATAAATCATTAAGTCAAATGTAAATTGGTTTAGGCAATACGAGTGAATTCTGAAGATAACAACAAAATCTAAATATAAAATATACTTCAGACAATTCATACATTTAATATTAATATTTATTGGTGAAATGCAGTTTATAGGTGGCAAGACAGGCCCCCCCTTATTGACACTAGTGTTCATGACAATTTTAGATCTCCTCTGAGAGTCGGCCAGAGATTCAGTCATATTTCACACATCATGTTCTTTCACACTATTATATCCTGTACGTTTATGCCTAAATTGCACTTCTGGTTAGATGCCAACTGCATCTTGGTGCTTGTACTTGTTCGGTGACAGTAAAGTTGAATCTAAATCTAATCTACAAGAACAGTGGCTGTAACTGTAAAGATGTTTAAATTAAAAAACTAAAAATAGTAACGACTAAAAGAGGAAGAAGTCTGGTTGTGGTTTCAGAACTGCATCCTCTCTAGTCTTTATTCTGTAAGGGGACTACTGTTGGATTTGACCAATCAGTTTTCTTTATCATTTTTTGGATGAGCCTGTATAAATTCATCTGTTGTGATAAGGCTGATACCAATACAACTTTCTGTTTAGAAGCTGAAGGACTATAACAACCATGTTGTTGACAGAAGCTGGTTGCGTGTTTATGGGATTCGTCCTGTACATCTCAGGTATGGATGATTTACTATGTTTCATTATATAAAAGTTAATTAAATACAAATATTACATATGATAATGATCACTTCAAAGTGTATGAAAAAAAGAAATATACTTGTATATTTCACTTAAGTCTAGTAGTCAAATTTAAAACTGTTGACAGACTGAAAATGTAAATTGTTTTATTAAAAAGTAGAAAAAAGATGATATACTGTTATATGTGTAAGCTTTAAAGATGATCACTGCGTGTGTTGAAACAAGCTCTTAATATATAGTAAAGTATACTATCATTATTTAATAATTAGTATAGAATGGTAAGAGGTATAAACCTGTCCAAATGTTTGCTAAATGCTTCTGTTAAAGGTGTTCAGGGACGAGCAACCAGCATCTGTGCCTTAAAAGGTTCATCAGTGGATCTGCCCTGCTCGGCTGAACGTCCCACTTCAAGCATGAAATGGTTCACTGTACGCTGGAATGGCTCCATGTATGTTCTGAATGAGCTGTCTGCAACAGGAAATCGTGTAACGTACGACGTGTCTGAAAAGAGTCATCCAACTCTAACGTTAAATGATCTAAGAGAGAGTGATGCAAAGTTTTACTGCTGCAGGAAGATTACAGATATGCCAGTACACTGCTGGCTTAGTAGGACTGAGCTCCATGTTGCAGGTACAGTGATTGTCACTAATGTATTACTTTAAGAATGGCATCAGTATATGAATTCTTATTTTATACATCATCTCAGACCTGCAGGTGAAGGTGATTCCTGCCACAGAGGGACAGACAGTAACACTGATATGCAACACCAGCTGTCCTCTGACTGAAAACCCTGCAGCCTACATCTGGTACAAGAACAGAGAGTTTCTCTATCAGGACTGGTCTCCCTGGTACCAACAGCTGGTCAGCAGTGACAAAGCAGTCAGATACTCCTGTGCTATCAAAGGCTACGAGCATCTCAGAGCTCCTGAAGTCTCAGTGGGTGAGTGACAGCATTAAAAAATCCTCAGCTTAATATGTTTTACTTTCAAAACAAACTGAGTCATTCAGGAGCCAGATACATTTTGTGACGTAGTTCTACTAAAAATAAAAACAACTCTTTTCATCCAGATTCTGTCACATCATCCTGCTTTACTGTGACCTACGCTAAAGGAAGAATGTGTTCTTATAAGCAGTCATCAGTGGATGAGCCCTGCTCCATCACATATCCCAGAGGTTAAGTTGAGACATCTCCTTTTTCTCTAAAGTCTTGTTTTTAGCAATGCTAGCAGCGTGACTGTAGGGATGATCCTCTTTTATTCTTTCACTACAATGAGGTTCACATTTGTGGTTTTAGGTTAAATGTCTCAACAGCTATTGGGCGGATTTGTCATTAAATATGCTGCACACATTCATGTTCCTCAAACATGAATTGTTGTAACTTTGTGACTTTTTATTAGAAATTTGTCCAATACTTTGGTTTATAACCCAAAAAATCAAAATGTATCAAACTTCCATCGGCCTCAGCTGTACTTTCTATTCTGTGCTATTTAACAAATGATTAATAATTTAATATTTTATGATTTATTAGTTTATCAAATCTGATTTTAATCAATTTTATTCAATGTAACTAATAAAAAGTGTTTTTATCATCTCCCTACAGAAGTACTTGTTCAAAGGATTCCTGCAGTGAGCGCTGTCACACTGATCTGTAACACCAGCTGTTCTTTGACTGACACTCAAACTACCTATTGGTTGAACTGGAATAGACAAAATGAGAGGCAACATATTTCAGTTTCGAAATCCTTTAAACACAGCTTCTCCTGTGCTGTAAAAGGCCTTGACAATGTACAATCTGCTGAAGTCTGTGAGTTTGAATCAAATTATATTGTGTTACACCTTTTGGAGAGAATGTTGTTGTGTTTGAGTGCTTGAAAGGCAACACGAAATACAATCATTTGAGTCATGTGCAAGAAAGACTTAACATACAATATAATGCAGTAGAGCTTAACTCACTCCCAATCCACCTGCCAGGTATGAAGTAGATCGGATGAACGGTTCTCGAGATATATGAAGGACAAACAGACAGACAGACAGACAGACAGACAGACAGACAGACAGACAGACAGAGACTCCTTGCTTTATATAGAGAGAAGAGACATATCAAATTGTTGTTGATCTGCTTGTGACCAGTGAAATTCTTTACAAAAGCCTTCTTAGTATTTTTTTCTGTTTTTGTCATATTGTAATTTTAGGTTTTTTCTCTTGCCACATTAGATACTTTTTCAGTTTTTGTAACTGATATAATTCACTGCTGGTATCTCTCATTTTGTCGCCTTGACAATTTACATATAGTGAATGTCACTGGGATTTGTCACTGCCAGAATTTCTGGTGTATTTTTCTGTAATGATAGACAGTAAGTTCATCATATTCCATCTTATGCCATATACTGTAGTGTGTTACAATTAACCATAGAAATTTTAAAGAAAATTACAAATAATTCAGTTTTTCATTGTAAAGGCCATGCATACCCACAAAAGTGTTTAGACATCAAGTCGGGGGGATATACTGGGAATTACATGATGTCACACTCCAACTACAATGGATGCGCTCCAAAACTCGCCATTTGAACATGATTTCCACGCCGACTTTAATCGAAGGCTGTGTGCAGCAAGTAAACAAAATACCACAAAAAACATTTTTTCACATGACTTTTTGTGGCTGTATGCAAATAAATAAATAGTTACTATGATGTCTCTGCCAACAAAGCTGTAATTGAATTAAAGTGTACTACAGCATCTCTATCACCTGCTGCTGTTTGATTATCAGCTGATACAGAATAACCGTCATACCTGTCGCTTCAAATGGCGCCTGCACTCCATTTAACCAGGCTTCCCCACTCTTGCCGCTACGTAACAAGCAGCATGCTGGCAAGGCCAAATGGGGCACAGCCATTAAGAATGGTATTAGTGTGTATTGTGCCACCCTATCAGGTGCAACAAAACCAACAGCAAGGTGAGGGAGATCAATTAATTAATTAATCACGTGGAGTTTGTGCCTAATCAGGCATCATGAGTGAAAACACCTGTGTGGGGGCTTTAAAGGCATTTCATTGCAGCAATTAAATGAATGGTCATGAGTCAAAACCACTTTGTTCGTTATTAATCATGTTAAAGAATAATGGTATTCAAGTCTATATATTCAGTCAGTCAACTATATGATCTTTGATCTATATTTTAGGTGCTGTGGAAAAGAACTGCTGGAGTGTGAATTATGTCAGCAGGAGAATCTGCGCCCTGGAAGGCTCTTCAGTGAACATTTCAAGTGAATATTCATATCCCAAATACCAGGTGAAGTCTATATTATGGTATAAGATAAAGAGAAGTGGTAAAGAGGAAGCTGAAGAGCTTGTGGATGCAAGCCGAGTAGATTATTATGACAACATGAAGAACCACCACATCCTGAGAATCAATAACCTGAAGAAGATCGACTCAGCAGAATACACAATTAAACTCCAAAAAGATTCTAGGCAATGGAAACAGTCTGATTTTCCTGGAGTGACTTTGATTGTCACAGGTAATTCTTTTGATTATACCTGTATTTTATAGAGAATATACAAAGGCTAAAATAATGCAGATGATACCGCAGTGCCTTTGGCCAGGTTTGTCTGAAAAAAAGAATAAGTGACCTGATTACTTTTTTGTGAGACTGTTTTTGGCTTCATCCTCTGGGGACCATGAATGTCTGTACACAATTTCATAGTAATCCATCCAATAGTTGTTGAGATATTTCAGTCTGGAAAGTGGTGGCCAGATTGACCAACAAAGCCATCCATAGAGTCACGCAGCTAGCGTGGTTAAAATGTTGCATATATATTATGTTGTATGTTGTTATCATGTATTGTGTTGAAGGCAGGAAAAATTGAGTCAAAGTAGCAGTGTTCTGTATCTTTACTAAAAAATCCTGGGGAGGAAGTCTAATTGCCACCAACAATTAGATGAAACGATATGGTACTTTAGTCTGTTTATCATGCGAGGTTGAGTGTAACACAGACGACAGTTTGCCTCCCATCTTACAGTTAACATTGGTTTCTTGCAACCGTACAGGCGATCTTTCTCAAATCTAAACCAAGTTTCTTAGGTTCACCAGGCTTAACTTAACCATAACTTAACTTCAACCCTTCATGAGTGCTTTTTTATGGAACAATCTGCATTGTTTTGAAAGACACTGACACGCAACCTAATTTGTTGCTTAGCTATGAACACTTGTTATTAGATAATTTCTTTTTTTACTTCCCATTGTAACCATCTAAGATGGCACCGCAGATGGCTGCTTCGGTGTGGTGGTGCACATTGTTTTGTCGCGTTAGTTTTGTTTTCTCCCAGTCATCATTATACTTTTCAAACTTTCATCACATAGAACACATTTTGTACTTATTCTTTATCATAAAATTTTATTTATATATTTATACCACCTGTTTTTTTTGGTAACTGCATTTTTCTCACTTTGTATAGATACTTGTTTGTTCTCTTACCTTCTATTTATTGATTGCTATGCAGCACTACACCAAGACCAATTCCTTGTATGTGAAAACATACTTGGCAATAAATCTGATTCTGATCTTTCAGGCCTAAAAGTGAAGGCGACTCCTTCTGATGTGGTGACAGAGGGCCAGAGAGTCACACTGACCTGCAGTACCAGCTGTCCCCTGACTGACAACACAAACTACATTTGGTACTCGAACAGTCGACCTCTGACCCTGCCAGAGAGCCAAAACAAACAACTGGTCCTAGACCCAGTCAGCATCCAGCATGCAGGAAACTATTCATGTGCTGTCAAAACCCAGAACATCAGCTCCAGTGAAAAGACTCTCACTGTCCAAAGTATACCGAGAAAACGGACAGCAGCAGCTGCAGGAGTTGTTGCTCTTCTCCTGGTTATAACACCTTTCGCTGTCTTCTTCTGGATCGGGTGAGCAACACTGTGCTTTTTTTTTCAGAGCAATGACATTCAATCTCTGATCAAATCACTTATTCATTTACTGTATATCTTCATTTATTTCACTAACCTGAAGAAAGAGGACTTCCACTCAGTTTCCTAGAACTGGAACTTCAGACAACATTGAGCAGGTAAAGATTGGAATTTAAAAAAAAGCATAGGAGGAGCAAAACCTTTAAGTGCAATGTACTGTAATATAAATTAATAATTTTGTTCTTTTGTCTCTTTATCAGCTAAACCCTCATCCTGTGTTTGACGAAATATCAGCTCAACCAACAAGGCAGGATGATGTTCATTATGAAAGAGTTCACTTCCTTAAGAAAGACACAGATCCTCTTGCCACCACCATCCAGACACATCCGCGCCAAGAACAGGAGCACGTCACCTATGCTGTTGTCAACTTTAGATAAAACAGAATCCCTGAGTGAACATCTGTTGTCATAACAAATGATTCCAACGCGTTTTAATGACTTTGCTCGTCAACAATTGAACAATATAATACACTGTCTTTCTCACACACTGCACCTGCAGATCATCTCACATTATTGTACAATTTTTCTTCATTTGATTAAAAAAAGAGAAGAGGAACCAAATGCCTCAGCTCAGCTCGGTCTGCTCTGCTCATGTGTTGAACAGCAACGATGGCGCCATCAGCTGGACGGACTCCCAACTGCAAAAGAGCAGAATGAGAAGTCAGGAGTTTCTTTTGCATGTTACATGTGAGCTGCATGCATTTTATTTTATCTGTCCATATATGTGCAGGTGTGTCACCTGATGTGCTGTTGAATGGATGGGTAATGTCTGAAGACTTGTTGGATTAAAGATTTATTGGTTTAAAGTTTACACTGAGAGGCCAGGAAGTGTTCTGCCTCAAGAGATTTTGGGGAGATTGTTTTTAACCTTTATCCTTAATAAGTAAAGGAGTTGAGGCAGAAATTAGAGAGAGTAAATTTTAGAAAAATACAATGTAATAATATAACAAGGGAAAATCCAAATACCCTTTTGATTTTGGTGTCTTTTTATACCCCTCCCTGTGAAAAAGAGAGATGTCATCCCCAATATTCTAGACAGCAGGGGTACGGCAGGGGTGCACATAGTGAAATAAAACAGTTAATAAATAGCATATAAGTTCTGTCCTTGTTTTAATTATTCATGCTAAATATATATATATATATATGTTTTACATAAAAATAACTCTGGGGTACTCTATGGAGGCCTGTTGTTTATTGAATGTCAATGAAATAAAGGTTATAATGTAAAAAACTTTTTTAATTAAATGATTCCAGTTTGAATAGACAGCAAGTCTTCAGCTGCTCCAACAAAGCTTTGGAAAAAACACAAAGCAAAATGCATAAAGACTCCATGAAATTAATATCACTTTTTTCATCTCGTTTGCGTTCTGAGCAGCACACAGAAAACAGACTGTGGTGCACCTCTGAGCTCTGGGTGCAGCTCTGCAAAGGTTTTATGGCTGAAATTCTACTTCTGCAACTTAACTTCAGATTTTTATCAAATGATACATCACATCTTATTAAAATGCATAATCATAAACTGGCAAGTAATAACCAGTGTCGGTGAATTACACAGAAATTTCACATCCAGACTGTGGAGGTCGGTCAAAAACTTTAAAAGTCTGTATCATAACCACTTTAACAGTAGTATGAATAACTTCTACATTTACACAGACTACCTATCTGTCAGAGAGGGTGACTTCTGACCATTCATGTAATTTGTGTAGTTTTTTTTTTCACTGTTTGCATTGAACCACATTTTCTTCATTTCAGTCTCACATCACATTTACACTCGAGAATTGAGCCCAGTCAGTCAAATGTTTTGATAGTGTGATTCACCTGCCACCCAAACACTCCCAAACTAGGCAGTGTACTTATTACTATAAACCTATAAACCTTTTCTTAGCTCAAATGTATTCAGTAAATAACCTCTATGGATAGATTAGGAGGACTTTGATGTTTCCAGAGAAATAAGCTTGTTTCCAGCAAGTGATATGTCTATTTAATCAGGTCTAGGCAGGTAAGGCAAGGACTATCAATACTTTATCGTAAAGTCTACTGGAAATTATGTATGAAATATTTATTTACTTTAATTGAGCAGTTTACTTTCATTTAATATCATGGCAAATAGATTGCTCCTATGAAAATGTTCTGTGGATTTCCTCTTTACTGAATTTGTTTTTCATAAACCAACTGCAGATAACACTTTCTTCTGATTGCCTGATACCCACAGCTCTCACTCTAACAACATTTTGATGAACAAATAATGTAATTTATTTTTCGTGTTGCATGAAGAGCCAATGCACTAAGTAGGAATTTCACAAATAAACAATAATAACTATGACAAAAAACATCCAAGTGATGAAATGTGCAGTTAAAAGTTAAAGTTAATGCAGTTGATGCAAATATGACAACCTAACTGAATACTTGTGGTTTACTTGTACTCAGAATGATCATACATTTTTTGACGTCAGATCTACATGCAAACGCTCTCACACTTGACAACAGTCAACTCCTCAACTTACACTCTGTAAGGACACAGCTGTTGATACTGTACTGATCAGCTTAGTTACAATTTTTCATTTTTTGGATGAGGTTTAATGAATGCAGCAAATACTTTTACAACAGCCATGTTGTTGGCAGAAGCTGGATGTGTGTTCATGGGTTTCATCCTGTACATCTCAGGTATGAATTCATCACAGTTAATAGTAAATTCATTTATAGCAAGTAAAAATCAAACAAAAACAAAAGTTGTAATGCCTTCCAACTGTGAAGTCCAAATGTTTGCTTCTGTTAAAGGTGTTCAGGGACGAGCAAAGAGCATCTGTGCCTTAAAAGGTTCATCAGTGGATCTGCCCTGCTCAGCTGAACGTCCCACTTCGAGCATGAAATGGTTCACTGTACGCGGTAATGGCTCCATGTATGTTCTGAACGAGCTGTCTGCAACAGGAAATCGTGTAACGTACGACATGTCTGAAAAGAGTCATCCAACTCTAACGATAAATGATCTAAGAGGGAGTGATGCAAAGATTTACTTTTGTAATGAGACTGCAGTCCAACCAGAGCACTGCTGCCAAAGGGCAATTCAGCTTCATGTCGCAGGTACAGTGGATGTCAGTAATTATTACTTTAACACTGACTTCAGTTTGAATTCTAATTTTGAACATCATCATCTCAGACCTGCAGGTGAAGGTGATTCCTGCCACAGAGGGACAGACAGTAACACTGATGTGTAGCTCCAGCTGTTCTCTGACTAAAAACCCTGCAGCCTACATCTGGTACAAGAACGGAGAGTTTGTCTATCAGGACTGGTCTCCCTGGTACCAACAGCTGGTCAGCAGTGACAAAGCAGTCACATACTCCTGTGCTATCAAAGGCTACGAGCATCTCAGAGCTCCTGAAGTCTCAGTGGGTGAGTGACAACTTTACAAAATCCTCAGCTTAATATGTTTTACTTTCAAGAAAAACTAAATCATTCAGGTACTAGATAAATTGTATGACATTTTTTTTTTTTTTTGTGCTCAGATTCTGTCACATCCACCTGCTTTACTGTGAACTACACTAAAGGAAGAATGTGTTCTTATAAGCAGTCATCAGTGGATGAGCCCTGCTCCATCACATATCCCAGAGGTTAATTTTCCACAAACATTTATAAAAGTCCCACCCTAATATCTCTACTCATGTATTTAAATGTATTCATTATCTTCCAACAGAAATATATGTTCAAAGGACTTCTACCTCACCTGCCTGTAACACCAGCTGTCCTCTGACTGACCTCGAAATTGACTTTAGACGGCACCAGAACAGACAAAAAAAATCAGGGCGTAAACAGGATTCAGATTCTCCCTCCGGTGAAAGCATCTCCTGTGCTGTAAAAGGCCTCGAGGATGTGCTCTCTGCTGAAGTCTGTGAGTATGAACCAATGTACATACTGTGTGGTCTGTTATAACTGAGGGAACGGTACATGAATCAAGATTTAGTATTTATGTTTTTTGCTGGTCTCAAAAATGGAAAACCTCTTTGTTTTCTACTTTTTAACTTGAAGTGGTTAATCTATTAAACAAGAAAATCAGAAACTAACAGACCATCGTTGGTGAATCTAATAGTGAAAGTTTGATATCTTTCATAAACAGTAATTTTCCTCAGAAATCATTCAAATGTCCAATAGTGATCACTTTTTCGTTCAGTATGCTATCGTGACGTCCGTGCAATTCAGTTCACGACTTACTGTGTATGTGTGGAAAACAGAAATGACTTTTTGTTTATACAAAATGGACCTTGTGATGAGATTGTTTTCTCAGCTGCTGTTTTTCATAAATGAACTTTGAGGAAACCAAAAACAAACAAAAAGGATTATTTCTGTTTTTCTGTTTTGTGGATTTTTGAACTACTGATGTGCACAGACCTCACAGCAGCTCACAAAGCAAAATAGGGGAAACTGTCAGGTGGTGTAATGTTTTCTTAGGTAAATTACTGCTAATGAAAGACACTCGCCTTTATTATATCAGGTTTAATCAGGTTTTGATGAAAGACGGTATATAGCCTATGTTATGAACATTATTACATTAACCACTAATATCCTGACTTACTGTACAGCCTACAGTAGGCTGAGTATGTATGATGATTACATCAGACATAGTGACACTACTCATGCATTATTCACTTCCTGAAAAATCGCCAATCCCCATGCTGATGACAAGCTCTGGGTGTCACAAATAGACAAACACACCAAAAGTCGACGTTTAAGAAAATAGGGTTGGTCACTCTACTCTGTGATGCAATAATACTCTTGCAGATATTAAAAAGTTGCTTTCTCAACTTGTGGACACTAGATGCCCCTGTGCGACCATGTCTAATCAAAGAGTCAATGTGGGAAAACAGGAGCATTTTCTCATCATAAAGCTATTCATAAAACTACAAATTGGACTACAACTAAAAACCATTCCTTCCTACAAGACTGTGCATTGTAGAGAACAGAATGCACAAAGGTGCATGTGAGGAGTGTGCTCTTGTCAACAGTTCACAACTTACTGCGCATGCTCACAGCGGAGAAACTTACAAAACTGAAATAATAATATTAAAAAAAAAAAAGCTTTGTGCTGGTGAGATTTTAAAAGACCCCAAAGGGCTTATAAAGACAACTCACCGAAAATGAACAAAAAAACTGCATCTGAAATTGAAGTTTTGAAGAAGAAAAAACTACATACTATACTTTATATTCACGTGTTCAACATATACTGTACATTGAACACTGATAAACAAACATTTTCCATTCTTGATGGCTACAAAAATCAGGAAAAACTTGATCTGTTTTTTCTTTTCACATTTTCCAAATTGAATGAAATAATTGATTGAAGATATTTAAAGACATTGCACAAGAATGTCAATTGCGGCAGTTGAATGAATAGTCATCCAGACATTGAACCTAAAAACTACTGTAAGTCTACTCAGTCTGTTCTATCTATTTCAGGTGCTGAGGATAAGAACTGCTGGAGTGTGAATTATGTCAGGAGGAGGATCTGTGCTCTGAAAGGCTCTTCAGTGAACATTTCTAGTGAATACTCGTGCCCTAATAACCAGCGGCTCAACTCTAAATCATGGTATAAAAAGAGGAGTGGTGAGGAGGAAGCTAAAAAGGTGATTGAGTCTGCAGGTCGTGTATCGTATAATGACAGCGTGATGAACCACCACATCCTGAGAATTAATAACCTGAAGAAGAGTGACTCCGCAAAATACACATTCAGATTACAACATCATAAAGAACAGTCGGATTTTCCTGGAGTGACTTTGGTTGTCACAGGTAATTCTTAAGTTTAAATGCAAGAATGACTGATTGATTACATTGGTTTTTTTCTTATTGGAAAATTTCAGGTTTTAGGAGCATGTTTCCAGCATTTTAAAGCTGGTTCATGTGTCAAGGCTAAAAATGCAGTAGGCACATAGCTGCTGTCTCCGTAGCTTGGTCTTAATACTTTTTGTACTTCTTCTAAGAATAGTCCCAAAATCTGTAAAGCCAATCAGTGTATTTTTTGTTTTGCTTGTTTCTTGTGAATAATGGCAACTGTTCTCTCTCATTAGCAAAGATGGAACAAAGGTAGCAAGACTGCAAAAAGTCTTATTCTAGGGTGGATGGTTGGGCATACAAAGCAGGTGACTGGCACCAAAAAACAGTGCTTGTGTCCCAGTCAGCACTAGATTCTTTTAAGGAGATCTTTCCCCCCAACAATGTAGCCTTAGTTGCCTGAATTTAATCAGACCTTGACTGTCAGGGTGGCAGAACAGAAAACGCTCATACGACTCACTTATGGAAAATGTTACAGGTTTGACAAATTCAGAGTTTGGTCATTTAGGTATGAGGACTTGTTGTTTAGGTTTAATGACTCATGTATGCCTTTTTTTTTTTTACATTTACTGACCAATCTAACCATTTTTCAGGCCTGAGAGTGAAGTTTCATCCTGTTGTGGTGGCAGAGGGCCAAAGAGTCACACTGACCTGCATAACCAGTTGTCCTCTGACTGACAACACAACCTACATTTGGTACTTGAACAAACAACCTGTGAACCTGCCACAGAACACAAGCAAACAACTGGTACTAGACCCAGTCAGCAGTCAGCATGCAGGAAACTACTCCTGTGCGGTGAAATCTCACAAAAACTTCAACTCCAGTGAAAAGACTCTTACTGTTGAAAGTAAATGCACATTAGCTACAGCCTTGGGAATTGTTGTCGCTCTCCTAGTTATAACACCTCTTTTTGTCTTCTTGTGGTTTAGGAGGTGAGCAACACTGTGCTCTGTTGCAAGAAATTACATTTCATTTCTAATCTGAAATCACTTATTCATTTATATATATTGATTTGTTTCACTATCTAGAAGAACAAGGACTTCAGGTACCGAAGCAACAGTCAACATGGAGCAGGTAAAGAACAGAAATTTCAAAAACATTTTGCACAACATTTAATTTTTATTTAAAATTCATTTCAGCGGTGAACTCTGTATATGTGTCCGTGGTATTTGTTTAGACTTATGTACTTGTGTACTGTAAATACCAAAAAGAAGAAATTTAAGGGGTTTGTTTGCTGCCTTAATAGCGCCCCCACATTAGTATTATCCACCTGACAATGATGGTTTTGGTAATTTCATTGGTGAAACATCTGTGTGAGCAGGCACTAAAAATGGTTCATACATTGTTAGCCCTTGCTAGCCGTTGTTAGCTGTTGCTTGGTCCAATCTGCGATTTGGTCACTGCTTACAGTACGTTACTTGGTGAGCTGAGTCAAATCATGGGGGGGGGGTTCTGACATTAACTGACCAATTGCTGTGAGTTTCACTTTATGGTTTTGACAGTCTGGTTATTTTCCATCACCATACTGGACCTGTGAAAGAGAGACAGCTAATGCTAACTAAACCTCCTCCTTTTAATAATGGGGGACAAACACAGCACTGAGTGTGCAGGAGCTGTCAATTACTCAACAGGAGTTGAAATAATGTGAACAAATGAGGTCTTGCGGGAATCAGTGCTAACATTAACAAGCTAGTTTACATAGCTCTCACTTTCTGAGTGGAAAGCTAGTTAGCCCAGCTTGCTAGCTTCCAGTTTCTGAGTGAAATACAAACTTCGCAGCATGATGGGTCCTCCCAAATATTGAATATTGTAAATGGCAGGATTTGCGGTTCTTTCTCAAAGAACAGAATTTTTTAAATTCTGCTGCACTGGAAAAACATCACCTTCGTCTATCCTGCTTCCCCTCAGATGGGATGATCCTTCAAGTGACACAAAATGACACAGAAGTACATTGTACAGTACCATTAGTTTTATGGGTCCAAATTTTGCAAAGTAGATGTACTGTAGATCTAAAATTTCTTCTACTACAGTCCACATTACACAGCTGTATTAGTTTTCCAACACAAATCAGCCATTTATAAATCACTGGATATGGATTAATCATGTTATTCATCACTGATATCATAAAGATTACTCTGACCTAATAACTAAAAGAAAATAAACATATTTTGGACAAACTAATTATCCTTCTAAGGCTGTAAGTTATCTAGGAGATACTCCTGCCATTGAATACCTGTTGCATTTGGCTGTATTTAAATACCAATAAAATGTCATCAATCCAGTTGATGCCCCACAATGTAAACTAATATTATTTGTCTTGCCTTCTCACCAGCTAAACCTTTGTCCTGTGAATGAAAACATCTCAGCCCAACCAACAGAGCAGGATGATCTTCACTATAGCAGAGTCCACTTCTCTAAGACCCAGACAGATCCTCTCTACTCCACCGTCCAGCCACACCAGCCTAAAGAACAGGAGGACGTCGCTTATGCTGTTGTCCACTTTAGACCCAACACCACCCCAAAGTGATCCACCATTACAACTGATTCAAGATCCACTTAGTAACCTTGCTCATCTTGAACAGTACTATTTTCAACAGATACTGTATGGTGTTGAGGTGTATGATGACACATGAGATAAAGTATAAGTATGAAACAAAACGCCAATGGGGTACTCACACATAGATGGGATTGGTATGATCATGTGGTTTCAGGTTAGTCATATTCCTAAACTGGCAGAGAGGTAAGGGGTGTGTTTGGTCTCGCAATTAAGTTTTTCTTTAAACTACAAGTGTTGCTGGAGCTTCGACCTCTTCAGACTTCTTCCTCTTCTCCATGCACCTTGGAAGTAGGTGAAGTGGTGCCAGAAATCCCGTCTCTGCTTCTACACAACAAAAACTTTCCAGACTTTTGGACATTTCACTGCATCATCCACTGATTTTTATATTATCCACTGATTTTTTTTTTATATTTGGACCACATTTTCTCTTTCTTGCTTTGTGTAGATTTTTAGATTTGTTGTGGATTGCTGACGGACACGTTGCGTCATTGAGACAGACTTAACTTGGATCAACAGAGGAAGCTGAAAATTTTGGACCTTTGTATTTGTCAACAAAGTCAAGCACTTCAAAAAGGAGATATCACACATTTAACTGTGCTAGATTCAAGTACACAATTAGCTGAAGCACTAAAAGCGAGAGCAGCTCAGTATGCAACACTGCTTGAAAACCCCTAAGAAAATTTGGAAAAAAAATAAGGAAGGCTGATAAGGAAAGTTTGGGTAGTGGCAGATGAAGCAGCATCTCAAGGGATGATTGAACAGACTGATCACGCCTGATCTAACTGTACAGAATACTTATAGTAGATTAAGCAATGGCATTGCCAGACTAATGCCAGGTAAGCTTATGGAAGCATTTTGTGTTTTTTTCTGGTGTGCTTCATGTTGTATTACTGCACTTTCTGGTTGATTTGCAGCTATAACTGTAAAAAAAAGCTTTTGTAAAACTGATTTTGCATGTTCAACATGTTCTACTCTGCATGTTTTGCAGTGTAAGATATGATCATAAAAACTATGTCTGCAGCTTCCTCTTCATAAGGGTTTTTTATCATGTTGCATGATAAGCCAATGACAGTAAATATAAAGGTTTTCCAAAATATGACATCAAACAACTAAACAACTTCTGCACTACATAGATTGTTTATGATTATGATTATGATTGATATTTATACTGGTTTCACCCCATACGTCTCAATTATGGTATAAATGTTTATCCTCTCTGTTGACTCTCAAGATTTTAACTTCATCTGCTGGAATGAGCTCTTCAGCTGTCCTTCATTTACCACATGTTATACTATTATTAGTCCTATTCTGCATGCTCTGCAGGGTATTTAGTGATCATAAACTTCCGCAGTTTCCACCACAGAAACTATCAATAGACAGCTTCACATCTCTTTGTTCTCAGTTAAGCAACTTTTACAACTTTTCACTGAAAATATAATGCAGTTTAACACCACTATATCTGGCATGAAGAGCCAATACAATAATAACTGTGATGAGATACAGATTAAGAAAAATGATGATACCGTCAAGTTAAAGTCAAAGTTTTTTCTTGTCAAAATATGATGTCAAATACATACAGCACTATGCATGATAGATTCTCTACTAGAGGTTTTATTTTACTAAGAATATGAGGAAGGAAGTGAATTTTTTTTACCAGAGCTGCATGCTGGGTATCTGCCCGCAACTCTCACAATGACCAACAGTCCATTCTGTCCACTTTCTCTGGAAGAGGACTGCTGCTGATTTTGACTATTTATTTATAGTTTTGATGTTTTATGAGCTTTCATAAACAGCAGGTGTGGTAAGGCCATTCACAAAATAATATAATTCAACTTTCTGTTCAGAAGAGGAGGGACTACAACAGCCATGATGTTGGCAGAAGCTGGCTGTGTGTTTATGGGTTTCATTCTGTGCATCTCAGGTATGAATTATTGTTTATCTCTTCTTATATAATGACTGTAAACATGATACATACAATATGAGATTATTCACTGTAATCTGTAAAAAAAAATGTTTTACTTGATTATAGGAGTTAAAGTGTGCACAACTTGTAGAAAACTGCAGATTATACAACAAATGTCCTTCATTTACAATATATCATACTATCAATATTCAGTGATTAGTATTAGAAGAAGAATATAATTATGAATCAATCCAGATGTTTGCTTCTGTTAAAGGTTTTCAGGGACAAACAAACATCTGTGCCTTAAAAGGTTCATCAGTGGATCTGCCCTGCTCAGCTAAACGTCCCACTTCAAGCATGAAATGGTTCACTGTAAACTGGTCTGACTCCAAGACTTTACTCAATGAGCTGTCTGCAGATGGAAATCATGTAACATACAACATGTCTGAAAAGAGTCATCCAACTCTAACAATCAAAGATCTGACAGAGAGTGATACAAAGTTTTACTGCTGTAAAGAGAATTCAGAAAACCCACAAGACTGCGTGAAAAGTAGAATCCTCCTCCATGTTGCAGGTACAGTGATTGTCACTAATGTATTACTTTAAGAATGAAATCAGAATATTAATTCTTACGTTATTCAGCATCATCTCAGACCTGCAGGTGAAGGTGATTCCTGCCACAGAGGGACAGACAGTAACACTGATGTGTAGCTCCAGCTGTTCTCTGACTGAAAACCCTGCAGCCTACATCTGGTACAAGAACGGAGAGTTTCTCAATCAGGACTGGTCTCCCTGGTACCAACAGCTGGTCAGCAGTGACAAAGCAGTCAGATACTCCTGTGCTATCAAAGGCTACGAGCATTTCAGAGCTCCTGAAGTCTCAGTGGGTGAGTGACAACATTTGGCTCCTTATCAGGTTACAAAACCTCTAGTTAAACACTTTCAACAATAAATTTACTATTTACGCTTTGCCTTAAATTATAAAGCCTTTGAAATACTGTAACTAAGTGTTTGCCAGTTGAATTACTTTCTGTTTGTTTTTGTTCAGATTCTATCACATCGACCTGCTTTACTGTGAACTACGCTAAAGGAAGAATGTGTTCTTATAAGCGGTCATCAGTGGACGAGTCCTGCTCCCTCACATATCCCAGAGGTTAATTTTCTCCAAACATCCACAAACATTAACACAAACACCACTCCCACCCCCCCCACACCTACAATACCTCTAAAACAATATTTTAAGAACAGATATCTAAATGACCATTGATCACTTATTTTCATATCAATATTTTCATGTCATATCTTTGCTTTCTTTCTTTTCACATTTTTACTATGTTACTGACATGTTTACTACAGTTCCACACATTCTTCTTTTCTGCACTTACCACGCTTATTATTTTTATTCAATTCAACATGGCGCATAAACATAAACTATTGAAAAATGTATTTAACATCTCCTAACAGAAGTAGCTCTACAAAGGACTCCTGCAGAGGCGTCCAATGTTAGACTGACCTGTAACACCAGCTGTCCACTGAGTGACAACCAGCCAGCCTATAGATGGTACAGGAACAGACGCTTAGACAGAAAGTATGAGGAGAAACAGCAGTTTTCAGTTCCCAGCTCCTCTCCTGATATCTTCTCCTGTACTATCAGAGACCACGAGGATCTGCACTCTGCTGAAGTCTGTGAGTATAAACCAACTTACAGTCTGTTATAACTTATAGGATGGCACATTAGTCCTTAGTTTGCATGCTTAATGAGCAATATGAAATATACTTCAGAGGTGTTGATTCAACCTGATTTTCATTTTTTCCCTCGAGTTTTGTTTTGCAGAAAACATGATTTATAAAAAACTCCTGAACTTCTACCACAGATTTTTTATTTAAGTGTTATGAAAGGCTACTTTAGCAGTTATTTAGTGTGACCCTACTTTAAGTCTTTAATCTATATTTCAGGTACTGATGATAAGAACTGCTGGAGTGTAAATTATGTCAGTGGGAGAATCTGCGCCCTGGAAGGCTCTTCAGTGAACATTTCATGTGAATATTTGTACCCTAACAACCAGCAGCCTGGGTCTAAATCTTGGTATAAAATAAAGAGAAATGGTAAGAAGGAAGCTGTCGAGCCGACTGAGGATGCAGTTCGTGTGCAGTATCTTGACAACATGAACAACCAGCACATCCTGAGAATCAAAAACCTGAAGAAGACTGACTCAGCAAAATACACATTCAGACAGAAGGATACTGGAGTGACTTTGTTTGTCTCAGGTAATTTCTGTCTTATACTTTTCAAAAGAGACTGTGCTGCTCTCTCACCATGTACTAACAGCAGTCAGCAGACTTTACTCATTAATAACTGTACATGAGGACTAAAGGCTGGTTCATGCTTAATATAATAACACTTGCAAAAGACAGTCAAAACGATGTAACTGTAGCTAAATTAAGTGCACACAATAAGCTGTAGGCAGGGTCATGCACCACCTGAAATTCATAATAATACAGTGTAAAGATGTATCTGTGTTTTGTCAAAATCAGACCACTGATTTCATAGATGTCACACAATAAATCATGCACAGTGCCACGGTCCAGTTATTAACCGTTTTAGGAACTTTAACAGATGAATCTTAATTTCCCAACTTTGGCTGAATTAGGAGCCTGCATTCTGTCCACTGTTTCCATGGTCTAATTACAACATCATGCATATTTAAAATGTTAAATCAGTGTAGAAGTTGTGTCTCCACTAAAGAAGTGTAGGAGAGAGAGAGCTCAACAAGCTGCAACTTAAAAAAATGCATGTAAACAGGAAAATGAAAAAAAACATGAACAAAAGGGAAGTTACAAACATTAAGAAGTGTCTGATGGGGGACATGAAAAACTGATAACAGGACTTGTTTTTTGGTGTTGAAAAATGAGCTAACATGTTTGTTTTAGTTTCAAATGTGTAATTCCATGATTTTGGGTGGAGCCTACTAGCCTGTTTGCTGCTCTGTACAATTTGCATTGTTAGGTGTTTGCAGTGCATTTCTTTATGTCACATATGTGTCTAAAAGATGAAGATCTTGATAAGTTGCAGTGCATTGAGCTCTCTCAGCCACCATCGTTAGAGAGGAGATCAGAATGGATGGATGGGCGTACAAAGGCTGTGACTCTGACACATGAGTCTGTGGTTCATGTCCCATCTTCTACAAAGCAAAGCATTGTTTTTTTAACCAGCTTAAACCTGTCTGTACCTTTACAATCGGAGCGGCAGATTAGAAAACACTTACTGTATATGAGTCTTTTTTTCTGGAACAGTCATCTGGGTTGTTTTCAAAGACAGTGACAGACCTGGTGTCTTTTAGGTATGAGGACCTTTGAGATGATATGTCTCTTTTACATTTACTGACCAATCTAATCATCTTTCAGGCTTGGAAGTTAAGTTGCATCCTGCTGTGGTGACAGAGGGCCAGAGAGTCACACTGACCTGCAGTACCAGCTGTCCTCTGACTGACAACACAAACTACATTTGGTACTTGAACAGTCGACCTCTGACCCTGCCAGAGAACCAAAACAAACACCTGGTCCTAGACCCAGTCAGCATTCAGCATGCAGGAAAGTATTCATGTGCTGTCAAAACCCACAAGAACATCATCTCCGGTGAAAAGACTCTCACTGTCCAAAGTTTTACAGCAGCAGCAGCAGCTGCAGGAGTTGCTGCTGCTCTCCTGGTTATAATGCCACTCACTGTCTTCTTCTGGATTAGGTGAGAAACACTGAGCTTTGTTTCAGAGTCATGACATTTACACACTAACCTGACATCATCTATTCATTTTTATATTCACTCATTTCACTAAGCAGGAGAAAGAGGTCCTCCAGCCATTCTCCTAGACTTGAAACATCAGACAATATGGAGCAGGTAAATAAAATAATTTAAACAATTCTGCTACATTACACAACGTTGTTACCCACAACCCTTTCCTGCAGGTTATTATTTCCTTACTAAACACTGTTTTATCATTATTTTCAGTGTTGATAATTCTCTTGGAGAATCCCTAAATGGGGAAATGTGTTTTTTATGGTTATTCATTTACTTTATCATCATGAAACTGGAATGTAAAGATACTAAATATCTGCTGTTACACTCATTTAATATCACTTCCAAAACCATTATCACTTGTGTTCTACTTGGAATCGTTCCATATTGCTTTGCTTTGGAGGATCAGCCAAAACTTTAACGTACTGTAAAGTAATATTATTTTGTTTCTTTATCAGCTAAACTCTGGTCCTGAGTATGAAAACATCTCAGCTCAAGCAACAGAGCAGGATGACCTTCACTACAGCAGAGTTTCCTTCTCTAAGACTCGGACAGATCCGTTCTCCACCACCGTCCAGCCACATCAGCCCCAAGAACAGACGCATGTCCTCTATGCTGTTGTTCGCTTTAGATCCAACACAACCCTTGAGTAAGCATCTCTTCATTACAACTGATTATATTTGAGGGAAATAAGAAGTATGTAGCTTATGACAGGTTGGGCTATATTATGTCAGACCCTACGGGTACTATTTTGATAAAACTTGTGGGTTAGGTTCTTTCACTGTGATGTTTAGAATTTACATTGACGATCAGTGAACACACCACTGATCAGATTTTCATGAAACTAAAAGGTTACCTGAATGTAGTTTAAGATTATGAGCTGTATGATGAAACTGCATCAACTGAGAAAAAATGCTCTTCTTATATATTTTTAAATAACCTACGTTGAAACATAATTAACCCACATTACACTTATACAATACATTCTTTTCTTTTTTTTCCAGGTATAAATGCCAGGTGGTGGATCCCTAAAATTCATACAACACAGCAAACAAAAACTTAAAGAGAGTGACTGTAACCTTCCTTTGTGATTTACAGAGGGATATGTTTCCGGTCATGACATTACATTTAGGAAATTCAGTTGATAACCTTATGTGCAGCACCTTACTGTGAAGGCGCGAGCACCTCAGGAGCACACATTGGCAGCGACAGACATCCACTGCCTGTTTTGGGAAGAGAAACAAGGACCTTTTACAAGCCATCCTGTCTAACCCATGGAGCAGCCCATCCTGTTAAACCTTTTTTACTCGATACAGTAATTTCATTATAGTCATGCAATGTTAAGCAGACTTTCACAGTGTCAGAATACAAGGGTTGGACTACCTAATGCTCTTCAATTCACAGAAAAAAAAACCTTCAACACATTTATTTCTGTAAAACATAATAAGGACACAGTTGTGTAAAGTTATGAAAATATTTCAGTCATTTTAGACAAATATTCAGTCATTGCAGTCCAGTAGAACATAATCATAGCGGTTAAATATCTTGAAAATTACCACTGAAACAAAAAACAGTTTCTCAAAAACTTTTGCCTCTCCTGCTTTTTATGATTATGGGAATGGGAGAATGGGAAAATTAGAAGAGCAGATTCACTGGTAGCCATTATTAGAGAGCCATATTGTATTAAATGGCAGCTGTAATTCATGTAAATATGCTAGCTAGCGGTAGCTATGCTAGGTAAATCCAACGCACTTAAGAGCTACAGCCTTCTTTGTGTTGCTAAAGCAAAGTTACAGGAAAAATAGTTACTATTAGCAAACTTAACTAAAGTTAGCATTAGTGGTCATATTTTATATGTCAGTTTTTGTTTTGTGTTCTCTTTTTTGTTTGTTTCATTAAGGGCAGCTAAAGATATGTATTTGTTGGACATAACGTTACAACAGTTGCCATGGTGATCTTGAAATTGTAACTTTATTGATTGAACAGTAATGTTAGTATCTTAAAATGGTATGTGGTAATGATATTTTGTTGTTTTTTTGGCTTTTTTTTCTGGAAGCAAAATTTATTTGATAAAACTTTTTATTTGATAAAAATATTTATTTGATAAAACTCATTTTGAGTAAGGTACACCTGTATAATTTCTAAAACATCTTATTTTAAAAAGGATATTGGACTTTCCATGAAATGGTTAATAATTCATAGTTACAGGTTTCATTTAAAGATGAAAACAAAATCTGAATGTTTTGTTCAACACTATGTGTTCATCTTCAAAAAGGAGATATCACGCATTTAACTGTGCTAGATTCAAGTACACAATTAGCTGAAGCACTAAAAGCGAGAGCAGCTCAGTATGCAACACTGCTTGAAAACCCCTAAGAAAATTTGGAGAAAAAATTCCATGATTTAGAGGTGATAAGGAAAGCTTGGGTAGTGGCAGATGAAGCAGCATCTCAAGGGATGATTGAACAGACTGATCACGCCTGATCTAACTGTACAGAATACTTATAGTAGATTAAGCAATGGCATTGCCAGACTAATGCCAGGTAAGCTTATTGAAGCATTTTGTGTTGTTTTCTGGTGTGCTTCATGTTGTATTACTGCACTTTGTGGTTGATTTGCAGCTATAACTGTAAAAAAAGCTTTTGTAAAACTGATTTTGCATGTTCAACATGTTCTACTCTGCATGTTTTGCAGTGTAAGATATGATCATAAAAACTATGTCTGCAGCTTCCTCTTCATAAGGGTTTTTTTTCCCCACCATGAACTAAACACAGACAGCCTCACATCTTTCTGTTCACACACTGGTAACTTTGACCCCTTTTATGATGAAAATATAATGCACTTTAACACCAATAATAATTGTGATGAGATACAGATTAAGAAAAATGATGATACCGTCAAGTTAAAGTCAAAGTTTTTTCTTGTCAAAATATGACGTCAAATACATACAGCACTATGCATGATAGATTCTCTACTAGAGGTTTTATTTTACTAAGAATATGAGGAAGGAAGTGAATTTTTGGTACCAGAGCTGCATGCTGGGTATCTGCCCACAACTCTCACAATGACCAACAGTCCATTCTGTCCACTTACTCTGGAAGAGGACTGCTGCTGATTTTGACTATTTATTTATAGTTTTGATGTTTTATGAGCTTTCATAAACAGCAGGTGTGGTAAGGCCATTCACAAAATAATATAATCAACTTTCTGTTCAGAAGAGGAGGGACTACAACAGCCATGATGTTGGCAGAAGCTGGCTGTGTGTTTATGGGTTTCATTCTGTGCATCTCAGGTATGAATTATTGTTTATCTCTTCTTATATAATGACTGTAAACATGATACATACAATATGAGATTATTAACTGTAATCTGTAAAAAAAATGTTTTACTTGATTATAGGAGTTAAAGTGTGCACAACTTGTAAAAAACTGCAGATTATACAACAAATGTCCTTCATTTACAATATATCATACTATCAATATTCAGTGATTAGTATTAGAAGAAGAATATAATTATGAATCAATCCAGATGTTTGCTTCTGTTAAAGGTGTTCAGGGACGAACAAACATCTGTGCCTTAAAAGGTTCATCAGTGGATCTGCCCTGCTCAGCTGAACGTCCCACTTCAAGCATGAAATGGTTCACTGTACGCCAGTCTGGCTCCAAGACTTTACTCAATGAGCTGTCTGCAGATGGAAATCATGTAACATACAACATGTCTGAAGAGAGTCATCCAACTCTAACAATCAAAGATCTGACAGAGAGTGATACAAATATTTACTGCTGCAGGAAGATTACAGATAGTCCAGATCTCTGCTGGGTCAAGGGAACTGAGCTCCATGTTACAGGTACAGTGATTGTCACTAATGTATTACTTTAAGAATGAAATCAGAATATTAATTCTTACGTTATTCAGCATCATCTCAGACCTGCAGGTGAAGGTGATTCCTGCCACAGAGGGACAGACAGTAACACTGATGTGTAGCTCCAGCTGTTCTCTGACTGAAAACCCTGCAGCCTACATCTGGTACAAGAACGGAGAGTTTCTCTATCAGGACTGGTCTCCCTGGTACCAACAGCTGGTCAGCAGTGACAAAGCAGTCAGATACTCCTGTGCTATCAAAGGCTACGAGCATCTCAGAGCTCCTGAAGTCTCAGTGGGTGAGTGACAACATTTGGCTCCTTATCATGTTACAAAACCTCTAGTTAAACACTTTCAAAAATAAGTTTACTATTTACGCTTTGCCTTAAATTATAAAGCCTTTGAAATACTGTAACTAAGTGTTTGCCAGTTGAATTACTTTCTGTTTGTTTTTGTTCAGATTCTGTCACATCGACCTGCTTTACTGTGACCTACACTAAAGGAAGAATGTGTTCTTATAAGCGGTCATCAGTGGACGAGTCCTGCTCCATCACATATCCCAGAGGTTCATTTTCTCCAAACATCCACAAACATTAACACAAACACCACTCCCACCCCCCCACACCTACAATACCTCTAAAACAATATTTTAAGAACAGATATCTAAATGACCATTGATCACTTATTTTCATATCAATATTTTCATGTCTTATCTTTGCTTTCTTTCTTTTCACATTTTTACTGTTACTGACATGTTTACTACAGTTCCACACATTCTTCTTTTCTGCACTTACCACGCTTATTATTTTTATTCAATTCAACATGGCGCATAAACATAAACATAAACTATTGAAAAATGTATTTAACATCTCCTAACAGAAGTAGCTCTACAAAGGACTCCTGCAGAGGCGTCCCATGTTAGACTGACCTGTAACACCAGCTGTCCTCTGAGTGACAACCAACCAGCCTATAGATGGTACAGGAACAGACGCTTAGACAGAAAGTATGAGGAGAAACAGCAGTTTTCAGTTCCCAGCTCCTCTCCTGATATCTTCTCCTGTGCTATCAGAGACCACGAGGATCTGCACTCTGCTGAAGTCTGTGAGTATAAACCAATTTCAGTCTGTTATAACTTATAGGATGGCACATTAGTCCTTAGTTTGCATGCTTAATGAGCAATATGAAATATATTTCAGAGGTGTTGATTCAACCTGATTTTTATTTTCTTCATAGTGTTATTAATCCATTATCTGACTTATGATTTAGTCAGTGATGGAGGTGATCTGCTGGTAACCAGTGTACCTTATTAAAGATGAACTGCTGATTGGTGTTTGAGTTGATATGACTCACTCATGAAACTGTAAATCACAGTCTGTATAATGACAACACATTAATGAATTAATTACACAATAATTACACATTAGACATTAAAATAAATAATAACCATTTCATTTTAAAGATTGTGCAATAAAGAAAAATGAAATTCAAATTCAGTATAAATCCAAACAATGTTTTACATTTTTTGCCTCAAGTTTTATTTTGCAGAAAACAAGATTTATAAAAAACTCCTGAACTTCTACCACAGATTTTTTATTTAAGTGTTATGAAAGGCTACTTTAGCAGTTATTTAGTGTGACTCTACTTTAAGTCTTTAATCTATATTTCAGGTACTGATGATAAGAACTGCTGGAGTGTAAATTATGTCAGTGGGAGAATCTGCGCCCTGGAAGGCTCTTCAGTGAACATTTCATGTGAATATTTGTACCCTAACAACCAGCAGCCTGGGTCTAAATCTTGGTATAAAATAAAGAGAAATGGTGAGGAGGAAGCTGTCGAGCCGACTGAGGATGCAGTTCGTGTGCAGTATCTTGACAACATGAACAACCAGCACATCCTGAGAATCAAAAACCTGAAGAAGACTGACTCAGCAAAATACACATTCAGACTCCAAAATGATGTAGAATGGAAGGTTAATCCATCTGGAGTGACTTTGTTTGTCTCAGGTAATTTCTGTCTTATACTTTTCAAAAGAGACTGTGCTGCTCTCTCACCATGTACTAACAGCAGTCAGCAGACTTTACTCATTAATAACTGTACATGAGGACTAAAGGCTGGTTCATGCTTAATATAATAACACTTGCAAAAGACAGTCAAGACGATGTAACTGTAGCTAAATTAAGTGCACACAATAAGCTGTAGGCAGGGTCATGCACCACCTGAAATTCATAATAATACAGTGTAAAGATGTATCTGTGTTTTGTCAAAATCAGACCACTGATTTCTTAGATGTCACACAATAAGTCATGCACAGTGCCACGGTCCAGTTATTAACCGTTTTAGGAACTTTAACAGATGAATCTTAATTTCCCAACTTTGGCTGAATTAGGAGCCTGCATTCTGTCCACTGTTTCCATGGTCTAATTACAACATCATGCATATTTAAAATGTTGTGTCAAATCAGTTTAGAAGTTGTATCTCCACTAAAGAAGTGTAGGAGAGAGAGAGCTCAACAAGCTGCAACTTAAAAAAATGCATGTAAACAGGAAAATGAAAAAAAAACATGAACAAAAGGGAAGTTACAAACATTAAGAAGTGTCTGATGGGGGACATGAAAAACTGATAACAGGACTTGTTTTTTGGTGTTGAAAAATGAGCTAACATGTTTGTTTTAGTTTCAAATGTGTAATTCCATGATTTTGGGTGGAGCCTACTAGCCTGTTTGCTGCTCTGTACAATTTGCATTGTTAGGTGTTTGCAGTGCATTTCTTTATGTCACATATGTGTCTAAAAGATGAAGATCTTGATAAGTTGCAGTGCATTGAGCTCTCTCAGCCACCATCGTTAGAGAGGAGATCAGAATGGATGGATGGGCGTACAAAGGCTGTGACTCTGACACATGAGTCTGTGGTTCATGTCCCATCTTCTACAAAGCAAAGCATTGTTTTTTTAACCAGCTTAAACCTGTCTGTACCTTTACAATCGGAGCGGCAGATTAGAAAACACTTACTGTATATGAGTCTTTTTTTCTGGAACAGTCATCTGGGTTGTTTTCAAAGACAGTGACAGACCTAGTGTCTTTTAGGTATGAGGACATTTGAGATGATATGTCTCTTTTACATTTGCTGACCAATCTAATCATCTTTCAGGCTTGGAAGTTAAGTTGCATCCTGCTGTGGTGACAGAGGGCCAGAGAGTCACACTGACCTGCAGTACCAGCTGTCCTCTGACTGACGACTCAAACTACATTTGGTACTTGAACAGTCGACCTCTGACCCTGCCAGAGAGCCAAAACAAACACCTGGTCCTAGACCCATTCAGCATTCAGCATGCAGGAAAGTATTCATGTGCTGTCAAAACCCACAAGAACATCATCTCCGGTGAAAAGACTCTCACTGTCCAAAGTTTTACAGCAGCAGCAGCAGCAGCAGCTGCAGGAGTTGCTGCTGCTCTCCTGGTTATAATGCCACTCACTGTCTTCTTCTGGATTAGGTGAGAAACACTGAGCTTTGTTTCAGAGTCATGACATTTACACACTAACCTGACATCATCTATTCATTTTTATATTCACTCATTTCACTAAGCAGAAGAAAGAGGTCCTCCAGCCATTCTCCTAGACTTGAAACATCAGACAATATGGAGCAGGTAAATAAAATAATTTAAACAATTCTGCTACATTACACAACATTATTACCCACAACCCTTTCCTGCAGGTTATTATTTCCTTACTAAACACTGTTTTATCATTATTTTCACTGTTGATAATTCTCTTGGAGAATCCCTAAATGGGGAAATGTGTTTTTTATGGTTATTCATTTACTTTATCATCAGGAAACTGGAATGTAAAGATACTAAATATCTGCTGTTACACTCATTTAATATCACTTCCAAAACCATTATCACTTGTGTTCTACTTGGAATCGTTCCATATTGCTTTGCTTTGGAGGATCAGCCAAAACTTTAACTGCAATGTATTCTAAAGTAATATTATTTATTTTGTTTCTTTATCAGCTAAACTCTGGTCCTGTGTATGAAGACATCTCAGCTCAAGCAACAGAGCAGGATGACCTTCACTACAGCAGAGTTTCCTTCTCTAAGAACCGGACAGATCCGCTCTCCACCACCGTCCAGCCACATCAGCCCCAAGAACAGGAGGATGTCTCCTATGCTGTTGTTCACTTTAGATCCAACACAACCCCTGAGTAAGCATCTCAAATACGAACTATGTAGCTTACAGGTTGGGCTATATTATGTCAGACCCTACTGGTACTTTTTTGATAGAACTTGTGGGTTAGATTCTTTCACTGTGATGTTTAGAATTTACATTGATGATCAGTGAACACACCACTGATCAGATTTTCATGAAACTTGCTTAAAAGGTTAGTTGAATGTAGTTAAAGATTGTGAGCTGTATGATGAAACTGCATCAACTGCTTTTCTTATATATTTTTAAATAGCCTACTTTATATATTATATTTATACAGTACATTCTTTTCTTTTTTTTCCCCAGGTATAAATGCCAGGTGGTGGATCCCTAAAATTCATACAACACAGCAAACAAAAACTTCCACAGCTTCCTTTGTGATGTACAGGGGGTTTAGCGCTATTTGTTTGTTTTACATTACTTTTTTTTACAAAGCATCAGAGAATAATTAAAGCGTTTTAGTAGCTGTTGTCTTTAGTTCCTTTTTAAAGGGTCTGCTAACTAAGTTGAATGCAAAAATTAGATACAACTGTATGTTTTTTGTAGTTTTGGTGGTGGGATGATTTCTTTACTATGGATTGCACCTTTAAATAAAGTCGACTTAATTACACTTGTGCTCTGAATTGTTCAATGGTCACACAGCAATTAATTAATAAAATAGTGATCTAATCTGACCCATGATGAGTTAAAAAAAACCAGCCGAAAAGCAAGTGCCCAACAAAGAAACAACTGAAGCTCATATTAATATATTTTATTAACATACCAGTATACACTTCAGTAATTAATCCATATACAAAAAAACATGTAAATAATTTGTTACCTCTAGTTTATGTTGTACAAGCACCAGTGCAGTATTGTTTCTTTGTCTTTCAAGTAAGATAATTCAAGTGTCTAAGTCCAGTTGTATGAGAACATGTTAAATATCTATTAAAGACACCTTTACAAAAGGTTGTAACAGTGTACAGTGTGCAAGCAAGTTATCAATGGGTGTGAGCCCATGTTTAAGTCAATGTAAATAACCTATAAAAAGGCATGACAGTGTGATATGGAGAGAAGTAAAGACAACATTACAAATTCGGGCCCGACACATAAGGCAGAGCTGGTTCATCATCATCATCATCATCATCGTCGTCCAAGCTGCATTACAGTATATTCCAGATTTTGTGGTGCTATTGCAGGGTCCTTCTGATATGGCCTTAAAACATATGTCTGTACATCATCTTTGTAGCTACTTTAAAAAAAGAGGAAAAAAAGAGAGAAACATCAAAATGAAGAATGACGCGGATGAGAACTGGATTACAAAACTTGTTGGGGGGGGGGGGGGGGGGGGGGGTGGGTGACAGTAAGCTCACAGTATCACAGTCAGTGTGTAAGTGTGTACTGCTTTTTAGTTAGTTGAAACCACTTCCTCCTACATTTCCCCTGTATTCACATACCAAAGAAGGGAAACTCTACACTCTACTTCATTGGTTTATATACAAACGCAGTAAACTCGATGAGGTCAGTGAAAAGGTCACAAGATGCTACATAACTTGTCTTGCAATAGGCGACATACTGTCAGTTGTTTTGTCAGTTTCTGCCATGTTTCACACATTTGCTACTGTGTACTGACATTTTAGTGTAAATATGAAAAGTCACTGTGGTCACGTCATCTCAAGGAGTTTGTCTTAAAGAAAGAGCACACCAACACAGACATCATAGTTTTGAATCAAACACATGGCTCACGAATCTTTGTGCCTCGTCCAATCACTCTTGTCTTTGACTCCACTCAAAAGATTCTCCTTTGCTCTCCTTTTCTTCATATCTTTTGCTTCACCTTCCCTTTTGCTCTTATAGCCACATCTCCGTAGCCTCTCCTCATGATTTTCTTGTGCTTTCAGTTGTCCATTAGCACTTTTGCCAGAGACTGGAGGACTTCTCTCTTCTCATATAGGTACATTTGGGTTTCCCACAGCATGTCCACCAGCACTGCGTCACTCACTTCATCCAACATCACCTCCTGAGACAGCTGGGGGCTCAATCTGCACAAAAGACAATACAGAAATACTGAATCGTACATAGTTTTAAAGTACATTAGAGATAATAGACCAACCATGAATACGATTAATGCCTATTTGACAAACACAAACAGAAACAAACTTGATTAACATGCGTCTCAGGCTGTAACGATGTGGCTCACTCTAGCTGAGCTTCACCTGAGCTTCAAGCCAGGTGGTGTTGGGTGGTAAACTCAAACTCAGACGCTAAATGCATGTGTTATACTGTCTATGATGTTATAGAGCCGCAGTGATGTCTAGTTTAGGCCGGGCACATAGCAGACGACTAGGCTACGTTAGAAACAGCACATCAACATGCTCTCCTGCTTTCAGAGGGCTGACACGCCCACATTTGACTGCTCTCCTCGTCACAACACTACAAAATCCTCGGCTCAATATGTTATACTTTCAATAATCATTCAGGTACTAGATAAATTGTATGACATACAATTATTAAGTTTACCATCAAAAATACTGAATTACTTTACTTTTTGCTCAGATTCTGTCACATCCACCTGCTTTACTGTGAACTACGCTAAAGGAAGAATGTGTTCTTATAAGCAGACATCAGTGGATGAGCCCTGCTCCATCACATATCCCAGAGGTTAAGTTTCCACAAACATATGGATATGGGTGAAACCAGCCAAAATGCAATAAAGTTCTTCTTTAAACTACAAGTGTTGCTGGAGCTTCGACCCTTTTCAGACTTCTTCCTCTTCTCCATGCACCTTGGAAGTAGGTGAAGTTGTGCCAGAAATCCCGTCTCTGCTTCTACACAACAAAAACTTTCCAGACTTTTGGACATTTCACTGCATCATCCACTGATTTTTATATTATCCACTGATTTTTTTTATATTTGGACCACATTTTCTCTTTCTTGCTTTGTGTAGATTTTTAGATTTGTTGTGGATTGCTGACGGACACGTTGCATCATTGAGACAGACTTAACTTGGACCAACAGACAGCCTCACATCTTTCTGTTCACATACTGGTAACTTTGACCCCTTTTATGATGAAAATTTGATGCAGTTTAACACTGCTGCATGTTGCATGATAAGCCAATGACAGTAAATATAAAGGTTTTCCAAAATATGACATCAAATAACTAAACAACTTCTACACTGCATAGATTGTTTATGATTATGATTATGATTGATATTTATACTGGTTTCACCCCATACGTCTCAATTATGGTATAAATGTTTATCCTCTCTGTTGACTCTCAAGATTTTAACTTCATCTGCTGGAATGAGCTCTTCAGCTGTCCTTCATTTACCACATGTTATACTATTATTAGTCCTATTCTGCATGCTCTGCAGGGTAGTTAGTGATCATAAACTTCCGCAGTTTCCACCACAGAAACTATCAATAGACAGCTTCACATCTCTTTGTTCTCAGTTAAGCAACTTTTACAACTTTTCACTGAAAATATAATGCAGTTTAACACCACTATATCTGGCATGAAGAGCCAATACAATAATAACTGTGATGAGATACAGATTAAGAAAAATGATGATACCGTCAAGTTAAAGTCAAAGTTTTTTCTTGTCAAAATATGACGTCAAATACATACAGCACTATGCATGATAGATTCCCTACTAGAGGGTTTATTTTACTAAGAACAACAGGAAGGAAGTGAATTTTTGGTACCAGAGCTGCATGCTGGGTATCTGCCCACAACTCTCACAATGATTAACAATCCATTCTGTCCACTTACTCTGGAACTGTACTCTCAACTGCTGCTGATTTTGACTATTTATTTATAGTTTTGATGTTTTATGAGCTTTCATAAACAGCAGGTGTGGTAAGGCCATTCACAAAATAATATAATCAACTTTCTGTTCAGAAGAGGAGGGACTACAACAGCCATGATGTTGGCAGAAGCTGGATGTGTGTTTATGGGTTTCATTCTGTGCATCTCAGGTATGAATTATTGTTTATCTCTTCTTATATAATGACTGTAAACATGATACATACAATATGAGATTATTAACTGTAATCTGTAAAAAAAAATGTTTTACTTGATTATAGGAGTTAAAGTGTGCACAACTTGTAGAAAACTGCAGATTATACAACAAATGTCCTTCATTTACAATATATCATACTATCAATATTCAGTGATTAGTATTAGAAGAAGAATATAATTATGAATCAATCCAGATGTTTGCTTCTGTTAAAGGTTTTCAGGGACGAACAAACATCTGTGCCTTAAAAGGTTCATCAGTGGATCTGCCCTGCTCAGCTAAACGTCCCACTTCAAGCATGAAATGGTTCACTGTACGCTGGAATGGCTCCAAGACTTTACTCAATGAGCTGTCTGCAGATGGAAATCGTGTAACATACAACATGTCTGAAGAGAGTCATCCAACTCTAACAATCAAAGATCTGACAGAGAGTGATACAAAGTCTTACTGCTGCAGGAAGACTACAGATAGTCCAGTACTCTGCTGGGTCAAGGGAACTGAGCTCCATGTTACAGGTACAGTGGTTGTCACTAATGTATTACTTTAAGAATGAAATCAGAATATTAATTCTTACATTATTCAGCATCATCTCAGACCTGCAGGTGAAGGTGATTCCTGCCACAGAGGGACAGACAGTAACACTGATGTGTAGCTCCAGCTGTTCTCTGACTGAAAACCCTGCAGCCTACATCTGGTACAAGAACGGAGAGTTTCTCTATCAGGACTGGTCTCCCTGGTACCAACAGCTGGTCAGCAGTGACAAAGCAGTCAGATACTCCTGTGCTATCAAAGGCTACGAGCATCTCAGAGCTCCTGAAGTCTCAGTGGGTGAGTGACAACATTTGGCTCCTTATCATGTTACAAAACCTCTAGTTAAACACTTTCAAAAATAAGTTTACTATTTACGCTTTGCCTTAAATTATAAAGCCTTTGAAATACTGTAACTAAGTGTTTGCCAGTTGAATTACTTTCTGTTTGTTTTTGTTCAGATTCTGTCACATCGACCTGCTTTACTGTGACCTACGCTAAAGGAAGAATGTGTTCTTATAAGCGGTCATCAGTGGACGAGCCCTGCTCCATCACATATCCCAGAGGTTCATTTTCTCCAAACATCCACAAACATTAACACAAACACCACTCCCACCCCCCCACACCTACAATACCTCTAAAACAATATTTTAAGAACAGATATCTAAATGACCATTGATCACTTATTTTCATATCAATATTTTCATGTCATATCTTTGCTTTCTTTCTTTTCACAGTTTTACTGTTACTGACATGTTTACTACAGTTCCACACATTCTTCTTTTCTGCACTTACCACGCTTATTATTTTTATTCAATTCAACATGGCGCATAAACATAAACATAAACTATTGAAAAATGTATTTAACATCTCCTAACAGAAGTAGCTCTACAAAGGACTCCTGCAGAGGCGTCTGATGTTAGACTGACCTGTAACACCAGCTGTCCTCTGAGTGACAACCAACCAGCCTATAGATGGTACAGGAACAGATACTTAGACATAAAGTATGAGGAGAAACAGCAGTTTTCAGTTCCCAGCTCCTCTCCTAAAATCTTCTCCTGTGCTATCAGAGACCACGAGGATCTGCACTCTGCTGACGTCTGTGAGTATAAACCAACTTACAGTCTGTTATAACTTATAGGATGGCACATTAGTCCTTAGTTTGTATGCTTAATGAGCAATATGAAATATACTTCAGAGGTGTTGATTCAACCTGATTTTCATTTTCTTCATAGTGTTATTAATCCATTATCTGACTTATGATTTAGTCAGTGATGGAGGTGATCTGCTGGTAACCAGTGTACCTTATTAAAGATGAACTGCTGATTGGTGTTTGAGTTGATATGACTCACTCATGAAACTGTAAATCACAGTCTGTATAATGACAACACATTAATGAATTAATTACACAATAATTACACATTAGAAATTAAAATAAATAATAACCATTTCATTTTAAAGATTTTGCAATTAAGAAAAATGAAATTCAAATTCAGTATAAATCCAAACAATGTTTTACATTTTTTGTCTCGAGTTTTATTTTGCAGAAAACAAGATTTATAAAAAACTCCTGAACTTCTACCACAGATTTTTTATTTAAGTGTTATGAAAGGCTACTTTAGCAGTTATTTAGCGTGACCCTACTTTAAGTCTTTAATCTATATTTCAGGTATTGATGATAAGAACTGCTGGAGTGTAAATTATGTCAGTGGGAGAATCTGCGCCCTGGAAGGCTCTTCAGTGAACATTTCATGTGAATATTTGTACCCTAACAACCAGCAGCCTGGGTCTAAATCTTGGTATAAAATAAAGAGAAATGGTAAGAAGGAAGCTGTCGAGCCGACTGAGGATGCAGTTCGTGTGCAGTATCTTGACAACATGAACAACCAGCACATCCTGAGAATCAAAAACCTGAAGAAGACTGACTCAGCAAAATACACATTCAGACTCCAAAATGATGTAGAATGGAAGGTTAATCCATCTGGAGTGACTTTGTTTGTCTCAGGTAATTTCTGTCTTATACTTTTCAAAAGAGACTGTGCTGCTCTCTCACCATGTACTAACAGCAGTCAGCAGACTTTACTCATTAATAACTGTACAAGAGGACTAAAGGCTGGTTCATGCTTAATATAATAACACTTGCAAAAGACAGTCAAGACGATGTAACTGTAGCTAAATTAAGTGCACACAATAAGCTGTAGGCAGGGTCATGCACCACCTGAAATTCATAATAATACAGTGTAAAGATGTATCTGTGTTTTGTCAAAATCAGACCACTGATTTCTTAGATGTCACACAATAAGTCATGCACAGTGCCACGGTCCAGTTATTAACCGTTTTAGGAACTTTAACAGATGAATCTTAATTTCCCAACTTTGGCTGAATTAGGAGCCTGCATTCTGTCCACTGTTTCCATGGTCTAATTACAACATCATGCATATTTAAAATGTTGTGTCAAATCAGTGTAGAAGTTGTGTCTCCACTAAAGAAGTGTAGGAGAGAGAGAGCTCAACAAGCTGCAACTTAAAAAAATGCATGTAAACAGGCAAATGAAAAAAAACATGAACAAAAGGGAAGTTACAAACATTAAGAAGTGTCTGATGGGGGACATGAAAAACTGATAACAGGACTTGTTTTTTGGTGTTGAAAAATGAGCTAACATGTTTGTTTTAGTTTCAAATGTGTAATTCCATGATTTTGGGTGGAGCCTACTAGCCTGTTTGCTGCTCTGTACAATTTGCATTGTTAGGTGTTTGCAGTGCATTTCTTTATGTCACATATGTGTCTAAAAGATGAAGATCTTGATAAGTTGCAGTGCATTGAGCTCTCTCAGCCACCATCGTTAGAGAGGAGATCAGAATGGATGGATGGGCGTACAAAGGCTGTGACTCTGACACATGAGTCTGTGGTTCATGTCCCATCTTCTACAAAGCAAAGCATTGTTTTTTTAACCAGCTTAAACCTGTCTGTACCTTTACAATCGGAGCGGCAGATTAGAAAACACTTACTGTATATGAGTCTTTTTTTCTGGAACAGTCATCTGGGTTGTTTTCAAAGACAGTGACAGACCTAGTGTCTTTTAGGTATGAGGACCTTTGAGATGATATGTCTCTTTTACATTTGCTGACCAATCTAATCATCTTTCAGGCTTGGAAGTTAAGTTGCATCCTGCTGTGGTGACAGAGGGCCAGAGAGTCACACTGACCTGCAGTACCAGCTGTCCTCTGACTGACAACACAAACTACATTTGGTACTTGAACAGTCGACCTCTGACCCTGCCAGAGAACCAAAACAAACACCTGGTCCTAGACCCAGTCAGCATTCAGCATGCAGGAAAGTATTCATGTGCTGTCAAAACCCACAAGAACATCATCTCCGGTGAAAAGACTCTCACTGTCCAAAGTTTTACAGGAACATCAGCAGCAGCAGCAGCAGCTGCAGGAGTTGCTGCTGCTCTCCTGGTTATAATGCCACTCACTGTCTTCTTCTGGATTAGGTGAGAAACACTGAGCTTTGTTTCAGAGTCATGACATTTACACACTAACCTGACATCATCTATTCATTTTTATATTCACTTATTTCACTAAGCAGGAGAAAGAGGTCCTCCAGCCATTCTCCTAGACTTGAAACATCGGACAATATGGAGCAGGTAAATAAAATAATTTAAACAATTCTGCTACATTACACAACATTATTACCCACAACCCTTTCCTGCAGGTTATTATTTCCTTACTAAACACTGTTTTATCATTATTTTCAGTGTTGATAATTCTCTTGGAGAATCCCTAAATGGGGAAATGTGTTTTTTATGGTTATTCATTTACTTTATCATCATGAAACTGGAATGTAAAGATACTAAATATCTGCTGTTACACTCATTTAATATCACTTCCAAAACCATTATCACTTGTGTTCTACTTGGAATCGTTCCATATTGCTTTGCTTTGGAGGATCAGCCAAAACTTTAACGTACTGTAAAGTAATATTATTTTGTTTCTTTATCAGCTAAACTCTGGTCCTGAGTATGAAAACATCTCAGCTCAAGCAACAGAGCAGGATGACCTTCACTACAGCAGAGTTTCCTTCTCTAAGACTCGGACAGATCCGCTCTCCACCACCGTCCAGCCACATCAGCCCCAAGAACAGACGCATGTCCTCTATGCTGTTGTTCGCTTTAGATCCAACACAACCCTTGAGTAAGCATCTCTTCATTACAACTGATTATATTTGAGGGAAATAAGAAGTATGTAGCTTATGACAGGTTGGGCTATATTATGTCAGACCCTACGGGTACTATTTTGATAAAACTTGTGGGTTAGGTTCTTTCACTGTGATGTTTAGAATTTACATTGACGATCAGTGAACACACCACTGATCAGATTTTCATGAAACTAAAAGGTTACCTGAATGTAGTTTAAGATTATGAGCTGTATGATGAAACTGCATCAACTGAGAAAAAATGCTCTTCTTATATATTTTTAAATAACCTACGTTGAAACATAATTAACCCACATTACACTTATACAATACATTCTTTTCTTTTTTTTCCAGGTATAAATGCCAGGTGGTGGATCCCTAAAATTCATACAACACAGCAAACAAAAACTTAAAGAGAGTGACTGTAACCTTCCTTTGTGATTTACAGAGGGATATGTTTCCGGTCATGACATTACATTTAGGAAATTCAGTTGATAACCTTATGTGCAGCACCTTACTGTGAAGGCGCGAGCACCTCAGGAGCACACATTGGCAGCGACAGACATCCACTGCCTGTTTTGGGAAGAGAAACAAGGACCTTTTACAAGCCATCCTGTCTAACCCATGGAGCAGCCCATCCTGTTAAACCTTTTTTACTCGATACAGTAATTTCATTATAGTCATGCAATGTTAAGCAGACTTTCACAGTGTCAGAATACAAGGGTTGGACTACCTAATGCTCTTCAATTCACAGAAAAAAAAACCTTCAACACATTTATTTCTGTAAAACATAATAAGGACACAGTTGTGTAAAGTTATGAAAATATTTCAGTCATTTTAGACAAATATTCAGTCATTGCAGTCCAGTAGAACATAATCATAGCGGTTAAATATCTTGAAAATTACCACTGAAACAAAAAACAGTTTCTCAAAAACTTTTGCCTCTCCTGCTTTTTATGATTATGGGAATGGGAGAATGGGAAAATTAGAAGAGCAGATTCACTGGTAGCCATTATTAGAGAGCCATATTGTATTAAATGGCAGCTGTAATTCATGTAAATATGCTAGCTAGCGGTAGCTATGCTAGGTAAATCCAACGCACTTAAGAGCTACAGCATTCTTTGTGTTGCTAAAGCAAAGTTACAGGAAAAATAGTTACTATTAGCAAACTTAACTAAAGTTAGCATTAGTGGTCATATTTTATATGTCAGTTTTTGTTTTGTGTTCTCTTTTTTGTTTGTTTCATTAAGGGCAGCTAAAGATATGTATTTGTTGGACATAACGTTACAACAGTTGCCATGGTGATCTTGAAATTGTAACTTTATTGATTGAACAGTAATGTTAGTATCTTAAAATGGTATGTGGTAATGATATTTTGTTGTTTTTTTGGCTTTTTTTTCTGGAAGCAAAATTTATTTGATAAAACTTTTTATTTGATAAAAATATTTATTTGATAAAACTCATTTTGAGTAAGGTACACCTGTATAATTTCTAAAACATCTTATTTTAAAAAGGATATTGGACTTTCCATGAAATGGTTAATAATTCATAGTTACAGGTTTCATTTAAAGATGAAAACAAAATCTGAATGTTTTGTTCAACACTATGTGTTCATCTTCAAAAAGGAGATATCACGCATTTAACTGTGCTAGATTCAAGTACACAATTAGCTGAAGCACTAAAAGCGAGAGCAGCTCAGTATGCAACACTGCTTGAAAACCCCTAAGAAAATTTGGAGAAAAAATTCCATGATTTAGAGGTGATAAGGAAAGCTTGGGTAGTGGCAGATGAAGCAGCATCTCAAGGGATGATTGAACAGACTGATCACGCCTGATCTAACTGTACAGAATACTTATAGTAGATTAAGCAATGGCATTGCCAGACTAATGCCAGGTAAGCTTATTGAAGCATTTTGTGTTGTTTTCTGGTGTGCTTCATGTTGTATTACTGCACTTTGTGGTTGATTTGCAGCTATAACTGTAAAAAAAGCTTTTGTAAAACTGATTTTGCATGTTCAACATGTTCTACTCTGCATGTTTTGCAGTGTAAGATATGATCATAAAAACTATGTCTGCAGCTTCCTCTTCATAAGGGTTTTTTTTCCCCACCATGAACTAAACACAGACAGCCTCACATCTTTCTGTTCACACACTGGTAACTTTGACCCCTTTTATGATGAAAATATAATGCACTTTAACACCAATAATAATTGTGATGAGATACAGATTAAGAAAAATGATGATACCGTCAAGTTAAAGTCAAAGTTTTTTCTTGTCAAAATATGACGTCAAATACATACAGCACTATGCATGATAGATTCTCTACTAGAGGTTTTATTTTACTAAGAATATGAGGAAGGAAGTGAATTTTTGGTACCAGAGCTGCATGCTGGGTATCTGCCCACAACTCTCACAATGATTAACAGTCCATTCTGTCCACTTTACTCTGGAACTGTACTCTCAACTGCTGCTGATTTTGACTATTTATTTATAGTTTTGATGTTTTATGAGCTTTCATAAACAGCAGGTGTGGTAAGGCCATTCACAAAATAATATAATCAACTTTCTGTTCAGAAGAGGAGGGACTACAACAGCCATGATGTTGGCAGAAGCTGGCTGTGTGTTTATGGGTTTCATTCTGTGCATCTCAGGTATGAATTATTGTTTATCTCTTCTTATATAATGACTGTAAACATGATACATACAATATGAGATTATTAACTGTAATCTGTAAAAAAAATGTTTTACTTGATTATAGGAGTTAAAGTGTGCACAACTTGTAGAAAACTGCAGATTATACAACAAATGTCCTTCATTTACAATATATCATACTATCAATATTCAGTGATTAGTATTAGAAGAAGAATATAATTATGAATCAATCCAGATGTTTGCTTCTGTTAAAGGTGTTCAGGGACAAACAAACATCTGTGCCTTAAAAGGTTCATCAGTGGATCTGCCCTGCTCAGCTAAACGTCCCACTTCAAGCATGAAATGGTTCACTGTAAACTGGAATGGCTGGTATGTTCTGAATGAGCTGTCTGCAGATGGAAATCATGTAACATACAACATGTCTGAAGAGAGTCATCCAACTCTAACAATCAAAGATCTGACAGAGAGTGATACAAATATTTACTGCTGCAGGAAGATTACAGATAGTCCAGATCTCTGCTGGGTCAAGGGAACTGAGCTCCATGTTGCAGGTACAGTGATTGTCACTAATGTATTACTTTAAGAATGAAATCAGAATATTAATTCTTACATTATTCAGCATCATCTCAGACCTGCAGGTGAAGGTGATTCCTGCCACAGAGGGACAGACAGTAACACTGATGTGTAGCTCCAGCTGTTCTCTGACTGAAAACCCTGCAGCCTACATCTGGTACAAGAACAGAGAGTTTCTCTATCAGGACTGGTCTCCCTGGTACCAACAGCTGGTCAGCAGTGACAAAGCAGTCAGATACTCCTGTGCTATCAAAGGCTACGAGCATCTCAGAGCTCCTGAAGTCTCAGTGGGTGAGTGACAACATTTGGCTCCTTATCATGTTACAAAACCTCTAGTTAAACACTTTCAAAAATAAGTTTACTATTTACGCTTTGCCTTAAATTATAAAGCCTTTGAAATACTGTAACTAAGTGTTTGCCAGTTGAATTACTTTCTGTTTGTTTTTGTTCAGATTCTGTCACATCGACCTGCTTTACTGTGACCTACACTAAAGGAAGAATGTGTTCTTATAAGCGGTCATCAGTGGACGAGCCCTGCTCCATCACATATCCCAGAGGTTAAGTTTCTCCAAACGTCCACAAACATTAACACAAACACCACTCCCACCCCCCCACACCTACAATACCTCTAAAACAATATTTTAAGAACAGATATCTAAATGACCATTGATCACTTATTTTCATATCAATATTTTCATGTCATATCTTTGCTTTCTTTCTTTTCAGTTTTACTATGTTACTGACATGTTTACTACAGTTCCACACATTCTTCTTTTCTGCACTTACCACGCTTATTATTTTTATTCAATTCAACATGGCGCATAAACATAAACATAAACTATTGAAAAATGTATTTAACATCTCCTAACAGAAGTAGCTCTACAAAGGACTCCTGCAAAGGCGTCCCATGTTAGACTGACCTGTAACACCAGCTGTCCTCTGAGTGACAACCAACCAGCCTATAGATGGTACAAGAACAGACGCTTAGACATGTATGAGGAGAAACAGCAGTTTTCAGTTCCCAGCTCCTCTCCTGATATCTTCTCCTGTGCTATCAGAGACCACGAGGATCTGCACTCTGCTGAAGTCTGTGAGTATAAACCAACTTACAGTCTGTTATAACTTATAGGATGGCACATTAGTCCTTAGTTTGCATGCTTAATGAGCAATATGAAATATATTTCAGAGGTGTTGATTCAACCTGATTTTTATTTTCTTCATAGTGTTATTAATCCATTATCTGACTTATGATTTAGTCAGTGATGGAGGTGATCTGCTGGTAACCAGTGTACCTTATTAAAGATGAACTGCTGATTGGTGTTTGAGTTGATATGACTCACTCATGAAACTGTAAATCACAGTCTGTATAATGACAACACATTAATTAATTAATTACACAATAATTACACATTAGAAATTAAAATAAATAATAACCATTTCATTTTAAAGATTGTGCAATAAAGAAAAATGAAATTCAAATTCAGTATAAATCCAAACAATGTTTTACATTTTTTGCCTCAAGTTTTATTTTGCAGAAAACAAGATTTATAAAAAACTCCTGAACTTCTACCACAGATTTTTTATTTAAGTGTTATGAAAGGCTACTTTAGCAGTTATTTAGTGTGACTCTACTTTAAGTCTTTAATCTATATTTCAGGTATTGATGATAAGAACTGCTGGAGTGTAAATTATGTCAGTGGGAGAATCTGCGCCCTGGAAGGCTCTTCAGTGAACATTTCATGTGAATATAACCAGCAGCCTGGGTCTAAATCTTGGTATAAAATAAAGAGAAATGGTGAGGAGGAAGCTGTCAAGCCGACTGAGGATGCAGTTCGTGTGCAGTATCTTGACAACATGAACAACCAGCACATCCTGAGAATCAAAAACCTGAAGAAGACTGACTCAGCAAAATACATATTCAGACAGAAGGATACTGGAGTGACTTTGTTTGTCTCAGGTAATTTCTGTCTTATACTTTTCAAAAGAGACTGTGCTGCTCTCTCACCATGTACTAACAGCAGTCAGCAGACTTTACTCATTAATAACTGTACATGAGGACTAAAGGCTGGTTCATGCTTAATATAATAACACTTGCAAAAGACAGTCAAGACGATGTAACTGTAGCTAAATTAAGTGCACACAATAAGCTGTAGGCAGGGTCATGCACCACCTGAAATTCATAATAATACAGTGTAAAGATGTATCTGTGTTTTGTCAAAATCAGACCACTGATTTCTTAGATGTCACACAATAAATCATGCACAGTGCCACGGTCCAGTTATTAACCGTTTTAGGAACTTTAACAGATGAATCTTAATTTCCCAACTTTGGCTGAATTAGGAGCCTGCATTCTGTCCACTGTTTCCATGGTCTAATTACAACATCATGCATATTTCAAATGTTGTGTCAAATCAGTGTAGAAGTTGTGTCTCCACTAAAGAAGTGTAGGAGAGAGAGAGCTCAACAAGCTGCAACTTAAAAAAATGCATGTAAACAGGCAAATGAAAAAAAACATGAACAAAAGGGAAGTTACAAACATTAAGAAGTGTCTGATGGGGGACATGAAAAACTGATAACAGGACTTGTTTTTTGGTGTTGAAAAATGAGCTAACATGTTTGTTTTAGTTTCAAATGTGTAATTCCATGATTTTGGGTGGAGCCTACTAGCCTGTTTGCTGCTCTGTACAATTTGCATTGTTAGGTGTTTGCAGTGCATTTCTTTATGTCACATATGTGTCTAAAAGATGAAGATCTTGATAAGTTGCAGTGCATTGAGCTCTCTCAGCCACCATCGTTAGAGAGGAGATCAGAACGGATGGATGGGTGTACAAAGGCTGTGACTCTGACACATGAGTCTGTGGTTCATGTCCCATCTTCTACAAAGCAAAGCATTGTTTTTTTAACCAGCTTAAACCTGTCTGTACCTTTACAATCGGAGCGGCAGATTAGAAAACACTTTCTGTATATGAGTCTTTTTTTCTGGAACAGTCATCTGGGTTGTTTTCAAAGACAGTGACAGACCTAGTGTCTTTTAGGTATGAGGACCTTTGAGATGATATGTCTCTTTTACATTTGCTGACCAATCTAATCATCTTTCAGGCTTGGAAGTTAAGTTGCATCCTGCTGTGGTGACAGAGGGCCAGAGAGTCACACTGACCTGCAGTACCAGCTGTCCTCTGACTGACAACACAAACTACATTTGGTACTTGAACAGTCGACCTCTGACCCTGCCAGAGAACCAAAACAAACACCTGGTCCTAGACCCAGTCAGCATTCAGCATGCAGGAAAGTATTCATGTGCTGTCAAAACCCACAAGAACATCATCTCCGGTGAAAAGACTCTCACTGTCCAAAGTTTTACAGCAGCAGCAGCAGCAGCAGCTGCAGGAGTTGCTGCTGCTCTCCTGGTTATAATGCCACTCACTGTCTTCTTCTGGATTAGGTGAGAAACACTGAGCTTTGTTTCAGAGTCATGACATTTACACACTAACCTGACATCATCTATTCATTTTTATATTCACTTATTTCACTAAGCAGGAGAAAGAGGTCCTCCAGCCATTCTCCTAGACTTGAAACATCGGACAATATGGAGCAGGTAAATAAAATAATTTAAACAATTCTGCTACATTACACAACATTATTACCCACAACCCTTTCCTGCAGGTTATTATTTCCTTACTAAACACTGTTTTATCATTATTTTCAGTGTTGATAATTCTCTTGGAGAATCCCTAAATGGGGAAATGTGTTTTTTATGGTTATTCATTTACTTTATCATCATGAAACTGGAATGTAAAGATACTAAATATCTGCTGTTACACTCATTTAATATCACTTCCAAAACCATTATCACTTGTGTTCTACTTGGAATCGTTCCATATTGCTTTGCTTTGGAGGATCAGCCAAAACTTTAACGTACTGTAAAGTAATATTATTTTGTTTCTTTATCAGCTAAACTCTGGTCCTGAGTATGAAAACATCTCAGCTCAAGCAACAGAGCAGGATGACCTTCACTACAGCAGAGTTTCCTTCTCTAAGACTCGGACAGATCCGTTCTCCACCACCGTCCAGCCACATCAGCCCCAAGAACAGACGCATGTCCTCTATGCTGTTGTTCGCTTTAGATCCAACACAACCCTTGAGTAAGCATCTCTTCATTACAACTGATTATATTTGAGGGAAATAAGAAGTATGTAGCTTATGACAGGTTGGGCTATATTATGTCAGACCCTACGGGTACTATTTTGATAAAACTTGTGGGTTAGGTTCTTTCACTGTGATGTTTAGAATTTACATTGACGATCAGTGAACACACCACTGATCAGATTTTCATGAAACTAAAAGGTTACCTGAATGTAGTTTAAGATTATGAGCTGTATGATGAAACTGCATCAACTGAGAAAAAATGCTCTTCTGATATATTTTTAAATAACCTACGTTGAAACATAATTAACCCACATTACACTTATACAATACATTCTTTTCTTTTTTTTCCAGGTATAAATGCCAGGTGGTGGATCCCTAAAATTCATACAACACAGCAAACAAAAACTTAAAGAGAGTGACTGTAACCTTCCTTTGTGATTTACAGAGGGATATGTTTCCGGTCATGACATTACATTTAGGAAATTCAGTTGATAACCTTATGTGCAGCACCTTACTGTGAAGGCGCGAGCACCTCAGGAGCACACATTGGCAGCGACAGACATCCACTGCCTGTTTTGGGAAGAGAAACAAGGACCTTTTACAAGCCATCCTGTCTAACCCATGGAGCAGCCCATCCTGTTAAACCTTTTTTACTCGATACAGTAATTTCATTATAGTCATGCAATGTTAAGCAGACTTTCACAGTGTCAGAATACAAGGGTTGGACTACCTAATGCTCTTCAATTCACAGAAAAAAAACCTTCAACACATTTATTTCTGTAAAACATAATAAGGACACAGTTGTGTAAAGTTATGAAAATATTTCAGTCATTTTAGACAAATATTCAGTCATTGCAGTCCAGTAGAACATAATCATAGCGGTTAAATATCTTGAAAATTACCACTGAAACAAAAAACAGTTTCTCAAAAACTTTTGCCTCTCCTGCTTTTTATGATTATGGGAATGGGAGAATGGGAAAATTAGAAGAGCAGATTCACTGGTAGCCATTATTAGAGAGCCATATTGTATTAAATGGCAGCTGTAATTCATGTAAATATGCTAGCTAGCGGTAGCTATGCTAGGTAAATCCAACGCACTTAAGAGCTACAGCATTCTTTGTGTTGCTAAAGCAAAGTTACAGGAAAAATAGTTACTATTAGCAAACTTAACTAAAGTTAGCATTAGTGGTCATATTTTATATGTCAGTTTTTGTTTTGTGTTCTCTTTTTTGTTTGTTTCATTAAGGGCAGCTAAAGATATGTATTTGTTGGACATAACGTTACAACAGTTGCCATGGTGATCTTGAAATTGTAACTTTATTGATTGAACAGTAATGTTAGTATCTTAAAATGGTATGTGGTAATGATATTTTGTTGTTTTTTTGGCTTTTTTTTCTGGAAGCAAAATTTATTTGATAAAACTTTTTATTTGATGAAAATATTTATTTGATAAAACTCATTTTGAGTAAGGTACACCTGTATAATTTCTAAAACATCTTATTTTAAAAAGGATATTGGACTTTCCATGAAATGGTTAATAATTCATAGTTACAGGTTTCATTTAAAGATGAAAACAAAATCTGAATGTTTTGTTCAACACTATGTGTTCATCTTCAAAAAGGAGATATCACGCATTTAACTGTGCTAGATTCAAGTACACAATTAGCTGAAGCACTAAAAGCGAGAGCAGCTCAGTATGCAACACTGCTTGAAAACCCCTAAGAAAATTTGGAGAAAAGATAAGGAAGGCTGATAAGGAAAGTTTGGGTAGTGGCAGATGAAGCAGCATCTCAAGGGATGATTGAACAGACTGATCACGCCTGATCTAACTGTACAGAATACTTATAGTAGATTAAGCAATGGCATTGCCAGACTAATGCCAGGTAAGCTTATGGAAGCATTTTGTGTTGTTTTTCTGGTGTGCTTCATGTTGTATTACTGCACTTTGTGGTTGATTTGCAGCTATAACTGTAAAAAAACCTTTTGTAAAACTGATTTTGCATGTTCAACATGTTCTACTCTGCATGTTTTGCAGTGTAAGATATGATCATAAAAACTATGTCTGCAGCTTCCTCTTCATAAGGGTTTTTTTTCCCACCATGAACTAAACACAGACAGCCTCACATCTTTCTGTTCACACACTGGTAACTTTGACCCCTTTTATGATGAAAATTTGATGCAGTTTAACACCAATAATAATTGTGATGAGATACAGATTTTAAAAAATGATGATACCGTCAAGTTAAAGTCAAAGTTTTTTCTTGTCAAAATATGACGTCAAATACATACAGCACTATGCATGATAGATTCTCTACTAGAGGTTTTATTTTACTAAGAATAAGAGGAAGGAAGTGAATTTTTGGTACCAGAGCTGCATGCTGGGTATCTGCCCACAACTCTCACAATGATTAACAGTCCATTCTGTCCTCTTACTCTGGAACTGTACTCTCAACTGCTGCTGATTTTGACTATTTATTTATAGTTTTGATGTTTTATGAGCTTTCATAAACAGCAGGTGTGGTAAGGCCATTCACAAAATAAAACTTTCTGTTCAGAAGAGGAGGGACTACAACAGCCATGATGTTGGCAGAAGCTGGCTGTGTGTTTATGGGTTTCATTCTGTGCATCTCAGGTATGAATTATTGTTTATCTCTTCTTATATAATGACTGTAAACATGATACATACAATATGAGATTATTAATCTGTAATCTGTAAAAAAAAATGTTTTACTTGATTATAGGAGTTAAAGTGTGCACAACTTGTAGAAAACTGCAGATTATACAACAAATGTCCTTCATTTACAATATATCATACTATCAATATTCAGTGATTAGTATTAGAAGAAGAATATAATTATGAATCAATCCAGATGTTTGCTTCTGTTAAAGGTGTTCAGGGACGAACAAACATCTGTGCCTTAAAAGGTTCATCAGTGGATCTGCCCTGCTCAGCTGAACGTCCCACTTCAAGCATGAAATGGTTCACTGTAAACTGGTCTGGCTACAAACCTTTACTCAATGAGCTGTCTGCAGATGGAAATCATGTAACATACAACATGTCTGAAGAGAGTCATCCAACTCTAACAATCAAAGATCTGACAGAGAGTGATACAAAGTCTTACTGCTGCAGGAAGATTACAGATATGCCAGTACACTGCTGGCTTAGTAGGACTGAGCTCCATGTTGCAGGTACAGTGATTGTCACCAATGTATTACTTTAAGAATGAAATCAGTATATGAATTCTTATTTTATACATCATCTCAGACCTGCAGGTGAAGGTGATTCCTGCCACAGAGGGACAGACAGTAACACTGATGTGTAGCTCCAGCTGTTCTCTGACTGAAAACCCTGCAGCCTACATCTGGTACAAGAACGGAGAGTTTCTCTATCAGGACTGGTCTCCCTGGTACCAACAGCTGGTCAGCAGTGACAAAGCAGTCAGATACTCCTGTGCTATCAAAGGCTACGAGCATCTCAGAGCTCCTGAAGTCTCAGTGGGTGAGTGACAACATTTGGCTCCTTATCATGTTACAAAACCTCTAGTTAAACACTTTCAAAAATAAGTTTACTATTTACGCTTTGCCTTAAATTATAAAGCCTTTGAAATACTGTAACTAAGTGTTTGCCAGTTGAATTACTTTCTGTTTGTTTTTGTTCAGATTCTGTCACATCGACCTGCTTTACTGTGACCTACGCTAAAGGAAGAATGTGTTCTTATAAGCGGTCATCAGTGGACGAGTCCTGCTCCATCACATATCCCAGAGGTTCATTTTCTCCAAACATCCACAAACATTAACACAAACACCACTCCCACCCCCCCACACCTACAATACCTCTAAAACAATATTTTAAGAACAGATATCTAAATGACCATTGATCACTTATTTTCATATCAATATTTTCATGTCATATCTTTGCTTTCTTTCTTTTCACATTTTTACTGTTACTGACATGTTTACTACAGTTCCACACATTCTTCTTTTCTGCACTTACCACGCTTATTATTTTTATTCAATTCAACATGGCGCATAAACATAAACTATTGAAAAATGTATTTAACATCTCCTAACAGAAGTAGCTCTACAAAGGACTCCTGCAGAGGCGTCCCATGTTAGACTGACCTGTAACACCAGCTGTCCTCTGAGTGACAACCAACCAGCCTATAGATGGTACAAGAACAGATACTTAGACAGAAAGTATGAGGAGAAACAGCAGTTTTCAGTTCTCAGCTCCTCTCCTGATATCTTCTCCTGTGCTATCAGAGACCACGAGGATCTGCACTCTGCTGAAGTCTGTGAGTATAAACCAACTTACAGTCTGTTATAACTTATAGGATGGCACATTAGTCCTTAGTTTGCATGCTTAATGAGCAATATGAAATATACTTCAGAGGTGTTGATTCAACCTGATTTTCATTATCTTCATAGTGTTATTAATCCATTATCTGACTTATGATTTAGTCAGTGATGGAGGTGATCTGCTGGTAACCAGTGTACCTTATTAAAGATGAACTGCTGATTGGTGTTTGAGTTGATATGACTCACTCATGAAACTGTAAATCACAGTCTGTATAATGACAACACATTAATGAATTAATTACACAATAATTACACATTAGAAATTAAAATAAATAATAACCATTTCATTTTAAAGATTGTGCAATAAAGAAAAATGAAATTCAAATTCAGTATAAATCCAAACAATGTTTTACATTTTTTGCCTCGAGTTTTATTTTGCAGAAAACAAGATTTATAAAAAACTCCTGAACTTCTACCACAGATTTTTTATTTAAGTGTTATGAAAGGCTACTTTAGCAGTTATTTAGCGTGACCCTACTTTAAGTCTTTAATCTATATTTCAGGTACTGATGATAAGAACTGCTGGAGTGTAAATTATGTCAGTGGGAGAATCTGCGCCCTGGAAGGCTCTTCAGTGAACATTTCATGTGAATATTTGTACCCTAACAACCAGCAGCCTGGGTCTAAATCTTGGTATAAAATAAAGAGAAATGGTGAGGAGGAAGCTGTCGAGCCGACTGAGGATGCAGTTCGTGTGCAGTATCTTGACAACATGAACAACCAGCACATCCTGAGAATCAAAAACCTGAAGAAGACTGACTCAGCAAAATACATATTCAGACAGAAGGATACTGGAGTGACTTTGTTTGTCTCAGGTAATTTCTGTCTTATACTTTTCAAAAGAGACTGTGCTGCTCTCTCACCATGTACTAACAGCAGTCAGCAGACTTTACTCATTAATAACTGTACAAGAGGACTAAAGGCTGGTTCATGCTTAATATAATAACACTTGCAAAAGACAGTCAAAACGATGTAACTGTAGCTAAATTAAGTGCACACAATAAGCTGTAGGCAGGGTCATGCACCACCTGAAATTCATAATAATACAGTGTAAAGATGTATCTGTGTTTTGTCAAAATCAAACCATTGATTTCTTAGATGTCACACAAGAAATCATGCACAGTGCCACGGTCCAGTTATTAACCGTTTTAGGAACTTTAACAGATGAATCTTAATTTCCCAACTTTGGCTGAATTAGGAGCCTGCATTCTGTCCACTGTTTCCATGGTCTAATTACAACATCATGCATATTTCAAATGTTGTGTCAAATCAGTGTAGAAGTTGTGTCTCCACTAAAGAAGTGTAGGAGAGAGAGAGAGCTCAACAAGCTGCAACTTAAAAAAATGCATGTAAACAGGCAAATGAAAAAAAACATGAACAAAAGGGAAGTTACAAACATTAAGAAGTGTCTGATGGGGGACATGAAAAACTGATAACAGGACTTGTTTTTTGGTGTTGAAAAATGAGCTAACATGTTTGTTTTAGTTTCAAATGTGTAATTCCATGATTTTGGGTGGAGCCTACTAGCCTGTTTGCTGCTCTGTACAATTTGCATTGTTAGGTGTTTGCAGTGCATTTCTTTATGTCACATATGTGTCTAAAAGATGAAGATCTTGATAAGTTGCAGTGCATTGAGCTCTCTCAGCCACCATCGTTAGAGAGGAGATCAGAATGGATGGATGGGCGTACAAAGGCTGTGACTCTGACACATGAGTCTGTGGTTCATGTCCCATCTTCTACAAAGCAAAGCATTGTTTTTTTAACCAGCTTAAACCTGTCTGTACCTTTACAATCGGAGCAGCAGATTAGAAAACACTTTCTGTATATGAGTCTTTTTTTCTGGAACAGTCATCTGGGTTGTTTTCAAAGACAGTGACAGACCTAGTGTCTTTTAGGTATGAGGACCTTTGAGATGATATGTCTCTTTTACATTTGCTGACCAATCTAATCATCTTTCAGGCTTGGAAGTTAAGTTGCATCCTACTGTGGTGACAGAGGGCCAGAGAGTCACACTGACCTGCAGTACCAGCTGTCCTCTGACTGACAACACAAACTACATTTGGTACTTGAACAGTCGACCTCTGACCCTGCCAGAGAACCAAAACAAACACCTGGTCCTAGACCCATTCAGCATTCAGCATGCAGGAAAGTATTCATGTGCTGTCAAAACCCACAAGAACATCATCTCCGGTGAAAAGACTCTCACTGTCCAAAGTTTTACAGGAACATCATCATCATCATCATCAGCAGCAGCAGCTGCAGGAGTTGCTGCTGCTCTCCTGGTTATAATGCCACTCACTGTCTTCTTCTGGATTAGGTGAGAAACACTGAGCTTTGTTTCAGAGTCATGACATTTACACACTAACCTGACATCATCTATTCATTTTTATATTCACTTATTTCACTAAGCAGAAGAAAGAGGTCCTCCAGCCATTCTCCTAGACTTGAAACATCAGACAATATGGAGCAGGTAAATAAAATAATTTAAACAATTCTGCTACATTACACAACATTATTACCCACAACCCTTTCCTGCAGGTTATTATTTCCTTACTAAACACTGTTTTATCATTATTTTCACTGTTGATAATTCTCTTGGAGAATCCCTAAATGGGGAAATGTATTTTTATGGTTATTCATTTACTTTATCATCATGAAACTGGAATGTAAAGATACTAAATATCTGCTGTTACACTCATTTAATATCACTTCCAAAACCATTATCACTTGTGTTCTACTTGGAATCGTTCCATATTGCTTTGCTTTGGAGGATCAGCCAAAACTTTAACTACAATGTATTCTAAAGTAATATTATTTATTTTGTTTCTTTATCAGCTAAACTCTGGTCCTGTGTATGAAGACATCTCAGCTCAAGCAACAGAGCAGGATGACCTTCACTACAGCAGAGTTTCCTTCTCTAAGAACCGGACAGATCCGCTCTCCACCACCGTCCAGCCACATCAGCCCCAAGAACAGGAGGAGGTCTCCTATGCTGTTGTTCACTTTAGATCCAACACAACCCCTGAGTAAGCATCTCAAATACAAATTATGTAGCTTACAGGTTGGGCTATATTATGTCAGACCCTACTGGTACTATTTTGATAGAACTTGTGGGTTAGGTTCTTTCACTGTGATGTTTAGAATTTACATTGATGATCAGTGAACACACCACTGATCAGATTTTCATGAAACTTGCTTAAAAGGTTAGTTGAATGTAGTTAAAGATTGTGAGCTGTATGATGAAACTGCATCAACTGCTTTTCTTATATATTTTTAAATAGCCTACTTTATATATTATATTTATACAGTACATTCTTTTCTTTTTTTTCCCCGGTATAAATGCCAGGTGGTGGATCCCTAAAATTCATACAACACAGCAAACAAAAACTTCCACAGCTTCCTTTGTGATGTACAGGGGGTTTAGCGCTATTTGTTTGTTTTACATTACTTTTTTTTTTACAAAGCATCAGAGAATAATTAAAGCTTTTTAGTAGCTGTTGTCTTTAGTCCCTTTTTAAAGGGTTTGCTAACTAAGTTGAATGCAAAAATTAGATACAACTGTATGTTTTTTGTAGTTTTGGTGGTGGGATGATTTCTTTACTATGGATTGCACCTTTAAATAAAGTCGACTCAATTACACTTGTGCTCTGAATTGTTCAATGGTCACACAGCAATTAATTAATAAAATAGTGATTTAATCTGACCCATGATGAGTTAAAAAAACATGCCAGCCGAAAAGCAAGTGCACAACAAAGAAACAACTGAAGCTCATATTAATATATTTTATTAACATACCAGTATACACTTCAGTAATTAATCCATATACAAAAAAACATGTAAATAATTTGTTACCTCTAGTTTATGTTGTACAAGCACCAGTGCAGTATTGTTTCTTTGTCTTTCAAGTAAGATAATTCAAGTGTCTAAGTCCAGTTGTATGAGAACATGTTAAATATCTATTAAAGACACCTTTACAAAAGGTTGTAACAGTGTACAGTGTGCAAGCAAGTTATCAATGGGTGTGAGCTCATGTTTTAAGTCAATGTAAATAACCTATAAAAAGGCATGACAGTGTGATATGGAGAGAAGTAAAGACAACATTACAAATTCGGGCCCGACACATAAGGCAGAGCTGGTTCATCATCATCATCATCATCATCGTCGTCCAGGCTGCATTACAGTATATTCCAGATTTTGTGGTGCTATTGCAGGGTCCTTCTGATATGGCCTTAAAACATATGTCTGTACATCATCTTTGTTGCTACTTTAAAAAAAGAGGAAAAAAGAGAGAAACATCAAAATGAAGAATGATGCAGACGAGAACTGGATTAAAAAACTTGTTGGGGGGGGGGGGGGGGGGGGGGTGACAGTAAGCTCACAGTATCACAGTCACAGTGTGTAAGTGTGTACTGCTTTTTAGTTAGTTGAAACCACTTCCTCCTACATTTCCCCTGTATTCACATACCAAAGAAGGGAAACTCTACACTCTACTTCATTGGTTTATATACAAACACAGTAAACTCGATGAGGTCAGTGAAAAGGTCACAAGATGCTACATAACTTGTCTTGCAATAGGCGACATACTGTCAGTTGTTTTGTCAGTTTCTGCCATGTTTCACACATTTGCTACTGTGTACTGACATTTTAGTGTAAATATGAAAAGTCATTGCGGTCACGTCATCTCAAGGAGTTTGTCTTAAAGAAAGAGCACACCAACACAGACATCATAGTTTTGAATCAAACACATGGCTCACGAATCTTTGTGCCTCGTCCAATCACTCTTGTCTTTGACTCCACTCAAAAGATTCTCCTTTGCTCTCCTTTTCTTCATATCTTTTGCTTCACCTTCCCTTTTGCTCTTATAGCCACATCTCCGTAGCCTCTCCTCATGATTTTCTTGTGCTTTCAGTTGTCCATTAGCACTTTTGCCAGAGACTGGAGGACTTCTCTCTTCTCATATAGGTACATTTGGGTTTCCCACAGCATGTCCACCAGCACTGCGTCACTCACTTCATCCAACATCACCTCCTGAGACAGCTGGGGGCTCAATCTGCACAAAAGACAATACAGAAATACTGAATCGTACATAGTTTTAAAGTACATTAGAGATAATAGACCAACCATGAATACCATTAATGCCTATTTGACAAACACAAACAGAAACAAACTTGATTAACATGCGTCTCAGGCTGTAACGATGTGGCTCACTCTAGCTGAGCTTCACCTGAGCTTCAAGCCAGGTGGTGTTGGGTGGTAAACTCAAACTCAGACGCTAAATGCATGTGTTATACTGTCTATGATGTTATAGAGCCGCAGTGATGTCTAGTTTAGGCCGGGCACAGACGACTAGGCTACGTTAGAAGCGCATCAACATGCTCTCCTGCTTTCAGAGGGCTGACACGCCCACATTTGACTGCTCTCCTGCGCTCCCAACCTCATCTGGGACACACTCTGTATCTGTCTGCTCTGCCAGTAAACACTGCAGGGGTTAAAACAGAGAACAGAGACAGCAGTAAATAAAAAAACTGAAGTGCTACAGATTCATGGTCAGCTGACCTGTGGTAGATGGTGTCGATCATTTCACACCAGGCTCTTGCTCTGTCAACTGCACAGCCATCAGAATCTGTACACTGTCAGAGAGAGAGAACATTTTAGAATTGGAGACATTTTCTGAAATGTTATTAATACTTCACACAAAGTGGAAACTGGCTGGATGAATTAAAATGAAAAAACATAGTTTCAGCTACGGAAATGGATGATGAGCATCCAAGTCAATTTACAAGCAGGTGCTCTAACTGTACTCACACAGTCCACCAGCATCTTGCCCAGCTCTTTGGCTCCTACAAAGCTCTTGGCCAGCTCCAGAGGGTTAGAAGGCCGGAAAACATCCACAGAGCTCACCACCACCTGAGGAGGTTTACCTGGAGACACAGAGGAGCACAGATACTGTACAGCTGGAGGAGCAGGAGGAGTTTCTAAATTCAGTTTATTTATATTTTATACTTTATTTACTTGCTTGTTCAGTGGGTAAAGCAAGGTACAAACAGAGTAAAGGTTAGTGATGTAATTCACACTGCGGCCAACCATCTTAAAATTTCAGGACTGTGTAGGACGCCTCGGGTAAACAGCATCATATTGCATTATACAGTTAATTAAATTCAAATTTCTCTTTGTCAGGACATTTTTTTCTTCAGCAATTGAAAACATCCTTTAATCTATGCAATAATAATAATAATAATAATAATCATCAACAAATCTCATGTGCAGAACTGAACCAACAATGAATTGATCCTACTTACAAGTATTGCATGTTTATCCAAAACCTGATATATCTCATTCCTCTGTGCCGTACACCTCTGTTGTTGTCATCAAAAACACGTCATTTTGACCTTTCATCCTGACATGTCATCATCTCTTTGACTTTGTACTGAAGTTCTTTGAGAAATTTACAAAGTCAAGAGGTTGTGACATCTAGCAGAACAAGCTAGCGAAGCAGAGCCACCTTAGCACAATGTGTTAGTACAAGGAACGTCTCTCCTGAGACTGAAAATGTTATTGCTGTTATTAGTCTTTGAAGCTGCTTCTAAACAAACTACTGTAACCATTGCCATTGGGGAGAAGGAACATGTTATATATATATGTATATATATTTGTTGACAATAATAAAAATATAGAAAATCACCAGCCTTATACTTTAGTAGACTCATGTCGAATAGCGCGTTTAGCGTTTATGTCTTACACATAAACTAAACTAAGTGACCATTGACTTTGCATGTAGGAAAGTTAGTGTAAATTACATTATTTGTCATTGCAGACACAACTGAGTGGCTTACCAGTACCAAGGGAGACCACTATACCCAGCTTCTTGACCTCTGTCCCATGGCCCTGAGAGCGAAGAGTTAAAAAGACAGATGACAGATTAGATTTTTTTAAAAATCCATGTTTAAATGTGCACTTAACAGAAGATTAAATGAGGACTAAATAATAATGTGTTAGGTTACCTACCTCTGCTTTTAAGGCTTTGTTGTACTGATGGATTTCTGACATGGCGTCTAGTGTCGGGTTGTTGGCCAATAGCCCTCCGTCCAGAAAGCGGCCCATCGGTCGGAAGTAGGTGGGGGCAGCACCACTGGAGCGGGCAGCTCGCCACACAAGTTGTTCTGATGTAATGATTTTAAAAAGGCATGAAACAAGCAATCTAATCAGCTAGTCTTTCATTCTGGGTGCAAGCTTCAATACAAAGTGTCACTGTGTATCAATAACAGTAAAGAAGCAAACATTCATCCATGTTGTAAAGGGTGTGGGGCTGGAACATGTTTTTTGCTGCTTTGCTATTTAAAGTATTCAAAAACGTGTATTCTGGATAACATTTAAACATGAACAAATGGGAATTTGTGAGGTTATTTTGTGACTGACAAAATTAAGTTCATTGTGAACCTGTTCCTTTGTTTCACACACACACACCTTCAGCTGTCACCTTCCTATGCTTTCTGGCTGGCTCGTCTGTGTATCCTACTATCAACACATCCTCATCCTCCCATCCTGTAACAACAACACGGCTGGCACTCAAACAACACAGCACAAATGGACTTCTCAGGCTTCATTTTCTAAATAAATATATAATCCTGAATGAACCGAGTATAATTTGCCACCATGTGTAGAATTAGAAAATTCTTTACTATGTCACCACCTGGTGGTAACATTAAGGACACTGTGGCAGAGAACAACACACACCACCACCCACCATTCATAAAACATTTGAGCACTAGTGCAGTAGGTCTCGAACCTTGTGGGACAGTGAGAGGCTGGAACGTGGCAGTGGTGGCATACGGGGGCTCTCTGTGGACGGAGGGAGGGTTATAGTTCCTGAAGATGTGCAGCTCTCCTGGGTGTCTGTCAGCCAGAACACTGGTCACCATCACCCTGTACAAGAACAAATGTATGAGTGAAAAGATAATAGAGAAAATGCGAGTTTCACATAAAAGGGTGAATTTTAGTCAGATATCTCAGCTTGTGTTTGACACCAAAATTAGTTCAGATTCTGGATTCGCTACTACTAATTTTTAGCCATGCTAGCAGCATTGTCCAAGGGATGGTGAGGTCTGCTGGTCATTCTTTCTTTCTCTTCACTTTGATCCAGAATGAAATGTTTCAACAACTATTGGACAGACTGGTGTGACATTTTGAGCAGATATTGGCTTTTAGTGAAATGTCTAGACAACTCTAGTGCCTTTTTACACTTTTCTGTTTATTATTTTTTATTTCAAGTTTAACTACTAGATACAAGACGTCTCCTACTTCACTGAAAAGTCCATTCTCAGTGTATGTGCACGAGAGGTTTCTAATCTCCACATCACATTTGTGCACGTGCATACTGGACCAGAATTAGCTTCCAAACTAGTTGTGATGTCACAACTCATGCTCATAGGTACACGACTTAAACTGATTTTCAGTTAACACAGAAACTTTCCTGCATCAGCAGATGAATGTGAAAACAGCCTTCTAGTGTCAAACTCTGCACATACATCATTCTGTTAAGTGAAGCTCAAACATTCAAGTAAAGTAACAATGAGAAAAACACATTTCTGATATGAAAGGACTTTAATAAGTTTGACATGAACAGTTACCTGGGGTATTGGACGTCTGTCATCTTGGTGTTCTCTCCAAATTCTTTCTTCAGGAAATCCTCCAGTGGTGCTGATTCGTAGGGTCGTGAACCTTTGAACACCTGCTCTTTCATCCTGAAGTACAGGCAGCGAAGGTACTCCATGGACTTCCCTACACATTGAAGAGGCGCCATTATTGTTTTGATGCTAGGGTATGAAAACTCTTTGGAGTGGAAAGAAAAACACACACACCATGGATTATAGCGAGGGCCAGGATCCCCCCAGTGCTTGTGCCAGCAACCCAGTCGAAGAGCTCTCTGGTGGGCCGACCGGCCTCTCTCTCCAGAGCGATCAGCATCTGGATCAGCACCAGGCCTTTTATACCTCCACCGTCCAGACACAGCAGTCTTTCCATCCTGCAGAGGAGAGGAGATACCACGTTTTCACACCAGAACTTTTTGTGTCCTCTAAGACAGTAAAAACATACAAATAACATGTTTTGTTAAAGTAATAATTGAAAAAAAAAAACAACTTTGCTATTATTATTCATGATCCTTCCTACCACATAACCAGATAGGCAGAACTCATGGAAACTTCAATATGTGACAAACTTTAATTTAAAGCAACATTATGCAACCCTTAAAACAACAGCTTCAAAATCATTTTGATGGTACACTGACTTTTAATAGGCACCTCTTTCATTCCCAATCCACACCCAGAACACCTTTTCTAGCACTATGTAACCTGAGCTGAGCGGGTACAATCACCCGCGAGAAATAGTTACCTGGATGTAACTCTATACTGTGAGTACGTGCGGATGGGTGTTCAGCTAATAAGTGACAGCTGGCTCGCCTGATGAGCCCTTCGGTGAATTACAATCACTTGTTATCTCACCAATATGTAACTATATCGTTATCAACAGAACTAAGATGCATACTAGCAGCCACTGGACTGTATTTTCAGCAGTGTGAGAAGATGATGTGGATCGTAATGTAAGTCAGTCAGCTAGCTGTTAGCAATTACAGTTTAGCACACGGCTGCTGTGGGTTCAGATGTTGACGATCACGGAAATAAGATCAGCCAGAAGCACAGCGAGGGATATCACAACAGTGCCGTACCCTCACTGCTCCGATATCAACAGAATTAAATGCACCAGCGTCCTGTAATTACCACTTGTGGCAGCAGAGGCTGCTGCTGCTGCTGCTCAGCAGAAGTTACATAGTCTTGCTTTAACTATGAAAAACAGCAGACAGACGGGGGAACTGTGGAATTGCAAGCATACTCACTTCCTTTTCCCCATTTTGGGGCCGTCCACTTCAGATATGCCTCTGCTCATTGCAGTGACTGCAGCCCCCATGAACACGATGTCCTCAAACCCTGTGAGCCAATCACAACAGCTATTGGTGTGGGACCAACACGTGGCAGCAGTATTGATCAAATTTACGTACAAAGGATGGAAAAGGAAAGGGCTCAGTGGGTTTTCTACAAGCCACAGGGGAGTGTCAAGTAGATATGTTTGTATGTTGCTTTCATGTAAGGTCACTTTCTTTCATTTACTTAATTTACAAGAGCTATTAAAAAGTCACCTTTGAAAAAACTGATAATTGGAGGAATTCCACTATGCATAGCTCGGATTTCTCAGAAAATTCAGATCTTGTTGGGTCACTTGTGTACTCAAGTCATGATTCAAATTGAAATTGAAAAAATAACCTCTTTCTGTTAAAAAAAGCTGTCAACACTTTAACTCTTAAATTCACAGGAATACTGAAGAACAATAAAAGCCTGATCTCACTTTCCTTCTTTTTGTTCTTTGGTATTTAAAGGATTATGGATGATTCTGAAGTTGCACACACATTTTTTTCACTAATCAGCTAACTAAAATATACAATAAATGTAAAAACCGAATAATGTAGGGTTATAGAAAATGTAAAAGAGCTCAAACGGAGACATATTCTGTAGATGAAAGAAACAGAGTGCAGTGAAGGGTAGGCAGAGGGTGGGACGTTGGTGTTACCTATGCCTGGAGGTTTGGCCTTGTTGGAGATGGGGGGAGGACTGGCAGGGGAGGGGGGGAGGCACCGCTGGACCCCTACACTACACAGCATGTCCAGCAGTATCTTTCTATTCGGACCTTTTCATTTTAACAAAAACACAAAACACACACACACACACACATGCACGCCAATGGAGTTAGACATGCACACACACCACAAAAAGCAGAAGAGAAGAAATAGAAAGTGATAGATAGAGACAGAGAGAGAAAGCAAGAATGTAAGCAAGCTGTTAGCAATTATCATGCATTTCCAAAAATCAATAAATGACAGCAAACTCCATTTACCAACATTTCTCTCAATTATTTTGCTTTTTACACGGCAGTGTAAATGTTGCAATGGTAGACGTTAAATGTTGCCTAAGAGGTTGAAATTATTCTTTAAAAAGTTGCATTAAGTAGGACATGATTCAGCTTCATGAGTCAGCTTCTAGGAACTACTGCAATATCAGTGATCTCTGGCACAGTCCGGGCCAAAATGCACTAAAAGTAAACTGCACGTGTATCACACTGATGTGCTCTTCTCATGTTTCCTTTGGCGCGCTACGAACTAGAAAGTCAACATATCAAGAAACAGCTCAACAAAGTTCTGACTTTCCAGATCCACAATTGTAGGCCTTTAGTTTCTGCTTTATATCCTTTAAAAATCATAATACACTGAATTGATTAGAAAACAGTGGACTACAATGCAATCCAATACGACAGTCATGTATTAAATACTACATTTGTCATGTTGTTCTTAATGAGCAGAAATCAGAAATGTGTAATGAAGGCCTGATATAAATACCTTAATCATGGCACTGATGTAAGAACAAATGTTTTTAGCTTTTGTAACTGAAATGTTTTTAAGGGTGCTGCCCTCTGCTGTTGAGCAGGTAAAATGTGTGCAGGTGGAGAAAGAGAGACAGAAGTTTTGGTTCCACAAAATCCGGATCACAGATCAGATGTACAATGGAGTGTGTGGTGTATCTACATCATCTACAATATAGTTGTGTGATGCACCTTTAAAAAGACGTTGCAAGCTTTGTAACCATGCCACATCTAGATAGTCACAAAACAATGAATTAGTAGCAAGAGTGTCATTTTATCATAACAACCATTTTCATGCATCAGCTTTACCATCTATATTGTAATACATGCTTTCAAATAAGACTGTGCGTTAACATGTTATAATCTGATCAAACTAGATCAAACAGGCTTGTTAGGTCACATTCAGTTTTATAAATATATCACAGCATTTCACTCTCCAGACTCAGAATTGCCACTCTGTCCCTTATTTTCCTAATTCGACCTCTGTATACCTCTTTGCTCCAGCACCTGTCGTCTCATCATCTTACAGTTTGAATCTGTCTTTCCATCCCTCCTGTCTGTCTTACCTTTGCTGCTGCGTGCGGCGATCAGTCCAGGCGTTTCTCCCAAGTCATTGTGGATCTCCACATCAGCCCCAAATACAATCAGAGCTTTGATCAACTCCATGTGGTCCATCTAATTAATGAGCACAGAGTCACACGAATGCATTATTAATATTTTCAAAAACCTCTGCATTTCCACAGCAGGATGACAATAAAAAGCTTTGTATACTCATATATATATAGAGAGAGATCATTGATCTTGTAGTGTAAGCATGCTGCCCATTACAGAACAGCAGATCTGTGAAGTTTATCTTTATGTGTGGTGCAACCTGATTTCCCTATTGTTTGGGATTTTTGGGATAAAACTCCTGTAATCTGAGTCGTAGCTCTTAGTGTTTTCCCTCTTGTACTGATACTGTGTTGCCACTACTTAGCAAAATCATTCCTTGGCATTTCTCTTCCCTTTCATGAACACTTATTATTATTATTATCAGTAAGATTATTGCTTTCACCTGGAAGATAAGAACATGGCAGACATGATATCTTGTACACTCACCTTCATAGCGAGGTGCAGAGCTGTGTTCCCATCCTGTCCCTTCAGGTTGGCATTGGCTCCATGGGTGAGTAACACCATGGCTGCCTCAAAGCGGCCCTTCTTGGTCAGGATGTGGAGGGGGCTCTCCCCAGTCTTACTGAGGTAGTTCACTGCACAGCCGTGCTCCAGCAGCAAACGACAGATCTGGCACAGAGAGAGGAAGACTTTATTAAATGGACAGAACATCAGGATTTCTCCTGTTACTTCTTCTTAAAGCCTAATTTGTATGTCTTGGTGTGGGAGGCCAGAGCATCCGGAGGACCCTCAATGACAGACCAGCATTTCTGATTGGAAGCAGTGCCATACACTTGTACAGGATGAAATTAGTCTTGTAAACTTGAGCTACTTGCTCACAGAGGTCATAGATCCATTACTGTCCTATCTAAGCTTCAACATTTCTCTAGAGTCAGACTAATTCTAACCACAAAACACATGATGTTCCTCACCTCAGCAGTTTTGGCCCAGTGGAGAGGCGTCCCTCCATATATAGAATCCTCAGCCTGGAGCTGGCCTGGGTCTGCTTTGAGGATCTCCTCCAAACACCTGACAAACACAAAAAGAGACTAGTCATATGTACTCTGTTTTTATTTTGTATGCAGACAATTTTAGTGACCTATTTAAAAAAACGATATAATAATAATTTGTGTAAGCACAAAGCCTTTTATTTCTTACAGATTCCCTTCCGAACACAGATATTGTGACAATTCAGATACCCAATACTACTTCTATACGTTTATTTAATGTAGTTCTTCTGACAGGTAGTCTCCAGCATTATGAATTAGGTTTGCTGTTCTTATAACAAAGTCAATAAACACTGGTCCTGTATGAATATGTTAACAAGACTAGGTCAAAACCTGGTATACAGCTGGACCGTGTATGAAACGCTAGAGCGCTTTAATATGTACGTCGCCTGGAAACCACTGAGGAAAATACAGACTCCTCCCAGTTATTCTGTAGCTGGTAACTGAAAATGTGCATTTTGGACAATAAAATAATAAGCAAATACACCACAGAGCGCAGGAGAGGCCATTCAAGTCAATGTTCATCACCCTCATCCCTCTATCAGCTCACCCCTTCTCATTGTACTTCATGGCAGCGTGGATGGCGTAGCCCGTGCCGCCAATGACATCACACTTGGCCCCGCCGCCCAACAGAGCCTTGACGGCCTCCACTCGGCCCAAGCGGCAGGACACGTGAAGTGGCGTCTCCCCGTTGCTGTTCAGCTCATTCACCCCAGAGCACAACCGTGAGCACAGGACCTGGATGAGGAGTGATGTTACAATTTTTTTTAACTTTGACCTGAAAAGGTAGGACCCTCCTTGGGTCAATCAGTTGAATTTTAAGAACATTGAAACATGTTGGTAAGAGAGATTGATCCATCATTTGCCCCCTAACCTGATTTCATGATAAGAAATGGTCATGTACTGACCTGGATGATGGCAGGAGAATCCTGCTTGGCGGCGCAGTGCATGGGCGTCTCTCCGTTGCGGTCTTTGATGTCGGTGCGAGCCTGGCTTTCCTCCAACAGCTCCTTCACGCACGCCGCGTCACTGCGCTCACACGCCAGGTGCAGCGGCGTCTGACCTGATGTGTCCCGAGCATTGATCTGACTGGAGACAGAAAGACAAAGAGGTCGAGTGGCGTGGATTAATGATTATGTATTTTAATTTGTGAGGATGCTGAATTCGTGCAGCTGTGCACATTAAAGCACCACACAGGTGGTTTTGCACAGTTTAGCCAGTAGATTAACATTTTGCAAAGTATACAGGTGGTTTCGATTGATTTCCCAATGTTTTCAAATCATATCAGTACAGTATTCTATACTGAAGCAAATAAAAAACCAAGTGCTGCATGGAAAATGGATGGAGTAATGTAAAGTGATGTAATGGTGTAATTAATGGGTTAAATTTGCTAAAACACCAGAACGATTTGAAGTATAAAGTATACACACTATTTGTTGCATTGTATGCATTTAGCTGGCACTCTTTCTTCTCTGTAGAATAAGCTTACACATTATAATCCTCTCCTCAATCAGCTATATCCAGATATATTTATACATTGGCGAACCTGCCCTGAGCCCAAACTGCTGCTTTAATGATTAGCTGATTCTGCCTGAAAATGAATCAACAACTATTTTTATAATAAATGAATAATTACAGGGATTTGTCAAGCAAATGTTTTGCTGATCACATCTTCTCCAATATGAGGATTTACTGTTTTCCTCTGTTTTATATCACTGTAAAAATTATCTTTTGGACTGTTGGTACAGCAAATTCAAAGATTTGACTTTCTTCCCCCACTTTCTGACATTTTATAGACTAAATGATACAAAAAACTAAAAAAATAGCAGATTAATTGAAAATAAAAATAATCATAGCAGCAGTCCTTGTCAGATCCACCCAAACTAAATCCTACTGAATCAAAATTACCACATCCAGTCTCACCTCTGGACATAGTTATGTTTGAGACACTCCCGCAGGCCTGTTTCCACAGCAATGTGGGCAGAGCTCCAGTCCGGGTGGTTGCGGATGCAGTCCACGATTGGCTGGGTGGTCTCAGCCTTCAACGGCAGTGTCTCATAGAAGGGTCGAAGCTTGAGGGCATACTGCGGGAACCAGTTCATGGCATCCTCCTCTGATGCCACCTGAAACAGCCTGAATCAGACAATGCAATTGTTACAACATTCACTTTCACAAGAACCTTAAGAGGAGATCTGAATGGGTGCCAAAAACTGGGAAACTGGTTACACTGGCACAAATGACAAGATAAGATGTAAGATAACTGAATTGGAAAAGGAGGTCACACTTCAACAATGGGATTCTCAGTGGAGTGCTAAACCCAAAATCTATTGAGCATGTTCCAAAAATATGAAAAGATAGCACATCTCAAAATACTAATATTTCACTTGTTTATTTGGCTCACACCACAATAGAAAAACACTAACGCGTTTTGGCACAGAGCCATTTTGAAACGCTCTGATGTGAGCCAAATAAACAAGTGAAACGTTAATATTTTGTCCTCCTTGACTTGGAAATTTGAGCTGTGCTACCTTTTCGTATTTTTTGGGACATGTAACATAAATAAGAATATTATAGGCATGGGCACTCATCAACTATTTTCTACAAGGAAAAATTATTCCAGATAGCTCTGAGCCTTTGGAATTTGATTTCCTGTTGATATGTGTTGTGGCTCTTGATTTCAAAGAGCTCCTTTATTTATTGAAAGAGATTTTTATTATTATATAATTGCATTATATATATATATTTATATACCATATATACAGTGTACTGTATAGAAAAAATGCCCTCAAGTCTTCTGATTTGTTTCCCACTACCCACAACTGTTTGCAGATGTTGTAATATTGAGGCACTTATTAAGTTTGCACTGATTGCAATGTATGCATTGGAGGCAGGCTGCGCTCTTAAGCTAATGCAGTAATGCAGTACCTTGCAATACAGATTCAACCTTTAGTTTCAGTTCAGGCCAACTTGGTTACGCCTGCCTTTCAGATCTATGGATGACTCAACACTGATTCATTCAAGATAAACACCCTTGATTCAGTTAAGCTGCTTTGTTGGGGGATTGTGTAGGTCAATAACATGTTATAGGCTGAAAGTAGTAACCAAATCTGCATCTTAAAAAAACCTACTGTTAATTTCAGATCACAATTGTAAATCCAATCTCTACAACAAACACACTACAAATGACACATTCAACACTCAACATCCCCCGTGATGTGATCAATACTGACCTTAGAGCCACATTTGGCGTCTCAGGACACATAAGCAGACAGTCCCATGACTGGTACTGGGCATTTTTGTACAGAACCATACGTCCCTCTTCTTTCAGCAGGACTTTTCCTCCTCCACCATAGTCAGCCAGCGGCACATCCCTGACCCGGTAAGGGTTGGTGAAGAGGGTTGACACAGAGGAGACTGTGTCCAACAGCCGGCCCAAGAACTGCATTGTTACCTGAGATGAAGAACAGAGTGTTTAGGGGAGGATGAAACAATCTACTGAATAGTCTCTGTGATCTCTAACTGATAAAAGATGTTTTGTTTTGTTTTGTTTTGGCAGCACATGCAGAAATGTTTAGCTCTGCCCTCTTTGGCTGTTTGGTCTACACCAGCCTGTCAACAATAATGAATGATTTATTTAATCCCCAGGTCAGGATGTAAGCCAAGAGTAGCAACAGGTATATCCCAGATACTATCATTTTTATTATTATTATAGGTTGTAGCTGCTGACAAACTCTATTTTGTGGTTAACGTTACATCTGTGAAATTGAGCACTATCAAATATCAAAATAACAGAGCTAATACTTTCGTTATTACAAGCTTGACTCCCATATAAGTTGTCAACTCGTGCTAGCTGTCAACTCTGCACTTCCTATTTCATTTCATAAAACCTTCTTATACACTGTGAAAAATGAGGCTGGTCCTCATTTAGTTAAATTGCGAACAAGTGGCTCCATTCATGCTGCTCACGAGTTTCTAGTTGTCCGGAATCAATTTGACATGATATCGACGTCAAAGCCCATATGATGCGCACAGTGTCAGCGAAACATCTATTTAATTCATGTTTTTTAATATCCAACATATTCTGAGCATCTATATTTCAGTTAGCTAGCTATCAAGTGAAGCTAATCGCATTAACACGTATAACAGCAGCCTGCTACTGTCCGTCCATGCTCACCTGCTAACTGTCCTCTTAGCCGCTGCCGACTGACTTCTGACAGCTACATCAACAACCACCACACTGCAACCAACCTTGCTACAAATCATGACTGACCGGATTTTTCTCCAATCACAGCTCAGAGACTCTAAGACTCTGTAAAATGGGGCGGGACATAAATAAAGCCACAAATTGGACTTTGGTGACGCTGGAAAGTCCCAGCTGCAAAGAAAAGACTTTGACAGATCAATAACTTGGTAGTAATGCAGTTTGAGATGACTATCACTATATTCAATCATTAAATAAAATAAATATATTTTTAAAAAATTAAGGAAAAATATATAGGAAAGACATACAAAGACAATTAAGCCCTTATATATTCTTAATATTGATATTTTTAAATGTAAACTAAAAGCCCATCTATTTAGTCTGGCTTTTATGCAGTGTTTTATAAATTTATTGTTCTATTATTCTATTTACTGTTTTATTATAATCTATTTATTTTGTGTAGTATTCCATATTTTTATTTTTTTATTGTTATTTTTATTGCTTGTATTGCATTATCTTTTATTATTCAATTAACTCTTTTGTTTTTTAATTATTTTTTGTGCGTTAGTCTCTAAATCTATATTTAACATCCTGTACGTTTTGTCAGTCGCTTGTAAAGCACTTTGAAATGCTTTTGATTTGTTTGAAAGGTGCTATAGAAATCATCTTTGATTGATTGATTGAAGAAAACATAGAGTTAGCCACTATTAAACAGAAAGTAAGTGAACGGCCCTACTGCTGGTGATATGTTAGCTCACTTATAAAACAGCCTGCTGTTATTATACTGTTACTATATTTTAGCTTTTTTAGCTTTATTAAACACTAAAATACCACTATACAGGGGTGGAAGAAAGCATATGAGCCTTAAGAAAAAGTAGAAATATCAGAATTTAAAAATATTTATCCACAAGTAAAAGTCCTGCATTTGAAATTTGCATTAAGATACATACGTTTTGTCAACAACATATACAATATAAAGTACTTTTAATGCAGAAAAGGCCCTTTTGACACTGTATTTTTGACTACTTTGTACTGTGTAATGCCACTTCATAATTTATAAGATGATCCTATGTTTAGTATTTAAAATCTGTAACTATTGTCTAGCTGTCTAGCTTGTAACTAGCTGTCATATAAATGTAATTGAGTAACAAGTACTATAGTAACATTTCCCTATGAAATGTGGTGGAGTAGCAGCATATTAAATTGCATGGAATGGATATAATAGAGTAAAGTGGATCATATACTACATATCTCTCTTGTGGCTGTTATGTGCTTAACCTGTCAATCCCAGTATACTATAAAACAAAACTTCTTTATAATACTTTAAATCTTTTTTTCTACACCAGCTTAAATCTTCACTCACACTTTTCTTGTGTCATGACAGCCCAACAGTATATAGGTTATTCTTGAGCTGTCTGTTAATGTCACTATCTTATTAAAAATCTCTCTTGGTTTTTGAGTTTTAGCCATAATTCATAGCTTTGATCATAGCCACTATCTTCAGTATGCTTTTTACATGTTTTGAAATGATCTACTATCTGTTTTCTATATCCAGCTGTTTGTTCTTCACATTCAATATGAACGTTTTTAAAATCTTCATTGGCACATGTATCACACATGTACATCCATAGGTTTATGCCCACAGTAGTGTCCTATATGGGGGTGCCATTACTTATCTTTCCCATAATTTACCAGGAAATGGTAAAGCAGGAAATGTTTCATTTGTCAACAGGGAATACTCTGGGAGGAACAGGACAGAAACAGAAAGCTGTCAACATATCTGCATGATATTTTTAGAATTTCAAGTCCTGAAACTGTTTTGACTCTTTTAAAGAGGGAAGTACAACTCATTCATCTCGACACTAAAGTTGGGTTCTGCCTTGTTTTTCTTTTTCATTCTAGTCCAAGATTGGAAACTAACAAAGCTCATTTTGAATTTTTGGACTTCAGTAGTCTCAGTTGAGCAACTTGTCTGAAAGCACAAAAAAGAAGACAATGAGGACACTGCTGACATGTCCTTGTTATTATTAGTAGTATTAAATAAATATAGAGTGAAATAAATATGCATTATCTATTCTTTGCAGGGTCACAAGGAGCTGGAGAATATCCCAGCTGTCATTGGGCAAAAGGCTGGATATACCTTAGGTAAATAAGGTAAATAGCATATGATGAAATGCAATAAAAAATAAAATATATTTATTTATTGGAGCAAAATATAACCTGGACTTTTATTTTATCACATTATCCATCACATCGGTTGTATTTCAGATTAAACTTTTCCTCGCTGCAGGCAACACTTGTGACTTGGAGCTTTGTAATAACATCATCAGCATTAATAACGTTGTAGTCTCCATGTTTCTCTGATGCTGCCGGGGAGGAGTTTACACGGCCTCTTGTCATCAACGATGAAAGCTCAAAGCAGCGCGCGGGTCTTCGCATCCTCATGAGCGTCTTCATCGATGCCGGGCGACCAAGGGGCTGACCCTGCTCTGTGTGTGTGAGTGTGTGTGTGTGTGTGTGTGTGTGTGTGTGTGTGTGTGAGAGAGAGAGAGAGAGAGAGAAGAGAGAGAGAGAGAGGGAGAGAGAGGCAGCACACACAGTGTGACTGTAGTCGGTCCGAGCAAACAGCGGAGCGTGTCGTCTGGAGCGACACAAACAGAGACAGGTAGCTTAGTTCGGGCTTTGAAAGATGGAGCTCTCGGCGGTGGGAGATCGTGTTTTCGCCGCGGAATCCATACTGAAGCGCCGCGTCCGCAAGGTGAGCCAGAGCCGTCCCGCGTTTTTTGACTACGTGCAGATGTTGGCCGCGGTCAGCACGGCACGGCACGGCATGGCACGGCACGGCACGGCACGACATGGCACGGCACAGCTCCAGTCCGTTGCCTCGGTGGCTCTCCTTTGCGCCTATGCAATGCTATGGAGGCCTTGTGGCTGGCGGATGCCTTTACTTTGCTAACCTAGAGCTAAAAGCTAACTAGCGAGGCTATCAGTCATGGCTCGTATGTTCAGGCATTAGCAGGGCAATAAAAACAGCGACACAAAGAAGGGGCTGGCTGCAGAAAAACAAGGCAGCCCAGCCGATGGGATGAGAGTAGTGCGATGAAATGGAGGGGCCTGATATCCCTGCCAGCTAATGGTAGCTAAAGCTATACGGCCACAGGCTGCATTTTAGGTGTAACATTACAGCCTGTGGTTGATGTGTATGCTGCATTCACATTGAAAGGCTGAGAGTTTTGCACTCCTTCCTTGCAGTTTAACATATTTCCATGCAAAAAAGTTGAAGAAAATGCATGATACATACTTTAATGTAAAAATGTATTTATGATGTTCTTAAGAATGTATGGCAAGCTCACATTTACGAGAACAGTGAAGCTTTCCTGATCAACTGTGAAGAAATCACATTTATTTAATGTTATTCAATGAACTGAAATATAGTTTAGACCTTTGTCAATATAGAATCTGTCAAGAAGTCCTCAGAGTTTAAACAAAATCAAAATAGTAAATGTGCATGTGTGTTGCATGGGAAGTTTGCAGGGTTTTGTCATGTGCTTTGTGAAAAGGGCACAAAATCCAAATGACTCAAAATTGTTGATTGATGTCAGACTTAAGCCTAAATGGCAAAAGTGATGCTGTGGCAAATGCATTCCAGATCTGAGGGATTTTTACAAATCTCATGTCCCGGTTTTCTTTTATGAGCTGTTTTTGATAATCCACCATCTGCCTTTTTCTTGCAGGGAAGAATCGAATACCTAGTAAAATGGAAAGGATGGGCAATGAAGTAGGTGTTACTTTTGAAGACGACTTTCATGGAAATATTACACCCCTCAGTCTCTCTTTAGTGAGGCATTTGTCTGTTGTTGTTGTTGTTGTTGAGCTGTTTTTAATGTCCTCGTATTAAACTGCAATTCTGGATAAAGTCTAGTTCGGTGCAAAATTCTTTTGTGGTGAAATGTTTCCTTTGTTGTTGTTCTTCTTCCTGTTGGTCCGTCCTTGTTTAGACACAGCACTTGGGAGCCGGAGGAGAATATTTTGGATGACAGGCTGATACTGGGCTTTGAGCAAAAGTGAGTAAAGCCGACATACAATGAGAGTGTATATATAACAATATGAAGCAAAACCTCTTGGCTCTTTCTAAACTCCCAGTGTGTTTCAGTTTGTAGTTCTTAATAATTTTGTACATTTATTATATGTCTTTTCTTTAAGCTAACTCTGATGTTTCTTATTGTAAAGAGCTTGTGCTTCCTCCTGCTTTTACACTCCTCAGTTAGTGTCTTTCCATTCCTCCTCTGTCTCTCTGTCTGATTGTAAAAAAAAGTCCATCTCAGCTGAAGTTCTTTAAATCTACTGCCAAGCCACTTGAAAGCCATAGTAAACTTAAATGGACAGGAAACTGAAACAGACAAAACTAAAATGATACATCAAATGGAAACTAAAATGGACACGTGAAGACCGTGGATCTGGCTCTGTTCAAACATGGCTCCAAGCAGTCTTTGTGCACAACTGCTCTGCTTTCACACACCCACAGCTTTCATCATTCTCTTTTGATTTGTTTCATTTGCTGCCATCGTCTCCTTTTCTTTTCTTCTTAGCTTATCTTTGTTTATGTATGCTTATGTTTTGTCTGTTGATAAACTTTTAACTGCTATTTCCTTTTTTTTTTTTTTTTAGGGAACGGGATAGGGAATTGCATGGGGCCGAAGAAACGGGGGCCAAAACCCAAAAACTTTGTCATGAAGGTACAGTTTTTTGATGTGTGTGTATCTGCACAGAGACAAACCACTGAATCTAAAATGGTATTTGAATGTCACCGCGACACATGATTGAAAAGTCACTCACAGTTTGTATCAGTGGTACAGTTGTGTACTTTTTAAAAATCTCCTTAAACATATACCAAAAATTCAGCTTTTTCAATTATGAAATTACAGCATAATTGCAGTCATAATTTTTATAAATTTAATCTAGCTCCTCTCAGGTCGTAGCATGTTACAGCAAAAGTGCTGTTTGTGTTTTCGACCCACTTGAAGCAGATTTTCTCGCCTGTTTGAAGTTTATTTTAATTCTTGTACGTGCAACATGCGTTAACTTTCAGCGCCACTCTCAGCGCTGTTGGGAACACAACAACAGTGTCTCTCTTAGGAAATAACATGAAAAGAAGTCAGCGCTGTGGGATGCATTTATGCTGTGCCTCTTCCTTTTTCACACGGCTGTTTTTACAAGTCAGCAGGGAGCGGGAAGAGTGCAGGCAGACAGGTGTTACATGTTACTTGGATGTCTAAAAACTTTTCATCCAAGTTTAGCCTAGTTTTATCCTTTGACACCTAGACATTTTTTGACCTACAGATTAGCGAAACCGTGCTTCCTGGGCTGATTTTAACTTTTTTTTTTTATTCTTTGTTTTCTTTCTCAGGCTCGCGCGCGGAAAGGGGAGACCAGCAGCCGAGCCTCAAACTCCCATCGGACTACATCGCGCTCCTCTTCGTCCACTCCCAACCGAGCAACTCCTTCCTCTTCTGCTTCACCTCATCGTTTAGCATCTTCGTCCTCTTCTTCCTCAACTGTGGCACCCCTCTCCGAAACTCAATTCTCTAGCTGCCACCCATAAGCTGAAGAAAGACATTCATCGTTGCCACAGGATGTCCAGGCGCCCTCTGCCCCGCTCAGATCCCATGGCGTCCACCTTCTCCAACTCCGGAGGCTTCCCCTCCCGCCTGCACGTCTCCCCCTTCTCCGAGACCGTCCGCATCCTTAACCGCAGAGTCAAACCCCGGGAGGTCAAGAGAGGTCGGATCATCCTCAACCTAAAGGTCATTGATAAGCCAGGTCGTGGTGGAACAGCTGCAGGCAGTAGGAATTATACACCAGGACGCCAAAACATCCCTTCCCGCAATCGCATCATTGGGAAGAAGGGAGAGGCTCCCTATAGACCTTTTCAGCCTCCTCTGAAGATGCTGGGATTGCCGATGTACGGGGAAGCCGTTTGGCCTGCAGTGTGGAGGTCCTGTGCCTTTTCACCCCCAACCAGGTTCATGCTCAGGGGCCAGGAACACCCCACTCCACCTCCTCCAAGTACAAGTCACCTCCCTCCCCTTCCAGCTCCAGTGGCTCTGAAGGGAAATCTCCAACCACCCCAACAGCGGCCACAGGAGCCTCACCTTCCCAGCGAGGGTCCCCAATCCAGTAAACCTCACTCAGAGACCCAGAAGGGGCCAGAGTGCCAAGCCATTCTGCTCCCCACCCCCGTCCCCAGATGTAGCGTCTCCCTTCCTCCCCTCCTCGCCCTCTTCTTCCCTGGAAGAGGACGAGGAGGAGGGTACCCTAGACCGATGCGCACCCCAGGACGGAGTGAGGAAAAATCGCCGGCCCAAACGCCAGCTGCCCGCCACCCCTCCCTCTGTCACCTCCGGCGACCAGAGCTCTACCCCTGCCGAACCCCAAAGGGTGCCCGCCGAGGGGGGACCCCGACTGGCACCCTGAAATGGCACCAAGCTGCAAGGATGTGGTGGTCACTGACGTCACCACCAACCTTGTCACCGTGACCATAAAAGAGTTCCCCTCCCCGGCTTCATGCCCAGCCTCACCCTCTGCTAGCCCCGAAAACGCCTCCTCCCCCTCCCCCCCAGCACCACCTCCGATGACCCTGCCCCACCCAAGCCATAGGAGATCAGATGTTGCCATCGATGATAAAAAAGAATATCATGCCAGTGTTGCCACTTCAACCCCCTCCTACCTTTTCCGTAAAGGTGTGTCCATACTTGTGTAACGATGAATATAATGTAATGTAACTTAACACCGCCCAGCCATTGAATAGTAAAGATAAGAGCATATTTTTTTTAAAAAGAAGTGTATAAATTTGAAAAGGGGCAGCTAATAAGCCCTTCTTGTCACTTAAATTGCCATATTTTGTCCACTTGCACAGCACTGACTCTTTCAAGCAGACTTGGATGGAAATTGTGTTTGTTTTCCTTCACTTGCTTCAGACATGCTGAGTTGTTTGTTGTGATACAAATTGTCCAAAAAGTGAAAGGCTCGCCCATCTGGTGTGTGGGGTGAGGTTTTAACAAGCACACTTGGTGCATGTGAAAGAAATTAATACTATTTTGATCAAGCCCTGCTGTGAAGGCTGTTACGCCAATTTTCTGCCCCTTAGTTTCATCGGATGTCCAGCCTGTTAATGATAAATGAGGTGATGTGTTTTTGCACTTAACACAGTTGGACGCTCATATATTGCATCAATACAGCGAGGTAAATGCAATGCACTTGACTGCATCTAAAAACAACCTATTCTATGTAGTTCTTCAATTTTTCAAGGCCTTTTTTTCTCTTGCTCTCTTGAACGCACATGCATATATATACAGTATGAGTAAGTATTTATATGCACGCACAACCTTAAAAGCTGCAAAATAATATACAAAAACAATAGACTTTAAGTTATTGCTGTCCTTGCCGTCTTTCCCTGCTTGCCTTGTTTTCTCACAAACCCACCACTTTCCTCGACTCTGTAACGTCCACCAAGACTCTAAACTGGCCTGCAGTTAGTTGTGAAATTTTCTCTGTATACCACATTTGCGCCATATAACTTCTCTACTTGTCAAGGTCTAGAAGGTCCATGGATTGAACACAGTTCGGGCTGCGAACTTAACTAAAACCACCAATCACATTCAGGTTCAATATAGTTTGTTATATCCACTTGGCGGGTGTTTGAAGAATGTGGTACATGCATCCAGACAGTCCATGCTTGTAAAAATCAATAGTATCTGGTAGGTTTGTCTGTTTCCATTTCGGCAGGTAGAGCAGACGGTTTTACAACCTGCTTTGCTCCTTTGGATGTTGTTGTTTAACTCACAGTGCTTTATTATTATGTTCTCAAGTGCTAGTGTCAATACAAGTGGTTCATGTAGCATGGATCACTGTGTCCTCCAGCTATCCATAAAGCCAGTGAAACTGAACGAACGGACATTTTTGAGAAATGTGCAGGAATCTTTCTACAGGCTTCTTTAAAGGTCATATTTCTGAACATTGTTGACACAGCTTCAGCTTTACTCTGGACCAGACATCATGTGTAGTGAAGAATGTCTTAATTTCAGAGTCGTAGGTATGCCAGGTTTCAGTGTCTCTTCTGATATTTATGTAGCACAGGTGGAGGTTAATGGTAGATTGGCCAGTATTGTCATTCTAACTCTACCCAGTGCTAAAAATTCTCTCAAGATATGTTAAAACTAACATATTGCAGATCAGGAGTCAAAATGCTACCAGCTGTCATTGATTCCTATTTGAAAAAGAAAATGGCACATAGCCATGTGACTTTGCCTTTCGAAACCTACACCCTATTTCTTTCTTCTTTGTTGCGTTCCAGGTTTGCCACAAACCAGTCATATCCCACCCTGAAACCAAATCGAGTGAAATGCTGTGACAGTTGATCACTTTGACTCGCATTTTGCGGTAAATTTCAGCTGCAGATGTCTGCATAAAGAGTAAGAGCAAGAACGCGTCTTTATTTCAGTTCTGTTTTGGCAGGCATCTGTCCTGCTGTGAGCCACTGTGAGCAAGGCCCTGAGTCTTGGCTTTAGACCCTGACCTTTTGACCTGGGAAATTCCTCTCTGTGACGCATTGGTCTTGAGAACATAGGAAGCATGTTGGGGGTTTTAGACCCCAGGGTGCCCAAACATGAAACATCCTCTCTTGCTGCCAGTGTCCCTAGTGGGAAATCATCTCTAGATGAATTTTGTCTGTGGGTATAAATATATCTACTTTGTACCTATCCAGCCACTTTATTGGGTTGCAATCAATCAGAGGTTCAACTCTTAATTTCCCAGTGGACAAAGCATTTGGTTTCCTGCCCTGCTTCAACCCCACCTTTTTTTACCAAGTGTAAAAACCTCTGATTTACGACCAGTCAGTATCCAGAGAGCAAAGAATGTTGGCACTGTCGTTTTCTCCAAATACATTAGGTGCATGTCTTCCACTGGCATCACGTTACAGTCAAGGCGTGTCAGGTAGACTGTTGGTCAGAAAAACGCTTGATCTGGGAAGGTTTGATTTGTCCTCCATCACCCATGTGTTCTGAAACCGTGGACCTCTGCTGAGCTTATGCACTGCAGGTTGTTACTAGCCAAATGATGGAAATCTTGAAAGACTTAAAAGATTTTTTTTTACCTTGTCTTCAACCTTCGAGTGCATCTGAAGAACTTAAAGAAACCTTGCCCTCAATATCCAGACTCCAAACCCTTCTCTGGTGCTGCCTGCTCGTTCTAGACCTCCCCACTCTGGTGAACCTACCTGTGTGTTACAATATTTAAAAATCTTCCGCATGTGTTGCCCTATAGCTGCTCCGTTCAACCCTCAGCTGCACTCCAGGCGACTTTTTACCTTGTCTTACTCAGCTCTAAAATAAACACTTCCTTAAACCTGCCATAACTGAAGCGTGGTAAAGATGACGATTACATTATCCGAAACTGTAAAAACCTTGAATGGCTTCTGTCGTCTTCTGTTTGAAAAAAAATGCCGAGCGCAGCGTTCTCCGTGTCTTCGTTCACACCGACGAGGAAAATGTCACCCTCCTCTCCTGTCATGTACTGGATGGTTCTAGTTGTTGTCAATGCTGTTTCAATACTCTCATAGGTTACATGTGGAAGGATTTATTCCAAAATTACACATCCATTACATGAAGAAAAAAAGTGACAGTTAAGTGGAAATTTGAATTGTGATACTTCTTAAAAGGGCAGTTCTTAACTTCAATCTTTATTTGACAAAGTGAAAACAAGGACTTGGTCCTCTATATTTTCCAGAAACACACAAACTAAAAGATTATTTTCTTCTCCAAATGGATATATTGTGATTTGGGATAAATTTTCTCATCTACTATATCTTTAATATCTTTAAGTGGTGGATAGAAGTGACTCTTGCAGTTGGTAGATGTGTAAGGTATTAGGCTGCTAGGCAATGTTTCCAACAGTTGATAGCAATGTTTTTCTTCTTTTTCTTTCTCATATGGGGTAGCACAACTCAACTTAGTGGCCTATCTTTCAACCAAATAGGGCTCTTGATTTTATTATTTGATTTTTTTTTTAAGCTTTCTTTCCCTTTTTTAATTGTTTTACATTTATATGTGATGTAATTTTAAGTGCTATATTTGGCACTAATTGGAAAAAAAAGGAAGGATCCTTGTTTAATTGTGTGGATAAAGATGCTTAATGAATTGAAATTTGTGCTTTTTAAGCCTTTTTTCCTTTGTACTGTACGTTAATACTTTTTTTAAAAATATGCATAATAATGTCAATGTGATGCTGTTTTATTTGAATGCAATTTTTTTTTAATAGTCCAATATGGGTTTGATCAGAAGGCAAGCTCCGACTGACAATTATAATGTGTCAAGACTGCAGTTTTGTCTGGTTTTAATGCTAATATGAATTATGTACATTGTATTGGTTATAATGACGAGGAGGTTGAGGATAATGATGACATTGTAATGTATCTGAACTTCTGAAGCATGTTTTGCAAACCCTTATTGTACAGATTATGTATTCAGTGTCTTGTTACCTGTTACTGTTGTTGCTTTCTGTGTATTTCTTGTACAAGGCTTTTAATTAAAAGCTCCTAAAAAGCAGTTTGCTTCCCTTTTACTTTTTCAACAAATATTATAAATACATTAATTATATGGGGGACACATTTTTTTAGTTTGTTAGTCTGTTTTGAATTGCCAAATTCAAAGTGACAAGTGTTAGACAACTTTAAAGGTAAACGACTCAGTTCAGTAGTAAGTAAGGTTACCCGCTTCAAGTCTTTGAAATGTGAATGTGAGATATAACCTTTCAATCCCTGACAAGCTCACACAGCATCCTACACAGTTCAAAAATACTGTCATGAGAAGAGAGAATGATCCTTGTTTAGTGTGTCATCTGCCCACATTACCATGTCTCCCAATGGGCCAAGGATACCCACTCCACCTCCTCCCAGTACCAGTCACCTCCTTCCCCTTTCAGCTCCCAACAGCTCTGAAGGAAAATATCTGTCCTTCCAACACCGACATCTTTTAAAATTGTTAGCAAACAATTGCCTAGTTATACATCCGGCAGACAGGGAGCAACATTATCTTTCATTTGTCCAATATTCACTCTTCTTCATATCATGTTTACTCCATATAACATCATGTGATTAATTGCAAATGAGTTTGAAATTTGCACCACTGAAGTACAATATCAAACTATGTCCTCCATCTTGTGGTCCTGGGGCCGTATTCACAAACATTCTGAAAATACACTCAGAGAGCTCCTAACTTAGCCTAAAAAAAGGAGTCCTAGTTTAGCAACTCTGAGCAAGGAAGGGACAGAAACTTTTACCTTAATGAGGAGGTGTGGTTGACCCCGTTGCTAGGTATGACTCTTTTTTTTTTAAATGTGTGATTGGTTGATCAAAAAAAGAAAAGTAAAATGCACTATTAGTGATAATGGGCATAGAATAGACAGTGAAATCGATATGCCTAATGATAGAATTTAGTCTCCATTAAGAAATGGTGTAATTATAAATACTATTTTATGTAATGAACCAATTTTTTTTCCAGCTGCCAGCAAATTTAAAATTTTTCCAGTTGCCAAATATCTTAGTGTTGCGATCACTTTCATTTCTGGCGTTATAGCGTTATTGTGTTGGATGGGAGATGTGATCGTATCTCTAATGAGATCAACCACAAACATCCCTGCACTATATAATCTGTAGCGTTTCATTAACTAACTGTCATTCAGTGTTTGGAGAATATTTTCCTGCCTCTTTGTCTTTCTGCCATTTTCTCCTCTGCTTAAGAAACTCTTAAGCCTCTTAAAAGTCCTCCTCCCTACTCCTAACAGTTTTTCACCTTAGGAGCTCTCTTAAGGGCTAAGATGCTTTGTGAATAACTTTTATCTTTACCAGGATCCAGTCTTAACTGCAAGGTGAAAGTCATAGAAGAATTTCGTTACTCGGAGCAACTCTTTGTACTAGGAAGCTTTATGAATACGACCCCTGGTCTTGAAGAGGGACTCTGTCAAAATCTAGTTTTAAGACTTTCATTGTTTTAGTTCATATTAAGCTGATTTGTTATAAATTAGTTTTTTATCAAATTGCACACAGAAAACTGAGGGTAAGGTAGTATTAATCCGTCGTAGGAGTAATGTAAGGCTGCAACTAACAATTATTTTCATTACCAATAGCTCTGGCAAGTATTTTCTTTAATAATCAATGATTGTTCAGTGTATACAAGATCAGAAAATAGTAGAAGACAATGCCCATCATTATTCCCTGAAGCCCAATTTAACATATTAAAATTACTTGTTTTGTCTGACTAACAGCCAAAAAACCCAAACTAGCAAATATTCACATTTGAGAAACTGGTACCAGTGAATTTTTGGCATTGTTGCTGCTTCTAATATTGCTCCTGCTACTAACCATAATGTACCTGCTCCCACCTTTAGAAAAGCAAGCTGATTTTGCTCAAACTGTTGTGGTTCTCAAATGTCCCACAGAGAGGAGATGTTGAGCTGCTTTGATACGCTCAGAGGAGCCTGAACAGGCTGTATGAAAGTGGCTAATGTCTGTGTTTCAGAGGGATTGTGAAGGCCGGGGTGATATTAAGGTCACAACGCCTGGGTATTCATCTCTTAATGTTTTGATGTTGTAATGAACACATACATCTGTTGTTCAGAATGGATGTAAATCAGAGAGAGCAGAGTTAGAGGTTCACTCTTTCCTGTGTTCCCTCTATTTCTCCATCTTCCCTCATTGTCAGGATACCACTGGGCTTAGAAGCCAGATGGAATTTAAATCATCATCGTGGTTTTTGATATGTGGTTTGGTTTAAAACCACCGATGCCAAGAAAGCAACAGGAGATCACTTAGAGACCCATTTTTTCTAAAAGTCTCTGCTCCTTTAATCACTGACTGCTTAACTCATATTTTCAACCTAAGCATTTATACTGGTGTCATCCCAAAATTGTGGGAAGCAGCTCATGTCGTGCCTCTTCACAGAGGTGGAGATAAGTCTGTCTTACATAACTATCGACCAATTTCAAAACTGCCCTGCCTTTCAAAGATCCTTGAATCTTTAGTCAATAACCAGCTGAAGTATTATTTAACCAAATATTCCATTCTGAGTCCCTATCAGTCTGGATTTAGAACAGAATATGGAAAAATCTCTGCTGCTGCTTGTCTTAGATGATATTGTGTCCACTGAAGACAATAAGATGCATTGTGCAGCTCTTTTTGTCGACCTATCAAACGCTTTTGACACAGTTTAATTACTTTACATTCATAAATAGACTATCAGAAATGAGCATGGACTCAAACACTTTGAGATGGTTTAGCAACTACCTCTCAGACAGACAGCAGTATATAAAAGTGGGCGATGTTAAATCTGAGTTTCGTCCAGTGATTAAGGGCATTCCACAGGGTTCCATCTTAGGTCCTGTATTATTCACTATCTATATTAATAACATTAGCATGTCCCTTAATACATGTAATTTATATTTTTATGTATATAATACTAGTTTATACAGTTTGGCAAACTCTATCCAGTCAGCCATTGAAAATCTGCAACTCTCGTTTAATAGCACAGTATACCCTTCTTAACCTTAAACTTGTTTTAAATGCAGATAAAACAAAGTTTATGCTTTTCTCCAGAGCTAAGGGAATTGACATTAGTCTTCAGTTCTGCTCTTTTAAATGGTACACTGATTGAGAAAGTTCCTCATTATAAATACTTTTAAATTTACTTTTAAAACCCATATAGACAACTTAAGTCGCAAATTCAGGATGCAACTTTTTGTATAGGTTTGGTTTTTGTATAGGAACAGGTCCTGTCTCCCACTGTGTAGTAGGAAAAGGATTGTGGAAATGACCTTTCTCTCCGTAATGGATTATGGCGATGTTATTCATAGACATGCTCCTATCTCTAATCTTAAACATCAGGATGCTGTCTATCACTCAGCTCTTAGATTTATTACTTTGTGTCTTGTATCAGCAGGTAGGCTGGTCCTTCCTCTCTGTCAGGCGAGATCAACACTTTTATCTATTTATTAATAAAGGACAACTTCAAAAATTTACCACTTTATTTATCGTCACTCCTGTGCCCAAGACATTCTACTTTTAACACCCGTTCTCAGGACCGGCTGACACTACACGTTCCTGCAGTAAATACTAATCTTGGAAAGACAGCCTTCAGATATTTCACCTCATTTGTCTGGAATAATTTATGGAGTAGACTGAAACTTGACTTGACTGATGTCGATAGGGCAATTCAAAAATTTGTTTAGAGGTTCTATTGATTTTAGGCGTGACTGTTTTACATAATACTATGCTCATAGTTTTTTTTTATTTCTTTTTATACCTACACCAAGGATATTTTAGAATTGCACTTATTTATAATGTATCATGTTGTTGTCTATATAAATGTATATTTAAATCTCTGCAATTTTATTACTATTTTATATTGCTATGTCATTACCATTATTATAATATTTTATTTTTTTACTCTGTACTCAGGTCTCACTTGCAAATGAGATCTCAATCTCAATGTGACCTCCTGATTAAATATATTATAAATAAAAATATGGTTGCCCACATCTGTGCATATGTGAGCGTGTGTGTGTGTGTGTGTGTGCAACATCAGTCACCTCTGGAGATTAATCCACAATCTAGGCTACTGGTCACTGCAGGGATTCCTGACCAGACTGGTGTTTGAGCCTCTGGATGTGGTGGATGTTTAAGCTTCATTTCAAACCAAACATTCTGAATATTTCTATGGAGTTTGACTTTGGGATGGAAAGCACATCATTTGTGGCTTTCTTAAACTGTTGCAAGTCAGAAGTCTATCTGCTTTTACAGTCCTATTACAGCCCTTGCAAGAGAAATTTAAAAAAGAAGACAGATGAAAAGGAATTCTTTTTAATCTGCAATTTTACAAATATCACATCTTTTCACTCTAAAAACCTGTATAAGGTCTGTTTAGATGTCTCATACCGAAATACCAAATCTTGTTTCACAAGGTTAGGTTTGCTGAAGAAAAAAAAAAGGCAGCTTTCTAAACCATCAGTCCTTCAGAATCAAAGAGCGAAATCTTCCCTGTAGACTTGTGCTGAAATTCAGCTGTCATATAAGGATAAATTAATCAGAGATGAGGCAGAGATACCAATTCCTCCATCCGCCTTTGCCTCAGTAGGCAAAAATGCAATCAAGTTACAAGACTTGTTGAGCTTTACATTCACTTTCGCCTCTAATGATGACGATGTCTGTCGATTGGTCAGTGGCTCCACCACTTTGGTCCAGACTGAAATGTCTTAAACACTATGGGATGGATTGTCATTTAATCTTGTGCAGACATTCATGGCCCCCCTCAGGATGAATTGTAATAACTTGGTGACCTTCAGCGACAACATAAGGATCAAAATTTAATTCAGTACTTTGGTTTATGACCAAAAACCAGAAAAAATGATGACATTCCCATCAGCCGCATCTGCACTTTGTGTTTAGCGCTAATTAGAAATGTTAGCATGCTATCACACTGTGCTAAGATGGTGAACATGGTAAACAGTATAAAGCATAGCATGTTACAGTAGCATGCTGTGGCTAAGTACAGCTTTACAGGCATGTTACAGTAGCATGCTGCGGCTAAGTACAGCTTTACAGACGTGTTACAGTAGCATGCTGCGGCTAAGTACAGCTTTACAGACGTGTTACAGTAGCATGCTGCGGCTAAGTACAGCTTTACAGACATGCTACAGTAGCATGCTGCGGCTAAGTACAGCTTTACAGACGTGCTACAGTAGCATGCTGCGGCTAAGTACAGCTTTACAGACATGTTACAGTAGCATGCTGCGGCTAAGTACAGCTTTGCAGACGTGTTACAGTAGCATGCTGCGGCTAAGTACAGCTTTACAGACATGTTACAGTAGCATGCTGCGGCTAAGTACAGCTTTGCAGACATGTTACAGTAGCATGCTGCGGCTAAGTACAGCTTTACAGACGTGTTACAGTAGCATGCTGCGGCTAAGTACAGCTTTACAGACGTGTTACAGTAGCATGCTGCGGCTAAGTACAGCTTTACAGACATGCTACAGTAGCATGCTGCGGCTAAGTACAGCTTTACAGGCATGTTACAGTAGCATGCTGCGGCTAAGTACAGCTTTACAGACGTGTTACAGTAGCATGCTGCGGCTAAGTACAGCTTTACAGACGTGTTACAGTAGCATGCTGCGGCTAAGTACAGCTTTACAGACATGCTACAGTAGCATGCTGCGGCTAAGTACAGCTTTACAGACGTGCTACAGTAGCATGCTGCGGCTAAGTACAGCTTTACAGACATGTTACAGTAGCATGCTGCGGCTAAGTACAGCTTTGCAGACGTGTTACAGTAGCATGCTGCGGCTAAGTACAGCTTTACAGACATGTTACAGTAGCATGCTGCGGCTAAGTACAGCTTTGCAGACATGTTACAGTAGCATGCTGCGGCTAAGTACAGCTTTACAGACATGTTACAGTAGCATGCTGCGGCTAAGTACAGCTTTACAGACGTGCTACAGTAGCATGGCTGTAGACTTGTTCAATCAGACGGGTGTTTGCTCTGTTGGTATCACTCAATGTTTTCTGGAAAATGGACAAAGTGAAGTGTAGATGGGTTAATGGAAAGTGTGTTCACCAACAAAGTAAATTTTGGCATTTCATCACAAAGTAACTCCTGGAATTAACTGAAGTATCACATATTCATATCTGAAGTTATGGGTCCGAAGTTTGTCCTTTAATGTTGTGCTAATCAACAGATTCACTTCTCTGACCCGCAGTAGACCCGATGGTTATGTGCTGTTGCCCAGATGTTTACTGAGCCACCTTACTTAGATCAGATCCATCCTGCACTGTCTCAATTTAATTTGGAGAAATATCAAGCACAAACTTTCTAAAAGTGAAGTACTGTGTCAGGGACGGATCATTTCTGTTGGCGTTAGTGTTGAGTTAGCTCTGGCTCATGGAGCAAACATGTTCTTCCTCCCACTCAGTCCAAAAACCTTTAGTGTTTCAAGACCCCAGAATCTCTTCTTCCTTCCTCTAGCTCTCACTCTAATTTAGGTGTATGACCTCTGTATTTTTCCATCAGATGTGTATTGTCATATCTGTGAATAGATGCAGGCGGCTGAATGCAGCACTTAGACTACTGTATGCTTCTGTAAGAGCTCTGGATTATTTCAGCTCCAAATATTTAGGATTGTGTCATTGCAGACGTGTGTGTGTGTGTGTTGTGCACTAAGAGTGCATGATGCATACATATTTATTGATTAATTTTGTCTTTGTACACTATCTTTAATTTTTTTTCTTGCTTTTAATCTTTATACTATTATAATTTGCATTGTTTTTCTGCAAGTATTTTTTATGTGATTTATGTTTGCAAATCTGATTTCCTCCAATTTCCCTTGATTTTTTTGTGGTGGATTTTAAGATTTGCAAATTTCCAAAACCAGAATTAATGGCTTTATTTTTTATTACGAAGTCAAACCACTCAGTGAAAAATAATTAGCCTAATGAGCAAAGATGCACAAACAATGACACACCTTAACTGTCCCTTTTTACGTTTCATCCTCTTTACTCACCTTTTCTGTTTTCTCTCTTCCTGTGTTTCTCTTGCACAAACACACAAACACACATACGCGCCTTTATGTATTATAAAATTAAAAAAAGAAAAAAACTGATCAAAATCTTACATTTAGTCTTTGGTTTTCTTAAGAAGTACCTCAAAGTGAAAGCAGAAAAATATCCACTAAATGGTGCCATGATGGATGTGTGACAACAAATTTTCATTCTTTTCCCTTCTTTCCCAAAAAGGATCATTGTTTCCTTTCTCTCTTTTTTAAAAAAAAAAAATCACTTTTGACGTTGGTGCAACAAAAATGTGATACTGTACATCCATTTCTAGACAGAAGTGGTCTTTTTTTTGTTTTGTTTTGTTTTGGGCCTTATTGATGAGGAGCGGATGGTCTCCATGGTTACCAAAATCGGCACTTTGACTTCGGAAACATCCTAGATGAGAGATGCACTGACGATGAGCTTTCCTTAGTGAGACTGACTGCCTTTTTTTTTTGTTATTACTAGCTCTTCATTCACACCCTCTCTCTCTCTCTCCCTCTCTCTTTTTCTGTCGTCTTACATTTGGTGGTACTAACCCTGCTGCAGCCTGCCTGCTAACCATCAGCCTACACCTTCTTCCGCTTCCTTTTTTTTGTAAGTAATACAATGTGTATATTGTGTAAAACACCGTTTATTTTTAGTGTATTAGGTCCTGAATCGGTACCAGCTGTTTTGTTGTAAGACAATTTTCCAGGTTCTTTTTAGCTCGCTTACTCACTCATTCACACACAAACACAAACTCATTCATTCATTCACTTCATTGCTCACTGACACACATCGACTCAGATATTGTACAAAGTAAGGCTTTTATGAATGAAACAGTATTTTATATAGAATAAATATATATATGAAAAAAGGGGATAATGAGGTATATAAACTTATTCGGCTGCGGGGAGATTGTTCGCTGTTTTCAACCACAAACTAACCGAGAAATAAAGCTAACTACTGAGCACAGACAGAGCCGTTTTCCCTAAAACATAACAGGCTTGTACGATATTATCAACACCAATCACTTAAACCTTTTGTATTCAATTTGTAGAGTTAATAAATGTCGAACTGAATTAAAGGGAATTTGCTCCTTTTAAGCCCTCTGATTTCAGCATGCTGATTTCTCTACAGTATTTACCATGTGATGTAAGAAAGTGGATGTCCAAAATTGTTTTTCAACTCTGATTAGTAAACTTGAAATCCTTGTCATTGGGTCTCATCACATTCATCGCACATTCTGCCATCTGCTGTTTCCTCTCAGAACAGATGGAGTCTGTTGCAAGAAGTGTTTGTTTGGTAGTAATTTAAGTGTTGAGCATCATACCACCAAGTCTGTCCCATCATGTTTTTAATCACATCTAGAAATATTTCAAACATAGGATTTATTATCATTTTTAAAGACACAGAGACCATCTCACATGCTTTTGTTTTCTGACACCTTGTTTATTCAAACCGTCTTTACACCTGTCTGAACCACAAATCTACTCAAGTTCATCCTAATTGAGGAAGAAGTGCTTCAGAAATCAAAAAGGAAAATTGTCCAATTTTTTTAATTGACCAAATTGGAAGTGTGGGAGGAAACCGGAGCTCCCGGAGAAAACCCACGCCTACACAGGGAGAAACTCCACACAGCCACTAGAGTGGAAGACGGTGTGTTGGTCAGGTTCATGCCGGCTTCCACTCTACTTGCTGTGAGGCCACAGTGTTAACCACTGAGCCACTGTGCGGCCCTCTATTGACTTCTGCCTGCGGACGTTGCTGCAGCCAGCTCTAAAGCAGCTTTAGAGGATCAGCAGCAGTACAAACATGATGACGATGGTAGCTGCTGAGATAGCGAAGAGTTTCACCCCATCTCCCCACGTGTCAGGGGAGGCTGCCTTCTTCTCAAGCCGAGCGGCGAGCTCTCTGATGTGAACCTGGAAACACTGAACGACGACTTTGTCCACAGCTGGATCCTTTGACATTATCGCAGTCTCCAGCTTGCGCTTTCCATAGAACTTCTGCAGGTCTTTCACAATGGATTTGCACAATTTTTTAGTGTATTTTATGTCTGGGCAGAAGCCATTGCTGATGGTGATTGTCTCCCAATTTTTTTAATTGACCAAATTGGAAGTGTGGGAGGAAACCGGAGCTCCCGGAGAAAACCCACGCCTACACAGGGAGAAACTCCACACAGCCACTAGAGTGGAAGACGGTGTGTTGGTCAGGTTCATGCTGGCTTCCACTCTACTTGCTGTGAGGCCACAGTGTTAACCACTGAGCCACTGTGCGGCCCTCTATTGACTTCTGCCTGCGGACGTTGCTGCAGCCAGCTCTAAAGCAGCTTTACAGGATCAGCAGCAGTACAAACATGATGATGATGGTAGCTGCTGAGATAGCGAAGAGTTTCACCACATCTCCCCACGTGTTAGTGGAGGCTGCCTTCTTCTCAAGCCGAGCGGCGAGCTCTCTGATGTTAGCCTGGAAACACTGAACGATGACTTTGTCCACAGCTGGATCCTTTGACATTATCGCAGTCTCCAGCTTGCGCTTTCCGTAGAACTTCTGCAGGTCTTTCACAATGGATTTGCACAGTTTTTTAGAGTATTTTACGTCCGGGCAGAAGCCATTGGTGATGGTGATTGTCTCCATAACTTGGTTCACCAGATGCTTGGCATGGCCGATGCACTCCGGGCTCTGCTTCTGGAAAGCGTGGCACTTGTTCAACACTTTGACAGTCAGAACAGTCACCAACAACCGGAGCGGGTCTTCACTCACTGTCTTGGTCATAGAAGCAGGAGGATCAGGGTTTTCTGGTTGGTCCACGGCAAGTATAGAGTTGTGCTCTTTTTCAAGAGTTGTTTCTGGCGCATCTGATGTTGCACTTGCTTGTTTGTCCATTGTGTACGATTCTTTTCACTCTCTGGTGAGTTTTCAGGAGCTCTCAATGTTCAGTTGTCTCTGGTGTGAAATCTGATCCTGAAGCTTTTCAATGTCTTATATAGGTTCCAGAATCACAACCATTGTGATGTCATACATAAAAGCGATGACATCACACACACACACACACACACACACACACACACACACACACACACACACACACACACACACACACACACACACACACACACACACACACACACACACACACACACTATCAAAAAATCTATTTTGAGCAATACAAGAATCTCACTTCAAAAATTGATTACACAAAAAACTACGGAAAATATAACAACCTGACAACATGCCTAATTGTAAGGACAGTATTAATTAGGTGCATAAGCCACGCCTATTACAAAAATAGTAATTATAAGGACTAACGTTTATAAAGACAGTGATTATACAACACACAAACATGTCACTGAAGTGATTTGAAGGGTCTAACATGACTTAGTGGAACATGGCTTAACACAAACACTAAAATGAAGGCAATGTGCAATAAAGGGATTCACCTAATATATGAGGACACATTTTTTTACACAGTACTGTAAAATGCAAAGATATGCCTGATCTATGGTGCCATTTTATAACAAAGGGCTAACACTGGCATGTTACTAAAACACATAATGCTTTTTATGTGTACTGGCTGTTATCTACATCAGGTACAGCCTTGTAATGGATAGATGATAGATGAGGACATTAAACCAGACACAGAAGTAAGTGAACACGGACTGAAGTTTAATCGTGTTTTTTGTATTATTATATTAAAACATTTCTCCTTCACTCAAAGAACTTCACCATTAAAAACCAAAAACGGTGGCTGTTCAGTTGCCACTTTTCTTCCTTAGGGATATGCCATGATTTCTGACAAAGTCTATTATGTTTTGAATGTTGCGATTGGCTAGAGCAGGATGCTCAGCAGTCTTGTACTGCTGACACTGAATCATTGTCGCTAGTTCCCACTTGTAGATGAGATGTTTGAAATGTCTCATCACTGCTGCAACCACAGCTGGAGACCATTGCTGCTTTTGTTTCTGCCTAGGATCATGCCCTAGGAAAACAACAACAACAACAAAAAACAGATTGTAAATAGAAGCCCAAACTGTAGGTCAACAATTCATTTTCCTCATATTTTTAATTTGATTTATTACAAATTTGAAACCATGTTAAATATGGCTGCATGTTAAATATGGCTGCACTAATCCGACAGTTTCCTCTCCTGATACCAAATCTGCTATCCCAACTCACAATATATATATATATATATATATACCTCTTGCATATTACCACCGCATTTTAGGGGTTTTAAAGTAGTAAAAGTAGTTTTTTTTTATTTCATTCTATTTTAGCTTCTTTTTATTTCCAATTTAACACTTTTAATTGCATTTAAATGTCTTTTTACATTGTCTTATGTTCTTTTTATATTGTCTTGATGCCTTTTAAGCTTTACTTAAACCACTTTGGATTGGCTTGTTGCTGACATAAACTTGATAAACTTGCCTTGCCTAATAGTTGGCCGATTAAAAAAGCTTTGTTATTGTTTATTGGCTTAATGATCCCTCTAATATTGGCAGGGGGGGGAAACCATTTTTGAATCAGCTGCTAGAAGTTTGTTAATGCGATGTAATGTTTGTCCTCCTGTTCTCCTTCTGTCAAACTGTTTGAGACATGTAAAATCCATTACAGTCACAATTTTTCTAAATGGCTTCCTGAAACACAAACACACAAAAGGTGCTTGTTAAAATCTAGTTTTAGGAAGACTATAGTCCGTTTTTTGGTAAGGTTTTTAGTAACTACCTGCTGGAAGACATCAAAACTTATCACAAAATAGGAGATCATACATCTTCTAGTAATGTCATAAAATATTGATATTTATACAGTATTTATCTGACAATTCTCAATGTGGGTGATAAAGAGACAAAGCAAAAGTGCAAGGGCGGGAAATAGTGAAGGAGACCAAACATATGTAACAATCTATGATACCCTCTTCATCCTTATTACTTTCTACAGACATGTATAGAAGTGATTCAGTGGTACAGTATTCTATTTGTGTGTTTGCATAATTTACCGTGGTGTTCATGTGGTTTTGTTTTCCTCCTCGGCTCTTTGCCCTTGTTCTGCCCTGCAAAAACAAAAGTTAACAAAAACAATGTGGGTGTCAACCAAAACTCTGGTGTTAATATTTAACTGTAATGCCACTTACAGCTTATAAATCAACAACTCCAAAGAAATGTAAATGAATTTTCAATGGCTTCAGAAAATTCTGCAGCAAGTGGCTGTAAGTTATCCAGAAAGGGAGATCAATTTCAAGCTGATGTGTGTGTAAAGGACAATTATTTGACCAAATATCTATCTACTAAAGCAAGAAATCTCTATGTGTCTCTATGTCCTTCCCTAACATTGTTGGGGAACAATGCACCCGTCTAGTGTTGAGTGTAGGTCACCCATGTTTTTGGAGGCGCTCAGAGCCCAATACACAATGATTGTAGTTACAAACGTAAAACATAGGACATAATTTCCACTGGTAGTTCAAAACCAGTTTGTTTTGTATTCTCCGAGACCATGGTGACTGTGAAGCACCACTACAGAGAAAGCACAAATCTTTGGAGCAAACATCCACTCAAATCAAAACTGAAGGCACAGAAAATAGGAAAGATCTAAGAGCCCAATATGATCTATGCATTTTATTTTAGGATGTACATTATTTTATTTTTAAATGCTGCCTTTATTTTAATTGAAATGAGAAAAGAACATGTATTTACTATTATTATTATTATTATTATTCTCTCCGTACATCATGCACCTGCTTTTGTTTTGTTTTTTTGTGAAAATACTGTGAAACTATGGTAGATTCACAGAGCAACTCATTAGCTCTGTATGGAAATAAAGTTCTGTCTGTACCTTTAATCTCTATGGCCAGTCAGAATCTCCACAGTTGTAGGTTATCTCTTCCCCCGGCCTGATGTCCTTAATTGTAAATAAACAGGGATGAGGCTGTCCATCCACAGTAATGATCCTCATTCTGCTGTTTGGGCTTATATAGTCATCGTTGACAAGTCTCCCCAGGGAGTCATCCTCTCTGGCTGTGTCAATACTGAAATGGCAAAAAATTATGATTACAAAATGTAAAAGTATAATGACAGAAGCACACTACGCTGAATGAATAAACAAATTACCACCACTACAACTACTACTACTAACATTGTTAACTAATTTATTGCAGACCTATTTTACAATTGACCTTTTGTCTTTTAAGTGTACCAGTACAGCCTGTGTAGGAAATGTGCCAAACAAATAAATATGCTATACAAATAAACTTGCCTTTCCTTACTAGTAAACCATATTAGTGAACAAGCACACAGTTTTGAACCTGGACTAAATTAAGTCAAGGGTCAAAGTGTAAAAGCTCTGAAAAAGGAGTATATGTGTGAAAGATGTGCGGACACAAACTTTCCTCCGGCCATGTATTGTAATGACTGAGCACGCTGACCCAGTGTTGCTAACTTTGGAGCGAACCCCCTTCACTTTTCCAGCACCCAGCAAACAACAGACGTGAATTTTCTTGGTCTTGTCAAGCTGCAGCATTTATTAACTGACACACTGTGGCCTATACTGTACATTTACTGTCGGACTGACTGACTTATTTTTGGCATTGAAAATTATTTTTTTGGCCTAGCGGGGGTCCTTGTTGTAGGGCAACACTGTACAATCAATACATACTGTATACTAATACAGATGTCACAACACAGCTCTCCTAAATATTTATAGTATTGAAGTGTAACAAACATTAATAGACTATACTGAAATATTACCATGGAAAAATGAACGTATTCAGATGAAACCAAATGCAGCAATTCACTGTAAATAAACTGTAATATTCGCTCATTTCTATTGTACTGATAACACTAACTCATAATTTACAACCTACAACACTAACAGCACACTGAATTAATAACACAGACATTCGGCAAACATAAATAAAGTTACAGGATAGTCTGCAAACTACAGTGCCAGCCACATGATTTCAACACTTGTGCAATGTGCACTCCGAATATGATGGTGCGGTTAACATAACATTAGTTTAGCATGGTTAGCTTGTTCGTCGTCATGTAATTAACTTCATTACTACACAATACACGGACCTACCGTAATACCAATACTTTCCTGAGCACATATACACATTCACCTAACACACTTGTGAACATGAACTGTTTATATGAAGGGACTCATACCTGCTTTACTCACTATATCAACCATGCTCTAGCTAAGCTAACGCTAGCTAAACTAAGCTAAAGAGAGGTCACCGCAGTTAGGGTAACAGCATTTTTGATAAAAACCTTAATTATGGAGACAGGTGACTGTCAGCCAATCAAAAGCCAATCAAAAGCTGTGAACTTTCTATATAATGTTAACCCCCAGTTATTATTATATCCTACTGACACTTCATATATATTATATTATATACAGCTATTAAGAAGAGACACTGTAATACTGTAATATCCTACACAACCACAATACACATCAAATAATAATAAATAAATAAAAACAGGTTTGCAAATAAAATAAATTGTTATTTTATTATTTATAAATCTGCCAATTATTTTCTTGTTTTAATTACTTGTTTCCTCTGTAAAATGTCACAAAATAGTGAAAAATGCACCATTCTCGGAGCCCAAGGTGACTTTTTTCAAACTGCTAAATAAAGATAACCAACAAAGTAACAGAAATTGTCCTTTGACAAGGCTCAACAATACACATTTAAAACACATTTAAAAACACACACATAAGGTTAAAACTACAACTGACAAGAACAATACTAAACAGGACAGAATACAGTGCCTGTTTTAGTTTGTTCAGGGTGATGATGGCAGTAACTGGAAGGATTGGTGGAGGGTAAGTAATAAAATGTGTATATTGTGTAAAACACCGTTTATTTTTAGTGTATTAGGTCCTGAATCGGTACCAGCTGTTTTGTTATAAGACAATTTTCCAGGTTCTTTTTAGCTCGCTTACTCACTCATTCACACACAAACACAAACTCATTCATTCATTCACTTCATTGCTCACTGACACACATCGACTCAGATATTGTACAAAGTAAGGCTTTTATGAATGAAACAGTATTTTATATATAATAAATATATATATGAAAAAAGGGGATAATGAGGTATATAAACTTATTCGGCTGCGGGGAGATTGTTCGCTGTTTTCAACCACAAACTAACCGAGAAATAAAGCTAACTACTGAGCACAGACAGAGCCGTTTTCCCTAAAACATAACAGGCTTGTACGATATTATCAACACCAATCACTTAAACCTTTTGTATTCAATTTGTAGAGTTAATAAATGTCGAACTGAATTAAAGGGAATTTGCTCCTTTTAAGCCCTCTGATTTCAGCATGCTGATTTCTCTACAGTATTTACCATGTGATGTAAGAAAGTGGATGTCCAAAAATGTTTTTCAACTCTGATTAGTAAACTTGAAATCCTTGTCATTGGGTCTCATCACATTCATCGCACATTCTGCCATCTGCTGTTTCCTCTCAGAACAGATGGAGTCTGTTGCAAGAAGTGTTTGTTTGGTAGTAATTTAAGTGTTGAGCATCATACCACCAAGTCTGTCCCATCATGTTTTTATCACATCTAGAAATATTTCAAACATAGGATTTATTATCATTTTTAAAGACACAGAGACCATCTCACATGCTTTTGTTTTCTGACACCTTGTTTATTCAAACCGTCTTTACACCTGTCTGAACCACAAATCTACTCAAGTTCATCCTAATTGAGGAAGAAGTGCTTCAGAAATCAAAAAGGAAAATTGTCCAATTTTTTTAATTGACCAAATTGGAAGTGTGGGAGGAAACCGGAGCTCCCGGAGAAAACCCACGCCTACACAGGGAGAAACTCCACACAGCCACTAGAGTGGAAGACAGTGTGTTGGTCAGGTTCATGCCGGCTTCCACTCTACTTGCTGTGAGGCCACAGTGTTAACCACTGAGCCACTGTGCGGCCCTCTATTGACTTCTGCCTGCGGACGTTGCTGCAGCCAGCTCTAAAGCAGCTTTACAGGATCAGCAGCAGTACAAACATGATGACGATGGTAGCTGCTGAGATAGCGAAGAGTTTCACCACATCTCCCCACGTGTCAGGGGAGGCTGCCTTCTTCTCCAGCTGAGCGACGAGCTCTCTGATGTGAACCTGGAAACACTGAACGATGACTTTGTCCACAGCTGGATCCTTTGACATTATCGCAGTCTCCAGCTTGCGCTTTCCATAGAACTTCTGCAGGTCTTTCACAATGGATTTGCACAATTTTTTAGTGTATTTTATGTCTGGGCAGAAGCCATTGCTGATGGTGATTGTCTCCCAATTTTTTTAATTGACCAAATTGGAAGTGTGGGAGGAAACCGGAGCTCCCGGAGTTCCCACGCCTACACAGGGAGAAACTCCACACAGCCACTAGAGTGGAAGACGGTGTGTTGGTCAGGTTCATGCCGGCTTCCACTCTACTTGCTGTGAGGCCACAGTGTTAACCACTGAGCCACTGTGCGGCCCTCTATTGACTTCTGCCTGCGGACGTTGCTGCAGCCAGCTCTAAAGCAGCTTTAGAGGATCAGCAGCAGTACAAACATGATGACGATGGTAGCTGCTGAGATAGCGAAGAGTTTCACCCCATCTCCCCACGTGTCAGGGGAGGCTGCCTTCTTCTCAAGCCGAGCGGCGAGCTCTCTGATGTGAACCTGGAAACACTGAACGACGACTTTGTCCACAGCTGGATCCTTTGACATTATCGCAGTCTCCAGCTTGCGCTTTCCATAGAACTTCTGCAGGTCTTTCACAATGGATTTGCACAATTTTTTAGTGTATTTTATGTCTGGGCAGAAGCCATTGCTGATGGTGATTGTCTCCCAATTTTTTTAATTGACCAAATTGGAAGTGTGGGAGGAAACCGGAGCTCCCGGAGAAAACCCACGCCTACACAGGGAGAAACTCCACACAGCCACTAGAGTGGAAGACGGTGTGTTGGTCAGGTTCATGCTGGCTTCCACTCTACTTGCTGTGAGGCCACAGTGTTAACCACTGAGCCACTGTGCGGCCCTCTATTGACTTCTGCCTGCGGACGTTGCTGCAGCCAGCTCTAAAGCAGCTTTACAGGATCAGCAGCAGTACAAACATGATGATGATGGTAGCTGCTGAGATAGCGAAGAGTTTCACCACATCTCCCCACGTGTTAGTGGAGGCTGCCTTCTTCTCAAGCCGAGCGGCGAGCTCTCTGATGTTAGCCTGGAAACACTGAACGATGACTTTGTCCACAGCTGGATCCTTTGACATTATCGCAGTCTCCAGCTTGCGCTTTCCGTAGAACTTCTGCAGGTCTTTCACAATGGATTTGCACAGTTTTTTAGAGTATTTTACGTCCGGGCAGAAGCCATTGGTGATGGTGATTGTCTCCATAACTTGGTTCACCAGATGCTTGGCATGGCCGATGCACTCCGGGCTCTGCTTCTGGAAAGCGTGGCACTTGTTCAACACTTTGACAGTCAGAACAGTCACCAACAACCGGAGCGGGTCTTCACTCACTGTCTTGGTCATAGAAGCAGGAGGATCAGGGTTTTCTGGTTGGTCCACGGCAAGTATAGAGTTGTGCTCTTTTTCAAGAGTTGTTTCTGGCGCATCTGATGTTGCACTTGCTTGTTTGTCCATTGTGTACGATTCTTTTCACTCTCTGGTGAGTTTTCAGGAGCTCTCAATGTTCAGTTGTCTCTGGTGTGAAATCTGATCCTGAAGCTTTTCAATGTCTTATATAGGTTCCAGAATCACAACCATTGTGATGTCATACATAAAAGCGATGACATCACACACACACACACACACACACACACACACACACACACACACACACACACACACACTATCAAAAAATCTATTTTGAGCAATACAAGAATCTCACTTCAAAAATTGATTACACAAAAAACTACGGAAAATATAACAACCTGACAACATGCCTAATTGTAAGGACAGTATTAATTAGGTGCATAAGCCACGCCTATTACAAAAATAGTAATTATAAGGACTAACGTTTATAAAGACAGTGATTATACAACACACAAACATGTCACTGAAGTGATTTGAAGGGTCTAACATGACTTAGTGGAACATGGCTTAACACAAACACTAAAATGAAGGCAATGTGCAATAAAGGGATTCACCTAATATATGAGGACACATTTTTTTACACAGTACTGTGAAATGCAAAGATATGCCTGATCTATGGTGCCATTTTATAACAAAGGGCTAACACTGGCATGTTACTAAAACACATAATGCTTTTTATGTGTACTGGCTGTTATCTACATCAGGTACAGCCTTGTAATGGATAGATGATAGATGAGGACATTAAACCAGACACAGAAGTAAGTGAACACGGACTGAAGTTTAATCGTGTTTTTTGTATTATTATATTAAAACATTTCTCCTTCACTCAAAGAACTTCACCATTAAAAACCAAAAACGGTGGCTGTTCAGTTGCCACTTTTCTTCCTTAGGGATATGCCATGATTTCTGACAAAGTCTATTATGTTTTGAATGTTGCGATTGGCTAGAGCAGGATGCTCAGCAGTCTTGTACTGCTGACACTGAATCATTGTCGCTAGTTGTTCCCACTTGTAGATGAGATGTTTGAAATGTCTCATCACTGCTGCAACCACAGCTGGAGACCATTGCTGCTTTTGTTTCTGCCTAGGATCATGCCCTAGGAAAACAACAACAACAACAAAAAACAGATTGTAAATAGAAACCCAAACTGTAGGTCAACAATTCATTTTCCTCATATTTTTAATTTGATTTATTACAAATTTGAAACCATGTTAAATATGGCTGCATGTTAAATATGGCTGCACTAATCCGACAGTTTCCTCTCCTGATACCAAATCTGCTATCCCAACTCACAATATATATATATATATATATATATACCTCTTGCATATTACCACTGCATTTTAGGGGTTTTAAAGTAGTAAAAGTAGTTTTTTTTTATTTCATTCTATTTTAGCTTCTTTTTATTTCCAATTTAACACTTTTAATTGCATTTAAATGTCTTTTTACATTGTCTTATGTTCTTTTTATATTGTCTTGATGCCTTTTAAGCTTTACTTAAACCACTTTGGATTGGCTTGTTGCTGACATAAACTTGATAAACTTGCCTTGCCTAATAGTTGGCCGATTAAAAAAGCTTTGTTATTGTTTATTGGCTTAATGATCCCTCTAATATTGGCAGGGGGGGAAACCATTTTTGAATCAGCTGCTAGAAGTTTGTTAATGCGATGTAATGTTTGTCCTCCTGTTCTCCTTCTGTCAAACTGTTTGAGACATGTAAAATCCATTACAGTCACAATTTTTCTAAATGGCTTCCTGAAACACAAACACACAAAAGGTGCTTGTTAAAATCTAGTTTTAGGAAGACTATAGTCCGTTTTTTGGTAAGGTTTTTAGTAACTACCTGCTGGAAGACATCAAAACTTATCACAAAATAGGAGATCATACATCTTCTAGTAATGTCATAAAATATTGATATTTATACAGTATTTATCTGACAATTCTCAATGTGGGTGATAAAGAGACAAAGCAAAAGTGCAAGGGCGGGAAATAGTGAAGGAGACCAAACATATGTAACAATCTATGATACCCTCTTCATCCTTATTACTTTGTACAGACATGTATAGAAGTGATTCAGTGGTACAGTATTCTATTTGTGTGTTTGCATAATTTACCGTGGCGTTCATGTGGTTTTGTTTTCCTACTCGGCTCTTTGCCCTTGTTCTGCCCTGCAAAAACAAAAGTTAACAAAAACAATGTGGGTGTCAACCAAAACTCTGGTGTTAATATTTAACTGTAATGCCACTTACAGCTTATAAATCAACAACTCCAAAGAAATGTAAATGAATTTTCAATGGCTTCAGAAAATTCTGCAGCAAGTGGCTGTAAGTTATCCAGAAAGGGAGATCAATTTCAAGCTGATGTGTGTGTAAAGGACAATTATTTGACCAAATATCTATCTACTAAAGCAAGAAATCTCTATGTGTCTCTATGTCCTTCCCTAACATTGTTGGGGAACAATGCACCTGTCTAGTGTTGAGTGTAGGTCACCCATGTTTTTGGAGGCGCTCAGAGCCCAATACACAATGATTGTAGTTACAAACGTAAAACGTAGGACATAATTTCCACTGGTAGTTCAAAACCAGTTTGTTTTGTATGCTCCGAGACCATGGTGACTGTGAAGCACCACTACAGACAAAGCACAAATCTTTGGAGCAAACATCCACTCAAATCAAAACTGAAGGCACAGAAAATAGGAAAGATCTAAGAGCCCAATATGATCTATGCATTTTATTTTAGGATGTACATTATTTTATTTTTAAATGCTGCCTTTATTTTAATTGAAATGAGAAAAGAACATGTATTTACTATTATTATTATTATTATTATTCTCTCCGTACATCATGCACCTGCTTTTGTTTTGTTTTTTTGTGAAAATACTGTGAAACTATGGTAGATTCACAGAGCAACTCATTAGCTCTGTATGAAAATAAAGTTCTGTCTGTACCTTTAATCTCTATGGCCAGTCAGAATCTCCATAGTTGTAGGTTATCTCTTCCCCCGGCCTGATGTCCTTAATTGTAAATAAACAGGGATGAGGCTGTCCATCCACAGTGATGATCCTCATTCTGCTGTTTGGGCTTATATGGTCATCGTTGACAAGTCTCCCCAGGGAGTCATCCTCTCTGGCTGTGTCAATACTGAAATGGCAAAAAATTATGATTACAAAATGTAAAAGTATAATGACAGAAGCACACTACGCTGAATGAATAAACAAATTACCACCACTACAACTACTACTACTAACATTGTTAACTAATTTATTGCAGACCTATTTTACAATTGACCTTTTGTCTTTTAAGTGTACCAGTACAGCCTGTGTAGGAAATGTGCCAAACAAATAAATATGCTATACAAATAAACTTGCCTTTCCTTACTAGTAAACCATATTAGTGAACAAGCACACAGTTTTGAACCTGGACTAAATTAAGTCAAGGGTCAAAGTGTAAAAGCTCTGAAAAAGGAGTATATGTGTGAAAGATGTGCGGACACAAACTTTCCTCCGGCCATGTATTGTAATGACTGAGCACGCTGACCCATTGTTGCTAACTTTGGAGCGAACCCCCTTCACTTTTCCAGCACCCAGCAAACAACAGACGTGAATTTTCTTGGTCTTGTCAAGCTGCAGCATTTATTAACTGACACACTGTGGCCTATACTGTACATTTACTGTCAGACTGACAACTTATTTTTGGCATTGAAAATTATTTTTTTGGCCTAGCGGGGGTCCTTGTTGTAGGGCAACACTGTACAATCAATACATACTGTATACTAATACAGATGTCACAACACAGCTCTCCTAAATATTTATAGTATTGAAGTGTAACAAACATTAATAGACTATACTGAAATATTACCATGGAAAAATGAACGTATTCAGATGAAACCAAATGCAGCAATTCACTGTAAATAAACTGTAATATTCGCTCATTTCTATTGTACTGATAACACTAACTCATAATTTACAACCTACAACACTAACAGCACACTGAATTAACAACATAGACATTCGGCAAACATAAATAAAGTTACAGGATAGTCTGCAAACTACAGTGCCAGCCACATGATTTCAACACTTGTGCAATGTGCACTCCGAATATGATGGTGCGGTTAGCATAACATTAGTTTAGCATGGTTAGCTTGTTCGTCGTCATGTAATTAACTTCATTACTACACAATACACGGACCTACCGTAATACCAATACTTTCCTGAGCACATATACACATTCACCTAACACACTTGTGAACATGAACTGTTTATATGAAGGGACTCATACCTGCTTTACTCACTATATCAACCATGCTCTAGCTAAGCTAACGCTAGCTAAACTAAGCTAAAGAGAGGTCACCGCAGTTAGGGTAACACAGCATTTTTGATAAAAACCTTAATTATGGAGACAGGTGACTGTCAGCCAATCAAAAGCCAATCAAAAGCTGTGAACTTTATATATAATGTTAACCCCCAGTTATTATTATATCCTACTGACACTTCATATATATTATATTATATACAGCTATTAAGAAGAGACACTGTAATACTGTAATATCCTACACAACCACAATACACATCAATAATACAATAATAATAAATAAATAAAAACAAGTTTGCAAATAAAATAAATTCCTATTTTATTATTTATAAATCTGCCAATTATTTTCTTGTTTTAATTACTTGTTTCCTCTGTAAAATGTCACAAAATAGTGAAAAATGCACCATTCTCGGAGCCCAAGGTGACTTTTTTCAAACTGCTAAATAAAGATAACCAACAAAGTAACAGAAATTGTCCTTTGACAAGGCTCAACAATACACATTTAAAACACATTTAAAAACACACACATAAGGTTAAAACTACAACTGACAAGAACAATACTAAACAGGACAGAATACAGTGCCTGTTTTAGTTTGTTCAGGGTGATGATGGCAGTAACTGGAAGGATTGGTGGAGGGTAAGTAATAAAACGTGTATATTGTGTAAAACATGGTTTATTTTTAGTGTATTAGGTCCTGAATCGGTACCAGCTGTTTTGTTGTAAGACAATTTTCCAGGTTCTTTTTAGCTCGCTTACTCACTCATTCACACACAAACACAAACTCATTCATTCATTCACTTCATTGCTCACTGACACACATCGACTCAGATATTGTACAAAGTAAGGCTTTTATGAATGAAACAGTATTTTATATAGAATAAATATATATATGAAAAAAGGGGATAATGAGGTATATAAACTTATTCGGCTGCGGGGAGATTGTTCGCTGTTTTCAACCACAAACTAACCGAGAAATAAAGCTAACTACTGAGCACAGACAGAGCCGTTTTCCCTAAAACATAACAGGCTTGTACGATATTATCAACACCAATCACTTAAACTTTTTGTATTCAATTTGTAGAGTTAATAAATGTCAAACTGAATTAAAGGGAATTTGCTCCTTTTAAGCCCTCTGATTTCAGCATGCTGATTTCTCTACAGTATTTACCATGTGATGTAAGAAAGTGGATGTCCAAAAATGTTTTTCAACTCTGATTAGTAAACTTGAAATCCTTGTCATTGGGTCTCATCACATTCATCGCACATTCTGCCATCTGCTGTTTCCTCTCAGAACAGATGGAGTCTGTTGCAAGAAGTGTTTGTTTGGTAGTAATTTAAGCGTTGAGCATCATACCACCAAGTCTGTCCCATCATGTTTTTATCACATCTAGAAATATTTCAAACATAGGATTTATTATCATTTTTAAAGACACAGAGACCATCTCACATGCTTTTGTTTTCTGACACCTTGTTTATTCAAACCGTCTTTACACCTGTCTGAACCACAAATCTACTCAAGTTCATCCTAATTGAGGAAGAAGTGCTTCAGAAATCAAAAAGTAAAATTGTCCAATTTTTTTAATTGACCAAATTGGAAGTGTGGGAGGAAACCGGAGCTCCCGGAGAAAACCCACGCCTACACAGGGAGAAACTCCACACAGCCACTAGAGTGGAAGACGGTGTGTTGGTCAGGTTCATGCCGGCTTCCACTCTACTTGCTGTGAGGCCACAGTGTTAACCACTGAGCCACTGTGCGGCCCTCTATTGACTTCTGCCTGCGGACGTTGCTGCAGCCAGCTCTAAAGCAGCTTTAGAGGATCAGCAGCAGTACAAACATGATGACGATGGTAGCTGCTGAGATAGCGAAGAGTTTCACCCCATCTCCCCACGTGTCAGGGGAGGCTGCCTTCTTCTCAAGCCGAGCGGCGAGCTCTCTGATGTGAACCTGGAAACACTGAACGATGACTTTGTCCACAGCTGGATCCTTTGACATTATCGCAGTCTCCAGCTTGCGCTTTCCATAGAACTTCTGCAGGTCTTTCACAATGGATTTGCACAATTTTTTAGTGTATTTTATGTCTGGGCAGAAGCCATTGCTGATGGTGATTGTCTCCCAATTTTTTTAATTGACCAAATTGGAAGTGTGGGAGGAAACCGGAGCTCCCGGAGAAAACCCACGCCTACACAGGGAGAAACTCCACACAGCCACTAGAGTGGAAGACGGTGTGTTGGTCAGGTTCATGCTGGCTTCCACTCTACTTGCTGTGAGGCCACAGTGTTAACCACTGAGCCACTGTGCGGCCCTCTATTGACTTCTGCCTGCGGACGTTGCTGCAGCCAGCTCTAAAGCAGCTTTACAGGATCAGCAGCAGTACAAACATGATGATGATGGTAGCTGCTGAGATAGCGAAGAGTTTCACCACATCTCCCCACGTGTTAGTGGAGGCTGCCTTCTTCTCAAGCCGAGCGGCGAGCTCTCTGATGTTAGCCTGGAAACACTGAACGACGACTTTGTCCACAGCTGGATCCTTTGACATTATCGCAGTCTCCAGCTTGCGCTTTCCGTAGAACTTCTGCAGGTCTTTCACAATGGATTTGCACAGTTTTTTAGAGTATTTTACGTCCGGGCAGAAGCCATTGGTGATGGTGATTGTCTCCATAACTTGGTTCACCAGATGCTTGGCATGGCCGATGCACTCCGGGCTCTGCTTCTGGAAAGCGTGGCACTTGTTCAACACTTTGACAGTCAGAACAGCCACCAACAACCGGAGCGGGTCTTCACTCACTGTCTTGGTCATAGAAGCAGGAGGATCAGGGTTTTCTGGTTGGTCCACGGCAAGTATAGAGTTGTGCTCTTTTTCAAGAGTTGTTTCTGGCGCATCTGATGTTGCACTTGCTTGTTTGTCCATTGTGTACGATTCTTTTCACTCTCTGGTGAGTTTTCAGGAGCTCTCAATGTTCAGTTGTCTCTGGTGTGAAATCTGATCCTGAAGCTTTTCAATGTCTTATATAGGTTCCAGAATCACAACCATTGTGATGTCATACATAAAAGCGATGACATCACACACACACACACACACACACACACACACACACACACACACACACACACACACACACTATCAAAAAATCTATTTTGAGCAATACAAGAATCTCACTTCAAAAATTGATTACACAAAAAACTACGGAAAATATAACAACCTGACAACATGCCTAATTGTAAGGACAGTATTAATTAGGTGCATAAGCCACGCCTATTACAAAAATAGTAATTATAAGGACTAACGTTTATAAAGACAGTGATTATACAACACACAAACATGTCACTGAAGTGATTTGAAGGGTCTAACATGACTTAGTGGAACATGGCTTAACACAAACACTAAAATGAAGGCAATGTGCAATAAAGGGATTCACCTAATATATGAGGACACATTTTTTTACACAGTACTGTGAAATGCAAAGATATGCCTGATCTATGGTGCCATTTTATAACAAAGGGCTAACACTGGCATGTTACTAAAACACATAATGCTTTTTATGTGTACTGGCTGTTATCTACATCAGGTACAGCCTTGTAATGGATAGATGATAGATGAGGACATTAAACCAGACACAGAAGTAAGTGAACACGGACTGAAGTTTAATCGTGTTTTTTGTATTATTATATTAAAACATTTCTCCTTCACTCAAAGAACTTCACCATTAAAAACCAAAAACGGTGGCTGTTCAGTTGCCACTTTTCTTCCTTAGGGATATGCCATGATTTCTGACAAAGTCTATTATGTTTTGAATGTTGCGATTGGCTAGAGCAGGATGCTCAGCAGTCTTGTACTGCTGACACTGAATCATTGTCGCTAGTTGTTCCCACTTGTAGATGAGATGTTTGAAATGTCTCATCACTGCTGCAACCACAGCTGGAGACCATTGCTGCTTTTGTTTCTGCCTAGGATCATGCCCTAGGAAAACAACAACAACAACAAAAAACAGATTGTAAATAGAAGCCCAAACTGTAGGTCAACAATTCATTTTCCTCATATTTTTAATTTGATTTATTACAAATTTGAAACCATGTTAAATATGGCTGCACTAATCCGACAGTTTCCTCTCCTGATACCAAATCTGCTATCCCAACTCACAATATCTGCAATATATATATATATATATATATATATATACCTCTTGCATATTACCACTGCATTTTAGGGGTTTTAAAGTAGTAAAAGTAGTTTTTTTTCATTTCATTCTATTTTAGCTTCTTTTTATTTCCAATTTAACACTTTTAATTGCATTTAAATGTCTTTTTACATTGTCTTATGTTCTTTTTATATTGTCTTGATGCCTTTTAAGCTTTACTTAAACCACTTTGGATTGCCTTGTTGCTGACATAAACTTGATAAACTTGCCTTGCCTAATAGTTGGCCGATTAAAAAAGCTTTGTTATTGTTTATTGGCTTAATGATCCCTCTAATATTGGCAGGGGGGGGAAACCATTTTTAAATCAGCTGCTAGAAGTTTGTTAATGCGATGTAATGTTTGTCCTCCTGTTCTCCTTCTGTCAAACTGTTTGAGACATGTAAAATCCATTACAGTCACAATTTTTCTAAATGGCTTCCTGAAACACAAACACACAAAAGGTGCTTGTTAAAATCTAGTTTTAGGAAGACTATAGTCCGTTTTTTGGTAAGGTTTTTAGTAACTACCTGCTGGAAGACATCAAAACTTATCACAAAATAGGAGATCATACATCTTCTAGTAATGTCATAAAATATTGATATTTATACAGTATTTATCTGACAATTCTCAATGTGGGTGATAAAGAGACAAAGCAAAAGTGCAAGGGCGGGAAATAGTGAAGGAGACCAAACATATGTAACAATCTATGATACCCTCTTCATCCTTATTACTTTGTACAGACATGTATAGAAGTGATTCAGTGGTACAGTATTCTATTTGTGTGTTTGCATAATTTACCGTGGCGTTCATGTGGTTTTGTTTTCCTCCTCGGCTCTTTGCCCTTGTTCTGCCCTGCAAAAACAAAAGTTAACAAAAACAATGTGGGTGTCAACCAAAACTCTGGTGTTAATATTTAACTGTAATGCCACTTACAGCTTATAAATCAACAACTCCAAAGAAATGTAAATGAATTTTCAATAGCTTCAGAAAATTCTGCAGCAAGTGGCTGTAAGTTATCCAGAAAGGGAGATCAATTTCAAGCTGATGTGTGTGTAAAGGACAATTATTTGACCAAATATCTATCTACTAAAGCAAGAAATCTCTATGTGTCTGTATGTCCTTCCCCAACATTGTTGGGGAACAATGCACCCGTCTAGTGTTGAGTGTAGGTCACCCATGTTTTTGGAGGCGCTCAGAGCCCAATACACAATGATTGTAGTTACAAACGTAAAACGTAGGACATAATTTCCACTGGTAGTTCAAAACCAGTTTGTTTTGTATTCTCCGAGACCATGGTGACTGTGAAGCACCACTACAGACAAAGCACAAATCTTTGGAGCAAACATCCACTCAAATCAAAACTGAAGGCGCAGAAAATAGGAAAGATCTAAGAGCCCAATATGATCTATGCATTTTATTTTAGGATGTACATTATTTTATTTTTAAATGCTGCCTTTATTTTAATTGAAATGAGAAAAGAACATGTATTTACTATTATTATTATTATTATTATTCTCTCCGTACATCATGCACCTGCTTTTGTTTTGTTTTTTTGTGAAAATCCTTAATTGTAAATAAACAGGGATGAGGCTGTCCATCCACAGTGATGATCCTCATTCTGCTGTTTGGGCTTATATGGTCATCGTTGACAAGTCTCCCCAGGGAGTCATCCTCTCTGGCTGTGTCAATACTGAAATGGCAAAAAATTATGATTACAAAATGTAAAAGTATAATGACAGAAGCACACTACGCTGAATGAATAAACAAATTACCACCACTACAACTACTACTACTAACATTGTTAACTAATTTATTGCAGACCTATTTTACAATTGACCTTTTGTCTTTTAAGTGTACCAGTACAGCCTGTGTAGGAAATGTGCCAAACAAATAAATATGCTATACAAATAAACTTGCCTTTCCTTACTAGTAAACCATATTAGTGAACAAGCACACAGTTTTGAACCTGGACTAAATTAAGTCAAGGGTCAAAGTGTAAAAGCTCTGAAAAAGGAGTATATGTGTGAAAGATGTGCGGACACAAACTTTCCTCCGGCCATGTATTGTAATGACTGAGCACGCTGACCCATTGTTGCTAACTTTGGAGCGAACCCCCTTCACTTTTCCAGCACCCAGCAAACAACAGACGTGAATTTTCTTGGTCTTGTCAAGCTGCAGCATTTATTAACTGACACACTGTGGCCTATACTGTACATTTACTGTCAGACTGACAACTTATTTTTGGCATTGAAAAATATTTTTTTGGCCTAGCGGGGGTCCTTGTTGTAGGGCAACACTGTACAATCAATACATACTGTATACTAATACAGATGTCACAACACAGCTCTCCTAAATATTTATAGTATTGAAGTGTAACAAACATTAATAGACTATACTGAAATATTACCATGGAAAAATGAACGTATTCAGATGAAACCAAATGCAGCAATTCACTGTAAATAAACTGCAATATTCGCTCATTTCTATTGTACTGATAACACTAACTCATAATTTACAACCTACAACACTAACAGCACACTGAATTAACAACACAGACATTCGGCAAACATAAATAAAGTTACAGGATAGTCTGCAAACTACAGTGCCAGCCACATGATTTCAACACTTGTGCAATGTGCACTCCGAATATCATGGTGCGGTTAGCATAACATTAGTTTAGCATGGTTAGCTTGTTCGTCGTCATGTAATTAACTTCATTACTACACAATACACGGACCTACCGTAATACCAATACTTTCCTGAGCACATATACACATTCACCTAACACACTTGTGAACATGAACTGTTTATATGAAGGGACTCATACCTGCTTTACTCACTATATCAACCATGCTCTAGCTAAGCTAACGCTAGCTAAACTAAGCTAAAGAGAGGTCACCGCAGTTAGGGTAACACAGCATTTTTGATAAAAACCTTAATTATGGAGACAGGTGACTGTCAGCCAATCAAAAGTTGTGAACTTTATATATAATGTTAACCCCCAGTTATTATTATATCCTACTGACACTTCATATATATTATATTATATACAGCTATTAAGAAGAGACACTGTAATACTGTAATATCCTACACAACCACAATACACATCAATAATACAATAATAATAAATAAATAAAAACAAGTTTGCAAATAAAATAAATTCTTATTTTATTATTTATAAATCTGCCAATTATTTTCTTGTTTTAATTACTTGTTTCCTCTGTAAAATGTCACAAAATAGTGAAAAATGCACCATTCTCGGAGCCCAAGGTGACTTTTTTCAAACTGCTAAATAAAGATAACCAACAAAGTAACAGAAATTGTCCTTTGACAAGGCTCAACAATACACATTTAAAACACATTCAAAAACACACACATAAGGTTATAACTACAACTGACAAGAACAATACTAAACAGGACAGAATACAGTGCCTGTTTTAGTTTGTTCAGGGTGATGATGGCAGTAACTGGAAGGATTGGTGGAGGGTAAGTAATACAATGTGTATATTGTGTAAAACACCGTTTATTTTTAGTGTATTAGGTCCTGAATCGGTACCAGCTGTTTTGTTGTAAGACAATTTTCCAGGTTCTTTTTAGCTCGCTTACTCACTCATTCACACACAAACACAAACTCATTCATTCACTTCATTGCTCACTGACACACATCGACTCAGATATTGTACAAAGTAAGGCTTTTATGAATGAAACAGTATTTTATATATAATAAATATATATATGAAAAAAGGGGATAATGAGGTATATAAACTTATTTGGCTGCGGGGAGATTGTTCGCTGTTTTCAACCACAAACTAACCGAGAAATAAAGCTAACTACTGAGCACAGACAGAGCCGTTTTCCCTAAAACATAACAGGCTTGTACGATATTATCAACACCAATCACTTAAACCTTTTGTATTCAATTTGTAGAGTTAATAAATGTCGAACTGAATTAAAGGGAATTTGCTCCTTTTAAGCCCTCTGATTTCAGCATGCTGATTTCTCTACAGTATTTACCATGTGATGTAAGAAAGTGGATGTCCAAAAATGTTTTTCAACTCTGATTAGTAAACTTGAAATCCTTGTCATTGGGTCTCATCACATTCATCGCACATTCTGCCATCTGCTGTTTCCTCTCAGAACAGATGGAGTCTGTTGCAAGAAGTGTTTGTTTGGTAGTAATTTAAGCGTTGAGCATCATACCACCAAGTCTGTCCCATCATGTTTTTATCACATCTAGAAATATTTCAAACATAGGATTTATTATCATTTTTAAAGACACAGAGACCATCTCACATGCTTTTGTTTTCTGACACCTTGTTTATTCAAACCGTCTTTACACCTGTCTGAACCACAAATCTACTCAAGTTCATCCTAATTGAGGAAGAAGTGCTTCAGAAATCAAAAAGGAAAATTGTCCAATTTTTTTAATTGACCAAATTGGAAGTGTGGGAGGAAACCGGAGCTCCCGGAGAAAACCCACGCCTACACAGGGAGAAACTCCACACAGCCACTAGAGTGGAAGACGGTGTGTTGGTCAGGTTCATGCCGGCTTCCACTCTACTTGCTGTGAGGCCACAGTGTTAACCACTGAGCCACTGTGCGGCCCTCTATTGACTTCTGCCTGCGGACGTTGCTGCAGCCAGCTCTAAAGCAGCTTTACAGGATCAGCAGCAGTACAAACATGATGACGATGGTAGCTGCTGAGATAGCGAAGAGTTTCACCACATCTCCCCACGTGTCAGGGGAGGCTGCCTTCTTCTCCAGCCGAGCGGCGAGCTCTCTGATGTGAACCTGGAAACACTGAACGACGACTTTGTCCACAGCTGGATCCTTTGACATTATCGCAGTCTCCAGCTTGCGCTTTCCATAGAACTTCTGCAGGTCTTTCACAATGGATTTGCACAATTTTTTAGTGTATTTTATGTCTGGGCAGAAGCCATTGGTGATGGTGATTGTCTCCCAATTTTTTTAATTGACCAAATTGGAAGTGTGGGAGGAAACCGGAGCTCCCGGAGAAAACCCACGCCTACACAGGGAGAAACTCCACACAGCCACTAGAGTGGAAGACGGTGTGTTGGTCAGGTTCATGCTGGCTTCCACTCTACTTGCTGTGAGGCCACAGTGTTAACCACTGAGCCACTGTGCGGCCCTCTATTGACTTCTGCCTGCGGACGTTGCTGCAGCCAGCTCTAAAGCAGCTTTACAGGATCAGCAGCAGTACAAACATGATGATGATGGTAGCTGCTGAGATAGCGAAGAGTTTCACCACATCTCCCCACGTGTTAGTGGAGGCTGCCTTCTTCTCAAGCCGAGCGGCGAGCTCTCTGATGTTAGCCTGGAAACACTGAACGATGACTTTGTCCACAGCTGGATCCTTTGACATTATCGCAGTCTCCAGCTTGCGCTTTCCGTAGAACTTCTGCAGGTCTTTCACAATGGATTTGCACAGTTTTTTAGAGTATTTTACGTCCGGGCAGAAGCCATTGGTGATGGTGATTGTCTCCATAACTTGGTTCACCAGATGCTTGGCATGGCCGATGCACTCCGGGCTCTGCTTCTGGAAAGCGTGGCACTTGTTCAACACTTTGACAGTCAGAACAGTCACCAACAACCGGAGCGGGTCTTCACTCACTGTCTTGTTCATAGAAGCAGGAGGATCAGGGTTTTCTGGTTGGTCCACGGCAAGTATAGAGTTGTGCTCTTTTTCAAGAGTTGTTTCTGGCGCATCTGATGTTGCACTTGCTTGTTTGTCCATTGTGTACGATTCTTTTCACTCTCTGGTGAGTTTTCAGGAGCTCTCAATGTTCAGTTGTCTCTGGTGTGAAATCTGATCCTGAAGCTTTTCAATGTCTTATATAGGTTCCAGAATCACAACCATTGTGATGTCATACATAAAAACGATGACATCACACACACACACACACACACACACACACACACACACACACACACACACACACACTATCAAAAAATCTATTTTGAGCAATACAAGAATCTCACTTCAAAAATTGATTACACAAAAAACTACGGAAAATATAACAACCTGACAACATGCCTAATTGTAAGGACAGTATTAATTAGGTGCATAAGCCACGCCTATTACAAAAATAGTAATTATAAGGACTAACGTTTATAAAGACAGTGATTATACAACACACAAACATGTCACTGAAGTGATTTGAAGGGTCTAACATGACTTAGTGGAACATGGCTTAACACAAACACTAAAATGAAGGCAATGTGCAATAAAGGGATTCACCTAATATATGAGGACACATTTTTTTACACAGTACTGTGAAATGCAAAGATATGCCTGATCTATGGTGCCATTTTATAACAAAGGGCTAACACTGGCATGTTACTAAAACACATAATGCTTTTTATGTGTACTGGCTGTTATCTACATCAGGTACAGCCTTGTAATGGATAGATGATAGATGAGGACATTAAACCAGACACAGAAGTAAGTGAACACGGACTGAAGTTTAATCGTGTTTTTTGTATTATTATATTAAAACATTTCTCCTTCACTCAAAGAACTTCACCATTAAAAACCAAAAACGGTGGCTGTTCAGTTGCCACTTTTCTTCCTTAGGGATATGCCATGATTTCTGACAAAGTCTATTATGTTTTGAATGTTGCGATTGGCTAGAGCAGGATGCTCAGCAGTCTTGTACTGCTGACACTGAATCATTGTCGCTAGTTGTTCCCACTTGTAGATGAGATGTTTGAAATGTCTCATCACTGCTGCAACCACAGCTGGAGACCATTGCTGCTTTTGTTTCTGCCTAGGATCATGCCCTAGGAAAACAACAACAACAACAAAAAACAGATTGTAAATAGAAGCCCAAACTGTAGGTCAACAATTCATTTTCCTCATATTTTTAATTTGATTTATTACAAATTTGAAACCATGTTAAATATGGCTGCATGTTAAATATGGCTGCACTAATCCGACAGTTTCCTCTCCTGATACCAAATCTGCTATCCCAACTCACAATATCTGCAATATATATATATATATATATATATATATATATATATATATATATATATATATACCTCTTGCATATTACCACTGCATTTTAGGGGTTTTAAAGTAGTAAAAGTAGTTTTTTTTTATTTCATTCTATTTTAGCTTCTTTTTATTTCCAATTTAACACTTTTAATTGCATTTAAATGTCTTTTTACATTGTCTTATGTTCTTTTTATATTGTCTTGATGCCTTTTAAGCTTTACTTAAACCACTTTGGATTGCCTTGTTGCTGACATAAACTTGATAAACTTGCCTTGCCTAATAGTTGGCCGATTAAAAAAGCTTTGTTATTGTTTATTGGCTTAATGATCCCTCTAATATTGGCAGGGGGGGAAACCATTTTTAAATCAGCTGCTAGAAGTTTGTTAATGCGATGTAATGTTTGTCCTCCTGTTCTCCTTCTGTCAAACTGTTTGAGACATGTAAAATCCATTACAGTCACAATTTTTCTAAATGGCTTCCTGAAACACAAACACACAAAAGGTGCTTGTTAAAATCTAGTTTTAGGAAGACTATAGTCCGTTTTTTGGTAAGGTTTTTAGTAACTACCTGCTGGAAGACATCAAAACTTATCACAAAATAGGAGATCATACATCTTCTAGTAATGTCATAAAATATTGATATTTATACAGTATTTATCTGACAATTCTCAATGTGGGTGATAAAGAGACAAAGCAAAAGTGCAAGGGCGGGAAATAGTGAAGGAGACCAAACATATGTAACAATCTATGATACCCTCTTCATCCTTATTACTTTCTACAGACATGTATAGAAGTGATTCAGTGGTACAGTATTCTATTTGTGTGTTTGCATAATTTACCGTGGCGTTCATGTGGTTTTGTTTTCCTCCTCGGCTCTTTGCCCTTGTTCTGCCCTGCAAAAACAAAAGTTAACAAAAAAAATGTAGGTGTCAACCAAAACTCTGGTGTTAATATTTAACTGTAATGCCACTTACAGCTTATAAATCAACAACTCCAAAGAAATGTAAATGAATTTTCAATGGCTTCAGAAAATTCTGCAGCAAGTGGCTGTAAGTTATCCAGAAAGGGAGATCAATTTCAAGCTGATGTGTGTGTAAAGGACAATTATTTGACCAAATATCTATCTACTAAAGCAAGAAATCTCTATGTGTCTGTATGTCCTTCCCCAACATTGTTGGGGAACAATGCACCCGTCTAGTGTTGAGTGTAGGTCACCCATGTTTTTGGAGGCGCTCAGAGCCCAATACACAATGATTGTAGTTACAAACGTAAAACGTAGGACATAATTTCCACTGGTAGCTCAAAACCAGTTTGTTTTGTATTCTCCGAGACCATGGTGACTGTGAAGCACCACTACAGAGAAAGCACAAATCTTTGGAGCAAACATCCACTCAAATCAAAACTGAAGGCACAGAAAATAGGAAAGATCTAAGAGCCCAATATGATCTATGCATTTTATTTTAGGATGTACATTATTTTATTTTTAAATGCTGCCTTTATTTTAATTGAAATGAGAAAAGAACATGTATTTACTATTATTATTATTATTATTATTCTCTCCGTACATCATGCACCTGCTTTTGTTTTGTTTTTTTGTGAAAATCCTTAATTGTAAATAAACAGGGATGAGGCTGTCCATCCACAGTGATGATCCTCATTCTGCTGTTTGGGCTTATATGGTCATCGTTGACAAGTCTCCCCAGGGAGTCATCCTCTCTGGCTGTGTCAATACTGAAATGGCAAAAAATTATGATTACAAAATGTAAAAGTATAATGACAGAAGCACACTACGCTGAATGAATAAACAAATTACCACCACTACAACTACTACTACTAACATTGTTAACTAATTTATTGCAGACCTATTTTACAATTGACCTTTTGTCTTTTAAGTGTACCAGTACAGCCTGTGTAGGAAATGTGCCAAACAAATAAATATGCTATACAAATAAACTTGCCTTTCCTTACTAGTAAACCATATTAGTGAACAAGCACACAGTTTTGAACCTGGACTAAATTAAGTCAAGGGTCAAAGTGTAAAAGCTCTGAAAAAGGAGTATATGTGTGAAAGATGTGCGGACACAAACTTTCCTCCGGCCATGTATTGTAATGACTGAGCACGCTGACCCATTGTTGCTAACTTTGGAGCGAACCCCCTTCACTTTTCCAGCACCCAGCAAACAACAGACGTGAATTTTCTTGGTCTTGTCAAGCTGCAGCATTTATTAACTGACACACTGTGGCCTATACTGTACATTTACTGTCAGACTGACAACTTATTTTTGGCATTGAAAATTATTTTTTTGGCCTAGCGGGGGTCCTTGTTGTAGGGCAACACTGTACAATCAATACATACTGTATACTAATACAGATGTCACAACACAGCTCTCCTAAATATTTATAGTATTGAAGTGTAACAAACATTAATAGACTATACTGAAATATTACCATGGAAAAATGAACGTATTCAGATGAAACCAAATGCAGCAATTCACTGTAAATAAACTGTAATATTCGCTCATTTCTATTGTACTGATAACACTAACTCATAATTTACAACCTACAACACTAACAGCACACTGAATTAATAACATAGACATTCGGCAAACATAAATAAAGTTACAGGGTAGTCTGCAAACTACAGTGCCAGCCACATGATTTCAACACTTGTGCAATGTGCACTCCGAATATGATGGTGCGGTTAGCATAACATTAGTTTAGCATGGTTAGCTTGTTCGTCGTCATGTAATTAACTTCATTACTACACAATACACGGACCTACCGTAATACCAATACTTTCCTGAGCACATATACACATTCACCTAACACACTTGTGAACATGAACTGTTTATATGAAGGGACTCATACCTGCTTTACTCACTATATCAACCATGCTCTAGCTAAGCTAACGCTAGCTAAACTAAGCTAAAGAGAGGTCACCGCAGTTAGGGTAACACAGCATTTTTGATAAAAACCTTAATTATGGAGACAGGTGACTGTCAGCCAATCAAAAGCCAATCAAAAGCTGTGAACTTTATATATAATGTTAACCCCCAGTTATTATTATATCCTACTGACACTTCATATATATTATATTATATACAGCTATTAAGAAGAGACACTGTAATACTGTAATATCCTACACAACCACAATACACATCAAATAATAATAAATAAATAAAAACAGGTTTGCAAATAAAATAAATTCTTATTTTATTATTTATAAATCTGCCAATTATTTTCTTGTTTTAATTACTTGTTTCCTCTGTAAAATGTCACAAAATAGTGAAAAATGCACCATTCTCGGAGCCCAAGGTGACTTTTTTCAAACTGCTAAATAAAGATAACCAACAAAGTAACAGAAATTGTCGTTTGACAAGGCTCAACAATACATATTTAAAACACATTTAAAAACACACACATAAGGTTAAAACTACAACTGACAAGAACAATACTAAACAGGACAGAATACAGTGCCTGTTTTAGTTTGTTCGGGGTGATGATGGCAGTAACTGGAAGGATTGGTGGAGGGTAAGTAATACAATGTGTATATTGTGTAAAACATGGTTTATTTTTAGTGTATTAGGTCCTGAATCAGTACCAGCTGTTTTGTTATAAGACAATTTTCCAGGTTCTTTTTAGCTCGCTTACTCACTCATTCACACACAAACACAAACTCATTCATTCATTCACTTCATTGCTCACTGACACACATCGACTCAGATATTGTACAAAGTAAGGCTTTTATGAATGAAACAGTATTTTATATATAATAAATATATATATGAAAAAAGGGGATAATGAGGTATATAAACTTATTTGGCTGCGGGGAGATTGTTCGCTGTTTTCAACTACAAACTAACCGAGAAATAAAGCTAACTACTGAGCACAGACAGAGCTGTTTTCCCTAAAACATAACAGGCTTGTACAATATTATCAACACCAATCACTTAAACCTTTTGTATTCAATTTGTAGAGTTAATAAATGTCGAACTGAATTAAAGGGAATTTGCTCCTTTTAAGCCCTCTGATTTCAGCATGCTGATTTCTCTACAGTATTTACCATGTGATGTAAGAAAGTGGATGTCCAAAAATGTTTTTCAACTCTGATTAGTAAACTTGAAATCCTTGTCATTGGGTCTCATCACATTCATCGCACATTCTGCCATCTGCTGTTTCCTCTCAGAACAGATGGAGTCTGTTGCAAGAAGTGTTTGTTTGGTAGTAATTTAAGCGTTGAGCATCATACCACCAAGTCTGTCCCATCATGTTTTTATCACATCTAGAAATATTTCAAACATAGGATTTATTATCATTTTTAAAGACACAGAGACCATCTCACATGCTTTTGTTTTCTGACACCTTGTTTATTCAAACCGTCTTTACACCTGTCTGAACCACAAATCTACTCAAGTTCATCCTAATTGAGGAAGAAGTGCTTCAGAAATCAAAAAGGAAAATTGTCCAATTTTTTTAATTGACCAAATTGGAAGTGTGGGAGGAAACCGGAGCTCCCGGAGAAAACCCACGCCTACACAGGGAGAAACTCCACACAGCCACTAGAGTGGAAGACGGTGTGTTGGTCAGGTTCATGCCGGCTTCCACTCTACTTGCTGTGAGGCCACAGTGTTAACCACTGAGCCACTGTGCGGCCCTCTATTGACTTCTGCCTGCGGACGTTGCTGCAGCCAGCTCTAAAGCAGCTTTACAGGATCAGCAGCAGTACAAACATGATGATGATGGTAGCTGCTGAGATAGCGAAGAGTTTCACCACATCTCCCCACGTGTCAGGGGAGGCTGCCTTCTTCTCAAGCCGAGCGGCGAGCTCTCTGATGTGAACCTGGAAACACTGAACGACGACTTTGTCCACAGCTGGATCCTTTGACATTATCGCAGTCTCCAGCTTGCGCTTTCCATAGAACTTCTGCAGGTCTTTCACAATGGATTTGCACAATTTTTTAGTGTATTTTATGTCTGGGCAGAAGCCATTGCTGATGGTGATTGTCTCCCAATTTTTTTAATTGACCAAATTGGAAGTGTGGGAGGAAACCGGAGCTCCCGGAGAAAACCCACGCCTACACAGGGAGAAACTCCACACAGCCACTAGAGTGGAAGACGGTGTGTTGGTCAGGATCATGCCGGCTTCCACTCTACTTGCTGTGAGGCCACAGTGTTAACCACTGAGCCACTGTGCGGCCCTCTATTGACTTCTGCCTGCGGACGTTGCTGCAGCCAGCTCTAAAGCAGCTTTACAGGATCAGCAGCAGTACAAACATGACGATGATGGTAGCTGCTGAGATAGCGAAGAGTTTCACCACATCTCCCCACGTGTTAGTGGAGGCTGCCTTCTTCTCCAGCCGAGCGGCGAGCTCTCTGATGTTAGCCTGGAAACACTGAACGATGACTTTGTCCACAGCTGGATCCTTTGACATTATCGCAGTCTCCAGCTTGCGCTTTCCGTAGAACTTCTGCAGGTCTTTCACAATGGATTTGCACAGTTTTTTAGAGTATTTTACGTCCGGGCAGAAGCCATTGGTGATGGTGATTGTCTCCATAACTTGGTTCACCAGATGCTTGGCATGGCCGATGCACTCCGGGCTCTGCTTCTGGAAAGCGTGGCACTTGTTCAACACTTTGACAGTCAGAACAGTCACCAACAACCGGAGCGGGTCTTCACTCACTGTCTTGGTCATAGAAGCAGGAGGATCAGGGTTTTCTGGTTGGTCCACGGCAAGTATAGAGTTGTGCTCTTTTTCAAGAGTTGTTTCTGGCGCATCTGATGTTGCACTTGCTTGTTTGTCCATTGTGTACGATTCTTTTCACTCTCTGGTGAGTTTTCAGGAGCTCTCAATGTTCAGTTGTCTCTGGTGTGAAATCTGATCCTGAAGCTTTTCAATGTCTTATATAGGTTCCAGAATCACAACCATTGTGATGTCATACATAAAAGCGATGACATCACACACACACACACACACACACACACACACACACACACACACACTATCAAAAAATCTATTTTGAGCAATACAAGAATCTCACTTCAAAAATTGATTACACAAAAAACTACGGAAAATATAACAACCTGACAACATGCCTAATTGTAAGGACAGTATTAATTAGGTGCATAAGCCACGCCTATTACAAAAATAGTAATTATAAGGACTAACGTTTATAAAGACAGTGATTATACAACACACAAACATGTCACTGAAGTGATTTGAAGGGTCTAACATGACTTAGTGGAACATGGCTTAACACAAACACTAAAATGAAGGCAATGTGCAATAAAGGGATCCACCTAATATATGAGGACACATTTTTTTACACAGTACTGTAAAATGCAAAGATATGCCTGATCTATGGTGCCATTTTATAACAAAGGGCTAACACTGGCATGTTACTAAAACACATAATGCTTTTTATGTGTACTGGCTGTTATCTACATCAGGTACAGCCTTGTAATGGATAGATGATAGATGAGGACATTAAACCAGACACAGAAGTAAGTGAACACGGACTGAAGTTTAATCGTGTTTTTTGTATTATTATATTAAAACATTTCTCCTTCACTCAAAGAACTTCACCATTAAAAACCAAAAACGGTGGCTGTTCAGTTGCCACTTTTCTTCCTTAGGGATATGCCATATTTTCTGACAAAGTCTATTATGTTTTGAATGTTGCGATTGGCTAGAGCAGGATGCTCAGCAGTCTTGTACTTCTGACACTGAATCATTGTCGCTAGTTGTTCCCACTTGTAGATGAGATGTTTGAAATGTCTCATCACTGCTGCAACCACAGCTGGAGACCATTGCTGCTTTTGTTTCTGCCTAGGATCATGCCCTAGGAAAACAACAACAACAACAAAAAACAGATTGTAAATAGAAGCCCAAACTGTAGGTCAACAATTCATTTTCCTCATATTTTTAATTTGATTTATTACAAATTTGAAACCATGTTAAATATGGCTGCATGTTAAATATGGCTGCACTAATCCGACAGTTTCTTCTCCTGATACCAAATCTGCTATCCCAACTCACAATATCTGCAATATATATATATATATATATATACCTCTTGCATATTACCACAGCATTTTAGGGGTTTTAAAGTAGTTCAAGTAGTAAAAGTAGTTTTTTTTATCTCATTCTATTTTAGCTTCTTTTTATTTCCAATTTAACACTTTTAATTGCATTTAAATGTCTTTTTACATTGTCTTATGTTCTTTTTATATTGTCTTGATGCCTTTTAAGCTTTACTTAAACCACTTTGGATTGCCTTGTTGCTGACATAAACTTGATAAACTTGCCTTGCCTAATAGTTGGCCGATTAAAAAAGCTTTGTTATTGTTTATTGGCTTAATGATCCCTCTAATATTGGCAGGGGGGGAAACCATTTTTAAATCAGCTGCTAGAAGTTTGTTAATGCGATGTAATGTTTGTCCTCCTGAACTCCTTCTGTCAAACTGTTTGAGACATGTAAAATCCATTACAGTCACAATTTTTCTAAATGGCTTCCTGAAACACAAACACACAAAAGGTGCTTGTTAAAATCTAGTTTTAGGAAGACTATAGTCCGTTTTTTGGTAAGGTTTTTAGTAACTACCTGCTGGAAGACATCAAAACTTATCACAAAATAGGAGATCATACATCTTCTAGTAATGTCATAAAATATTGATATTTATACAGTATTTATCTGACAATTCTCAATGTGGGTGATAAAGAGACAAAGCAAAAGTGCAAGGGCGGGAAATAGTGAAGGAGACCAAACATATGTAACAATCTACGATACCCTCTTCATCCTTATTACTTTCTACAGACATGTATAGAAGTGATTCAGTGGTACAGTATTCTATTTGTGTGTTTGCATAATTTACCGTGGCGTTCATGTGTTTTTGTTTTCCTCCTCGGCTCTTTGCCCTTGTTCTGCCCTGCAAAAACAAAAGTTAACAAAAACAATGTGGGTGTCAACCCAAACTCTGGTGTTAATATTTAACTGTAATGCCACTTACAGCTTATAAATCAACAACTCCAAAGAAATGTAAATGAATTTTCAATGGCTTCAGAAAATTCTGCAGCAAGTGGCTATAAGTTATCCAGAAAGGGAGATCAATTTCAAGCTGATGTGTGTGTAAAGGACAATTATTTGACCAAATATCTATCTACTAAAGCAAGAAATCTCTATGTGTCTCTATGTCCTTCCCCAACATTGTTGGGGAACAATGCACCCGTCTAGTGTTGAGTGTAGGTCACCCATGTTTTTGGAGGCGCTCAGAGCCCAATACACAATGATTGTAGTTACAAACGTAAAACGTAGGACATAATTTCCACTGGTAGTTCAAAACCAGTTTGTTTTGTATTCTCCGAGACCATGGTGACTGTGAAGCACCACTACAGACAAAGCACAAATCTTTGGAGCAAACATCCACTCAAATCAAAACTGAAGGCACAGAAAATAGGAAAGATCTAAGAGCCCAATATGATCTATGCATTTTATTTTAGGATGTACATTATTTTATTTTTAAATGCTGCCTTTATTTTAATTGAAATGAGAAAAGAACATGTATTTACTATTATTATTATTATTATTATTCTCTCCGTACATCATGCACCTGCTTTTGTTTTGTTTTTTTGTGAAAATACTGTGAAACTATGGTAGATTCACAGAGCAACTCATTAGCTCTGTATGGAAATCAAGTTCTGTCTGTACCTTTAATCTCTATGGCCAGTCAGAATCTCCACAGTTGTAGGTTATCTCTTCCCCCGGCCTGATGTCCTTAATTGTAAATAAACAGGGATGAGGCTGTCCATCCACAGTGATGATCCTCATTCTGCTGTTTGGGCTTATATGGTCATCGTTGACAAGTCTCCCTAGGGAGTCATCCTCTCTGGCTGTGTCAATACTGAAATGGCAAAAAATTATGATTACAAAATGTAAAAGTATAATGACAGAAGCACACTACGCTGAATGAATAAACAAATTACCACCACTACAACTACTACTACTAACATTGTTAACTAATTTATTGCAGACCTATTTTACAATTGACCTTTTGTCTTTTAGGTGTACCAGTACAGCCTGTGTAGGAAATGTGCCAAACAAATAAATATGCTATACAAATAAACTTGCCTTTCCTTACTAGTAAACCATATTAGTGAACAAGCACACAGTTTTGAACCTGGACTAAATTAAGTCAAGGGTCAAAGTGTAAAAGCTCTGAAAAAGGAGTATATGTGTGAAAGATGTGCGGACACAAACTTTCCTCCGGCCATGTATTGTAATGACTGAGCACGCTGACCCATTGTTGCTAACTTTGGAGCGAACCCCCTTCACTTTTCCAGCACCCAGCAAACAACAGACGTGAATTTTCTTGGTCTTGTCAAGCTGCAGCATTTATTAACTGACACACTGTGGCCTATACTGTACATTTACTGTCGGACTGACTGACTTATTTTTGGCATTGAAAAATATTTTTTTGGCCTAGCGGGGGTCCTTGTTGTAGGGCAACACTGTACAATCAATACATACTGTGTACTAATACAGATGTCACAACACAGCTCTCCTAAATATTTATAGTATTGAAGTGTAACAAACATTAATAGACTATACTGAAATATTACCATGGAAAAATGAACGTATTCAGATGAAACCAAATGCAGCAATTCACTGTAAATAAACTGTAATATTCGCTCATTTCTATTGTACTGATAACACTAACTCATAATTTACAACCTACAACACTAACAGCACACTGAATTAACAACACAGACATTCGGCAAACATAAATAAAGTTACAGGATAGTCTGCAAACTACAGTGCCAGCCACATGATTTCAACACTTGTGCAATGTGCACTCCGAATATGATGGTGCGGTTAGCATAACATTAGTTTAGCATGGTTAGCTTGTTCGTCGTCATGTAATTAACTTCATTACTACACAATACACGGACCTACCGTAATACCAATACTTTCCTGAGCACATATACACATTCACCTAACACACTTGTGAACATGAACTGTTTATATGAAGGGACTCATACCTGCTTTACTCACTATATCAACCATGCTCTAGCTAAGCTAACGCTAGCTAAACTAAGCTAAAGAGAGGTCACCGCAGTTAGGGTAACAGCATTTTTGATAAAAACCTTAATTATGGAGACAGGTGACTGTCAGCCAATCAAAAGCCAATCAAAAGCTGTGAACTTTCTATATAATGTTAACCCCCAGTTATTATTATATCCTACTGACACTTCATATATATTATATTATATACAGCTATTAAGAAGAGACACTGTAATACTGTAATATCCTACACAACCACAATACACATCAAATAATAATAAATAAATAAAAACAGGTTTGCAAATAAAATAAATTGTTATTTTATTATTTATAAATCTGCCAATTATTTTCTTGTTTTAATTACTTGTTTCCTCTGTAAAATGTCACAAAATAGTGAAAAATGCACCATTCTCGGAGCCCAAGGTGACTTTTTTCAAACTGCTAAATAAAGATAACCAACAAAGTAACAGAAATTGTCCTTTGACAAGGCTCAACAATACACATTTAAAACACATTTAAAAACACACACATAAGGTTAAAACTACAACTGACAAGAACAATACTAAACAGGACAGAATACAGTGCCTGTTTTAGTTTGTTCAGGGTGATGATGGCAGTAACTGGAAGGATTGGTGGAGGGTAAGTAATAAAATGTGTATATTGTGTAAAACACCGTTTATTTTTAGTGTATTAGGTCCTGAATCGGTACCAGCTGTTTTGTTATAAGACAATTTTCCAGGTTCTTTTTAGCTCGCTTACTCACTCATTCACACACAAACACAAACTCATTCATTCATTCACTTCATTGCTCACTGACACACATCGACTCAGATATTGTACAAAGTAAGGCTTTTATGAATGAAACAGTATTTTATATATAATAAATATATATATGAAAAAAGGGGATAATGAGGTATATAAACTTATTCGGCTGCGGGGAGATTGTTCGCTGTTTTCAACCACAAACTAACCGAGAAATAAAGCTAACTACTGAGCACAGACAGAGCCGTTTTCCCTAAAACATAACAGGCTTGTACGATATTATCAACACCAATCACTTAAACTTTTTGTATTCAATTTGTAGAGTTAATAAATGTCGAACTGAATTAAAGGGAATTTGCTCCTTTTAAGCCCTCTGATTTCAGCATGCTGATTTCTCTACAGTATTTACCATGTGATGTAAGAAAGTGGATGTCCAAAAATGTTTTTCAACTCTGATTAGTAAACTTGAAATCCTTGTCATTGGGTCTCATCACATTCATCGCACATTCTGCCATCTGCTGTTTCCTCTCAGAACAGATGGAGTCTGTTGCAAGAAGTGTTTGTTTGGTAGTAATTTAAGTGTTGAGCATCATACCACCAAGTCTGTCCCATCATGTTTTTATCACATCTAGAAATATTTCAAACATAGGATTTATTATCATTTTTAAAGACACAGAGACCATCTCACATGCTTTTGTTTTCTGACACCTTGTTTATTCAAACCGTCTTTACACCTGTCTGAACCACAAATCTACTCAAGTTCATCCTAATTGAGGAAGAAGTGCTTCAGAAATCAAAAAGGAAAATTGTCCAATTTTTTTAATTGACCAAATTGGAAGTGTGGGAGGAAACCGGAGCTCCCGGAGAAAACCCACGCCTACACAGGGAGAAACTCCACACAGCCACTAGAGTGGAAGACGGTGTGTTGGTCAGGTTCATGCCGGCTTCCACTCTACTTGCTGTGAGGCCACAGTGTTAACCACTGAGCCACTGTGCGGCCCTCTATTGACTTCTGCCTGCGGACGTTGCTGCAGCCAGCTCTAAAGCAGCTTTACAGGATCAGCAGCAGTACAAACATGATGACGATGGTAGCTGCTGAGATAGCGAAGAGTTTCACCACATCTCCCCACGTGTCAGGGGAGGCTGCCTTCTTCTCCAGCTGAGCGACGAGCTCTCTGATGTGAACCTGGAAACACTGAACGATGACTTTGTCCACAGCTGGATCCTTTGACATTATCGCAGTCTCCAGCTTGCGCTTTCCATAGAACTTCTGCAGGTCTTTCACAATGGATTTGCACAATTTTTTAGTGTATTTTATGTCTGGGCAGAAGCCATTGCTGATGGTGATTGTCTCCCAATTTTTTTAATTGACCAAATTGGAAGTGTGGGAGGAAACCGGAGCTCCCGGAGAAAACCCACGCCTACACAGGGAGAAACTCCACACAGCCACTAGAGTGGAAGACGGTGTGTTGGTCAGGTTCATGCCGGCTTCCACTCTACTTGCTGTGAGGCCACAGTGTTAACCACTGAGCCACTGTGCGGCCCTCTATTGACTTCTGCCTGCGGACGTTGCTGCAGCCAGCTCTAAAGCAGCTTTAGAGGATCAGCAGCAGTACAAACATGATGATGATGGTAGCTGCTGAGATAGCGAAGAGTTTCACCACATCTCCCCACGTGTTAGTGGAGGCTGCCTTCTTCTCAAGCCGAGCGGCGAGCTCTCTGATGTTAGCCTGGAAACACTGAACGATGACTTTGTCCACAGCTGGATCCTTTGACATTATCGCAGTCTCCAGCTTGCGCTTTCCGTAGAACTTCTGCAGGTCTTTCACAATGGATTTGCACAGTTTTTTAGAGTATTTTACGTCCGGGCAGAAGCCATTGGTGATGGTGATTGTCTCCATAACTTGGTTCACCAGATGCTTGGCATGGCCGATGCACTCCGGGCTCTGCTTCTGGAAAGCGTGGCACTTGTTCAACACTTTGACAGTCAGAACAGTCACCAACAACCGGAGCGGGTTTTCACTCACTGTCTTGGTCATAGAAGCAGGAGGATCAGGGTTTTCTGGTTGGTCCACGGCAAGTATAGAGTTGTGCTCTTTTTCAAGAGTTGTTTCTGGCGCATCTGATGTTGCACTTGCTTGTTTGTCCATTGTGTACGATTCTTTTCACTCTCTGGTGAGTTTTCAGGAGCTCTCAATGTTCAGTTGTCTCTGGTGTGAAATCTGATCCTGAAGCTTTTCAATGCCTTATATAGGTTCCAGAATCACAACCATTGTGATGTCATACATAAAACATGACATCACACACACGTGACATCACACACACACACACACACACACACACACACACACACACACACACACACACACACTATCAAAAAATCTATTTTGAGCAATACAAGAATCTCACTTCAAAAATTGATTACACAAAAAACTACGGAAAATATAACAACCTGACAACATGCCTAATTGTAAGGACAGTATTAATTAGGTGCATAAGCCACGCCTATTACAAAAATAGTAATTATAAGGACTAACGTTTATAAAGACAGTGATTATACAACACACAAATATGTCACTGAAGTGATTTGAAGGGTCTAACATGACTTAGTGGAACATGGCTTAACACAAACACTAAAATGAAGGCAATGTGCAATAAAGGGATTCACCTAATATATGAGGACACATTTTTTTACACAGTACTGTAAAATGCAAAGATATGCCTGATCTATGGTGCCATTTTATAACAAAGGGCTAACACTGGCATGTTACTAAAACACATAATGCTTTTTATGTGTACTGGCTGTTATCTACATCAGGTACAGCCTTGTAATGGATAGATGATAGATGAGGACATTAAACCAGACACAGAAGTAAGTGAACACGGACTGAAGTTTAATCGTGTTTTTTGTATTATTATATTAAAACATTTCTCCTTCACTCAAAGAACTTCACCATTAAAAACCAAAAACGGTGGCTGTTCAGTTGCCACTTTTCTTCCTTAGGGATATGCCATGATTTCTGACAAAGTCTATTATGTTTTGAATGTTGCGATTGGCTAGAGCAGGATGCTCAGCAGTCTTGTACTGCTGACACTGAATCATTGTCGCTAGTTGTTCCCACTTGTAGATGAGATGTTTGAAATGTCTCATCACTGCTGCAACCACAGCTGGAGACCATTGCTGCTTTTGTTTCTGCCTAGGATCATGCCCTAGGAAAACAACAACAACAACAAAAAACAGATTGTAAATAGAAGCCCAAACTGTAGGTCAACAATTCATTTTCCTCATATTTTTAATTTGATTTATTACAAATTTGAAACCATGTTAAATATGGCTGCATGTTAAATATGGCTGCACTAATCCGACAGTTTCCTCTCCTGATACCAAATCTGCTATCCCAACTCACAATATATATATATATATATATATATATATATATATATATACCTCTTGCATATTACCACCGCATTTTAGGGGTTTTAAAGTAGTAAAAGTAGTTTTTTTTTTATCTCATTCTATTTTAGCTTCTTTTTATTTCCAATTTAACACTTTTAATTGCATTTAAATGTCTTTTTACATTGTCTTATGTTCTTTTTATATTGTCTTGATGCCTTTTAAGCTTTACTTAAACCACTTTGGATTGGCTTGTTGCTGACATAAACTTGATAAACTTGCCTTGCCTAATAGTTGGCCGATTAAAAAAGCTTTGTTATTGTTTATTGGCTTAATGATCCCTCTAATATTGGCAGGGGGGGAAACCATTTTTGAATCAGCTGCTAGAAGTTTGTTAATGCGATGTAATGTTTGTCCTCCTGTTCTCCTTCTGTCAAACTGTTTGAGACATGTAAAATCCATTACAGTCACAATTTTTCTAAATGGCTTCCTGAAACACAAACACACAAAAGGTGCTTGTTAAAATCTAGTTTTAGGAAGACTATAGTCCGTTTTTTGGTAAGGTTTTTAGTAACTACCTGCTGGAAGACATCAAAACTTATCACAAAATAGGAGATCATACATCTTCTAGTAATGTCATAAAATATTGATATTTATACAGTATTTATCTGACAATTTTCAATGTGGGTGATAAAGAGACAAAGCAAAAGTGCAAGGGCGGGAAATAGTGAAGGAGACCAAACATATGTAACAATCTATGATACCCTCTTCATCCTTATTACTTTCTACAGACATGTATAGAAGTGATTCAGTGGTACAGTATTCTATTTGTGTGTTTGCATAATTTACCATGGCGTTCATGTGGTTTTGTTTTCCTCCTCGGCTCTTTGCCCTTGTTCTGCCCTGCAAAAACAAAAGTTAACAAAAACAATGTGGGTGTCAACCAAAACTCTGGTGTTAATATTTAACTGTAATGCCACTTACAGCTTATAAATCAACAACTCCAAAGAAATGTAAATGAATTTTCAATGGCTTCAGAAAATTCTGCAGCAAGTGGCTGTAAGTTATCCAGAAAGGGAGATCAATTTCAAGCTGATGTGTGTGTAAAGGATAATTATTTGACCAAATATCTATCTACTAAAGCAAGAAATCTCTATGTGTCTGTATGTCCTTCCCCAACATTGTTGGGGAACAATGCACCCGTCTAGTGTTGAGTGTAGGTCACCCATGTTTTTGGAGGCGCTCAGAGCCCAATACACAATGATTGTAGTTACAAACGTAAAACGTAGGACATAATTTCCACTGGTAGCTCAAAACCAGTTTGTTTTGTATGCTCCGAGACCATGGTGACTGTGAAGCACTACTACAGACAAAGCACAAATCTTTGGAGCAAACATCCACTCAAATCAAAACTGAAGGCACAGAAAATAGGAAAGATCTAAGAGCCCAATATGATCTATGCATTTTATTTTAGGATGTACATTATTTTATTTTTAAATGCTGCCTTTATTTTAATTGAAATGAGAAAAGAACATGTATTTACTATTATTATTATTATTATTATTCTCTCCGTACATCATGCACCTGCTTTTGTTTTGTTTTTTTGTGAAAATACTGTGAAACTATGGTAGATTCACAGAGCAACTCATTAGCTCTGTATGGAAATCAAGTTCTGTCTGTACCTTTAATCTCTATGGCCAGTCAGAATCTCCACAGTTGTAGGTTATCTCTTCCCCCGGCCTGATGTCCTTAATTGTAAATAAACAGGGATGAGGCTGTCCATCCACAGTGATGATCCTCATTCTGCTGTTTGGGCTTATATGGTCATCGTTGACAAGTCTCCCCAGGGAGTCATCCTCTCTGGCTGTGTCAATACTGAAATGGCAAAAAAATTATGATTACAAAATGTAAAAGTATAATGACAGAAGCACACTACGCTGAATGAATAAACAAATTACCACCACTACAACTACTACTACTAACATTGTTAACTAATTTATTGCAGACCTATTTTACAATTGACCTTTTGTCTTTTAAGTGTACCAGTACAGCCTGTGTAGGAAATGTGCCAAACAAATAAATATGCTATACAAATAAACTTGCCTTTCCTTACTAGTAAACCATATTAGTGAACAAGCACACAGTTTTGAACCTGGACTAAATTAAGTCAAGGGTCAAAGTGTAAAAGCTCTGAAAAAGGAGTATATGTGTGAAAGATGTGCGGACACAAACTTTCCTCCGGCCATGTATTGTAATGACTGAGCACGCTGACCCAGTGTTGCTAACTTTGGAGCGAACCCCCTTCACTTTGCCAGCACCCAGCAAACAACAGACGTGAATTTTCTTGGTCTTGTCAAGCTGCAGCATTTATTAACTGACACACTGTGGCCTATACTGTACATTTACTGTCGGACTGACAACTTATTTTTGGCATTGAAAAATATTTTTTTGGCCTAGCGGGGGTCCTTGTTGTAGGGCAACACTGTACAATCAATACATACTGTATACTAATACAGATGTCACAACACAGCTCTCCTAAATATTTATAGTATTGAAGTGTAACAAACATTAATAGACTATACTGAAATATTACCATGGAAAAATGAACGTATTCAGATGAAACCAAATGCAGCAATTCACTGTAAATAAACTGTAATATTCGCTCATTTCTATTGTACTGATAACACTAACTCATAATTTACAACCTACAACACTAACAGCACACTGAATTAACAACACAGACATTCGGCAAACATAAATAAAGTTACAGGATAGTCTGCAAACTACAGTGCCAGCCACATGATTTCAACACTTGTGCAATGTGCACTCCGAATATGATGGTGCGGTTAGCATAACATTAGTTTAGCATGGTTAGCTTGTTCGTCGTCATGTAATTAACTTCATTACTACACAATACACGGACCTACCGTAATACCAATACTTTCCTGAGCACATATACACATTCACCTAACACACTTGTGAACATGAACTGTTTATATGAAGGGACTCATACCTGCTTTACTCACTATATCAACCATGCTCTAGCTAAGCTAACGCTAGCTAAACTAAGCTAAAGAGAGGTCACCGCAGTTAGGGTAACACAGCATTTTTGATAAAAACCTTAATTATGGAGACAGGTGACTGTCAGCCAATCAAAAGCCAATCAAAAGCTGTGAACTTTCTATATAATGTTAACCCCCAGTTATTATTATATCCTACTGACACTTCATATATATTATATTATATACAGCTATTAAGAAGAGACACTGTAATACTGTAATATCCTACACAACCACAATACACATCAAATAATAATAAATAAATAAAAACAGGTTTGCAAATAAAATAAATTGTTATTTTATTATTTATAAATCTGCCAATTATTTTCTTGTTTTAATTACTTGTTTCCTCTGTAAAATGTCACAAAATAGTGAAAAATGCACCATTCTCGGAGCCCAAGGTGACTTTTTTCAAACTGCTAAATAAAGATAACCAACAAAGTAACAGAAATTGTCCTTTGACAAGGCTCAACAATACACATTTAAAACACATTTAAAAACACACACATAAGGTTAAAACTACAACTGACAAGAACAATACTAAACAGGACAGAATACAGTGCCTGTTTTAGTTTGTTCGGGGTGATGATGGCAGTAACTGGAAGGATTGGTGGAGGGTAAGTAATAAAACGTGTATATTGTGTAAAACATGGTTTATTTTTAGTGTATTAGGTCCTGAATCGGTACCAGCTCTTTTGTTATAAGACAATTTTCCAGGTTCTTTTTAGCTCGCTTACTCACTCATTCACACACAAACACAAACTCATTCATTCATTCACTTCATTGCTCACTGACACACATCGACTCAGATATTGTACAAAGTAAGGCTTTTATGAATGAAACAGTATTTTATATAGAATAAATATATATATGAAAAAAGGGGATAATGAGGTATATAAACTTATTCGGCTGCGGGGAGATTGTTCGCTGTTTTCAACCACAAACTAACCGAGAAATAAAGCTAACTACTGAGCACAGACAGAGCCGTTTTCCCTAAAACATAACAGGCTTGTACGATATTATCAACACCAATCACTTAAACTTTTTGTATTCAATTTGTAGAGTTAATAAATGTCAAACTGAATTAAAGGGAATTTGCTCCTTTTAAGCCCTCTGATTTCAGCATGCTGATTTCTCTACAGTATTTACCATGTGATGTAAGAAAGTGGATGTCCAAAAATGTTTTTCAACTCTGATTAGTAAACTTGAAATCCTTGTCATTGGGTCTCATCACATTCATCGCACATTCTGCCATCTGCTGTTTCCTCTCAGAACAGATGGAGTCTGTTGCAAGAAGTGTTTGTTTGGTAGTAATTTAAGCGTTGAGCATCATACCACCAAGTCTGTCCCATCATGTTTTTATCACATCTAGAAATATTTCAAACATAGGATTTATTATCATTTTTAAAGACACAGAGACCATCTCACATGCTTTTGTTTTCTGACACCTTGTTTATTCAAACCGTCTTTACACCTGTCTGAACCACAAATCTACTCAAGTTCATCCTAATTGAGGAAGAAGTGCTTCAGAAATCAAAAAGGAAAATTGTCCAATTTTTTTAATTGACCAAATTGGAAGTGTGGGAGGAAACCGGAGCTCCCGGAGAAAACCCACGCCTACACAGGGAGAAACTCCACACAGCCACTAGAGTGGAAGACAGTGTGTTGGTCAGGTTCATGCCGGCTTCCACTCTACTTGCTGTGAGGCCACAGTGTTAACCACTGAGCCACTGTGCGGCCCTCTATTGACTTCTGCCTGCGGACGTTGCTGCAGCCAGCTCTAAAGCAGCTTTAGAGGATCAGCAGCAGTACAAACATGATGATGATGGTAGCTGCTGAGATAGCGAAGAGTTTCACCACATCTCCCCACGTGTTAGTGGAGGCTGCCTTCTTCTCAAGCCGAGCGGCGAGCTCTCTGATGTTAGCCTGGAAACACTGAACGACGACTTTGTCCACAGCTGGATCCTTTGACATTATCGCAGTCTCCAGCTTGCGCTTTCCATAGAACTTCTGCAGGTCTTTCACAATGGATTTGCACAATTTTTTAGTGTATTTTATGTCCGGGCAGAAGCCATTGCTGATGGTGATTGTCTCCCAATTTTTTTAATTGACCAAATTGGAAGTGTGGGAGGAAACCGGAGCTCCCGGAGAAAACCCACGCCTACACAGGGAGAAACTCCACACAGCCACTAGAGTGGAAGACGGTGTGTTGGTCAGGTTCATGCCGGCTTCCACTCTACTTGCTGTGAGGCCACAGTGTTAACCACTGAGCCACTGTGCGGCCCTCTATTGACTTCTGCCTGCGGACGTTGCTGCAGCCAGCTCTAAAGCAGCTTTAGAGGATCAGCAGCAGTACAAACATGATGATGATGGTAGCTGCTGAGATAGCGAAGAGTTTCACCACATCTCCCCACGTGTTAGTGGAGGCTGCCTTCTTCTCAAGCCGAGCGGCGAGCTCTCTGATGTTAGCCTGGAAACACTGAACGATGACTTTGTCCACAGCTGGATCCTTTGACATTATCGCAGTCTCCAGCTTGCGCTTTCCGTAGAACTTCTGCAGGTCTTTCACAATGGATTTGCACAGTTTTTTAGAGTATTTTACGTCCGGGCAGAAGCCATTGGTGATGGTGATTGTCTCCATAACTTGGTTTACCAGATGCTTGGCATGGCCGATGCACTCCGGGCTCTGCTTCTGGAAAGCGTGGCACTTGTTCAACACTTTGACAGTCAGAACAGCCACCAACAACCGGAGCGGGTCTTCACTCACTGTCTTGGTCATAGAAGCAGGAGGATCAGGGTTTTCTGGTTGGTCCACGGCAAGTATAGAGTTGTGCTCTTTTTCAAGAGTTGTTTCTGGCGCATCTGATGTTGCACTTGCTTGTTTGTCCATTGTGTACGATTCTTTTCACTCTCTGGTGAGTTTTCAGGAGCTCTCAATGTTCAGTTGTCTCTGGTGTGAAATCTGATCCTGAAGCTTTTCAATGTCTTATATAGGTTCCAGAATCACAACCATTGTGATGTCATACATAAAAACGATGACATCACACACACACACACACACACACACACACACACACACACTCAAAAAATCTATTTTGAGCAATACAAGAATCTCACTTCAAAAATTGATTACACAAAAAACTACGGAAAATATAACAACCTGACAACATGCCTAATTGTAAGGACAGTATTAATTAGGTGCATAAGCCACGCCTATTACAAAAATAGTAATTATAAGGACTAACGTTTATAAAGACAGTGATTATACAACACACAAACATGTCACTGAAGTGATTTGAAGGGTCTAACATGACTTAGTGGAACATGGCTTAACACAAACACTAAAATGAAGGCAATGTGCAATAAAGGGATTCACCTAATATATGAGGACACATTTTTTTACACAGTACTGTGAAATGCAAAGATATGCCTGATCTATGGTGCCATTTTATAACAAAGGGCTAACACTGGCATGTTACTAAAACACATAATGCTTTTTATGTGTACTGGCTGTTATCTACATCAGGTACAGCCTTGTAATGGATAGATGATAGATGAGGACATTAAACCAGACACAGAAGTAAGTGAACACGGACTGAAGTTTAATCGTGTTTTTTGTATTATTATATTAAAACATTTCCCCTTCACTCAAAGAACTTCACCATTAAAAACCAAAAACGGTGGCTGTTCAGTTGCCACTTTTCTTCCTTAGGGATATGCCATGATTTCTGACAAAGTCTATTATGTTTTGAATGTTGCGATTGGCTAGAGCAGGATGCTCAGCAGTCTTGTACTGCTGACACTGAATCATTGTCGCTAGTTGTTCCCACTTGTAGATGAGATGTTTGAAATGTCTCATCACTGCTGCAACCACAGCTGGAGACCATTGCTGCTTTTGTTTCTGCCTAGGATCATGCCCTAGGAAAACAACAACAACAACAAAAAACAGATTGTAAATAGAAGCCCAAACTGTAGGTCAACAATTCATTTTCCTCATATTTTTAATTTGATTTATTACAAATTTGAAACCATGTTAAATATGGCTGCACTAATCCGACAGTTTCCTCTCCTGATACCAAATCTGCTATCCCAACTCACAATATCTGCAATATATATATATATATATATATATATATATATATATATATATATATATATATATATATATATATATACCTCTTGCATATTACCACTGCATTTTAGGGGTTTTAAAGTAGTAAAAGTAGTTTTTTTTTATTTCATTCTATTTTAGCTTCTTTTTATTTCCAATTTAACACTTTTAATTGCATTTAAATGTCTTTTTACATTGTCTTATGTTCTTTTTATATTGTCTTGATGCCTTTTAAGCTTTACTTAAACCACTTTGGATTGCCTTGTTGCTGACATAAACTTGATAAACTTGCCTTGCCTAATAGTTGGCCGATTAAAAAAGCTTTGTTATTGTTTATTGGCTTAATGATCCCTCTAATATTGGCAGGGGGGGAAACCATTTTTAAATCAGCTGCTAGAAGTTTGTTAATGCGATGTAATGTTTGTCCTCCTGTTCTCCTTCTGTCAAACTGTTTGAGACATGTAAAATCCATTACAGTCACAATTTTTCTAAATGGCTTCCTGAAACACAAACACACAAAAGGTGCTTGTTAAAATCTAGTTTTAGGAAGACTATAGTCCGTTTTTTGGTAAGGTTTTTAGTAACTACCTGCTGGAAGACATCAAAACTTATCACAAAATAGGAGATCATACATCTTCTAGTAATGTCATAAAATATTGATATTTATACAGTATTTATCTGACAATTCTCAATGTGGGTGATAAAGAGACAAAGCAAAAGTGCAAGGGCGGGAAATAGTGAAGGAGACCAAACATATGTAACAATCTATGATACCCTCTTCATCCTTATTACTTTCTACAGACATGTATAGAAGTGATTCAGTGGTACAGTATTCTATTTGTGTGTTTGCATAATTTACCGTGGCGTTCATGTGGTTTTGTTTTCCTCCTCGGCTCTTTGCCCTTGTTCTGCCCTGCAAAAACAAAAGTTAACAAAAACAATGTGGGTGTCAACCAAAACTCTGGTGTTAATATTCAACTGTAATGCCACTTACAGCTTATAAATCAACAACTCCAAAGAAATGTAAATGAATTTTCAATGGCTTCAGAAAATTCTGCAGCAAGTGGCTGTAAGTTATCCAGAAAGGGAGATCAATTTCAAGTTGATTTGTGTGTAAAGGACAATTATTTGACCAAATATCTATCTACTAAAGCAAGAAATCTCTATGTGTCTCTATGTCCTTCCCTAACATTGTTGGGGAACAATGCACCCGTCTAGTGTTGAGCGTAGGTCACCCATGTTTTTGGAGGCGCTCAGAGCCCAATACACAATGATTGTAGTTACAAACGTAAAACGTAGGACATAATTTCCACTGGTAGTTCAAGTTTGTTTTGTATGCTCCGAGACCATGGTGACTGTGAAGCACCACTACAGACAAAGCACAAATCTTTGGAGCAAACATCCACTCAAATCAAAACTGAAGGCACAGAAAATAGGAAAGATCTAAGAGCCCAATATGATCTATACATTTTATTTTAGGATGTACATTATTTTATTTTTAAATGCTGCCTTTATTTTAATTGAAATGAGAAAAGAACATGTATTTACTATTACAGTACTTATTATTTATAACGTGTATAATAGAATGTTAGTTTTCTTCATGTTGTTGGTGTAAATACTCCTTCAAGTAGCAACTGGACGCCAAGCAATCAGCCCATTCCAAACAGGCACGTTTGAACGGGAACTGCACTAGTAAGTTTAAATTGAAAAAGGCGAGTGGTTAAGATGAGATTAGAGCACAGACTGATGGGTTTAGTTTGGGGACAGGCACCAGCAGATCTTCTTTAATTCAGTATCAGGGCTTATATTTGAAGCAGTATTACTACTCTGGACACTAATTTTAGTTTTAAACATTGGTGTTGTTATTAGCATAGAATTGCTTTAATAATGATATTACTAATCATACCTCTAGAAGTCCCTTCTAGGGCGTAGTCATCTGTGAATGGAATATTAAAAACCAGTTAAGAAAAAACCACAACATTATGTTGGCATTGCCATTGGTCATACCATCTGCGGCCCCTGGAGGTTCCTCAACAGGTTGCCAGGCTCTCTCCGTTCCTGTAGAATGTATAGCACAGTCCTCAGAGTCTCTATACCTGACCGTTGTAGACACACTGAGGACTGTGTATCTATACCCTCCAATAGTGACATCCAGTCAAAACTGTTTTGCTACTGAAACAAAATCTCAGGTCAATATCAACATTTAATGGAAATTAAGTCACCTGTTTAACATCTTTGGTGTAGTCAGACACCACGGCCGCATGGTGAAGATCTGCTGCAGTTGAAACCTTGTGTAGAAAAAGGAAAGAAATATCATTAAATAACCAGTAAGACACAACAAGACTGTACCTGTTGATATGTAGTGAGTTAACACTCGGTGACTGAACAAAGCTCTATTCAATATCACTCTACATCATGCACCTGTTTTTGTTTTGTTTTTTTGTGAAAATACTGTGAAACTATGGTAGATTCACAGAGCAACTCATTAGCTCTGTATGAAAATCAAGTTCTGTCTGTACCTTTAATCTCCATGGCCAGTCAGAATCTCCATAGTTGTAGGTTATCTCTTCCCCCGGCCTGATGTCCTTAATTGTAAATAAACAGAGATGAGGCTGTCCATCCACAGTGATGATCCTCATTCTGCTGTTTGGGCTTATATGGTCATCGTTGACAAGTCTCCCTATGGAGTCATCCTCTCTGGCTGTGTCAATACTGAAATGGCAAAAAATTATAATTACAAAATGTAAAAGTATAATGACAGAAGCACACTACGCTGAATGAATAAACAAATTACCACCACTACAACTACTACTACTAACATTGTTAACTAATTTATTGCAGACCTATTTTACAATTGACTTTTTGTCTTTTAGGTGTACCAGTACAGCTTGTGTAGGAAATGTGCCAAACAAATAAATATGCTATACAAATAAACTTGCCTTTCCTTACTAGTAAGCCATATTAGTGAACAAGCACACAGTTTTGAACCTGGACTAAATTAAGTCAAGGGTCAAAGCGTAAAAGCTCTGAAAAAGGAGTATATGTGTGAAAGATGTGCGGACACAAACTTTCCTCCGGCCATGTATTGTAATGACTGAGCACGCTAACCCAGTGTCGCTTCACTTTTCCAGCACCCAGCAAACAACAGACGTGAATTTTCTTGGTCTTGTCAAGCTGCAGCATTTATTAACTGACACACTGCGGCCTATACTGTACATTTACTGTCAGACTGACACCTTAATGCTAACCTTTTCCTCTGCTCCACTTGCATTCACCGTCACTTTTCTGCCGATCGCTGTCTCACTCTGCCACTTACTCACCCGCTACACACACATATTACACACTGCCCTATGCAGTGCGCAGCTACGCTACGTTACCAAGAGTTTCCTAGGCAACAGCACAGAGGTTAACTCAGCGCTGCACTGAGGCTCCCAAACGCTACTGATGTCCGAATGGATGGATATTTGGTGGTATTTTTGGCATTGAAAAATATTTTTTTGGCCTAGCGGGGGTCCTTGTTGTAGGGCAACACTGTACAATCAATACATACTGTATACTAATACAGATGTCACAACACAGCTCTCCTAAATATTTATAGTATTGAAGTGTAACAAACACTAATAGACTATACTGAAATATTACCATGGAAAAATGAACGTATTCAGATGAAACCAAATGCAGCAATTCACTGTAAATAAACTGTAATATTCGCTCATTTCTATTGTACTGATAACACTAACTCATAATTTACAACCTACAACACTAACAGCACACTGAATTAACAACATAGACATTCGGCAAACATAAATAAAGTTACAGGATAGTCTGCAAACTACAGTGCCAGCCACATGATTTCAACACTTGTGCAATGTGCACTCCGAATATGATGGTGCGGTTAGCATAACATTAGTTTAGCATGGTTAGCTTGTTCGTCGTCATGTAATTAACTTCATTACTACACAATACACGGACCTACCGTAATACCAATACTTTCCTGAGCACATATACACATTCACCTAACACACTTGTGAACATGAACTGTTTATATGAAGGGACTCATACCTGCTTTACTCACTATATCAACCATGCTCTAGCTAAGCTAACGCTGGCTAAACTAAGCTAAAGAGAGGTCACCGCAGTTAGGGTAACACAGCATTTTTGATAAAAACCTTAATTATGGAGACAGGTGACTGTCAGCCAATCAAAAGCCAATCAAAAGCTGTGAACTTTCTATATAATGTTAACCCCCAGTTATTATTATATCCTACTGACACTTCATATATATTATATTATATACAGCTATTAAGAAGAGACACTGTAATACTGTAATATCCTACACAACCACAATACACATCAAATAATAATAAATAAATAAAAACAGGTTTGCAAATAAAATAAATTCTTATTTTATTATTTATAAATCTGCCAATTATTTTCTTGTTTTAATTACTTGTTTCCTCTGTAAAATGTCACAAAATAGTGAAAAATGCACCATTCTCGGAGCCCAAGGTGACTTTTTTCAAACTGCTAAATAAAGATAACCAACAAAGTAACAGAAATTGTCCTTTGACAAGGCTCAACAATACACATTTAAAACACATTTAAAAACACACACATAAGGTTAAAACTACAACTGACAAGAACAATACTAAACAGGACAGAATACAGTGCCTGTTTTAGTTTGTTCGGGGTGATGATGGCAGTAACTGGAAGGATTGGTGGAGGGTAAGTAATAAAACGTGTATATTGTGTAAAACATGGTTTATTTTTAGTGTATTAGGTCCTGAATCGGTACCAGCTGTTTTGTTGTAAGACAATTTTCCAGGTTCTTTTTAGCTCGCTTACTCACTCATTCACACACAAACACAAACTCATTCATTCATTCACTTCATTGCTCACTGACACACATCGACTCAGATATTGTACAAAGTAAGGCTTTTATGAATGAAACAGTATTTTATATAGAATAAATATATATATGAAAAAAGGGGATAATGAGGTATATAAACTTATTTGGCTGCGGGGAGATTGTTTGCTGTTTTCAACCACAAACTAACCGAGAAATAAAGCTAACTACTGAGCACAGACAGAGCCGTTTTCCCTAAAACATAACAGGCTTGTACGATATTATCAACACCAATCACTTAAACTTTTTGTATTCAATTTGTAGAGTTAATAAATGTCGAACTGAATTAAAGGGAATTTGCTCCTTTTAAGCCCTCTGATTTCAGCATGCTGATTTCTCTACAGTATTTACCATGTGATGTAAGAAAGTGGATGTCCAAAAATGTTTTTCAACTCTGATTAGTAAACTTGAAATCCTTGTCATTGGGTCTCATCACATTCATCGCACATTCTGCCATCTGCTGTTTCCTCTCAGAACAGATGGAGTCTGTTGCAAGAAGTGTTTGTTTGGTAGTAAACCAGTAGACCAAATTGGAAGTGTGGGAGGAAACCGGAGCTCCCGGAGAAAACCCACGCCTACACAGGGAGAAACTCCACACAGCCACTAGAGTGGAAGACGGTGTGTTGGTCAGGATCATGCCGGCTTCCACTCTACTTGCTGTGAGGCCACAGTGTTAACCACTGAGCCACTGTGCGGCCCTCTATTGACTTCTGCCTGCGGACGTTGCTGCAGCCAGCTCTAAAGCAGCTTTAGAGGATCAGCAGCAGTACAAACATGATGACGATGGTAGCTGCTGAGATAGCGAAGAGTTTCACCCCATCTCCCCACGTGTCAGGGGAGGCTGCCTTCTTCTCAAGCCGAGCGGCGAGCTCTCTGATGTGAACCTGGAAACACTGAACGACGACTTTGTCCACAGCTGGATCCTTTGACATTATCGCAGTCTCCAGCTTGCGCTTTCCATAGAACTTCTGCAGGTCTTTCACAATGGATTTGCACAATTTTTTTGTGTATTTTATGTCTGGGCAGAAGCCATTGCTGATGGTGATTGTCTCCCAATTTTTTTAATTGACCAAATTGGAAGTGTGGGAGGAAACCGGAGCTCCCGGAGAAAACCCACGCCTACACAGGGAGAAACTCCACACAGCCACTAGAGTGGAAGACGGTGTGTTGGTCAGGTTCATGCTGGCTTCCACTCTACTTGCTGTGAGGCCACAGTGTTAACCACTGAGCCACTGTGCGGCCCTCTATTGACTTCTGCCTGCGGACGTTGCTGCAGCCAGCTCTAAAGCAGCTTTACAGGATCAGCAGCAGTACAAACATGATGATGATGGTAGCTGCTGAGATAGCGAAGAGTTTCACCACATCTCCCCACGTGTTAGTGGAGGCTGCCTTCTTCTCAAGCCGAGCGGCGAGCTCTCTGATGTTAGCCTGGAAACACTGAACGATGACTTTGTCCACAGCTGGATCCTTTGACATTATCGCAGTCTCCAGCTTGCGCTTTCCGTAGAACTTCTGCAGGTCTTTCACAATGGATTTGCACAGTTTTTTAGAGTATTTTACGTCCGGGCAGAAGCCATTGGTGATGGTGATTGTCTCCATAACTTGGTTCACCAGATGCTTGGCATGGCCGATGCACTCCGGGCTCTGCTTCTGGAAAGCGTGGCACTTGTTCAACACTTTGACAGTCAGAACAGTCACCAACAACCGGAGCGGGTCTTCACTCACTGTCTTGGTCATAGAAGCAGGAGGATCAGGGTTTTCTGGTTGGTCCACGGCAAGTATAGAGTTGTGCTCTTTTTCAAGAGTTGTTTCTGGCGCATCTGATGTTGCACTTGCTTGTTTGTCCATTGTGTACGATTCTTTTCACTCTCTGGTGAGTTTTCAGGAGCTCTCAATGTTCAGTTGTCTCTGGTGTGAAATCTGATCCTGAAGCTTTTCAATGTCTTATATAGGTTCCAGAATCACAACCATTGTGATGTCATACATAAAAACGATGACATCACACACACACACACACACACACACACACTATCAAAAAATCTATTTTGAGCAATACAAGAATCTCACTTCAAAAATTGATTACACAAAAAACTACGGAAAATATAACAACCTGACAACATGCCTAATTGTAAGGACAGTATTAATTAGGTGCATAAGCCACGCCTATTACAAAAATAGTAATTATAAGGACTAACGTTTATAAAGACAGTGATTATACAACACACAAACATGTCACTGAAGTGATTTGAAGGGTCTAACATGACTTAGTGGAACATGGCTTAACACAAACACTAAAATGAAGGCAATGTGCAATAAAGGGATTCACCTAATATATGAGGACACATTGTTTTACACAGTACTGTAAAATGCAAAGATATGCCTGATCTATGGTGCCATTTTATAACAAAGGGCTAACACTGGCATGTTACTAAAACACATAATGCTTTTTATGTGTACTGGCTGTTATCTACATCAGGTACAGCCTTGTAATGGATAGATGATAGGTAAGGACATTAAACCAGACACAGAAGTAAGTGAACACGGACTGAAGTTTAATCGTGTTTTTTGTATTATTATATTAAAACATTTCTCCTTCACTCAAAGAACTTCACCATTAAAAACCAAAAACGGTGGCTGTTCAGTTGCCACTTTTCTTCCTTAGGGATATGCCATGATTTCTGACAAAGTCTATTATGTTTTGAATGTTGCGATTGGCTAGAGCAGGATGCTCAGCAGTCTTGTACTGCTGACACTGAATCATTGTCGCTAGTTGTTCCCACTTGTAGATGAGATGTTTGAAATGTCTCATCACTGCTGCAACCACAGCTGGAGACCATTGCTGCTTTTGTTTCTGCCTAGGATCATGCCCTAGGAAAACAACAACAACAACAAAAAACAGATTGTAAATAGAAGCCCAAACTGTAGGTCAACAATTCATTTTCCTCATATTTTTAATTTGATTTATTACAAATTTGAAACCATGTTAAATATGGCTGCATGTTAAATATGGCTGCACTAATCCGACAGTTTCCTCTCCTGATACCAAATCTGCTATCCCAACTCACTATATATATATATATATATATATATATATACCTCTTGCATATTACCACTGCATTTTAGGGGTTTTAAAGTAGTAAAAGTATTTTTTTTTTTATTTCATTCTATTTTAGCTTCTTTTTATTTCCAATTTAACACTTTTAATTGCATTTAAATGTCTTTTTACATTGTCTTATGTTCTTTTTATATTGTCTTGATGCCTTTTAAGCTTTACTTAAACCACTTTGGATTGCCTTGTTGCTGACATAAACTTGATAAACTTGCCTTGCCTAATAGTTGGCCGATTAAAAAAGCTTTGTTATTGTTTATTGGCTTAATGATCCCTCTAATATTGGCAGGGGGGGGAAACCATTTTTAAATCAGCTGCTAGAAGTTTGTTAATGCGATGTAATGTTTGTCCTCCTGTTCTCCTTCTGTCAAACTGTTTGAGACATGTAAAATCCATTACAGTCACAATTTTTCTAAATGGCTTCCTGAAACACAAACACACAAAAGGTGCTTGCTAAAATCTAGTTTTAGGAAGACTATAGTCCGTTTTTTGGTAAGGTTTTTAGTAACTACCTGCTGGAAGACATCAAAACTTATCACAAAATAGGAGATCATACATCTTCTAGTAATGTCATAAAATATTGATATTTATACAGTATTTATCTGACAATTCTCAATGTGGGTGATAAAGAGACAAAGCAAAAGTGCAAGGGCGGGAAATAGTGAAGGAGACCAAACATATGTAACAATCTATGATACCCTCTTCATCCTTATTACTTTCTACAGACATGTATAGAAGTGATTCAGTGGTACAGTATTCTATTTGTGTGTTTGCATAATTTACCATGGCGTTCATGTGGTTTTGTTTTCCTCCTCGGCTCTTTGCCCTTGTTCTGCCCTGCAAAAACAAAAGTTAACAAAAACAATGTGGGTGTCAACCAAAACTCTGGTGTTAATATTTAACTGTAATGCCACTTACAGCTTATAAATCAACAACTCCAAAGAAATGTAAATGAATTTTCAATGGCTTCAGAAAATTCTGCAGCAAGTGGCTATAAGTTATCCAGAAAGGGAGATCAATTTCAAGCTGATGTGTGTGTAAAGGACAATTATTTGACCAAATATCTATCTACTAAAGCAAGAAATCTCTATGTGTCTGTATGTCCTTCCCCAACATTGTTGGGGAACAATGCACCTGTCTAGTGTTGAGTGTAGGTCACCCATGTTTTTGGAGGCGCTCAGAGCCCAATACACAATGATTGTAGTTACAAACGTAAAACGTAGGACATAATTTCCACTGGTAGTTCAAAACCAGTTTGTTTTGTATTCTCCGAGACCATGGTGACTGTGAAGCACCACTACAGAGAAAGCACAAATCTTTGGAGCAAACATCCACTCAAATCAAAACTGAAGGCACAGAAAATAGGAAAGATCTAAGAGCCCAATATGATCTATGCATTTTATTTTAGGATGTACATTATTTTATTTTTAAATGCTGCCTTTATTTTAATTGAAATGAGAAAAGAACATGTATTTACTATTATTATTATTATTATTATTCTCTCCGTACATCATGCACCTGCTTTTGTTTTGTTTTTTTGTGAAAATCCTTAATTGTAAATAAACAGGGATGAGGCTGTCCATCCACAGTGATGATCCTCATTCTGCTGTTTGGGCTTATATGGTCATCGTTGACAAGTCTCCCCAGGGAGTCATCCTCTCTGGCTGTGTCAATACTGAAATGGCAAAAAATTATGATTACAAAATGTAAAAGTATAATGACAGAAGCACACTACGCTGAATGAATAAACAAATTACCACCACTACAACTACTACTACTAACATTGTTAACTAATTTATTGCAGACCTATTTTACAATTGACCTTTTGTCTTTTAAGTGTACCAGTACAGCCTGTGTAGGAAATGTGCCAAACAAATAAATATGCTATACAAATAAACTTGCCTTTCCTTACTAGTAAACCATATTAGTGAACAAGCACACAGTTTTGAACCTGGACTAAATTAAGTCAAGGGTCAAAGTGTAAAAGCTCTGAAAAAGGAGTATATGTGTGAAAGATGTGCGGACACAAACTTTCCTCCGGCCATGTATTGTAATGACTGAGCACGCTAACCCATTGTTGCTAACTTTGGAGCGAACCCCCTTCACTTTTCCAGCACCCAGCAAACAACAGACGTGAATTTTCTTGGTCTTGTCAAGCTGCAGCATTTATTAACTGACACACTGTGGCCTATACTGTACATTTACTGTCAGACTGACAACTTATTTTTGGCATTGAAAAATATTTTTTTGGCCTAGCGGGGGTCCTTGTTGTAGGGCAACACTGTACAATCAATACATACTGTATACTAATACAGATGTCACAACACAGCTCTCCTAAATATTTATAGTATTGAAGTGTAACAAACATTAATAGACTATACTGAAATATTACCATGGAAAAATGAACGTATTCAGATGAAACCAAATGCAGCAATTCACTGTAAATAAACTGTAATATTCGCTCATTTCTATTGTACTGATAACACTAACTCATAATTTACAACCTACAACACTAACAGCACACTGAATTAACAACATAGACATTCGGCAAACATAAATAAAGTTACAGGATAGTCTGCAAACTACAGTGCCAGCCATATGATTTCAACACTTGTGCAATGTGCACTCCGAATATGATGGTGCGGTTAGCATAACATTAGTTTAGCATGGTTAGCTTGTTCGTCGTCATGTAATTAACTTCATTACTACACAATACACGGACCTACCGTAATACCAATACTTTCCTGAGCACATATACACATTCACCTAACACACTTGTGAACATGAACTGTTTATATGAAGGGACTCATACCTGCTTTACTCACTATATCAACCATGCTCTAGCTAAGCTAACGCTAGCTAAACTAAGCTAAAGAGAGGTCACCGCAGTTAGGGTAACACAGCATTTTTGATAAAAACCTTAATTATGGAGACAGGTGACTGTCAGCCAATCAAAAGCCAATCAAAAGCTGTGAACTTTATATATAATGTTAACCCCCAGTTATTATTATATCCTACTGACACTTCATATATATTATATTATATACAACTATTAAGAAGAGACACTGTAATACTGTAATATCCTACACAACCACAATACACATCAATAATACAATAATAATAAATAAATAAAAACAAGTTTGCAAATAAAATAAATTCTTATTTTATTATTTATAAATCTGCCAATTATTTTCTTGTTTTAATTACTTGTTTCCTCTGTAAAATGTCACAAAATAGTGAAAAATGCACCATTCTCGGAGCCCAAGGTGACTTTTTTCAAACTGCTAAATAAAGATAACCAACAAAGTAACAGACATTGTCCTTTGACAAGGCTCAACAATACACATTTAAAACACATTTAAAAACACACACATAAGGTTAAAACTACAACTGACAAGAACAATACTAAACAGGACAGAATACAGTGCCTGTTTTAGTTTGTTCAGGGTGATGATGGCAGTAACTGGAAGGATTGGTGGAGGGTAAGTAATATAATGTGTATTTTATATATAATAAATATATATATGAAAAAAGAGGATAATGAGGTATATAAACTTATTCGGCTGCGGGGAGATTGTTCGCTGTTTTCAACCACAAACTAAGGTCATGCATTTCACCGAGAAATAAAGCCAACTACTGAGCACAGACAGAGCCGTTTTCCCTAAAACATAACAGGCTAAAGTTAATAAATGTCAAACTGAATTAAAGGGGATTTGCTTCTAGATAGTCTAATGATTGGGGAATGTTAGAGATGGAATATTTCAACACTATTTATTGTCAGTTTTCACATTGAACTGGAGGGATTATAAATAATAAATACATTTTTTATATTATATGGATCAAAGATCGATATACCACTCTGTCTGTACAGTAAATATGAGGCTGCAGCCAGCAGCTGCTGAGGGAGAAACAACAGCTATTGTCCAAAAGTAACTAACTCCACCTATGATCACTACTAACATGCTGCATCTCGTTTTGTTTAGTCTGTACAAAAACCAAAGTGTAAAAACAATAATGGGCCGTTTTACAGCAGCTTACGTGCTGAGGACCTGTGACTTTAAGGAGCCGCTGGATGCCTGTAAATTACACAGACACTTTAAACTATCAAACTGCTAAAAGTAAAAGTTTGGGACTTTGGTGAAAGATAAATACAAAAATGCTTCACTTTTACGTTAGCCATTACGTTAGCAGACTTTGGGTTTGCTATTTATCACATTTATTTTGACTTAAAAATACAAATTAAGAGCTCCACGTGTCTCTTTGCTGATCAATAAAAATAGTTTGTTAATGCTTCAGATAATAGATAACAGAATATGTCACGATCTATACAACAGTAACACAAAGATGTTTTTTATCACCACTTACTTGCAGAGTGAGAGGAATTACGCACTTTATGGCACCTTGACGCAGAGCGTTAATCCGTTATTCGATGATAAGATAATAATAAGATCATTTTATGCAGGTCAAAAGCACAAAATATCAGCTGCTGTAGGGACTGGTCAGGACAAGTAAGATGCAAAAAACAGGGTCAAAGCGTATCATGTCCAAACGGTGACAGTTTGAACATGTTGCCTGTAGAACAAATCAGAAATAGTCCAACTGTATGAGTCAACAGCATCGAACCATCAGGAGGAAGCATTTTTTACTCCACCCTCAGATGACTGTGATAAGAAAAAAACCCAGATGTTACTGTGGGAGATAGAAATAAAAATCTACTCCTGTAGATTAAAACAGTGATGCTGAAGGACTAATGTCTCCAAATGCAAATAAAGCCTGCAGAAAGAGAAAAGGCATTTATAAAATCACTCTTTATAAGTAATTTTAGTACAATTTGTCAATTTTATATTATTTTAAATTATTTAAAAATTTAAAAATTATTTTCCAACAATAATTTTAGGACTCGAAGGTTCAATTTATTCATCCATAAAAATATGTAAATCACAGTCTCACATCCTAATCAACCAACTCTGATCATCAAAAAGCAGAGAATCAATACCCACAAAATAAACCATATAAAAACATAACACTGTATTCTATATTGAAACTGTTAAAACATCCAAACAACATAAAAACAGACCAAGATTAACATAAAAACCTACATCCTCCTTACAATGTTCTGGTTGTACCAATAACATTATGTTTCATAGAAACTCTTTAAGCTCAGTAACTGTGACACATTGTCTTTAGATATGAGGCTGATAACAGTAGAGATGGTGGTTATAGTGATGAGTTATGTTTTAAGTATTTATCAGTATTCTTATCAGTTCTTTTTCATTACTAAACAATTGGGGTGTTTTTGAATTATTATTTCCAAACAAAACAAAATATTGTTTCTACAGCAGCAACAGTAATGTTTCCATCAGCAAAGTCACTATAATAAATAATATTCCTGACATTAAAATACTGAGTGAAGTTTAGAAAGAATGAAGAACACAGACATCAGCCAGTATCTTCATCCTCTCCTCCTCCTCCTCCCTCTGCTGCCGGTTGAGAGGGGGTGCTGTTTCAGCCAGTAGCTCAGTTTACAGGAATTTAACACATTTTAATACAAGTTACAAACCAAGTTAAACACAAATATTGCTTCCAGACGCCCCCAGACGCCCCCCTGCTGAGAAACGCTACGGTAGAATTATGTAAAAATGTGTCTTTAAGCCAGTTTCTGACCTCAGGCTGTGATGATGGACAGTGGCGGAAAGTAAATAAATGCATTAAAATGGGGCTTTTACTTGTAATGGAGTATTTTTACATTGATTTATTGGTACTTTTACTTAACTAAATGTAAGGATCTGAATACTTCTTCCACCACTGATGATGGCTTATAGAAACCGTCCATATGAAGTCTTACTGTTGCTTGTTTCATTCCCCGATGAGTGGAGAAAGTCCCAAACTCAAAGTTCTCTTGTCCAGCTTTAAATCCTGAAGGGCTCTCATTAATAAATATAAAATATATGTTGACAGATCTGTTAAACTTGTTCACAACACACCAAAGAACTTCAGCCTTAATGCAGAAAGTGAACACAGCAGCAGATTTTGATCTGAACCCTCTCAGCCTGCATTTTTATAGACCCAGACTTCCCCACAGTCCTGCCTTTTATGGTCCCATTCTCAACCCTCCCGAGATGAATCAGCTGGAATTTCATTCATCTTCAAACAAACAAACAAACAAAAAAAAAAAACAACCAACCAAACAAACAAACAAACACAATCATGTGCTGAGTTTATATAAAGACTCAAACCTGCCAATACAACACACTCAGTATTTCCCTGCAGTTTGATGGTTTCTACACAAATAAATCAGTTATTATCATTACTTTAATCCCGGAGGATTGAACAGGAAAACTGTTGAAATCCTTTTAGTCCCTGAAGCAGCCAATAATGTAATAACTGCCAATAACGTAATCATTTTTCCATTCTAAATGTAATAAAAGTCAATAATGTAATAACTTACCCATAATGTAATAACATTTCACCCAAAACTGCATGGGATTAGCATAAAATTGGCATGTCTGTAAAGGTGAGACTCGTGGGTACCCATAGAACTCATTTTCATTCAGATATCTTCTCTTAAAGAAGCCTCTGAAAGACAGTAAAGTCAGCCGAGGGCACAGACCCCCCCGAGGGTCTCTGAGAGTTCATTAGAATGATCTCACAAATTTGTATATCCTCTAACACTAAATGAATGTAAATGTACATGAATATCACCTAAATAAACTGAAGTCATACATAGACAGACAGAGTGCTGAATAGCTATAATAGTGTGGTTTAAACAGTTTTCTTGTATTGGAGGACAAAGCATCTTCAAAGAGGTTTAGATTTCATATTATATGACATCAGAGTAACTGTCTGTGTTTACAAACGTGTGCTCGCACTTCATTTGGTTCTCAAATGGTTAAAGAGTAGAAGGCAGAGCTGGAGATAAGTCTGACCATCAATACCACAAACAAACAAATCCCCTGAATCAGACTTCATGTGTCCAGACTCAGGACTGATGACTCGGGTCTGTACCTGTGTGAAGTGTTCACAGGTTATGGTGGGAGCTCTGGGAGATGTCGCCTCAATGTCACTGGTAAGATGATTTAGTAAAACTCAGAAAGCCTTTTTTAATGCATGTTATCAGTGATGTACAGACTGAACTGCTGAACTATATGAGTTTGTTTGCACTCAGCAGCCACTTGTGTTATTTGCTACGATTTATAAATACAACATAAAATATTATAATTATTTTTCTGTCCTTTACAGCAGCTGTTGATCAGCCCAAACCTCAGAAACCTGCTGTGAGACCACAACCAGAGAGTCGGGGAAGGATCGGCCTCTATGTTGGACTGACAGCAGCTGTACTCGCTGTCTGTGCTGGACTCTGCTCTGCCTTCAGACTTCTTTTTACTAAAACTAAGTCAGGAAACGTAGCGGTATAGAAGTCGTGTTTCTCAGAGAGCAGACTTCTGTCTGTCACTGCCTCTGCTGACACTGTCCCAGCTTTTGAGTTCATATGTGTTAAAGTGTAATTCCACTAGATGCTCCAACTGAGTCCCATTCAAAAACCCTCAACTTCTCTCTAGAAATACTAAGTTGATAATTGTTTTTTCAACAAGTCATTATGGTCTCAGTGTCTAAATTCAGGCCCTCTAATAAGTCTCCTGGTGGTCATGTTGGAAATTATTGCTCCTTTAATAAGATTTGAAGACTTATAGCAGCTTTGATGTCTGCTGTGTAGACGTTGATTGACAGCTGTGATTGACAGCTGGCTCACCTGCTGCTCTCCTCGGCTCCGGGACTCACACTGAGTCAGACTATTGTCACAACATTTCACTAAGTTTAATGTTGCCGCCCTGTTGGCACAATTTTAGCTCACCTCACTACGTCCATCTTTATATCATCTTTATATACATGGTTTGATGTCAAACAGGAGCATAAATTATGACGTTTAAGTTTCATAATCATCTTACATTCTGTGTCAAGACATCTAAACAGCCACCATCTAACAGGTGTGGCTTCCTCATATCTGTGTGATGTGTCTCGTTCTGTCCATTTAAACCTACATCCACCAACTGTCTGACTGAGGACCTCACCTGCCTGAAGGCCTACAGACACACCTGTCCTGACATCATCATAATGGTGCTAATGAGGCGCTCCAAGGTCTTATCAGACCTGTCAGAAATAATATTTCTCACCTCTTCATCCGTAGACCGTCATAGTTGTTTCAGTTATCACTGTATCAATCACCATTACTGAAACATTAAGACTTTGCGGAGATGGTTCAACTGTTATCAATCATCAGTCTTACAGAGAATCCATCAGAATTATAAGAAAACTGCATTATATTTATTATTATGCGTACATATTGTAAATAAATCTATTTATTTATGAGAAGTTGTTGTGACTCTGTCTTTTGATATCAGAAGCACCAGAGGACAGCTCCAACATGTGAACAGCTTTCACCTAGGATAAAGAGGAAAATAGGAGAGACAGCTAAATCCATACCAACAGTTATCTTTCATATTCTGAGTTGAAACGCACTTTAAAAGTACGCATCCTCACCCTGCCATACAGTCACAATTATGCCGAGTAAGAAACTAAAAGCAACCACATTAATAACCAAAGCGTTCACACTGAGATTTGAGGCACATACAGAAACATGAATATTCACCGTCAGTGTGGTAAATAGTTAAATGTTGCTGGTGACAGTCACTGCTGATGGATAGCTAGCTTCAGTTCAATCATACAGTAACATTATAGCAGCATCAAAATGTCCCCAACTAAATCTCAGCCCAGCCTAGATCAAACAGTCGGCTATTAATAGGTTTATTATTTACAGACAACACTTAGCCTGATGCTACCTGCTGACTTTACTACGAACAACAACCTTAACAAGTTAATATCATTCTCATTCCACATCACATTCTGTTTAAAGTCCAGATATAGTGTGAAAGTGAATAGAAGATACTTATGTTTATATATTTGTGTTATTTTCTGTCTCTGTAGTTCTATATTTTATGAACTCTCTGTATAGGGTTTTTTTTTGCAGGTATTTTGTATCCCCTCTGTGATCCCCAGCCTATCTGTAGAATTTGGCTTTCTGATGTCTTGTTTTACTTATTCCTGAATTTTAATTTACTGGCATCCTTATCCTTCATCCATAATCACAGTCATAGATCACAAAAACTGACAAATGGTCACTGATGTCACTAATTAATAGCCCACTAACTGTGTATATTTGTAAATATATTATCTATTAGAGCTGCACAGTGTGATGTTATTTTGTTCTGTGTACTGGTCATTGAATATAAACTCATACTGTACATTACATCAATGAACTCAGTCATTTTGTGCTTCTTAGGATTTAACATGTCTATGTTGAAAGGTCCACAAATATATGCTATCAACCACTAGGAAAGTGTCACATTCATGAAACTTACGTGCGTGCTTTCCATGGCAAGCCAGTCTGCCAGGAAATGCACCCCTCACTATCTCCCACAAGGAAAGTGTCACAGTTCAATATTTACTATTTCAGTCAAGCTATTTATATACAAAACCAAACTATTTAGCTCAATTTTTCCTGGTTAAAAAACTGAGTTTTGACTATTTCACTTTAAATATATCAAATCTTCAAGATCAGAGGAGGAAAGCAGTTCTAGGATTGATTTGAATTGTTTTTAGAGGCTGTGAAAAAGTAGGTGAGACCACCATTTTGTCCCCAAATGACAAAATGGTGGTCTTGCCAGACTTGTCATTTGTTTGTTTAGCCGGTCACATTGCTGTCACACACTATCCTCGGCTTTGTTAGCGTTTAGCATTAATTTGTTACATTTACATCTGCATTTACCGTTTAATTGAGACAGAAAAGTATTTAAGTTCAATATTTATTGTTTCCTGATTTTAGTACTGAGTTTCTTGAGTTATAGATTAGCTTGGGTTGTAACTTAGCATGTACTCACCACACTTTCCAGGAGGCAAAAGGGGGGGGGCACTGAACCACTTCCTGGTTTTAAGATCTTGCTGACATCATCAGTGATGTCATGGGTTAGACCAAGTATGGGGGTGTTTATTTTATTTAGGTAAATGTTTGGTTTATTATTTATGTTATTTGTACTTATTTTGGTTTACGGTGAGGACTCTGCTGTGGTTGATGTGTGTGTAAACAATGTTAACTGATACAAGTGACATTGTCATATAGCAGCTGTTGGTATAAGGGAAAGGACACCCCTGATAGAAATATGGTTCTGCCTACATGGATTGGAGGGCCTATTTAAAGGGAGAGTTGGTTTGAGAAAGAGCAGAAACAGAAGAGGATGTCAGTGTAGCTGTGTTAAGGTAAGTTTGATTATGCTTGGTGTCATTTGGTCTCTAAGTCTGTTTCTTATCACCTTCCTTCACACTCTGGCAAAGCTTCCTCACAGGTAAAACTTTATATTACAGTAAAACAGCAAATAATTGTAAAAAGCCAGAAAGTGTTGCAGAAATTTTTCTCGTTTCCTATCTCGTCAATCGTCTTTTCAACCCAAAATCCTTCCGGTTTTTGGGGTATAGACGTATGTCGGTGGCTTCACATCCTCGTTGTCGGAGTTCAAATTTATGAGAATTTAAATTTTATTTGAGAGCCAGAATCTAGAAGTGTATCAGCGATTGTTATTCCAGATCTGACATGCAGCTGTGGGTGGGACTTTTGAGATTATACTAAAAACAATCTTTTCATCCCCGAGTCTAAACCGTGTGTGTCAGCGTGTGCGTGTACTACTGAAGGTGAAGGCTCATAATTAGTGTGATCACTGCAAGCAATCACACTATTGTAGCAGCATCTCTCTACAACAGTAGAGTTGGAACATTTCTGCCTGGACAGAGTTTGATTTTTTTTTCCCATCTTCATCCAGCAAATCAACAGGTGAGTTCCTTTTTGCTTTGCCTGGTAGGCTAAATACATTACATTTCCAGTCAGTTTGCATTGTGCTATATGTCCTTATTTTTGTTGTGATAATTATTTGGTACCATGCCGTCTGATCACAACATCAAACAAAAAAAGCTATTTTACTAGTATATATTTTGTCATTAAGCCTGTGATCTATCCTTTGAGATTCTTTCTCAATTAACTGATCTTGATGATTTTGAGTTTTTATGCAAATTGTTTTCCTGAAGTGAATGTTATTTCGATGAAATGCGTAAGACATTGGACTTGAATTAAGCTTTGAGTCTTGCTAACTAGCTACATCTGTACTGTTTCTAAAATAATGTCTTGTTTCAGTGGCAGGTCAACATGTCTGAGAGCGGAGCTGGACTGATTCTGATGCTCCAAATTACACGGTGAGTTTCATTTTACTTTGTTTATTGCCAACATCTCCAAATGACTTCATTTTATGTTGATTAATATGATTTTGATAATTGCTGTCTGCGTAATAGCGTGTACCACTTTGTAACTGATGAAATAGCTGGTTTTTTATGCTTAAATACTAGTAGTAAATACTAGATTTGATTAGACTTGAAGTTGTATAATTTGTCTTAACATTTCAATTCAAATGGCTGTTTATTAACTGTAGGTGCACAAGTAACTGTAGTCCACACAGTTAGTAGCCAGTTAAACAATATTGTGTCGAGTAGTGTGTCATATATTTTGCAGTGTGCAGTAGAAATGTAAGTATGCAAGTTAACAGTACAAAACAATGCAATCCTTAACAGGATGTTACTGTTATGTTTTATGCTGCTATCAACAAACTGTGAATTTAAGCAACAGTTAATTAGTTTTACTTTGAATTTTGCAGTAAATCAATGGCAACCTTGCATTTGGTAAGTAGTACTTGGGGGAACCTGGAAACTGTTAATTTTAAGGAACAGTAAATAAAAGTAAAATGTCTTCTTTCAGTGGCAAGTCAACACAGACTTCTGATTCTGAGGCTCCAAATTACACGGTGAGTTTCATTTTACTTTGTTTTATATGCCAACGTCTCCAAATGACTTAATTTTATTTATATAATGTCCCACTGCTGTCCGAGTAGTAGTGTGTACCACTTTGTAACTGATGAAATAGTTTTCTTTTATGCTTAAGTACTAGTAGATTTAGTACTATAGTGGTCTATATGAAACACTTCAGCAATGTACAGCAATATTCCAGTCCTTCAGTGTTGCAATAATGGAGATGATGATGATGATGATGATGATGATGATGGTTGTTGGTCGTCCCAGGTGCGTGGTCAGGGTGCTGGGAAGGCAGCAGCTAGCTGCGGCTGGTCCCAGGTGCCATGCTGCCATGCCGCGGCGTCTCTCTGTGGCCCCCATGTATGTGGCGGTCCTCAGAGAGCCGCGGCGTCTCTCTGTGGCCCAGGCGTGGCCCCCATGTACGTGGCGTGCCTCAGAGAGCCGCGGCGTCTCTCTGTGGCCCAGGCGTGGCCCCCATGTACGTGGCGTGCCTCAGAGAGCCGCGGCGTCTCTCTGTGGCCCAGGCGTGGCCCCCATGTACGGGGCGGGCCTCAGAGAGCCCCTACAGGGTGCTTTCTTCTTTGTTTCTGTGTGTGTGACATCTAGCCTCCCCTTCCAGTTTATGCACGGCTGCATGCACACAAACACTCCTCTGCATCTGATACTATGGACACACACACACACACATTGATTCATCACCGCCTTGTTTGTTCATGCAGCTGCTGGAGGCCCACCTCTGCTCCGACTGACGCATGCCCACAGCAGCCTCGCTCCTCCTCCTCTCCCGCGGTCCCCATGGTAACGCGCGGAGGAGAGCAGCTTAGCAACACGGGGACGTTAGAGGGAGCATCTCTGGTCCAGACAGCGCGGTGCCATCAGTATTACACACACAGAGGGCGGCAAGAAGAAAACAGCAGCGCCTCTGACCAACATCTTCTGTACGTAAGTGCCACCTTTTTTTTACAAACAGCTCTGGCGGTTTGTCAGAGATGGCAGATTGTTAATCGACTAATCAGATCATGATCATATTCGGGTGATGCAGTCTTCCTACACGCTGTGATGACTCTCTGTAGCCTGTTTCAGCCTCTAAAACGAAGACATATTTCATAGCTGTGTGTATGTCAGCTTTTTTTTCCTGAATCGTAATATTTTGCGTCGATCTCCACAGTCATAATGAAGTTCATGGTAGTGCTTGTTGGAGCGGGCACCTTGGCCTTCCTCGGCGCGGTCATCTGCATCATCGCCAGTGTTTATCCCCGTAAACGCGCCGCGCCTCTCAGCGACAACGGCACCCTGACATCGGAGACGCTGCTCCAGCCCCTGGAGCCCGGATCGGTGGCACACGCCGGCCCGCTGGGCGCCCTGCACGGCGCCGAGTCCTACGATGGAGGGAACGGGCTCGGTGGCATCGGCCTGGAGGTCCCCACTCTGAACGAGCTCAACCTCGGGGAGGAGACCGGCGGAGGGTCAGCAAAACAGTTCAGCTTCAGCCGGTTGATCTGCACACCTGTTCCCGTCGGAGAATGCAAGACCAAGGATCTGAGGCAGCGGAGGGAGCAGCAGCAGCAGCAGGCGGACGATCCATATGGAGCCGGGGATGAGGACTGGACTTACCTCCGGACCACCGCGGAGGAGCTCCGGCAGATGGTCCTGCAACAGAACGACCAGATCCTCATGGACCAGAGGACCATCCGGGAGCTCACAGGGAAGCTGAGTGAATGTGAGAGCGACCTGGAGGACGAGAAGAGCACCCCGGAGCGGAGCATCGGGGTCTGGAGCGGCAACCGTCGGGTCATGGCCGGGGATGATGTGAGCTCTAACGCCGCGGCGCAGCTGCAGACGGCGCGGGCTGTGGAGGAGCTGGCCAGGGCCATCATGGACCTGAAGGACCGCATTGAGAAACTGGAGGTAAAGGGGAAGACAATGAGCACGGACTAGACAAACTTTGGCAAAACCTGTTGTTCTCTTAAGTTTTGTTTGACAGCAGGAGATTTGGACTGAAACCAAAATTACGCATTAGGTGAATCACATGTTGTCCAGTGACTAAATTAGGTCCATTAGGTTTTCACATTGACAGGCTGGTACCCACTGAGCAGTTTAAAACCTCCCAGAATTGATCATTTACTGTTACCAAAAATTAAAAATGAGTTCTGGGTGCATGCAGAAAACATGGCAGTAAAATTGTTTAAAGTCCTGTGCATTGACCTCTATCATCATCATCTTAGGTGCCCTGACATTTCTCTAACTCCCTCCCTCCTTCCCTCTTCATCCTTCTCTTCCTCTTTTATCTTCACTTCTCTTTTCTGACAAGCGCCTCCTGAACACAGGCGTGTCCTGCGCACACTCCCCACAGACCCAAGGGAAATCTTTCCACCTGGCACTCACCCCCCCCCCCCCCCCCCCACTGTGTCAACTGCCTCTACCCTATAGGCTACCTCTGCATCTGACAGCAGGATAGAGACATAAATAAAAGATGAAGCTGGCTGGACAGGAAAGAGAGTGGTGGAGGGAGGGGAGGTCAGGTTCTCAGCTTGTGTGTGCGCTGAGATTGAGACATAGGCAGGCTTACAACACACACACACACACACACATACACAGCTGCATCACTGCCAGCTCTCCCCAAGCACAGTCAGTCGCAAGGTTGTCTCTGTCAGTGTGAATTTATATCCTGGACGTCCAGTCCTGCCTCAGCAATTCTCTTGATATTATATATCTCCCTCGCAGCCGTCTCATCCACACTAACAGAAGCATTTCTCTCTTTACTGCTGCTTCACCAACACCCTTTTTATATTTCTGCCATGAATACTAATACTGCTACTGCCTGGCTCCTACTATCATCACCTCATGTTATGCTACTGCTTTATCATTTCATCTCACTTCCTGTACTGTAGCATCAGTTTAAAACTGCCACTAAAACAAACAAATAAAAAAAAAAAACCATTATTCATCATTATTTATGCTACCACAAAGAAGACAGAAATGCTCATTGCCTCTATGGTTAATTTCTTAAAGTTAAATAAAACAAAGATCCATAGAATAAGTCACGCACTCACAAATTCTCTTCTTGTATTTTTCTCTTATGAAATGAATAACGACAGTCTGTTTGAAACAGACATTTCAGGCGTTGCCTTCTTCAGCGTGTGAACTTGATGTATTCTACTGATGACATCAGTAATCAGTCAGGACCATCAACATCTCTCCAACAGAGATTATCTAGGAGTCTTTCACGTAAGGCAAAATTAAAAAAAACATTAAAAAATCAAATAGATCAATATAATTGATACCAGACCATATACTGTACCAGACACATACTGATGAGGGCAGAGCCAAAGTGGACTGTTGCTGTTGATTTAATAGTGAGACAAAAAGACTCTTTTGGTCTTTAGCTCTTCATCAGGGCAAATGTTTGATTGGATTGATGTTTGAAGGCAGTCTTATTTTTAATGCAAGTAACATATGAAATTCTATTCAGAAATGTCAGATTCAAATACGGGAAGCTCTGATGCTTCTCTGATAATGGAAATACACATCAGAAGTAACGAAAGGGAAACAAAATATTGCACCTTAGCGTTGTGTCAGGAGTGGGGTGAGCTTCTCAAAAATGTTAAATGTTTTAAATTTGTAAGTGCTGACCTTACTTATTTGTGAAATCTGGTTTCGCACCATCTTAGTTTAGTTTGTTTGCACTGAACACAAAGTACAGCAGAGGCTGATGGGAATTCCAGTTTTGCTGATATTTGGTCATAAACCAAATTGGGCAAATAGAACATTTGACCTGATGATGGCGCTACAAGAAAAGTCAGGGAATCAACAAAGTCATAAGAATTTATCCTCCAGGGATGATGAATGAAAATAATTAATCTATTATTTCTTCTTCTTATTTGTTATATTTCACAAAAAATGAAAATGTCAACCACACAGTGGTGCTTGATGAAAAGCCAGGGCTTTATCGGAGTCAGTAGGATTCATCCTGTGGGGACCATGAATGTCTGTACAAAATTTATTGAAAATCCATCCCAATCAGTGAGACTGTTCACTGAATAAGTGAAAATTTAATTTTAAATTGCTCCTGTTATGAATATATTAAAACAAAAGCTAAAATACATTTTCTGTCATGCTTGGCTGCTTCTGATTTTACACCTCTTGTGAACAGATTAGTTGTTTTCTTTTCTCCACTGCATTTCTTCTATGATCTCCTTGTCCATCTCTCTTTGTGAGTTTCCTGTTTCAGTCTCCAACACCTTCCTGTCCCTTTTCTCTCTCCCCTTCCTGCAGGCAGAGATAGGCCCTGCCGCCTTGAACATCACCGACACATCCATGGGTGCAAGTAGCAGCAGCCCGGCTGGTAACACTGTCAAGGCTCCCACTCCACCCACCGGTGGTGCTCCCTCCCCACCTTCTGCAGCCACCCCAGGGGGCCGCCGCCCCGCCTCCCCCGCTTCCCCTGCCCACAAGCCCCCAACTAAGGGCTCTCCAGGGCGCGGAAAGGGCACCTGGAGGGTGGAGGACCTGGAGGGGGAGCTGGAAAGGAAAATAAAGATGTTAGAGAAGGAGCGACAGGCTATGAGGAAGGAGACGCAGGGCCAGCATGAGAAGATAAACCAGGGCCTCGATACCGTCAACCACCGCGTCACGGAGCTGGAGCACAGTGAGTGTGGGGGAGAGGGACAGTAAAGTCACAAGGTGGTGGATAAATAGATGAAGGGAAGGATGTATGGCAGAACAGATGAACGCAGGCAGGTAAACAGCTGCATCGCCTTGCTGATGAACATGAGAGTATGGCAAGGGAAGGCTAAAATGAAACTTTAATGAGTGCTGTGGGCTAACTGGGTCATCGCAGCAGTAGAGAATAAGCTGTAGATTAAAATAAGATGATTAATGAGTGCTGAAGGTTGTTAAATGTCAAATAGGGCTATGAGCTGAAAATTAAAAAAAAAAAAAAAACCACAGCAAATAATTTAAATGGAAATGACCTGAAATCATTTGCAGCTTTTATATGTAAATCTTCAGTGGGGTCCGGGGACCTCCAGGGGTCCTTGAACCCCAGCAAAAATGATGGAGAGTTCACAAGGTGCAAAGAAGAGAGTTTAAAAGGAAAGAAAAAGCATTTCTTTTATTCTCTTTTTATGCCTGTCAAGCTCCCAACCTCCCAGACTGTCCCTACATCTTCTCTGCCATAAGATCTGTTCTGTGGCCTCGAGTTAGAGAGGCTGATCATTACTGTAACTGTACTGCTTGTGCACAAACTCTCAGGGACAAGTGAGATGCCATTAAGGCATCGTTGTTTGTCTCTCTTTACCCCCCCCCACCCCCCAGCGCTCTGTGTCAATGCCTCTTTATCCTTTATCTCCTTCATCTATGTCTCCAAAGCGCTGACAGAGCCGTCGTTCCCCGATGGCTTCGTCCTTTCCTTTCCCATGCGAACCAACTATATGTACGGCCTGGTCAGAAAAGAGATAACTGAGATGTACGCCTTCACTGCCTGTGTATGGCTGAAGGCTAAAGAAGAGGGAATTGGGACCCCCTTTTCCTACTCAGTGCCGGGGCAGTCCAACGAGCTGGTGCTGCTACAAGGAGTCCACAACCCCGTGGAGCTGCTCATCAACGACAAGGTACATGGGAATGTTTATTCACTTCATTTTTCTTAGCTGAGGGTTTGGACCCCATCTCAAGTGGCTGTTAGACAAATTTGAAATGGTTGAAGGAAGTTAATTGAAATATATTATGTTATTTTGGAAATGAATGGCTTCTCCTGGTGAAAATAATTAACATGTTTGTACCCTGTAGGTTTCAGGAAAAGGAAATCGTTAATAGCTTGTTATACTGTTCAGCTGAACAGTATAAGTTTGTGGCTGATTGTAATCCACTGATTAAAATTAGCCATAAAAACATGTTAATTCTTGCAACTGACTTACTTTTTCATGCCATGTTACATGACTTGTGAGGAGAGTAACATTGAAAATGTCACTGTATGCAATTAATGTTTCCGTTAGTATAATGAGGATTACAGTGTATATTAGGTTTAAGGTTGGTTCTCTGGATGCACTATAGCTTAGATTGTGTATTGATCCACTCTGCTTCACCCCTGTCTTAGCCTTACAGTCTAATGAGTCACTGGTAAAAACATTTATTCCTTCTGCTACAGACAATGTGCATCTAAAACAGATGGTTTCCCTGGCGAACACATTAAAATTTCAAAACCACAAACAAAAAAGAAAGAAAGAAAGAAGAATACTAACTAAATATTAGAGTCAGTGGTTTACCACAACATAAAAAAATAGCAAATGGCAATATTACTTCGATCTATGATCTATATATGGGGTGTACAAGACCCCCATGTCCTTTTTTTTATTTTTGCACATTTGTAATGGTATGGCCCACAGCGAACATTTCTTATGGAGAAGAGACAAATACATAAACAAGCTTTTTGCAGCTGTTCTTTTATATAGAGTATTAAAGGTAGAGTCAGCGATTCTAATCCAATATACTTTTTGTCAAATTCAGCGAATATCTCCTCACGGTCCGCTAGCTGTCCCTTCTGTGTGTGCGCTGAAAAAAAATGTTGTGTTCATACACAGCACTGGCTCTGTAAATGGGCATGTAAACACTGTGGCTCGGAGCGAAACACGCAACACTACTCCGGCCAATCAGCAGCAGGGGGCATTCATGCTCATGCACAGGACAGGGAGAAGTCATCAGAGCAGCTATCTGTGTGAGGACATGACAGTCTCCCGTCTCCAGCACCTGCTGAATGGTGGGAGAGAGAGGCTGTGGCCAATTCACATAGAAAGTGTTTTTTCTCAGAACAGATAGGCCTCCATTTTATTAAATGTATCAATCTACACTGAATCAGAGACAGTCTCACAGAGACCCCTGCATTTTTTTACTCTGTCGCGTTTAGTGAAGCATAATCTGAGTAGGCAGCTGTTTAAATTGCACAAATATCCCGCTGTGTGTTAACTTATTACCCGTATCAATGAATCAATCAATACAAACACTGTTGATTTCTTCCTGTGGAGCTGACATGCAAACTATTTTGGTTCATTAAATTTCTGCTGTCAGCCAGCCCGATGAAGGCAGTTTGTCCGGCTGCTGTCATCTCAGCTCCCCAAGAGCTGCAGCTGACAGACAGCCGCTTCTGTGGACAGAGATGAGACAAAAAAAAATTTCCGCTCGTGATAAATTTTAAGAGGAACAGAAATGATTCTACACCTGATGCATCACCCTGGATTCTGCCATATTTCTCTTTTGGTCGTTGTCTTGGCAATCGCGTCAAAGGGACAAAGGGAGGGGTGTATTTGTTTGGGTGTTCAAATATCAACAATCTTTCTCCAGAATGACTGACTCTACCTTTAATACTTACTTTTATAGTGCTTTAATATTTGACATGGCAGAGAGGAGTGAAGGTCTACAACTGCGGTGAAAGGGAGGTTGAGACAGGGTGTCCAGATTCTGCCTTGATTACTGCCAACACTTGTCCAAAACCCAATCTTAGTGGACTGGAAATCTGATCTTGCAGCAAAATCAGACCTGTCAGCTAATCACAGCCACTTTATCCTCCAACCTGTAGGTGGCGCAGCTGCCTTTGTCGCTCCCACAGGACGAGTGGCAACACATCTGTGTTAGCTGGACCCTGAGGGACGGAGTGTGGAAGGCCTACCAGGGAGGAAAGATGAAGGGGAGGGGAGAAGGACTGGCTGCCTGGCATCCCATCAAACCCGGGGGAGTCCTTATACTGGGCCAGGAACAGGTGAGATATACAGATGGACTGGACTGAACAAATTGGTGGAGGTCTAGATGAGTGGATGGAGGTTTAGATAAGTGGATGGAAGTACAGATTAATGGATGGATGGTGGACAGATTGATGGATTAATGGATAGAAGGATATATAGACTGATGAATGAATCGATAGGTGAATGGATGGATGATTGGATAGATCGATGGATGAGCCATGAATAGATGATGGATGGATGAACAGATTAATGGATGGACAAGTTGCTATTTCCTCAGACCACTATTATCATTTCACACATGAACAGACAAAAACCTAATGGTGTTTATCCTCATAATGGGCTGCCTCACTCCTTCATTAGCGAGACACACAGATTACATAACCATTATGAAATCTGACATTATCCCCCTTCCATGGTGTCGAAATACCAACTCAAAGCTCATTCAGCAGCCCATCATCTTTGCATAAAGGATAAAAAACTGTGAGAGCTGGGAGTTCAATTCTACAAGATGCTTCAATGATGCAACAAGACTCAATTTAATAGACAGCGAGCGAGTACTTTAATCATCTCTGTTGAGCATGAATGATGAATTGCTGTCATGTTGATGTGGTGATCAGATTTTATGGGGAAAATCCAGGGACATCCCCCTTACAAGGGTGTTTTGAAGAGGGATAAACATTTTTTAATCTTATTCAGGGGGACTCATCAAAACACAATATTGTTTTGTATGGATAAAGCTTCAGCCTGCATTTCTTATTTAAACCACAGTAGGACTTACTATACACCAATCACCAAGGGAAGGTTGTAGTTTTAGGGATCAGAGATGTATAACGATTTTCATTTTCATTTTGAAGTGTAAAATCCATAATAACTTGGAAGATGTACTGATCTTACTTGTTGGTCATTTCCAGTTTTTGTAATGCTCATCGTGGTACATAAAATACACATGAATAAAGCAAACTGTGAGCCATTTATTTTCCCTTCTATACCTAGAAAGTTCTTGAGATAATTTTGCCTGCACTACATTTTAGTGGGAAGTAGCAGGAAGAGTTTCTGTTGTCGCAATAAGATCTAATAGGACTTCTGTCTAGACCAAAGGCCCCATTTACACCTAGTATCAACATGTTACCTGTATCTGGATATATTATCTGAATAAGGAAAAATGCATGTTAATGCAAGGTGTAAATGCACTCAGAACGCATTGTGATTGGAATGCGATCGGATTGGCCAGACAACAGTTGGAAGTGGTCAGGCTCGCATCGTGATTGGATCTCCGCCAGGCGTAAATAGAGTCATCCACCACATTCATAGGAAAAAAAAAAACGGTCCCATAAATTGAAAGGTCACCTAGCTTTGCCTCTTCCTGCTAACTAGAGCAAGCTCTGGAAAAAGCTACAAGTAGTAGCTGTAGCTAGAAGTCTTCCCTCACATAAAGTGATTTAGAAATGAATAACATCCATTTGTGGCAGCAGTTTCCTTGCCCTGGGATGCGACATGTTTGTTAACAAGTCTGCCAGCTCCACCAAGCTAATTTGAATATTGAGATCTGATCATAATGCGGGCAAAATTGAGAAAACGCACTTTAATACCAGGTGTTAATGCAAAGACCCATTGATCGGATATCATTATCCAGATAATGTATCAAGATACAGATCACATGTTCTTTGCAATTTACTCATTTGAGATGATGATGTTTGGATGTTAAAAAGATTTCTGCAGTGATGGAAGGGAGACTGAAAAGGAAAATATCTGTCGCCAAAGTAGAAACAATGTGCAACATCAATAAACACAGCAAGAAATTCTCATCCCAAATCCTAATATTGCTACTAGTGACTTGCACCTATGCTTGCTTACTGTGTGAATGAATGCTGTACACAAGTTGTAGCAAACAAAGGTTTGTGTTTGACCAGTCAGTGACTAAAAATTTTTGCCCTAATAGTTCCTATGTCATTGGAAAGTACAACCTCTGGAGCAGTGTCTATTTGGGGGCCAGGATCTAAATTTAGACCCTGTTTCCTCCAATCAGTGCAGGTTAAGTTCTTGACTTTCTAAAAAGGTTCCTCAAAGGTTCTGGTGGTGAAAAAGGGCTAATAGATGGTAGTTGAACATAAGCCCAGCAAGGGTTGATCTCTTCTATTACTGCTAGTATTTTGAAACCAAACCCTTTGTTTTTTCAATCTCTTACTACCCAAGGATACACTGGGCGGGCGTTTTGATGCCTCCCAGGCCCTGGTCGGTGAGCTCTCCCAGTTCAACCTGTGGGACCGCGTGTTGAAACCTGCCGAAGTGGCTGCGCTGGCTGACTGCAGCTCCTCAGTGCTTGGCAACATCGCCGCCTGGACTGATCTCGATGTAGATGTCTACGGCGGTGCCACCAAGGAGTCGTTGGACCCGTGCCACGCTGGCCAGAGATCCAACCCATCCAGCCCCAAACAGTGAAGGGAGACTTGGAGAGGTCAGCCAAGGGTGGTCCAATTGTTTTAAAGGTCAATTTGGTAGTCAATTAAGGAGAAATTTAAATGCGTATCACATTGGGGTTTACAGTGCATTTGTTTGTTTGGGGAAGGGAAGCTTGGACTGAAATATGTGATGGAGCTAAATGTGATGGAGCTACTAAGTCGTTAAGAGCGGTGTATCTGTTTTGTTTTTTGTGTCGGTGTCCATGCTCATGTTAACTTCAGCAGTGAGATTACAGTAAGTTTGGTCACAGAATCACGTTAGTGAAGGCTGCATGGGTGGATCAACTTCTGGCAAGAACGGGACTCTAATGGATACATTCCATAATAAATCGATGATTGGCTCTGTTTTGGGTGATAATCTTTTGGGCCAGTTAACCATACTGTACATGGTTATTCGGGCAGAGGGCTTTGGCACATTTATATACAGTAGTTATGGAATGAACCTTTAATGACGCCACTGATCTAAGGGTTTATAATTTTACAGCAAAGTGACACAAAGTTCTGTTTCTCCTCATCTTGTGTCCAGGTGATTGTGTTTAATGCTAAAACTGATTTCTGAGATGCTGTTATATTTATTTTAACACATAATGGGAGAAACTGAATGGATTTTGTTCAATTTGAACTGTACATGATCCTGTTGAGTAATGTCTGTGTACATTTATGTTTTATACAGTATACTGCAAACCATGATTTGGTAAAACAGTGGTCTTATAAATGTGTATTATTGTGTAATGTATCTCTGCTAATGTTGCTCTGTGCCAGTCTGCTCCCCTTGCTGTAGCCTCAAACACACCTTTCAGATCAGCAAAGCTAAGTTGCAGTGTTTTCATTTGCAACTTGGACAAAACAGCGCTCTTAATTGACCTCTGAAAGTACCAATCAATCAGACGCTGAAACTGTGACGAACCTGAATGAGTTTAGTAAAACTGTGTTGTACCCTCAATTGTAAGCTATATGAAATGTAAGTGTATTTGCATGAGAAAAGTGTTTTCAGCAAGGTCACATTTCCTGTCACTGACAAAAGAAACTCAAAATGTGTAAATTACAGTGTTGGTGTCCCCAGACTGCCCCACACTCTGAAACACACAGATGTCTTTTTGGTAAATCGGATCCTCACAGAATACTTGACAGGGAGGGAAGTGCATGAAGTGGACTGATTCCATGGTGACCGTTTTGTACTTGAATCTGACTCCGCATAGATCAGAACAAAAAACTAGTTCTTTAAACATGAGTACTTTAACACCCAAGGACCAACTCATACAGTTTTTATTATGCTTGGACGGACACTGTTCTGATTTGATTTGGAGCTGGCAGATGCAGAAACAAACAAAAGCAAATATAAGCATAAATAAATGAGTAGTTAAAACATATGATGCATTAATATTGCAGTATTAAATTGTCTCTAAGCATGATGCAATTTTCTGTCATGTTAGTCTTATTATAAAAATGACTGTCCAAAACAGCCGCTAATAATTTACCTTTTCCGGTTACATAGGATCTAATGCCACATTCTTTTTATAGGAAAGGTTCCAACAGTTAGGACATCCAATTCCTGACTGAGTGTAATTTGTAATTGGTCTGTGAAATTTGCAAATTTGCATCTTTGTACCCAACAGGGCAGCTGGAATTTTGCAAGTTCAAAATGGACATCATAGGAATAATGTTCAGAGGGGGTAGAGGGAAGCACCTACACTGTGCTGGGTGAGGATTTGATTCCCACTTTGGCCAACCACACTAAAAATGGATCCATTCAAGACTGTGCAGTGACGTGTACTGTGGTTCAGATACTGTACACATCAGTACTCCTGTTTGTTTATTACCTCAAGACATCCGCCCCACTTACAATTTGACACTCAGTTGTAAAGTGCCTGCCTGGGCTCTAATGCCCCCCGAAAAAGACTCAAATGTTTCTGTTTTCTTCTTCTATGTCTCTTTCTTCTACTTCTCTCTGTCACTCACTCTCTCTCTCTCTCTCTCTCTCTCCATCTCTCTTGCTTTTGGTTGTTGAAGGCTGTGACAGTGTTTCGCTTGTCCTTATTTGCGTCTTCATGGTTTCTCTATGATATTGTGAAATAGGTGGATGAAAAATAATAAAATGGTTATGACAACATTTCTGGAGTTGCATCTTTGCTGTCAGATGAACTGACACGTGTGTGTGTTTGTGTTTATGTGGAGTTTGTGAGGCAAGTGTTCAACAGAGACACCACAGCAAGTCTGATCTTTGCAAGTCTGATCTTTGATGGAGACATAATAGATTACTCATAGTTATAACAGTTTTGATTCGTGACTACTGATCTGCCCACTCACAACATTTCTTGGCGTTTGGCTCTGCTGAACTGTGATCTGATTCTGCTTAACATTTAATAACATTGTTTGTCTCATTTGAGCTTAGTTTCCTCTTTTCCTCAGTCTTTTTTTTCTCCCACTATCACACTGCTGCTGAACAATACCATAGTTACTTTACTCATTAGCATATCTATTTTTTTTAAGTATTTTATTGATATCTGTGGGGAAATTGATCCTCTGCATTTGACCAATCCTACACACACACACTATAGGAGCCGTGGGCAGCAACTCCAGTTCTTTTGCCAGTGCTTTGGTCAGAGGCACTGACAGGAGTATAAACCCTAATATACATGTCTTTGATGGTGGGAGGAAACTGGAGCACCTGGTGGAAACACACAAAACACGGGGAGAACACGCAAACTCCACACAGAGGAGACCTGGGAGGGGCAGGGTTCGAACCCAGGACCTACTTGCCGTGAGGGAACAGTGCTAACCACTGTGCCACCATACTTTCCATACCAATCAACTCATTGTTATCTTGTTCACGATCCATAGCCTGTCATAATTTCTCCTTCCTGTGTTACTTGCTTCACACCCAGAAGAAAACAACCATTTAGAAGAGGTTAAAGGATTCTTGTTATTATCTATAACAGGACAAGATTCTGATCAGTTTTGCAATATTCAGTTTAATTTAGTTTTATGTTTCAGCTATATTTTTCTCCTATACATCATGGCCTGATTAACCCAGTTAAGGGTCTCTATGGACACCCCACCACCACCTCTCCCTTATATGTACTGTATGTTGTCAACAAATCAAGCAAATTAATTTAGTAACATGCACCATGTGAGCACATTATAATCTTAAATAATATGATATAATAAGATATTAACAAAGTTTTTTTTTAAAGGACAGTTCCTCAAAATTAACCAACAGTGCAGAACCTTTGTCATTTCAGTTGATTCTGTGATTTAGTGATGCACATTCAGAATTTGCAATTAATTAAATTGCCACAAAGCAAACACACATGCTTTGTCCTGCATGCATATACTGTATGTTCTGACAGTGGAAGGGGCAATGAGCAAATACACATTTTAATAGAGAGCAAAACATCCGCTAGCTTCTGTAAATCAAATAATTTTCTCATACCGGGTTTTGTTTTATCTTTCTGTTTTGTTAGACTATAGAATGAGGCTTTGATAGTGTGTCAGGGGCAACAGAATTTTTTTTTCTGTTGATGTATTTGACCAGAAGAGAAGCAGCTGTCTTCTTATAGTCAGAGATTTTTATCACTGATGCAGACCTCTCAACAAACAATTTCAAACCTAGTGTGCGTGTGTATGTGTGTGTATTGTACAATAAGGTTAACTAGAATAAATAAATTCAGATGCAACGAAATAGGCAAATGCATCAAAAATTCCATGAAGATGATAAATGTATCGTGTGCAATTCTAACCTGATTTTGCTGCTTGTTTAGGAGTCGGCTGGCTATTGATCCATTACAGAATCAGTTCATCAGTGAGTGAATGAGGGCGTGAATCAGTCATCAACCAGTCAATTAGGCAACCAATCAGCCTTACAGTGAGTCATCCAGTCAGTGAATATTTTTTTCATCACTGTTATTTTCTGATTTTCGCCTCCATCTGTGTTGATCTCACCTCTGTCTGTCACAGCTTGTTAGCAGAGTCACATGGGATCTTCCTCTCCCCTCTGCTTCCTCTGCTGTTGAATTATAGATACACCTTAATTACTTCTCTCTGTGGCAGGCACATATTATGGAAATCCTTGTTTGACCTTAACACGCACACCACCACCACATTCTCTGTCACACAAGCACCAACCCAAATAGTCATTTTTACAGCAAATATTCGTATCACCTCATTCCATAATCTTCCTCAACTTTTTCTCATCCATTGCTGCGCAGACACTTGCAGCCTTCCATTGTGACTACTGAAACAGATTACAAATCACACTTCATCACTGTGAACTCTCCATATTCTCCATATCTACACTCTGTAATTTCACTCTTTATCAGTCCTTCATTTCAAACTTCTTCGCTCTCACAACTAGTCTTTTTCAAGTACAGCAGCTTTTTTTTTCTGCTCAGGAGGACTGTGTTTACAGAATATTTCCCCTCATGATGAATACTTTGCTCAAGGTCTTTATACCACCTCCTCCTCCTCCTCTCTTTCATCTGCCTCTCGTCACCTGCAGGCATATTTTCACTACAGCTTCTGTCAAAAACACCTCCATCTCCTTTTCTACATCCTTCTGCTTTGTTTTGACATTCTCATTTCAGCTTACCTACAAGCCCTCTTGGCACTTTTCTTTCTGAGTCTATCACCTGGGTATTTAATGCTCTCTCTCTCTCTCTCTCTCTCTCTCTCTCTCTCTCTCTCTCTCAAATTCAAATTCAACTGGCTTTATTGGCATGGCCATAACAAAATATAGTATTGCCAAAGCACTGTACGAATAATGAATAATGAATGTTGACAATTACAGTGTACAGACATCTATACATATACATTTATGTATATATATTTTGAATAGTGTACGAAACTCCAACAGCAGAATTAATGTCTTTACTTTATAAGGAAACTTACGTTCTTTTTAAAAACACGAACAAACAAAAGCAACAAAAATCAAACCCCAATCAAACTCTATCAATCAAAATCAAAATCAAAAATCAAACTCTCTCTCTCTCTCTGTCTTATACATACATGAATAAAACACGTTCATAAAAAGCAAACAAATAGCATCCAATTGTTGAGAATTAAGTAATAACATTTCTTTTTGTTCTTTCTCAAAAATATGTAATTCTTTTTCATACGATGCACTTTGATTGCAATTCATCTGTCATAGCTTCACTATGAGAAATTATTTACAAGTTCCTTGGCTGGAAGCTTAATTTAAGATTTATATATTCTGTAGAACATTTCACATCATAAAATCAGCAGAGAAAAAAATGTCTCAGCTTTTTTTGTTATTTACAGATGTGAAATTACATCAGAAGTAATATTCTTAATTTTTGTTCAACATCCAGTTTTTACTATTTAAAAAAAAATCTCCTACTGAAGACATCTGATGTTTAAATTGGTTTGCTTTTAATGAAAATGTTGAATCTAATCTGAGTAATGCTTTGATTAAATAGCCAGGGGTTTATATTTCTAAAAATACACATAAGGAGAGTTTGTTAAAGGAATAGTTTGTCATTTTGGGAAATACATCTTGCCGAGAGTTAGAGAAGATCGATACTACTCAAATATTAGTAGGGTAAATAAGAAGCTACAGCTAGCTAGCAGCTGGTTAGCTTAATTTAGCATAAAGACTGAAAGCACTGACTGTAAATATTTATAATATTTACAGTCAGTGACTGAAAGCTAGGGGACGGCTGGTCTGGCTCTGTCCAAAGGTAACAAAATCTGCCCCAAGCAACTCTGAAGCTCATAATTTCACTAACATTTCATATCTCATAGTTTTCTGTTTCTGGCTGAGAAATAGTGCGGCACATAACCCTCAACAAACAAAACAGCAACATGTCGTTTTTGTGCTTTGGTTTTGTTTAGAGCAGATTTTGTTATCATTGGACGTGCAGAGCCAGGTTAGCGGCTCTGTTTCCTGTCTTCGTGCTAAGCTAAGCTAAACGGCTGCTGGCTGTCGCTTCTCATTTAGTAGGATAGGTGTATTTTCCAAATGTGAATTCCTGCTCCGTCAGTTGTGTAAAAAATTAAACTGAATATAATAGAATATGTTCTGGAATATAACACTGGATATAACATGGCGTGGGCCACATTAGCCCATTCATTTTTATTCTGGTCCATTTGGTCCCCACAACTATTCACACACACTGTACATGGATACATACGCAGAAATTGAAGTAGAATATATTTATCTGGCTCTTTATGTTGTAACCAAACTGGGTCAATTAGGCTGATAGGACACCTTGCCAAAATATTTCATAACATAATCTGTTGCTGTGCAATTAGTTAATGGCTCACTGTTTCTCTAAGGAAGCGCTCTTCAGTGCAGATGAGGCAGGGAAGGTGAGGTGAGGTGAGGGATTTAAATTCATATCACCTCACACAGAAAGAGGGGTAAATACAAGGACAGAAGAGAGAGAAAAGGAGAGAAAGATTATTATGTGATCTGTTTGCCTGCCTCTCAAGGGATTGATAATCCACTCTAATCCAAGAGGGAGTCATTGTTTCAGACTCCAAATTAATCCAGATGGTACTGGAGTTATTTCAGTCTGGGTTAAACAGTACCGGCGGGCGTGTGAGGCTAAACACACAACCCACATTAACAGACGCATCTCTCACACAGAGAGTCTGGGACTGTCTCACTTTCAGAGCTTTGTGGATTTTTGTGTGTGTGTGTGTGTGTGTGTGCGAGTGTGCGTAGTGCAGACTGGGTCAAAACTCTCCACCTGGGGATTCCACCCAGATGTTTCCAGCTGAATGTGGGTCAAATTCAGTTAGAGGGTTGATTAGGCAGGATATAGAAAGGCTTTTACTCACGCACAGCCTGCCAGATGTTGGTGTAATTTTAGACCAGACAAGCAGAAAGACAGATACAAAGTACATCTACTCAAGTACATTACATTTATTTACTTATATTTTTATTTTTGCTATGTATTGTAACATTTCAGAGGGAAATATTGTACCTTTTACTCCACAACATATATTTGTTGTGGTTGTGGTGGGTGGGTTGGGTTTATGTCCTGTTCTGTATCGTATAATGTTCTGTATATTGTTTGTATTTCTTTGAACTTGAATTATAAAACACTATAAAAAATAAAGTAAAATAAATAAAATAAAAAAGGTGTGTTGCTATAGAATAAAATACCCGGTTGCAAAGCAGTAAAAATTCTACCTGGAAGGCTGTTTTCAAAATCTGCTGACGGAGGAAAGTTCCTCTGTGTTTACTGAAAATCTGAGTTAAAGGCGTGTACCTACGATCATGATTTCTACGAACATCTACTTTGGAGTCAGTCGTGGTCCAGTATGTAATTTACACTAGTGTAATGTGGAAACTTGAAGCACATAAACTGAGAATGGTGAAGAACGAGACGTGTTGTGTAAAGCAGTTAAACTTTTGAAATGAATAATATGCATATTCACAGATGCTGGATTTTTAATGAGGGAGAAGGAGTATTTTTAAGGATTTTTAACAAGGTAATTGAACTTTTTGTGGGAAAACCATATCGGACACATATTGTTTCAAGCAGAAAATTTGTATATGTCTTAAAACATGACTGCAGGGAATCTTATGTACATAATAATTAATAGGCTACTTCTTTTGCTACATAGATAGATAGACAGACAGACAGACAGATACCACTTTATACTTCCATATAATAATATAACATTCAGAGGGACCAAACCTTTACTGCAATACTTCAACTACATTTTGCTGCTACATATGTACTTTTACTTAAGTAGGATTTTTTATGCAGGACTTTTACTTGTAATGAAGTATTTTTACATTCTTGTGTTGGTACTTTTACTTAAGTGAAGGACCTGAGAACTTCTTCCACTACTGGTTGTTGTACTGTTGAGTAAACATTTCAAATAAAATAGTCGTTGTAAAAACAGAAAAAAACAGGAAAAAAGTTGATTCAGCAGTTGGTGACAAGGGGCGGTTTATAACGGTTGTCGTTTAGTTGATTGACAGTCTCTGAACCAATGGGAACAAAGCTAGGCTGTAGTAGGCGGGGTCTCCCCTGCACGGTTATCTCTTGTTTAAAATGTCTCCTTAACAACCGAACTGGGAGCCAAACAGAAGTTTTCGCTGAACAAAAGCCTCGTAAGTAACTCACGTCGATGTCACCCTGCATTTATTAACTATCGACAACACGCTGTAACTCGTAAACATACGACGGTGGATTTGAATAAGTCGAATGTGGGATAGAAAACATTAACCGGTAGCATCAGCTGTTTGCTACCAAACACGCTAAGCTAATTAGCTGGCTAGTAACCTGGTTCGCTAGTTACGGTTGATCACCTGATGAAGCCTGGTCACGTTTAAAAACCAGCCGTAACAGGCCATTTGTGTCGATATTTTTCAAACTAGAAACCTGCTATTTTTATGGAAACTATGACAAGATACTTTTTTTGCTGCTAGCTAGCACTGGCTAAATGATAAAGCTAACCTCGTCTGTAGCCGGGTCCTGTTACAGAGTGTTGTTAGCTAACTTACAGATGTGAGAGCTTGCTCTGCTACACTGGACTGTCCATGCTCATGACACGAAATGCTTCTCTGTTTAATACATTTTGTCACCATCCAAACTAAGGGGTCAAGGGTCTTATGGATTAATATTTCCCATGATGGTACTTTTGCAGGAGTCGGGATGGCAGGGACTGGCGAGGGAAAGAAAGAAGAGGCCGACTACAAGAGACTGCACAGCTTCCCTCTCATCAGGGTAGGAGACATGTGGGACAGAGCCCCTGGGCAAAGGACAAGAACATCGTAATTGCATAACTTATTCTGCAGTGACAAGATCTAAACTATATTCTGCTTATAAGTTTGCAGTTCTTTGCAGTTTTGTGCTGCTGCAGTTAGGTTAGTGTCACTGTTTTGCAGATTGCAACTGGAATGTAGCTGAAATGTAGTTAGGCAAGTATCATTAAATTTAATAAACATACATACCAGCTAAAATCAGAGGCGGCATTAACTATCTCATGTGGTATGTAAAGACATATCTCAATGTCACTGAATGCTACATCACATGTTGATAAAAATTACATACAAGTTAACAAGCCAATGCAATCATAATTGATAAAACAAGAATATATGTGCACTGTGGGGCTGCAACTAACGAGTATTTTAATTATCGATTAATCTGATTAGTTGTTTGGTCTATAATATGTCAGAAAATGGTGAGAAATCTCAATCACTGTTTCCCAAAGCCCCAGCTGATTATCAAAACTGTTGCATATTAATTAAATAGTTGGCAACTAATCAATTAATTGGTTAATCGTTGCAGCTCTAGTACTCTGTCATGTTATAAGTGATGGGTTTTGGTCTCAGATCCAAGCGAGTTTCTGCGTAGACAGGGAATCTTGCATCATCACTCATTACAAATATATACTTGCTCTGATGTTTACTGTTTGCTTGTTTATGGTATATATGTATATATAATATAGACACACAGTACTGTGCAAAAGTTATAGGCACTAAGAGTAAAGTGAGGATGCTTTCAAAAATAATGCCATGAATAGTTTTTATTCATCAATTAAGTTCATACAAAGTTCAGTAAACAGAAGAAACCTAAATGAAATCAATATTTGGTGTGAGCACACTTTGCTTTTAAAACAGCAGCAGTTCTCCCTGGTACACCTGCGCACAGTTTTTCAGGTAATTGGCAGGTCAGTTGTTCTGCATCTTGGAGAAGTTGCCACAGTTCTTCTGTAAATTTAGGCATCTCAGCTGCTTCTGTCTCTTCATTTAATCCCAGACTGACTCAATGATGTTGAGTTCAGGGCTCTGCGGGGGCCATACCGTCTGTTGCAGGACTCCTTGTTCTTCTTGTTGATAAAGATAGTTCTTTATGACTCTGGCTGTATGTTTGGTGTTGTTGTCATGTTGCAGACACCACCCTGATGGTATTGCATTATGGAAAAATAATCTAAACATCTAAAGTGCCTAAAACTTCTGCACAGTACTGTATAATCAATGTTTGCAGTTGCACTACATACAGTGACCACTACAGTTACTACATTGCCATTGCATCCAACAATAAAAAATTACATCAACATTACATTACACTTGTGATTGCAGCATGCAGCAAATGTCGTGCTCTTCCTGTGTTTTTGAACTTTGTCAAACATTCTGAAATAGTTTTAACCATTTAAAGTCAGAATGTTTAATTCTTGTTTGTCTCACATTCACTCACATAATTTTCTAAAATGGAACAGATTCATATTCAGTCAGGAAAATAGATTTTTACAATTTGTGTTTGTCTTCAGCACACAGACATGCCCGAGGAAATGAGGGTTGAGACTATGGAGCTGTGTGTGACAGCCTGCGAAAAGTTTGCTACCAACAATGAGGTATGTGTATACTGTGCTGTCAGTCTTTTATGTTTATTTGGCTGCTTGGTTAGAAATAAATATTTGCCTGCCATGCTGTCTATAGTGAAACAGAGACAAAGATATTGTGTCATTTTGTTATTATAAGATTTAATTCATAATAACAAGTTCACACTCTTCATTGATTGATATTTTTTCTGTTTTGTTTCTCGCTCACTCTTTCACAGAGTGCAGCTAAGATGATCAAAGAGTCCATGGACAAGAAATTCGGCAGCTCGTGGCACGTGGTGATCGGTGAAGGCTTTGGCTTTGAGGTCACACACGAGGTGAAGAACCTGCTCTACATGTTCTTTGGAGGAAGTCTAGCAGTGTGTGTGTGGAAATGCTCCTAGCACCTCCCTGCTGTCCTTCCTCCTCTCTGATGTGGTCACTGGTTTAGGAATGAACACCAGCCACCAGCCAGATGCTGGTTACATTTTTGTTGCAGCAGGTTACTTTGTCCACAGTACCAGCCACTGTGGCAAATAATAAACCATCATATGGAGATCTTGTCTGGTTTAAAAATGTAAAAATAGTTGGCAGGGAAAATAGTTGAAAGGGAATTTTGAGTGCGACACACTCTGGCTCGTAGGCATAAAAATAGCTTCCTGCCTTATTTGTCACTTTCTCTTTCTCTGCTTTCAAACCTCCATCCGTCTCTGAAGCCGTATCCATGGTCTTAAACATCTGTGAGTGAGTGTGTGTGTGTGTGTGTGTGTGTGTGTGTCTGCAAGTCTAAGTTCAACTTTTACAAAAAACAACAGCCAGCCAGGGTCTCCAAAGTCCTTTATCCTCATTCCTCTTCAGGGAGTGCGTGTGTGTGTGAGTGGGTTTGTATGTTTGTGTGTGCTGGACACACACTGTTTTTTTAAGACAAACATTACATTGTCACCGTCCTCTGCTGTATGATCAGATTTTGTGCAGTAAAACGTCCACACCATCTGTAACTTTTCACACGTGTCTCTGTCTCTCTCTCTCACTCTCTCAAATGACCACACTTGTCTTTCAATAAAATTTTTAATATTTTTTATGTGTATATATTTTGATGCGACTTGAAAAAATTCTTTTTAAAGACAAGTGTCATCTTCTTACAACTAAAGGCTCAGGATCTCCTGAGCCAAACAACACTAAACCTGATCCACTTTTTCTCCCTGTAAAGGTGTTTGTAATAATCCCTAATGATATCGCCACACTGGGAGATATTAGCAATGTGATTGTTTTCATGTTGACGCCAGTTTTAATGATCCAGTGCAATGGACCATTGTGTGTAAACTGACCTGATTGTACAATAAAATCTGAAATGTGGTGAAATAGGAACTTAAACTGCAGTTTGTGTTCTTCGTCATTTATTTTCTTTTTCGGGAAAATGTGATGCAGATATATATATTTTTTCTAATGTATTGATAGATTTGGAATTTGATTGAAATTTTAGAAAAGGTATATGTTGAGTATATGTTTCACACAGAGGAATAAAATGCTGACAGCTTCTTTTACAATATGTTTTGTGCATAAGAACAAAGATGCTTCCAAAAATACCTGACATGGGTTTTTATTCATAAGGAAAAACAAAAAACGGTAAATGATGGAGTGTTAGGGACTTGTCAGAGTGGATGATGAAGGTTTTCCCTGAGAAACTGAAGGAAGTTGTCAGTTAAGTGTTATTTTCCCCTGAAGGCAATTGACATTTTGGGGAAAAGTTTCTCACTGTCAGTTTTCCTGAAATGTCTTTGTTGAGTTCCTTATTGAATCCAACCTTAGCTACACTCAGACTGCCATTTCTGCTCTGTGGTTCAATGATGGATGCCCCAGTGTATGCAAGCCATTTCAGATGCATCACTGCATTAACACATCAGTTAAAACCTGTCTCAATGAAAGGTAGTCTTTGCACACCTGTGGTGACCTGACAGGTGCGTAGGAAGACAGCTGATGAGCAAAAAACAAAAAAAGCTCACACACTGAAAAACGGTGGTAGCTCCTAAACTTATTCAGACAGAGCTGATATGCAACATATGTACCAGGACAAAGTACACTTAGCTTCAGAGCACATGTACTGAAACAGTATGTAAAAGGTGGTCTTAACAGAGTAGTCCACAGCCGACCACAAGAAAAGCACAATTTTAAATAGTGGTACTGTTGCTTTTAGAAGGTGAAAAACGTGACCTGTGTAAAACGTGAGAACTATAATATGATGTAATGAAGTGTCCCTCTTGCACCATGACAGTGCAGAGGGCATTTTGACCCAAGTGTGGAGGGTAAGCGGTCACTGTTGTTGTCAGATTAGCAGAAGCTGGCAACTTCAACCTCTGCATTATGTACTCAAACACCATGACCCCAAATCAGGTCAGCCTGCACCCTGGCCTCACAAATAGAATAATCCTGTCCACCCTCTCTGTCACTACTTTCTCTCTGTTCACACTTAAACACCTTTAATTGCAGGAAATAGTCAAGTGACAATGATTTACTTGTTTGTGTGTCACCTGATGACCCAAATTAGAAATAAAGGCCATTTTACATCATATTGTATCGTGTCATATCCTGTGTAAGTAACATTTAGATGGTTAATTATACACATATTGATAAGTTGCATTTCCTTTGCTCCCTCTGTTGTCTCTATCCAGTCCTGGTTGTTTTTTAAGTGATTATAATTTGTAAGTGACTTTAGTTAAAATGTCTACAACTTTTTGTTATGAACTAAAAGAAACCAAGTATCCTCATACATTTGAACTGTTGTGCCCTCATAATGTAAGCAAACAACTTGCACAGTGGGTCTGTCACAAAATACTCATGCCCACCTAAAGAGACTAAAGACTGTTTTCCATTTTCTACTGTACATTTACAAATTACCAAATGTAGTCTAATTTATATTAGCTAATATATTAGCCTGAAACTGAACATGTTTTGAGCATTGGTGATGTTTGAAGAATGCCATCATGGCAGAGGCCAATTTCTGGGTTAGCCTGCAAAAACCACCATTGCCTGACCACAGATGATTTCTTTGCATTTTTGACTTGATTGGACAGATGACCATTTAGATGCAGAGAAGAAACATGGGCAGAGATAGAGAGGTATCAAACCAGGGATGGTACGGTCCTGAAAATGTCATAGGTCAGTGATTTTTCTGTAGAGAAAAGTTTTGGCATTTTGAGAACATTTGCAGTAGTAAGTCGTTGTAAATCAGTCAATGTTCCTGTATTTTATTGTAATTAGTAAGCTACTTTGAGAATTGCTATCTCTGACATTAGCTAGTTTTGTGGTGTTGCTACTACACAACACCTGAAATCCCTTTCAACAACACAAATTGTTTCTTGGTATTTTTCATATTAAGAACTCAAGTTTTTGTATCACTTGCTTACAATCATCTACTTTAAATTTCTGCATCCTGTAAAGATCTACAGTACCTTTGATTGAAATGGATTTGACTGTGATACATCTGGATTTGCTTGGTTTAACACCAGCTAAATATACTGTTAGCTTTCATCTGGATTCACCTGGTTGGCTGATTAATCCAGTATGTCCTGTGTCAGTAAACATGGTTCCCCCGTGATGCATCTCATTAATTATTCACCTCAGACACTCTTTATATATCTCCTCCCTCTCGCTGTGTCTTCTCGACGTTGTTAAATATTCATACAAAGAGCCACAGAGTCACACTAAAGCCTCTGGTAGTTTGCTCAGTCTCAATGATGAAAAGCTCTCCTCAGTGCAATGGAAGAAGTCTCATTATTGTGCAAGTGGCTTGCATACGCTTTCAGTCAAGTTAGGGACACATTACCACAAGTGGAAAATGTTAAATGTCATGCACACATCTCCCTAATACCACATGAATGTGATTAATTTTAATACAAACCATTGATGTGGCAATCTGCATCTCACTAGGTTTTTTTTACAGTTGGTGTTGAAAAAAAATGACTGTGGTGTCACTGCAATGGTCCTCCCAGAGGTCACTTATCAATAAAATACAACAGGCAGGATTTTCTGTTGAATATTTAAGTAATCTTGACCAACTGTTACAAGGGACAGAGCAGGTGAACACGGATATGATAGATACAAGGTATTTACTGTAGAGGTCGACCGATAGTGGATTTTTAAAGGCTGATAACGATAGTTTGGAGCAGGAAAAAGCTGATGGCCGATTAATTGATTAATCATCCCCCCAATCTTTGACTTTATTAGAAACCGGATAACTGTTGAACTGAACATCTAAGTCAAACTAATAAATACCTAAAACCTGCTGATCCTCCCAAAGTCAGGGTGAAGCCACTAACCAGCTGTAGGGATGGGTATGTTAGGATTTTCTCTTTATTTTTGTCCCAGTTCTTTATTAATACTCTTACCAGTTCTTTTTCATTACTGAAGAATTAGTTTTTTTTAAGTATAATTTTAAAAAAAAAGAATAAATTAATTAATAAAGGATTAGATTTGATTTATATTTTAAATACAACTAAATACCGTTTCTAGAGCAGCAGTAATGTTCACAACAACACTGGAAACAAATCTAAAATGTCTGTAAAATAAAATAATATTTCTTACATCAAAATGCTAAGTGAAGTTTAGACAGAATGAAGAACACACATCAGTCAGTATCAGTCTCATCCTGTCCTCTGTCCTCCTCACTCTGCTGCTGATGCGATTGACTGCTGCAGGTACTGCTGAGGGAGGAGTCTGCTGTCTCAGCCAGCAGCTAAGTTTACAAGAATTTGCCAAATTTTAAGATTCATGGCAAACTAAGATAAACAGACTACATACAGAAAGCTTTCGCTTGAGCTTGTTCATAACAATTCGCTATTAGCTTAACAAGAGCGATGTGGTTATGTAAAATGTCAGGAGACTGCGGAGAAAGCAGGTGGAAATATCACTTTTCTATATGTTTATGCTTGCTGAACAGGTGGTTTGATAATTTACTTATTGGCTTCTTACTCGTGAAGGTTTTATTGCACTTACTGTAACAAGCGTAGTTGTCGTCAAATCAAGTAATCTTCGAGTTACCTTCACTTCACCTGGTTCAGCGTCTCCACTGCAGCCTCTCTGCTCTGCTGTTCACTTTGTGTGTTTGTGTGTGTGAGTCAAACACAGAGAGCAGAGGAGAGGACAGAGAAGTAGCGTGACCATAAATGACAGTAAAACGCGGTAGGGAACTCAGCATAGTTTTTTTCTGTTCATTCGGCTTAGGCACTGTGAAAAAACACTTAGGCAGTGCGCCTGAGTCTTATAATGGTAGGGAAAACCCTGATTACCTTGACTTCGTGTATGGAGCCTCCATGCGAAATGGTGATGTTTTGCTGATTCCAGTAGTTTGCAAAACGTGCTGTAAGCGCCAATGAATCGGTGTAGCCAAAAGCTCTAAATTGTACTAGAACGCCTCTATCCTGGTGAATTATTAAAAATAATGTTTACAGTAAGAATTGACCCAAAAGCAGTTACATTAATGTACTTCTTATTTGTTAGCTTGATTAGCCATTAGCTCTGTTAGCACCGTTAGCCGTTTGAAATGCACAGTGTATTTCAGCACGTTAGCACACGTTAGCCGTGTTGTGGTGTCCACACGGCGGCTGTCAGTGGCTCAAACTGCAAATTACATGGTAAATTAACGTTAAATAAAGATAAATGAGTCGGTCTTACCAAAGGCTGGCCACGCTAGAATAACAGGGTTAGAGTTTCACGCATCCACAGGAAAAGGCATACAGTGGGGGAAATAAGTGTTCAACACGTCAACATTTTTTTCAGGAAACATATTTCCAGTGCAGTCATACACATGCAATTAATACTAGACATTGGTATTAACTCAATAAGGCAACACAGAGGTTCTTGCCTAACGACTTGGTAGCAAATGATGCATTCACAGATGGCTAACCCTTTTTAAAACAGTGGAAGTGCTAATAGCCACATGCACTAAGCCAGTTCAATTCTAATTAGCACAGGTAAGAGGACTAATTAGTGGATTCAGTGCTTTTTCTTACTGTGTGTTCAATACCTTTTTTTCTGTGTTGTTACAATTTAATGCACAGAACCTTTTTTATTGATTGGAATGTTATGATTTTGTTAGCTGTATTGCCTTATTGAGTTAATACCAATGTCTGGTCTTCATTTCATATGAATAGCTGCACTGGAAATATGTTTAATGAAAAATAAGTTGACATGTTGTATACTTATTTCCTCCCACTGTATATTAAATGTATATTAATTATATTAAAAGATTGATCTTGGGACCCACAGGTCCCCAATGTTTTTTTAATGAACAAAAAAATACTAACTTATAAAAAATGTGCAGGGGTGGTGGTGGTGGCTGTGTTACGGCAACAGGCAGTAGAAAAATTTCGTTTTATTAATATAGAAATATATATTAGCACTTTAACTCTTGATGTTGAACTTCAAACAGTTTTGCACCATCACACGGTGTCCTCATTCCAAGCATCTCTCTGTGTTGGAAAGCTCAATGCTGTATCTTAGCAACCTCCTTACCACCTGCGATAATGGGTGGAAGGTTGGAGCCTCCCTGAGTGTGTGTGAGTGCAAGGCACAGGAGGTAGCCTAAACGAGAGAAGGAATATGTAGGTGGTTGAACAACTCAGAGAATTCAATAGCTGGTACTGAAAAAGGAGACTCAGTGATATAGAGAAAGCTGTGAGAGAAAATGCACAGATTTCAACAGTCAGAGAGAGACAGAGAGTTAGACGGAGGGTGACAGAGGACAGCAGGAGACTAGAAAAAAAGCAAGGGGGGGGGATAAATTTTTCATCTGAACATCGCAAGCAGGCTTTTTTTATTGAGAAATGGGAATCACAATCCAATATTAATATGTGTGTTTGTGTGTCTTTCTGCAAGTGTGTGCATGAGGTAGCTCGCATTTTGACTGTCAGTAGCTGTGACTGTGTGTTTCGTTAGCTCATATCCAGACTTAAATAAAAGGAGACTATAAGTTTTGGGGTAATGGAAGAGGCTGGGAAGAGAAATGGTGAAATGAAGCATGAAGAGTAAAGAGATAAAAGATGACTGGTGTATGTGTGGTTCAAGCCTGAAACAGCTTGTTTATAATACATCAGTGAGGGACAGTGACAGAGAGAGTGCATTAGACAAAAAGTAAGACACTTAGCAAAAAGTAAAAAGAGGGCTGTTAGGTAAGCTGAAAACAAATCAAAAGATTGGAGGGAAAGACATGCAGATGACAGTTGTGATGCTGTTTGCATCTCATCATCTGATTGATTCATCTCATCGACTTGCTGAAGGCTGAAAATATCCTTGCTTCACCTGTAAAATGTGTCAACTAAACTAAGAAAGTGAAGAAAATACAAATTATTGCATCCTGGTAGTGGCTCAGAGGGTCACAACATGTTACGACCACTTTAATTCTAGATGGTGTTATAAAATATGACATAAGGTGCAAGGCTTGAAGCGAGATGCTACCACAATTAAGAAAGCAGCTGGTGCCAAATAGTTGGTGCCAAGCACACGACCATTTTAATTTAAGCAAGTCACAGTTCCATGATCCACAATGCAGCAAACCAGAGTGAAATTATATAGTGACAAATTCACTTTCCTGTTGTAGGAAAGATATTATCTCATACAATAGGAAGACATAACTGAATGGATCTTTTTTTCTGCTTTCGTTCTTTATGCAAAGTGTCCTTGGGTTATGTGAAAGGCACTTCAGATATGATTTATTATTACTAACAGTAATCATCACAGTAATAGAGAACACCTGAGGCATACAGGGCTGTAGCCAGGATTTTTGAAGTAGAGTCCAACTTCCCTCAACTCACCCCACCCCTAAAGAAATATTTAACTATATACAGTTATTTAATGTACTAATTCAGTTGTTCATTAACAGTTTTTATAAACTGTGTCTCCCTACAGATGAGTAGATGCTGTTGAAAAGAATTTAACGGACGCTATTTTTGGTTAAAGGTGCAGTGTGTAGGATTTAGTGGCATCTAGCAGTGAGGTTGTTCATCTCACCAGTAGAGTTCCAGAGAGTTGGGGGATTAATGTCAAGGAGCACTGAAGCTTACACCTAACACACTTCATGCTGTTTTTTTCTTTAATTTCTTCTTAAATTAACTTCTGTAAAGGATAAGCCCCGGCTGCAGCCCAGTTATTATTACCTTCCCCTGCCTATCTATACACCCCATGTATTTACTACAAGACTGAGAGTCTTCGGCCATGCAGTCAGCTCTGTGAGGCTGCACTTAGGCACAATGTTAACATGCTGATTATTAGCAGGTATAATGTTTTAGTGTATCAACATGATAACAGCTAATTAGCACTAAACACAAAGTACAGCAGAGGATGATGAGAATGGCATTAGTTGTGCAGGTATTTGGTCATAAACCAAAGAAAAAATTTGAACTGATGATGGCGCTAAATAAAAAGTTCAGGGATCACCTGAGTCATTGCAATTCACCCTCAGGGAGACATGAATGAACAAAACCACAAATGTCACCCTCATAGTGGAGCTAGAAGAGAGGTTAGGGGATCACCAAAGTCATAAAGATACATAATCTGCAAATCATGAATGTCTGTACAACATTCATCTAGTAAATACTGGAATATATCACCGGATAAGAGAAACGTTTGACCTGCTGGTGGCTCTAGATGAAAAGTCAGGAGATAATGAAAGTCATTAGGATTTATCTTCCTGGCACCATGACTGTCTGTACCAAATCTATCCTAAAGTTGTTGAGACATTTCAGTCTGGAAATGAGTCAGCAATGTCGGTCAGTCGGTGTTCTCACCGGCTGACTGACATTGCCGTCCATAGAGGTGCAAGTGTGGCTAAAAATGCTAATTTAAAACTAGCATCAAACTTTCATCTTCTCATCTTCACCTTATTTCAACCATTTTCTCCTTTGGTCCCTTGTTAGGTTCAGGTTCACCCTAAGTTGTATTTATTTCAACAAATGAAGATCACTGTTTCGGCAAACTGCCTTCTTCAGGATGAAGGCCTTTAAACATAAAAATCTCTGTTTGGAAAGCCAACATGCATCCATCGGTGTCCTGATCTGTGTGAACCCTCTACAGAGACCCGCTGAGACATCCTGCAAGCTAAAATAAACCCGAGCCGTTGTATACTTATTTATTCTCTTTAGTCAGTCGGAGTCATTTTCAAGAAACGGTGATCCTTTTCTTTGCACAGTCAATATACAGACAGTCACATGGGTATCACAGAGTGTCACAGACGCATTTTGTTCAAATATTTTATGTGTATTGCTTCTGTACGCATACACACATACCCAACATGTAGATACCCACACACACACACACACACACACACACACACACACACACAGACTTTAAAGAGCCATACTTCACAGGAACAGTTTATCCTCCGGGAATCTCCATGAAGTCTGAGATGTCTGAATCAAATTCTCCACCACACCAAAACGCGCACAGAATGTGAAACATCTCTCTCACCCACTGCCTGGTTATGAATCCTGCTTCTTCAAAACCTCTGACAGAATGCAGATCATTTGCTGTCTATGCACATAGTGTAAAATACTGCCAGAAACACAATGACTAATCTCTGATCTCTGACTCTCTATTTGTATTTCTGTTATTTAACTAATCTAACCAAACCTTTGAATCAACCTGTCTGAGGAAATAAAGCTGGTTCCAGACTTCTGCATTGCAGAATCCCCACATCGCCATTGTTTTCAGCAATTCAAAGATAGAAAAGATGTGAACTTCTGCTTTAACAGAGTGACCTAGTGTGTGAATAAAAGTGTGTGTAACAGATTCTTCATTTCTACATTTTCATCAGCAGTGCAACAGAAGTGAAGGTCTCAGCTCAAATAAAGTGGTGCAAAAATGATTTCCTGCCCATAGAGGCAGGTGCAGCACTTAATTCAGAAATTGTTGAATTTAAGGACAGGAGTCAGAACTGCTACTATTTTTCATAGTAGCTATACAGCCCAGTTTCCACATCAAAGATTTTGTATTGATTTGCTTTTTATGGTTCCTTTAAAAATGTGTTTACAACTTCAAACCATCATAGAGAGTACAGTTGGATGACTTTGTGTTTTTCATCATCATCATCTGCATCTAGGGCACAAAAAGTTTGTGAATGGGTGTGTACTTAAGTAGCTCATGAATACAGTCCAGGCTCATTTAAACTGATCGGGCAAATTGCAACTCCAATACTTTGTATATTCTGTTTTGCATCAAATAAACATTAACATTTAAGTTTTTGTCTTTTTTCAGTCACTCTCTTGTCTCTAGTGACTGCCAGTGAGTGAAACTGTAAAATAAGCTCCAGTTTCCTACTGTCCACACCCACTTTAAAAGAGATGAGTAAACACATTGATCAATACCCAGATCACTTTAACCTGGCACCTTACCCAACTTGAGCCTGATAGCAGAAGCAGAAAAAAGTACAAACAACTGGGTAAAGGCTGACTGGATACTAGACAGAGCTCCATCTTATTCCACAGGGAAACAACAACAGCAGTGGGGTGACGGAGCATTTTAAACATCATAAAGCTGTGTAAGTTGCTTTTTCTCCTCATATTTAAGATAATTTATACAGTGACTCAAGTAAATTCATTAAAGTCATATGAATATGGGAGGAGGTAGAAGTAGATTGACATTCTTGTTTTAATTAAAGTGTGAAAAGCTACATTAATGCATTCATCAAGGCCATATTCTTCATTATGCTGGTTTTTGGTCTGCTTGATGCTGCCGCTTTACTTTTTATTGCTCTATGCCATATGGCTTTCTCTCTCTTCAACATTTTTTTTAAACTCTAATTTTTCCTTCTTCTTTTTATCATGTTTTCACCTCTCCTGACCCTCTCTTTCTCTCTCTCACTCTTCTTTTGGTAGGATGATGTGGCGTATGCGCCGTCGCTCCAGGACAATCTGTCTGTCCTTGGCCTTCGTCTCGATTTTCCTCCACCTCCTCCTGGCGCTTGTCTCTCTTTCCATTTACCACCAGCCCTGTGACCCCCCACTGCCACCCAGGACACACATCCTGAGAGACCTGGCACGCACTAACTACACCTCTGTGGGGATCACTAGTCTAGCTGAGTCACCAACTGATACCACACAAAGAGATTCTTCCAATTTAGATGCCAATAAGGATGCCAAAGGTCATGTGCAAACACTTCCTGACAAGGGCTTGTCAGTGAAAGAGATTAAAAATGCCTCAATGAACATGACACTCAGTGATGGCGCCAGCAAAGCTGACCTTTTGGAGTCTGGACTGTCAAAACTGGTGGCGCTGTTCGACCATCCGCTTTACAATATACCCAGCCCACCCATTCCTGAGGAGGATTGGCTGCTGAAAGTCAAACCAAAGGTCAAGGCCAGTGAGAAGAGCTCCCAGATGTGGTTAGTACTGTATATTATACAATGAATGGCTGTGCATTTAAGATTTCTTCTTTGAAACTGCACTAAAGTAATCAATATTTTTATTTAGAAAAAATTATAAATTTACTGAATGTAGTTTGAAAGAGGTGGCTTGTAGTGACAAACCCACTATGAATTATCACCCAACTCTGGAGCTTTTTAGTCTCTTTTGGGTTTTGGTTTTCCATCCCGCAAATTCACCAACCTTGTTTCCAGATGCAGCAGGGAGCTGTTTTTAGCCAGGAAGCTCAAATAAACCCACTGCACCAAACAGCAGACACAGTTAGTGACTAGCTGTTGAACATAGTTGGCGCAGTTAGGTGCTAAAGAGCCACAAATAAAGTGAATATTGGACTTACATTCATTGGGTGGCCACAAGCTGTTTGCTAACACTTTTACCAAGAACTTTATGAAGTAAGTTAAAAGGAGGAGATATTTCATTTTTAGTTGGTTCTACTGCCCCAAGTGGCCAAAAAAAATCAAAGCTTTGATGGTCCAGTGAAACAGCATTATCACTTGAAGTAAATCCTGCTGAAACACCTTGTTAGTCCAGGACATAAGAATCTTACTGCCACAAAAATCTTACTTTTAAACCAATGGGCTATCAATTATGAAGAAGTGGCACTGTAATTTAATAAGATACGCAGAAAGGCCGGATTGCTCAAAACATTGTGATGACTTTTAGGACTTTGTGGTTATACTGTATGCCAGCATGGGGTAATCACTGGAGATGCACTGATTTCCAGGAAGTAACAGTAGTAAGTGCCCATTTCATTAATATAATCTTTAATCATCCTTGCAGTCAAGAAATGCGTGTCTTCCCCTTTTTGAATTTCCTGTTGTTTTTTAGCATCTCAGAATTGGCATACAACACTCTCTTTCTCTGCCCATTCATCTGAAATACCAATGTATATAGATGGCTGTGTAAGATTTTCACCAGATGGATAGACCTGCAGGGAGCATATCCCTTGGTGTCAAAGCTAATTTATACTTCTGCGTCAAAGTATCACAGTGCCTCTACTGTAGGTTTCTGCAGTGTCTCTGTATGTGTTGCAACCCATTCAAAACTGTAAAATGAACTCAGGGTTCAAGAAGTTATAAGAAATTTGAGTGGCATATTTTGATTTTGACTTTGATTTTCCCAATGGCACTTCCCATCTTCAGTGCTGTCTATAGGACCATCTACTATTTTTATGTGGTCTTCTTTTTGGTAATGCATGAATTCTTCATCTAACAAAGCCATATCCACCCCTTCACTCTGTCCAGGGTGACTGATAGTCAGGAAGGATACGAGGATGTCCAGTGGAACAGCAACAGTAACAGCCATCCACCCTGGCTGCGCTTTCACCTGAGTATCTCCCGCTGGCAGCTCTACCCCTACCGTGACCCCAACATGGAGGCTCTGACCCAACAGCTCGCCACACACCGCATCGTCAGTGCAGGTCTGACACACATGCATCTTCTGAGTTGTGTTTTCCATTGGGTGGTCTATGTCTGTGCAATCTTTCCTTTTTATATTATCAACAGTTTTACTCCACCACAGTAATGTCAGAGCCTTATAGCCTGACATTTGTTACTCCATGCTCGACAGAGGAGGTGTCAGATAAGCAAAGGAGAGATGTTTATCAAGTAGAGGACAGGAGGATCCGAGTCAGTTTAGTATTAGTATTCTGCACAAGAACAACACAGCGACTTAAAAAGGGGTAGATCTTTCAGAACTAAAACAATTTTTACCTCCAGATCAAACCTGTGGTGGTCATGGTGGGTGGGCTGCAGGGAGGGTGAAGGCAGAACTGAACGGAGGGTTGTTGTGTTTATGCTGCCTTTTAGGGTTAAACTTTCAAATGCAGATTCACTTTGATGTCTCTCTCCAATGAAAGCTACGCTGAGTCTTTGAGGGGCCTTGGAGGTTCAGCAGAGGATGGGCAGGAATATATGAGCCACTGCCAGTGTAGTAAACATCTCAACATCAGCCAATCATGCATGTTCCTTCACACTAACTTCTTCATATTGAGTGTAGTGCCTTTCAGTGCGTTTGTGTATGTGGTCTGGTTTGGTTCAAGTTGTGAGGACTGACCCCTGACAGTCTACTGTTTTTGTGAGGATATTTTGGTTTGGGAGGATATTCTGGCTGGGTCTTTTAGTGAAAAATGATAATTAATGTTTGGTGTTTAGATTAGGGCTTTGGTTACAATTGGTAAACTGACCTCTTAAAGGGGAACTATGAACTACTATTGTTACTTTAGAATGGCATGTGGTTGAAGTCTCACTCAACCTTGAGAAATTGTGTTTTGTATAAAAGCACAAAGCTTCACAGATTTGCCTGGATAACCATATAAAGATCCCAATATAACTGTGACTCATTTTATGACGGGAATGCACACAAAACAGGACAGTTAAGTAATAAAATAAAACATTAAGTAAACAGACGAGGAAAAAAAATACTTGATGATTGATTTTGCCTCTGTAATTCTGTAATTGAGAGAGTTGCCTTTCAGAAAAGAGCACAATCGTGACTGATGCACAAAAAAGAGGGGCTTGTTGATGGGTTGTGGCTAGATCTAAATAATTCCTGAGATATACATATATAGAGGGAAAACAAAAAAATAAAAAGGAGGTAACAAACACTTACAGGCAAAAAAAAAGATGAAAATGTATCGTAATCTGTGGTAAACAAGATATAAATGATAAACAGAAACGTCCCTGCTTTGTATGACACATTGCATAGCAAAGGATGGGTATCACTCAAGAAAATGAATGCAAGTAATCCAATATACCGCCAAATATAGCAAAATGTGTGTATGTGTGTGAGAGATGGACATGGTGGTGTGTATCCACAGATTGATTCAACTGTGTTATATGGTGGTGATGACGCACATACAGTATTTTCTGTGTTACATCTTCCTTTATGTGTGTGTGTGGTGTGTTTGTGTGTGCGCCATTAATGTGCAATGTGTTTGGTCACAGCATGGTGCATTGTGTGTGTGTGCGTGTTTGCACTGTGTGCTTAGTTGCTATGGTAATGTTCTCAGTACTGTTTTTCAGTGCAGAAGTCTGGGGGGACACAACTGAAGCTGGTGATGTCATTTCCCAACTATGGACAAGCCATGTTCAAACCCATGAAGTGAGTCACAAATGTCAAGTCCAACACATACTACAAAGAACATATAAAATGCAAGGATGACTGAATCCTTTAAATCCTCTTTAAATAATTGAACAAAACATAAGTAAAAGCTGTAAATGGGTCAACAAAGAAGGATTTTTAAGCCTTCAGACAAATGAGAATTGTATTGTTTGACTAAATATTAGCCACATTTTGTGGGGAATGGCAAACTCTACACCCAGTGTGTTCTTGTTCAGAGCAACTGAGCTTGTAAAAGAAGCTTTACTTATAGTAAACACATTGCTGATGAATGTATTCACTGTAGTTTGACACTGCCTCTTTCCTGTCAGGCAGGAGAGAGATGAAGAAACCAATTACAATCTCTACTACTTCTCAGACTTTGAGAGACACAATGCAGAAATTGCAGCTTTTCACCTGGACAGGTACCAAGTTATGTTTTATTATGTAGAAACCTTCTATATAACACACTAAAATGAGCACAAAATTGTGGATGAAATGGTCATAATGAATAATGCAACACTGTATTGCATTTTCTTCTCTCCTCCCTTCCCTCTCATGGGTTTAACTTTCTGTCTGTCTCTCCTCGCTTGTCTTTGTCCTCATCTCATACCTTCTTCTGCTCTCTCTGCAGGATTTTGGGCTACAGGAGAGTCCCTCCAGTAGTTGGGAGGCAGGTGGATGTGGTCAAGGAGATCAAAGACGTCACTATCGACCGCAAGCTGGCCCGCACCTTTTTTACCTCCCCTGGTACTGTTCATGTGCTCCTCCATTATTCATTTACCTCGTTTAAAATGGCCTCGTATGTCAACTGATTATGAATCTCTTTGAATGTTCCTTCTTTCTGCTGATTCTCACTAGTCACAAGTCACCACCCACCACCTCTTTCATCCTAATTTTCATTTTTTCCTCCTCCTCTCCTCTCCTGCCCTCTCCTGTCCTCTGTGTGCTCCTCTGACTCCCCCTAGTGGGAAATGTCTGTTTCTATGGCCAGTGCTCGTACTATTGTTCAACAGAGCACGCCGTGTGTGGCCGTCCCAAGGCCCTGGAGGCCTCCTTGGCTGTCATGCTGCCTGATCTATCCCTGGCGGCCCGGAGGTCATGGAGATCCCCCTGGAGACGCTCCTACAGCCGCAGCAAGCTGGCAAAGTTAGTGGGTCTTTTGAAACTAATGTGCTGTATCATATTAAGTGATCCATATGTATATCACATATGATCTCAGCAGACTCCCAAAACTAAACTATGGCTCCACATGAGAACATGTCTCCTTGGAGATTATCGTTCAATCAATTTTTTATTTAAACCACAGCAGCAGTTGGGTTGCATTTTAATGTCAATAAATCATCTTTAATTCATGTTATACCACACGAGTCTTGAGACAATATAGCAGAATTGCCATAAATAACGCAAGACTGTCAGCTTCGTAAATACTGCATGTGTTGGTCGGATTTTGAAGGGAAGGAGCTCCTTTGTGCAGCAGCATAAACAAAACTAAAGCTTGGTGGAATTAAGGAAAGATGCACCATTTATTTGAAATATGTTTATTGTTTTCAGTAAAGTCATACTGAAAGAAAGTTGACTAAAGAAGCAAATGTGTCCTTTGTGCCAGGAAGCAATTGAAATACTAGAAATGTATGAAAAATGTAACCAGCGAGAGGTAGCAGCTACCAGTCATATCAACCACAGATGCTTTTTGGGTGATCATGACAAAAGATGTCAGGTCTTCCTGCTGGCTTTTCTTTTCATGTGGTCTTTGCCTAACAAGAAGGATGTCTGTCTATTCCAGATGGGAGACAGAACCAGACTACTGTTCGACAATAAAAAAGACCCCACCATACGACAAAGGCACAAGACTGGTGGACTTAATAGATATGGTCATACTGGACTTCCTGATGAGTAGGTGTATACTGTACATTGTGTTTAAGAGGTCAAATTCAAATTTTAAACTCTATATTAATCATAGATGAGTTCATGTCACTGTTGTTGGTCAGCTGGGCACACAGATGAAACGTTTAGCATGTTTTTTGCTCCTTACTGAAATCCTTTTGATGTTTCATGGCAGACACCTTGATATCATAGCAGGAAAACCACAGGTGCAATTAATAATTATGGCTGCATTTCATTTTGGTTTAGCTGTTCCTGGACTATTACAGCTCTTGGGCATGTCTTACTGTCTAATTTACCTACATGGGAGCCACCACCATTAATGATATTCTGTGATGTTCAGTCAAATAGTATTGCATCAAATCTGATGCCAGGATTATGTGTTCATCTAAACCATAAAACCACCCAAAGCTAAAAACTACAAACTATTCTGTTGCCGAAGCAGCTCACACTCTATTGCCTATAGCTACACTTTTCACCTCTACAAAAATGGAAAATTTCAACACATTACTCAAGTGCATAAAATGCAAGGAAGACTGAATCTTTTATAATCCTCTTGAAATAATCCAATAAAACATGAGGAAAAGCTGTAGATGAGGCAAACGAGGGATTTTTAAGCCTTCAGACAAAATGAGAAATGTATTGTTTGAGCAAATATTAGAAGGGAGGTGTTTAATATTTTATCAACTCAGTGTCTGTGAGTAGATTAGCCACATTTCATGGTCAATAACAACTTCAATAACAGCAGCCCCTATGCTATTGTTCATAGCGACTGAACTAGTAAAAGAAGCTTTACTTGTAGTAAAGGACACAAGGTTGTACAGACAGCAGGGGAAATACTTTTGTTACTGGAACATAACATGTTGCTCTGATGATTTACTCTGATTTTTAGTGGAGTTTTCGGTTTAGCCCTGTAGTCGTGACAGGCTACATTAGATAAAAGGCTGTTAGGTTAAAGGTTAGGAGCAGTGTAAGCTCTGCCTACTTGACCTTCACCAGCAGACAGACCAGCTCCACTGCCCAACTGAAGTTTCTGTGCGTTACCGTGGCAACGAGCCGTCGCCGTGGTTGCGCTGACAACTTCTGCTCAGCCAGGTAAGAAAGTCACCGAAGTTAGTTCTGTTATTTCGTAGCTGCGTAGTTAGTTGTTTTGAATAACTTACTACTTCTGAAACACACCTTTTGCTTTCTAATTGTCTTGGTATCTGAACTTCAGCCGTATTAAGAACAAGTGGGGCAAGTATAACGTCTTTGGTTTACTGCTTAGTTAACTAGGTTAGCTGTTATAAGCACAAGTTTAGCAAACAGCGCTACTTTTAAACGTTATACATTACTGAAATGGAGGACAACGTGTAACCCATTTATTTAATTTTAAACATCATGTAACGTTTAGAATTGATTATTATCGGTTAAAGCAAGTAAATCAGTGCTTTTGACCGATTGTATTGTGCTAATTAAGCTGTTATCTGCAACTGAAAGTAACTGTTAGCTTAAACCGAAGAACTATTGACACATTGCACTTTATTGCATTATGACTTGCTGAATCTCAGTAGAAAAATGCAGCTTTTCCTAATTCTAGCAAGGGACGAGGGAGTATCTGGAAACAAGGAAGTTATATACCATTTATAAACTGTTATAAACGAAATGCTGACACTACAAATCCTAAAATATGTCACCATTTCGGTATATAATAATAATTATTATTATTATGTGACACTACAATGTAGTGGCATACATGGCATTTGATCATTTTTAGTGCAAATCTAGACAATGGATTAGGAAAACAATTAATTAATGCCCCAATACTCTCCTCACCTGTCTAAAATTGAATTTGTTGCTTACAGTCAGTAAGAGTAGAGTTTTTGCTACAGTAATAAATGTGTCTTACATTCCAGTCTAGAAAATTGGATCTTGTTTTTGGTATGTAGCCAGTTACTGCAGGATAGGTATGGCATAATATGGTGGTGTCTGGTGACTCACACTATTCATTCATGTATTTTTTTTTACTTTCCAGAAATTCCAGAAAAGGTCTTTATGTAGATTGGCAAGATACAGTTTGTGATACCTAAACCTGCTGATGATATTCATAGAGAGATCAGCAGCATGCTCGCTGCCACTTCAGAGGAAAGATCCCATGATGGAGCTTGTGGAAAAGACAGTTCGAGGCCAAATTCCAAGGTCAAGAAAAAGTCCCACTCTCCAACTGTCAGTATTTCTTCTGGGTATCGAGTGACTTTACCCCCTCTATACCCAGAGCCACCATGCCTCTCAGCAGCTTCAGTGGGCAGGTCCCTATTCAGTCGTACCTCCATCTGTCATAGTGTCCCCTCTGACAGCCCTTTATCAGTGGTGGAACTTCCTCGTCTTATAGCTCAAGTAGGACCAGGGAAAGCCATTGGTGACACAAAATGGACAGAAGGACCTCGACTAATGGCCTCAGCATTAGGCACTGACATCCCTGTCAGAACTGCTGATGAGTCACCAGCACAGAGGTAAATGGAATAATTACAGAGATTTGATTTAGAATGTAATGCGCCCATTCATTCTGAGGCAATTTTTAAAGTTTTGGGCATGAGTGTAATTTCCAATTTAGTTTATGTGAAGTATTGTACTAGTTTATGACATAAAACAATACAATGCTGTTATCATACTATGTCAGGAAAAATGAGCATGAGTATATTTGTAATAATTATGATGTACTGTATGTAATAGGCATAGGTCTCTGCACAGTGACACAAATAGATGACAGATTTATGCTGTCTGAGTCCTAAAGCATACATTTCTCTATTGTTTACACTCACTTTTATTGTTTCAGTTTCACGGAGAAAGATGAATCAATAAAAGTCACAACAAGTAAAAATAAAAAGATAACCACTGAGAAAGATGGGAAGGTGACCAAACCAAATAACGTTCCTCTCACTGGCACAGAGGTAGTACAAATATTTGTCAAGAAAAGAGAGCTGGGAGAATTGGAGCTTTATTACCTGAAAGAAGTGGAGGGTGACTCTTACAGGTACACTTGAAAGTTATTCCACTGCAATGCACACTGTTTAAGTATGAATGTACAGTATAAATGCACACATGTCCTCTCTTTTTTTAGACCCTATGACCTGCGAGTGGTCCATTCCAGTGAAGCTGGTTGTGAGCACTACATCTTCTCCCCTAATAGTGTCCTACATGTGACAGAGAGGGGTTATGGTGGACTTGTCAGTCTGGCAGAGTGGTACAGAGAGTCTGTGTTATGGTCAGCTTTGCAGGAAATCACATTTTTCAGGGACTTCAGAATGCGGAAAGCTTTCACCTGGTAAGTGCACATAAGCTGTGCTTTCTGTCTTGCTAATGACTTACTTGTAAGTGATGTTTTTTTCATGCTTTACCTGCTTGGTGTTTTTTGTGCCAGGTGGCATAGAAATGTGCGCAAGATTTTTTTTCAGCGCAAGTGTGAAAAACTGCAGGGTGTGCTGCTCATAGCTGTACCTCAGTTCAGAAATGCCCTTTTTCTTTTCTCCAGGTGAGTCACATAAAATATTCCAGTCTTGAATCATACAGTAATGGGACTAATGTTGGATTGCAAGTGATGCTTTTGATTCAGTATTAGCATAATTGTTGCTTTTGTTATAATACTTAATATGCTATTATTAGGCTCATTTCAAATATGACCTTTAACTATCATGTACAGTAAGATGTAAGTGTTCAGATTTACCAGTAATAATGTTATATCTTTTACAGAACAATTGAAGAACTGAAAGGGACACACTGGCTGCCTCAGGATGAGTCACAAACCTACACACTGCTGGAATTCAAGAATGTTCTGATAACCAATAATCAAGAGTGTCAGCAGATATTGGGGAAGTTATCACAGTATCGCACTGTCATCCTAAATGCGGTACTTAATTTTTGTTTTTCTGACATAATGCAAAACTAGCTAAAACTAGCTGTGTAATTTGTGTAGAATAGCATTAATTATTGAGAGAATTATTTGAGAGCATGACGTTTCTTTTTCATGAGTAACATTTGGGAGCATGAGAAAGAACTTTTATAGTTTCAAAGCTTGTCCATTTCTGGAATCATGGGCATGTGGTCAGTTTTCTGGGTGGCATCGTTTTTAGAGGATATGCTATTCAAATGTTATTACTGTAATAATGCTCTTTTATCCCCAGGTGAAAGAAAACAGCTATAAGGCCTACCAGGAGCTCCAGCTGCACATTGAATATGCAAAAAAGCCAAATAAAAGCTATGAACCCATTCACCTCCATCTGGCTCACAAGCAGGAACTGAAGAAAGAGTTGTCCCAGGCTGAAAACACCTTGAGCAAATTGGGCAACTTCGCTGCTCTCATTAATCGAATGACTGCGCAGAGTCTCATCACGATCATCAGACAACATGAAACCTCTTTCCTCAACAATGTTTTGAAGGTGACAAGAGATTGTTTGTTAACTCCATTCATGTAGCAGTGTATCCCTACAAGAACATAAACCTTCCTGCTAGGAAAAATGTAATTTCTGTCTTTAACATTACTATGATGCACCACTTCTACATAATATAATGGAAGCATTAGATAAAAAAACAAAAAAACAAAGTTAATTATCATTTAATCAAATAAATATTGTTTTTTTTAAATATTTGTCAGAGGGAGAAATCTCAGCAGGGCTGTCTCTTCCAAACTGAACTGTGTTTAAGTGCCAGTGGTCAGCTGACTCTAGACCCACCAATACATCAGTTCCAAGAAGCAGTGAGTGAAGCACTCCTGACTGTTGGCGACTCTATAATTCAGGTGATTTATACATTTCCACAGTTGTAAATACAGATGACTGTTATTTTGTTTGCTAGCTAAATGTTAGTGTAATTTAACCCTTTGTGGCATTAACATCTACTGTACAGTATATTTTTCAGTTGTTGGCACTGGGTGGTATTACTGTGTTCAACATGGTATTGTGAGTGTCTTGATCATGACTTTATAACCAGCCTCATAACAGTTTTATGCTCTGGTAGATGTGTGACACTTGTGGATTATTCCTGGAGGTCAGCAACAGTTTCTTCAGCTCTGGTTTTGTTCAGGACTCAACTTCTGACTTCAGTTGTATTGAATATCCTACCTTTACAGGTACAGCATTTTGCATTTAAGTTTTTGCTGTTAACATTACACTGTTCTTTCTTCAGCTTTAAAGAAAGTACCTTATCTATTTTAGCAGTACACACAGTTTTTCACAGCAGACATTTTGACTTGTCAAAGCTGGAAAAGCACAGGTGGAATTACGTTAATGATGGCTGCACACACAGTTAGATGGGCCAATTCCTGCGCTCTGGTGTTATGCAAGCTCACTTACTACATGACTTACTGGGACGAATAATGAAATGGGTCCATTGTTAATGTTATTATTTACACCTGTGGTTTTCCTGCTTTGACAAGTCAAAATTCTGGCCTACAGAAGCCAAGAGTGGTAGTGCTTGCAGTTTTAAAAATATAATATTGTTTTCTTGAGATTAAAGATTTTGCATGTCTCAATGCACAAATGCTAATTTATTTACTTAGTTGAAATGCAGATTAGTATGTTCATGTGATTTAACCCCCAGGGGAAAATAAGGACAATGATGGGATGACTGGTCACAGAAAGTTTTGCTGCTGGCGATTGCTCAGAGACCAGTCAGCTCATTCGCTGGTTCTGCCAAAACAGACCTTGATAATGGGGCAGGGCAACCGGATGCATGGCAGCTACTATCCTCTCTCCAAAGGACAGCTGGTGTGGCAGATCAGCATCAATGATGTTTCAAAACAAGTTGAGAAAGAGCAGACTGAGATCATGCAGGCAAGACTGTGACTTTCAATTCTAGAAAATGTCAATGCATAATCAATACACATTATTATACACAATATTTTCAATACCTGCACATGTTTTTAGTTATCGTCACTGTTTTTATTTTGGACAGGAAGCTCAATCAGAAATCCAGCAGCTGTGTGAGAAGTACAGATGGTTGGTGGACATCCATTTGTTCATTAGTCAGTGGAGTCGAGCCTCTTTGGAGTCCATGAAATCTGCTTTACTGTATGAGGAGCATATTAAGAAGGTGCGCCACTGGTCTGAAAGAATCCACACAGTTCCCTCATCAATCTCTACCTCCAACCAGCTATTCATCATCCACTGCACCCAAATAAAAGAAAATCTGGGTATGTCTGCACTACATGACTGACTAAATCTCCTCCCCATTGTATATAGAAAACTCAATACCTTTATTCCTCAAAGTTAAATAATCATTGCCCCAAACCAGGAAGGAGTAATGAAATGGGACATTCCTATAAGAAACAGCCAGTTCATTTTTGTGGTTTGTTAAAATAGAAAGACTTACTTTCTGGTCTTTTATGCTTTTTGCCTTTGTTTCTCCAGAGCAAAAGCTGAGTTTTATTGAAAAAGACGTTCAAGAGCTGCTAGTTGAGCAGATCAAACTGCACTCAGAGAGCCTCGTATCAGACTTGGAGAGGACTACTGCTGAACTCAAGACAGAACCCCAAGACTTACATGACTTCTCAAAATACGCTGTTATGGTATGGAAACTCTTTAAACTTTATGTACCTGCATAAAAACAAAGTATGAAAGAAGAAAAACACATAAAGAAGAGAAATACTGTAGATTACTGGTTATGCAGGACAGATAAAACAGCCAAAAGGGTAATAAAAGATCCTATAAAAAGACAATACCTCTTTTTATTTAACAAGGATGGCAAATGGAAGATTCAGATTCCCTGCAACTCCCCTTTTGGTCACATATTCACTTTAATTGAATTATTTATCACCTGCCTTGTCAGAGCAAATGTGCCCTGGATTTATATTTTATAATCCAAGAATAATCAAGTGATACATGGTATATATATTAGTATATCTGCAATATTATAACTTAAATAAACACTAATGAATAAATTCCAGTGTGTAATTGTAAAATTAGTATGAGTGAGTGCACTTTTATTTTATTTTTCTTTAACTTTAAGATAAAATCTAAAATTGACAAAATTGAAGATATATTTTTGAAAATGAATTAAATGTAATTACATGTCAAAAATTATTTTCAAAAAAGCTAAATGTTTCTTCTCTCTGCAGCTGAGGGAGTCTGTGAAAATGTTGTCTGACATGCAGAAACGTTTGGAGTACATTCACTCCCTCCAGGACATTTGCATGAACTATAGGATGATGACTGAACAGGAGCAGACTTTGGAGGAAAAGGTCTGCTGGCATAAAAGTGAAAATAATTCAATGAATTACGTTGTACAACTCAATTTAATGCATATCTTTGGAACATTACAACTGTTTGATCACATCTGAGTTATGGCTTCTTTGACACTGCAGTGTGTGTGCTTCTGTTTGTGTTCTATATTTAGATGCTGGGCTTGTGGGATTGCCTTTTTCCCCTCTTGAAGCAAGCAGATAGCATTGTGTGCCACCGTCTTCCTTCAATGGCTACTGCAGTGGACACAATGTTCTCATTTTTGGTCTGTGACCTTAAAAACATGGTTTCTAATGCTACCTTTGGAAAATTCCTTGATCCAACCAAGAATGCTGACGAGATGGTCTCCAAACTGAACTACATATGTGCTCATGTGCATACGCTCAAAACAAAGCTGGAAAAGCTTAGTACGAACAGTGAAAATCTACAAGGTGAGATGTTCTGAATTACATAAATGAATGTATAAAACATAAGTGATTTGTTTCTATGAGTTGTTTTTCCTTATATTGAGAGTTTGTATCATTGTAGTAAACATGGGAATGTGAAAATAGCAGTTATAGGCTTGAAAATGTTATTATTGAACCTGACCACCACAGCAAAACACTTTTTATTGAATTATGAATGACCCACACTAAGGCAAATATATTGTCTCGTGTGATAATTCCAGCAAAAGATTTGACACATTCAAACTACATACTGGAAAAGGAAAACAAATGGAGCATTACCAGTGGTTTTGGTTCTGGAATATCCATTGAAAATACTACTGTCATAACATTAATTTAGAAAAAAAATCTCTCACCCTCTCATCTTCTAATTAGACCATTATGTTTCCCATGTTTTCCCATTAGAAAATCCAATGGATTTAACAGTTCTAACAACAGATGTTCACAAAATTGAGGCCCGTAAGGAGCTGTGGGAGCTGATAGCTCTATATAGAACATGGATAAAAGAATGGAGAAAGATGCTGTTCACTGAGGTAACATGCCAAATGAACCTCTCTCTGCTCATTGGCATGGTGACAATATATCTTTTACAAACAGTTAATCATTTGTATAAAATGATGTGTACATTTTAAACATATACTGATTCTTTACAGTCCCAGTATGTGGTCATGGTGATCACAATTTATAAAATTTGGTTAAAATATGCTTGAACTTGAATTTGCTTTGGTCTTAATTGATTACCCTGTAAAATTTCTTCTCTGGAGGAAAAAAAAGCCTAATATTAGCAACTGAAGTGTTAGCAAACACAACCGTTAGGATAGTACTAGTTATAACATTAAATAAATTGTTTTTAAAGATAAAAAACACTGAGCTATCATTGTTGTCCATGTGATCTGAACCAAGAGATAATCAACCCATGTGTTTTGGTCATGTCATGTCATATAGTATAGAGGGGCTGCTGTCAAATTGCAGCTAAGCCAAGACAGCACCTTAGTTTTTCACCTGAAAAAACAGCTCTCTGTCTTTTCTTCCATCTTTTGATCTGTCTGACCTTAATGGTAATACTAATCTTCTGAAATATTTTTCTGTCAGGTTGTGGTGTCACAAGCTCAAGAGAAAATTGCCAAGTGGCAGGAGCAAGCTCTATCTCTAACAAGCATCATACCTACCCATGATGCAGTGCTGCAGGAGACTTTAGGAATCCTGGGGAGCTTAAGCCATCAGCTTGCGGTCATGGCCAAGCTGCAGAGCCCCACACTCAAACATAAACACTGGAATGCTATTTTCCAAGGTCAGAGACTCTGCCTATAGTGTAACACATGCATGTTCTGTGAACCACAGCATATCTAATATGATCAAAATACATTCCATCTGACAGGCATGGGCCTACTGTATGTCCCAGAGAAGGTGACTGTTGCTGAACTGATGTCTCAACAGCTTGAAGTTCACCAGAATCTAATTAACAAGGTGGGAGCCAAAGAGATGTTACATTATTGGGCATACTGTGGCAGTTTTACTAAAATCAGAAAACATAAAGGCAGAAATAATTTGTTGAAATATTTGCAGGTGAAAACTGACAGGCTCAACCAACAACAAATGTCACTGAAATGTCATACTTAATTGATTTCACTTACAGTACCTTTTACAATGTCAGATATGCAGGGACGCACAAGCAGAGTGTGACATGGAGCAGGCCTTCCAAAGGCTTCAACAGGGATGGAAAGCCAGACTCTTCCAGCTGGATAAATTGAGAGTTCCTGTTTGGCAGTATTGTGAGCAACAACATGGATTAACAGAGAAGCCCATAGCTGGCACCATATCAGATTCCCAAGCTGCCGGTCAAAATTCCTGTAATGATGTTAGATTCATTGTCATTGGTGAGACCGGATAACAAGCTAGTAAATTAATAATACAGATGTAGTCATTGTTGTAGTTGTTGTTGAGTGAATATTCTATGATCCACTAATATTTTTTTCTTCCCAATCAGGTATGGAAATCCACTTTGCTCAGACAGAAAATGATTTGATGACTTTGTCCATTATGTTGAAGTCCTCACACAGCACTGAGTTCAGGTTGCAGGTGGAAGATTGGACTCAATTGCTACAAGAACTTGGTAAAGATTTTCAGTATTTCATCCAAATGCAGAAAAAGATTGAGCAGACTTATAAGAATACTATTCATTGATTTTTGCTTTCCCTTTCAATATTCATAGAGAAGCTGCTTGATTTATTCGAAAGATACCAGCAAATATGGGCCTTCCTGACCAAGGTGTTTCATGAAACATCCTTTAATGTTCAGAACGTGGACCTGGTATGTCCCTATGTCATCAAAAGTCAAACCAATCTCATTTTTACAATGCTTTGAAACTGATGAATGTCTGTGGTTTGCTTTATGTTTACATGTCAGATTAATGCTGATTTTTCTTCTTATTCCATAGCTGGAGTGTTTCCAACCAGTTGATGAGACATTTAGGAATATTATGCATTCTATATCAGCTGATCCTCATGTGTTGAACCTTGTTCATTCCAAGACGACAAATGAAAAATTCTATGGTAATAGCCTTTGCCTGATTCTCATTAATGGTCTTTCTACAATGGAAGCTATTTACCACCAGATGGTGGATCTCCGGGATGCCCTCTGTGAACTGTTTCCGAGACTCTGGTTCTTGAGTGACAGGGAAGTAATAGAACTACTCTCCTTTCACCCAGTGCCCTCCACACTGCTACCCTTTGTACGCAAATTCTTTAAAGGGGTACGTTGGCTTGAAGTGGACTGTGAAATGCCATCTAATACAAGAGATCTGAAGGGTTGTAGTGCTACATCTGTTTGCCACAGACAGATGAAAGTGCTTGGGGTTTTTGGCAGCCTACAGGAGCACATTAGCTTTCTTTCTCCTTTGGAACCAAATTGCAATGCCTTGGTTTGGCTTTGTGCCTTTGAGAAACAATTCAAGTTGACCATGGTACAGCTCCTGAAACAATGTGCTGATGTACAAAGCCAACTTGAACCATCCAATCAAGACTTGTCATGTGATAAGAAAGTTGGAGACATTCTGCTCCATATCGCTAATAGGAGGAAAAATGCACAACCTGTGCTGGATATGCTGTCTGAATATCCCCTTCAGTGTCTGCTAGTGGCTGAGGAGGCAGTATGGTACAGTGTTGTTCTACAAGCTTTCCAAGAATCGAGCCCGATGAAGTTGAGCAACATAAAGGCATACAACTGTGCAAAACTGAAAAACCTTGGCAAGTCCATAAGGGATAGAGTCACAGGGTCAAAAAGTGAATCACTGGTTTCTAAGTACATGATGATGTGCCTACGTGCTTTAGTGCAACTTACGATGAATCATGCGCAGCAGCTATCTCGACTCATGGAGGTGCAATGTGAGCTGGAATCGTCTTTTGAATGGCTGAGTTTGATGAAGTATTGTATAACCTCAGATGATCAGAGTGTAAAAGGCAATGATGATTCAACATGTTATGTGGATGTTTTGGACCATCGACTCCAGTATGGCTATGAGTATTTTGGTCCAGAAGATTGGGTGATGGTGCATACTCCCTCCACAGATCGGGCGATAATGGGGATTCTTCTTGCTCTGACAAGTTACAGATGTGGGTTTATGAGTGGACCTTGCATGTCAGGAAAGAAAAAGACTGTGGTCCAGTTAGGGAAAGCGCTGGGGCGACAGGTTGTCATTTTACAGTGTTGTCCAAGCATGAAACCCAATATTGTTCAGCAGATGCTGTTTGGTGCTCTCCAGACTGGAGCATGGCTTCTGCTGGACTCTGTGGACTTACTAACACAAGGGATCCAGTCATCACTGGGACAGTATCTAGAAGACATTCACCAGTCCTTCTCTGAGTTAATGAGAAGAAAGAATCAAAGCGTGAATGAGGAGCTAAAGGATGGGACTGCTGATGGGCGCATAGGTTGCAAAAACATTGTGGATCCAGAATGCCATATGGTACTTGCAGGGAAAAGCCTTTCTGCTAGCCTAAGCTATGGATGTGTTCTCATCTCATCGAAGGGGTACACATCCGAGGTTCCACAAAGTCTGCGATTTGCAACCAGACCTGTTGCATTAACCCATCCAGATTACAGGATCATTGCAGAAGTAATGCTGACCTCCATTGGTTTCTCAGAGGCCATGTCTTTAAGTCGACGTCTGGTGTCCGTCATCAGCTTGGCCAAGGATTGCCTCTGTTTGCCTGATTTCATCACTGAAGACCAGAGTGGCTATCTTGTTGTCTTGCAAAAGATCATTTCTGCCTCTGAAATACACTTACAACAAAGTGTAAGGCAACGAGAAATTTCAGACAAGGCTAAAGGATTGGCAGCAGAACAAACTGATCTTACAGCTCCACAACAAAATGTGACTGCCAGACTTGTTGAGAATGATAGAGAAAAAGCTGAAAAACCTTCTATGTTGCACAGCTCTCATTTCTCAATTATACAGGGATTAATGGAGGAGACAGCTATTGTCAAAGCAATTCTTTCTGTGTTATTACCTGTTATTCATGAGCCCAAGAAAGCCTCACAGTTCTACAACATTTTCAAGGACACATTCCCTATAGCATGTCAGTTTCCTCTTTTTCAACAATGTATTGATGAAGAAGAAAAGAACCAACTTAAAGAGGCAGTTACAGAAGAATTAGAAAAGACACAGTTTCACTCCGACTCAGAAATAATTTGCAGTGCTGTTACACTTTATCAGACCATGAAATTCTCTCAGGCTGTTATGCTTGTAGGACACACAGGTAGCGGGAAAACAACCTGTTTTAGAGCTCTAGCTGGAGCACTCAATAGCCTGGCTGCCAAGGCAATGGAGTATGTGTTTGAAAATGACAATATGATTGAAGAAGGTACCCCAAAGGCAGAGTCACAGATCTCTGCTTTAACCTGGAGCTATATTGACACTGTGGTCCTATTTCCTAATGCCATGTCCCACGAAGAGGTATTTGGTTACTTCTGTGAAAAAAGAGGATGGCAAGATGGAGCTGTTGCAAAGGTGTTGAGAGATTCAAAACGACGTGAACGCACAAGTTCTGAAATGTGCAAGAATAAGAAGAAAAGTGATCAGACAGCAATAGTGAAATGGCTGGTAATGGATGGGGAGCCTATCGGGCAACCTGGCTGGTTAGATTACTTAACTACACTGTGCAATCTTGAGGACCCATATCTGTACCTGTCATCAGGTGAAACACTGGTGCCATCCCAATCACACCTTAAGCTACTTATGGAAATCACTGACCTAAGTGATGCAAGTCCCTCTGCAGTGACTCGTTGCAGTCTTGTTTATTTCACAGGGACTGATCTGTGGAAGGCTGTGTGGAAGAGTGAAATGGACGCTCTCTATTGTGAACACAGACTGGATGAAGGGACCTTGAAAATGTGGAATCGTCTGGCTGAAGATATTTTCTCCAGCACTCTGTGTTTGCTTAAGCAAAATGCAATTCATAGTGAAGGAGAATCTTCTAAAAGCTCAATATATGGACTGCAAGAAATTATGTCATTCGGTCGGATCCTTCATGCCCTCCTACAACATTTTGGGAAGGATGTAGAGAAATCTGAAGCAGCAACACAAAAAGACAAAAAAGGTATGACCATTACTCATGTTAAAAAGTTAACATAAACATTAGTTAAGTTAGGGATATAACTTTTATGTTTATCACTGATTATCCCAGCAGATACACCTCTACATAGAACTGACACATTAGATGCTGAAATGAAAGAAGAGCTTTTTCTGGTGGCTTACATTTGGGGGTTTGGTGGACATCTGCACCCTCGGTAAGAATCCTAAAGGAACTTTTATGTCGTCATGTCTCATACTGTATGTACACACTATGCAAGTGTTTTAGTCATGTATATTATTGCCATCAAAATGTTTGTAGCTTTTTTACCAAAATGTCTCAAAAATGAATACAAGTCATGGTTTTTCTCATACTGTATATTTTATGTTTTTATTTCAGCCACTGGCCACAGTTTGATGTTGTAGCCCGCCAGGTTCTGTTTAATAGCCGGTACAAACTTGTGGTTCCAGATGAAGAGACTGTGTTTGAACACTTTTTTGGCATCAACAGTAAGATATGCCCGAGGAAAACACTGTTGACAAATTCCATCACTCCCAAGGTTTGTCCTGAACAAAATACATAAATTTAGTATCCATGTACATTTTAATATTTGAACTAATAAAAGTCTTAATGTATTTACATAGTACAGGAAATATACCTATCTCCTAAACCTCATGTTGGAAGCAAACCAGCCAGTACTGCTCACAGGAGAGCCCTGTTCAGGAAAAACTACTCTGTGTAAGACTTTGCTGAGTTTTGACAAGCCACACATTTGCCTACCAGCCAGTCCACTCCTGAGCTCCAGAGACCTGCACACTATACTGAATAGCATCAGCTGCCAGAGGACATGCAAAAATACCATGGGTTCCATGACCAAACAGTCAGGCCTGCTTCTTTTTGTGGATGATTTGCATGAAGCCCCATGTGGTGAGTAGGGAAAGTACCTTAGGGGGAACTAATATAATGAAATTTAAATTTAAATGTACAATGTGTGAAACCGTATCAGCTAAGTATATCTTTCCTGTTGATAGATGTGTTTGGGAAGATGTCAAAGGCTCTAGAGATGCTACGACAAAGTATTTCAAAAGGAGGGATTCTTACATTTGATACCAACCACTTCAAGTTATTGAGTCCTGGAACCATCAGCTACTTGGCTACCTGTCGTGTCTTTGAATGGGGCAATCACCACAGTCACATGATATCTTCCCGGCTCTCACGCCTGTTCTCCATCTTTGTGCTTCCTAGCCTAACCTTAGAAAGTATATTGTCTATCCATTCTCCTCAGCTAAAACTTTGGCTCCAAGACATGCCATGTATCCAGAGTGTTGCAGATATGGCATGTTGTATCATCACTGCAACTAAATATCTGTATCATGCAGTTGGTGAAAAATTCCAGCCTAATGTGCAGAGGCCCTATTTAATGTTCTCCCATCATGACCTGCAAAAGGTGTTTCGGGGGATGTGCCTGTGGCAGCCTAACGTCCCAAATACAGTGACAATGCAGAAAAAGAAATATGCACCACCAAGTTTTCCTCCAGTCCTGACGGGGCCTGCAGAAACAGTGCTTAACATAGCACATCTCTGGATGCATGAGTGCATGCGTACTTTCAGTGATAGGTTATGCTCAGAGGATGAAAGCAAAACTCTTCAGTCACTCATAGCCAAGGCAGCAACAACACACTATGGAATTAGATTGGTTGAACTCAACTCTGACAGTTTAGATTGCCCACCCACTGTCACAAGCCTTGCTGCTCACACACTACCCATGGACACAGCAGGCACCTGTAAGCCAACAGGTCAGAGTCCAGATACACTAAATCCAGTACAAGAGCCAAAAGCAGCTGGCCAATCAGACCTGAAGAAAGACTATACATTGACTGAGGCATCCTTTCTGTCTGAAAACAATCATTTAGAAGAGGCAAGCCTAAAACCCCACCCTCTGCAACCCCAGATTCTTCAGCATATGGAGGATGTTATTGCTAAACTTGTATATTGTACTGAGCTCTTTGAGGCCTTGAATCAGCAACACAATTTCAAATGTAGCTCTTCTTATCAGAAGCAACACCTTGATGTACTAGTGCAGCAGGTATCTGCGCTCTTGGACAGAAAAGAGGAAGACAAAGGACAGGAAGTTGATAATGCCTACAACATTACATCCAAATACATCGTGCACAGACAGAGGGTGTGTCAGCTGTTACATGTCCTCAGGGCTTTGCTCATTCCTGGAGGTCACGGTGTGCTGATTGGCTCAGACCGAGGCACAGGCCGCAAAACTTGTGTGCGTTTAGCCGCCTATGTTACAGGCTACCAGCTGATGGAGATACATCCTGGTAATGAGAGTAAGTTGCATAAAATCCTAAAAGAGGCTGGGAGTCAAACTAGAGTGGACGGAGTTAATGTCATTATACTGGTCCATGAGGGAATTAGCCTGTCTGTCAGAGAAGAACTACTGGTGGCAATGGCCCACAGTACCTACCCCGGGCTCTACACAGAGGAGGAGTTGAGGAACCTTGTTTGCAGAGTGACTGCTGTGAAAAACTCAAGAAGATACCTTATGGACAGTTGGATGTTTGAGAAGTAAGAAGACCTAATTGACCTAATAGACCTCATACTAGTTTGCTACATTATTTAGGACTAGTTTTTAGCATTTCTCCCATCACACTGTATCATTGAAGGATTAGGCCTAGAAATACATTCAGTGTATTCAGTATCTATTTGGAATTTACTGACATCCAAACATCCAACATGTAATGCTAATGTACCTGTGATATGTGCATTCATTACTATTACATTCAATTATACTGTAGTGGTACTGTAGACAAGTAAACTACTTGCTATTAAGTATTTGGAAAAGAAAATGTGTGTACTTTGTAAACCTTGTTTGTTCCCTTTCTTTTTAATGAAGGTACTTGAGCCAAATCCATAGAAATGTACATGTGTTCCTGTTGATGCCCTTCACCATGTCAGACAACAGTGAGATACCTGCCAACAATGGATCCCCTGGATGGAATGTAAATAAGTATTTTTGAATGACTATACTTTTTTTTACATTGACACTTTGTATCTGTTCCATAACAAAACAAACCACATTCAGACCACATCCATCCAAAAAAAGTGAACACCTCACATTCAAGAAACATTTGCAAGCAAAATGTGATCAAGTCATGAAAAATGAATTTCACAACTAAGCTAGCAAGCAGTAAGGGGGGAAAATCAGTCCAGGCACAACCATTTAACGCAACAAGGGTTAATGCAATAATATCTATCAAACCTTTTTAAGTGTTTAAGTTAAATGCTTAAAAGCCCAACAATTGAATGGGGGCAGGAGCCTTTGTAGCCCAACTGTCACATCACAGTTGAGTCAGTGTGGTCCACATTGCAGTTGTAGCCCCCCATGTCGTTGAGTATACACAGTCCTCACACAGTCCTGGTCTCTACTGTGATGTGATATTTTGGATAGAAATAGCTCTGTATACTAAGTGTATGTTGCACAATTAACTTTTAAATTATGTTATAAATTATTACATTTCTAATGTGATTTTAAATAGTGGAGCTTTATGGAGAACATTTTACCCTATTGTGATCCAGGTACAAATGACCAAAGCCCTGAGCCTCAGCTGCTGCGTGGAGATGTACCAGCCTTGGTCCAATCAGTCTTTAGTGGAAGTTGCTTCTCAATGCCTAAAAACCAGTCCCCCAAAAAGTAAGTCAGACCACCAAAGTTAGTTCATATCCATGTCATTTTTACCAATTTCTACTGGCAGTATTATTCCAGACAGTACTAAGATACATCCTTCTTTTTCTTTTAATTCAGTGAAGAGAGAAGGCTCAGAGGCCAGTCTGTCTGTGGCTATGGCAGGAATTCATCAATCTGCTTGTCAGTATGCTTCTGTCCTTCTAAGAGCTCAGCCTTTCAGCCCTCAGACGTATATGGAATTCATTGCCCACTTTGGTTACCTCTGCAACCACCTGCACAAGCAATGGCAGGGCCAAGCCAGCAGGTAGTTGGTCTTTCACTTGAAGAAAAATTTTCCTCTGTTTCTCCCTGTGTCTCTAGTATTTAATGTGCTGAATGATTATGTACATATACAAATATACTTGTGATGATACCCTCTACCATATTTACAAGAAACAAAATATTTGGTGCACTGTAAATTATCATGCAATCAATCACAGCTGCATCACAAACTATACCCTGAACAATATCTGAAACAGTCACAACAAAAATTAAACATAGTAACCTTTGCAAAGGAAGCATTTGTTGCAGGGCTGTTTTATATGATTTCAGGAGACTATAACAGTCTAAATTATATTTTCTTGACATCCTTTAAGTATTATTAATTAAGTAAGTATACTTAAGTTTGCAGGTCTACAATAACTATTTTATTTTTTCAGAGTTACTGCTGTTCTGTCTCGTTTGGATGTCATGAACAACACAGCTGTGAAGTACAAACAGGACTTAATAAGACTGCAAGAGAAGGTCACTGAGACACAGCAGGTAGTGTCAATATTCTGTATATGGTTGCAGCAGTATCGACTGCCACACTGCTATACCACAGGAGGTTATTTTTCACTGCAGTCATGATTTAAACATTGTAAACAATATGTTGTAGAAATGTACTGCATTCGAGGGCACGTTCGTTAATAATTTTAAATTGAGAAATTCTTCAACAGCAACATTTTGTTTTTGCATCTCATTTTTTGAAAAAGTGATTATGTTGAAGTGACCCTAAACCATACCACAATTAATATTGCAATCTGAATATTTAAAAAACAATTTCTTGTTTGTCTATATTACTTATGCTACGACACAATATTTTTTGTGTGAAAACTACACATTTTAGATATCTGTATTAATGCTATGACCCCTTTCTCTCTGTCTTGCAGCTTGAGAAAGAGCTCCAAAGAGCTGTACATGATCAGAGGAGCCTGCTCACGGAAGCGCAGCAGAAATGTGTAGAAGAGGAGAACAAGGTGTATCACCTGGAAGAGCAGATCAATCATGCTCAGAAACAGGTGAGCAGATTGCAAGTTTTTGTATTATTTGCAGACAAAATCATGATAATGTGTTCTGATATTGGGTTGTCAAATCCTTAGAACAATGTTTTAAATCTTGTTTCCCAGATTACACTTGTATTCCAGTCAGGCCTCAAGATTCTTAAGTGTCTGAATCCATCTGACCTGGAGGAGGTGCGTCACTACAGAGATCCACCTGATGGAGTGGTGAAAATCATGGATGCTATTTGTTTGTTGTTTAATCGTCCACCAGGCTGGGAAAGTGCTAAACAGCTTCTTGGACAATCCAACTTTTTCCAGGTATGTGGGAAGAACATTTATATTGGGACAAACTATTTGACACCACTAACTTGCTTGACATAATACAGTACTATTATATGCAAAATTAACAAGGTTCTAAGTTGAGTCATTATTCAAATTTGCGTAGAAATGTGTCGCTTATTTTGCCATTGTAGTTTTGAATCCTTTACAAATTTAGTGGCTGTTTTGGGGTTACTAAGGTTGGTTAACATCTCCCATTCTCAGGAGTTAGAATTTTTTGACCGCTACAGACTGACGAATGAACAGCTGCATCAGCTTGGCCAGATAGTTCAAAGCCCCCTCTTTGTACCAGAGTCTGTGCGAGAGGTGAGCAAGGCCTGCGAGTCCCTGTGCCGATGGGTCCAGGCTGTGTATGAAGGCTGCTGTATGCAATACCACCTGTTGATCAAGCAGCAGTTGGAGGTGCTGGCTGGAGAGGCACGAGATCAACTGCACCTGGCCAAGCAGCAGAAGGAGGACGCATATCATTGTCTAGAGGATGTTAAGCTTCAGCTGCAGTTTGTGCAAGAGGCCCTGAAGGAGCAACTGCTGCAGATGCACAGAGCTGAGAGCATGGAAAGAGAAGCTGCTACAGCTGGAAGGCAGTTGGAGAGACATGTCAGAGACTGGAGGGCTGCTGCTCAGGTAACCCAATTTGCAAGTGTCATTAAACATGCCACTTAATTTATTATTATTTCTATTGAAATTAATATGGTTTTCTCAAATTTCCCTTCAGGAGGCAGAGTTGAATAACCAAACCTTACCAGGAGATGCCCTTATCCTGGCTGCAATCATCTCATATTTAGGCCCCTTTGCACCTGATGTACGCACAGAACTGCTGAGCAAGTGGAGGGAGCTTTGTCAGACAGGAAGCATCAACATAAACCCCAAAGACCCCAGAGCCTCCCTGTTTACATACTCTGAGACAGCACCTCCTTACCCCACAATTGGTTTTCCTATCCCTGTGTCTGAGAGGCTACAGCTGCCTCTGGGTCAGGCATTAGGTATGAACAAGTGGGAGCTCCAGGATGCTGCATCTGCAAGATTGGTGGTGAAGCTGCTGCTGTGGGGCTGCAGGAGTGCTTGGGTTCAGCGCTGGCCTCTACTGGCAGACACCCAGCATCATCTGGAGATAAGCTCTCAAAACTGCCTCATCACAGGTCTATCCTTAGATTTACAAATGTCTGTGCTGGGATTTGACTATTTGTTCGATCCTATGCCATTTAACCCCTCTAAGATCCTCGCCAAAGTTTGTAATAGTAGTTCAGTCCAGTCATGTACTGCTACAAGTAATTTAACCATTTTTTCATTCATCAACTAACATTTTAGTCTATAAAATGTTAGAAATTAGCAACTAATCCCCATTACAACTTTCCAGAGCCCAAAGAAATGCCATAAATTTATTCTGTTTAGTTTAAGGCCACCAGTTATTATAGTTTACAGATTCCATATAAGATAGGATCAGAATTATTAATGGTATTGAAAAACCAATACAATAAGTGTCTGTTCTACAGGAGAGAATGCCAAGCTTGAGAAGGATTTAGAGTGTGGGATGGTGGTTTGTGCTGATGATCCAAAGCTGCTTGACAAACTGAACCAGGCTGCTGAGAAAGGTGAGCTAGTGGAGATTACACATATAAAAAAAAATCTTTTGACATTTGCTTTTATTTGGTTTTGCATGAAGTAGTAGTTAATTTGGTCCCAAATATGGTATCATTTCAAAGTTAGAAGTGCCTTTTTTCAACCTTATATTCATTCTAAGCCTTTATTTTTGCAGGTTTGAGAGTCCTAGTTACTCATGTGGAACGTGCAGTCCCCAGTCCTCAATTTATGGCCAGACTGGCACGCCCTGCTGGATGTTGCCTTCCAGGATTAAAGCAGCATGTTCAGCCGACCCATCCCGAGTTCTGCCTCTTCCTCAGCACCTATCTGCCTGTCCGACTGCTTAGCAGTGGTAAGGAGGCAATACATCTGTAAAAGGATAGTCTTTGCTAAAGCTGTCACTTAGTTCAGGATTTTCAAATTCATTTATCACCCCAGTACAAATGTATAGGAATTTGTCTCGGTGATTGGCTAAATGTGTAATTATTCAGTGATAACACTAATAACTATTCACAGAGCATATTTACACACATATTGCAAAAATATCTTACTGCTGTGTTACTCTGCTTTTTGATCCTAAGCTGGGATATATTAAAACAGAAAAAAATGAACTGGACACTGAACAATGTGGAAAGCTCTTTAGCTGAAAGTAGTGACTAACTGTGTATTCTTGCTCTTGTTCCTCAGTGATCCCTCCGCCTATCTTGGCTCAGGTATGTGTTGTTGACCTCTCTGTGAGCTCAGAAGAGATCCAGGAGCTGATGCTGACACAGCTGCTGCAGTCTGAGTGTAAAGACCTGCTGATTCAACACCTGCGGTACCAGAATGACAAACAGTTGCTGCAGAAGAAACTGGTTGCAGAAGAGGTGACTTAAACCAGCATTTACAATCATATCAAGCAAATGCTGCTCCTGTTGATCACTTAGTTTCATATGATATAGTAAAGTATAGTCAAATTAGTTTTGGTGATCTATTTTCTCTCGAACAAAACAAAATTGGCATCTAGCGCCATTTTTGCCTGACTGTGAGAGTCCACTCGCCTTATAATTGCTGCCCATAATTTTTGCTTTGCTCATTGTGGTCTGGTCGTGGTCGTACGTATTATTTTGGAATTTACATCATTACAAGCTGGCTGTAAAGTGTGAGTGACAGTTTTCACCTCCTCTCACACATCAGCATCAACCCTTCATTTACCTAATACTGACAATCACAGCTGCCACGTTTCCATGGCAGCTGTCATTGTTAGTTTTCTTCTTAGCTATGCACCAAAATCAGTTTGTGAATTTGAGCCAATGTCGTTGCAGAATCCTACATGTTATATCTAAAATGCCTTGTTGAAATATTTTTCTCAGGATTCTTGAGTTTTGTGAGGTGGCAAGTCATGTCATCATCTAAATGCTCTCCACAGTTAGCCTCTAGCTGATATCTGTTGGACTCAAATGATTCTCGGTTAATAATTTTCCATATTTGAATCTTATACTGTATGCTGTTTCTGAATTAAGCTACTGCTGTGTCTGTGGTCAATGGATGAAAAAGCTAAATTCTACTGTTAAGTCAAACTAAAACAGAATGCAGTGCTATCATGCTAGATCCTACTTGATAGATAATAATAAATTAATAATAATAATTAAATGATCTGTTTTTGTTTATAGTTGCTGTACACCAGTTGACTGTATGCAATCTTGTCTTAGGATGCTCTGATGGACTACATACTGCAGTGTAACACCACACTGCTGCAGGAATCTGATTTTCTCCCACATGTGGCTGTTTGTCAAGAAGCAATGGAGAAACTACAGGCGGAGATCCAGCATCTAAGTGAGGAGCTCAAGTACCACGAGTCCCTGCTGGCTGCTCCTCGACAGTTAACGAGGCTAGCCACCGCCCTCTACCAGGCTCTGCAGGAGGTGTCTCGTCTTTCCCCTGCCTACTACTTTTCCTTATCTGGTTTCATCGCAGTGTTGCACAAGGCCTTCATTGTGAAGGGCAGGCCATTTGTGTCATACACCATTGGGAAAGTGTCAGGGGGCATAATATCAGAGATCATGAACAGGATGGTAGACCAACTGCTGGTCCAATACAGACCTTGTCTCTTCAAGAGCCATGTTGCTGTTCTGAAGATGCTGGTGTCTGTGGCTCTGCTCCAGCACAACCATCTCTGCTCTGAGGCTGAGGGGGTGGCCTTCTTCAAGGGCCTTGTAGACATACAAAGTCCTGTCACTAAAGAGAAACCTACTGCCACTGCCTCGCAGTCCTGCAATGGACTGCCCAGCTGGATATCCCCTCATATCTACCCAGAACTTCTCTGCTTAGAAAAGATCCCAGCCTTCAGAGGGTTGACTGCCTCTCTCGCCACTTCCCCCGTGCAGTGGCAGGAATACCTGCAGTTCCCGTCCTCCACTGTAGTAGGGGCTGTTCCCTGTCGCTCACACTCCCATCTGTCCTTTCTACAGCGGGCTCTCCTCTGGAAGACCCTGATCCCACACTGCCTGGAGGGACTAGCTGAGGCCATGGCTGCCTGTCACCTCTGCCTGCCTGGACAGACCGCAGGGACTGAGGCGCCTCACACTGGGAACCCAGAGGCCCTCTCTAGATTTCTTGTCAAACATGAGGGACCTGTCATTCTTACATTGCCCAGTCCATGCAAAGATAAGTGGACAAGCATTCAGCCTCTTAACTTAATAAAACAACTGGCTCGCTGTGTAACAGAGACAAAGGAGGTAATATATATTGTTTGATTTATTTTGTGTCAAGTTAATAGCTGTAAGCAATGTACATCTATGCAGTCTGTCATGTTTTCCTAAATGAATACTGTATGTTTTAGGTTCAGGTGAAAGTCATTTCTTTTGGAGGTCTGTGTGACAAAGAGTTCATCCTCTCAGCTCTGGACAAAGCAGTTAATAATGGCCACTGGTTGGTTTTCAATAACTGTCACCTGTTGGACCAATGGGATGATAAAGTACTGATGCACCTCAATCAGTTGATCTCCTCTTTCAAAGGTGGGTGGTCCATCAAGAACCAGTAAGCTGTAAGCTGGATTTGTATCATTCAATAGCATTAACAAATATTATGATAAGAACATAATTTAGTTATTTATGAGTCCTGTATAATATTTAAAAGCCTAAAAGAAAGCATGCAATGACAGTACTGACCTATTATATTCATCAATCTCTGTCTACCTGTCTGCCTTTCTACCGACCTACATACCTTCCGCACAGCGATGCGACACATAAAAAGCCAGATACACCCATGCTTCCGGCTGTGGTTTATAACTGAAGAAAATGCATCCTCCTCCATACCTGGTGAGTTTATAATTTTGCCCTCACTGCTCTATTGAAGTCTCTGTCTAAAGATTAGTCACCATAGCTGCAGTCCTAGAGATGAACCAGTCTTTCCTTTTTGCCACAACCACTCAGCACTAAGCTAGAAATATTATCCAGTCTGACTTTCCACAAACATAATACTGTACACTCAGTATATTGGTGTGCAGTCAGAAGATAAAAGTACAAGTATATCAGTTTTTATCAATTAAAGCAATGTCATGATCTTTGTGATTTTGTTTTCACTCTTAATAACATTTATGATTGTTCGTCTGTTCATTTGATTCATGGCAAATTAAAAATGTGCTTAAGTAAAAACAGTAACCTCAGTCTCGGTTTTGCTCATGTTGCAATAATGGTTATGATGACAATGATTATAATTTTTCTTATTAAACAGTGGTAGTGCGAATGTGTGCCCTGCCTCTGGTCTGTGACTCTGCCTGGGATGTGAAGGAGGAGTTGAGCTGCTCCTTGCGACAGGTGGTGCCCATCATACAGCGGCAATCACTGTCAGGTGTCACAGCCAACAGCATGGAGCTCCTTGTCCGCTGTGCCATCTTCCATACTGTCTTACTCCAGAGACAGACCTATAAATACTTGGGCCAGGGGAGAATCCACTGCTGGTGAGGACATGGGCTCACATACTGTAAACTGCAGATAAATAGATTCCTTCATTCACTTAATTAATTTTAACAAATTAAAAACCTCTGCTTGATGCATTGTTGAGATTGAAACTTGTATGGCACATCAATTTAGAGGAAAACCAAATAAAATCTAAATGTATACCTCAGTATTTCAAAGCCAATGTGTGTTTTTCAAATGGTGGATATTATTATATACATCAAGGATTAAAGGTTTCTGCTTGTTTTAAAGGAGCCAGGAAGACCTCCAGGCTTTGGTGGATGCACACATTTGCATTGTCAGTCTCTGCCATAACAAGACAAAGGCTTTGCAGTATATAGCAGGTGAGACAGAATGAAGAGCTAAAACCGTTCCACTAGTTAATTTACTGTTACAGTCTAACCGTGTTGCTTTTTTTTAAATTCATAGTCAATCTGGTGCATGGCAGCCATGTGCTAGATTCTGCTGATTTGGAGGTGGTAGAGAGTGTTGCCAAGACCTGCCTCAGCATGGAGTCACCTCTCTCAGACAGTGGACCACACATCCTCTCAAATATTATCAGCAGCACTGGCCAGTTTGGTAAATAAGCAACTTTCTGATAATACTGTATTTTGCATAGTACACTATATAGCTTACAAGCTGAGTGATGAGACAGTGAAGTGGAGGAAATGGAGCATGGAAGGTTTTCACATGTGGAACAAGTTCCATGATTGCAGCATTAAAATGAGGCTGATCTACTAAATCAGTGTGTGTTTTTGTTTGCCATCTGTTTTGTGTAAGTGTATTGATGGGAGCTGTGTTTCATGCCCTCAGATTTGTCAGGACTGCTACAGGTTTTGGAGCAGGGTCCCTGGGATTCAGCAAATATCAGTGACCCCCTTGTGTTGGGTTTCAGTGCTGATGTAGCAACTGAGATAATAAAGATCAATAGCCACAGTCTGAGCATACTACTGCAGGCCTCCCAGACTCCAGGAACAACAAGATGTTTCAGAACTGAAATGAACCAGCCTGTCACACTGCCAGCCTACAGCCATGCTAGAGGCCAACTGCAGGCTCTACAAAGTTACCTCACACACAAGAATGACAGCAGAATTACAAATGCAGGAGCCGTTTCTCACAGTCCCCTACGTGACTTCCTCCAGGCTGAGTGGGATGATCTTATTGATTTGGTGTCCTCACTCCTCTCACAGCTCCAACCGCCCATTCAAAACAGCGCGCCGACCTTTGCTTCCCTCCTCAAGCTCACTGACTTGTCCCGCTTGGAGAGGAGGGCAGAGTTGCTCAGGGCTTATCTCTGGCACTACAACACTTCAGATCCACCTGGTGCCTACCGACTGTCTGCTTTCAAAAATGCCAGAGGTGTTTTGGTGGCATTGATGACAGAGGCCACTCAAGTAAATCGCAAATATATCAGTGATATTGCTCTGCATTTTCAGGTAAAGTATAAAAAGAGTGAAATACTAAAATAACTTAAAACTAATTTTGGAACCCAGTGGATGAAAAAAAGTAATTACCTACCCTGACTCTAACCATTTGCTGGTCTTGCAGGACAATAACTTATAGTCTTCTTGTCTCTCCAGGTTCTGAGTGATTATACATACCCAGCCTCTCTTCCCACAGATGCTGTATATTTGTGTGGCCTGGAGCTGAGAGGGGCATCATGGGATACACAGATAGGAGCCCTACAAGACACACACTCATCTCAGCCTTGCTCATTGCCTCTTGTTTGTGTCAAGGCTCAAGTTAAGAAAGCAGATAGCTCGCATTTAAGGGATACCAGCAATGTCCAAGTCTCAGATGCTTCTCCATCGACTGTCCCTCAGTTACCAGTCTATCACTGCCCACTTTATCTGGATGAAGAGCAGGAGACAGGAAACTGGGGACTGGCTGATGCTAATATTATTACTACCCTTCCCCTTCATGCCAAGTTAAATCCTGTGTTATGTAGTTTAAGAAGGGTGAGGCTAGTCAGTAAGCTTTGAGTGAACTAGCCTGCTATTAACTGCTGTGATGCACCTGGCAGATGCTAAAATACATTAGACACATGTACTGAATAAGCAACACCAGAAATATAAAACAGTCATGATTCTTTTTGTATAATACTTATTCCACATGAGACATGTTGTGTATATTTTCATTTTTAGGACTAATGTTCACATGAATTTACTTTATAATGCATCTTTATACATTGTGTTTTGTAATGTTTTGAATTTTGTTTTTTCATTAAAGTTGTGATACAATGTTATAACAGTAATTCATGGCAATTTGTTTGATCCAGCTAAATCTCACACAGCCCAAAACAACTGGAGAGTGTTTATCATAACAAAATGTCACTGAATCTATTCTAAAGGGGAAAATATTAAAAAGAAATATTGACATGTACACTGCTTTTATGCATGTTCACATTCAACCACACATCTACAAAATACCCTCAAAGGATTTCATAATGCATTTGAATAAGCTGTAGTTGTCCTCAAGCCAGAGGAGTTAAGTGCATCAGCGTTTCATCTATTCAGTTTTGACACAGGAAGATATTTTATGTTTGCAAAACAAAGTAAAGGTAAACAATATAATAAATAATTTTTATTTCTTTAATGTATAAGATTATAATTTGACATGTTATTTTTGACATTTTAAGTTTTTGATTAACAGTATGCACTGGATAGTTGCAGCACAAAAACCAAGCCTCATAGTTGTTGACTAGTAACTGAATACTTCTTCCTCTTTCTCCAGGTAACATGGACAGACACCACTATGAAACTTTTGAGAAGTTTGGAAACAATACATTTCTGCTACACCTTGACAACGGGAGGGCGTGAGTATTTCTGGTGTGTGAAGTGTGTTTGTCTATGTGTTCAGGTTTCCTATTGCTTCATATGGCTGCAATGTGACTGAGTCAGGGTCTGTTTTCACTGCAGATTTGGGCGCCACTCCAAAGATGAGCCATCTATCTTAGCTCCATTGAAACAGTGTTGCAGGTATAAACAAGAATGTGATAAAATGTTGTAATTTCTTAGTACTCCCCTGTTCTTGGCACTCAAGCCATTTACTTCCTCTTCTCTTGTTGCATTTAGTGAAATGAAATGGTATTAAATTTAGCAGTTCAGCTGAGACAAATCCAATTTTGTGCAGTTTCTACCTCAGATGTGTGGAAACTTCTCTCTTTCTTTCCTTTTTCAAGAATCCGTCGATCCACCTGGCTACGTCTGCGTCTCCTGTCTCTGCCTCAGTATCGTCTTAGTGATGTCATGCGGGCCTCGCTATCCCATGATCCCCTGCACAGTGTGGCCCCTCTGCTGTCGGAGCCCCACCTTGCTGCTCTCGATCGGCGTTTGAAAACTGTGCTTGAGACTGTAAGTCGTTGTCAAAAGCGACAGAGTGAGGATAGTGGCGATGAGGTCATCTACGACGACATTGCTTACTTGAAAGACACGGTCACTCATGTTGGGTAGAGAAGTAACATCTCCGGCATGTTTTGATATATATATGTACAGTACCAGTCAAAAGTCTGGACACACCTTCCCATTCCCTTGAATGGGAAAGTATGTCCAAATTTTTGACTGGTACTGTATATGATTACATGTCACACTAGCACATTCAAATGGTGTCAATTATATTAAGTGCCATAGTTAACGTCACAAGGACTTAAATGGTGTCTTTATGTATTTCCATTTTCTATAAAACAGGATGTTTAGACTGGACAAAACATGAGGAGGGACTGATGGAAAATGTTTTTTGAGCTGTCACAAATCTTGGGTTTACAGCATAGATACTGTACATTCTAGCCACTGTTGTGACCACTGGTTGTAGATGCAAGTAAGGTTGACTGGTGGGGAACAGCACCGTGTACTTGTGTATAGTTGAGTTTTGTCCATTTTTGTGCATTCTGAAATCATTTCCCTCAATGTCAACAAATTAATTTGACTGTGATGACTGATATTTGAAACAGATATGTTACACATAATGTCACATGTATATTTTCAGTAAAATTCACATTTTGGTCCATTTTCGCTATTTGATTTTTCTCTCCAATGCAAATAATAGTACAATGTATAGTATATGGCTGAGTATTGTTCTGACATTTTTCCCTGTTTTTTTCCCCTCAGTTATATTTCCCAAATATATCTCCATATATGAAAGGTCCAATATGCACTGTGGTCCTTTGAATATTAAAAAAAGAAAATGTCCTTGGCATATTAAGAAAAAGTGTGATGAAATAATCTCAACAAATTCCCAAAAGGGAATTGAAATGGGGGGAAGAAAAAGTAATTATGTTTTCCTCCATTTAATTTGTGTTGAATCGGTTATTTTGGTTTTGTTGGTTGACACTAAACTAATAAATGACAATTAAACTCGGCAAACTATAAATTGCACATTTACACATTAATATACTACAAATTTACATACTAAACTATAAATTTATAGGCCTCAGTTTCTGGCACAAGTAGCAAAATTGTTATAATGAAAATGAATATAAATATCTGTTACTTGACAAATAATGTTTCTAATGGATCTAGACTCTGTGGTCCAACTACACTATGAAGTAGAGAAAAAAATCAGAAGCACCTTCTAAATTTTGAATTGCACCATCTGATTCTTTAATGTACATGTGTATCGTTTGAAGACCTGTCTGTCTAGCTTCTCCTAATCGTGACTAGAGTTAGAGATTGTAGCTTTCGTCTATATTAAACATCTTGGTCTAATTGACAGAGAAGGTGACCCTTATAGCATTTTCATGTATTTGGAGTGTGATAGGTTTACAGTATTTTGCTCATAGATATTTGATATGTGAGTCTTATGAAGCAAAGGTAGCTGTATGTGTGATAGACTTTGAGACTTTCATCGTAGCATTTGCAGGGTCCATCTGCTCCATGAACGTGTAATCTAACTGCATATGATAACTTTTTATTTACCTTTTTAAGGCAGTAGTTTTATTCACCAAAATAGAGCTACTTTCTTAGGTGTGAGTCTACGTCACAGCTAGTTGGGCAGCTGGCTGTCCTCCTTCTCCTTTTCTTTCAGGGCACCAATCAATAATTTACCTGGCCCGGTCATATCGATGGCACCTGCTCCCTTTTCTCTTCCCCTCGTTCGCTCACTCGCTCTTTCCGTGAAAACTGCTGAACTGCTGATGACAAGGGAGTAAAAGAACTCATTAACGAGTGGCAGAAAAAAGGAGAAAGAAAAGCGAGGAAATCACTATCATTCTATCAGACAGGTGTTAGTGTTCTTTGGACAAACAGCAGTGAAGGTGACTTCCACTGCCTGAAGACACTGATACACACAGGACAAGAAACATTTTCAGAAAAAAAAAACTTCTTCAGAAGTTTGAATGGGAATACAGACTCTGTACAGAAACTTGTTCTGTCCCTGACAATTTTTGGGGGTTTTTCTTTGTTTGAAGTTCATATTTCTTCTCAAATTTGTGACTATGTCAGGAGCCAGTAGTGACCAGCTGCACAGATCAACTTTAACTGTCTATTCAGTGAGTAGCAACTTTCTATTTGGTCTCCTTGTTCACTACTTTTGGTTTCTACTCATGTTCTGGGCACATGGGCTGTAATATAGTATTTTAAAGGGGAGAAGGCATTGTGATGTATATGTAAATTGGGCCTGGTTTCCGGTCATTAGGACTCATAGTCACTAATGTGGAATGACTTTGGTGAGTAATAACAATATTTTTAATTCCAGAGTCTGTAGTGAAAAGACTAATGTGTGTGTGTGTTTGTGTGTGTGTGTGTGTGTGTGCTACTGTAGAACCTGATGGAGCACTTCAACCCAGGCCTCCAGAAGCTTGTTGCTTTAGGAAACAGCTATGTCAAAGCTTTCCAAGGTGAGTGAGTTTGTGAGTGACTGGGTGTGTAAATAGACAGCTGGGTGATTGGATGAGTGTGTGCGTATGTGTGCGTGCACGTGTGTATGAGACAGACACAGGCATTTGCCAAAAGTTATTTTGGTTATCTTAACTGACACTTTTAATTTTTAATTGCCAGTTTACGTGCACCAATTTGAAAGTATATAGAAGTACATATACTATTGCAACCAATATCTTCTTTTTTTGGCAAATGTGTTACCAGCAGATGCATGTTATACTTTTTTTGATGTTTGATAAATAATGTCTGGTCACTCACAAACGAAGAACCTAATTTGTAAAGCCCATTTCAAACCTACCGCACCGAATTTCACAAAAAAGTTACAAAATTTAAAACTTGCTTTTTTTTTAATCACTTAGAATTTGTGAACAAGCACAACCTGAAGCTATAAGTCACTAGGCCTGTATGGAGCATTATCGATTATTAGTGAGCTAAAATAAAGTTTGTACTTATATTATGTAAACATAAAATATGTAAAAAAGAGTTTATATTCTAGCACTGATAGAAATATGGAGCAGAATATAAACTTTCAGATTCCCTAAAAACACATATATTAAAGTTTAGAACAGAACCTTTTGTGTGAATCCTGTTGTCTGACCTCACCAATCTTTCGTATCTACGCTTCTCTGATCTTTGTCATGTGTGTTACGTTGGTAATTGGGTGAGCAGCATGTATCATTAATGCACCTCTCTCTGCCTGATAAAACAAGAACAGGCTGTCTGTCACAGGGCAACTAGGCAGCGTGGTAAAACTATACCCACTGGCATGGGGCTATTCCTAGACAGAAATCACATATCACATGTCAATACTGTGAGGCTATAATGAATAAAAAGAGAATTAATTTACCCAATTAGTAGTTCTACTGGCTGTGATGTTACTCCAGAGCTGTTAGGTTTATAATGTTGAGAACAGCTTTTGGTTTATTGTATGTTGGTGTGTGTTCTGCAGCCTTAGCTGTTTGCAGTGAAGCCTACTTCAGCGCTGTGGCTAAAATGGGTGACCAGGCTCTTCACACACTATCATCTCGCTCTCTTGGTAAGTGTGTGTGTGTGTTTGTATGTATGATTGATTACTCAGTCCTTCCATTACAGGTTTCATCCTTAATTTATTGCATTCATTACAGAAAAAGAGCTGTCCTCTAGAGATGGCCAAGCACTCTATCAAGTTAACATCAAGCCCAATCATAATGAATCAACCTAGATTATAAAATACCACACACACTCAGTAACCTTATAATGTTTACCCCTTCTGCTCTTTCTCATTCTCTCGTGCATGTTTCTGTGTGTGTGTGTGTGTGTGTGTGTGTGTGTGTGTGTCCGTGGTCCTGAGTGGTGCATGCATGAGTGCATATTTTCCACCAGCTTCACTTTCACTCTGACCCCGGGGACGCGCTATAGCATTGTTAGTGGTAATTAGCATTATGCTAACCCATCCCCATTGAGAGTGTGTGGGCTTATACATCAGTGCTAGCATAGCGTAACACACGTGGTTCTGCTAGGTTGGCTAACTGAGAAGGTCAGGGAGCCACAGCGTGACCAGGGGCCCTATTGAGTGACACCCCTTAAATTATAGATGGGGACAGTCTTTCAGCTGCACTCAATTCATTAGTTCAACCACAATCCATGACAATAGACAAGATCAGAGGCACCAATAATATAAAAGGCTTGGCTAACTTTCCATCATCTTTGCAGTCCAGTTAGTGAGGTCAAAAGAGTACCTTGATGACTTAAGTAGTGTGGAATTGTGTTAAAAGTCATTTATCAAGACATTCTTTCCAAATTATTGTGCCTGTCTTTTATAAAAAGGACATATATTTTAGCAAAATGAAAACAAATACCTTTTTACTGTAAAGCATATACAGTAAGTTTAGCAAAATGTCACTAGATTTTCTATATTCTAGAGATTTTTCATGAAACACTTCACATATTCTTTCTTCAGATAGTCATATTGTTGTACTTGCAACAAAAAAGAGTACTGTATTCTCATATAGAATATATAAGTACAAGTACTATAACTATTATAAGTAACATTTAAAAACAGTTCAGAAACCATTTAAGAGACCTTTTTCATATTTTGAATTGTTGCAGCAGGTTTTTGATGTGTGTCATGCGTGTCAACTTTCTTTTTCACCCAAGTTATTCGATTTTGAACAGGGGATGTCCTGATCCAGATATCGGAAACACAGAGGAGGCTCACTGCAGAGATGGAGGGAGTGGTGAGCACATGTCTTCATATTATTACAAATTAAAATATAGGATACTGTAGTCTTAGAAATTTTAATTTAAATGCTTTAAAAAGCATTGTCATGGAAAAAAGGTTCATGTAATTTAATGCTGTTAGCATTTTACCCAGAGATGATATCAATCCTGTTATCTAACTGGGAATACAGAATCACTTTTGACCTGTTACAAACTGGAGGACCAAAGCTGCTATCGAGAATGCTGTTGGGAGATTAGTTCCTGCTTGCATTTCGCTGCTTGTTTGCCATTCATGGTGCCACTCAAACCCTTTCAGTGATGTGAATAAGTAAATGCACATGGCTTCTGATTCAAAGGTTGGCCTGAGGATGGAGCACATTTGCGTATATATTCAGTCAAACAAAACAATTAACCCAGTAATGAAAACTAGTGTTTGAACAAGGGGACAGTTTTCATAATGACTTGGCTACATCACAGAGGCATTATTTTTCATCCTGCTACAGTTCCGATGGTTCCAGGTTGAAGTATTGCAAGCCATGGAGAAGAATGTCAAACTGGATGAGGAGTACATTGATGTGAGTTTACAAAGGGGAGAAAGCAAGTTTCTATATTTACTATTCTGAGGACCAGACTGAGTTATGGAGGATTTTGAATAACTTAGTGGGCTATTTGAGGTTGGGAGTTTGATTTATATTAACAATTAGCCAACTATTCTATTATATGTACTTGGTGAAGGGTCTGCATAAATAATAAATACTTTATTATTTACATTCATCAACAGTTTCCCAATTATTGGCTGAATAGAAAGAGAACATTCTGAAAAGACTCAGTAAGATAGTTATTAGTATATGTTTTGCAAATTAATTAATGTTTAGATTAAAAGTGGAGTTACTGAATGAATTTTGAATCGACCAGTAATTTTGGTTCTTTAGTGTTGGCCACATTCTTTCTTTCATGCATCAGACTGTTTTAGTCACAAACCAGCTTTATGTCCTCATGTACAGAACAGTCAGAATACCAATATCTGACTGACAAACAGCACCAGCTCCTTTAGTCCAAATGAAACAAGTCTTCAGTGAGGGGACACTAAATCTATTAGTTAGTCAGAAACTGCCTGTAAAAAGAGATGCTTCTAAAAAATTCAGGAAAACTTTTAATTACCTCACCAGAGCTGTTTTCTGTGCTGCAGGGAAGTCGCAGAGTTTATGAGCTGGAGGTGAGAAACCAGGCGGAGGCTTTGGAGAAACAGCTCAGACGAGGAGCCTACAGAGACTCTCTGGTTGTTATGCACACACACACGCACACACACACATACACATTACACCTTTCCGGTTCATGCGCTCACTTGATGTGCATTCTATATACATAACGTACAACCACACAGACACAGACACACACACACTGATAAAAAAAGACATATATAAATTCTATACACATAATATACATAATATACGCTTCAATATGCATATATGTTAATGTATCCTTGTGTGTGTGTGTGTTTAGGAGAACAGTGACTATATGCTGTATCTGAGGCAGAGCCAGCAGGAGATCCTGAAGGAAGAGGAGAGGAGGTATCGCTTTCTGGCAGAGAAACACTGTGGACTCACTCAGTCACTCCTCTTCCTAATAAATAAGGTATACACACACACACACACACACACACACACACACACCAGCACCACACAACAACACCTGGGCAAAGCAGAAGAGCCTGCCTCGTCCTGTGGTCTGTCTCACAAAGTGAAAGGAGTGGTTTAGTGAGCTAACTTTGGATTGTTGTTCTTTTTATGTACTGTATACTATGAATTACGATAATCATTTCCATAACATATGAGTATGAGTTGTAATGCATTCTAGACTGACTAAGCTGAATTTGCAACTTGATGCCAATGGCTCCTTTGTAATGGCGCCATGATCACAGACCATATATTCCATCACCAGGTGAAGCACCCAAAGCCATCATCATTATCACAACATCAGTGAAATGTTTCCCTTGAGCCAACACGGCTGAGACACTGTGTTGTCCAGCATTTTTATTCCACTCATGTGATAACATGTTAATTGCTTGATTATCTAATGAAACTCAGGTCTCAGTTTCGATTGTCTCATTTACTGAAGTGTTTCTGTTCATTTTGTTGCTGCCCGATCAGATTGAGATTTAATGAGGTGCTCACCTCTCTCATCTGTTTTCAGACCGGTGCGTCTCTCCAGCAAAAGGCAGATGGATGGAAGGAGAAAGTAAATGAGACCAGAGGGTCCAGACCTCGAACTCCCACCCATTTGGACCAAGAGGCACAGGTACCATCACTTTGCTGGTTTTGTAAATTACCGTATTTTAATCCAAAGTGAACATTATGGTTCATGGTATTAAATTAGTATTCCATGCACTAGACTGCCTGTAATGAAGCTGTGCTGTTTTGGGTTGCTGCAAATTCTCAAATGGGGTCAGCTTCTAAATTATTATTGACTGAAGAGGGAACGATCATTTATTTGAGAAAAGATATCATTAGATTATTATTATTTGTGATTCCCTTGTTCTATTAGTAAACTGTACTATTTTGCCATTGCTACTGTGTGCTGTTAATGAAACACTTATTCCATGTGTTTTACACAAACGCTTCAAGTATTGAATTGATCAGAATTAATGTATTAGTTAGTAAGTGGTCGTTGTATTTCTGGGTATGGATATGTCTGTTTTCATCATAGTACTGGGTGTGCTGTTTTTCAGACAATAACTTGGTGTGGACTTCACGCTGAAAGTAAAAAACCTTACTGCGCCAAATTTCAGATAGAAACTGTGAGTGTACACAGCAGTTAATTTATGATATCGATATGTTGCGTCTTTCCAGCTGCGAGGTTCAGTGAGCTCCCTGCTGCAGACAGTAGCCAGAGATGAGGACATGTCCTGGGCCAGGCGGGAGCAACAGGCGCTGGGCAGAGTGCCCTCTAGAGGTGGAATGTAGACTGTACAATGGTTATGATTGCTGTATATTAATCTGCTAATATTCTGACAAGCTTTGAGAACAATCAGCACTATCAGCAGTATTTGCATCTGCAGCATTAGATTCACACAAACAGTAGATTCTGTTATGTATATTATAAATTAACACCACAGAGTTCTTGCATAAGTGCTCAAGTAAATTATCATTTTATCAAGTTATTATCAAGTTATCATTTTATTTTTGCCTGTGGATATGCATTGCTTTATGACTGCCTAAAATATAAGTCCAATGAACAAAAGTTTTTCCCTGACTGTTTGTTTTTAATTTTCTCTCTCTTCCCAATCCTATTCATCTTCTCCTCTCTGCATTTCCCCTCCACTTGTTTCCTCCCCTACAGCGCCGTCTCCCCTCCCCAGCCGCTCTCGCTCCAGCTCAGTGGGGGAATCTCTGGGTCTGGGAGGAGGGAGAACCATGAGAGCCCTGGTTTCTCACCCCTCCTCATCCAACCCCAAACTCCTGCCTTTCAACAGGGGAGAGATTGTCACTGTACTGGTGCAGGAGCCGCGCAACGGCTGGCTGTATGGACGCACTGACAGCAGCCTGCGGTGGGTAGCTGAGATAGAAGACGACTGTATGTGTTTGAATGCAGGTGCAAGAGCCATTGTTATTTTTAAATTAGAGTTAACTATCTGTGACAATTAATTCTCAGCAACCAAAAAACAAATGTAACTGATAAATGTCTGTCACAACCTTTGCTTCAATGTTGTCACAACAGTGATGAGTAAGCTAACTAATTATTAGAGATACAAAACACATTTCAAATACCAATGATAACAACACTGTCATTTGTTTTTTTATCCTGAGAACAAAATGTCACGCAATGCTTGTATGGGCAGTAGGTTGATAGCCTTGGTAAATAGAGAACAGACTGAGCCTGAGTCAACACCATTCAATGTAACAGTTGAGTCACTGGTACTGATCAGCAACCCAACAAAGCAACACAGATGTAGAGGTTTCATTTTGTGCATTGGAGTTGTAAAATTACAGAATAACCTTTGCCCACTTAAAGCTATGAGATAAGATATTAAATGTGGTTTTCATAGGTTTCCATCTTGACGAGTACATAATTAATGAATAAGAGCAGAAAATGTGATAGGACCTTACATATATTGCAGATGAAATCTATTGTATGACAGTAGGCAATCATTCTGCCACTGTACATGCAGTCCAAGTAAATATATTACATCATTTTATATGTATAAAATTATATGCAATGTTTTATATGTAATGTTTTCTGGTACAGCATGATGGTAGGATTTATGGAGTTGTTTTGTTTGCTGTTGTCTCATCTTTATCTCTCTTATTTCCTCCAGTCAGGGCTGGTTCCCTGCTGCTTATGTGGCTTCTATTGAGGATTTCGCCAACACTTTAGCAACAAGGTAAAAAATACTGTTAGTCTACAGAAGCAGGGAATTTTAAATGACCTCAGGTTTCAGGGCATCTCTCTGGCCAAACTTTTGCCTGTTGCACAGATATATGACAGCAGCACCCTACACCCATCAGATGTGGTACATGAATATAAATCAAGGACGCTTTTTCCTCGCTTTCATCTTTCTTCTAAATATTTCAGGCCACTGACCTATTATGAAACACTGAAATTTCTCTATGTACCCCTTGACTCCTCAGTGGTGGTTCTTTAAGAAGCCATAGTATGAGCAATCTGCTGGACCCCACTGACACCTACAATGACCAATCAGAGAGCAAGAGCTATGGAGATGTCCCGCCTCCGGCCACACCCAACCGTAGGGCCTCTGTAGATGTCCGGTCAATCTCTCCGCTCCCAGAGAAGAAGGCAGAACCAGGAATAGAGACAAAGCCCAGTCAAACCAAGAGCTACAATGAAGTCCCACCTCCACCGCCTCCACCGCCTCCTCCTCCCCCGAGTCAGAATCTCAGAAGGGGCTCTGTAGATTTTCGACCGATTTCTCCTCTCCCTGACAGGAAGGGCGAGTCAGGTTCTGATGTACAGGTACTAGAGGTGGAATCCGTTTGAAAAATCAGCCATGCAGAAACGACAAAGTGTCAAGTTTTCAGAAGTTTGTCGTGTTTTTTCTTTTATTCTTGACAAAGTAGTCCTAGTTCAGTGATCTGACTTCTCTCCACTATTGTGTTTGTTTACATTGGCGATCCTCTCTTTTTTTTTAGACATTATCACCCCATGGGCCACCTGAAAACCCACTCTTTCCCAGGTAATTTCCAGCATGTCTGTATCTGTGTTGACAGATAAAAAAGATTTTCATTCCCTGGCTTCAGTATCTGATGAATTCATTCACCTTTTAAACATTTTGTAATGGCTTGTCAGTGTTGTTTGGCCCTGATATGATAGATATGTTGCATTTTGTTTCATGCTTGTGTTGTAAAACTTTGACTGTACCTGGGAAACCCTTTGCCTGAACAACTCTATGACTTGTTTCCATACATGTATGGAATCCATGCATCCATCCAGCCATATAAATATCAGAATTAGGAATATTAGCAGCAGTAGAAGAGGTGCTAGTATTTGCCTGGTTTTCAGTGGACGCTCTAATTACTTTTTCAGTAGTTTTGTGGTGTTCCAGAGGCTTTTGCATCCTCATGAGGAATGCTGTTCTGGGAAAAAAAATGTCGTACATTTTTGGGGTAGTTTTCTAATATGGAAATTATCCAATAGTTAATAAAATATATAGGTATTAACTATCACATAAATTAACACTAATGTATGGAGATCATCTTTAGTGTAGTGTAGGTGCATGTACAGTATTTTGTGGATGTACTTACATGTTTAGTGGTTGTCAGTTTGTGTTAATAATTTTAGTATTTTGGCTAAATTGTTTCTAGGTAATTTTTGGCTTTTTTCCCACACATTTGTGATCATCTACGTTTGTACCGTAGAGCCGTACTGTAGCTTCAATCCAGAAAAAATTGCCTGCAGTATCAGCCCTCAAAAAGCTGACCTAGATTTAAACATAATTCCAGTCCCTAATTTTTGAAATAGCAAGCCACAGTCAAATTAAGTTTTAGATAACAGCAGGACCTCTGAGTTAGCACATTCATCAGCCACAGTCAAAATCTACCATCCTTTGGCCAGTGGCTGGTGTTAGTTTCCCAACCCGGTGTGTGTGCATGTGTGTGTTTGTGCTTTTTTTGCGTGTTGGCAGAAAGCATTTGAGCATGTGAGGTATTGTGTAACATTTTCCATCATCCTCTCGTTTCAGAGGCACAAACCCATTCGCCACTGTAAAGCTTCGCCCCACGACGACCAATGACAGATCCGCTCCTCGGATCCACTGATCCATCAGCACTCACACAGGCTGGGTTTGTAACTGAGGCTGCCAGATCAGGTTGTGGAGGCAGGATATGCATTTTTGTTTCAGGAGAATGTAATGTCATCTCTGAAATGTGAAGGCTTTGAGCCAGGAAGGAGGGAAGAAGATTGGTGAGTTATTTGTACAGTATTAGATAGAATAAATTACCCACTAAATAATAAAAAATCAAAACCATAAACTTTTAAAATAGTTGTTTTTTCAATTCTTTGTACAATATTTTAGTTTTTATGTTGATGAAACTGTTTTTCTCTCATGTTATAAATGATAATTTGATTGTCGAATATGTTTCATTTTTTACTTAAGCTGTCTTGTCTCATAGGCTAAATTTATAAGCAAATGTGACCTAAATCTAGTGTTTTGTTCATATGACACATATCTGATTTGACAGATCTGAACATAAAAATGTGATCCTTACAAATCTGATTTTTAAATGCTATACATATCAGATTCTTCCTTCAAGTTCACACTGCAGCCACAGCCTCTCAACTGCTGACTGTAAATTTGTAATTCTTTTTGCTGTCCTATATCTGATGAGAATTTTAATCATGAATGTTCAGTATATAAGAATTTGTGTTAAATGTTTTTGTGTCCACTGTGAGTAACAATAAGTAAAGAAACATAAATTACTCAAGTTTTTTTATTATCATTTCTTACTCTTTTATTATCTTTCTTACTTTTCTCACTTCACAGCTCTCCATTTATATCATTTTATTTACTACATCATCTGATCGGAGGCAGGGAGAGAGGAGGAGGGGAAAGAGGAGGTGAGGTGAGGCGAGGTGAGGTGAGGGAAGGAGCATGAGGAAAAGGAGTGAAAGGAAAGTGCACTGGTATGTGAACATCCAGAAATAAAACCAGTCAGACAAAATGCACAACCTGAAATACACAGAAGGAAATTAAGTCTTTATAACATCTACACCATCTACAGCACTACCTGTTTTGAGACCACAAGCTATCTTCACGAAATCATTAAGAATGATTCTGAACCCCATACAGCATGTGTGATCATATATGTATATCTATATATATATATAAAAATGGAAAATTAAAAATGAATCTGGTGCCTGTATGTTCCTCCTCATGGTTACTCCCTGTCTGCCTGTTTCTGGCAGGGTTTTGTAGAGAGCAGGCCTGGTCTGACTCCATGCGTGGGGTCCCAAGGGAGGTGATAGGAGTTTAAACGTGGCAGTTACAAAATATGAATGCAGGGAGGAAGAGGAGGAGGAGGAGGACAAGGATCTGTCCTCTATTCATGCACCAGGCCCTCAAACTCTGAAAAGAAAAAAAAAGAAAGAAAAGGCATGCACAATTATTATTCTTCTGTGCCATAGAGCTTCATGATTGTCCAGAAACTTGTATTAACACATCAATGAGCCACACTCTTGCACTGGGTGATATGCTCCTTCATCACAATGAATGTGGTCACTGTAGTTTACTTTGAGTCAATCCCACATACGCTGTCCTGTTCTCACAAAACACACCAAATGTGTATTCTTCCGTGGCTAAAAGTAGTCCCCAACAAATGTACTATTTATTCCTGTTTGTGTAACTTTTGCAAAAAATTTTAGTGCCCAGCTGTTTTAGGAAATGAGTAGGTTTTTAAAAAATAGAACTATATAATTGTGAACTGTTTTTGCATCTGCAGTACAAACAAATGGGCCACAGACATGTTAGGGAAGTCGGAGAAATGAACACATGCTAACATATCAGAAGTTATATTTTTGTGCTTGTGATTGTTTTCAGTAAAAAATTAAAGGTGCTCATTACAACTTTGTAACATCAAAAAAATTATCAGCATTCCAGTCAGTATAATTTCCATAAAAAAATGAGTTGTTGCTGAGAAGACAGCCTATACTGGTCTCTATTATTTTAATATCATGTGGCCAGATGTGCTCCATGGAAAAAATAGCTTTTTCTTGTAAGTTATACAAAGTGTTCCCCAACTTCCACTGTTCTAATGGCATTTTTTTGACTAGCTTAACTCTTAGAACTGCAACAAGAAGCAACAGGGTGATGATAGAAATGAAAAGTATAAAAATCCTACACACGTAGCGCTAACTCAACTTTAGCCCACATGCTAACATGTACACTCCCCCTCTTCCTCCTCCTCCTTCTCACCCTCTATCTTCTCTCCCTCCCCCTCATCTTATTTCAACAATAAACTTCATCACACTATGCAGTGTTCCTCTCTTTTCTCACCGTCGATGCCGATCTTTCCATCTCCATCTTTGTCTGCAGCTTTGAGGAATGCTGTTGTCTCTGCGTCAGTCAGATCTCTGCCATCCTTGGAAAAGCCCTTCAGTACGAACCTGTGAAAAGTACAGCGTGTTGCAGTAAAAGATAACTAAAGGACAGTGTTATATGAACACCTGACAGTGTGCAGGACATAGACTTGATACAGAAAGTCTCTTGGTCAAGCCTCTTTTTTGTTTTTTGCGTCTGTGTGAGTCTCTTACTTCAGCTCGCCCTCCTCTATGAATCCACTACCATCCACATCCAGAACCTGGAAGACCTTCTTGACGTTTTCGGCTGACATGGCCTTCATTCCCACCATTTCAAAGAACTTTTTAGGGTCGAATGTTTCTGCTGGAGAGAGAGAGAGAGAAAGTACAGACTGAACCATCAAACAGCTCTAACTTCTACCAACCTGAACATTTATTAATTAGAAACGTTTTGGAACTGCAAATTTTCTAATCAGTCAAAGAGGCCAAAATGAATTCTATCTCAGTAAGTTGTTCATGAGCTGTAAATTAGTAGTACACATACAGAGCAGGACAGAGTAGTGTATGCGTGGTGAAAATTCAAAATGTGCGTGAATTTACTGTGTCTGTCAATATCTAAAGCTAACTTCTGGAACTTTGTAGGTCTGTTTCAGCCGAGAATATCACATCAAACTCTGCAGCGGTTACAGACCTGCAAAGGCATCAAGAGCTTTCTTGATCTCCTCAGCTTTCAACAGATCTGTCATCGCCATTTTGTCAGCTGGAGAGAGGGACACAAAGTGGGAGAGAGAGGGGGGGGGGACAGAGAGAACATAAAAGGTGCAAAGTGAGAAATGGATGAACAGTATTTCAAAGAGTTTAGTGCAGAAAAGATCACAGATGGGAACACAAGAGTGGAGGATCTAGTACAAAAGCTAATGTCCAAATATAAGTTGTTAACATTATGTGAACATGTGTTGGCTAATGCCAGAGATTCTTCATAACTAGATGAAGGGAAAATAATTTAGTCTGTTGGTTGGAGATGAAACACACACAAAAGAGCCTTCTGACCCTAATGTGCCTGGTAGAATTTCATTCAGGCTTTCAACAAATGGCCTCAGTGGAACTTGGCACAACAGGGGAGATGATCAAAGGCTATAGTTTAGAATTTAAGATTTGAGCACAAGAGGACACACACACACATATATACCTCAGTTTTCACACACGCACATCCACATTACCTAACTTTTATAAACATATGCATATAAGCGCTCAAATCATTCTGAATTCTCACTCTAACTTTCTAAAACCTTTAAGTATATTTAAAGGCACGTCTTCAGTGTTTTGTATTTGCCACGTTGCATCCCTCTGCCAGAGAAACACAGTGTCGTCTTTATACACGAACACAAGACGTTGGCACTTTCACATCTTACTGGAGGATTGCACCATGCACTTGCGGGTCTGTTACTGGTCATTGCTTCCAATTTACGAACAGAAAAACGCATAAATATAACTGTATTGTCCATTGTGGTACACTTGCGGCTTTGCAGTATGAAAAAATGCATCAGTAACACAGAACAATATGTTGAACATCACTTATTAGACATAAATAGCATGAAATCTACATGTATAGCCTAATGAGAATTGCTGATATGCAAATTACAACATGCCTACTGAAAATTTGGTCAAATTTCTCTTAAAATGTCTATGAAAATCAGATTAGTAATAAATACATTTTAGAGGTAATGTAGGCTAATTTCTCCACTCAAATGTTTGTACATTCAAACACAATCATTGAATAGTTGAGTATACATACTGTTTGTACCTATTTTCAGTATTTTGTGATTTTTATTCACCAGCCATTACAATGAATCAGTCATATGTACCTGTATACATGCATGATAGCATTTTCCCTACTCCATATAAAGTATTCATTGTTTTATAGATGGATGACACATGATGTTAAGGGATTTAAACCCTAAACAATTCCAGTGAAAATGTTCAGGACCCCAAGTAGAAGACCATGCAGCTCTGTGTGTCCAGCGTGAATGTGAAGCAGGATGTTGCAGGATGTATAATGTACCTACTCAGTCATGTTTCACTTAAGGGTAAAAAAATGTCGATTTTGCCCCTCCGTTGCAGTACGCTGCAGTAGCCTGTAGATGCCAGTAGGTATCAGAACTGAGGTGAAAGCTCTCAGGCTCCTTGTTTATCACTTTAGAGCACTGGGACCAAGTGTTAAGTTGTCAAGACAGATGTTTGATAAATGTGTTTATGCCTGTAAGATAACTCATCTCCCCTGTGTGTGTTATCTCTGCGAGTGTGTGTGTGTGTGTCCATGGTGAGGATATGTGTGCATGAGACTTGCAGAGCCCTAGTTGAGTAGTTTCATTAGCACCTCAGCAGGTTGCCTTGTCTTGACCCCTTACTGACTGACCAATCTACGTCTTCTCAACTTTCTCTCCACCTGTTATGTGTCTGGCATGTTTTGGCCGCAAAAGCAAATTAGTGAGCTTTGTGATTTTTGAGATGTCTTGATATGTGCAAACTTTTTTCCATCCATGAGCTAATGTCTTACAAATAGAAAGCCTTTATGTCACCAGCTTAAGCCCCCTCAGGTCATCTTCTTTTGGTTTGTTTAAGACAGAAAAGTTATTTGGATACCTAATTTCATCAACAATAAATAGATTGATAGATCTGGGAAGTTGTTCAATATCATGATGTGTTAATATAATGGTAAAAATTCACAGACAGCATGACACATCCATCTCATTCATTCAATGCTTACAGGTTCTTTCACAATAGCTTTGACTTTATAGATGATACTGTAGCTCTTGTTAGAGAAAATGTCCAGTAATCAAGAGGCCAGAGCTTACATCACACTTTGTGGCAACGGCGCTCAAGTGTCCTTGAGCTAAAAGCTGTTTTCTCACTGTAAATTGCTGTAGTAGAGTGTACCCATACTGCTGTGATGGATAGCTGTGGTTATATTTCAGCAGCATGTCTATTCATCAAATGACACACTTTCACTGAGGATTGAAAGTCAATTCTCGTCTTTGAGTGAGTTATAAATAAACACCAGAAGTTGCATGTTAAACTTTCCACCATTAAAGTTGCGTCAATCCTACACTCGCAATCAAGTTTCCTATAGAGGAAAAGTTTAATAATTTGAAGGGTCAATCCACATTGGCTGAGAGCTCCAGATCTCTGTGAGTTATAGATAGAAATTCTGGTAACAACACAGTCATGCGGAGTACTGTATATTTTTTATAAAGCATATTTTATTAAAACAGGAAGTTCCATTGAGCACCTGAACAATCAATGAAAAACACCGGGGTGCATTACTGTACTTAAAGTTGCAGTGTCAAGAATTTAGTGGCATCTACCAGCAGAGACTTGAAAGAAATGGAATATAATCATAAAGTATGTTTTAATTAGTGTATAATCACCTGAAAATAAGAATTGTCGTCTTAGAATGAGCCCTTTATATCTATATAGGGAGCGGGTCCTCTTGCACAGAGCCCGCCATGTTGCACCGCCATGTTTCTTTAGCCCAGAATGGACAAACCAAACGCACGCTTCAGTTAAACCTCACTGCTAGCTGCCACTAAATCCTACACACTGCACCTTTAAAGTCATGGCTGCCGTGCAGCAACACCTGTTCTTAGCAACATAACAGTGGTTACACATGAGCCAAGAAAACAGCCATTATACCTGCTGCAATACCTTTTAATCTGGCACCAGCTATGATAGCGTAGTAGAACACAATAAAAAGGACATAACACATTGCAGCATGCAGGAGATGAAAGAGGTGCAAGATCAACATCAAACGAAACAAACTTTTAGGGGCCTATAAAAAAATAACCTCAAAATGCTAAAAAAAAAAGCATGTGTTGTTAAGAAAATCCTTTGAAGTGATCAGAGATTTTATGTCCCACTATTGATCACTTTTAGAGTTTTTCACATTCATTCCGACGCTGTATTTACATGAGTTTTCTGCATTGCACACCTTCATTTCAACTTTTCCTTAACATCAAAATTTACTGAGAATTAAAGAAACTGTCAAAATCAAAGACACGAGAATGGTGGCGTTGTAATATTATACAGTTTGTCTTGGTGACGTTATATTATGATTTCTTTAGATTTTTGTTGGTCATACTCACATTGATATATGCCTCAAACTTTTTATTGATTACAGCATATTGTATTTTATTCAAGTCATGTTTTTTATAAGCCTTACTGAGGTTAAATCGATGATGCTTGCGATGGATTTTCTGAGTCAGTTCAGCTTCTAGCAGAGCATTGACATGAATTCTTATACAAAAGCACTCCTGGTATAACACTAAATCTACAAAATATTGCATTGTTGTGTGTCACAATTGGTTAATTATTAAAACTGGTACAAATTCCACTTAATTGCAAGATATCTGCTTGTCACAGATAAACTGTACAATCATCCTGTTTTATTTTTCTTTCCAAAATGGCCTCACAGCCTTCACTTGGACTGTCACTGTCCAAAGCACCTAAAAGACATTGTGTGTGTTTTTTAAATAGCTATACTCAGTTTTCTGGTACAATGTTTACTATTTTTTTTCTGTCTTACCTGAATGAAGGAGTGGATGAGTGCACCTGAGAATAGAGAAAGAGGGCAAGAGGAAAGGTGATGGAGAGAGTGAGAAGAGAGAAGAGTTGGAGACAGCGTTAAGATCAGCGAGTTGGGGGAGGGGGACACAATAAGACTTTTATAGCTGCCTCAAAACACATACACACTCACCCCCATACACCACCCACTCACCCACCGCATCCCCACCTCTCAGTAGTCTCTCTATTTTGAGAAAGGTGGGGGTTGTCAAGACATGACGCACTACACTATTGGCCCTGCAGTGTGATCACTTTCTCCACGGCGCTAACAAATCACACACAGGCCTGTTCATAATACCATTTTATCTGACTGCCCTCTAACCTTATGTTCAGGTCTTCTCGCTTTCTCTCTTTGACTCTCTTCCTTTGTTTCTACACACATCAGCCCTTTTTACTCTTATCTGTTATGTTATGATGGCTCTGTTTTTTTTTTCTTTTTCAGATTTTTTTTCCCTGCCCAATTATGCACAAGCAGACTGCGACTGAAAACATGTTTGTTTAATTTTATTTTCAAAGAGTTCTCTTCTAAAAACTCTAGAAAATTAATGAATTCATTATTAATAATTGACGATGCAAAATATAAAATATAAAAACAAAGATTTGGAAAAAGTTAACTTTTGTGGTTAATGATATACCAAGGTATTTCATACCAGTTTGGCTTCATTTGAAATTGAAAGAGGTAACCATATCTGAGGTACAGCTGGCAGATATAGGCACTGCTTCTGAATTATGCCAGTTGACCCTGTATCCTGATATCTTAGAGAACTTTTGTACTGTTTCCATGAGAGGAGGAATTGAGGAAACAGGGTCCCTTAGCAGCAACAAACTATCATCGGCATATAAAAAAAGCTTATGCTCCTTGCTCCCTCCCTCTACTCCTTTTATTTATTTATCCTTTTATTTTCAGATAGATATAGCTAATGGTTCTAAAGCTCAAAGAAATAATAGGGGTGGCATAGGACATCCCTGCCAAATAAGATGCAGAAGGAGCCAAATACTATCTATTCTATTCTTCATGAAGCCCACTTGGTCATTATGAATAATACTTTGGAGAACTCTCTCTAATCTGGCAGTTGGGTCTTTGATAGCACCTTTCCATCAGTATTACTCAATGAAATAGCACAATAATTAACAAGCTCCATTAAGTCTCTATCATTTTGGGGATAAGAGTTATCAGGGTCTCAGGTAGTCTTTTTATTTGCAATGCTATTATAAAAGACATCTGTTAATCTTGGGGCTAGTATGTCAATGAAAGATTTATAGTACTCTATTGGCAAACCATATAACCACAGGGATTTTCCATCATTTAATTGTAAGATGTCCTTTCTAACCTCTTTCTCTGTGATAGGCGCCTCTAAACTTTCTGCCTGTTCTTTGGAAAGTTGAGCTTGTTGTATTCCACCAAAAAGCTTTTTATTCCTCCTCTCCTGAATTATCCTCTGATACAAACTTCTATAGAAATAATAAAAAACTCCCTTTGTGTCTACAGTAAGTTTACTTTGTCCATTTAGAATAGCTGGTATATTACAAATATTTTCTTGCTTTTTTTATCTGATTGGCAAAAGTTTCCCAATTTTATCTTCTTCATTATAAGTTGTTCTCATATGAAATAAAACAGACTCCACTTTAGCGTTAAATCTCATGAGACTGACCTTTTAAGTCATGTATTTCTATGTATTTATCACTTTACCTTCACCCATTTTCTTCAAACAAACAAACAAACAAATTTTTTTTTAACTTGTTCTGTAATAATAATAAATTAAGACACCATCTGTATCCTCTGAAAACTTTCTCTTCTTGAATCTCCAATTGCAAATCTACCATTGCATGGTCTATTAATGAAATAGCCCCAATGTTACTATTTATTATACTTTCCGTAAATTGATTTGAAATTGAAAAATAATCAATTCTAGACTGTGTGTGCCATGACAATGAGAAAGAAAAGAATACTCTCTTTCCCTGGGATTAAGTAATCACCACATATCAATTAACCGAAGATCTCTCATTAACATAGAGACAGCTAGTCTTAATCTTTTGGTATGACTTGGTTAGAAATAATATTTAATTTATGAGAGAAAACAGGCTCCTCAACATTAGCAGCATAGATATTAGAAAGATTCATTTTAACCCCATACAATATGGTTTCAACACGAATAAGTCTTCCCTGCTCATCCTTATATTGTTTTAAAAGATTAATATTCAAATGCTTCTTAAATAAAATAACCACAGCATTTCTTTTGCTTGAATAAGAACTGTGCACTATGTTTCCTCTTTTCCACTTCATTATTTCTAATTCTGTCAAATGGGTTTCTTGTATAAAGGCCATATCCACATTATTCCCTTTTAAATATGACAGACATCTCCTATGTTTTACTGGGCTAAGAGAACCATTTATATTCCATGTAACAACTTTCAGTATCTTATTTGCCATAGGGAGATTTTTAAGAATCTTTCAGGCCTGCTCATTATATCATTTTAATATCATCCCAAGTGCAATGAACATGTAGAAAGAGAAAGAAAAGGCAAAAGAAAGATGAAATCCACAGCTTTTTTGTGACATGTAAAGTGTTGTTATTCCCCATACATCACCTTCCTAATCTGTCCTTCATGTCCTCCCCTTCCACTTTCCTCTCTCAATATCAAGCGACAAATTTGCTCTTTTTTCTCTGCGTCCATATCTTCTCATGCCGCCTCCTTTATCACTTATCAGCCGCCATCCTGTCAGAACCCTCGCAGCTTGTGAGACTTTCTGTCTCTCCCTCGATTTTTCTTCTCCCTTTCATTTGCTTATCTTTTGGTGCGTGATGTACCAGACCATCTTGCTCCCGGTTAGTCAAGGCCAAAAGAGAAATTAATTTATGGTGAGTACGAGAGAAAGAAAGTCTGTTAGACTGTAGCTCGTGCATGAGGTCTTGTAATATTTGTTTTATGATCACTTATTTAACAGCTTTGAGTTGACTAATAACAGTGTAATAACATCAGATGTTCATCTGGGTCGCACTCACCTGCAGATCTTATCAGAGGGAGCTTGAAATCCTGTCATACTTTTAGCTGATGGTCTGTTACAGTATCACCATTTTCTACCAACATGTTAACCGCAAGCATTTTATACATTAAGTCAGCAATGAAAATCTTTGAAACATGTTAAGGTCTGCTCAGCTTTCTCAAGAATGGCTTCTAGTGGACCCCTCATTCAGTAACAAGTCCACTATAACAACATCAGGCTACTTCCTGCTTTTATTCTGAGACAGGACAGTCATTATTGTCACAACCTCAGGAGTTTGCTTGTCATGAAAAAGTAGACATAGCTCGTTGGAAGCATTTGACCAAAAACCCATCGTCAGTTTCTTCCCTTAACCAAAGTTTTGGTTACTTAACACTAACCTCTAACCTTCTTTTTTACTTTTCTACCCATAGTTAACTAGTTAATAGTTTTATTGTCACATAATCCTTTCTTAGTGGAACACACATAACATAATATGTGAACTGCATTTTAGAGGTTATATACCGTCTCATATAGTTTTGGAACTGCGTAACTGCATAACAGTCTTATGCAGAAAAAAATACTTGTCTGACAGTCTTCATGACTGTCTTTATCTCTTCATGTCCTGCACTGATCCTCTGCTCTCTCAGTGTCCTGTCCTGAGACTCTCTTAGCTTTCTCCTCTCTACTGAATTACCCCTCATCAGCACTTCGCAGCATTGTAGAAGAACGAGGGAGGGAGGGGCGAGGTGAGGTGGTGAGGAAGAGACGTAGGAAGGATTTGTAGTGGGGACAAAGGGTGAGGAGAGGAAGATAGAGAGATGCAGAGATACATATGGATGGGTTAATGTAAATGAAATGCCTATAAATGAGAAGAGGTGATAGAAGTGTTTGTCAAGGATAAAGACTGGAGACAGACAGAGATGAATAATGAGAGTAGTGACGGAGGAACAATGTTAATTAACACTGGAGCTGCACTGCAGAATAAAGAAAATATGGGGTCTAGTGAACAGAGAGAATCATTGTTACTATGTTTTGTTGTGGTTTGTGCTTGTACCTTTTTATTTTTTGGTACTTGTGGTTGTGAACAGCCATAAAAACTGTTAACTAACCAAATAATAAACTAAATCCTTGAAGTGAAAATAAAAATAGGCAAGACAAAGATGACAGTACAGTAAGTGTGATGCTCCATGGATCAAAATAAAAAGAGAAGAATGGAGAAAGACAGTTACAGACAGAGAAAGAGAGAGAGAGGAATTAAATGTGTTTTTAATGACCAACTTGCTATTCAGCAACAGGTGGCGCATTACGTCATGGCAGGGTACAAGCCACAGCTCTGTGTGTGTGTGTGTGTGTGTGTGTGTGTGTGTGTGTGTGTGTGTGTGTGGTATTGATATTACTGGGGTATTCCTTGTCTACTCAGCCAAGGATTAGCATACATATATCTCTAAAAATAAACATGGGGGAACCCAGTGATTGTACTGGGTTAGGGGGCTCTGTTGAACAGTTGGATACTGGACTTCAAGTTGTGCACTTGTGTCAATCAGCCAAATCCAGCTGCCAAGCAAGGTAAGACGGTGATAGACAGATGGTTCATCCACTCACCTGCCAAGTATTTTTGTGAAAGTGTCTGCCCTTTTCTAAACAGTTTCATCAGGTTAATTCCTTCTCCCCCATTACGAGAATCTATGAATATGCAAATATTTTTCATTTCAGAAGTTTAATTGCTGGACACAAGATGTCTCCTAATTCACTAGAAATCATGTTCGTACAGAGAAACTTTCCCCCTTCAGCAGATGAATGTGAAAACAGGCTTCTAGTGACAAACTCTGCACATACATCATTCAGCACAGCGAAGCTCAAACATCCAAGTGAAGTAACAATGAGCAACTCACATTTTTGAGTGGAAGGGGACTTGAAGGAGTTTGCAATCCTCAATTTGGACTCATTTGGTTTGGTGACTTGACTAAATGACTACTGGTAACCTCATGAGTTCAAGAGTTCATGAGTTTACCAAATGTGCATGAGTGCACTGCAGGTTATAGTGATATATTTTGTGCTCATATTACGACTGGTGTGTGTGGGCGTTTGTGGGAGATGGTGAGTTTTAAAAGGAATGCACCAAGTTGTTGGGTGTTACACAGCCAACCTGTTAAGTAATGAGATACAGCACATCTTCCATATTTCCCTGGTAGATTCCAGTTGGTCATGCTGATTGTTCAGTATCTATGTTAAGGGATAGAGGGAGAGGAAAATTGTCTCTGAGAAAATTTGAACTTCAGTGAAACCTTAGTACAGTATTGTAAGAACATGAGATTATGTAGCATTACAGCCTTTAACCCTATCTCTATTATATCCATTATATCCATTCTGGGGACAAAACAATTGAAGTCTGAAGTCTTTTATACATGACATCTAAAATATGATATCATTTGTAACAATTTATCATAACTTTGACAACCTTTCCTTTATATCAGCGACTATTCTTTACAAACACAAGTGAGTAAAAAGTCATTTTTACAACAAAAGCTTCTGAGTTGATTCTCCAACACAAAGTCTCAGGCTCACCTCTTCCTCTTTCTACTTCCCTTATGACGTCTCTACAGTAACCAGCTGTCAACGTGCTAAACACAAGCTGCATGTTTGTCGAGACTTTCTGTCAGTTTCACTTCTTCTGTGTCTACGTGCAAATATGTGTGCGCGTGTCGATACCAGTTTGTCAGCTTAAGGGCTTATTATATTTCATCAGCAGATTTTTTACAGTGCACTTGCGTTTCAAAGTTGTACTCCAAAGCTAGCATGCAATAAACTAGACACAAACACAGTTACAGTACACTCTATTAAACACACAAAACACACGCGCACAAACCTTCTTTCCCACGTATACGCATTTACAATCCATGCATTCTCTCTCTTGCACGCACACACACACACGCACGCACGCACACACACACACACACACACACAAGCACAGCAGACTCCAGCAGCTGGCCTGACATTGAAGATAAATACACCCTTGAAAAATGTTTCTGCAATTTATGGCTGGCGATGGTCTGTTATACGAGCAGTGCTTCAAAGAATCCATCTCAGGCTGCATGAAAATAGATATGGAGTCAATATGTGCTGCACACACACACACACACACACACACACACACACACACACTTCATTGCACTGTCACACTCTATTGCACTCTTTGTCTTTTTCTTACATACACAGTCATGTACACTGTATTTCTGACTTTGTATCATAAACACAAGCATATATTCACACCCAAAGTTTTTCCAAATACATTACACACTCTTACATCCTGTCGATCCAACCAATAACTCAATCTTAACCTAACTCACATTCAAACATGCGCTGCATATAAAAACTGTGAACACACCTTCAACATGCCTTGTTTAATATATTAAAGCATGTATAAATGCCTTAATCCCCTTCACATTTTTTTTTCAATCTATGCATGTAGTCACTGATGCAGTGATTTAGGTGTTGTAGTTAAAGAGTAAACAACTTGCTGCAGTGCAGAACAGAATCTTAAAATGGCCGCTTATGCTCTTTTTTATTTGGCAATTGCAGCTTTTAGCTTTCTATCCCAAAATAAGTGAGTCATTTGCCGAGACTAGATACTGTACTGTCTGTTGATTTGTTGACATATAAATGAATGAATCCTCTTTTGTTAGTGAACAGAAGGTCTGAGTTAGAAATGATGTCACAATGAGAGATCAGATGGATCATGACTGATTAGAAATGATCACCATAATCAATAACCTACATGTCATCTTGAGCACTCGAGAAACCATTTAAGATTAGACAACAAATCATGGTTGTTACTCTCCCTCTCTCTCTTTCTCTCTCTCTCTCTCTCTCACACACACACACACACGTCTCCAGCACAGCTTTGCTGACATCTAGTGTTACAGGCTTTAATCACTGCAGATTTCATGTTGGAACTGTTTCTTATTTCCTTCCAAAACAGTTTAAACTATCACCGGCTCTTGTCTGCATTTACTTATGAATGTCAACTGCAAAAGAAAGGTGAGAAGCCAACGCTGTGTCATAATGTGTTTGTGTGAGGGTGTGTGTTGTTTAGTAACACTAGTGATTAGGGCAATGTGTACTTTCTGCTTCAGGTGAGATAAGAAGAGCAAGAACAAAGGAAGAACGCTCTGCAAGAAAAAGTAAAGTAAATGGGCGGAAGAGACACCACTGAACATGAGGACAGGAACACAGAGGATAATGCCCAAGAAAATTCTGAGCCCACCAATATATTGCCCAGTCAGAAGCTTGAGAATAGCCTTTGTTAAGTGCATATAATGTAACATATGATGTTGATGGAACATGGAATCACACATAGATGGTTATAAATAATAAAAACATCAGTAACGTCCATATTAGTTACAACTTTCAGGTGTCAGCAGCAATTCCCATCTCCAGAGAATGCAGCATAAAATCACACGTTTGCCTCGGCTGATCCAAGCGACGGTGACTGTGCTGCACAATACTGTGTGCAAGTTAGTCATCATAAATGTAAAAGTACATTCTTCAGGCTCTTCGAACATCTCTAAACCTTTCCACCCTGACAGTTAATAAGGGGTGATTTACACCTGCTTGGGGAGGTGTAAACATCTGTGTTGTTATTAATGTGTATGGTGCAAACTGTTTTATATCTCATTCAACTAAAGGATCTGAAAAAAGGAGAGCTCACTCTGTCTCTTTAAATTGGAGTTAGACTATTTAACTCTGTTATCAAATTTAATTTAAAAAAAAAGATTTTTATTAAAGATTTAATTTCAGCTTCTTGAAATGAAAAGCCTGCACATCACAGCAGTGTTCAGCTTGAATCGTCTGCTTTGTAGATTCACTCTTCATCACTTACTGTGTCTCATTAAACAAAAGGTCAAAGAGGAGATCCACAGTATGTTGTTTACTTGATGTTTATTCAGCTGCTGTAGCTTCAGTTTTAAGAAAATTGCTTCATATTAAATTTTCAATTAATCATGATTAATCACATTTTACCTTAATTGAAAATGTTGATTAATTGACAGCATCTATGAATAATCCAATATCCATTTGACTATGCAAGTTAATGTCATGTTTAAAATAGAATACCTGAATGGCAGTAAGGTGCTTTTTGTCTTCCATTGTAGGATACAGGCTGCCACTAGTCAACAGCTATTTTGCTTGTTCATAGTATTTATTCAGTCAAATTGAGTTTCAGTGAGTTAAGATGGTGCATGTTGGTGTACACAGACTCTGGGTGTAAAAAAAAGCAAATGCAAAATTAGCCAGGATCTTTTCTTACTTAATGTTACTTCCCCTCTTTTTTTTTTTTTTTTTTTTGATTGTCTAAAACAGAAGTGCTGTAAGAAATAATCAGTGAAAGGGAACTTCCTGACCTTGGTGGGTCCCGTGGCAGGATGCAACTATTTTTAAAGCTGCTTTTAAGAGCTCATTTACAGTAAGTGATTTTTTCACAGAGGCCTCGACATCAGAGGAAAAACCCAGTAATCTTAACCTTCCACCATAATCTAATCTAAAGGTAACAGCTGCAAAATGAAATGCAATATGTAACTGAATAACTTAATAATCTCAAATAGGACCTTACCAAAGAAGTTTGTCTCTGATAGTTTTGATTTATTTTGTCAGTTAAGAAACCAGCTCTCAGTATTAGAGCTCACTGCATGTTGGTAAACTAGAGCTTTGATGTATGTTAGATTATGTTGCTTGGTTTGCAGCCACTTTCCTCACCTTTGCAACACAAATACCTGCATACCAGCAATTTTATTTGAACACACAAAGAAACGTGATTATCAGTGACAGGAGGATCCTCTTCGTTTTTACCTGTCTGTGGACACACCCCTGATTAAATCCAGTCACACTGGGTGCTTTCAAAACTGGAACATTGCTAGTTTGCATAGGATAGGTGTGGTTTATACTCACTTTAAATATGGTACACAACATGGCACGTGCTGCTTCTGTCAAACCCAGGAACGGCTTGAGTGGCAAGTACACAAAAAGCCACATGCACCAACAGCAAATGAAACACATACAGCATCCTTTTAAAGCTTTGCATGGCTGAATTATAGTTGAAAATGTGTCGCACTGTCTTTGATGTCTTTAAAGATGTCTAAAGTGCTTTTAGTTTTGGTTTTGGTTTTGAGTGAACTGCCACCATATTACAATGGCAGTGCTGAAAGGAATTTCTTTTTCTTCTGAAAGTAGTTTGAATTAAAAACTGGGCCTGCAGGTGTCTGTGGATTATCCACACATTGTTTTCTGGAAAGAGAATTTGAATTTTTAAAATGTTTTCAATTTCAATACTTTCAGCATCATAAACAAGATTCCAGTGACTTACAAAAGTTTTAGATAAAACCAAAATGTTTGCAAGATACAACTATAGGAACAAATGAACATTTTAATGTATTTATTAGTGATGGATAAACTCAACCTGTAACCTGTTTGTAGTCCCACCTGCTATTCACCCATTTCTACAACTTAGCAGCCTTCACTCATCATCCTCAACAGGACCTTTTACCACAACTGGAATCCCTCCACCTGCTGTTCTTTCACCATCAGCCTCCTTCTGCGCCACCTGCACCCAGTTTCAAGTGGCTTTCCCCGCCCTTGTACATGCAGCGCACCGGCACGGCGAAGTGAGCTCACCATCCTCTGGTCTTTTTTAGGGAACTCTCGCTTCCTGTTGCCTGTTTCCGCACAGTTGCGCCTACAGACTCTTCCACACACGCAGAGTCGGTCAGTGTAGCCTGTTGTCTTCGTCTGAACACTTGTAAATAGCGTTTTTTGTCCGCACAGAAGTTGAAGTTTCTCTCGTTGTCTGCAATCGATACTGCGCGTAACACCATGTCGCTGCTGCAGCAGTTACGAGATGAAAGGTGAGTGAGCTTTAAGGGCTGAAATATGAAAAAAACTCTAACCAACAATATTAATTAACTAACATGCGTCTGTGGCACCACTAAACTGGCAATAAAAATAATAAAATACATGATTGTCCCATCCTATACCAGAACATTAGTTTATTATTAGGTTGTATCTCAGTTCACTTCTTCTTTGATCCCCGCACCTAAAATACGACGAGGTAATGAAACCAGAAGCGGACTTTTTCTGCATATGCGCAGTGTTTGCAGAGTTTTCAGGCTGTGCTGCTGATTTCAGCGCCTGTGACGAGTTTATTAAAGGAATGTAGCTTTTTATAAACATGTTCAGGGTGTTTTTTGTTGCTGTCATAGAGTGAAATCATGCAGCAAAGCAAATTTGAATAGACATAAAGATGACACACCTAAAAAAAGAGTAGCTTTTGATGCGGATTTCTTGAGCTTTATGGCTTTAATTCTATTTTAAAAATGTTTTAGTATATTTTGAGGACTACAGGGCTAATTTATGTATATTTGAGTTTAATGCTCAAGTGTAACAAAATATTCTAACCAAATTATTTCTCTTATTCAGTGACTTCGATCAGCTGCCTCATAACATCCCCATCAGTGCCACCATCGCTGATATTGAGGAGAAAAAAGGCTTCATTGACTATTTTGTAAGTTTGAAAAAAAAATGGCCACAACCTTTTTTACAGAGACAAGAATACAGATCTCTTTCTCTAACAGTCATGTCTCTGTTTCTCTCCCAGATGTTTGTGATTGAGGTGAAGACTAAAGGAGGGAGTAAGTATCTGATCTACAGGAGGTACAGAGAATTTTTCAACCTCCACCAGATCCTCGAGTCCAAATACTCTCCTGAAGACCAAGAGAGGCCTGGTCCTAACACCTGCATCCTGCCCACTCTTCCAGGTGAGTGTGTCCACAGCACTGATAACAGCAGCGGCATGCAGACACATCACGTCACAATATTCAACACGGTGTCAGATTTCACATTGTTCAAACACGTCTATCAGGAGCCCACAGCTCGGACAATTTTTTTATACCCTTAATTCTGATTTTAATCTTTTCAAGTCTGACAGGCATGAGGAGATCTCTGAAATCTCTCTCTCCCAAACTATGTAAACAGTCACAGTCTCTTATTTCCAATTATGTTAAGCTGCTTTTTTTGGCAAGATGAATAGTGCCTGGGGCTACCATATGGGACTTTGTCCACAAAAAAGGCTTCTGTAGGCTAAACCAAATGGGGTCTGCTAAATACATTTCTGAGCAACATTTGAATCTGTTCTTTAAAGGTTCAGACAATGTGGATGAAATGAAAAATGCTCCAAACAGTGTCTCGATCATGAGACAGGTGGCCCTATAGCAGAGCTGCAACGATTAGTCGAATGACTGAAAATTAATCTGCAACAGTTTTATTAATCAATTAATCATGTTAGTCATTTTTAAAGGAAAAATGCCAAATATTTGCTGTTTGCAGGTCCTCATATGTGAGGATTTGAAGCTTCCACGCATCATACATGATAGTAAACTGGATATCTTTGGATTTTGGACTGCTGGTCACACAAAACAAGACATTTGAAGACGTCGCCTTGGGCTCTAAGAAATTACAACAGGCTTTATTCACTATCTTCTGACATTTTATAGACCATCAATCGATTAATCAAGAAAGCAGCCTAATCAGTGATGAACATAATCGTTAGTTACAGCCCTACCAGACAGCAACAAGTAAGCCGTGTTCAGACAGACAGCAGCAATGTGTGAAGAAATGCTGCCCCCTCATTCATTTCAATGAGACCATTTGGTCTGCAGAGCAGGGCTGCTGATACAAAGGACTCCAGCAAAAAACTATCAAACAAAAACAAAAATGAACGTGGTCTGGAGGGTTAGTTGTTCCTCGCTCAAATTCTGCTGCAACATAATGCAACGTCATCCATCAACACTGGTCTGAACACCAGCCAATTTTGCTTAACCCACCATTGTTCTGATATTCAAATGTTTGTTTACATAATTTTAATTTTACATAATTAATGAGGGTAATTTATTTGTTTGTTTTATCAGAAGCCGTACCAACCTTCATGGTAACTAAAGCAGTAGTCAGTATTCTTAGCTGCTGTATATCTTTTTATGAGTAGTTTTATCGGTAATTTGCTGACAGTCAGCCTGTCTTTATTATGACACTACATCAAATCCTTCTGATCTAAATTATAGTATGTTTGTGACAGATGAGGCAGGTTGCATGATTCATAAATACTGTACATAAATAACGTGCATTTTTTTTCTTTAGGGGGAATTATTTATTATTCATTGATCACTGTGTTCTAAATTGAATTTTACTTTGGTACTTTACATTGTAGGCATGATTTGCTAACACTTTCACAAGAGTTGTAACAAATTAGCTTAAATTTCTAATTCATTGGAGAGGTCAAAGGTCAAAGTACTAACACCCAGAAAATAATGCAGCAAATAATGAACAGAAAATGCGTTTCTGACAACAAATGGCTAGTGAGTAAAAGTAGAAAAGTGTCAAAAAGGATTATGTTTTTCCTCACATCACTGCCTGCTGACTTTTGTTAAACCAGTGATTGTCTCTCTTTCTAAGGTGCTTATAGGAAATCCAGCGAAAGACAACACACACACACACTGTGTACGGTTATCTGACTGTAGTTGGTCGTCTTATGCTGTATGCTGCATAGCCAAAGAAACTGTCCTTTGGATAAACTGTGTCTTTGGTTTAGAGGGAGTAGAGTAGAATCAGCAGGGCTCCTGTTTCACGGTGATGAAAGTGATTTTGCTGTGGTGCGACTTTGCTGCTGACTGAATACAGTGGGAAGACTGTACTTTACCATCATTTTTGCCTTGTCACTCTGTAACCTTCACCTTTGAATGCACACTAATTCTGCTCCCCTTCATGCATATGAGGAGGAGCAGACTGAGTTTATGGTGACAGCTGGCTGAATTTTCTCCCTGAGGCCGGAAGAACTGAAACCCATCTGAACACAGTTTTAAAAGCCAGGGTCTGCTCTGCTTTTGGACGTAGATTTGTCACGTCAGATATCACAAATCGAACGCACCCTCCAGTTGTTGTTCCCAGGAGTTCAAAGTGGATTTAGGTGTGATTGGATTTGCTTGATGAATTTCAGAATACATCAGTTGTACGTGAAATCATGGAAGACGTTGCAAAGAATAATCACATATGTGGTCCTTACAGATTTGATTACAATTTAGCCCAAGTTTGGTGTGAAATCACTTTTCCGTAAATCCAATTCTATTCAAACCACAAGGGTATAGTGATGGCATATTTTAGGCACATGCTGCTGCATAATAATGTGAAACTGAGCACTGAAAATGCTCAACACGTAGTTCTCCAGTGAGATATCTGAAAATATTTATTCATGAGAATTAAATTTGTTTTAAAAGTTACTTTGTAAGGATAGTGATGATTTGTAAAGCATAATGAGTAATTAAAGTCCCTGAAAAATAAAGTGTGAACATCATCAACAAACTATTGAATTCAATGAGCCTAATATAATTTGTCTCCTCATAAGGTCTCATAAGCATTTTGGAATAATAATTTTTAAAAATTCTGCATTTCAAACTTACATTAGGCATCGTGGTGCCACTGAGGAGTAACTTACAAGGTCAGTTTAAAAATCAGACTGCTGTAATAAGTAAGTATGATCCACAGTGATTGACAGTCAGAAATGAGCAGATGGATAGAGACAGATGAATGCCACAGGGGGAAAACAGAGACACACCATGAGGAGAAAACTGAAGGGTGTGGGAGAGGTGAAAGAGACAGATTCATCCATCCATCAGGTACAGAAAGAGCAGAGAGAACCCAAATGTCCGCAGTTACTAATAACTCTCTCCAGTTTACCCAAGCTATCCCATGCTAACTGGGAGACATAAGTACCTATAAAATGGCTTACTAGATGCTCCAACCACTTCAACTTCAGCTCTAGTTGATGCCCAGGTCCTCCAGAATCACTGATGTCCCTGCTCTGTCCTGTACAAAAAGACCAGCAATCCTCCGACTCTCAGCTGCCTGTATAACTGAAAACTTAATTCATATCAATAAGTCATAAGATATTTTGTTTGAGGTCATTGCAAGAAATTATAGATATAATACGTGTCCTTATGAAATCTCTGGAGGTATCCCTTTCCTCCACAATCATCATCTTCATCTTGCCGGTGGGACCTAAGACTAGTTTCCATCCATCCCTCAGATTGGCAGTTTCATGACCCACAATGCATCTGTCAGCCAGTTAACACTACACCTCCTCTTGGCCTTGGACTTCTCACGCAAAGATGCTCGTTCTGCAGCACCTCAGACCACTAGCGATCCACTTCCCGATGCTAAAACCACTTTGTCTAGTGGTTGTGTAGTTCCTCCTGCCCTCAAGAATAGTATGCAAGTGCTATAGTTTCACAAAGTATGAGCCATCTCACAGATGAGTCACAGTATTTCTGACACCAGAGCAATGTTCAACATGTTGCATTGCAGGACGAGGCAACACAGGAGTGGTGGTACTGGGGTCATGCTGCTTCCAGAAATTCTCCATTTCTGTTATGGCCTCTTTTGAGCTAACTTGTAGAAAATAAGTCAGTTGTGACTACCTATTAATAATTACACTTTTAAGGAAAAGCCATGATTTGTAGCACATCCATCCCTATGAAGAGTGACAAACATTGATATCCCACAGGTACAAAGCAGTGATGTGTCTTTAGGTGTTTTAGTCCAGTTGAATCAGACTCTGGTTTGTTTTCCCCTTGGTACGATTCGTTTAGGCAGATCTGAACACAGCCATGGTGTACCACAGCATTGTGGTATAAAGTTGCGAGATGACAAGGAGTTCAGTTGTGTAAGGAGAAAGAAGAGAGAGAAATAAAGAGAATGAAGAAATACAACCACCAGAGCATGTCGGGACATTTAATAATCTAAGTTAACGGGAAGTCCAAGGAAGTCATTGGCCCATGCAAGTGTTGTTAAAGAAGATTAAGCACTGGGAGAAAGGGCCTGCTCTGGCCACAATCAAACCCAAACTTTAAATTAGAAAGAGTCAGCGAGTGCAATAATGAGCTGGAGACTGAAGAGTGCTTTTTAAAACTCAAAGTCATGCTGAGCAGACAGAGGCCAGTTTCAAACTCACTTAGTGTAAATTGCTAAATACAGTGATTATACAAGAGTTTGTCATTGTGGCATTTAGGAGATTTATATACTTGCATAATAACAATTTCAGCTTGACCACCATGCAGTTTTAATTTTATTTGGTGTTGTTTATTAAGTAGTTTCATTCTCAGCCAACAGAAGACTGTGTAATCCTTTAAATGAACATAAAATATCAAAATAAGACTGGAGATACAAGGTTTTCACTTGGCAACATATATTAAGGCCTCAGTCGGTGTGTCTGTGTTTGTCCTGTTGTCCTCATCTGCTCCATGGCTCCAGTTTTATTCTCCAGCTCATTGTTTTCCCACAAGTCTGTCTGTCTGGGAGCCGCCGTCAGTGTCAGTATTGATTATCGGAGGCTGGAAACCAACATCTGCACCAATAAAAGCCTGAAGGCTTTGAATGTGTGGCTTGGACCTTCGATTTAGGAGAGATGAGGACAGAGTGAGGTGTGTGTGTGTGTGTGTGTGTGTGTGTGTGTAGATTGCATGTAGATGGAGAATCGAGTTGCACTGTAATCACACTTAAGTCAAACAGATTTATTTTTGTTCTGACTCAAATGACTTTAGTTTTGCTATCGAGTTGTGAACTGTGTTAAACAAATGAAACATTATATTTGGTTTAATGTTCAAAGTCACATTTAGCCTATGTGTATTCAGCATCCCTGCAGAAGAGCAGTAATCTGATTATAAGGACAATGACTCTACATCATCACAACTGCTGCCTAAACATTAACGTTACAGACACAATAATTGATACTCTGAAGTTCAAAATTAAAAAGCTTGTTATCTCTTGGACATTCAAGTATGCTAACATCATCACGCTAACATACTCACAATGATAAAACTAGCATGCAGGTAATGTTTACCATTGTCATCTTCTGTTTACATGTTAGCATGTTAACATTTGCCAATTAGCACAAAAGATAAAGTACAACTGAGGCTGGTAGGAATGTCATTAATAATGTATGTGATCATAAAGCATTTTAAATGTAGAACTGATGGTGTTTGATAAAAATTCACCAAATTGATCACATCATCCTGAAAAAGTGAAAACTTTGACCTGCTGGTGGCACTAGAGGAGACATCAGAGGATCAGCAAAGGCAGCAGGATTCATTCTCTGGGGACCATGAATGTACAAAATTCAGCGTGGCTGAAAACAGCAGTGTTTCTTTAGTGCTGCAGTTACTTTTCTTCCCACAACAACAACCAGCAATATTTTAAACATGTACTGCATAAACTCTGGCATTACAGCATGACTCTAATCTGTATGTGCAAATCATTTTTGAAAAAAATCACCTGTTCGATTGAGACTTTTTATGGATTTTTGTATTTTGGCAGAAAAGTCTAAAAGCAAACCTCAACTCTCATGAGTCAGGAACCAGGAACCAATGGACAATGTTACTGATCTCGTGTATTCTAGAGTCACATTTCCAAAATAGCCTCATCTGTCTCACCTTCATGGTGCACCTGCGCTGTTGGCTTATGGCTGGAGCTCTGCCAGAGCTGGATAGGATTTGTTCTGTTAAAACAAGGCTTTTGCTGTTCTCTGATCTCTACCCTGAGTATTCCTTTGATGCTTACTGCATGCGTTGTGTGCCAGACACTGTGTAAAAGGCACCAGCGATTCTTATTCTTGGCACTATGGTGAGTTTGCCACATAGTGTATGCGCCAGAAATGGAAATACATTTAAAAGTGAGTGTCGCAATAAAATGTAATAGGACTTTTTATGATTGTGAGCTGTTTGCTCATATTGTGACATATGTATAAATATAAAAAAACTCAGTATGTGATTTTCATTGTTACATCATGGTGTACCAGTAAATGAACATCAAAATATATGACTAATAGTATCACTGATAATGTTTGCATCTCTCTTTCTTTCTTCTGTTACATGTGCAGTATGTGATATTATGTATTCTGTGACCTCTTTTATAGTTTATTCAGACTAATTTTATTAGTCCTACTGATAACTGCAGATACATGTTGATTTTTTTTGTCTAAAAGCAACAATATTTTAGACTTTAACATAAATTCTTTATAGGATTTTAAAGCAGTATACTCATTGTCACTTGCTATATTGGGAAAGTTCTACTTTTCTACAAACTCTGATTTAGCATCTGCCACTGAGGAGTTGCTGGATAATATTAGATCTGATGGGTTTAATTGCGGTGCCAAATCTCATCAAGATGGAAAGGGAATAAGAGAGACTAGGGGGGGGGAAACAGAGGGGAGATGGGTGATGGGTAGGCGCGGAAAAGAATGAAGAAGGATATATGCCTGTTTGGTCAAATTGAAACAGTTTTAATTAATAGAAATGAATTCATGGAAAAATATCTTAAGGCCAAAATCAGCTTAACAAGCATTGCTGCTATTTTGTTGTTGTTTTTTTCAAAATGCCTATGGTGTGTGTGTATATAGCTATAAGGGATTTCAGTTACTACAAGATATCCATGGATTTCAATTTAATATCTCTCCATTACATACTGTGTTATTTATGATATCCACAGGAATACTATCTGGGTTAAACATGTAGACATTACAATAGATAACAGAAATAGAAACTATTATGCGATAGCTTCAAGGTCAGAAGACCATTTTACTCAGCGAGGCCCCAGGAGATGAAGAGAGGTGAGGAAATGAGTGAATGATTCACCAGTAAGTGAGCAAATGAGTGAATTTGTGTCCACGAGTGATTGAGTCAGTTATCGTGTTCAAGAGTGAAAGAGATGAGAGAAATTGAGAGGAAAGAGAGAGGTCTGAATATTGTGGCTGAGGGTCATTAAGACTGTGCTAAATTTGATTTAACAGCAGTGTGAGATGGCCTTGGATGAATTGTTGAGGGGTCTGATTTAGAGCATTAGGAGTCTGCGCTGTGCCTCATCATTTTTGACTGGACTTGGTGTGATATTAGGGGTGAAGGGTAATATCTTGTCAAGAAGGGTGTTTTTTTAGAGGAGCATTTGTCTAGTTTGAGATGAAATAAATTTGGTTTCAATTTAACGTCTGTCGATAACTACACACACTGCTACAATATATGGTGTTCTTGTAAAAACATAACTCTAAGAGAACTGTCACCAGAAGCCAGTTACAAAAAACTCGCACAAACACAGAAATATACATACTCAGCCTTTTTTTCCTCAGATTTTTAAAGCCATGATTACACTTGGTTCTGCTTTCAGTCACACCAACAGTGTGACTCGAAATGGAGTCGGTTGGTCCATCACTTTGGTCCAGACTGAAATATCTCAACAACTACTGCATGGATTGTCATGAACTTTTGTACACACATTCATGGTTCCCAGAGAATGAATCCTGCTGATTTTGGTGATCCCCTGACCTTTCCTCTACCGCCACCATGAGGTTGACATTTGCGGTTTTGAGCGAGATGTCTCAACAACTATTGGATAGATTGTCATGCAATTCGGTGCAGATATTCATGCCTCCCTCGGGGAGGATTGTAATCACTTTGATGATCCTAAGACTTTTCATCTAGTGCCATTGTCGAGTCAGAGTTTTAATTTGTCCAGTCCTTTGGTTTATGACCAAATTCCTGTAAAACTAATGTCATTCCAATCAGCCTCAGCTGTACTGTACTTTGTGTTAAGTGCTAATTCGCAAATATCAGCATGCTAACACACTAAATCAAGATGGTGAACATGGTAAATGTCCTACCCGCTAAACATTAGCATTGTCACTGTGAGCATGTTAGCATGCTGACGTCGGGATATACTAGCTATAACTCAAAGCACCGCTACTGCAACGCTATTCCAAAGATTACAGAGGCTGATGCATCTATGCGTGTCACCATGTTTTTATAGCTCTCATATTGAAACAGGCTTTACAAAGAAATGGAAAAGATCAAAATGACAAACATAGGGAAGTGATAAAACAATGGAAAACACCCAAAGAAGAAAGAGAAGAATAAAATCAACACAACACACACAACAGTCATTGCTGGGTGTGCAGACTGCAGAAAAATCATACACACTCAGACTAACAGTCACTTTATTTATCCATTTCCACTTCACCACTGAAGAAAATGTACATGTACACATAATCTGCAGTACATCTTTTATAAATGCAAGATTAGGCCTATATGATTTTTATTTGTACTTACTGTTTATACTTCCGTCTGCAGGTCTAAAACTCAATCTTGCTTGAACCTGTGACCTTACGCCACCTTTTTTTCCATGTGAATATGTGTCTCTATTTAGGAAAAGTCTTCATTGGCAACAAAAAAGAGATTGCAGAGAGCAGAATACCTGAACTCAACACGTATTTGAAGGTAATCACATTTCATTTTATGCACAGTGGAGCCTTTTATTCTGTACAATAAGGAAAGAGTAGTTGGCATGCTTGGTATGTTCTGCAGCGTGCAGTACAGTAGCCTGCAACTTGTGGGCTGAACGATGCTGTAGGTGGATAAGCACTGACTTGGATATTTCAGCAGTAGTTTGCAGATCGAGCTCAATGTGTAGGCGTTGCTGCTCTCCTCTCTTTGCTTTGCCCTGTGCCCACATTATGTCTGACTGACTGTAGCTGTGGGACTTTTGACATGTTTCAGTGTTGCTCCATCGCTAAAAACATGATCAGGTTCTCTTTCTCCCACTCACTCACTTCTCTTTTCTGCTTTACTCTTTTATTCCCGCAACCTACGTGGTTCTCACTTTGCCACACTCTCTCGCCTTCGCTCGCCTTGCACTTGTAATCTTTCTCGCTTCATCGCCTCTCTTTTCATCCACTCCTTCTGACTCTCCCACCACCCTACTTCTCCTTCTCCTCTTCCATCAAACTCCCACTCTCCTTACACCCCCCTTGTCTCATATGACCATGCGCCCCGATTTCCCTCTTTTCCCATTTTTCCTTCGTCTTTCCCATCTTCCACTTCAAACGCTGCCGCTGTATATTTCCTCACATCCTTCCTTACTGCATTCTTCCATTATTTTCCTGTTTTCCAACCTCCTTCCATCACCATTCTCCTTCTCTCTTTCTCTCCCAGAGGTTGCTGGTTCTGCCACCATGGTTTTTGCACGACGAGTCTCTCAGGATGTTTTTCTACCAGACGGAGCAGGACAGCCAACACCAACCACAGGCGTCCCTCAGGCGTCTCCGCCCACCTACTCGCAAAGTGTAAGCCCCCTACACACCTTGTTAACAAGCGGAAGCAGAGACTAGTAGTAATGCTGAATAGTTAGCTGAATCCCAGGGCTACCTGGTCAGATGTGACTAAATATGAATCTGTAATCTCCAAAACACTCCATATACATTTTCAGGGGAAATATGTGAATTTGATCTCTATTCTTTAGTTAAGATCTATTTAACTGTGCACAGTGACAGAGAGATGATGGCAAACAATTCATTAGCAGCTCTCAAAGCGACCTGCCCAAAACTATTCTTTTGCATTGAAGAATGGTCTATAAGTTTCTTTCAACAATACGGAAGAATTTTCCGCTAATAATGAGAGAAAGGAAGATCAGAAGAAACAAACTCCAATAGTATGAAGTGTTTAAGGGTGTAAAAGTGACCGCCTTGGTGAATCAGGTTTAAAGATGAGGCACCTGGAATTGCTGATGAGGTGAGGTAATTATTGGCATTCAAGGGCTTGTTTGTGCCATGAATTGATTTGCTTTTTTTTGTCAATAAGGATAAAAATGAGATGGTGTTAGTTAAATCAATCAGAGTGTTGTTCAATATGACCTTTCCAATGTTAGTCTGTGAAATATCAGAAGCATTTTGATCATCAAGATGGGAAACTGTCTCCTTTATATTTCAAAAGTTACAATAATTAGCATTAATCTAGTGCCATTCAATTTTTTAAAGTTTCCTCATCTGAAATAATTCTTAAATATGTTTTTAAATTAAGATGAAGCAGAAGGAGTGAAGGTCTTGTTTGGTCGTGTTGGATAAAAGGGGACCTCCAACAACATGGTAGGCCCCTGTGAAGAGGGAAATAATGCAAGAAAATGAATTCACCCCCAAAAGTAAACCCTGACATGCTCAGATTGTTGCGATTTCTATTAATAATTAATTATTCATATGAAATATTAATTGTAATAATTATATTAATAATTAAACTAGTTGTGAACATGTTTGCATTTCTGTGTCAGTTTGAAAAACATTGACAAAAAGAGGAGAGGAGGACAGGACAGTTAAATTCATTCAGCTAAACAAGTAAATGTCATGGACTTTTTCTGTTTTGGGGTTTTTATTTTTGTTTGTTGCAGATGGGGGGGGTTATGTTTCGTGTGTTCTGCTATGTTTTTGTGTGTGTCAGTTTATTGGAAAGAGGATAGTTTATTGGTGTTTTGGTTTTCTGTTTTCCCTGTTTTTCACCTGTATCCCCAGCCTGCCTTTCCCTCCACACCTGCTCTGCATCTAGCCTCGTTAGCCCTGCCCTGCTCTGTGTTTCCTCCACACCTGCCCTGTATCAGCCTCATCAACCCTGCCCTGCTCCCTGTGTTTCCCCCAGCCATTTGGCTCCCTGTCTGTTTGCCCGCTTCGTCACTTCACTCCCCTCTCATGAGCTTCTCCGCCCATCTCCCCACCTGCACCTCATCTCCTTGTTAGTTCAGTTAGGTTTTCTGTTCAGTCTTTGTTGGATCCTATGTTATGTATTGTTCAGTTTGTTCTGCTCAGCTCTGTGTTGTTCAGTTTTTGCTTTGACCTGTCAGTCTTGTTACGAGCCTTAATAAAGATTTTTTTTCTTTAGCCTTGCTCAGCCTGCAGTCTCTGTGGTTCCAGCTTCTTAAATGTGAATATTTTCTGGTTTCTTTTTTTTAATTGAAGTGTTGCTGTGTACTTTTGGTAAACATACAGCAACCATCTCTACAGCTGTGAGAACAGATGTGTATTTGTCCGTGAAACTTGCCTCAGATCCACTAATTGTTCCGGAAGGTTATTTTTGTTTGGGTGAGTTCAAGGTCACTTGACCACATTTTTTGTATAGTGCTTATGCAAGTATTTACTTCCTCTAGAACACTACATTATTATTCACGTTGCCTACTCTCATATCCAGAGTGACTCAGAGTGACTGAGCATTTGGGGTTAGGATCATACTGTAGAGCATTTTGACAGGGATCTTTTCTTTTGAGGTGCACTTAAGCTGCTAAACAGAAACACTTGATTGTCTGGTGATCTGACAGTTTCTTGAATATCAAGAACACTCTAAAAAGTGCTTGAAAAATATTTGAGAACTTGTTCAATGTTTCTTTAAGTGACATCATCTTAACAGGAATGGTGTTGTCCTTTTTGAACAAAGCTAATGCTGATTCACCTTGACTCCCTACACAACTGGATTCTTCCCAGTTCACACATCCTCATCTCCTCCATCCTGTAATTTATGATAAGGACTTCAAAATTCATCATATTTAAGTAGAAACAGGAACAGATCTACAAGTATATCTGATATGTCATTCAGTTAGAGACCTTTACATCAAGGAACTGACCATTCATGGCAAATGTTTAAACAGATCTTTTAGATGTTTTAGAGAACTCCCCCATTCTGCTGAGAGAGATAATCCCCCCAAAACAAACACATGAATATTAGAGTTTAGTTAAATTTCAAATACAAAAAACTCAGCACATGGAGGAGGTTGTGGTGGTGGAGGGAGCTGCTGCAGCAAACGACGTTGGCATGAAGGTATTGACAGAGAAGTCGGTGAGAAGTGTCAGTTTTTATAAAAAACGGACCAATCCTGATTTTACTAGTCAGCTGATAGCCAAGCAGCTGATGAATGAGCCACTGTTGGTGAAGCATGACTGAAGCAGCTGATGCGTGACCTCAGGGCTCTGCCTGAATTAATGCAATGCTCCACAAATCTTTTATTAGAATAAGTATTTTTTTTAACAAATGCTTTTCAAATAGGTGATACAAGAAAAAAATCTCTTTATGTTTAAACCACAGTTGTCCTGGAATTAACTGGATACTGATGAGAAAGGACTAACTGAATTTACGTGATGGCTGAAACTGCTTGAGCTGGTGCAATTTAGTATACAAGAGTGTAAATAAGTAAGTTATCATTTTACAGGGAAATGCAGCACATCCAAGGATGTAAAATAGAGAACAATCACCTACAAGACCAGCGACAGGTGATACAGCTGTGTAGCACGTCATAAATATTTTATATAAGATTAAAATCTTTCCTGAGTTATGGTGTCCCATTTGGCAAATAAGTGCTGCTTTGATTCCTCACATCTTATCAACTCTCCCTCACATCGTAAATGGACGGAGTTAAGTAGCGAGGAAGAGATGGAGGCGAGAACACAAATTTGGCACTGAAGAAAAATCCACAGAGACTTATTACCGTTTTTATGGTCTACTTCCTCATTCATAACGGCGATTCAGGCTCGTGATTGGCCCATTTCCATGTGGTTAGGTTACACCAGCAAGAGATGTGGTAAAGGGGGACTCTCAACAGGAAATGATGCAAGGTAGACTTTCATTACTTCCTCTCCTCTTGCATCTGATCTGCCTTTATTCATACGGACATATAATCAGTTTGTGTGTTGGAATATTACAAGGAACTGTGACATTTCCTCTTTTGAATGTTGCAACTTATTAGATTCTGTTATTGTCCCAGAACTGTGAAACCAGATGCATTTTGTCTTCAACTTCAACTTTCCAGCGTTTTTTTATGATCAGAAATCCTTGCACCATTAAACTAGTGGCTGTATTTTCTTGATATTAAGAGTTTTAGTCTGATCTTCCATATTTTTTACAAAAAGATTAAAAAATTTAGACCAGAAATTGGTCCAATGTCTGCAAAGAGATCATACATGTTGTGTTCTTGCATAAAAAAAGAATACATTTTTAATTAGAGTTCAGTATTCTTAAACTTAAATGTAGAATCTCAGACACCACTGAACTTGCTGCCATGTTAGCTGCTGTGTGATGCTGTGTTTCAGGCACAGCATTGCTCAGAGCTGAATGCTAAAATGTGTGTTAGCATGCTAACATTTGCTGAGTAGCACAAAACATAAAGTACTGCTGATGCCATTTTTTGTACGTATTTGATCACCTAAGTATTAGGAAAATTAAAATTTTCTGATAATGGTGCTAGATGAAAAGTTAAAATTATTATTGTCATCTGGGAAATGTGACTGTCTGTACCAAGACTGACAGACTGACATTGCCATCCCTAAACCCACGCTGCTAACATCGGACAGCAGCTTTAATTGGAGGTCAACTTTCCAGACTTTGAAGGGCCTAAAATGGTTAAATTTGGACGTCATTATAGGGGAAAATGCATCCTGTTATTGATCCCACCTGTGGACTGCATGTTCACTTATATCTGTCCTCTTGTCTCTCTCTGTTTTTGTCTTTTAGGAAGACAGTCAAACCGAATATGGACCTCTTCTCCTCCCCCAGGGCTGAAGTATGTGTAGTTATATATATATATTTTTTTTTTGTTGTTGCCTTGGTTGCAATCTCCATGGCCACCCACAGAGTAACAACATTTTAGTCAAACAACCACGCAATATGCACTACATCACCCTGAGAAACACCATATGATCCTGTCAGCACCCTTGGCGTTACTGCAACTCATGACAGCCATACACACACACATAAGTCAACACAGTCCTGCCCACGGCACTGCATTACTTTGCAAGCCTCGGCACACACTAAAAAAGAAACGACATACACAAACATATCGACTGATGTGACAAATCAATAAGGATGACTTAATTCGTCAAGTGTTGTGTCACACTTTATCTCCTCCCTCTTGCTTGTGACTCCGTTGACCTCATCAATAGTTCCCACCCCGCTTCCATCTCTGTATCCATCTCCTCTTTCGTATTAGCCTCCCTCTCTCCTTCTCCCTCTTTCCCTTCCTTCCCTACCCCTCCCCTTAAACAACCCTTAGGTTTGTCCTTGTTTCCATTTCTTCCCCCCTCCCTCTGTCTCTTTTCAAGGTTGCGACCATCTCTCATCCCTCTTTACGCCTCCTCCTCTCCTCCTTCACATCCCCTCATTTTTATTCTTTTCACACCCTCCGCCCTGACGCCATAAAAAAAAAAGGGAGATGGAAACTCTGTTTATATGCGGCCGTTTTGCCTAGAAGACGTGTTTGTGAGGATTTGTAGTGTGTAGGACAGTTTTCAGGCATGTCAGAGGTTAAAGCGGTGATGACCTGCCAATTAAGCTCTCCAAGGAGGCAAAAAATGGCTTGTATTTTTTGTCTGGTCAGCACAATGTTCGATTGTCCTTTAAACACACACACACATTTGTACTTCTATTGTACTTGAACACCCTCATTGACATGAGGCGAGGCAATGCAGTTTGATTTATATAGCGCATTTCGTTATAGGTAAACTCGAATAAAACCAAAAACAGTCCTCACAAAGATATAAGTACATGAGCACACACATAAAACATAAGTCTATTTTTAAAATATATAAACAGTGCCCTGTAGTCACTGTGTGTAATAATGTTTGTGTGGGAGTAGTAATGTTGGTAGTACAGTCAGACTGATGGATGACAAACAAAGCACTATTGTGATGTTCTATTTAAGTGCTGTAGTGTGTGAAAAAATCAGTCTTTATGTGTATTGTTTGTGTGTGTTGTTATGAAGTCATTTTTGTCCATAATTCAGTCCTTTAAGTTTAATTTTAGTAAAAAAAAAATGTTAAGACGCTTCTAGAGAAAGGTGAGAGCACACTGATTTCTCCCAAAAAGAGTTTTTTAGCACAGCTACGATTACGTCCTCACCAGGCAAACTCAGTGTGTGACTAAAAAGGTCCATATAAGTATACTTCACCTGATCCTACACTGGTACTAGATTGAGCTCTACCATCATCTACGTCAGCATACACACAAATAATTGTTTTTGCTGTATTGTCAGTGGACCTGATACACTATTTTGGGATGCATATACACGTACTGTAGCTTTAAACAAGTTAAAAGAGATTTTAGTGTGTTTGCAATGCAAATCATCTTATTTAAAGTAGTTTTCAAAAATCTAATTAAATTTTTCTTGAATGTAATGAAGCAGTCATTCTTAATCTTTTACTAATTTCTAAACAATTCTTGAAACTTGCTGATTTCAGTTGGACAGGGGTTGAAATATTCTCACTGCACTAGCTGTTTTTTTTCACTTATTTTAAGAATACAAGGTTTCAGAACTCAGTTATAGTCAGAAATGACTTGATAAGCTGGAAGTTTTTTGCAGTTCGAGTGTGTGTGTGTGTGTGTGATGCGCCTTTGCTCAGTTGTGTCTACACTGTACACTGGCTGTAATGTGAGTACATGTCTGCAGGTGAAGTGTCTGTTTCTGCAGCTCTTGAAAGTGCAAAAGTGTTTAACTTTTTCTAACTTTGCACTACACAGAAAAGGTTGTGTGTGTGTGTTTGTGCACACAAACACACACACACACACTATCCATCTCTGCACACTCCAGTGTGCCAAAGTAAGAGCAATAACTCCATTTTACTCTCCTCTCCCTCTCTCTCTCTTTCTCTGCCTCCCCTCTCTCCCACACAGAAGTAAAACATTGGTGTACTCTACTCACGAAGCTGCCAGCCTACTCAACATTTATTTTAGCTCTTTCTCTTTCTCTAGAAAAAATGAGTGCTCCTCGCTATGTTTATAGCGTATGTGTGTTTGTGTGGAGTCCTGCCGTGTGTTTTTTCAGCACAGGGAAGTTGCTGTTAATCTCTCTCCAAACAGTGATCAATGGCTGGTCTGAGCCTGATGGATAAGAGGAGAGCACAGGCATTTGTCACAGTAGAGCTGGTGCAAGCGTTAGCATTTACGCTACAACACTTCATTTCACTCCACTTAGTATTAGCTCAGGCTTAACCCCAAACAGCGCGGGTAATTGTTGTTGGCTGTGGCACTATGAGCTTCAAACAAGGTCAATAGGACAGGCTGCTGTTGCTTAACATGAGGTTTTAACAGTGCACGAGCTGGGGGGGCTGGTTTGTCTGATGCAAAAAATTTGCAGAGACACACAGACGAAGAAGCAGGGATAGATCAAGGAAAAGGAAAGAGGTGGAGAGGAAAAGAGATGGAGTGCAAGAAAAACCAATAAAATTAAAAAAATGTAAAATCAAGCAGATAAGCAGATACTAATCGACTGAGGCTCAACCTTTCTTCTTTTGCAGCAAGAGCCATTAAAGCAGAAATTAGATCCTATTTTAGATAAGGACGTACCAGCTGATATGCAGGTACGTTTATATCCTCACCAGGAAGAAATATGACAATACAACCCAGTTAATTTAAATGTACTAAATGAAATGAAACTGTGTAGAAGCAGGATCATGGATGTGTGCCATTGTGGTGAAATATGCATAGATTTAGCAGGTCTGTAAATGGGTGTTATAGTAGGTGTCATAGCATTGCTTTTTACCAGCTCACCTCAGTGGATTTGTTTGTGGATATGCATATAGTTTAACACTGAATATAAAGGTAAAAATTATACATTGATGTTCCAGCAAGTTAAGTTAATCTTTGTGTGTGTGTTTCTCAAACTTATTTTTCTCCAATATTCAATAATTTTTTCATCATAGTGACATACCTGCAACAATTTAGCACCCAATTCTGCACCTCTATTGAGTATTTTAGCACCTTGTATAGCAGTGTTTTGGTCTCACAACAAATTAATTGTATGGTTCAGTTTCATCGCTCTCATCAGCCTGTTACCAGTCACAGCTGGCAGCTGTTTGCAGCAAACAAGCTCTGATAAACCGACAAACCGACTGTATGCTAACTGCCCAGCAGCAAAGAACAGACAGACAAAGATGCTGATGAAGAAAGTTTAACATCTAGCTGGTAAAGATAAAGAATTGGTGGCGACCAAAACTGAGCTAAAAGTATAGTGAACAGGGACTTGAGCTCATCAGGTGGCTAGAAATATGAAATTAATGCTAATATTGCTCTATGTTGACTTTTGTTTTTGTGTCAGGGCTGAGTGTCTGTCAGATATTGTGTTGTTCGTCTGCACCCAAATAAACCATTAATGCAGCTTTAATTTTGCCAAGAAACTGGAAAAACTGAGTTGCAATTTAAAAGTTTTAACTGCCTCCAACAAGGAAGAACTGACACTTAAATTGCATGAATCAGTTTTAGGTTGGATTATCGTAATGCAGTATACCCATTAATGTTTTCATGCATGCAAAATGTCCACAATCAATACATTAACAGTAAATGTTTTTTTGATTCAGGTAATGCCAGAATAGACCCTGTCATTGTGTGACAGGTGAAAAGCAGAAGTCACCCGCACAGATATAGGCCTACTGTACACACACAATCTCAGTGCTCATGTCACACACATATCATATGAATATCCTCCTATCCTCCTCCTTATAGAAAGTGGGCCATCTAGTTAAAAAAATGCAATTTCATTAAACGTCAGGAAGAGAAAAAAAACCCTCAATTCTCATTTCCACCTCCCTATTGCCAGACTAACGAGCTGAGGGTTTAACAAGCTCATTAAGGCGGGGTCGGCGCCAGTCTAATTGTACTGGATGATTGCTCTTGTGGCTGGCTGAACCCAAGGGTTGTGTGGCTACATTTAGAGATCTGCCTTTTAGTGGGCACCTGCGGTACACCAGAACATAATACCTCCTCTGCAGAAACTACAGCATAGTGACAGGAGACAAAACGAGTTTACATTGTTAGTTAATTTACCAAAAACACAACTGAGGAGGCTGATGTAATTCACACATTACTGCGTGGCATTCTAGTCTATTGTTGCTGCTGGGGGTAGAGAAATTGATCTCTCTGCTTCTTCTATGGTAGTTTTCATCTTGCATGATTGTTGCAAAATGCTGAATCACAGAATAAAGATCTTTCTCTTTGATTCAAAGTGATGCCTATGAATTGCATTGTTTGTTGGTCTGTAAAACACTTTGGATGGAGCAACCAATCTCGACATCTGGCCAAACTGTAATGGCCTGTTTCTATCTTTGAACTGCTGCCCTCTTATTCGATTTGTTTAAGAAACAGGGTCCAATAAGTCTGGTGTTGTGCTCATGATGACTGTTTCCCAGGTTGGTAAAACAGTTTATCAATCAGAGCTTTGTTGGAGGGATTAAACTGGAGACCTAATTTTCCTACATACAGGAAATAGCTATGCTAGGAACTAGCTAAATGCCCAAAATGCCTTTTTCATGGAGATGTTTACATACACTGTGTATCCATACAGTCAACTGCTGCCCACAGAAATGACTAGTGCTCATACTCAACTTGTCAAGTCAACGTTACACGATGGTGAAACCATTAGTAGAGACACACATGAAGACAGAGAGGGTGTAAGAAACAGACTGAGCAAGTACAAGTTAAGGGAAAGAGAAGTGGAACAATGATGGTGAGGAGATGGAGAGAGAGAGAGAGAGAGAGGGAGAGATTAAAGGAGGGATAGTGAGAGGGGAATTGCTTTGTCACATCATATTTGGTGTTTGTGCTGGAGATAGTAGCTTATCGCCTTCAACACATTTTCACATCATCTATAAATTACAACCAGCGGCAGGTCAACAGTATAATAAAATAGTGTCTGGAATAATACATTAAAAATAGCAGTGCAAAGGGTGTGTGTGTGTGTGTGTGTGTGTGTGTGTGTGTGTCCTCAGGGTCAGGGTAATCTCAATGGATTGTTAATCCAGCAAGCTCCCTCTCTCCCCAGCTTCATTAATCTGCCACTAGCCTCTGTCTCATTTTCTGTGGACACACACACACACACATGCACGGGCTCGCTCACTCATTCATTTATTAGTGCACGACACATGCACAATCATGCGCGCACACACACACACACACTCTCTCTCTCTTTGCACATGTACTTTAAAGTCTTAAGATTTTCAACATATTAAATATTTTTTCATACTGTTCATAGTCAGCTTTTTTTTACCAGAATCCATTCAGTATATTGACATTCAGTAGCCCAATTGTCTCTCTATGTAGTATTTTAAATTCTTAAGTGTAAACTTGTGTGTCAATATCTGTTTACAGGTCTTTAGGAGTACTTCTGCATATGAGAAAAAAGTCATGTAAAGCCTTTTGTGTCTTCATAGGGAGTGGAGCAAAATCTGATAATTTGCTTCAAGTGATGTCACTTGAGTCAGCGTCAGTTGGGGCTGAAGACTACAAGTCTCAAAATGAATAAAGTCGGGGGTGTAGAGTTAGAAATAGGTGAGGTTACCAAACCTGTAGCCCGCTCCTCATCTCTGCTTGAGGCTAGCGGCTTGACATTACATTAGCCACTACTAGCATAACACACCCGAATCTTTACAGTCAATTGAATCGAGTCAAATTGCATTGTGGGTAATGTAGGCAATATTGACAAGGAAGAAGAAAGCATGAAATAAACAAGAAGATATGAGTGTGAGTCGGACAATGTGAAATGCTAAATCTGGGAAGTATTGTTTTGGAAGTTGTCCAAATTATAGCGCTGCAGTTTTTGAAGAAAATATTTGTAGTTTTCATTTGAAGGCATTCACTGAGCTGATTATGTCAAGCACAGTTTTCTTTTCCTTGCAGCTCTAAATTAAGCTCATTAAACATGTTGGTCAGATCTCTTAAAAATGCCAAATCTAGCAGCCCTTACTCAACCATCTGACGTCAGTGTGTAGCAAGAAGTTAGTGTGGTTGCAGTCAGCCTCCTCCAGATACGCACGAAACAGTGTGTCTGAAAAATGTCCTCACCACAAGTGTGTTCTTTCATTGGTAACATTGTTAATGGTTCTTCTTTGGCTGTCATGTCTTTGAGCACCATCCTAATGAAAATGCACAATTGCGCTGTATCGCTTAGGTCCGTGGACTCGTCTAGGTTAGTTGTTATGGTAACTTAATGTAACAAAGTTCTCAACAGCAGGAGACTGTCCGTTCTTTATGTCAATCAAATCCAGATGCCATAGTGAGGGACAAAAACTTGAAAAATCTGATACTAAAAGATGTATTTTTTTGAATAGTACGTGATCTACCAGCATGGCCTTTGCAATCGACTGGTCGATCATGATTCACGTATTGACAGATTTCAGTCATATTTCTGGTCACCTAATGAATGGAAGTCCATCAGTCACTCCCCTTTTAGCTCTATTTTGTCTCCACCAACTCCTGAGAGAAATATCTGGGTCTTAATCTAGCTGCTTAATGCTCTATTGTGTTCACTTGCTATTAGCTAACTTTGTCTGTGTGCTGTTTGGTGCTCGGCAGGTAGCATATAGTGGGTTTAATAGAGCTTTCACTGAACACAGCTGCCTTCTAAGTGTGTAAATGACACTGATGAGAGCAGTGAGACTGAACCAAAACATCAGCGCCGTAAAACCAAAACCATGATCTTAAAGACACTCAGACACTCTACATCTGAGGGGGACTGCAGACTCAAATTTCTGTGGGTTGGTCACTATGAGTGATACTTTTTACATCATTCAACATCATTTTTTTCCATGGTTAGTGTAAAAATATTGATTATTGCAGCTTTAAGTGTCTATCCCACTTGGCACCCATAGTACAAGAAAGCCTGAATTCTTTAACTCACTCACTCACTCACTCACTCATTACTATACAGCACAGCTCCTCACTCGCTGTGAAGCGACCACATGAAGACAGCAGTGATCTATCACCCCTCTGCAGCACTTCTGTTTAACTTTCACTTTTCTTATCTCCTACTCCTCTTCTTCCTCCTCCTCCTCCTCCTCCTCCTCTTTTTCACCTCCCTCCCTCTGCATTAACCGCTCCTCATCCTTTTTTTGGTCTTACTCTACCTCTGTGAGTCTTTCTCCAACTCTCTTTCAGTTTCCCTGTCTAATGCGATTGCTCTCCTACTGTGGTTTTCACTCTCTCCCCAGTTTCTTAGCCCAATTTCCTTGCTCGTATTTGCACTCTTGTTCTGTCTCTCTTCTCTTCTATAGATATCAATAACACAAAGTGTACGTGTCAAGCTGCTCACTAGTCTGCACAACTGAATACCGGCAAGAGTGTGCACATGTGTTTGCATTTGTATCCAAATGTGAGAGTCAGATTCAGTTTGTCATTGCACAGTACAGTGAAAAGATTATTGTAGCACTGTGCCTCTTAGCTTGTGTGTGTCTGTGTGTGTGTGTGTCTGTCTATAATAGGCTGCTTTATCGTCCATCTGTTGGAGGAGTCTCTTTGCAAAAGCACAGGAATAGGTTTAAAGCACTGGTAATGACTCTACTGTGTTGTACTTTAAATGCAAATTCAACTCTGCCAGGCATCTGGCAGCATCTCCTCAGGTTGTACCACTTTTGAAAACTCCTCATATATGCTTTTTACCTCATCCCACACACGCACACACACTTTCACACACTTACATACATAAGTGTTCCATACATGAATGTAGTGCTGAGATGATTTGTTAATGAACTGATTAGTCAACAGAAATCGACAACAATTTAACAATTTAATTATTTTAAGTCATTTATAGAGCAAGAACTTTTGCTCTGCTCATCTCAAATTAGAGGATTTCCTGCTTTTTTTCAGTTTTATAACATTTTAAATTGAATGTCTTTGGGTTTTGGACTGTTGGTCAGACAAAATGAGCATCAAGGACGTTACCTCAGACCTTGGCATCTTTCACCGTTTTCATAAAATAATCAATACACTCATTGACAATGAAGATCAATCAATAGTTGCAACTAATCTGCAATATCTTGCATACACACACTTTCATACACTAACATTGATTCATCAGTACTATTACAAAGCAGAAAAGCAGGTACAGTCTATGAACATGAAAATGATCCTTGTCTAATAATATCCCTTCCCATCCCTCTGCTCTCTCTCTCTCATACACACGTCTTTTATGCTCCAAACTTGACTCCATTTTTCATCACATCTCTCCTTTCTTCACAAATCTTTACTTCTTAAAGCTAAAACAATGATCATTGTTTTCTCTAGCTTCCCCCTCTATCTCTCACTCCCTCTCTTTCTCTCACTTACAGACACTTAAACACACTCCATCATTCTCCATCAACACGCGCAAAAAGTATTTTCAGTCCTACCTGTCCGCTCTCACCGTCTCGTCTCTCTCTGTGTTGAGTGTGTCCGTCTCTCTTCTCTCTCTTCCCTCTCTCCTCTCACTCACGTGTGTGTGTGTGTGTGTGTGTGTGTGGCTGTGTGTGTGTATCCCAGGCGATGTTTGACTTTCGCGGCAACGGCAAGGCGGAGTTGAACCTGAAGAGGGGAGAAGTGATCTTCCTGCTGCGACGAGTCAACACGGAATGGCTGGAGGTAAGAATAGAGAGAGAGAGAGTGGGAATGGGACAGGGAAGGGGGAGAGAAAAAGAGAGAGAAAGGGAGAGAAGGAGAAGGAGGGAGGGAGGGAAAGAGTGGGAGAGTGGAAGGCAGGGAAAGAGAGATGGAGGATGAGAGGGAGGAATGGGAAAGATATTGGAGAAGTGGTGGAGGAGAAGATGGAAAAAGAGAAAGAGAAAGAAAGGAGACATCTTGAGTGAGACAGAGAGAAAGAGGAAAGAGAAGAGTGATGGAGGAAAAGACAAGGAAAGGGCTAGAGATGGAGAAAGGGATAGGGAGGGAGGAAGGGAGAGAAGCAGAGAGGGAAAGGGGAAGACAGAAAAGCGCCTTCAACAGAGAGAAATAAAGAGGAGGGATGCAAAGATAAGAGAGGTAGAAAATGCAGACAGAAGAGAGAGAGAGAGAGATGGGGGGAAACAGGAAGATGAAAGGTGGGGGATTAATTAATAAGGACTGACAGAAAAGGAGAGAATTAGAAGAACAGAAGGAGATTTTGTTGTAACCTGAAAGAGTGCTTGTACCGCATCCATCTCTCCCAAAAGATGACCAAAAGTGTGTGGAAAATTTGACTGGCCTGCAGAGTCTGGACCAGCTTTGGGTTGAACCAGAACACTGACTGTGAGCCAGACCTTATCTACAAAAACTTGTGTTGACCTCACTGATGCTCTAATGGCGGAAATGGAGCAAATTCCTGGAGCCAGGTCCTAAAATCTTCTAGAAACCCCTCCAAAGAAGAGTTGAGGGTGTTAAAACAGCATATTAATGCCCACTGTTTTGATTACATACATAATGGTGTGTTGTTCAGGTATCCATATACTTTGGTCAAATGTCCACATACTTTTGGCCATGTGATGTATTTGAGTATTGGTTTATTTAATGCCTAAAATGTATCTTTTTAATGCACTTTTTTTAAAATCAAACATATTTGCCAAATAAGTGACAATGGAAATTATTCACAGGTTTTTCTCTCACCTGTTCTGACCTCACTCATCCTCCCCACCACCGCAGGCGGGTCACACAATGATACAAGTTGAATTACATACTGTATACCATTAAGGAAAGGTGAATTCTAATAAATAAAAAGCCAGGGTACCAATTAAATAACCAATCAATATTAATTTCATAAGCATAATGGAAAGAGAGACAAATAAATAAATGAATAAATATATGACAATAATGCTGATAATAAAAACGATTAATCAAAAAAGGATAAAAAGATGTGCTCCGCCTGTTTGGTTGTTGGCATGGCGATGCGGCTATAATCAGCATGGTTTTCTCCACAGCCCCTCCAGCATTTTGGTGATACTGATTGTTGGAATTTAGCTTGTTGAACAGGTGTTACAAAATATCTCATCTGAAACTTCCGTGCATGTTCTCGCCAGAACTGAGATGCTGTTGTCTAATGTGAAGATAGACCCTTTATTTTCTCAATTTTAGATAAAGTTAAATCAACTTCTTCTTGCCATCTTATTTTTTCACTCAATTCTTCTGGTTTGTTATCACTTGCCAAGATGTTATATAGAACTATGATTTGATGCTTGACACTCACTGCTCTTCTCTGTAATGGTTTTATTCTGTATATCACTATTCTCAATATAACTTCTAACCTGTAAGTATCTAAAAAAAATGAGAATGTGGCAAACTATACTCTCTTTGTAACGATTCAAATTGCATATGTTCAGCCCTTTTGATTCCAAAGTTGGGATCTCCCCTTATTTCTCTCAATACCAACAGTTCATTATGAATCTTTACTTCCTTCCTGACTCCATTCCAGGCTGTAAGTGTATTTCAAAACCATTTGCTGTCTATCTTTTGTTTTGACTTTTTTCCAAGGAATGGCAGGAGTTTCCTTATGCCTTTGCATGGACAGCTGTATGGAGCTCCATTTAGCCTGTATGTCATAATTTAGCCATGATCGTAATACCTGTATTTGGGCCAGCCCCCTGTTCCTTTTGGCCAATTTAAGTTATTTCATTTTGACACTGGCTTTTTGTTGTCCCACACAAATTTAAGTAGCATTCGATCCCGACACCTAAAGGTAGTTGGACTGACATACAAAGGTAATGCCTTAAATAGAAATAAGAATCTGGGGAGTATATTCATTCTAATGGTGTCAAGGCTTCCCAATAATGACAAAGGGACTAAACTCTATTCAAGTCTTGTTTAATTCTGGTTTCTAGTTTATCATAGTTAGATTTGTACAGTTGTATATATTCCTAGGTATTTCTATTCCTAAGTATTTCACTTTTTTGGGGGGTCTCCCAAACTAATCACTTCACATTTTGTGTATTCAGTTTATACCCTAATATGGTGCAATATTTATAATGTTCTTCATTAAAGCTGGAAGAATACTTTCTAGTTATGTTAAGTATAGGATGATGTTGTCTACATATAACGCTAGTTTATGCTGTATAGCTGCAATTTCTACCCCTTCTGTTTCCTAATTTCTCCTGATACTCACTGCCAGTGGTTTGAAAAATTAAAGGCGAGAGAGGATCACCATGTCTTGTGCCTCTTCTAAGCTCAAAGGGACTTGATAGTGCTCCATTAACTCTGACCTGAGCTTTTGAGATTCCATACATAGCCCCTCAACCAAGAAATGAAGATGTTACTAAGCCAAAGCTTTGAAAAGTCTTAAAACTGAAAGGCCAGGCCTCTCTATCGAATGCCTTGTTTTTCTGTACATGTTCAGTGTACATCTGATCTGATAATTATCTATTTGTAATCAATCCTTTCTGATCTAAGTCTATAATCTCAGGCCTAACTTTACCTTGGCTAATATACTACTTTTGGTCCACATTTAGTAAAGTTATAGGCCTGTATCCTTCACATTGCGATGGGTCCTTACCTTCCTTATGTATAACTGTTATTATGGAATTACACCATATATCTGCCCATATTCCATCTGTTAATGCCCAGTTAAACACTATATGTAGGGACTTTGAACTCCTTATAGAATTCTCCAGTGAAGCCATCACTGCCTGGGCTCTTGTCTGGCTTTAGTCCCTGAATCACTTTTGATATCTCTTTGATAGTAATTGGTGCTGTGAGGCTTTGACCCTGTGCACTGTGTCACTTGTGGCAGATTCAAAACTTGCAAATGATCTCTCAGCTGAGTTTGAACTTCTTCTTTGTCTGAACTATATAACTGTCTATAATATTCAGCAAACTCTTCTAAAATCTCCCATTTACCTGTTAGTATTGTATTTGTAGTACTATTCTTAAAAATGCAAAATTTGATTTAGTCTGTTCAGAGCTGGTCAGAGCTCGTTCTACTCTCTCAGTTAACAAGCCATCTAAATCCTTTCTTATTTTCTTTAGTTCTGCCATAACTGAGTGTCCACCCTTTGTTTTATGAACTTGTTCTAAGTTCTTTATCCTGAGCTCCAGGTTTTCAACTTTCGTCTCCCTTTCCTTTTTTTCCCCCAGGATGAAAAGCAGATGATTTCAACTTTGGGTAGCGGCTTTCAAACTTTCCCAGATGATAACTGGGTTGGTCTCTCCTGTAAAATTAATTTCCAGCGTTCCATATCGTCCTACTCTTTTCCCTTGCTATTGCTATTATTACCGATATTCTGAGAGGGTAATTGCAATCTTGTACTCTAGACATTTCATTTTTGAAAAAAAAAATCTAATCTTGAATATTTGTCATGAGATTTTGAGTAGAAGGTATAGTCCCTCTCTGTAGGATTTAGAGTTCTCCAAACATCCACTATTCCAATTTCTTTTGTTGCTCTTCTCAGTATTCTGGCGGCAGGTTCAGAGCTATGTTTTCTGTTACCCTGGGAATCCAAATTAGTGTCCATAATAAGGTTAAAATCTCCAGCTACTATTGTTATTCCTTGACTTTGGGAAGCTATTATATCCACCACTTTTTTCACTAAATCCGACCGTTCTTCTGGGGCTTATACACATGTATCAAAGAGACCATTATATTATCAATTTTCCCAGCCACCATAACATATCTTCCTTCTTTATCAGAAGAAACTTTTTCTGCTTAAAATGCATAGTGAGGCCATGTTAAGATTGCTACTCCTCTCCTTGATGATTAATGTGATGAGTGGAAAACTTTGGCTGATGTCAATTTACCAAACATTTCATGTTCAGTTTGATTTAAGTGAGTCTCCTGTGGAAATGCTATATCTCTTCCATCTTTTTTGAGTTGGTGTAATATCTTTTTACGTTTGATGGGGTTTTTAAGGCCATTTATATTATATGAGGTGATTTTTAAGGGGTTTCATTGGTAAATGTCAGTGAGAATTTCTGTTCCATGCCAAGCACCACCAGCTTTAAAGTTCCTTTGTTTCTTTTTGACAATTTTCCAGTCAGTTTTATAACAATAACCACGTGCAAAAATAATAAAACATAAACAATTAAATCCATCAATGACCTCCATAAGTAGTAAACTCCACTAGTGTGCCAGGAAAGTGATTTAATGTGTATTTCAAGGAATCTTGGGCATACCAAATATATTTCCCATATTTGCGTGGAAAACAGCATGCTGTGATCTAATTTCATGAGTACTGTCCCGCGTTTAATCCAACACCCCCTTTCACAGTTATACATAATAAAATGAATAATTCATTACATTGATTTCCTTTTAATCTCAATCTACCCAATTCTCTTTTTTGATTCTAATATGCACTTAATTATTCTTATTTTTTATATGCTGCAAAAAAGAAAAAATCTCAGATTTTAAAGTCCCTCAGGGTAGAGGGTAGCATCATATGAAACTGACTAAAATTAAAAAATAACATCTTCTGAAGGCCCTAAAAACTAGTTAAGCAAAGCAGTTATACTTGTCACCAATGGGAAGATATTTTATCAATATATTTTTCTCCCTTATGCTAACTCTTATCGTAAAAGTAAAGAAAATATTTCATTCAGCTGTCATATAGGTCCATTGTCTTATCCATTCTCCTGCCATTGTATTATCTTATCTCATTGTGATTGTTCTCTTTTGTACAACATTAGGCTAAAAAAAGAGAAATGGGCTATTTAGCTTACTTCAAGTACATTTCATTTTGAGCTTTGATATAATAACTAATTCTATGCAGCCTTCTCTGTGGTGAAATTAGCCAAATAGCGTTGAACTATGGCAAGACATAATGGTAAAAAATAATCTAATCTAATCTGTGATCACCCTTCCAAGTGGCCTAAGTTTATAGTAAAAGGAATACTGTACCTGAATTACTTAGAACATAAAAGTATAGAGCCCATTGAGTCCACTTATCAGTTTGACATAAGTCTCTCAGTCTTTTAAATTCCTAGATCGTACCTTTAACTCCCTCAGGAGATCTGTCCTGTCCCTGTCTGTCTTTTTCTGCTGCGTTTGCTCTCTCAGGAAAGGAATTGACTTTAGGATGACTTTAGGACTCTTCGGATGCTCGCTGGTGGTAATTGACTTATAAGTCCTTGCTCGCACAGGTGAGCAAGGAGGTTTGGCTGCCTCCTCATGTGACATCCCCCTCTCCAAACACCTTCAGTTTAGCTGGATAAATGATGTGTGATTTTACATTCTTATCTCTGTTGTTTTCTTGTTGGTGCATACATACTCCGCCCTTGTTGCACTCACTCACTTTTGCCGAGTAGTTTTTGTCAAAATAAATCCGGCTGTCTCCGAGAGTAATCTCTCTCTTTGCCCAGGCAGACTGTACCACTTTTTGGCGAGTGTAGGAAATTAACCACTATGGATCGCGGAGTTTCCTCTTTCTTTGTAGGCTTCTTCAGAAGGGAACAACGTGCTGCTACTATTAATGACTACTTGGATGAAATCCCCAGCTTCTCGGTTAGAGGTTTCTTAATGAAACCCACCATATCGTCCCCCTCGACTCCTTCTTTCACTTAGTAGATCCTCATGTTGTTTTGTCGAGATTTATTGTCCAGATAATCCAATTTATCCCTCCTTGTCCTTTCTTCACACAACAGGTACTTTAGTGCCTTGTTATTATTCTCTATTCAGCTTCTCTGAGCTTGTTGGAAGTGTCTTGTAGGCCAAAGCGGATATCTTTCACGTCCTTTTGAAGTTGTTTTGTTTCGGCTGAGAAGTTTTCAAATTAATTCACTTATTTGCCTTGAGATGTCATCTTTCGTTTGCTTCAGAGGTTTTGGTTCATTCTGTTTCAATAAACACATATTTCTATTTTTCGATTGAATTTTTGCAACTTTTTAGGGGTTTGTAGAGACACTCTCACGCTACTCAGTCACGCACTCTGTCAACCCGGAAGTCGCGGCCCTGCTCCAATTTCTTTTGCAGGAACAATTACATAATGAGCGAAATGCCCTGATTACACTCTGCAAGTGTCACGTGTACTTTGTTGCCGTCCAAAATGGGATGTGGGACATTTTAATTAGCTGCTCAACATGAAAAGGCAACAGTGGAACATGGGTACTGGCAAACAGTTGTCATAGAAATTCTGCTTTGTCACAGAGTACTTAAAGAAAGGTCAGGAAACGTGTTTAATAAAAATGTGTGAGGTGTTGAGATAGAGTGTGAGAGAGAAGCCGGGAGTGGGTGAGTAGGAGAGAGAGAGAGAAAAGGAGGAGGAGGTGGAAGCTGATGTGGTGGGAGAGAGAGAGTGAGAATCAACATCGAGGAGGAGGATGCACTTATCCTGCCCCTGGCTTTCTGGAGAGATCCAAAAATCGTAGCGGAAAAGACTGATAATCTATTTATCCTTATGCAACTTTGCATCCATGCTACTAATACATGTTTTGTTTCTTTTGCTTTGTATTTTTTTGTGTGTGTGTGTGTGTGGATGAGGTTAATGCAACACTTGCAACTTGTGAAAAGTTCCCTGAGTGCCTTTGATTTAGTCAGTGGACAGAGTGGCTGTGGGTGGAAAACATGACAAATCCAACTGGCGGACTGGTGCATCAAGGTAAATGTTTCAAACACACCAAAGTGGAGAGACATTAAAAAAGTTCCAAGAGTAAAATGAGCTGCTCGGTGGCCAACACTAAAGAGGGTGATTGAACTGAGCTCTGAGGTGTTAAAGCACAGAAGGGTTTTAGTGGAAGAAAGCTTGTGTCCATCCAGACAGACTGTCCATCCATCACGCCCTATAAGGTAACGCCAGTGATAATCAAAGCCAGTTTACTCATCATGGCAGTTGAATTATGTCTTCTGTGGTTCTGGATGCGCTTTGCAAAATCTGAGAAAAATACTCAAATGACTTGAGTAGTTTGGGCTTGAAGACTACAAATTTTTAAAAGAGAGCCGGTGTTCAAAACACATTTCCAGGCATGGACAGTCTAAGGAAAAAAGACACTATCGAATTGCATTATGGGAAGTGTAGGATCCATGTTTTTTTCCAGCATGATCCAAGGGACTAAACGCCTGAATATCTCAGCTTCTGCTGCATTGATTTTGACTTTTCTCTTATTTAGAATGTCATTGTTCCATCATTTTTTGGCCGAGTGTTTTTACTACAAAGGTGTTTCCACTGCATTTCCACAAAAATATATTCTTAATGGGTCTTAAGGTAATCTATGTATTCTTTCAGTGTCCATCTTGCTTTTCTTTTGAACACATTTCAAATCTGATACAAAAGTCTCTCGTTGTTTTACATCTATCCAGTCCAAACATTTTTGGCTCGTGGATGCATTAGTCAAATGGATGCATTATTTCCAGTTGTCAAAAATATTTATGGCCATTCTTTGCCCAAATATTTTAAATAAATATCTGACTTTATATTAATCCTCACTATTGATGCCTTCAATTGGCAGCATGCGATATTGTAAATTGTATGTATTTGTATAAAATGTATTTTATTTCCATGAAATGAATTAACATGAATTAAATTTAAGCAAATAGGCTGAAAGTACAACATGTCAAAACAGATGAGATCTCCCAAATTATGAATGTAGCCTGATAAGATCAGTGCCTTTTTACATGAAACTGTTGCCATGTGTTGCTGTGTGAGTACGCTGGATGGTTTGTTTGATAGTCCTGTTACGTGTTTATGCCGACTAACTCAGACACTCGGACATCTGAGGTGTAGTAAAAAGGCTGTGTGGTTGTCTTGAGTGCTTGTAATATCAGCAGCATATTATGAACAGGCTAATTAGTCAGGAAAATGTCTCTCTAGATGTTTCCTTGTGTTTCTCTCCTTTAAATCACCACCCCATCTCGTCATTAGTCCCTTATCACTCATGTAATGGAACTGTACTCATTTATTACAATCTCCTTTTCCTCTTGTCTTCTTTTCTTTTCTCGTCAGGGCACAGTGAACAATCAGACGGGTATTTTCCCAGAATCCTTTGTTAAGATCATTAAGCCCCTCCCAGAGAATGACTCAGAAGGTGAGGGCGGAGGCAACACCTACAGCTGTCTGCGCTGCTACCTGCTCACCCCCTCTGGAGTCGACACAAGGTCTGTTTAGTTGGATGACTGAGTGAGTGCGTGTGATTATGTGCGTGTTTAAGGATGTATGAGAGTGATTACTTATTTGATTTGTATAACCATACAGTATGTCCATGGTTTTTAGCTCAAGTTCTGACTTAAAAATTGTGAAAATAACTTTTTCGGACGCAAATTTGTTGTATCATTCCTTCTCCTTCTCCTCCTTCTTTGAATATTAGATATAGGTCAGGGATTACAGGATTGGCCTTTGGGCCACCATTCTGTCAGTCAGTCCTTTTGAACTCACATTACGACTGTGTAGATTTAATAACTGACAGGGGAAATGACTGCAAGTTAAGGAAAACTCTGAGTTTTCACTGATGCACAAATTTTGTAAATCCACACCAGATGTCAGGATGAGAATGATTTTCACTTTTAACTTAACTGCTAATAGAAAAAAACAAGTGCAACTGTCCAAAGTTGTTCTTATGAATGTGCACAAAGTAATTCTACTGTGTTAAGGGATTTTAAAATCGTTTTCACTCAAATTGCCTTCATTCTTATGTGTTTATGTTTTAACCTTGTATTGAGTGTGCTAGGTGAATTTATTGTTGCATCTCTGCAAATTACACCTCAAGGAGTCAATATTTCATTAGAGCAATATCCTTTAAAATGGCTGCCGGGCCTCCAAACAGTAACACATATTACATTTTCAAGAAAGTGTGCTTCAAGGAGATGAATGTGTGTTCTTACTTACAGAGATGTGTGTGTACAAGAGGACCTCACCATCCAGCCAACGTACAAGGACCTGATATCTCGTATGAAGTAGGTGTAGAGTGGTTTCTTGAATAGACAGACCTCTCTCTCTCTTTTTTTCTCTTAATTTCTTCTTATTTTGTAGTGTTAAAGCACTTTTTAGGGAGAAACAAAGGATTTGATGAACATAAAGTATTTTTTATGTCATGTTTTTATTGCATTTACACCCATGTGGGAAAAAGTGATTAAGAGAAATGTGAGGATCAGATTTTTGGGTGTGAAGAGCTGACTGAAAATAATTGTTTGCAATCTCACACTTGTAAGTGAATTCCCACACATTCCCAAAAAAAAAAAAAAATGTGATAATAGACCATATTTGATGAAAGGAGGTTGAAGTGCAGTCAGTGAAGTATGCAGCAATTTAACTATTTTTGCACGTAAACCTTCACATTTCTGCACAGTATTCACATTAACATTCCCGTATAACAGTTTTTTCCCCCAGTTTCTTACTTTAGGAAATATACAGAATAATTACAAGATACAGAATACAGAATGTGGACCAAAAATAGTGCAAAAATTAGTCCCAGAGAAAGAAAGTGGCTATGCAATTCAGCGTATTTGTGTGCGTGTTGGGCTTGTTCGATGGGTTCAGTTCAGTTAAACGGTGTTGGTCCTGTATTTTTCCTGAGTGTTCAGAATCCTGATGGCTTAGGGGAAGAAGCTGTTCCATAGTCTGGCAGACCTGGTGGGAGGGGTGTGAGGGGTCAGCTACTATGTTGCCTTTCGGATACACCGGGCTTTGTAGATGTCAGCTATGGCAGGGAGAGAGACACCTATGATCTTTGTCACAGTTTTCACTGTTCTCTGCAGGGACCTGTGGTCTGAGACTTTGCAGTCCCTGTACCAGGCAGTGATAAAGTTCATCAGAAGGCTCTCAACGGTGCCTCTGCAGAATGTGGTCATGATGGTTGGGGGGGGGGGGGGGGTGTTCACCTTCCTCAGTCTCTGCAGGAAGTGGAGGCTTTGCTGGGCCTTCTTGTTGAGAGCTGTGGTGTTGGTGGACCAGGTCAGGTCATCAATATGCACTCCCAGAAACGGCAGTGCCATTGATGGTCAACCGGGGGTGCTCACTGTGGGCTCTTCTGAGGTTGATAACCATCCTTAGTCTTCCCCACTTTTAAGGAGAAGTTGTTGTCATTGCACCACGTAGCTAGTTGCTCCACTTCCTCTCTATAGTGCGTTTCATCATTGTTCGTGACAGGATCCGCCACTGTCGTGTCGTTGGCAAACTTGATGATGTATGGCATCAGGTATGATGGTGGCAGACTTGAGGCACTTGGGAACAACGGCCTGGCGCAGAGAGGTGTTGAAGATATCTGTGAAGACATCTTTCAGCTGCTCCGCACAGTCCTTGAGTATGCGTCCAGGTATGACGTCTGGTCCTGCAGCCTTGCGGGGGTTTAACCTGGACAGGGCTCTCTTCACGCTGGCTGAGGTGAGGCAGAGAGCCTGCTCTTTGGGCTGTGGTGGGGCTTTCAGGGCAGGCATGTTGTTCAAGGCTTCAGAGCATGCATAGAAGTCATTTAGGTGGTCTGGGAGGGAGGGAGGGGTGACTACCACAGACCTGTGGTGGGGCTTTGTAGCCCGTGATGGCCTGGATTCCCTGCCAGGCACCTTGTATCTCTGTTGCCTGTGAAGTGGCCGTTTATCTTCAGGGTGTACTGGTGTGTTGCTCTCTTGATTCCGTGAGACAGATTAATCCTTGCCGTCCTGAGAGCTGCCTTGTCGCCCGCTCTGAAGGCAGCATCTCGCATCCTCAGCAGGGAGCAGACCGCCCCTGTCATCCATGGTTTCTGGTTGGAACACACAGTGATTGTCTTGGTGACTGTCATCAATGCACTTGTTGATGAAATCTATCAAAGACTCTGTACTCAGTCAGTATTGTGGTTGTAGGTTGATACCTCTCTGAAGATGCTCCAGTCTGTGGTCTCAAAGCAGTCCTGTAATGCTGAGGTGCTCCCCGCAGGCCACACTGTTAGCATAACAGAGATGTGGTCTGAGGAGCCAAGGTGGGGGGGATGCCTTGTATGCCTTCTTTGAGCTGGTGAAGGCCTTGTCCAGTATGTTGTTTCCCCTGGTTGCAAAGTTTATATGTTGGTAAAACTTTGGCAGGACTGTCTTTAAGTTGGCATGATTGAAATCCCCCAATACAATGAAGAATCCATCAGGGTGGGCTGTTTGTTTGCTGCTCACTGATGGCATCGTACAGTTCATTTAAAGTCTCCTTAGTATTGGCATGTGGGGGGATATACTCAGTCACAATGATAATGACTGTGAAAAGTATGGTCGGCGCTTCAGAAACATGAGCTCTGCTGGTGCTGTGCAGTGCTTAGAGACAACTACAGCATCCTGACACCATGCTTTGTTGATATGGCCACCCCGCGGGTCTTACCAGACAGAGATATTATTCTGTCCACTCTGTAGACAGAGAGAATCCCTCTAGTTGAATGGCGGTGTCCGAAATGTTTTTGTCCGGCCATGTCTCCGTAAAAGCAAAGACACAGCAGCAGCATGTTGGTCTCAACTACATGCACAAAGGAACAGATTTCCAGATTTCTCCTGGAGATGTACTGATGAACTGAGGTGATTGCTGCCATTTGTGACCACACTGTTTAGCATTTCCCTCACTCATTATTTTGTGTGTGAGGTTGCAGTGAAATTCCATAACAAACAAGGATAAGCAGAAGTCCATTAATTTGCCGCCCTACCCTGCCCTGTGGGGCAGCATATTTACCAATTGTGCTTTGCAAACCTGCAAATTGCCAGTTGCCAATCATCACAACTCGTCGAATTAGCTTCTGTGGGACCTTTGCCTCCCCCCACCCTCCCCTCCCACAGCACCACCATCACCGAATGTATATGCTCATTACACAATCTGTTTTTCTCTGTCTTTTTCTCTTTCATTCTCCCTCTCTCTCTATCTCTCATTATCTGGTAATTTAGATAGGTGAGCGCTACGATGATTAGCCTTCCCCATTCATAATCAGTTCATTTCCGCCGCTTATCTGCTCATTATTGTTTTCCTGTGTTCAGGCCTATTGTACCCTGGAGTAGGATGGATGAGACCCTGATCCTGAGTTTTAATATGGCTTAGCGCTGATAAAGGGAGGAGGAACAGGAGAAGGAGAGGGTGGTGGTGGTGGTGGAAGAGATAGTAAGTTGGTGAAGCGAAGACAGGGGATTGTGTCACGTCAAACAAGAGGAAGGAGCAAAGAAATAGCGAGGAAGGAGTGTAACAACTGAAAATGTCGCAAAACTACCAGATCATGTAATAAATGAAAATATAATAACTTGTCCCCACTATAAATAGTCTAAAATGAAATAAAACCAGTACATTTAATAAACAGTCACGTAGCGTCACATCACATTACATCAACTTACATCATATTATTTTTGTGCTTTTAAGTTTGCGTGGTTATTATAAGAAGTTTTTAACCATTTAAAAACACTTACACTTTTGATATGTTCTCACGATATCCATCAGGGTTTTATCAGCTGATAAAGAGTGAGTGAGCAGCAAATTAACGCTGCAAATTAAAATTGGTTACATGTAGTGATTTTGTTGCGGTTGCTATAAATAGACAGATATTGTAGTTGAACATTTGCAAAATGAGCATCAGTGTACCATGTTTTTTGAAAGTGAGACTCCGTCCAATGAATCCTGCCGGTTCCTGTCACAGAGAGGTTGTGGCTGCTTCTCCCTTCTGACTTTATTGCTCCACATGTGTTTGTAAAGATATTTTAAAAGATGTTGGACATTATACTTCAATTCGTCTCTTACTTTTTTCAATCTCTTCCATAGCAAAAAGTTACATTTATTTACAACAATTCTTCTATCTCTATGTGATGATTGTTTAGTGAAGTTATTATTATATTTTTAGTTTACATTTGAACATATTTGACATTAAACTTGTTTTTACCCCTTGAAGCCCACTGTTCTCGCTCTAAAGTAACAGTACAGGGTTGATTTGGAAATTCTTCAGTCTTGGTATGATTGTTTTGATTTAAACCTGAGTCTGACTGCTGTGAAGTCATTTACTTTCATTCATTTGAGGATGTCATTCTCTCTCTGTCCTTGTCTCCCTCAGGAACGTCTTCAAGCTGGACAACATCGCCCTGAACTACCGCGACCCCGAGGGCGACCTCATCCGTATCCTCGACAACGAGGATGTCCAGCTGATGATCAAGGAGAGCAGAGGTCAGCAGGGCAATGTCAAGAGACCTGTCAATCAGTTTCCATGGGAACTGCACGTAAGCATGGCCTCTGACCTTTCCGTTTACAACACCGAGGCCTAAAAGAGAGCGAGAGGAGAGGAAATATTTAATATTGTTATATCAGAACAATGAACTCAACCAAGTGAATATCGTTGCTGATATTGCATGTGCAAGATTATATGAAGTTTTCAAAGAATTCAAAACTACATTCCTGTTAAAATATTTACCGCTGTTTCTGTTAATGGTCCATACATTTCCTTTAGTAATAAAGTAATTTAATAACATTTTTACACTTTGCTTGAGTTTTTTCGTGGTTAAAAGATTTTTGTTTCCAGTAGCTGAACATTCTGGCACACTGGGAGTGGAGCTGCACACAGCCTAGATACCCTGAATGTTTTGAACTGTTGGTGGGACAAAACAAGCAATTTGAATATGTCTCTTTGTGCTCTGAGAAATTGTGGTGGGCTGTATTTTCTGTTCAAATTCAGAAACTAAAAAATCCATCGATTCATCAGGAGAAAAAAATCAACAAATTTATAATGAAAAACTGCGGTGAAATACTCCCATTGGGACGTTCTTGTTGGTTGCTGTTTAGTTAGCAGTATGCGCTTTGGTCCTGAATTGGGGCAGGCTTCTCGTTATCCATTCGCTGAAGAATGCCATTGGATATGGTCGAAAGCTGTCAAAATTGATACGGATAATTCCGGTTTATTTCAACCTGGCGTATTTCCCATAAATAAGGCCATTGTGGCTCTATGGGTCATGCTAACTTTGCACTCAATGGCTCCGTTATAGAGAAGCAGGGGAACAAGGACCCGCGCAAAAGAACGTATATCAGGGCAAGCTGCTGAGCCTCCTAAAGCTTTCCAAATAAACATGATTTTTACATCAATAATTTCAAACATTTGTCTCTGAATCAGACCAGAAGTTAACACAGAAACTAGTTGCCTCAAATGGCCAGTGGACCTTGACATGCACGAGAATATTTACCACAGATTTGTATCCCCAAGGTTGAGAGTTAATCTCCAGGCTCAAGATAATAAAACTGTTTGTTTGTTGGTGCTGATCTTTTAACCAAATGAAAAACCATCAAAGATTCCTCTTTCTCAATCAACCTCAAACTATTCTCCACTTAAATTGTAGCATCTTGACTTCTTTGGATAGGGATAAATGGACATGTTTTAATTCTTTTCATTCTTTGCACCCTCTAAGTGGAGAAGAGCCATCAAAATCTGAATTTCCCAAAACAATATAAGAGACTGAGCATCGATCAACTCAGTCAACCACTTCAGATATTTTGTGGTAAAAGTATCTGGTGCTACAGGGGAAAATCTCCTACTTAAAATTGTATCATAGTTTATGAAATAAATTGTTTGTGTGTGTGTGTGTGTGTGTGTGTGTGTGTGTGTGTTTCTAAAAGACTGTATTCTCCATGGCTCCGTCTCGCTCATATTATGCAATCACATTTTGTCCATGTGTCTGCATTTCATTCACGGTCGCCTCAGGAAATTCAAATATTGCCTTTGCTGGCAGGACAGTTTTTTGCTCATCGTTAATGCAAAGTTATTCACTTCATATTCCTTTTTAACAAAATCTCTCCTAGGCACTGTGGAAGTGATGCATCTTCAAAAGTTGCTTATCACACCAGAGGCAACTGACACCTGCCCATACTTAAGTGTAAACCTTTATTCTATAAAGTATTCAGGTGTGTATCTCCAGCTCTGGTGTTTTGGATATACAGTATTGTGTCCTCCATTACAATTATGCATCTCTCACCTTATTTTGGACCAGTGTCTAAAACAACAATTATTTTGAGACAGGTAAAATACCATTAATTCTCTATCCTAAATTACACCTGGGATTCCTGGACACATGTAGGTGTAAATGGTGCTTTTTCAGGTGTAAATGGGTTTTTTGGTGATGATCCGATCCTGTGAAGGACAGCACACTGCCCTGCATAGCAATTAGCGATGCATATTGTATCACTGCATTTCACTCTCTGACAAATGTTTTGTTTGTGTGCTTTGTGCAAAAAAAATGAAATTGCATTGATATTCGGGAAGCGAAATCATAAAAATGTTGGCAAATCAAGTGGTAAGCAACAGCTGTTGCATGCACAAATACAGGCACACAAAAACACATAAGTGATCACATGCACACACTTTGATTTATCTGAGTGTAAATCAAAGAGGACATGTCTTTGATAAACCAGTTTATATACATATTACTGTATTTCCATTTTAATTTGTTGGCTTTTTCATCTCTGAAAAGCAAGTGAGATTTCCTTAATTCCAATGACTGACAGCCACCGTATCATTGGTTTGACCTTGGCAGAGCTGAAGCGAAATAGACACTTTGTGGTACTTTTTACAATGCTACTCAAAAGGCAGCCAGGCTTCATGAGCACAGTCACTGTTTACTGCATTTGTTCTGCTTTCAGCTCATGAAGCCTTATGATTGCTTTTAGGCACTGCTTTGTTGTTATTGCGATAATAGAAAGAGCCCACAGCTGCCACCACAGTTTTAACCTGCCATCATGTTTCAGCCGATGTGTTCATCCAGTGCAACTTAACAAGGAGAGAACGGGTTTGTTCAAGGACAAGTCTTACTGATGGACAATGTGATAGATCAGAGCTGTCGTTCTGAGGTTTTGTCGGAGGCAGAAATCATCTTTGAGTAAAGCCTTAAAGGTAAATTCCATTTTATTGTTTATTAAAATATCACAATTATGATTAATTTTAAATGCACTCTGATTATAAATGCTCTCTATACTTTGCTACTGAGACATGTTTGTTTGTTTGGCAAGTCTCTCTTGAAAAAGAGATTTTAAAGCACATTGTGTTGCCCTGTGTATGAAATGTGCTATATAAATAAAGTTTGACTTGACTTAACTAATATCAAACTTTGAAAGGACACAACTGCAAGAGGAGATGATTAATCTTATTACTGAGGGGTGACTTTTCTCATCTGTTGGGGAACATTTTATTCCTGTATGTCTGTACTTCTCTGTCTGTCAATCTGATCCAGCTTGTTAGACATTCAGTCACTTTCACGCTCTGTATCTCTCTCTGTCATCCTGAGTCTCTCTCAGCTCATAACCTACTTGGTGAGAAAGGGCAGACTCTATCTAGGTAGCATGTTCTCCAGTCAACCTTTGCCCAGAATTTAATTATCAACATTCGTCTTTGCTGCTGAGATGGCCTGTTGTACATCTAATTAAGCTCATAATGAATGTCAGTGGGGTCAAAGTCATGTCAACCTGCAAACCAGCGATGTTATGAACCGTCAATGAAACGTGCCTCGTGCACACGGAGGAGAGAGTTGACTGAAAGAATTCAATAAAACTTTACTTTTTGAATTTGTTTATATATTACATATGACAGATGGTAGATGGCAGGTGAATATTGGCTGGTCTGGTAATGGCATACACAGTATTTGGACCTAGCATCTCTAAGTTGAAGGGCCGGTTTGTTGAAGGTTTGTCAAGCTGAGCAGCAGGCTGAAACTGTAGGACTGAGGAACCTGTGCTCAGGAATCTCACACACTAGGGTTTTAAACTCAGTTAAAAAGACTGCAGAAGCTGCAGGCAAGAGGCGGGTCAGCATTAAGCCACAATAGATGCTAGCCAGGGGAGGTGCAGGCAAGGAAAATAGCCAAAAGAAATGCAGGAAAGAGGTAGTTGACTGGGAAACAGTCAGAGGGCTGTGCTGATGGGAAAGAACTCAAAGTCACCACCAGGAAGTGGAGGACAACAAAGTAACCGTGGGAGATATAAGACCTGGAGCACTGACTGAGGACGGTTAATATATCTGCCAGCCCAGAGAGAAACCTGACATCCAGGATTCAGAGGACATCGGCTGGAGTGCTGTGGAGAGAGCTGCTGTGTGCTTCACTGAATGCTACCTTGCAGGAAGTATAGACCTGCTCAACAGGGTAGGTCAATTTAGTCACTTCTTCTATGGACAACACTGAATGTACTTGGCCAGATTGTACAGTCTCAGTTGGGGGTGAGTGGCAACAGGAGACTGGACTCGAATGCAGACATGGGGCTCATCAGGGAGGCTCAACAGGCAGTTTTCTATAAAGTTCTGTGCACAAAAACAGCAATCATCACTGTAAAGCAGGAAATTTCAATCCTAACTTCTCTCTTGTGTGGTCCATTGGTGGTGGAATGAGATACCTAACTTGATTCTGTCTGCAGATCCGTCTGCATCGTGCAAGAGTACTTACTCACCTAACATTCTCTCTCTCTTAAAGGGGACGTATGCACATTTCCAGGTCTGGGGCTCTACTGGATTATCTTTACATGATTAACAGTTAAGTTAGTTAGTTAGTTATCTTATACTGGCCCTTTATTCTTATACAGCCCACTCTGTTCTGATTGGTTAGCTTCCAGAAGCTGCCCAGAGGCTACATAAACAAACAGTACGAGTAGGATTTCACTTCTTTTTCTCGTTCTTTACTCAAAATGGCAACTTCTCTAATACATCCTTACATGTTTAAGCCTAAATCCAATCCGCAATAAGTGAGTGGACAACGTGAACAACACATGGAACAACTTTAGCAACAATCTTAGCAACAAAGGATACGGAACGGACGGCCGTTTGTGGGCTTGCACAAACAATCTGACGTCATCCGGAGGAAGAAGTAGTTGAGCTCATAGGACTTGGTTTTACAATCCCGTATTGTAATCGGCAATCATTCCATAAGTGGGGGTCAGGGCTAAACGCTTCACTGGGCTCATCAGGTGGGCACCTTCCTTCCTTGGTGTTTCATTGATTGGCCCACGCAGCAACAGAACTTCAACAGGATCAGTCGAGTCTGGGTTTCTTCTGTCAATGAATCAGTCCTGTTAATGTTGACTGATTTTGTAACTTTGGAAACAAAGCATTCAGAGCAGGCTGAAGCCTGAATTTTTACATACTATGTTCACCTCAAGTTTTGGAACTTTGACCATGTTTAACATAGACATCCACCATCATAGACATATAAAAATAACAGAAAATCACAAAAAGCATGCTATGTTCCCTTTCAAAGAAATCCATTTTTTTATTATGCACTTATGCATTGCTGCATGCACTGTTGACCTTGTGGCACTTGTTTCAGATGGAATTTGAAAATAAGCATTGGGGCACTTTTTTTCTTCTCCTTGATCTACTGTGGTTTGGATTGTGCCTAATTTCTTTCTCTCTTTGGACAAAAGCACCTCCCAAATGAATAAATGTTTCTGCCAGGTAAGAAGGTAACAGATAATAAGCCCAAATTATAACATACAAAGGCAACATAGATGATCCGGTAAAAGAAGTTTAATTAAATTAGGCCCACTGTATAAGGTCTCTGACCACAGTAACTATTACTATTTTTTTTGTTATTCCTTAATGATCATGAAGGGGGAAATTAATCATCTTACCAGTTACCCTCCAAAAGTGAGTTAGAGAGAAAGGTCAGCTAGAAAACATACAGGAGCTGATTTGGATTTAATTGGTGCAGACACTGGGGTTCAAAATGTGGCTTGAATTGTGGTCTATCACCTTCCTAAGTGACTGGTGAAATAGATGAATGTAAGGGACTTGACCTAAAAGTGTGGTTGGTGGATGGTGTTAATTTCACCACGGTGGTTCCTGTGTGACTTTGCTCCCTCCTTGTGCTGTCTCCTTTACCTTCCTGACCTTCCTTTAACCTCCTCTTCTTCTCTCTCCTGCTCTTTCGCTCATTTCGCAACTCCAGTGAGATAAATCCTCTCTCCCCTCACCACTAACAGTTTTCTGCCTACAGTGGGTGTCGACTCAGAATAGCACAAGGGGCAGTTAAATCACACCATGATAGGTTACTGCTCCTTGCTGTGTGTTTTTTACCTCAGTTGTTTCGGGGGATTGCTTTTTTCTAAATCACATTATTCTGCGATCCAAATTGCTTTTAGAGGTGCTTTGCAGTGAGGAGGATTTCCATTTAAAGCTTCCTGATAAGGTAAAACCTGCCATTAGTTTGAGTGATGCAGATTTAGAGAATAGTTTTCTGGACTTTTTTGTAGGACGTGGGCTAAACGTTTGCTAATCACGTACCTTTACAACAGTATGTTTGAAAAGTGTTTAGCTATAAACAAATGAATTCTGTTTAACCAACGAAAATGAAGCTGGCTGGAAACAAGTGCAAACATTGAAGATGGTAAAATGATGGCTCCAGCAACAGCCCTGAAACAACCCAAGAAAATGGCGATGAACCCAGGGGAAATTATTTTTGTTTGGAATTCGTGGTTCCATATTTGCAACTGGTAATAGTCTTTAGTCACAGGCAAAAGTGTTTAAAAGGCAGCCATCATGGAGATGGGAAAGACACCATATTCGTTCATATGGGGATAATGGCACACACTATCAAACGGTCTCTCATCAGAATCATTCATGGTGTTGCAGTCTGTCATGTGCTTGAAAAGTGAGGGAAGTAGTAGTGTGAAGAATGAAAAAAGAAAAATCCAAACCCTTACTACTTTTGCACCTCTGCACACCTTGACAATTGCTGCATAAAGTAGGTGTGATTGCTGGTTTGCCAGTTTGTGAGAGTTACAAAAATCATGCAGGCTGGGGTATGCTTAAACCAAAGTACTTCATACAATGTGTTGTCTGACCACGTCTAAAGACAAAAGTGTTTATAGCTGTTATGAATGGCTTTTCGCCCTCCCATCAAAGAGGGGTGAGATGCGATAATCCATCATATGGAGATAATGTCACACACTTTCACACAGTCTCTCCTGAAGCCATTAATGGTATTGCACATTTGTACACATGAAAAGTGGCCGAAGCAGTTGTGTGAAGAATGGAAAAAGAGAGCCTGACACACCACCACACCGCTACCCAACCGCTTGTCAGTTTTTGGAAAGTTAAAGAGATTTTCTGATGCTAAATCCAATATTGAAAATGTGTGGAGGTAGAGGAAGTTCAGACGCTGTTAGACGATCCAAAAAGCACTTTGTTTGAGGCATACTGAGGCCTTTTTGTGCAGCTTCATTCTTGTTTTAAGGTACGGCCACATTACGTTTCCGTTCCACAAAATGTCCTCACACTCAGCTACAGAAAAGTAGGTGATGTCACATTTCTGATGCGGGTAATAAAACAATATTGATCAGAGCAATCACAAACTGTAAACACTGTATGAGAGTGATGCTAAAGTCTGTAGTCTAGTAGTGTGATAATGTACTGAAAATGATGTTGAAACATGCTAGAATAATAACTTCTCCATTTCCAAACATAGAGCATCAGTGTTTCTATTGGCTGAACGTGCACATCTGCTCGGTCAAAGTTGAACAATAGTGAGCTGCAAATCTGTCACAATGTAAACATGTTTTTACCCTGTTAGCATTGAGTTAGTCAGTCCCGCATTGCCTGGAAGCCCACAACGCCTTGTGAATTCACTCGTGTCCCATAGAAAATGAATGGGGGTGAACTTTGTGTTGTGTCGCGCCACATTCAGTGGGTCTTCACCCCTAATGTGACCATATCTTTTGTCATCATATCTAGAATCATCATCAAATGACATCAACTGCTGGTTTGTATCACCTGCTGCCTTACAGGTGTGTATATCTTCATGTTGAATTAGGACAAAGAGTAGATCTAACAGAGAGAGAACAGAGCTGTGTGCTTAATTATTAAGAACTTAAAACATATTTTGACTGATAAGTAAGATTCGGACTAGTAAAAGAACATTTTCTCTCTTCTGCATTGATCCTCTCACACATCAGCTGAAGTGCTGTAAAGTGCTGCCACTCATTGGTCTTTATATGGTACTGCAGTGTCGGCCGATTCTACTAAACGTAGTTGTTAATGTTAATTGCTGCAGTAACCTTTTCTGATTAACAGTGATTTAAATTGGTGAGACTTCACAGTTTACTGGAGAGCAGCACAGTGTTCTGTTGTCTTTCTGCTGATGAAAGACAGTGATGAATGATACTGAATAGCGACAAAGAGCCAAACAAAGACAGATGTGTGTGCATGTTTGCTCTTTCTTTCTAAATGTGGAAATGTACAGTATGACCACACGCACACACACAGTGGCTGCTGAGAGATGGATCTGTATGTCTGCTCCTGGTTTTCAGCGATGAGTTCAATCCATCTTTATCTAATTCTGTTCAGGCCGGGAGACGTTCACCCTCCTCATCCTCATTTATGATCGTGTAGAGAGCTGTCATACAGATAGCAGACACACACACACACTCACTCACATACCACACACAAACAGTTTCAGATAGACATAAAAATGGCAACAGATGGATGCATTCATTTTTTGGCATGCAGAGAAGGGAAACATGTAGTGAACTAGATCATATATAACACTGAAAGTTGCTCACTGAACATTTGTTTTTGACTCTTCCATCCAGTCCCACTAAAATCTTGTTGATTGTATTCACAAATAAACTTAATTTACTAAACGATTCACTGCTTTAGGAGGTGTTTGACAAAAATGTTCTGCTTGGGTTATCCTGTTCTGTTTGGGTCATTATTGTCATTATCAAAAGCAACCTCCACAAAAACATCATTTAATTAATCCCTGCGTCTGAGAAAAAGGTCTTATTATTATTATTATTATTATTATTTAGTCTTCAGTCTTCCATTTTGTTTAAAATGGCAGTCGATGAGAATACATTTCTTTTTTACAAACAGATATTTGAACCCCAGTTGCTCCTGATGGTCAGTCCAGTGCTTTGCACGGTTGCTCGCTGCCATCATTGTGTGAGTGTGTATGTGAAAAGGTGAATGAGAGGCAAATTATAGTTAATTAATAATTAAGTGTTGTATAAATGCAGTCCATTTACCAACAAAATCAAATTCCAACAGCACTTTCATGTCTTTAATCATCACAGAAAACTATGAATTCCTGCAATGAGGTCCCTTCAATATAATTTTGTCATGCTGAACGTTTCCATAGTTGCCACAGAGAGGCGCTGTTGATCTGCTGGTTGCAGAGGCCAGATGACTGTGTGCTGAAAAAGTAAAGTGCATCCTCATCAACATAATCACCATCATGAAGGTCATCAGGATCACGACCATTATTATTCTCACAATTAGCAGCATCCTGCAGATAAGATGACAGGAAAAGCAAAATTACCCCACACTACTCTCTGCACTGTTTTACTTGTGTTTCCAGCTGTTTGGCAGCTGGAATACAGTCAGGACATTAAGTGCATTTGGCACTGACTCCTGCATGCTTTGCTACTGCTTGTGTGTTGTGTTTGTCAAAAAAAAAATAACTGAAGCTAATTCCTTTTATACTTTTCATCTTCCTGCAATTTTAGGACACAAGCCCCTATTTAATGCCAGACTGAAAACTACACATGATTGATGCCATAGTGCAGTCAGAACAGAAGCATGACTAGGTGAAATTTTCCATCCGAGGAGAGAGGAGGAGAATGGGGAGTTTTATGGGAGAAATTGATCAATACTGTCATCTCCATTTAGGAGTGCGGGTTTTGAAGGGATGGGAAGACGAAGGAGAAAGAGAGGGCAAAGAATATAAGTGAGGACGGACCGGTGAGCAGCGCTCACAGTGAAACAGGGCGGCTGGAGTCACACAGATGGCAGGACACACACAATTATGAAGCTGTGGCGGAGGCCAAGACTGCTGGGAGTCTGTTGTCAAGAACTTGGCCTGAGATGTTGGTGTGAGGATACTGTGAGTGTTTGTGTCAATGTGGGGGGGTGTATTTATGTCTCTGCATGAATCTTAAATCTGTGTCTCTCTCTTAGATATGAAGGGGGATGGGGGGGAGTGGGGGGACTTGGTAAGAGGTTGAGACAGGTGGGTAGAGGGAGAGAAATAAAAAAACCAAGAAAAAATCGAATGAGAAAGGTAGAGGGAGGGTTAAAATGGACTTTGGTATACGTGACAACAATAAAAAGAGGGTACGCCAGGAGATTTACAGTAACAAATCTGTTTTCCTGGATTACAGTAAGTCAGGCAAATTGTTTATTTTGTGTGTGTGCGTGTTAAAGAGTGATAGAGCTGGTGGGGATTTTCATAAATAAGATCAAAGATTAACCTCTGACAAGAAATGAAAACAAGCAAAATAATTGAAATCTAAAATCCTGGAAAAGTAGTTAAAAAAAGAATCTATTGTCTACTTTTCTTTACCATCCATGATCCTTTGAGGATCACAAGTAGATACTGTGAGGGCACTCTGACTCTGACCTGTCACCTCTTTACAACAGGTTACTGATCATGTTGCCAACAAATTGATTTGAATGAATGGTAAAATGTATTTAACGTCAGGATACAAGTCCAGTTGACGGTTTTATTGAGACAACATACCAACCAGATGATAGATGCCTCCATGTAGACATGTTGGAAGTTATTTTTCAGTCTTTTCACTCAATACTTACAGCAAGAAGCTGACATCTTTGGCTCCATTTGTGCTGCACAACTGTGTTGTTTTGTTTGTGCAGTAAAGCAATCAGGCAGATTCCCAAAGACACACAATATAAAATTAATCTAATGAATATAATATGACATGATATGATATGATTTATCTATGGATTACAGACACAAAAACAAAAATCAAAGGGATAACATGTTAAAGTGAAATCACTTATTTCCAACATGGTCCCAATAGGAATCTAATCCTTGGGAATAGGAATCAATTTACAAAATGTTGAAGAGTAATTATTGTAACTTTTGATGTAGAATAATAATTTATTAATGTCTTATACGTTTTTTACATGTTTTTTTCTGAAGAGCACCTGGACATAACAAGCCTATTGTTAAAAGAGCTCTTCAGGTCACTAATTGGATGATCTTCATTTTGCATAACACTCTTGAGCTTCCTACTCATTCTTTGCTCCATGATCACCTCTAGTGAGTCAGGGGTCAAGCCAATAATGGATCCTACCTTCCTGATCAGTTTATTGATCTTGTTACTGTCCTCTGAGCCTAAACCGCACCCCCAACAGACAGCGGCACAAAACAGGACACTTGCTAAAATGCTTTAAAAAAATAGGTGCAGGAGTGACCTGCTGACATCAAAAGACTGGAGCTTCCTAAGGAAAAACATCCTGGACTGGGCCCTTTTAAGGATGGCACTGGTGTTGTCTCTCCAGTCCAGCCTATTATCGACAAGGACACCAAGGTACTTAAGAGGAAACCACCTCAATTGCCTCATCTCTAATCATGACTGGGGTCACTGCATTTGACAAAGCCATTTACCTCCTGTTGTTAAGCTAAGTGGTTGTCTTTAAGGATGAAACCAACGAGTGCAGAAAAATTTTGGAGGGGGCAGCCAGATGCCAGGACTCAGCCTGCAGTCGGAGGTATATAAAGTGAAAAAAAATGGGGGGAAAACGGTGCCTGGGGGCGTGTCTGTGTTGGTAATAATGGTATCGGATGCCTCACCTCCAAGCCTCACATACTGAGGTTTAGATGTGAGTGTTGTTTATGTTAAAATCAATAAGCTTATTGGCTAAAATGTGTGGCTGAATTGTGTTAAAAGCATTAGAGAAATCCAAAAAACAAGATTCTTGCAGATGCACCAGCTACCTCTAAGTGGCTGTCGGCCCTGTGAAGCATATAGAGTAGAACATCATCCACTCCAACACCCTTCCTATATGCAGACTGGAGTGGATCTTGGTACGCAGATACCTGCCTACTGAAATGCCCGAGTGCAACTCTTTTGAAGCATTTAATGAGCTGAGAGGTGAGAGCTATAGGCCTGAGGTCTTTAAGTCCCTGGGCATTTATTTTTTGGGACACAGGCACAATGCATGAGGTTTTCCATCTCACAGGGATCTTGGACTGGGAGACTGGGGAAAATGAACTGGAGCACATCACTGCAGGGCTGCATACTCCTTAAGGGCACGTGGCAAGACCCCATCTGGGCCAGGTGCCTTATTTGCCCTGAGCCTCCTCAGCTGGGAGCAGACCTCATCAGAGGTGACCGTTATTAGGGGGGCTGTGATTACTATTAGACCCCCTTAGGGAGAGAGTGGAACGAACTGATTAAAGCTCAGCAGAGAAATCATGTTCATCAAAACTGGCAAAGAAGTGGTTAGCCTCATCAGCACTGAAAGCCCCTTCCTGTAACCTAGCAATGGTAGGACCATAGCCTGTGATTAGCTTCATGCCATTCCCCAAACCTCTGGTGTCACTCTGCTGTGGTTTGCCCTCAACTTTGTCTTTGTAATTCTGCTTCCATCAGATCCTTGTCACCATTTTTAAAAGCTGATTTCTTGTGATTAATAGCAATTTTGATCTCTCTGGTTACCCAAGGCTTATTATTTGGGAACATTTTGATGGTTTTGCATGGGATGATCATATCAACACAGAAGTTAATATAGTTAGTTAATATATATGACACAGTCAGCAACACTGTCCACTTTATTGTCCTTATCATGAAAAACAGACCAATCCCTGGATTTGTTTACATAGAGGCATACACCTCCACCTGATTTTTTTTTGTCCATCATCTCCAAGTCCCTATCCAGTGTGATCATAGTCAATCCATCCAATTCTGTGTGCACGGAAGGGATCCGGTCCGTCAACCAGGTCTCCATGAAGCATAAGAGGCTACTTTGTCAGAAAAGTCAATTGTGATTCCTCAATACTGCCAACTTGTCGACTTTTTTTTACCAGGGATTGCACGGTGCCCATAATCACTGACAGTAGAAAAGGTTTGTAGCATCGCAACCTATTCCTGATTCGTGCGCCTCCTCTCCGGCCTCTTTTTCTTGGCCTCATTTCAGCAGGTAGATCTAGGGAGAGATGCTCCACTACAGCTGGCCGAAGTTGATAGAGCTTCTCTGAATTGTGGTAGTTTAGGGAGTGAAAAGAGTCAAACCTCAACAATAAGACAAACATTGATCATCCTTCTCTTGTCATTTCAATGTCCATTTTTGGAGACAAAACAGAGATAAATATGGAGGCAAAGTACAAAGGTAGAAGCGGATATTATGTGGGAGAAGCCCACACATACAGAAACACACCCATAAACACGCAGACTTCTCTCTAAACACACATGCACACACACACACACCTCCTCAGGACATGCGGTGTAAACTGACTGTCCAATCTACTGACAAACAGGAACACACACACACACCAAATATGTCATTGTCACACAGACACGAATAAGAATAAACTGTTATCATCATCGGATGCCATCACTGTCATCAGAATCCCCCGCTCCCCCCAAAAAATACCCAACACACACACACTCATACACACACACGCATACACACACACACACTGGACGGTGCTCAGACATGGGTGTGGGTGTCTTGGTCTCCTGTCCAGTGTAACACAGAATAGACCATTGTTAACCTTAACTGAAAGAGAAAAGGAAACAATTAGGAAAAGTCCCTCAAAAATTCCACACACACACACACACACACACACACACACACACACAGTATTGATATAGGCTGCAAAAGTAGAAACTGGGACAACTTGCTCATGAAATTTGCAAATTATCTCTGTTTCATTGTTCTCATCTGCTTCATCTCTGTGCATGTCATCCACATTCAAACTTAAAGACATTTCCTCCGGTTTGATGTGTGTGTAGAGCTCTCTCTCGCTCTCTCTCTTTCTCTCTCTCTACATCCATCAGTCTTATCATGTTTCCATTTTATGTTCATTCTTGTCTGTCTCCTTGTCTTGCAGTGCCATTTCTGTCTCGGCTATTGTCTGGGTCCAATTCTCTTTCTCTGCTGGCTCTTTCTAAATCCCGTTATCTTTCCGCCTTTTCCTCCTCTGTCCTCCGGTCCTTTTGCTGTGCTGGCATCTGAAACAAAGGAAAAAATGAAAGCCTTTGTACTTTAGTGACTTTGTATTTGATGTCAGAGCGGAAGCTTTTTCATGACGGTCCAAACTGTAATTAGGGTTTGCCCGTACAAAGAGCTGCTGCCCTTGATGGGCCTTATGTGGATAATAATAATAATAACACATTTAATTTGTACCACACTTTTCATTCATAGTGAAACTCAAAGTGCTACAGTATTAATAACATAGAACACACAACATAAAGAAAATAGTAATAAGAGTTAAGATGAAAAAGCCTTCCTGAATAGAAAGGTTTTTAGGCCTTTTTTAAAAGAGACTAGGGTCTGTGCTGCCCTCAGATGGTTAGGAAGGCTGTTCCACAAGCGTGGTGCAGCAGAGCAGAAGGCTCGATCCCCCATGGTGCAGAGCTTAGGCCTGGGGGCCTGGTGGAGCAAGCTGCTGGCAGATCTGAAGGTGCGGGTGGATGTTTGTGGTGTGATCAGTTCCTGTAGGTAGGGAAGTGCATGTCTGTTGATGGATTTGTATGTGAGTAGCAGGACTTTGTAGTCAGTCCTGAAGGAGACAGGGAGCCAGTGCAATGGAAACAGAATTGGTGTTATATGTTTGTGTTTTCACACTCTCATCAGGATCCTGGCAGCGCTGTTCTGAATGGACTGGAGCTTCTGGATGCTCCTGCCAGGGACCCCTGTGAAGAGCGCATTGCAGTAGTTTAGATATGTTTTGAAAGAGGTTTTGCATAGATGTCTTATATGGTGAAAAGTCAGCTCAGGGTCAAACCTAACACCCAGATTATAGGGCTGGGTGATATGACCAGAATCTCATATCCCGATATAGGTCATTTCATATCCCGATGACGATACCAATCCTGATACAGCACATTTGAATTCAATTAATAAATAGTTGGTCTGTAAGTGCAATAAAAGCTTTGCAAGTAAAAAGCCAAGAAGAGTAATTTATCAACGTAATCCGTGCAAAACATGGACAGACACAACGAAATAAATGATAGATCATAATATGAAACAATAGACGTTTTTCTATTGTCACACGATATATATATCGTCATATTGCACAGTCCTACCAGATTAGTGACTGAGGAGGAAAGGGGGATGTCCTGGCTGTCAAAGGTGAGATGAGGTATGGGGGATGACTGAATCTAGTGTGGAGTGTCAGTAAGGAGAGCTTCAGCTTTGCTTAAATATTTTTGTGTTTAAGAGTTCATTGGTGTATGGAACAAAACAAATTAACCCAGAAAATGTAGCCATTGTTGGTACAATAGGAAAAAAAACAAAAGTCATTTCAGTTCAAGTTCAAGCTCTCTAGCAGCCATAGTATTTATGACTTTTGTCCATTGGGAGCAAAAGAGGAAGGATGGATGGCTCATCAGAATACTGACAGTGCATGTTGGTTTGACCATTACCACAGCTGTTCCCTAACGATAAAGAAGTGTAGCAGAAGTAGTGATTTGAACCCAAAACCATGTTTTCCTAAACCTAACCAAATTGGTTTTGTGCCCAAACCTAACAAAACCTTAACCATAGTATTATCATGTCATACAATGGATTCATTTTGCAGACGATTATTTTTCTAATGGATGGTAGGAAGGTACAGACAAAAAATGTCAACCTGTTGACAGGGGCATCAGATCAGTAAATGCTTATATGTCATTCAAGAGGACATGGGCAAACAATGTATTTTGTCATTTAATTAACTTTCACAGCAGAAAAAGATTTCTAAATATCCATAAGCACTTTTCAAACCACTCCTGCAGCATAACATAACTCATTGTTAGAACAGTATGTTTATTCTTTTAGGTCTATACACAAATTTGTATTCTGTGGTTCTAAGAAACCGTCAGCCTTCATGCACAGATGTGCAGTGCATTAGATTCTGTCAGTGCCTCCCCAGTTACAACCTAACTCTGACCTTCTACTTGACCTTAATTTAAATCCCATCATCCTGTCAGTTGAGTGGGAAGAGCCAAACTGTAATAACTTACAGAAGTTCACTTTACACCAGAACCACACACACAAACACTGTTACTGTAAGACACTTTGCATAAACAGCTTATATTATGTTATATGACATTTCACCTGGCTCACAGGTCAGTGACAATTGCCTGAATTACATAATGTAGCTTTATGTCTCTGGCTGTGTTTCAGTTCAGTCCTATACCATTATGGCCAAGTGAGGATTACTGCTGCACAAAGGTCATGGCTGCATCTGAAATTCCATACTAACATGCTATTTAGTACACTAAAACAGTACGTGATATTTTTTGTATGTCCGAAACCTTGGTATGAAACCAATAGCACATGAATTGCATAATATTTATGGGGAAGTATTAAGAAGGAAATAAGGAAATTGGATGTTTCTATAGAATGTTTCCAATCTCACTGTGTTTTTAGTTAAGAGGCAGTGAATCAGCCTTTTTCAGAAAAAAATTTGAATTACCAAGCACCAAGATGTTGCTCCTATTTTCAGATAAAGTATAGTCACCTCCACTGTATTAGAGTGGAAGCAGAAATCTAAGACGGATCTTCTTACCTGGACAAATTAATCCAAAACTCAGTGGGAAAAGATTTTGTTTTTTTGTTTTTTTTGTGACTTGGGTGACTCAAACGTTAAATCTTTACAAGCTTTATTTCAATAGAGGTGAATAAAAAAACAATGGCTGCCTGGAAGGTAATAAAATACAATCAAAAATTAGCAATGCTTCAATTCTGGAGCAGGCTTATGAAAGGTTCTCTTGAGGAACTCATATAGCTCCCAAAGTCGCTAAGTGGCTGTCAGCAGAATATTATACAAAAGGGACTATTTTCTGTCTTTTATCCTAAAATAAAATGTATTACAAGCTCTTACAAAAATTCTCAGATATGGTTCAAAAAGGAGACTCTGCACTGTCACCTTTATGTGTGTTTTGTGTTGTGTCTTGGCCTACAAGCTTCAACATGCAGCTGTGCTTGCACCACATTTACAGTTTCCACTTAAAGAGGTGACAGATGCAGGTTACGATGCCAGTGTGTTTGTGTGTGTCTGAGTGTACCTGTACCCGTATACACACAAGCAAAAAGTCAGAAAAGGCTCCACTTTCACTTTCAAAACATCCTGAAGAGGGAAATAGATACACTGGTTCTTTAGTGATACCCTCAGTGTGTGTAAAGGATAGAAGTTAGCCAAAGTGCATCGCTCCCCTATCAACAACTTGACTTGATGGGAAAAGGATCCTCTTTCACTTACAAACCACTTCCACCACAGCTTTTAACACTTTAAATAGGACATAGTGACACGTAGGACCTGCATATACACCAAGGCCAGCAACGCTGTAAAATTGTCAACTACCTGTTTTTTTCCTCAGAGTGAACACTGCTTAATCCAAATGCCTGTATTTTGTGCATTACATCTCCTAACCTTTGATCTTTACTCAGATTCAGAGTGAGACCTCCAATGTTCAGTATGTGAAAGTGAAGAAAAACCACTTGGACATCACAAGTTTATATGTGAAACAAGAGCATGAGTAAAGTCTTTGGTCTTTGGAGGAGAGAGAAACCAGGCTGAGGTCTATGAGCTCAAGTCAATCTGACCTGCCTTTGTGGTTCAGGCTGCCTCTCTTCAGGTATAGCCAGACAAAAAGCGGCAAGGCTGGCAGGCACCACTGACAACTCCCACAGTGAGCCGCTTGTAGGCAGATCAATCATTCAAGATTCAAGGTTCAATAATTTATTACCATTTCAATGAAATTTGTCTTGGTGTGTGCTCGGGGTAGACAAAACAATACAATAGAAACACACGTCAACAATACAATACGAATACATATCAAAAATACTTGAGCAAGGTAAATAAAACATCAGCATAATCATATAAAAATACTCTAACAGAGTAAATAAATAATCATGCTGCTCTTACCTTTGTGTTCACAGATGACACAGGCGCAGGAGCTGCGAATAATAAGCTGCTGATAATGTTTTCCACACCAAGATTTTCAGTCCCTTTCATGTCATGGCCATCCTTTGTGACCCTGTTGTACTACTTGCAAGTGGTTCATCACTTCTCAGAGAAAGTAAATGTGATGTCATACTCTTATTATTATGGGATGGATGATGAACTGGACTGACATCAGGTGTGATATAATATCTTCTGTCCTTGTTTTTGACTTTGTGGTTCAGTAATTTGGTGACACAACCTCTTGCATGCAGATCGTGCATGTATGCATGTAATCTTAACCAAAATTTCTCTGCTTGCCTGAACTTTACTAACTGTTTGGTCTTAATGTAATGTTCTATCTGTAATTAGCTGCATTCCTTTCTGGTTGAGTTTGCATTTATTTAAAGCTGTAATATTAAGATGTTAGTCCTGGTTAGTTTGGCAACACCTGTGGTTAACGTGATAACAGCAAATATGTTTTAATAGTCCGGCAAACACTCTTTGAGCAGCTACTTTGTCAGAAATACAACCGAAGAGCAACTATATCTGTTTACAGCCAAACAAATGTATATCGTTTTAATAAAGAAGTTGATAATAATAATTGCAACCACGATCCGATGTCATGCTGCACACTCCGTGAATACCTTTCCAACAGACAAGACACAGTGAAAGGAGTTGGTTACCTTGTAAATACATGGCCACTGCTGAAAAATTGAAAATAGTGTAAAAAACAAGGTTTGATTTCATGGAGATCTTAAGCGTTATAACTTTAATGAAACTGTGTTGACAAATGCAGCAGCAGATAATCTTCATAAAGGCAATCTTGCCAACGCTTGGAAAAAAGAACAATGAAGGCATTTTTTTTTTGTTTTACTTTTTCATGTGTGAATGCCTTTATTTTCTTCAAATATATAGACACTTACAGGGACAGTGCTACAAGTCTGAATCTTTGATTGAAGACACTGGTACAGTTAATAGATGAATAGTGAATATCTGTTCCTCTTTGGTGTCAGACACTCAGTGGAAACAGAGCTGTTACGCCTTGTTAGAGCTGATGTGTCTGTTCCAGCAGTCGCCATCATAAAATACAACAGAGCTTTGTTTCTTCAACAGCGGATCCACTTAAAAGGAGCTCAAGTCAGCTTACTGAGTTCTTCTCAGCTCTCAAGCAGATTAGTTTTTGTGGCAAATAGTAACTTTAGAAATATATCATATCATGCAGGCAACATTCTGTACTGCCTATTGCAACAGAGCAAATATGTAGTTTTGCATTGTGTCTTAGAGCAATGATAGAGCACTGGACGCATCACTAAAGACTGTTTTTTAGTGTGTAATGGAAAAAGTAATCTGTGAAGCTTACATGCTCCAACCTGAAGGAAGGCATGCTCTACTGCATAAGACTTAGTGATAAACACTTGACGGCATAGCAAGTGCAATGTGAAAAGAAAGCAGCAGTGTTAACAAAGTAGCCCCTTATGTAGCCTACAGTATGGATGGATAAGTAAGAAGCTGCTCTGAAGACGGCACAATGAGCACATGCTTCCTAAGTTATTATCCATGATATGCTGTCTAATATCTGAACAAGTTAAAATACTATCATTCATTTAGAGTCGTGTTTCTGTCTACCTGATGAATGTAAGTCCAATATTCACTCTATTTTAGCTGTTTTCGGTTTCAACTCCTGAGGGAAATATTCAAGATTCAAGATTCAAATGCTTTTATTGTCACATGCACAATGTTCACCAACTTGTCATTAACTGTTTCTGTTTGTGGTATGTTATACTATATGTTATATTCGCTTTAACTTCCTTTTTCTGGCACATTGTTAGGTTTCTTGGTGAGCTACCACCACCAACTGTTGATCTGTGGAATAGCATGAAACCATGACAGGAATGTGTAACACAAGAGAGATTTCAAGAGATTTTATCGTCACATGCACAGCCCTCATGTGTGTTTGTGTCATGTATGTTTACAAGGTCCCACAGTTCAACAGTCTGACAGTTTGTGGATAGATGCTTTCTCTGAGCCTGCTGGATCTGGCTCTGATGCTTCTATACTGCTTGTGTGATGGTAGCAGTGAAAAGAGCTGGGGTAGCTGGGGTGGTTGGGGTCCTTGATGATTTTTCTAGCTTTCCTCATGCTCTTCTGGATGTAAAGGTCCTGCATGGATGGTAGTTCAGACCTAGTGATGCTCTGAGCAGCTTTGATGACCCTCTGCAGGGCTTTGCGGTTCTGCTTAGAGCTGCTCCTGTACCAGGCCGTGATGCAGCCAGAGAGGACACTCTTAATGGTGCATCTGTAAAAGTTGCAGAGTATCTTCCTGTCCATGCCAAACCACCTCAGTCTCCTGAGGAAGAAGAGGCTCTGCTTCGCAGTCCTGACTACCAACTCAGTATGACTTGACCACTTCAGGTCTTCACTGATGTGGTACCCAAGGAACCTGAAGCTGCTGACTCTCTCCACAGGCGTCCCCTGGATGTAGATCCAACACCATGTCCTCGGTCTTGCACACGTTGAGATGTAGGTTGTTCTGACACCATGATGTTAGGGTTCTTACCTCCTCTCCGTAGGCCGACTCATCACTCCCAGTGATCAGGCCGATGATGGTGGTGTCATCCGCAAACAGAATCATCTTTATTGGTCAAGTATGTTTACACATACAAGGAATTTGACTCTGATTTAGTGGCTCTCAATGTACTTACACAGAATAACAACACAACAATCTTTAGAAATAATGATGGTGTTGGAGCTGTGTGTTGCCACACAGTCATTGGGGAAGAGGGCGTACAGGACCGGACTTAGCACACACCCCTGGGAGACTCCAGTGATGAGCGTGACAGTGGAGGAAGTGGTGTTACTGAGCCACACCCTCTGGGGCCTGTTTGTCAAGAAGTCCAGGATCCAGGTCCCTGAGTTTGATGACCAGCTGAAAGGGCTCAGTGGTGTTAAATGCTAAACTGTAGTCCACAAACAGCATTCTCACATATGTGCTCCTCTGCTCCAGGTGCATGAGGGCAGTGTGGAGGGCGAGTGAGATGGCATCATCCGTGAAACAGGAACAATGGCGGTCTTCTTAAAACATGTGGGGACCACAGGCTGGGCCAGGCAGAGGTTGAAGACATCTGTGAAGACATCTGCCAGCTCATTTGCACACACTTTGAGACTCGACCGGGAATGCCATCTGGGCCATTAGACACATGATTGTGCCCTTACACGTGAGTCCTTAGGCGCATTGTAATAGAGCACAAGATAAAAAAAAACAAAAACAAAATCAGGACAATCAAATTAAAACAATGCTTCATGAAGTCACGGTAACTTTAATGCATAACGATTCATGTTCTATTCATATAATATGTGGAGCTGAGTTCATATAGTTTTAGGTTTTGTGTCATTATGGTTAACACTTCCAGGCCAGCCAGCTGCTACTGTAACATGGCCGGCCATTCAGACCACCATTTTTCCAGCACTGACTACTCCTGCAGTGAGAAAGAAGAGCTCGTTCACTGAGTTCAAAGCTTTTTTTGATGCTCTCAATGAGTCCTAACACCATCTGTAGTGTATATGCGTATGCATGTGTTTTACTCTCCTGTCTTTGATGTGTACAGTATAGGTCTGTGCATGTCTCTCTCCCTCTGTATGTTGCTCTGTCTCTCTTTCTCCACTGACATCTGGATGGGTGTGAAACAGCTGTGTCTGCTGCAGTCCCCCTTGGGATTTATAGCCTATCTACACACATGCACACACACACACATACATACAAATACTTCCTCGTGTAACCCCTTATCCCCTTATCTTTCCACAACATCCCACCTCACGCTACACTCCTCCCTAACCCGTCCTCCACCTCTCTCAGCTTATTTAAAGGAGAAAATTTGGGGATTTGAAGATGCCTCTGCAAACAGCATTTTAAGATGGTATGTGTGCAGTAAAGTGGACAGTATGTATGAGCAGGTGGAAGTTGGGTTGGTATTTGTGCAGTAGCATGCACAGTATGTAATTGCATCAGTCCTTTTATGGCTGTCTGTGGGTTCATACATGTATTGCAGGGTACAAAGGAGTGAGATCTGCACACTGTTAAGCTCCTGATAAATAATTTTATCCTCTTTTTTGAGGCAATGTTTTGATCTGTGAGATCTTCCTCAGGCCTGCATACATGCATTGCCATGTGCAGGGTCATGGTTGTGTGTGTTTAGTGCTCGTGCACCCCCATGGCGAACATTCCTCAGCCTCTGAACTTCCATTCTTCTCCTCCTTTCATTCCTCCCTTCTCTCCTCCTCTTCTCTGCTCTCCTCCTCCTCCCGTTCTCCTCAGGGCAGCCATTCATAATCAAGATCATTCTGGAAGAAAAGAGGTCTGTTGGGGGGGGGAAAAAACAAAAACCCCTATTCTTTCATCTTTTGCCCTTTTCTCCGACTGCCATTTGGATTAAAATGTGCTTCAATCATGCGCTGCAGAAGGATTTATGGGATGAAATTGGCTTGATGTCTTAATAGATTCAGAGTGATATGGACAGCGTGTGCACATCAAGGTTTGAAGTCTCTGAAAAATTAAAATGGAAAAAATATTATATTACAAAAGTCAAATATTAGACAAAATTTGAATATGATGCCATTACAGAAAAAAACTGCCCAAATTAGCTGCCATATTATTAGGTACACCAATGCACCATATCCCCTTTCTCACATCCATTCACCCTCAACATGCAATGCTTCTCTCATATCATTAAACTTTTAATCATATACTGTTGTTACATATTGTTGTTGTTGTTGTTCAAGGTATGGTCCTTGCTAGTGAATGCCTGCGTTGCACAGTTGCTGCAAATTGGACGGCTGCACAGACTTACTTTAAAATTTTACCATCTCAGCCCATAGATGCTCAACAGAGCTTGGATTCTGGGAGAGTGCAAGCCACTATAATAAAAGCTATAAATAAAAGCTATATAGCATTTAGAGACTAAGCGTGCATTGTGAGACATTATCAAGTCAAGTCATTGACGTTTATAAATCCTAAAATCACCAATTTGTCTCAGAGGGCTTAAATTGAACAACACATTCTACCCTAATGTTCCATTCAGATAAAGAAAAAAACAACCTACACAAAACATCTATTCGTCATGTTGGATGGGACTGTGATTGCTGCCTTACCGTAGCCAAGCAGTTATTATTGTAACCATGATGAAGATCTCCTAATCTTAATGTGGCAGTAATTTTAACCCAAGCCAATGTTTCTCTAACCTTTACAAAGTACTTACTCTAACCTAAACCATGCCCTTTCCTTAACCCTAACAAGTTGTTTTTGTGCCTAAACCTAACCAAACCTTGAGCTGTGTAAGATCAGAAAACAGGTTTATTTTTGAAACAGCAAAGTAATCCTGATGATAGTGAATCAGAAAATACCTATATGTGTTGTTCTGGAGGGCATGGACCAAACATTCTCCTTTGAGCCTTCTGATCTACAACCTACAAGTTTTCCTTCTTTATCTGAAAATGATGCTTACCATCACTGAAAGTTGTTTGCTTTAATCTTCTCAATAAACCCTTGTAACAGCATAAAAAGCCCAACTTGACAGCTGTTTAAGAAATGCTAGCTGTCACACTTAATGCCAAATATCATTCCCCTTTAATGTCTCAATGGTCAATCGTTTTGTCCATTTTACTGCAATTTTTAACTGACTAACTACTGTTACAAATGCTTGTCTGCTGCCTGATTTATACCACACACATTGGTAATGTGATGTATGACTTGCTGGAATGCAGATTTTATGAGAAGGTCAGGGGTTTACAAGCAAACTGCATGCGCTTGTGTGTATCTTTTTGTATAACAGCCAAGTTTTGTGTGGACATAGTGTAACATAGTGTACTGAGAAAGAGAGAGCAAGACAGAACGAGTACAAGACTAATTGGAAACTGTTCTTGTGAGCATGTCTGTGTGTGTGTGGTTACTGCCTGATGGACTGCAGCTCCCGTTATAGCCCCAGAGCAGTGATTAGACTTGTCTGAGAGCTGATTAATATTCTCCAGAGACGCCGGGCGAGGTGAGGGAAACGATTATGGGATGGACAGATAATGGAAAGATAATGCCCCCATGGATCACACTGTCAGAACAGAGAGAGACACAAGGAGCGAGGGAGGGAGGGGGAGAGAGGGATGAGGGAGCGAGGGGATGCAGGTACAGACAGTAGGCCAAGTAGAAAAACTTTTCAAAAGAGTTTTTAAGCCCATGGTACAGGGAGAAGGTAGACTATAGAGAGGAAAGGGGAAGTTGTAGAAAGAGGTAAGGAAAGAAAGGATGGGGAGAGAGGAAGGGAGAGAAAAAGTGATGGACACACATCACAGAGGAGAGAGGGAAGCAGGCTAAGGGAGATTAAAGGTAAAGACATTATGTGTCCACATAGTTTTGTGTGGTTTTACATGGTGTGGCCTAAGCTGCTTAGTTTCAGTGAAGGAAAATCCTAATGATACTGCATACAATCATATTTTAGACAATTGCTGCCAACTTTGTGGTTTGAGGAAGGCCCTTTCCTGTTTCAACATGACAATGCCCCTGCATACAAAACAGGTCCATAAAGAAATTATTTCCTGAGTTTGGTGTGGAAAAACTTGACTGGCCTGCACGGAGCCCTGACCCCCATCCAACACCCTTTGGGATGAGTTAAATTGCCAACTGTGAGCCAGGCCTTATCGCCCCAACATCACTAACGCTTTTGTGACTGCATGGGATCAAATCCTTGCAGGCATATTCCAAACTCTTGTGCAAAGCCTTCCCAGAAGAGAGGAGGCTGTCAGCTAGCAGCAGATTAATGCACATGGATTAGGCACATATGGGTGTTTTGTTTGGGTGTCCACTTACCTTTGGCCATGTTGTGCATTAAGGGGTGCAGATAGAAGGAAAGAGGAAGTGGGGGAGTGATATAAGAATGGACAGAGAGATGGAGGAAGGTGTGAGTGGTGTTATGGATTGCCAAGGGGGGTCAAAAGGAGAAGGAGGGCAGGAGAGTGGGAGGAAAGAAGAGAGGAGGGAGAGAAGAGGTCAAGGGGAGAGAAGAGGGGGAGTAAGATCATGAGAAAGGGAAATGAGGAAAGGAAATAAAAAGGAGGGAGGGAGGTGAGGAGAAAGAGAGTGGATGAATGGAGAGAGAGAGAGACGGGGGCAGCAGCAGCAGCAGAGGAAGAGTAAATAAAGCCAATGTTTGGCCCGGCATAATCTACGCCGACATAATAACGTCACCGACAAGCTCGACTGACAAGCAGTGAGGCTGAGAGAGCAGAGAGAGGAGGAGAGAACAAGTGATGGAAGAAAAGACAGAAGACAAGACGGACAGAGGTGATGCAAGGCCACACAGAAGAGGTTTGATTAAAGGAGGAGGAAGAGGAGGAAGAGGAGGAGGTAGGAACATGTAGCACTGAGAGAAAAATGGGATGAAAAAGAGGACTGTGAGAGAAACAGAGTTGATCAGCATGTCGCTCAGCTTACTGGTTAAGTGAGCACATTCACTGTTCAGACCTGCTATTAAAATCTTTCTTATGATGATGATCTGATCACAGCCAGACGGCTAAAAATACAGGTGTAAAAGCACCAAAGATGCAGTAAGAATCAGATCACCTAAAACACAAGTGGAAGTGTTCAGAAATGCATGTGACCACATTTGTAGTAGACTGTGTGAACATGTGTGAGCTCCCTGAACACACCGGACCGTATTTATCATCTGCATGAAATACATATGCATTCAAGCACCAAAGATGACATGAATGTCAATGCACAGAATGAGGAAATGCATAGATTGAGGCAAAGATTACATAGCTTATGATCTAAAACTTGGAAGCCAAAATAAAGTCAAGCCAACCTCATGCTGTGGGATTGTTCTGAAGTGTTTGTAAATGTTGGCAGGGAAGCTAAATCCAATCACAAGTGATTACAAGAGACGGATCAAATTGATGCCAGGAGTGAAATTTAATTAATCTCAGACACAAGCTTTACCTTGATATAAGAGGACAGCTCTAAATATTGTCTGTAAGCATTCATGTTGAATGACAGGAGATTATTGTTTGAAGTGAAAAAAGACTATTTCGGGTTTCAGGAGTGCAGCCATGTATTAGTATAAACATTTTGCCACTTGACAAATTTTGTTAATTAAAAACATTACCTCCTTCTGTTGATAAAAAATATTATCATTTCCTTCAAAATGTATTTTCTTTTACAAATTAGTAGTCTATAAATGTAATTTCTGGGAGACAGGACTGGGTGGATGAGAGCAGGGTTCAGGTTCTGTCACAGACCTGAAATTACTGTTTGCTCTCTCAAAACCTTAACCACGGTCTTTCCTGCAGCAAAGTTGAATTCACTACAAGTGTTTTAGTTGCCTTACTTTAATCATATTGTTATACCGTACCATACCATACTATACCATACCGTAGATATTATGTCATTGAATGTAATCTGTGTTTTTGTCTAATTGTCTAACACTCATCCAACAGAATGCTATTTCTTCACTACAGCAAACGATCGACCAGGGACACCATGGAGGACTTTAATGCCTGCGGTCTCATCAGTCAAATCGACCATCCGGGTAAAGGTCCTAAAAACTTACTGCAGTATGTCAAAGGATGAAAAGTTACACCCATTACAGTAGAAGGACAAAGTAAACTCATTATTTTTCTTTATGTAGCAACAATTAGTTCACCATTACGTGCAAATCCATCAGTATAACTAACTCCCCTAATCTTTTTGACAGTCATAAATGAAATTTATCTTCTTTTCATGCATGGGGCTTATACATTATCAGTCAAGAATACTTTCTTGGCTTTGAGGTCATAAGATGTGTGTCAGAATTTCAGGTACTTGTGGATGTATTTGTGCACTGGATTATTATTGCTGTAAAGTTTGTTCCTATTGCAGTCAGACAGCAAAGACATTCCTGCTGCGACTGTTTCTTGAGATATGTGTGTATTTGCCCGTATCCACGATAATTGTCTTTTCTTTCCACAGCTTCATAATTGACCTTTTGTGTGTGTCTAGCCATCTGTGTGACTCCAGCCCTCCAGTTTGAACATTTGTGTCTTTTTGGTGAAGCTGTGTGTGCTGCTCATTGTTCTCTCTTTGGCTTTCACTCCATCAGTGGCGTAAGACTGGAATTTGAGGCACGCAGTTTGCACTTCCTGTGTTTTCCTCATGTTGCCAAGGTAGCACTTCCTGTCTCAGGAGCTGGAAAACACGGGTCCAAGACAAAACACACACGTGCCCAAACACACATACAGACGTGTACATAATGTAGCTGCTCAGGTATTCATGTATTTTGGCAGTAAATTGAACTAGCATGCACAGGCTAAAACATCTTCCTCTCTGTCCTTCTCATAACATCTGCTTCTTGGGAAGCAAAAATGACTTCTTGAAACTATAGCATAAAAAATTAGGCCACCATAAAACCACTTAACTGACCATAAAGCTAGTTAAAAATGATTGATGTGAGCAATGAAACTTCATGATAAAATTTAATCTCAAATCTACTGTAGATTATCTATCTTTTAGACATGAAACAATAAGATGTATAAGCATTTTTAGGACATGAACTCTTCCACATCTTTCCTCTGCATCTTACATCTTTCTCCTGGTAAAGTGAAGAGCTTTAACACATTCAAAAGTTCGCAATGTGTTATAATAAATATTTCATATATTAATAAAGTTTGAATGTGTTAAGTCACTATCTATCACTGGTAACACAATGGTGATTGAGCCTATGGCCCGCTGATGAAAGCATTTGCAGTATTGTGATTATTACAAACCGAGCGTCTGTGGAGACGCGTTTTCCATCACCCTGTGGTTGATCCGCCAGAGAGGGTAGGCGGACAACGAAACAGAGTTCTTCGAGATTGCCACTTTTAGCCTATTTTAGCTCAATGTTTTGTTTTTACCGTCTGCAAATTTGGCTCTCGTTAACTTCGTCTCCAGACAGGCAAAGTTAGTGACTGGCTGGTGAACATAGTTGAGCATTTAACAACTTCTTACTTTAGAAGTTGATAATATGTCAGCTGTTTCTTGTTCCACTGCCCCAAGTGGCCCAAAATATATTAATGACAGTGACAACCAACCAATCTTGTTTCTTGTCTGCTCTATAGCTAACAAAAACAGAAATAGAAAAATATCTTACTTAGGACAAATCAAGACGAGTTACCGTGAAACAAAGTTAACAATCTAGTACAAATGGTGCTTGACAGGATTATTTAATTTGGATAAGAAAAACTAAATTTAATTAAGGCTATAAAATAGGATATTATGAATTTTGTGAGTTGCCCTTTTTGCTGCCCTTTCTCTTTCATGCACTTAAACATTAAAACTAGCCTTGTCTTGCTTTCTCTCCCTTGCTCTTGCATCTCTTTTTTGACAGTCACACCAGGTTCATGACCCCAACTTGGCCACAATGGGAGGCTGAAATAAAGTCCCGCTGTCATTTTGTCAGACTCATCTCTCTCTGTCTCTCTCTGGCCCTGACAGCCTGTGACAGTACGGAGGGGGACACATACAAAGTCACACACAGACTCACATTCTTTGAGTCTTAGTCACTTGCTCACAGCAAATGCCATTGTCAACATCCAGAGAAACAGACGTTGTGGGGGGGGGGGGAGTGGTACTGAAGGAGGAGGATGTTGAGTACTGACTTTGTGGAAAGCCTGTCCTCATATTTTTCAGCTGTCAGCGATGGAGAGAGACAGAGAGATAACAAGTGAAAGGCAGAAGAACTGATAAGTCCAGTGGTGAAGGGTTAAATGGTGGATGGTTTGTTTAAAGTGAGGTGTTTATTCCTCTTACCTGAGGGGACACAGTCCAAGTCCTTGACTACAGTACACTGTTAAAGCGTGGTTATTTGCATTTTACTGACGTAGACTAAAGTTAAAATAGATTTCAAAAGTTATTTCCTTGAGAGGAAACATCGGTGGCGGCAGGGGCCAAAATTCTTGCCCTCTGTCTTGGACATACTTTCCAACAAACACAATTTGCCATGTTGGGAAGCTGCTGAGGATTCATGTTCCTACTGCTGCACAAGCAACTCGGGATTCCTGTACAGTGTCAGGTGGAAGTGGGGGGGGTCCTGTATATTAAAGGGACACTCCACCAACTGAACAAATAGTTTCAGTTTAACCATTATGAGGAGTAAACTGAAACTTAACTCTGAAACTCTGGAGGAGGCCTCCAATGTTGTAAAAGATAACCCTCATGATAGTTTCCCTTATAACACTTTACCTTAGTTTATATACGTATTACAAATGATAAATAGAGGGACTTCAAAAGTGTTTCATACAGGTAGCACATACAAGTAGGAGAAAAAAATACTGTACAAGTTCGATATGTTTACCTGTTGTCCTTAGGTCCCATGTACATCAGCTGTTCAGTATGATCGTCTCCCATCACTGAGTCATTCCTTGCACATAATGATATCTGACAGATAAAAGTACAGTAAGTCTGGTTTGGTTGCCTTTAGACAGATTGTGGCTCCACTTTCCAGTCACTTATATTATCAAGACATTTGTTTCCAGGGCAACAGTCATTCACCAAATGTGTGTTAACCCCATTCACATTTGTGTGTATGTGTGTGTGTGTGTGTGTGTGTGTGTGTATTTGTGCATTGGGTGTGTGTAATAAACACCTGGATTCTTACATTAGTTAAAGCCTCCAAGGCTGCGGCACACCTCCACTTATCAGAGTTTCCAGTGACCTCACACTGATGATATGCTGGCACATGCCACATACACGTACACACACACACACGCATGCACGTGCACACAAACACACACACATATAGTATACAGTACGCAAGCATGCATACAAAACATGTTCACATACAGATGCATTAAATTCTACGCAGGAACACACACAAACACACGTCTCCAAAAATGCAGTTAAGTGGGCACAAATATAAATATCCACACTTAATTCAGGCATCAAGTGTAATTTAACTTTGTGCATTCAGATACAACATGCATATCACCAAACACACAAGGAACACACACCCTCACACACACACACACAGTCACATTAACATACTGTATATACTGTTTATATACACATACAAACAAGCTGTATGCTTATATCGTATCGTGGATATCGTATCCAGAGCTCCAGTCTCTTGTTCTTTGGATGCGTGTGTAAATTCGTCTGTTTAACAGTGAGTGACTCGATAGCTGATGGTTTAACCAACTGGACGTGCTGATTCAGCACTGAGCACACTTTAATCAAAGAGAAAAACACACACACTCACAGAGAAAATGGGACACCACATGCACACACACGTCCTATAAGGAAAGGGTATGACAGGGCAACTGAGCTACAGCATAATAACCACTGGGCCAGTGAGGACAGCAACGGATTAGAGAGTGGCAGAGAGAGAGAGAGAGAGAGAGAGAGAGAGAGAGAGAGAGATCAGGGTCATTACAGAGTGAGAGTGCTGAGTGTTAGATAGGACTTATAACAAAGCCAAAGAGTGATGGAGAAGAAGAGATGAGGAGGGAGGTAAAGAAGTAAAACTGCAGTAGAGATTATTAAAATTTAGGAAAACTGGTTCAGGCATAAAGGAAAGATGTTAAGAACATTTTCTGTCCGTGTCTCTTCAGATGCTTTTTGTTGCACAAAGGTAGAAATTTGTCCTCAGCTTGCATGACAGTGAACATCAGCATCACATCATTGACATCACACATTACAAAAACAGTAAGTAAAAAACATTTTACACATTACATTAGATGCAACTTTGTAAAAAGAAAGGAATAAATTGCTGGAAGCAATTTAAAATAATTATTTTAATTATTAAATAATTATTTAGCATGAAGGCCATGAGGGCCTCTGATGAATACACAATGCATGACCAAAAGTATGTGGACATCTGATCATTACAACCATATAAGATAGGATAAGATAAGATATACTTTATTGTCAGCATTGCTGCATCACAAAACAGTTATCTCCCAAACATACTTACATACTTATCTACATTACCTTACAAGTAAAGTTATATTGCACCAATATTGCACATTGTACCAGAATATTTGCTTCCATTCAGCCACAAGAACATTAGTGAGTTCGGGCACTGATGTTTGGGGATAAGGCCTGGCTCTGCACGGTCGTAGTTCCATTTCATCTCAAAGATGTTGGATGGGGTTGAGGTAAGGGCTCTGTGCAGGCCAGACAAGTTCTTCCACGCCAAATAATTTCTTTATGGAGTTCATTTTGTGCACTGGGTAATTGATATGTTGAAACAGGAAAGGATCTTCAAAGTTCACCATTGTCCAAAATCTGACTGTATGCTGTCGCATTAAGATTTCCCTTCATTTGAACTAAGAGGCCAAACCATGAAAGAGTATGTAGACAGAGTTGTCCACATACTTTTGGCCATATAGTGTACATGAGAATGTGAGGACATTCTGAACACTACATGTTGTCAGATGACATAAAACCATTTACATACATTTATTGTTGTAAAATGCAACATTTATGTTTTCATTTATTGGTAAAAAATACATTGTCTTAGTTAAATCACAAGGTGGCTGCAAAAGAGAAAGACCTCACATCCTTGATAAGCTACTCAGCTGTGTTCACTGATAGAAAATATTTTCTTATATAATCAATAGGTGCAGTTGGAAGCTAATTAATGAAATTATACTTACGCATTCATATTTTTGGGAAGGAAAGAAGCCAAATGACTGACATAACCAAGATTTGAGGTTATTTTCGGTTAAGTCACAAAAATTTTTCAATGATGAGATTTCTGCACAGCAGACCACCAGGAAAAGTGTGTGTGTGTGTGTTTTGAGGATGTGAGTACATGCAAAATTTTGCAACATGAGTGCCACATTACACAACATCCCCCAAGAAACCAGAGACAAATATAGTTATGTTTAGAAAGAAAGAACAGTTCCTCTTTCTATGTTGCTTCCATCCTGTTTTCATGTGAAGGACAAGTGCCGAGCAGCGTGATGAGTAGAGCGTGATTAAGGGAGGGAATTTGGGAGGGAAATAGAATTGGATCTTTTTCATGAACAACAGGACAAGGAGAAGGAATAGACGAGCATGCAGTTCTTGTTTCACTTCTGTAAACCTGACTGGATATCTGGAAATGAACTAATGCCTGGTTACCGTAACCAAGGGCCCTGGGACAAATAAACTCTTCTTAAAATACTTCTTGCTATCCTTGGGATCTGCTGGATCCAGAGCCACTCTGTCTCTGTTTCCAAGGATTGAAAATCAGGGTTAATGAACAACTGACTTAGGGTCACAGAGCAAATAAACTCAGGTATTTTCATACTAAGCATGAGGGCACGGTCAACACCCTGTGCAGACCCTGTGATCTGAGCTCCCATGGATGGCAAGAGAAAATTAATTTCCCTATGGACAATATATATATATATATATATATATATATATATATATATATATATTAATTAAGACACCTTGTACAGTTGAAGCCATTAAATAGAAAGATATAGAATAGAAATGAACAAAAACAGTTTATTATTGTTAAGGTGAAGAGATGATTTAGGATTTAATTTGGACATTTGATGAATGTAAGTCCAATATTTTCTCTCTGTTACTTCTGTTTTTAGTCTCTACCAACTCCTGAGGGAAATATCTGGCTCTTTAGCTGCTAAATGCTCCACTATGTTCACCAGCTAGTCACTAACTGTGTCTGTTTGTCATTTGGTGCTGAACAGGTATGTACAGCGGGTTTTTAGAGCTTTTTTTTTTCTGAAACCAGCCTGCTGTGGCCAAAAACGGCACAATGAGAGTGGTGAGAGTGGAGCGAAACAGTACAGCTGGACAGCTAAACAATGAGCTGAAACTCGCTATAAAGCCCCATAAAGCTGCAGAGTTGCTGATAATTCTCTGTAGGTTCATCACTATGACATTACACATTGTTATTCTGAAAAATAGTGATTATAGCCGCTTTAAAGGTAGGAGTTTTTGACCACTTGTGGTGCTGTTATGCAATGTTTTGATGAGTGGATCACTGTATTGTTTGTATCAATAAAAGAGGAGAACAAAAGTGCAAGGTTTCAAAACTTTAAAAAGACCTGAGTAGTAAGAAACACATTCAGCAGGTTTAGATCTTCAGAACATAATGTGTTTTGGTTTGGTTTGGTTGTCCCTGAACTCATGATTTTACATTGACATTCGCCAGATTGTAATGGAGCCCAAAATTGTTTTCCTTTTTTCTGCCACAAAACTGACAATCCAAGTTTCTTATGTCCCTAGGTATATATAACTGCTGCATTGGAGGAGCATGTCTCAAAGTCAGGTTCAGGTCAAGTTTATTGTCATTAGAATATGCATTAGAACCAAAAATAAATAAATAATAAATAAAATAAAACTGTAGAACAATTTGAGAAAACAAATAAATTAATATAAAAGCTCTTGAAGAATAATATAAATCTTGAGATCACTTGTGCGCACAAGATATGGATAAAAAAGTATCTTTTTGGACTTCATATCATCTAGAAACATGCTAACCTGCTTGATGAAGTATCTTGGAAAATAGGTTTGTCTTTACAAGAGAACGAGCAATGAGGTGAACAGTTTTGAATGACATAAATCAATATTTTTTCTGTCAGTATGCCGTTTATTTGCTGTTATGCTGTTTTTTTTTTTCCTGAGATACTGCCTCAGCCGTTGCATCACTGTTTTTCTGGGATTTGTTGGAAATCACCACTTACAGTAATATAAGGCGGACTGAGGGAAAGTAAACACAGTGAACTCTGGACTGCTTTTACAGAAACGTCACATGATGACATCTAACAATGTGCAGAAATGCATCAGGAAAGTCCTTTGTACTTATATATATACAGAACCTCTGTATATGGAACAGAAAATGGATTCTGAGAGTGACAGTTACAGATGCAAAAGAAAATGATCGTTCTGTCTGTCTATCGATTTTCTCTCTCACACACATACCGTCCGGTAATTATGACTTCATCTCCCTGTAAGATAATAACAGGAAATTGTGCAGGACGATGTGCGGGAAGACTGAGTACCAAGCTATTGTGTGTGAATGTAAAATGATGACAAATATGGAGTGAGAACTGATATGTGTGTGTGTGTGTGTGTGTTTTTGGTATGTCTTTGTACAATCTGTGGGAGGTTCTGATCATTTGAGTTTGGACATTCTTGGAAAGTATTTTGGGTGGTCCTCACTTATTCAAAGGGCCGTTTTAGATTTCATACTTGTTTGTTCAGATAGTGTTATGGTTAGAATTAGACTTGAGACTTGAGTCAGAATTGGTCTAAACTTTTGAACTTGGGTCCCTAAAGGGCTGAAACTAAAAAGTCCAAAGTTTTGACCTTGTAATATAAATAAGACAGCGGCAGACAGGCCTTTAAAGCCACACATCTTAAATATTAAAGTTTTTAGGCATTTGGATTGTAAGGACTTTGTCTCAGCAATGTATAAAACTGTTATCAGCTTTAAAAGGCAAATGTTTGAATGCTATTGAATTGTCTGCATTCAGCAACAAGTCCTCCAAAATTTGGCAGGTTAGGGGACCTTCGTCATCATGGTTACAATAAAGGTTAGGAGATCTCAAAACAACAGTGATCTCCTGTGTTAAGGTCCAATGTTTTGTTGTCCCATCCGTCCACCTCTCCTCCTTCGCTCTACAATAACTTCACCTGATTTTCTCCTTTGCTTCCATTATAATCACTATGGCCACTAGAGGACTTCAGTCACTTGAACGTATACATGTTCTTTTTTGGGGGCATTTGCGTGAACAACTGATCCTGTCGTTTTTCTTGGGAGGACAGTCCTGTATTCAGAGACCCGAAAAAAGCAGCTGAATTGCAATTTGCTTACAAAGACTTGACTCACGCTTAAAGACTTAAAACTTGACTTGAGAATTGCTTTGACAAGACTTGCGACTTAACTTGTCTCAATTCACTTGAGACTTGACTTGCACTTGTCCTAAAAGGCATAAAAACAGCTCAGGGTTATGTTTGAGGTAAAGGTTGGGGTTAGGGGGTTAGACATTTAGTTGTGATGTTAAAGTTGGGGGCAAGGGAAATCATTATGTCTGGGGGCGTGTGGGTGTTGAAAGGAAGAACATACTGTATAACAGCTCCCAGTTAACTAGTGTCCACAGCAAAGCCAGGACTGTTTTCTAAATGTCTTAGTGTTTAAGAGTCAAACTTCCAAGTGTGTGCGGAATAATGTGCACGAGTGTACGTGTGTGTGTGTCCCGAGACAGAGGGTGGACTGAGGACAAAACGTAAGGGGTTAGACAAGGCCGCACATGGAGCCACAACTCCCCCTCTGCAAACAACAGGGAGACCAAACTACCAGCCCAGCCCATACAAACACACCCTCACCACATGACAACACTATTGTGGCAGAGGGAGACTGTGTGTGTGTGTGTATGTGTGTGTTGTCTGGGGTGGGGTGGTCAGATGGGTTTCCTCCAGAGAGTGAAACAAACGGAGTGAAGGAGATTCACTTCCCCATTGGAACAGACAGATAATATTGACACAGTCTGTCACAATACGAGGCAGACTTAGCCAAAATCTCTGACCCACCGGGCCAACGGGTTTACTGAAACACTGTCCTGACAGTTACCGAAATGTGAGTCCATGTGACTTTTCCTCACAAGATGTTCTTTGCTTGTAATTAAAATGAGTAAACAATACAAATATGCATAAAATTAAATATTTCCAGCATAGCTAAGAGTCAGAGCAAAGACACAAACTGCAGGTGTGATCTCACTCTCACAGATTTATGTCAGACGGCGGGTCGCAGCAATTTTTGACACCTGCCTAGAAAAAAAAAACTGATGACCCTGCTGCTGACTGTTAGGCTGGGCTACCTGTGTCACGGTCATGAGAATGTGGAAGAAATAAGATAATTTCTGACAAAGTGAAAATTCAGCCGATTAGTGCTGATAAATCCCAAAACACTGATTCATTCATGGTTAAAAACATTAACACTGAGCAGGAGGGGAAAATATTTTTTGGAAACTGGATACTATGCTAACCTCATTACACTTGCTGCTCTTTTGTTTTTAGAATCAATTTTAATATTTTAACTTTATCTTTTAGGTTCTCAGCTACGTCTTTGAGATTTTAAGTCCTAATGAGACGACACATCGCCTGAGATCCTCAGAAAGAGTCCAGACTAAAGTCCAGGGTTGACTGAGCCTTTACTGTCAGCTACCCGAGGCTCTGAGACATCCTGCTGTTTTGGGGGGGGGTTTACACAAAAAATGCAAGTGTGGCATTGCAATTGTGAACTTAACTTCACTTTCTTCACTTCACTAGATTCAACTACATTTAAATTTGAGTCCCCAAAAAATGGTGACCTCTACAAGATGCTTCCAGTGGCATTTTGGCTGATGGGGTGGACTTTTATCAGTGGCAAATTTGAGTTATTTCACAAGCAGTCACAAGAAAATGAAAATGTATATCGTTAGTTTATATTCTGCATTCTGATTCAGATTAAATGAACATATAGCAGCCTGTATTTGAGTGATTAAGCTGTTTTATATGATGTAAAGGCCTGAACGTATTACTAAATGTATAACTAAGATAATCATTTATTTTATCTGCTCTTTGTTTTAACTGCATTTTGCATTGTCTTTTTTTTTTTACCCTGCTGTTCAAACTGCTGTTGAACTTCTGATAATTATGCTTATTTTACAGGGATGTGTGAAAACAAAAATGTGAGTAAGAAGAGACACAAACACGGTGTGTTAGTGAGTGAGTGTTTGTGTTGAAAGAGCACTTTCTGCTGCAGTCAGCTCATAGTGAGTCATTCTCAGGGGAATCATGTCGCGTCTCCCCTCAGGTGAAAGGGATCCCACACACACATAAACATAAACACGCAGGACGGTGAGTCAGGAAGGTGTGTCTGTGTCTGTGAGTATACGTTGTCTGCATATATGCATGTAAGCATCTGTGTGTGTTTTTCTGCTAAAACTGTGCCCTAACCACCATGACCTCTCCTTCTCCTCTCAGTCTGTGTGTGTGCACATCTTGTCAGCTGTGCGTCAAATGTAGGCGGACCGACCGCACTGTTTACACACGACGCCATGGTGCGACCTCGGAGGTTGCCGGTGACCGTGATTGGCTGCCAGCAACCAGCTCATTAAGCCGCTAGCATGGGGACACCGTGCCAGAAGACACACTCTCCATTTGTTTCACAACACACGGACACAGTCACACACACTCGCCAGAGGGACACCGCAGGTATGGCAGGCAGCCACATGCACACACACACACTTATACACTGTGCATTGGTAGCAAAGATTCTGTCTGGCCTCGGTGACCTGGCTGAACTTTGGCTCACCCTCATTGGTTCATTACACCACACAACCTCACACCTAGATGCCTATTGGCTGGTGGACCAAACCACAGGGTCATGACTTACAGGAGGAAAAAAGAAGAGGAGAGAAGAACAAATGAAAGTAGGGAAAAAAGAAGAGACAGAGCAAAACAAAAGACGCACTATACATGGTAGTTGATTTGAAAAGAGAACAAATGAGATGTCAACTTTAGGGGAACCAAGAAAAATGGTCTTGATTTTTTTCTTGATGACAACGTCTTTTTGACACGTCGACAGGGTGTCTGAAAGAGTTTTGTCAGCAAAACTGGTGAGAGATTTTTTTCAGTCCACAAAAGAGCATCTCAGGACAGGCCAGGAAGGCCAGAACAGCCAATCAATAATTAAGCCTGTAGTATATCAATGTGTGGCTTACTGTAGTGAGCACAGGGCTCCAGTCAGAATTTGTAAAAACAAATTTGCACAGTATGTTTCATTGTCCCCAGTGTACTATTTTGCAACATGTGTCTTGTGAGCACTTTTTACGGGTTGCCCTGGGGTTCAGTGATTCTGTTTAATTTATTTGTTCAAGTCATTCTTCCCGTATTTGTACTGTGAGTGAACCAAGTAAATCAAAATCATTTTTCATGTCACGAGACTAATTCCAGTTCCATGATTTCTTATCGTCAATGTGATGAGCTGCTTTCTGAACATTATGGATGGATGCGAGAAGACTTTTAATAGAAGTGGTCACTCGTTTTGAAAGATAACAAACATTCATCTCTACATCCAAAGTCCTCAAAGCCCAAAAACACAAATATTTCCTTCCTGTTTCCTTGTTTCATTCGAGGGGCAAATTTCTACTTCTGAATGTTGCTTGTAGATATAAATCATCTTCTTCTTACTATTATTTCTTCCTTCTCCTTATTATTAGCTCTAACTTTTGTGTGTTGGATTTCGCCATTATGATTTTTTTTCTGATGCCATCTATTTCACTGTGACTCATAACTACACCCTCTGGCATCACTTGTGAGTGTACTGGCCACTGTCATATCCAATGGCCTTTGAGAAGGCGCCTTTGTTTTCATTTTTTTTTTTTTTGTCAAATTTCATTCAAAAGAGGTTCTTTCGCATCAATTTCTCCTTGTGTTTTTAACTTTTTGAAACACTGAGTAACATCGCACTGCTGTAAAAGAAGTTAAAGTACAATCACAGTATTTGATTACTAAGAAAAGCTGTGAAATTTTTCATAAGTCCAACCATCCATTCAAATTGAACTACATGAATTTCACCAAAATCAAAGGTTTGTGGGAGTTTTAGGCAACAATCATGCAGATTTGCCATGTTCAGGCAGTGTTAAAGTGTGTGTGTGTTTGTTTGCGTTTATGTACCTCAAGGCCCGGTAAAGTACACGCTGAGTCATCTTTTTCAAAGAAGAGAATCTGCAGACGGTTTTAGCTTTGTAGGGAAAACCCCATTACACAACAGAATGACATTTAAACTGTCACTCCTTCTCTTAAATTATCTTTATGTCGTACTTTCTGTACTTCTATTTTCTCTAGTTTCTCTCATTATAACCCAATTCATGGAAACATGACACCACAATGCTTTTCCTTTTTTTTGTCTGTTTTGTCTCTTCTGTCTTTTTCTCTCCTTCACACTTTGCTGTGATGTTTCAGCTCACTCCACCCCTAACTGGGCCTTCACCCTCTTTCTCACTCTCCCTCTCTGTCGTTCATCTTCTGTCCATTCCTGGACTGACAACCCCCTCTCCCTCGTCTCTCTTTCACCATACGATACTTCTCTGTTGATGTGTCCGTCGACTAGTTGCTATAGCAACCAGACATTTATGCTGACCCCTGCCTTGCCTTGCGTGACAGAGCTGCAGGACGTGCAGTCATAGGGCAAAGATTAGCAGACAAGTCTACTGTATGAGTGCATGTACACAGCTAAACACACATGCACATGCACTATATATGCACATGCATGCATATGCATGTATCTACATGTCCATTAACATAAAATGATATATGATGATATATATTCACATGCATCAATCACACATACAAAATCTATAAGAGACTGAATCACAAGCAGATGACTGTAAACAATATGTATTTGTTGAACATTTTTATTTTATATTAAAAATAACATTCATTACAGTAACAGTGTACAACCAATAATTATAATCTGCAACAATAATTACACTTGAGAACTGGAGGACTTCATATCGTCCTTTTAAATAAGTTAAGAAATAAAGTTTTTTCTTTTTTCCCCCAGAAATCATTCTCTAAAAGCATTTATACATACAGTGTTGGCTATAACTGGCTCACAGCGATCTCTAAAAGCCAGGTCTTTAAGACTTGTTTTAATGTGGATATTCATAGCATGTTATCTAGGCAGGCATTTGGTTGTTATTCCATTTGATCTGGCAGTAGAACAAAATGAGTAGGTTATTGATATTTTCCAGTACGTTAAGCTACAGTACACAGTAGAGCACATTTCTAAAGTCAATGTAGAATGATCAGTGAACGGCTACTCCAGTGTTAGATACAGTTAGATTCAGATTTGCAGAATAACAGTAATGTTTGGCATTAAGGTCTGAGCTGCACTCTTCAGTTTCCAGTTATCGTTCCAGTGTAGAAATCTAGTTCTCCACGTCTCCAGTTTCGCACTCAAGTCAACTTGAGCTCCACATTCAGCCCCAAATAATGACTTTCAAGTCCAAGTCATAATCATGTTCACCAATCAGTAGTTGAGGTGGAAGTCAAAAGTGTCTAAGCAGCCAATCAATGGCTGCAGAAGAGACCACCAGTCTAGCTTTGGGCGTCTGATTAACTTCCATCGGTCCATGGTGGGATTTGTGGTTCATACAAATGAATTCCAGTGTTTAGTGTGACAAATATCCTCCAGTCCAAGGAGTTCATAAGATCACACTTTTATTATATCCATGAAGGTGGACACTCGGCGACAGCCAAACAACATGACGTCCTCATGAGCGGAGCAGAAAAGGTGATGTTCTATGTAGCTGTCTGTTGAAAACAGCAGCAGTGTCCACCAGGTGTGTGGTTTTTTTTCCAGCCTCCGTCCACAGAGTCAGTCTTCCCACATTCAAGAGTCCCATATTTCTAGTATCTCCATATCCCTTTGGAGCAGGTTGTCTGGCCTAAAGCTTTTGGTTAGCTTTACAGTTTCCTGTAAGATAAGAGAGATAAATATGTTAGTATGTTAGCTAGTAGAGATTCAAAGCATCAAAAATTCTTTATCAGGACTGATTTTAACCCAGTCGCTGCCTCAAGTTACCAAACTAGAATTATCATCCATCCCTCCTCTCACCTGCAGCTCTACATGATCATGGCTCTGATGGCTGCTTTGCTGATGCGTTTGCGTTTCCTCCTGCGGCGAGGTGAGGCCGGTCGGAACGGGGCCCGACGGGCTGAGAGTGAGATGGGAGCCACAGTAGAGGGGGCTGGGAGAGACACAGAGAAGGGGACACGGTGAATACAAATGTAAACACCAAAACAAACCAAAACTAAACATGTTAGCCCTGATGAATGTCAGCCAGTAATTAATATATCACCTGCTTGGATCCTGATATTGTAGGTGTGAATCATATTTTGACAGTGTTGTACAAGATTAACAAATGACAGCACCGGTTATTTGTTTAAACAGCTTGAACCATGCTAATGTTCAGTAGAAAAGCAGGAAGTACTTAGACATTATTATACTGCCATGAAAAGTCTTTCAGATGATGTCAGGGTGGATGGAGAGCCAAACAAAGCATTTCACTTTAACACCACAAACTGAGGCTTGTGTCCTGTCTGATAGTACTTTTAGTTGTCTAAACAACAAATTGCTGGTGCAAATCATCTATAAATGGTGGACCCGGTATGGATTGTTTTGGAGTACATGTAGAAACTACCTACTTTTTTTGGGTATAAGGACTTGCTATAATCATATCACTGTATATAGCACTGGTGAAGAATAAAACACAGGGTGTGGAGCTCCTTTGGTGGCTCTGACTGTATTCTGAAGGGCACCTGATAACCTTGAAGCCTGTGTAACAAAGCCTGCAGGTGTCAGTCAAACATGAAGCAGTGGGAAGTCCAGTTCTCTGACTGCAGAGCTCTCAGGGGGTCCAGGAAGAATAGCAGGACACATGTGGGCATATTGTTTAGTCATACATGTACAGTGAGCTGCTTCCTGCCTGGGAAACTCTCACACGGATTCTCTCCTACATTAGAAAGTGGAATTACAATGAATGCCCTCACTCAGACACTGGACGCAGATACTGAAGGGTACTCGTAGCTATCCCTCCTTATATCTGTCCTGCATTGTATTTGACATTGGCAGCAAAGGTAATACGAGTGCTCCACCCCGTATCGATGTAACCTGCGTTCAATACTGCACACACTTTTTCTCTCGGCTTGGAGCGACAGTAGTGCTCGTGCATGTCTTTCTGTTCTGTGGCTCTGAAGGGAGCTTTCTAAAGTCTGAGAAAATGACCCTGATGATGTCATAGTGATGTCATCTGGGTTATCTTGGATTGGGCTTGGAGACTTTAAATATTTTGACAGAAAGTATTTGTTACAAACTTCCGATGTGGGTGTTTACCAGTCAGGCAGGGTCTAACAAAAGATGCTATTTTGTCGCATTCTGGGAAATGTAGTATACCCATACTAGCGACTAAAAGTCAGATTATTTCAGCCTCTGCTGCTTCAATTTGAGCATTCTTTTTTTTAAAAATTGTCCCTTGTTAGACTCCAAAACAAAGTGCAATGCTGAATCAAAGGAGTGCCCCTTTGACAGCTAAAAGCCCCCAATTTATTGACCATTAAATTTATAGATATACTTGCAGTGAGAAAGTCACCACAGACTTTTAAAACCAACTTTAAAATCAACTTTCATCCACACTAACACACACACACACTGTCACACACACATCTGAGCAATACCTGTTTTAATTGTGGTTGGCTTTGGTCTTTGCTGAGGATGATGCGGATGAAGGGTCTGTGGATCCGGGTCCCTCTGTACCATCTCCAGAAGTTTCAGACTCCTCTCCTCTTCTGTTAAATGACCATCCCCACTGGTCACTTTAGAGTCTTTTTTCTTTCCCTGATTGGCCAGCTCTGCCCTGGCCGAGTCCCCGCTATTGGCTGACCCACTTTCCTCCCTCTCGTTCCCTTCTTTATGACTAGCTGTATCAGTCTCTGTCTGTTTTTGATTTGTGACCTCTGTATTTTTTTGGCTGGTCACTGAGTCTTTCTGTTTGGTGGATTCAGGAGGGGTGGGGTTTTGTTCTGATTTGGGCGGCTGGGTTGGGCTGCTAGGTGGGGAGGCGCTGTCTGATTGGGGAGTATTGAAGCGATAATGCGGGTCCTGCGATCCTCCATGGTTATACGGTGGCTGCTGATTGTGCTGTTGATGATGATACTGATATTTCTGCTGAAACTGCTGTTTCTGCTGATGCTGTAACAACTGTTGCTGCCTCTGCGCATGATCAGGATGATGCACTTCACTGCCGCTGTTTGCTACGCTCACACTGCCTTCCTCCTTGCTCCCGTCATATCCGCTCCCGTGCCCGGCCTGCTGTGTAGTTCCCATGATACTGTGCCCCGCCCTCGCTTCAGATGGCCAGCTGGTGACTGGCCTGAGCAGCCCAGCAATTGGCTGGTGCACCCCCGCCTGCACGTGCGTGGGTGCCTGGTGCACCCTCGGCTGCGTCCAGTGCACCAGCTGGGTGTAGCTCCCCTGCTGCCACTGCCTCGCCACCGGCTCACGCTCCTCGGCGTGGTAGTGCTGCTGGTTGTGCTTCAGGTCGTCGTGGCGATGGAGTTCCGCCTTGGAACTGTGAGTCTTGGGTGGAGCGGGGTGGACGGGCCGTGGGAGGTGGGAGGACGGGGGAGGCTGCTGTGGTGGAGGTGGAGGGGGGTTGGGATTGCTCTGAATGGAGGTGTGAGGGATGGGAACAGTCGAGGAGGAAGAAGATGAAGAAGACGAGGAGGACGATGAGGAAGATTGGCACCTGCAGCTGACGTGGTCTTCCACTGAGATGATGGCTTTGTCGTAGTGGACTTTCCTGTTTATGTACTGGATCTTAAACACCTGGAAAGGAGGCACATATAAACCAGGGAAATATTAAACACACGAAAACAAGAAACTCCAACAAACTATTTTGTTTGACATCTGAACATACAGTAGCGGTTTATGTGCAGTGAGGCATGTAAATGCAACACATAGCAAAACTACCAGATTAGACACTGGAGACATTTCCAGAGAAGCTAATGACTCTTACGAAATTTGGTGGCTTCATGCCAAAGCTTATCACTGCTGTGTAATTTCCTAAAGAGAGATATGCCAGCATACCTGTTCAAAGTTCAAATTAATATCATGCATAGACTCAGGTTCTGCATGTCAACCTGCAACCTCCTGCAATTCATCACTTGATGCAATAAAATGAAAACTACAACACAGAGCTTTTTGTAGACTCTGAGTCTTTGTGTTCCTCTGACCAAAATATCTGAAATACTGATATTTTAAAAGAAAACAACATTTAGCTGGTATCGATATACAGTATATCACAATATGATAAATAGATGCTAAATTAAATATTACATGATAAACTGATGTTGAAAGCAGTGGACTGTGTTACAGTTTGTATCAGACGCAACTCTTAATAACTCATCTTGACAGTTTTTTAATTATAATTTGCTCTGAATCATAAAAGGAATAGTTCAACATTTTGGGGAATAGGTTTATTTGATTTCTTGCTGAGATTTAGATGAGAAGATTTTATACAACTCTTAACTTAGCATAAACACTGAAAACAGGGGGAAACAGCCAGCCTGGGTCTGTCCAAAGTTAAAAAAATTTGCCTACCAGCACCCCTAAAGCTCACTAATTAACACATTTTTTTCCAAGGCTTTATGTGCCTGACTTTTTCTTGCTCAGCAGCATTAACGAATGAGATTTTAAAGCTTTGGACAGAGCCAGGTTAGTTGCTTGTCTGTTTCCAGTCTTTGTGCTAAGCTAAGCTGGCAAAAGCTACATATTTACCATACAGATGTGAGAGTGGTATCAGCAACTGTCAGCAAGAAAGCATATTTCCCAAAATGTCAAACTATTACTTTGATTTGGACAGCAGAACGTTGTAAATAATAATTATATGTAAATATTTAATTATGATAATATAATACGATCACATTATCATGACATCATTTCAGTGAAAGTCTATATTTAGTTGCCAAAGGGAAATTTTTATTTCCCACAGTACATTGCTAATTTCATGGTAAGAACTCATCATCACAGAGAGGAATTTCTCCGCAGTTATTTCTAAACCATGGACTTATTTTTTGTGGTCGCTGTATGCACCGTGTACCTGTAGGTATCTGCTTGAGGTGACAGTGGGGACGCACTGCAGCAGCCTGCTGTTGCAGCAGCCCGAACATCGCTGCACCTCCACACAGAGCGGCCACAGCAGGAAGTTGGCATTGCGGCGGTCCAGCATGGACCTCGTCACCTCCATCACCTCCGTCCGAACTTTACATGCCGCCTGCTGGGCTTGTGGCGCCTCCACTGGTAGAGGAGGTGAGGGAGAAAGAAGAGAATAAGAAGGGGATTTTTTGGTAAGAATAGCATAAAAAGTGATAAGAGGCAGGTGGCGGATGGATATAGAAAAAGATGAAATGCAGACAGGAAGAGACACAAATGGACGTGGAAACCTACCAAGACTTCTAGTGTATCGGCCATGAGTGTGGTTCGTGAGAATATCATGCTCATCTTCTTCCTCTTCTACAGAAAAAGAGGAGGAAGGAGGGAGAGAAGGAGACAAAAACACAAACAATGAGTTAAGAAAAGTCGACAATATTTTCCAGCTTTTATATGAAAACCAGGCCACATTGAGCCAGCACTTTTCAAGTGATGACAGAAATCTGTAACATGTGAGGCTGTTAGGACAGTTTTTAGCCAAGCTCATTGTTCACCACACAAAGGAAGCCATTTTTTCTCCTCCCCTAAAACAATTAGGCTATTTTCTGCCACAATTTGTCTCGCTGCTGTCAAGAATACTGTTGAAGAGAGATATGAGTTGTTAAATATAGCTCATGTGTAGATGTGTGTGTGTGTTTGCACTCTCACATATGTCGTCATTTCACACTCTAGCCCCTTAGTCCTAATTATATCCCTGGTGTAGATTGCTTGTGGTCACTGAGTGTGTGTGTGTGTGGTAGTTGGTTGCCTGTTAACCATAATTAACTGCCTGGTGCAGAGAGAGAACAGTTTCTGATTTTTCAAAGAAGCTGCTTTCTAAATTTATCTGTGAAATTATCTGTGTGTAAATGTTTTGTAAGAATTTCTTTCTCCCTCTTTAATGTGCAAACATGTGACCCATTTAATGCTGTTAAAGCCAGAAGGCCAATCAGAATCTGCATACTGCTTCTGCATGCTGATTCTGATATAATTGTAATTTATTAAAGTGTTCTTTTTAAACTTTGCGCTCAAAGGACATGGTCATTGTCTTATTTGCACGCTGATAAAGACAAAACTGACAAATGAATGTGAAGTGGAACTTCAAATTGAAGAAAGAAAAAAATGTGTAGCAACAAACTCTGAGCTAAAAAAAACAAACATAAGATGCATGAAATGAAACTTTCATGTATTGCCTCAACACCAGAATCCACTCAGGCTTCTGCTGAACTTACTAAAACTCCAAAAGTCTCAGGCTTCAGTGAAAAAGAAAAGTCTATTCCAGATAAAAACATGCACTTTGAGTCACTTCCTTGTGCCCTGTTTCTGAGTATCCTTCCCTCTCTTGGTTCCTCTCTGTGGTCGCTGTTATGTCACCGTTTTATTTATGCATTATGGTATGATCAAAGGATTGTCTATTAATATATGTATGTGTGACTTTGTTTCTCCGAAGGATAAGATTTAATTAATTTTTCACCCACCGAGCTGCATGCGCATGTGTCTGACTGTGTGTACGAGTTTGTTTGGACGGTAGAGGCGCAGAGGGGGGTAGCCTGTTTCTGTCGCACAAAAACACAGATTCATATTACAAAACCTGCAGGAATCCAGTGCAGGAGAACAATGTGGTGACCTTGTGTTTCTCTCTCTCTCTCTGTGTCTCAGTTTGTCCAACACACACCAAGCAAGGTCACAGCTACTCTCTCTCTCGCTCTCTCTCTCTCTCTCTCTCATCAAGCTGGTTCATCAGTTTTGCTGCTGTCTCGAGTAAATATTGCCTTAACACGGTGCTTGGCATGAAGACTGATACTCTCTCTGTCTCTCTTTTACTGCATTCCTATGTCTTCAGGCCTCTGTGGACACACCCACACGCTTACCTCCTCCATGTCTGTGTTATTAGTTTGTTTGAGTGTGTGTGTGTGTGTGTGTGTGTGTGTGTGTGTGTGTGTGTGGTGGTCATTAGTACCTATTGCGTTGGTCTCCTGCTGCAGCAACAGCTTCAGGTCGTCCACAGAGGAGATGGGAGAGTTTCTCACCAGGTCGACCAGCGACGTAGGGAGCGGATCGCCCTGTAAAGACACACAAACCAACAGTTGTAATGCATTCTTAGAAACAATTGTTGGTGCAAGGTATGCCAACAAAGATTTGGATGTTAGTTTATTTTAAATTTAGGAATTAGGTCCTCAGAAATCTGCATTTCTACACCGAGTAGGTCATAACAGCCCGACAAGGCCTGTCATAGGCGGCCAAGAAACGCAGTCGTCTTCTGCCTGAATCTCAACATAACCAGTTGTTGCAAGACTTCAAAGGTCTACGAGTCTCAAGGATCAATAGAGAAAGTGAGCGTGAGACATAATGTAGACAAACAAAAAGAGGTATAGAAAAAGAGAAACAGGCCCATGTATAATATCTTATTCCTTCATCTCCAGTCACTTGCTCCAGTTTCGCTTCCTCCTGCAGAGGAAATGATGGTTGTGATTGGTGTTTGTTGCTACTGTTGTCACTCTCTCCCTGTCTGTTTACCCACAAACATTGTTGTTGCTCCCGGTGTAACACAGGAAATTAGCCTCTCTCTCTCTCTGTCATAGTTTCTCCACGCTTTAGCACCACAACATCAAGAAAAACATAATTATTTTGCAGTAAATCCCAGAATTAGTCAAGATTGTTATTGAATTTCAAAGAAAGTTGTAAAATAGTTAGTTAGTTCCAATAACACCAAAACACGTAAAATATTCCTCACATGTATGTAATTTAATTATGACTGAAGACAAGAAGATGAATGTGATATTTAATGAAATTTTAATGACCGCCATTCCAGAAATCCATTATGGATTCAGTGTGGCTGTTTTTAAGGAAAGACTCCTGTGGTTTCTTTATCAAGATCAAAGACTGATTACTCAGTATTCTGTGTCACATTTTGCTTTGGTTGGCTGTAAGCTGATACTATCTCAGAGCAGTTGGAACAACACTTGATACAGTCACATGCCAGGAAGATGCCAAAACAAATTCAGGAGTGTTAAGAATATGAGAAGAAAATATTTCAGATAACTCCCTGAGGTGTCAGGAGAAAGTAAAGAAATTCATCTTCTCGCTTCCATTGTTAGCTGGTTTTGTAATGATACAAAATGTATGACTGTGGATATTCCACACTAACGATGTAGCAGGGCACCCTCCTGAAATATGGGAATAAAACAGGTCTCGGACCTTGTAAATTCCTTGCCTTTTCATCAAAGTTGTGTAGAAATGTGTGATATTGTCAGTATTTGTCAGGGCCTGTCTACTCCTCTTACTCCTCTTAAAGGCTTTATGAACCATATTTATAAATAAAAAATGTCCGCCCAGTTTGAAATGTTGCACTCTATTGTTGACATGATTTGGCATTAAAATGATCAGGAACATCAACAGTTTTCTGCCATCTGCATGTAATTTGTATTTTGCCTAATCTTATTCAGCTCAACATCTATGATATAAAACCCAAACCAATCCTCCTTTTCTCTAACATTCAACCCAGGTTTCGACTTCAGGAACTCTCCCTAATGTGATAAAACAAACCGTAGTTACTGTTTATCCTGTGTGGGTTATACTGCAGGTTGACCTCAACTGAACTCAATTCGGCCAGGTTTTTATACTAACATTAATCTTTGAGAGGTAAAATTGAGGTATAAAGCAGAGTGTGATGACATAATGGAGGTGAGGATAAAATTAAAGGGATGCTCTGTAACACCTGCATTGAATCCTGTATTAAACAGCCTTAAAGAGCCACTCAACAATCTAAAATTAGAAAAGAAACATCTTAATATAATATTCAAAGGACAGTTTCAGTGTCTCATGTTGTTACTAATGTTGCAAAAGATGGGAAGGAGGATAATGGTAAAAAATAATGAGATTTATTTAAGGATTATTTTAGTTTTGTTCATATATTGGGTGTTTTCCTAACATCCAAACTTTGACTTATACTGCATTGCTGGCTCCATCAGATGTCGTGTGATTTGAAGAATGTCTTTTATTATTATTTCTTCCAGTTCAGTTCATTTTCCATCTAGCTATCTCTCACATTCCCTCTCTTTCCCTCTCTCTGTCTGCTTTGTGGGCGGCGGCGGCGGCGGCTCAGGACACCTGGATGACTTTCACGAGCCACTGGCTGACCTAGTTAAGCAAACACACACACACACACACACACATACACACACACACTCGCCCCTTCTTTTCCAGTTCACATACAGATGCTTAACCACTTAACTGTCCACCTAATTTGTCCAGTGAGACTCACTCACACACACACACACACACACACGCACTCTCTCTCTCTCCCTCTCCCTCTCTCTCCCTCTCTCTCTCTCTCTCTCTCTCACACACACACATGCATGCACACAGGCACAGGCAGTTTTCACTATAAGTGACAAGCTATCATTACAATGACAGTGTTAATCGCAAACATACGTGCTCAAACACACACATACAGATTAGAGAGTAGAACACACAGACAGGAAATAGCTATTCATGGACAAACAACAAACCACTGGTTAAAAAAAAAGGCCAAGAACTGGACAACAAGCTAATAATAGTTTAGCAAAGGAGCTAAATTAACCAGTGGATCTGACTCAGAGTTCCTTATTTGCTATCCAACACACACGCATACACACCAAAATAGGACTATCTCATTGTTTTTCAGTTTCTATGAAGCCTGTACATGCCCTTTCTTGTCATTTTTCATGTTGTAAACTCCATGAGTGTGTGGCTGAGCTCCTGGGTCAAGAAGATCGTCTGGTAGGATGGCACGATACAAGCAAGTCGTACGCTCACTCAACAAAAACACAACACACACTGCATGGGGCTTTGGAGGAAGCCTGGAAGGCAAAGGGATTGTATGGAATGTTTGAGGAGAAAGGTGAGGTGTAATGGAATGTAATTATGGGGCCAGCTGACTACACACACACACACACACACACACACACACACAGTCACAAACATGCATTCAAACAGACTCGAAAAAGTAAACACACACACAAAAAAAATCACTGAATCAGACAGTGTATGATGAGTGACTCATAATCAATGGCTGTCACACCACATGCCTTCTTTTAACAGGGATATGGCAAATGGCCAATATACTGTCGCATAAACTCGATAGACACACAGAACTCGGTGGGTACTCTCTCTCTCTCTCACACACACACACACACACACACACACACACACTAGCAGACAGATCCCCCCTCGGCTGTAGACATCAGGGTACAGATGACGGATGGATAGATGACAGAAGGGGAGCAGAAGAAAGAGGAGAGGAGAAAGAATAGCACTTTGAGGGCTGGGTAAACTGTTACTACAGCTGCATATATTTGATCATCACATTAGCAAGTTACTACAGTTCTGATATTAGTGTCCTCGAGCAAAGTGGCAAACCCTCAGCAATGCTCTCAAAACCCAAAAGAGTTCTCCTACAGGTGTATCACTGATGGCAATCTGAATTTCCACAGTAAACACAACACTAGAGCTGTAATGATTAATCGATTAGTATTTCTGCACAAATTTAATCTGTAAATATTTTTATAACCGATAAATTTAAGTCGCTTTAAGCAAAATTACAGCTCCTAAATTGTGGGGATTTGCTGCTTTTCTTTGTCTTGTGATAGTGAACTGAATATCTTTGGACTGTCAAACAAAACAAGCAAATTAGATGGGATCACCTTGGGCTTTAAGAAATTTCCACCATTTTTCATTATTTTCTGACATTTTACAGACATAACCAATTAATTAAGTTGCAGTAGAACTTCACAACACACATAACAACATTAATATGTGCACTACAAGAACAATTGAAAATTCAGAATCTAGCTCAGGTTTCTTGTTCACCGTATTAAAGTCTTGTCCTCCTGTACAAACTTTCAAACTGATCCTAAATCAAAAAAGTTCCAAAAAAGGTGAATTAACACCAACCCTTTGAGTAAATAGTTAATAAACAGGCTAGCTGATACTGTTAGCTGCATGCCTACAGCTGCTTCAAAGCAAAAGCCTTCCAGCTGCAAGATCCAGATCGCTGGAGTGCTTTAACTGTGAAGCAGGTGCAGTTAGCCTGGAGTGCTGTTTCGCCACTTGATTAAAGGACCAGTGTGTGAGATTTAGTGGCATCTAGCGGTGAGGTTGCAGATTGCAACCAACTGAATACCGCTCCACTTCCAAGTGTGTAGGAGAACCTACAGTGGCTCTGAAACTCGCGAAAAACGTGAAAGGCCCTCTCTAGAGCCTGTGTTTGGTTTGTCCGTTCTGGGCTACTGTAGAAACATGGCGGTGTAACATGGTGGGCTCCGTGGAAGAGGACCCGCTCCCTATGTAGATATAAAGGGCTCATTCTAAGGTAACAAAAACACAACAATTCTTATTTCAGGTGTTAAAACACCAATTAAAACACACTTATGAATATTATATTCCATTTCTACCAAGGTGATTCCAGCAGTCATTTTAATTTGGGGTCTATATTTGAAGCATGTGCAACCACAGACACTGCTTACATTTTTGATTTATCCTATCTCATGCCATCAATGCAACATTTTGTAACTGTGACTTTTATCATTCACTGTTGCTATTCATCTTATTTCCCACCATCTTATCCACTGTAATACTGCACCACTCAGGGCTTACAAACAAATACTCTTATGTGCCACTGCGCTTTTCTATCTGACACACATGCACGCACAGAGGCACAACCCCCCCGGACACACACAAACACACAAAAACACAAGCACATATGTCCGCTAACACATGTGCAGCTACACCCGATCACGCACCCAGATGTGCGCACACACAAATACACACACTGCTACACGGCACACAAGGTCTGTGAAATCCCTGGCAGATTAGTTGTTGTTCTTATGTAAAATGGATCAAGCCAGGCAGCAGCAAATCATCCAAGCTTGCCCGCAGAGACAATAGTCATACAACAACCTGTTCAAAAGCCATCAATCAGCTGTGTGTGTGTGTGTGTGTGTCATTGTGAGTTTGTGTTGATGTAACAGTTGTGATTTGAACAGCAGATGATAAAAGAATTGAGGTATGACCTGGTGTGTGAGTATGTTTGTGTGTTTGTGTGCATCTGACTCCAGTCCTGTTTAAATGGATTTAAAAATGAACTGTAACAACTGTGTGTGTGTGTGTGTGTGTGTGTGCGTGTTTGACAACATATTGTATAAGCAGCCAGGTTTGATTGGATTGCTCATGGAAACAGAAGCAGCCCAGTAAATAGAAAATGACCCTCGTAAATAATAATCTTTTTTGCAGGTACTTAACATTTCAACCTCAGTGAACCTGTAGTGACTTTGCTGAATAATCTGTGCATGTGTGACTGTGTGACTGTGCGTGTGTGTGACTGCGTGACAGTGTAAACTGAAGTATTTTCCACAGACAGATGTGGCAGACCTAAGACGTCAAAGATGTCTCCATTTTTTCCATCTCTGGACTAAACATTGTGACAAGATAAGGATTAAAGTGTCACAGAGTCTGAGTTGGACACACGCGTCGACCTGATGCCGCCTCACACTGAGGTCACATGGCAGCTCAGAGATCATTTAAACATAAAAAGATGTAAGTTGCCCACAAAGATGTCAGTGCTACCATAAGCTGCACTCATCAAGCACATGATATGGAGGATGCTAATAGTTTGAGTGATTATCCTGTATTAAAGGGTCACAGGTTTAACTCCAACGGCAGCCAGTTTCCACCCAATCACGAAAGTACCTTTCTGCAAGGCACGGAGCCTCTTTCTGATAAAGGTCACTGGAAACTGTGGAGTTTTTGCAGCTTTTACTCTCTGAATTATAATATTCCAAATGTCAAGGAGAGCTCCAATAATTGGTACCATAAGTGTCAGGATGCTGCGTCTTTGATGAAGAGTGGATGGTTGGGTGTAAAAAGTGTGAAACACTACAGACCATGTATGGCATCCATCCACCCAGACCTTCACCATAGAGGTGGCACATCAGAAAATGCTCATTTGGGTCCATTTAGGAGGCATCAGATGTGAGGACAGCTCACTGTGCAACAAGCTATCACTGCTAGGTTTTACAGAGGTCAACTGACAGCTCATCCACATGACTGACAAGTGTTGGAGAGAGAACACGACCAAATGAAGGAGGAGAGCAGGACTTCTGAAACGCTTTGCCACCTCAGGAAAAAGTTACATATTTCAACATTTGAAAAGTTAAACATGTTAAATGTTAAATATTCATGTGAAGATGATGTGCTCAAATATCACCGGCAATGAGCAAAACCCCAGTATTTCCACGCTCATTCATACACAAAACAATGCTGTTGGACATTTTGACCAGTTTTTGCCATATAAAAGATTGTCATAGGGGTTATGTGCAGACTTTTTCTTGTCTGCTGTAATGTTTATTTGGCTACCTGACAGCTTGTGTTTACTGGCTGCTAGCTAAAGGAAACAGGTGTCTGAATAACTAACTCAAACAGCACTCAAGGAATGCATGAATGAGAAAATAATTTGAGCAGTAAAGTGACAACAGGACCTTGGGTTTTTGGTATGACAGTGACAACAGCAGCTGGGCTGACGGATGGCATTGGCTCAAGCTTCGTACTGGAGGTTATCTCCTGCTGCTGGGCTGCCGGCCAAGGCCCTGCCTCACCCTCTCTCTCCCTCTCTCTATGATTGTGACTCCTCCATGCAACACTGGCAGAATCACACATGAAAAGGAACCGCAGAGAGAAACAGATACCATATACAGCACAAGCTGCTGGAACCTGGATAGATGTACAGGCTTTCACACACACACACACACACACACACGCACACACAGCAATGCATTGTTTCTTTTTTTGCCCTACAGTTAAACTGTCATAGAAAACATTCACCCCACGGTTTATGGAAGCACCACAGAGGATGATGATGTATGTCAAATGCTCCCTGCAAGTGAGGAAAATTCTCACCAGTCAAGGTCTCGTCTTGTCTCATGATTGTCACTGTCTATGTATCCGAGTCAGAACATGAACTCACAACCTTTTGTCCTGTTCAGTTTGCTGGATATCACTCGTTACAGAGCTACTCATTTTCAGGTTAATGAAAAAGGTAAAAGCAGGGATCCAGGCAAAAAATACAACAAGTAGAGATCAGCAACCTCTCCATTAAGAGCATTTGGGTGGTAACTTAATGGCCCAATATAATGATCTTTCTGTGTGAGCCTGTCTCACTCAAACTAACATCTCCCTTCAAAATTAGGCTGTACCAAGGATGTAACCAACCTCATCAAAAGCCAAATAGAGTTGACACAGATATAAATCTCTTTAAATTCCTGGCTATGAATCAAAATTGACAAAAGTTACCTTAAAAGAGCATAAAAATGCATTTTTGATACTTAACTATATATTTTGGTGGTCTCAGAGTGATTACTACATCTCTATCTACCACAACATAATTCATTATTTTAGCCTAAAATCTGTCACTGAGTAGGCCTACAACTCTGCATTTGTGTATGAACGCAATCCAATTTAGTTTGGTTAGTTTACCCCGTCACTGGAGGTCAAAATGTGTTCACCGGTACATCACCGGTCTTACCTCAGCGCTGCCGAGCCGCAGACGGGCCGCTGAGAGCGCAGCCAGCAGCAGCAGCAGGACCCAGGACCTCATGTTGCCGCCCAGCCTGAGGAGCCGCAAGCGACCGGCTGGGCATTTAGCACCTCGGCGTCCAATCCCCCGGCTGCACCGAGCCTCGTCCCGGTGTTGTGAGCTGCCCGCCTGTGCAAGGCACGCACTGTTATATATCCCAAATGTGTCACTGCCTATGAGCGCTGCTTGTCCAAATGTTTGCTCACGCTGACTCACACGCAGGCTAGACGTCTGACTCTGTCCATACCCGTGTTTTGAAAACTCTCAAAGGGAGACGTCAAGGGTACGGTAGGACAGGTGCGTAATGTCGTGTGTTATGATACACGAAGGCTACAGCCACACAACTGCGAATCCAAAAAATGTCTCCAAATGTATAATTTAAAAAATTGACATGTGCCAAAGTGCTCGATGCGTCCACTTTCCAGTCAAAGCTCCATTCAATCAGATTCCTAGCTCCCGTCCTAAAACCGCAGTTAAACTGTTCAATAATGCAGCAGTCTCCCCATAAGTGACACCCCTCATCTCCAAAGATCCGTGCGTAAAAGTTGGTTCACCTTCGAATGCGTAATTCTCTGGACGCTCCGCTGCAAAAGTCAGAATATATATTCTCTTGACTGCAAATATGGATCTTATCTGAGCGTGTCTCTCTTCTATTGCGCCTCCCTGAATATCTGCCACTGTCTGTCGGCCTCTCTGTTCTCTCTCTTGTGTTTCTCCGTTTTCAACCCCACTGGATCAGGTTGTTCTCGCCTCACGCGTTTCTCCTCTCTGGCTGCGTCTTGAGCGGTGAGCAGCTTTTCCAAATAGAAGCAGGGCCACCCTCCTGAAGTTTAGTGCATCAAGTCAGACAAAGATCAACACAACCACGTCGGTGGCGATTTAGCTTTCAAAATAAAACAATATAATAGACATGTTAAAGTCTAACGTGGCATCAGCAGGGAAAATAGACATGTATGATAAATAAAGACAACTGATGATAATAATAACAATAATTACACTAGATAGACATAATTTAGATCTTTACATAAGAGAAAAAAGTACTGTAAAATAGCTTTGAGTTTAAGTTGTGAAAGTACTGCTGTATGTGTGAAAAGACAATAATAATACGTCAGTTTATCACCTACTGCCCCCTTTAGATATTTGAATATGTTATCTTTGGTATGTGTGTTTCAGTAATGACACTGACGATACAAGCGGTTATGGAGTTTTACTTTGAAAGTTAGTAACCGGAAGTCTAAATTCATATGTGGTTAACTTTACTCTGGTCCTCAAGTTTGCTTCAGGGGCCCTGTTCCTCACCTCATGAAGGCTGGGTTTACCACCTCCTTATTAGGAGCAAGCAGACCTGAGTACCCATGAGAGCTCTTAAAGGGAAAGATTAGAGCAGTGGTTCCAAAACCTTTTTGGCTTATGACCCCATAAAATCAAATAAAGCAAAGTCTAGCTGGGACCCCTTGTCCCACATGGGATTGTAATGAAAGATGACTTATTTTGTTTTTATTTTAATAACATTTAGAGGCTTGAGGAGATAAAATACAGTAAATTACAATAAATAAAGTTAGAAAATTAGAAGAAAGCTTTTAAAAAACAAGGATGAAAAAAACTCACACAACATGCAAACCTAAATATTTCACATGGATAAAAGAGACAAGCAGGAGAGACAAATAAAGGCCAATTTTACACTAAATTCCACAAACATTGGTTGAGTAAACCTGACCACACTTCTTTTGCTAAATATACTGGTTTCTGTATAATACACATCAAGTGAGCACTGGTCATCTTGTGGTGCCATGTCCATGAATAAACTTCTTATGATAAAATATTACTAGGAATAGGAACTTTCAGGGCATAATGGATATCATTTGTCTGTTTCTCTCCCTCTATGTAAAAATCAGAAAGAACATCATCATCGGTAAATTCCTGCTAGGTTTTTTTTAAGTCATTAGTCAGATTTGGAGCAAATGGTATTCCACAAAAACTCTTAGCGTTTGTTGTAATCTGCTTGGATTATTGTTTGAATTGACAGCTGGGGTTTGTTAAACAGGGCAAAACAAAGACGACCAGAAAGTTTGGACAATCCCAGGAATGTATTTCAGAATCACTTTGCTACACTGAATGTCCATTTAGCTGCTTCAGTCCAACAAGATGCACTCCACATGTCACCAGTTAAAAAGAAAATTATTTGAGTCTCAGACCTCAAACACATTAGGACGCCATCCAAGCAATATCCAAAGAGTTCAGGATAATGTTAAATGAGAAACAGTGCTCTGGAGCAATATGGATTGCACAGGGAATGTCAGGTGTTGGAAGCAAAGTACACTCATCGTGCTCAGATGGATAACATGCAAACACTTTGAAAGCACTTTGATGGTATTATTAGATTCTCTAGTACAATATCTTATGTACAACATCTTAAAAACATATTTCAAACAATAATAGCTATGGAGTAAACACTGACAAGAAGACAAACCTGCTCTCATTTCTAAAGTAGCCTGTGACTGTTTTCCAGGAAACTCAGTGTTTCATTCAGGGGTCATGGCTGGATGGGTTGCCATGGAAGCCAGGGGTCATGGTAGATTCCTCCTCCCTGCAGAGGGAAGACAGAGGAAGCAGGCATCCCTGTGTTGCTATTCCTGAACTCCACACACACATACACGCATGCATATATCGCCTAGTGTAAATGCTAACCTTTCACCTTCATGCACCATGTACAGAGTGATTGACACACTGAGGGGACACACTGCTGTCCCTGACAGGATGAAGTACTACCTCTCATCTCATAATGACCGCAGTGTACATGTACAGTATGTGTGTGTGTGTGCATACGTGTGTGACAACTTGAAAGGGTATCAGATTGACGGTGTTGCTTGCTCTCAGTCCTCGATGTTCACCATGGAATTCCCAGTAAGCTATGTCAGACAGGAAGGAGATGTACGTGTGTGTGAGTGAGTGTTTGAGCAGGTGAAATAATGTCAAACATATCTCGCAGCTTGCACAGCTGTCTGTGACACTGGAAGTCACAGGTGTGTGATATCACTACACATGAAATCTCTATTTTTGTGTCATTGCAAAGTTAGAGGTAGCACAGAGGCAACACAGCTGCAATGCCATTTTCATCAGGCTAAGGTCATGACCTTTCCATTACAAACTTAAACAACAAAGAAACAAGTCCACTTTTTTTGTACTTGCAACAAGTGTCAGCAGAACAGAGACCTCATACCTTCTGTAGACGGCCAAATAGTTTGTTTTTTTTAATGTTCCACAAATTACTTATGTGAGTATTTTCTTATGTTGCTAAAGCTAGCTTACTTTATGCCACTAAACAGTTTTGTCTGAGTACCTACAGCCTGATATAGCTTATGCCCTCTTGCCATAGAACATTACTGCCATACAAAAACTTTGAGGAACCCAGTTTTGTGCAGTTGAATGTAGATTCTTCAAATAAAGCTGATTACAAGCACAAATATTGGTAAACCACTGTCTTAGAGGGAAGAGAAAGCTACTATGGTATGTATTGTGCAACTGAAATTCATTGGCATTCTTCTTCCCACAACCTAGTTCTCATTTTGATATTAACCCTTAACACATGGGCCTTCAATTTTTCAAGTCTGTCTTAAACCAATAGTTAGGTGTGCATAGGAACACAGGAATCATCCCACCTGTTCATACTGACAATTAGAAAATCCCCTCTAAATGTAAGTGATGGGGGACAAAATCTACAGTCCTTGTTTTGAGCAAATGTGTGTTTAAAAGTTTATCTGAAGATGATATGAAGCTTCAGAGTCATCTGAGTTAGTCAAATAAAGTGGATATATTTCACAGTTACAGTCTTTTCAGCTGCAGTGAAAGGATCATAATAAAAAGAAGGAATTTGGCACTAAAAATATTTCAGCATTTAAATAAACTGGGCTGTGGATTTTGTCCCCTAGCACTTAGATTACTAAATAACTAGAAGTCAAGGTATATGTCTCCATTTGTATGAGCGTCTCTCTCTCTCTCTACCTCTCTTTGTACGTTTGAATATATCACCCAATGTGTGTGTCTGTATACACTCACTGACTTTGTGTGTGTTAACATGGGACAAAGATAATAGTTTTAATGTGTTCCAGACTCACCTCATTTCAGAAGCTATAATGAGATCAGAATGACAAAGACAAACTGTTCGCCCCTGACCAGACACCCAATACAGAAGTAATGAAAGGAGGTTTTAGACAGTCACGTTTAGCTAAAAGAGGAGCAGCTCGCATTGGATTAGTTCAGTTCGGACTATCTCTCTGTCTGGCTCAGATCCTTTGCGCCAATTATTTTCATTCCCTTTATGTGGTTCAGTTTTATCACCCATGTCTTCTTTCTCTTTCTTTCCTTTTCTTCTCTTCTATTTCCCTTTTTAAACCTTGCTGTGCATGTGTGTCTGTGTGAGAGTGTTAATTAACTTCCAGGCCAATATCCTGATCTAATTAATGGAGTAAATTTCTTTCCTCCTCTCCTCTTGCCAACTTCCTCTGTCACCGCAGCCAGTTGCAGGATGAGGCAAACAGCCGCTGTACTCCCACCAGAGTTCAAGCTCAGGTCACGGACTCAACACACGACCTCCACAGCTCGTTCTGCTGGTGTCTAGCCAGTCTGTCTGTATCAGGGCATATTAGATCTGTAGTGAATCTTCTGGCAAAGCTTATCCCTGATAAATCCTACAGGATCAATAGCAGAGAAGCTTTGGTTTTGGCTGCGAGGTTTTCTTTTTTACACTCCACCAACCACTTTGGCAGGAAGCGGTGTCATGGTATATAAAAACATGGGGAAAATGTAGACATATGACACAAACAACCATCTCAACTATATTTTCAAAAAACAAAAAAAGTCAGCAACACTTTATTTTAAAATTTTCATACGTTATGAAATTATTTATTATCATTTATGATATCAATCTTGTTCCAATGGAGGTGAATTCAGTCACTGTAAGCTACTTAAGACAAAAACTGCCAAATGATTGTAATGTAATGTGTAATCCTGTATTGATGCCAATGGAGGGTGGATCCTGTTACTGAAAGAATCATAAAAGTTTGGCTTTATTCAAAATTCTGATAATCTGTTAACTGAGAAGGAACCAGCAATCTGTCACTTTTACTAACTTTATTTACTAATGATATTTCAGTCAGGAGACCTTTATCAGGTAAAATCCATCAATCTTCCCACTTAACTGAATTTTGGTGAGACGCACCTGTCATTAAGACTTTATGGTATGTGAGAACTTAATTGACTTTCTGATGTTTATTACACTGCATTCATTTGGGAAATGCTTTAGTCCAAAATTTTTCCATTTTTGGAACAATTTGGGGTTCAGTGTCGTTCTTGAGGTCATTTTGACATGAAAAGCCAGTAATCAAACCATCATTCTTGTGATCTTCTCTCCCTCCTGAACGACAGTCATATATTGAGCAATCTTCTAAAAAAGTAAACATTTTTAACCAGTCTTAAAAATGTCTACTAACTTTAGGAAACCTGCCCCAGTTCTATAACCCTGACCACATTTTTACATGTCTTCCTAATCCTGAACCCTTCCATTAGATTAACCCTGTTTAGGCATGTAACTACAACCTGAAGCATCTTTTCATACTTCAAGTCTATTTACCTCTTACTTGAATGCGTAACTAAGTGATTTTGTACTCGGCTGTGAGTACATCCATTGTAGTGTAGAAACCGACCAAAGACTGAAGTTCATGTGCTGCTTTTTATTTGTGGCCAGTGTAGACAAGGTGTTGCACTGAATGTGTGCAGACTACCTTTTACACTATCTTAAACTTGTAATCATGGTATATAGTAAGAGTATAAGCAGTGGATTGTCCAAATTAAGTGTGACAAGAAAAATCCATTGTACTGTATTTATATTGTGTTGCTTTGACATTTGTCATGTCATCTGCAGTAATATGTACTGTAGATGAGTTTTGGGCCAAAAATTCACATCTTTCAAATGAACAATTTTCATGAAAACTACTTGTATTCACTTCATTTTTGTATTGGGACAATACTGTACACACTATCCACTGAATGCAAAATGCAGACACCAACGCTAATTGAGCCACAAACACTGAATAGCCAGTGTCTGAGACACAGTTGGCCTTTACAGTGAAAGGTTAATAAATTCATGAGAAAAACACAATTTTTTTATGAATAGCTGAGCAAAGAAAAAAATGTTCCTTTGCATAATCTGGACTGTTGGAGAGGAACTTTATCATCATCATAGCAGCAAAGACAACACTCATGACTGTTTGATTTATTTTAAGTAAGACATCAATAATAATATATCCATCTATTAATAATGTAGTTCATGAATTTGTTGTGAATATGTCAGAAAGTTATGTAAGTTGGGTAAACTTAGTTTTTTACTTCCACTACATCCCTGGCAGGCTTCTGATCAGTCACATATGGACTATCCAGGAGGGGGTCCATGATGTTGAGAGATCCCCAAAACTCACTGATCCAATATCAATCTGGGATTTTAACATGTGTATAAACAAGTATGAACTTTTTAAAAAATAAGTGAGCACTAAGCTCCATCACCTAATATGACCAAAGGAAAAAGTAGCTGTACTGGACCCTGAAGTAAACAATAGAGTTTCCCTCCCGGGTCTTTATTTAGATTTTAGAGGCTCATATTCCATTTTTGGGCTTTCATATTGTATTTAAACTAGTGTTAACCAAATGTTAAGTGTGATCCGGAAAAACATGCCTGCCCCTTGGCATTGTTGTGGCTCTGTGAATCACCACACAGTTTCTTTCTCAACGAAACCTTTGATGAAACGGAGAGCGAATAAGGGAGCACTGAGTCAAGGGAAGGCGGGAGGGAGGAAAAGGGGAGGAGGGGGAGGATGCTGAGAGGAGAGGAAAGGAGAGGGAGGGGTGTATTGTTGTGTGTTTTCCCAGCGTCAACAGCAGAGGAAGTTGAACGGAGCAGCTAAATATACAAACAGCACAATGAGGCAGCGAGCGTGGAGCAGCTGTGGAACACGGCTGTCACCAGGATCAGGAGTGTGAAACACTGAGGGCCACTTTTTATTCATGCAGGAAGAGCTGACTGTGCGTGCACACCCCACATGTAGACAGTCAACACAGGACTCATACATTTACACCTCTGAGCTTCACAGTGTACAAGCACAGTCTGCAGGGTGAGGAAGAACATACTAACAGCTTTGCATGATAAAGGCAATAGCCTGAGAGTCATATACATTACTGTCTTTTAGCCTACCTTCCAGTAACTTACTTGTCACAAAGCTAAACTCAAACCAACTAATCGTTTTAAGCTTCAATTTATTATTATTTAAAAAGTAGAAAAAAGAATAAGTTAACATTACAAACATCCTTAAACAGCAGCCAGCATTCACACTGTCACATACAGTATAGGGCACTCAATACATCCCTAAAGCATATACACATGATCCATTATCCTCCATCTGAGTGACCATATGTTTCATTTATTGTTAGGAAAAACTGCATTATGATTGTGTGGTAATGTAGTAATGAGGTAATGAGTAGTCTAGTACTGAGACATCTGCCAAAGATAGGGCTGTAACTAACGATTATTTTCATTATCGATTAATCTGCCAATTATTTTCTCGATTGATTGATTAGTTATTTGGACTATAAAATGTCTGAGAATGCTGAAAAATTTTAATCCGTTTCCAAAATCCCAAGATGCAACCTCAGATGTCTTATTTTGTCTCAATCAACAGTCCATAACCCAAAGATATTTGGCTTATAGAGAACTAAAGAAACCACAAAATATTCACTTTTAAGAAGTTGGAACAAGAGAATTTTTGTATTTTTTTCTTACAAAATGACTCAAAATAATGAATAAATAATAATGAATAATGATCGTTGGCGATTAATTTTCTGTTGATCGACTAGTCAATTAATCATTGCAGCTCTGGCAAAAAAAGAAAACAAAAAGATCAATATAGTTCTTTAAATTCAACCAAAGCACAAACAAAAAATTCTAATATAAACTCCAAAGCTAAACAGAATTGTACACTGACATCACTACAATCTGTTGATTCACTTGAGCAAAGTGTTCAAAGCACAAATTGTGAGAGAACAGAGAGCTGATGAGTCCAGGTGAGCTAAGCTAGCTGGTCTGGTCTAATAGCACCCTAGCTTGCTGGGCTTTTGTGACTGGAGAGTGCTAGCATGTTAGTTGTCGCCACAGCAAGTAGTCACTACGTCACCACACTTCCAGCACCACCTATTTTAAAAGTTTTCAGTACAACGTTCTTGTAAGACGAGGTACAAAACAAACACAAAACAATTCTAAAATCAAAAGCTTATTAACCCTGAACTAATTTTAAAACATGTACAGTATGTTCAGTATGTCACTGTGATATTACATGTGAAAAACTAACATAGAATATTGTGTATGTGAAACATCATTTCACATGTGATGGATTCACATATATGTGTTGTTTTAGACATTTAATGTGAAAAAAAAAACAAAGGCACGTGGTTTTCAGGGACATGCGTGACACTTTTTTATAGATACACTACTCAATGTGAATCCCTGTGAAGAAGAGAAAGGATGCTTTGCACCCTATGACAGCTGGAGACGTCTAGACTTCATGTACAGTACCTGTGACATTACATAGCAGTGGTATGTTATGTGTGTGTGTGTGTGTATGTGTGTGTCCGGTTTCCCCCTGTTCAGGTCATGTGGGAATTGAACCTCTTGGCCACGGTGAAAAACAGGAAGAAATGCGGCAGACGTTTTTTCCTCATTACCGTGGCAATAGCGGATGCAGTTGTTATGACTTTATATGGTCCTGCTGCATGACTCAATTAGTGATAAACACATGATAGCATGACTGGACAGCATCATCATCTTCTGCACTGACTTATATGTGCCATTTCAGGGATGCTTTTTTCCAGAGCACCTGACTGCAGCATGAGTACTTATAATTTCCAGCACAGGAGGCTGAGGAATATATGTCCACTTCACCATCACCATCATCATCACCATAATTGTCATCTATCGTTTTTTAAAATCTAAATTCTACTTCACTACCAGGGCCGTATAGCTACAATTCATGACACTGAGGTCACATCCACCTTTTTTAAATTTTAAATTTGTGATTCTAACATTCTACATTTGGAAACGTACATTTAGTGGGTATTTTATAAGCCAAAGCCACTTTTATGCACTTGATAAAATTATAATAAATTATAACTGAATAGTTAGCTGAATAAAAATACACAAAGTATATACTTTTTGGTGTGTGGTGAAGGGTGTGTTTGATTACTCATGACCTCAGTATTTTCTAAAAATCTGGCCATATGGCCCTGTTCACTCTTCCTCTTTCTCTCCATCCAAATCTCTCTCCTCCACTTCCTCTTCTGCATGACTTGTTTCTTGCCTCCCCTCTTCTTCCTCCTCCTCATCTGCTATATTCTCTTAAAACCACTGAACAGGAACAAAGCAGGACAGGATGACAGCTACAGTGGACATCTTTCTTCCCTATCTTCCCTCTTTTACAGTCTGCTTAACATGTTGTCAGCAGCATATTAAAACTATTATTATTCCTACTATTATTTTCCCATCTATCCAGATTACATATATTCCAACTCAGTTTCCTTTCTGAAGCCTTCTATCGGTGTTACAACCTAATGTTGTGTGTGGAATCATATGAGGCTGAATCAAAAAGAACCATGAGATGATGTCTTGTAGTGATAACTTATCAAATGTTCTATCCTTTCCTCTCTCCCTGCTCCTTATGAAAGCCAAAACATGCTGTTTCTATAACAAAGCTGCACAGCCCGCCTGCTGACCAAACTGCTCTCAGCAGGATGATCAGTGGATACCAGTGGTCACTTAATTTGCACACTGCTGATGTTTCCACTGTGCTGGGCTAATGAGCTATTGTGCTGATCCTCACACAACAGTTGTGCCTGTTTGCATAATCATATTTACTTTGTCTGAACATAGTCTGTCTTTCAGGCTACCACAAAAAAGAGGGTGAGCCTTTAGCAGCGTCCACTCAAATAATCCTAAATTCAAAGTACATACTGTACGCATAAACAGTTGACTTTTATTGCTATCTTTCCTTAAGATTGTAATATTAGAGGTTTTTCACTCATTCTAACAATATGTAACAAAATTTTTGTCTCAATACCCTGTTCATTGACTTTGTGTTTAAATTATTTTCAAGTCAACCTCGATCTATACATTCAAGAATGAGGCATAAGAGAGGTAGCTTATGCTGCAAGAGTTTAAATCACACGGTGGATCTTGAGAGAGTAAAAAAAAAACACCTGTTTTGACATAAGACAGCTCATTCTGTGACCACAATGTTAATGTATTTTGCTGTTTGAATGAGTAGTGAAACAGTGTGTCAGACTAGATCAGACCAGATCAAGGAGTATCACAAGTGAGGGGGTATAGTTCAATGGAAGAGCATTTGACTAAAGATTTGGAGAACCCCTACACAAATCTGGGTGCCCTCTTGTCTGATGTTGTGCCATCTTTGATCCCTGTGTTCAAGTGTGGGCCCTTAACTGTCTGGATTAAACAGGAATGTCTGTTGTGGCATATGATTGGATTGGTTAAGGTTAGATCTGGGTCTCAGATTTTAATGATTAGTGGATGGAAGGTCCAAGGGCCCCGCGCACAGTTATTACATCAGTCTGTCGCCAGACAAGCACCAGATTTGTTTCGCACAGGCTAGCTAAGAAAAAAAAAAGTATCAATAACTAATATACATGTATTGGCTATTGTTGAGATTATGAGGTCAAAAAGTAATTTGACATTGGTGCGGTGTCACCAAAACAACCACCAGGTCCTGCATTGATGACATAGCATTTACACTACAAAAGATATGTGGTCAAATGCATCCCAGACCACCTCAACAAGTGGTTTGAGTGATTGGATAACAATGCGTCTTGGTGGTTTCATTTACACTTGGATTTAGTGCTGTCCACTTGTGATCGCCCAAGGCGCATTTTAAATACCAAGTGTAAACAGGGTCTGTGTGTTGCGTTTTTACTTGTGCCAGGCTCTCATCAATATTTTCCTGTGTGGTAGCTATGAGGCTGTTTACACTTGGTTTTAAAATGTGTTTCGATGATCGGAACACAGTGGACAGTCGAGACACACTGCTGTTCACACCTGTGTCTATCATGGGTCTCCAAGGTGTCCAGCTAAGCATCTGTGCAGATTTTGTTACTGCCTACATCACTTCCACTATAAGGTCAAAGTGCCCCGTGTGCAGTTATTACAGCAATCTGTCACCAGACAAGCGAGCAAGTGGATTTGTCTATATGGGGTACCTAAAGAGACAAATATGTTTCAAGAACTAATATACAGGTACGGGCTATTCCAACTATTGAGATTGGCAGGACAACATAATTTGGCATTGGTGTGCTGTTACCAAAACAACCACCAGGTCCTACATTAATGGCATATTTTCCTGTTACGTCCTTGTCGGGGACGTAACAGGAGCGTTTAGTGTTTACACTACATAAGATATGTGGTCAATTACATACAGTGCTTTGCGCTTGTCATCTCTGATCTGACATTTTAATTACTGTCTCATTTATCAGTGAAATTAGTAAAGAAAACGGTTCTGTGATGAACATTTTGGTGACCCTTAGTGCGGCTCTAGAGAAAGGGGGTATAGCTCAGTGGTAGAGCATTTGACTGCAGATCAAGAGGTCCCCAGTTCAACTCTGGGTGCCCCCTGTTCCACAAAAGTAGCTGTGTTTGCCAACATGGGAAGGAGGAGAAACTGCTCCCACTGTCACTTTAGTTACTGTCTCAACTATCAGTGAAATTAGTAAAGAAAACGGTTCTGTGATGAACATTTTGGTGACCCTTAGTGAGGCTCTAGAGAAAGGGGGTATAGCTCAGTGGTAGAGCATTTGACTGCAGATCAAGAGGTCCCCAGTTCAACTCTGGGTGCCCCCTGTTCCACAAAAGTAGCTGTGTTTGCCAACATGGGAAGGAGGAGAAACTGCTCCCACTGTCACTTTAGTTACTGTCTCAACTATCAGTGAAATTAGTAAAGAAAACGGTTCTGTGATGAACATTTTGGTGACCCTTAGTGAGGCTCTAGAGAAAGGGGGTATAGCTCAGTGGTAGAGCATTTGACTGCAGATCAAGAGGTCCCCAGTTCAACTCTGGGTGCCCCCTGTTCCACAAAAGTAGCTGTGTTTGCCAACATGGGAAGGAGGAGAAACTGCTCCCACTGTCACTTTAGTTACTGTCTCAACTATCAGTGAAATTAGTAAAGAAAACGGTTCTGTGATGAACATTTTGGTGACCCTTAGTGAAACTCTAGAGGAGGGGGGTATAGCTCAGTGGTAGAGCATTTGACTGCAGATCAAGAGGTCCCCAGTTCAACTCTGGGTGCCCCCTGTTCCACAAAAGTAGCTGTGTTTGCCAACATGGATAGGAAGGGGAAATGCTCCCCCTGTCATCTTAGTTACTGTCTCATTTATCAGTGAAATTAGTAAAGAAAACGGTTCTGTGATGAACATTTTGGTGACCCTTAGTGAAACTCTAGCGAAAGAGGGTATAGCTCAGTGGTAGAGCATTTGACTGCAGATCAAGAGGTCCCCAGTTCAACTCTGGGTGCCCCCTGTTCCACAAAAGTAGCTGTGTTTGCCAACATGCATAGGAGGAGAAACTGCTCCCACTGTCACTTTAGTTACTGACTCAACTATCAGTGAAATTAGTAAAGAAAACGCTTCTGTGACAAACATTTTGGTGACCCTTAGTGAGGCTCTAGAGAAAGGGGGTATAGCTCAGTGGTAGAGCATTTGACTGCAGATCAAGAGGTCCCCAGTTCAACTCTGGGTGCCCCCTGTTCCACAAAAGTAGCTGTGTTTGCCAACATGGATAGGAGGAAAGAAATACTCCCACTGTCATTTTAGTTACCGTCTCAATTATCAGTTGAATTAGTAAAGAAAACGGTTCTGTGATGAACATTTTGGTGACCCTTAGTGAGGGGCCAGTAGAAGGGGGTATAGCTCAGTGGTAGAGCATTTGACTGCAGATCAAGAGGTCCCCAGTTCAACTCTGGGTGCCCCCTGTTCCACAAAAGTAGCTGTGTTTGCCAACATGGATAGGAAGGGGAAATGCTCCCCCTGTCATCGTAGTTACTGTCTCATTTATCAGTGAAATTAGTAAAGAAAACGGTTCTGTGATGAACATTTTGGTGACCCTTAGTGAAACTCTAGCGAAAGAGGGTATAGCTCAGTGGTAGAGCATTTGACTGCAGATCAAGAGGTCCCCAGTTCAACTCTGGGTGCCCCCTGTTCCACAAAAGTAGCTGTGTTTGCCAACATGGATAGGAAGGGGAAATGCTCCCCCTGTCATCTTAGTTACTGTCTCAACTATCAGTGAAATTAGTAAAGAAAACGGTTCGGTGATGAACATTTTGGTGACCCTTAGTGAAACTCTAGCGAAAGAGGGTATAGCTCAGTGGTAGCGCATTTGACTGCAGATCAAGAGGTCCCCAGTTCAACTCTGGGTGCCCCCTGTTCCACAAAGGTAGCTGTGTTTGCCAACATGGATAGGAAGGGGAAATGCTCCCCCTGTCATCTTAGTTACTGTCTCATTTATCAGTGAAATTAGTAAAGAAAACGGTTCTGTGATGAACATTTTGGTGACCCTTAGTGAAACTCTAGCGAAAGAGGGTATAGCTCAGTGGTAGAGCATTTGACTGCAGATCAAGAGGTCCCCAGTTCAACTCTGGGTGCCCCCTGTTCCACAAAAGTAGCTGTGTCTGCCAACATGGAAAGGAGGAGAAACTGCTCCCACCGTCACTTTAGTTACTGTCTCAATTATCAGTGAAATTAGTAAAGAAAACGGTTCTGTGATGAACATTTTGGTGACCCTTAGTGGGGCTCTAGAGAAAGGGGGTATAGCTCAGTGGTAGAGCATTTGACTGCAGATCAAGAGGTCCCCAGTTCAACTCTGGGTGCCCCCTGTTCCACAAAAGTAGCTGTGTTTGCCAACATGGGTAGGAGGAAAAAAAACTCCCACTGTCAATTTAGTTACTGTCGCAATTATCAGTGAAATTAGTAAAGAAAACGGTTCTGTGATGAACATTTTGGTGACCCTTAGTGAAACTCTAGCGAAAGGGGGTATAGCTCAGTGGTAGAGCATTTGACTGCAGATCAAGAGGTCCCCAGTTCAACTCTGGGTGCCCCTTGTTCCACAAAAGTAGCTGTGTTTGCCAACATGAATAAGAGGAGAAAATACTCCCACTGTCTTTTTAGTTACCGTCTCAATTATCAGTTGAATTAGTAAAGAAAACGGTTCTGTGATGAACATTTTGGTGACCCTTAGTGAGGGGCCAGCGAAAGGGGGTATAGCTCAGTGGTAGAGCATTTGACTGCAGATCAAGAGGTCCCCAGTTCAACTCTGGGTGCCCCCTGTTCCACAAAAGTAGCTGTGTTTGCCAACATGAATAAGAGAAGAAAATACTACCACTGTCACTTTAGTTACCGTCTCAATTATCAGTTGAATTAGTAAAGAAAACGGTTCTGTGATGAACATTTTGGTGACCCTTAGTGAGGGGCCAGTGGAAGGGGGTATAGCTCAGTGGTAGAGCATTTGACTGCAGATCAAGAGGTCCCCAGTTCAACTCTGGGTGCCCCCTGTTCCACAAAAGTAGCTGTGTTTGCCAACATGGATAGGAAGGGGAAATGCTCCCCTTGTCATCTTAGTTACTGTCTCATTTATCAGTGAAATTAGTAAAGAAAACGGTTCTGTGATGAACATTTCAGTGACCCTTAGTGAAGCTCTAGCGAAAGAGGGTATAGCTCAGTGGTAGAGCATTTGACTGCAGATCAAGAGGTCCCCAGTTCAACTCTGGGTGCCCCCTGTTCCACAAAAGTAGCTGTGTTTGCCAACATGGGTAGGAGGAAAAAATACTCCGACCGTCACTTTAGTTACTGTCTCAATTATCAGTGAAATTAGTAAAGAAAACGGTTCTGTGATGAACATTTTGGTGACCCTTAGTGAGGCTCTAGAGAAAGGGGGTATAGCTCAGTGGTAGAGCATTTGACTGCAGATCAAGAGGTCCCCAGTTCAACTCTGGGTGCCCCCTGTTCCACAAAAGTAGCTGTGTTTGCCAACATGAATAAGAGGAGTGAATACTACCACTGTTTTCTTAGTTACCGTCTCAATTATCAGTTGAATTAGTAAAGAAAACGGTTCTGTGATGAACATTTTGGTGACCCTTAGTGAGGGGCCAGTGAAAGGGGGTATAGCTCAGTGGTAGAGCATTTGACTGCAGATCAAGAGGTCCCCAGTTCAACTCTGGGTGCCCCCTGTTCCACAAAAGTGGCCGTGTTTGCCAACATGGATAGGAGGAGAAAATACTCCCACTGTCACTTTAGTTACTGTCTCAATTATCAGTGAATTTAGTCAAGAAAACGGTTCTGTGATGAACATTTTGGTGACCCCTAGTGACGCTCTAGCGAAAGGGGGTATAGCTCAGTGGTAGAGCATTTGACTGCAGATCAAGAGGTCCCCAGTTCAACTCTGGGTGCCCCCTGCTCCACAAAAGTAGCTGTGTTTGCCAACATGCATAGGAGGAGAAACTGCTCCCCCTATCACTTTAGTTACTGTCTCAATTATCAGTGAAATTAGTAAAGAAAACGGTTCTGTGACGAACATTTTGGTGACCCTTAGTGAAGCTCTAGAGAAAGGGAGTATAGCTCAGTGGTAGAGCATTTGACTGCAGATCAAGAGGTCCCCAGTTCAACTCTGGGTGCCCTCTGTTCCACAAAAGTAGCTGTGTTTGCCAACATGAATAGGAGGAGAAAATACTCCCACTGTCTTTTTAGTTACCGTCTCAATTATCAGTTGAATTAGTACAGAAAACGGTTCTGTGATGAACATTTTGGTGACCCTTAGTGAGGCTCTAGAGAAAGGGGGTATAGCTCAGTGGTAGAGCATTTGACTGCAGATCAAGAGGTCCCCAGTTCAACTCTGGGTGCCCCCTGTTCCACAAAAGTAGCTGTGTTTGCCAACATGGGAAGGAGGAGAAACTGCTCCCACTGTCACCTTAGTTACTGTCTCATTTATCAGTGAAATTAGTAAAGAAAACGGTTCTTGTGATGAACATTTTGGTGACCCTTAGTGAGGGGCCAGTAGAAGGGGGTATAGCTCAGTGGTAGAGCATTTGACTGCAGATCAAGAGGTCCCCAGTTCAACTCTGGGTGCCCCCTGTTCCACAAAAGTAGCTGTGTTTGCCAACATGGATAGGAAGGGGAAATGCTCCCCCTGTCATCTTAGTTACTGTCTCATTTATCAGTGAAATTAGTAAAGAAAACGGTTCTGTGATGAACATTTTGGTGACCCTTAGTGAAACTCTAGCGAAAGAGGGTATAGCTCAGTGGTAGAGCATTTGACTGCAGATCAAGAGGTCCCCAGTTCAGCTCTGGGTGCCCCCTGTTCCACAAAAGTAGCTGTGTCTGCCAACATGGAAAGGAGGAGAAACTGCTCCCACCGTCACTTTAGTTACTGTCTCAATTATCAGTGAAATTAGTAAAGAAAACGGTTCTGTGATGAACATTTTGGTGACCCTTAGTGAAACTCTAGAGGAGGGGGGTATAGCTCAGTGGTAGAGCATTTGACTGCAGATCAAGAGGTCCCCAGTTCAACTCTGGGTGCCCTCTGTTCCACAAAAGTAGCTGTGTTTGCCAACATGAATAGGAGGAGAAAATACTCCCACTGTCTTTTTAGTTACCGTCTCAATTATCAGTTGAATTAGTAAAGAAAACGGTTCTGTGATGAACATTTTGGTGACCCTTAGTGGGGCTCTAGAGAAAGGGGGTATAGCTCAGTGGTAGAGCATTTGACTGCAGATCAAGAGGTCCCCAGTTCAACTCTGGGTGCCCCCTGTTCCACAAAAATAGCTGTGTTTGCCAACATGAGAAGGAGGAGAAACTGCTCCCACTGTCACCTTAGTTACTGTCTCATTTATCAGTGAAATTAGTAAAGAAAACGGTTCTTGTGATGAACATTTTGGTGACCCTTAGTGAAACTCTAGCGAAAGGGGGTATGGCTCAGTGGTAGAGCATTTGACTGCAGATCAAGAGGTCCCCAGTTCAACTCTGGGTGCCCCCTGTTCCACAAAAGTAGCTGTGTTTGCCAACATGGGTAGGAGGAAAAAATACTACCACTGTCATTTTAGTTACCGTCTCAATTATCAGTTGAATTAGTAAAGAAAACGGTTCTGTGATGAACATTTTGGTGACCCTTAGTGAACCTCTAGCGAAAGGGGGTATAGCTCAGTGGTAGAGCATTTGACTGCAGATCAAGAGGTCCCCAGTTCAACTCTGGGTGCCCTCTGTTCCACAAAAGTAGCTGTGTTTGCCAACATGAATAGGAGGAGAAAATACTCCCACTGTCTTTTTAGTTACCGTCTCAATTATCAGTTGAATTAGTACAGAAAACTGTTCTGTGATGAACATTTTGGTGACCCTTAGTGAGGCTCTAGAGAAAGGGGGTATAGCTCAGTGGTAGAGCATTTGACTGCAGATCAAGAGGTCCCCAGTTCAACTCTGGGTGCCCCCTGTTCCACAAAAGTAGCTGTGTTTGCCAACATGGAAAGGAGGAGGAACTGCTCCCACCGTCACTTTAGTTACTGTCTCAATTATCAGTGAAATTAGTAAAGAAAACGGTTCTGTGATGAACATTTTGGTGACCCTTAGTGAGGCTCTAGAGAAAGGGGGTATAGCTCAGTGGTAGAGCATTTGACTGCAGATCAAGAGGTCCCCAGTTCAGCTCTGGGTGCCCCCTGTTCCACAAAAGTAGCTGTGTTTGCCAACATGGATAGGAAGGGGAAATGCTCCCCCTGTCATCGTAGTTACTGTCTCATTTATCAGTGAAATTAGTAAAGAAAACGGTTCTGTGATGAACATTTTGGTGACCCTTAGTGAAACTCTAGCGAAAGAGGGTATAGCTCAGTGGTAGAGCATTTGACTGCAGATCAAGAGGTCCCCAGTTCAACTCTGGGTGCCCCCTGTTCCACAAAAGTAGCTGTGTTTGCCAACATGGATAGGAAGGGGAAATGCTCCCCCTGTCATCTTAGTTACTGTCTCAACTATCAGTGAAATTAGTAAAGAAAACGGTTCTGTGATGAACATTTTGGTGACCCTTAGTGAAACTCTAGCGAAAGAGGGTATAGCTCAGTGGTAGCGCATTTGACTGCAGATCAAGAGGTCCCCAGTTCAACTCTGGGTGCCCCCTGTTTCACAAAAGTAGCTGTGTTTGCCAACATGGATAGGAAGGGGAAATGCTCCCCCTGTCATCTTAGTTACTGTCTCATTTATCAGTGAAATTAGTAAAGAAAACGGTTCTGTGATGAACATTTCGGTGACCCTTAGTGAAACTCTAGCAAAAGAGGGTATAGCTCAGTGGTAGAGCGTTTGACTGCAGATCAAGAGGTCCCCAGTTCAACTTTGGGTGCCCCCTGTTCCACAAAAGTAGTTGTGTTTGCCAACATGGAAAGGAGGAGAAACTGCTCCCACCGTCACTTTAGTTACTGTCTCAATTATCAGTGAAATTAGTAAAGAAAACGGTTCTGTGATGAACATTTTGGTGACCCTTAGTGAGGCTCTAGCGAAAGGGGGTATAGCTCAGTGGTAGAGCATTTGACTGCAGATCAAGAGGTCCCCAGTTCAACTCTGGGTGCCCCCTGTTCCACAAAAGTAGCTGTGTTTGCCAACATGGGTAGGAGGAAAGAAATACTCCCACTGTCATTTTAGTTACCGTCTCAATTATCAGTTGAATTAGTAAAGAAAACGGTTCTGTGATGAACATTTTGGTGACCCTTAGTGAGGTGCCAGTGGAAGGGGGTATAGCTCAGTGGTAGAGCATTTGACTGCAGATCAAGAGGTCCCCAGTTCAACTCTGGGTGCCCCCTGTTCCACAAAAGTAGCTGTGTTTGCCAACGTGGATAGGAAGGGGAAATGCTCCCCCTGTCATCGTAGTTACTGTCTCATTTATCAGTGAAATTAGTAAAGAAAACGGTTCTGTGATGAAAATTTTGGTGACCCTTAGTGAAACTCTAGCGAAAGAGGGTATAGCTCAGTGGTAGAGCATTTGACTGCAGATCAAGATGTCCCCAGTTCAACTCTGAGTGCCCCCTGTTCCACAAAAGTAGCTGTGTTTGCCAACATGGAAAGGAGGAGAAACTGCTACCACCGTCACTTTAGTTACTGTCTCAATTATCAGTGAAATTAGTAAAGAAAACGGTTCTGTGATGAACATTTTGGTGACCCTTAGTGAGGCTCTAGAGAAAGGGGGTATAGCTCAGTGGTAGAGCATTTGACTGCAGATCAAGAGGTCCCCAGTTCAACTCTGGGTGCCCCCTGTTCCACAAAAGTAGCCGTGTTTGCCAACATGAATAAGAGGAGAAAATACTACCACTGTCATTTTGGTTACCATCTCAATTATCAGTTGAATTAGTAAAGAAAACGGTTCTGTGATGAACATTTTGGTGACCCTTAGTGAGGGGCCAGTGAAAGGGGGTGTAGCTCAGTGGTAGAGCATTTGACTGCAGATCAAGAGGTCCCCAGTTCAACTCTGGGTGCCCCCTGTTTCACAAAAGTAGCTGTGCTTGCCAACATGAATAGGAGGAGAAAATACTCCCACTGTCACTTTAGTTACCGTCTCAATTATCAGTTGAATTAGTAAAGAAAACGGTTCTGTGATGAACATTTTGGTGACCCTTAGTGAGGCTCTAGCGAAAGGGGGTATAGCTCAGTGGTAGAGCATTTGACTGCAGATCAAGAGGTCCCCAGTTCAACTCTGGGTGCCCCCTGTTCCACAAAAGTAGCTGTGTTTGCCAACATGAGTAGGAGGAAAAAATACTCCCAATGTCATTTCAGTTGCTGTCTCAATTAGCAGTGTAATTAGTAAAGAAAACGGTTCTGTGATGAACATTTTGGTGACCCTTAGTGGGGCTCTAGAGAAAGGGGGTATAGCTCAGTGGTAGAGCATTTGACTGCAGATCAAGAGGTCCCCAGTTCAACTCTGGGTGCCCCCTGTTCCACAAAAGTAGCTGTGTTTGCCAACATGGGAAGGAGGAGAAACTGCTCCCACTGTCACCTTAGTTACTGTCTCATTTATCAGTGAAATTAGTAAAGAAAACAGTTCTTGTGATGAACATTTTGGTGACCCTTAGTGAAACTCTAGCAAAAGGGGGTATAGCTCAGTGGTAGAGCATTTGACTGCAGATCAAGAGGTCCCCAGTTCAACTCTGGGTGCCCCCTGTTCCACAAAAATAGCTGTGTTTGCCAACATGGGTAGGAGGAAAAAATACTCCCACTGTCATTTTAGTTACTGTCGCAATTATCAGTGAAATTAGTAAAGAAAACGGTTCTGTGATGAACATTTCGGTGACCCTTAGTGGGGCTCTAGAGAAAGGGGGTATAGCTCAGTGGTAGAGCATTTGACTGCAGATCAAGAGGTCCCCAGTTCAACTCTGGGTGCCCCCTGTTCCACAAAAGTAGCTGTGTTTGCCAACATGAATAGGAGGAGAAAATTCTCCCACTGTCACTTTAGTTACCGTCTCAATTATCAGTTGAATTAGTAAAGAAAACGGTTCTGTGATGAACATTTTGGTGACCCTTAGTGAGGGGCCAGTGAAAGGGGGTATAGCTCAGTGGTAGAGCATTTGACTGCAGATCAAGAGGTCCCCAGTTCAACTCTGGGTGCCCCCTGTTTCACAAAAGTAGCTGTGCTTGCCAACATGAATAGGAGGAGAAAATACTCCCACTGTCACTTTAGTTACCGTCTCAATTATCAGTTGAATTAGTAAAGAAAACTGTTCTGTGATGAACATTTTGGTGACCCTTAGTGAGGCTCTAGAGAAAGGGGGTATAGCTCAGTGGTAGAGCATTTGACTGCAGATCAAGAGGTCCCCAGTTCAACTCTGGGTGCCCCCTGTTCCACAAAAGTGGCCGTGTTTGCCAACATGGATAGGAGGAGAAAATACTCCCACTGTCACTTTAGTTACTGTCTCAATTATCAGTGAAATTAGTAAAGAAAACGGTTCTGTGACGAACATTTTGGTGACCCTTAGTGAAGCTCTAGAGAAAGGGAGTATAGCTCAGTGGTAGAGCATTTGACTGCAGATCAAGAGGTCTCCAGTTCAACTCTGGGTGCCCTCTGTTCCACAAAAGTAGCTGTGTTTGCCAACATGAATAGGAGGAGAAAATACTCCCACTGTCTTTTTAGTTACCGTCTCAATTATCAGTTGAATTAGTAAAGAAAACGGTTCTGTGATGAACATTTTGGTGACCCTTAGTGGGGCTCTAGAGAAAGGGGGTATAGCTCAGTGGTAGAGCATTTGACTGCAGATCAAGAGGTCCCCAGTTCAACTCTGGGTGCCCCCTGTTCCACAAAAGTAGCTGTGTTTGCCAACATGGGAAGGAGGAGAAACTGCTCCCACTGTCACCTTAGTTACTGTCTCATTTATCAGTGAAATTAGTAAAGAAAACAGTTCTTGTGATGAACATTTTGGTGACCCTTAGTGAAACTCTAGCGAAAGGGGGTATAGCTCAGTGGTAGAGCATTTGACTGCAGATCAAGAGGTCCCCAGTTCAACTCTGGGTGCCCCCTGTTCCACAAAAATAGCTGTGTTTGCCACCACGGGTAGGAGGAAAAAATACTCCCACTGTCATTTTAGTTACTATCGCAATTATCAGTGAAATTAGTAAAGAAAACGGTTCTGTGATGAACATTTCGGTGACCCTTAGTGGGGCTCTAGAGAAAGGGGGTATAGCTCAGTGGTAGAGCATTTGACTGCAGATCAAGAGGTCCCCAGTTCAACTCTGGGTGCCCCCTGTTCCACAAAAGTAGCTGTGTTTGCCAACATGAATAGGAGGAGAAAATTCTCCCACTGTCACTTTAGTTACCGTCTCAATTATCAGTTGAATTAGTAAAGAAAACGGTTCTGTGATGAACATTTTGGTGACCCTTAGTGAGGGGCCAGTGAAAGGGGGTATAGCTCAGTGGTAGAGCATTTGACTGCAGATCAAGAGGTCCCCAGTTCAACTCTGGGTGCCCCCTGTTTCACAAAAGTAGCTGTGCTTGCCAACATGAATAGGAGGAGAAAATACTCCCACTGTCACTTTAGTTACCGTCTCAATTATCAGTTGAATTAGTAAAGAAAACTGTTCTGTGATGAACATTTTGGTGACCCTTAGTGAGGCTCTAGAGAAAGGGGGTATAGCTCAGTGGTAGAGCATTTGACTGCAGATCAAGAGGTCCCCAGTTCAACTCTGGGTGCCCCCTGTTCCACAAAAGTGGCCGTGTTTGCCAACATGGATAGGAGGAGAAAATACTCCCACTGTCACTTTAGTTACTGTCTCAATTATCAGTGAAATTAGTAAAGAAAACGGTTCTGTGACGAACATTTTGGTGACCCTTAGTGAAGCTCTAGAGAAAGGGAGTATAGCTCAGTGGTAGAGCATTTGACTGCAGATCAAGAGGTCTCCAGTTCAACTCTGGGTGCCCTCTGTTCCACAAAAGTAGCTGTGTTTGCCAACATGAATAGGAGGAGAAAATACTCCCACTGTCTTTTTAGTTACCGTCTCAATTATCAGTTGAATTAGTAAAGAAAACGGTTCTGTGATGAACATTTTGGTGACCCTTAGTGGGGCTCTAGAGAAAGGGGGTATAGCTCAGTGGTAGAGCATTTGACTGCAGATCAAGAGGTCCCCAGTTCAACTCTGGGTGCCCCCTGTTCCACAAAAGTAGCTGTGTTTGCCAACATGGGAAGGAGGAGAAACTGCTCCCACTGTCACCTTAGTTACTGTCTCATTTATCAGTGAAATTAGTAAAGAAAACAGTTCTTGTGATGAACATTTTGGTGACCCTTAGTGAAACTCTAGCGAAAGGGGGTATAGCTCAGTGGTAGAGCATTTGACTGCAGATCAAGAGGTCCCCAGTTCAACTCTGGGTGCCCCCTGTTCCACAAAAATAGCTGTGTTTGCCAACACGGGTAGGAGGAAAAAATACTCCCACTGTCATTTTAGTTACTGTCGCAATTATCAGTGAAATTAGTAAAGAAAACGGTTCTGTGATGAACATTTCGGTGACCCTTAGTGGGGCTCTAGAGAAAGGGGGTATAGCTCAGTGGTAGAGCATTTGACTGCAGATCAAGAGGTCCCCAGTTCAACTCTGGGTGCCCCCTGTTCCACAAAAGTAGCTGTGTTTGCCAACATGAATAGGAGGAGAAAATTCTCCCACTGTCACTTTAGTTACCGTCTCAATTATCAGTTGAATTAGTAAAGAAAACGGTTCTGTGATGAACATTTTGGTGACCCTTAGTGAGGGGCCAGTGAAAGGGGGTATAGCTCAGTGGTAGAGCATTTGACTGCAGATCAAGAGGTCCCCAGTTCAACTCTGGGTGCCCCCTGTTTCACAAAAGTAGCTGTGCTTGCCAACATGAATAGGAGGAGAAAATACTCCCACTGTCACTTTAGTTACCGTCTCAATTATCAGTTGAATTAGTAAAGAAAACTGTTCTGTGATGAACATTTTGGTGACCCTTAGTGAGGCTCTAGAGAAAGGGGGTATAGCTCAGTGGTAGAGCATTTGACTGCAGATCAAGAGGTCCCCAGTTCAACTCTGGGTGCCCCCTGTTCCACAAAAGTGGCCGTGTTTGCCAACATGGATAGGAGGAAAAAATACTACCACTGTCATTTTAGTTACCGTCTCAATTATCAGTTGAATTAGTAAAGAAAACGGTTCTGTGATGAACATTTTGGTGACCCTTAGTGAACCTCTAGCGAAAGGGGCTATAGCTCAGTGGTAGAGCATTTGACTGCAGATCAAGAGGTCCCCAGTTCAACTCTGGGTGCCCCCTGTTTCTCAAAAGTAGCTGTGCTTGCCAACATGAATAGGAGGAGAAAATACTCCCACTGTCACTTTAGTTACCGTCTCAATTATCAGTTGAATTAGTAAAGAAAACTGTTCTGTGATGAACATTTTGGTGACCCTTAGTGAGGCTCTAGAGAAAGGGGGTATAGCTCAGTGGTAGAGCATTTGACTGCAGATCAAGAGGTCCCCAGTTCAACTCTGGGTGCCCTCTGTTCCACAAAAGTAGCTGTGTTTGCCAACATGAATAGGAGGAGAAAATACTCCCACTGTCTTTTTAGTTACCGTCTCAATTATCAGTTGAATTAGTACAGAAAACTGTTCTGTGATGAACATTTTGGTGACCCTTAGTGAGGCTCTAGAGAAAGGGGGTATAGCTCAGTGGTAGAGCATTTGACTGCAGATCAAGAGGTCCCCAGTTCAACTCTGGGTGCCCCCTGTTCCACAAAAGTAGCTGTGTTTGCCAACATGGATAGGAAGGGGAAATGCTCCCCCTGTCATCTTAGTTACTGTCTCATTTATCAGTGAAATTAGTAAAGAAAACGGTTCTGTGATGAACATTTTGGTGACCCTTAGTGAAACTCTAGCGAAAGAGGGTATAGCTCAGTGGTAGAGCATTTGACTGCAGATCAAGAGGTCCCCAGTTCAACTCTGGGTGCCCCCTGTTCCACAAAAGTAGCTGTGTTTGCCAACATGGAAAGGAGGAGAAACTGCTCCCACCGTCACTTTAGTTACTGTCTCAATTATCAGTGAAATTAGTAAAGAAAACGGTTCTGTGATGAACATTTTGGTGACCCTTAGTGAAGCTCTAGAGAAAGGGGGTATAGCTCAGTGGTAGAGCATTTGACTGCAGATCAAGAGGTCCCCAGTTCAGCTCTGGGTGCCCCCTGTTCCACAAAAGTAGCTGTGGTTGCCAACATGCATAGGAGGAGAAACTGCTCCCACTGTCATTTTAGTTACTGACTCAACTATCAGTGAAATTAGTAAAGAAAACGCTTCTGTGACAAACATTTTGGTGACCCTTAGTGAGGCTCTAGAGGAGGGGGGTATAGCTCAGTGGTAGAGCATTTGAGTGCAGATCAAGAGGTCCCCAGTTCAACTCTGGGTGCCCCCTGTTCCACAAAAGTAGCTGTGTTTGCCAACATGAGTAGGAGGAAAAAATACTCCCAATGTCATTTCAGTTGCTGTCTCAATTAGCAGTGTAATTAGTAAAGAAAACGGTTCTGTGATGAACATTTTGGTGACCCTTAGTGGGGCTCTAGAGAAAGGGGGTATAGCTCAGTGGTAGAGCATTTGACTGCAGATCAAGAGGTCCCCAGTTCAACTCTGGGTGCCCCCTGTTCCACAAAAGTAGCTGTGTTTGCCAACATGGGAAGGAGGAGAAACTGCTCCCACTGTCACCTTAGTTACTGTCTCATTTATCAGTGAAATTAGTAAAGAAAACAGTTCTTGTGATGAACATTTTGGTGACCCTTAGTGAAACTCTAGCGAAAGGGGGTATAGCTCAGTGGTAGAGCATTTGACTGCAGATCAAGAGGTCCCCAGTTCAACTCTGGGTGCCCCCTGTTCCACAAAAATAGCTATGTTTGCCAACATGGGTAGGAGGAAAAAATACTCCCCCTGTCATTTTAGTTACTGTCGCAATTATCAGTGAAATTAGTAAAGAAAACGGTTCTGTGATGAACATTTCGGTGACCCTTAGTGGGGCTCTAGAGAAAGGGGGTATAGCTCAGTGGTAGAGCATTTGACTGCAGATCAAGAGGTCCCCTGTTCAACTCTGGGTGCCCCCTGTTCCACAAAAGTAGCTGTGTTTGCCAACATGGGTAGGAGGAAAAAATACTACCACTGTCATTTTAGTTACCGTCTCAATTATCAGTTGAATTAGTAAAGAAAACGGTTCTGTGATGAACATTTTGGTGACCCTTAGTGAACCTCTAGCGAAAGGGGGTATAGCTCAGTGGTAGAGCATTTGACTGCAGATCAAGAGGTCCCCAGTTCAACTCTGGGTGCCCCCTGTTCCACAAAAATAGCTATGTTTGCCAACATGGGTAGGAGGAAAAAATACTCCCCCTGTCATTTTAGTTACTGTCGCAATTATCAGTGAAATTAGTAAAGAAAACGGTTCTGTGATGAACATTTCGGTGACCCTTAGTGGGGCTCTAGAGAAAGGGGGTATAGCTCAGTGGTAGAGCATTTGACTGCAGATCAAGAGGTCCCCTGTTCAACTCTGGGTGCCCCCTGTTCCACAAAAGTAGCTGTGTTTGCCAACATGGGTAGGAGGAAAAAATACTACCACTGTCATTTTAGTTACCGTCTCAATTATCAGTTGAATTAGTAAAGAAAACGGTTCTGTGATGAACATTTTGGTGACCCTTAGTGAACCTCTAGCGAAAGGGGGTATAGCTCAGTGGTAGAGCATTTGACTGCAGATCAAGAGGTCCCCAGTTCAACTCTGGGTGCCCTCTGTTCCACAAAAGTAGCTGTGTTTGCCAACATGGATAGGAGGAGAAAATACTCCCACTGTCTTTTTAGTTACCGTCTCAATTATCAGTTGAATTAGTAAAGAAAACGGTTCTGTGATGAACATTTTGGTGACCCTTAGTGAGGCTCTAGAGAAAGGGGGTATAGCTCAGTGGTAGAGCATTTTACTGCAGATCAAGAGGTCCCCAGTTCAACTCTGGGTGCCCCCTGTTCCACAAAAGTGGCCGTGTTTGCCAACATGGATAGGAGGAGAAAATACTCCTACTGTCACTTTAGTTACTGTCTCAATTATCAGTTGAATTAGTAAAGAAAACGGTTCTGTGATGAACATTTTGGTGACCCTTAGTGAGGCTCTAGAGAAAGGGGGTATAGCTCAGTGGTAGAGCATTTGACTGCAGATCCAGAGGTCCCCAGTTCAACTCTGGGTGCCCCCTGTTTCACAACAGTAGCTATGTTTGGCAGCATGGATAGGAGGAGAAAATACTCTCTCCGTCATTTTAGTTACTGTCTCATTTATCAGTTGAATTAGTAAAGAAAACGGTTCTGTGATGAACATTTTGGTGACCCTTAGTGAGTGGCCAGTGAAAGGGGGTATAGCTCAGTGGTAGAGCATTTGACTGCAGATCAAGAGGTCCCCAGTTCAACTCTGGGTGCCCCCTGTTCCACAAAAGTAGCTGTGTTTGCCAGCATGGGTAGGAGGAAAAAATACTCCCACTGTCATTTTAGTTACTGTCTCATTTATCAGTCAAATTAGTAAAGAAAACGGTTCTGTGATGAACATTTTGGTGACCCTTAGTGAGGCTTTAGAGAAAGGGGGTATAGCTCAGTGGTAGAGCATTTGACTGCAGATCAAGAGGGCCCCAGTTCAACTCTGTGTGCCCCCTGTTCCACAAAAGCAGCCGTGTTTGCCAACATGGATAGGAGGAGAAAATACTCCCACTGTCACTTTAGTTACTGTCTCAATTATCAGTGAAATTAGTCAAGAAAACGGTTCTGTGATGAATGTATTGCTGACCCTTTGTAATATAATATAAATTTGGGCACCACCTGCAAATAAGTTATTTTTAGATAGAATTTCCTTATCAGACTAATGTAGCTCTATCTATATGTACAAGGATGGCTCATAGACTGGTTTTAATTAGAAGGCAATGTCGCCATATATCATTATCTTGTACATATCAATCCAATAATGATCCCTTATGACACACTTATATGAGGGGGTATAGCTCAAGGATGACTCTTAAGCTGATTTGATCAGGAGACAAAATTACAACATGGTGTGATTGTCTGGAACATGTTCATGGCACTTAAACCACAACAGCTCTTAGCCTTAGCCCCCTATTTTAAAAGTGTAGTGGATGTTTTCTGTGAATGTAGTCAATCTGAGTCTGTCATCAATGCTTTGCTTATTGATTAAAACAATGTCACACCTGTGGCTGGATGTAACTCAGTGGTAGAGCATTTGACTGCAGAGGTCTCTCTCTCTTTTCAACTCTGAGTGCCTCCTAGGCTGCTAGTGTGGTTGACTTTTCTGTTGGTCAGGAAGTGTCAGTTTTGATCCCAATATTCAAGCATGCATTTTGAAATGGACTGACTTGCCCAGCTGTGTCCCTGGGCCTCATGCTCTGTGGATTTCCCAAAAACGGACAAACTGAATACACAGAATTTACTAGTTCACACCCACTCCTCTGCAACTAGTTGAAGTGAGTTTGACTTGAAAGGTGGCTTTATAGGTTTGTCTGCTTGTCCTTTGAGAAAAACAACAGCTGTTGGCAGCTGGAATTAATGAACAATGGATTCCATTGACAGTTTAATTTCAGAGAGTTAAATGTCATCATGATAACACTGTCAGGGTTAATTTACAGAAAACAATTTTAACACCAACTATTTGTTGACAAAGAGATAAATCAAACTGATTTATGGCTGAAGGGATCAAAGTTGGTCCTAAAAAATGTTCTACCACTGAGTTACACCCCCGCGTACAAAAGGGTTATCATGACTATTGATGAGCTATACCCCCTCATTTGAAAGGAGACATTACAGTTATTGATAACCAAAGCATTAATCTCCCAATAAATTTTGCACTTTTCTACTCATTAAACAGATTTCTACTGTGGTAACAGAGTAACAAAAAGTATTCCTCCCTTCTTTCTGTCTGGGCAAGAGCACCCACTATGTGATTAAAATTCTGACTTGTTCCCACATCTGATTAAAATGTTGCCTTGTGTCCACTGTACATGTATGGGGCACCCAGATTTGAACTGGAGACCTCAAATGCTCTACCACTGAGCTATACCCCCCGGCTCAGAAGCCTTTGTTATGCATAACCATAGGCTGCAGAGCCCGACAAACTGTTTCACAGCTCATTTAACCAGCAATAAATATAGTAACAGAGTAACCTGACCTATGTGTACAAAAGCATCTACCTGGTGATTAAAACCTGGTGCTTAAAGCATGAGTCACTTCTCTGCTTTTTATCTGCATGAGCAGTATGTTCATGGGGGTAAAAATGAAATACTAGTAGTAGTAATTACAGATGAACAAAAACAAGTACATTTAAGGTAAACAAGCAAAGAAGTCTTAAAGTCATGAAAACAAGTAATAGATCTGACTTTTGGGAAATTCTGTAAATTGCTGTAAATCATTTGTTGTTCAATTCCTCAGAACAGATACTGTATGTTTAGTTTGAATTCATGGCACCCTTGAGTAGAGAAAGTTCAGTGGGCACCTAGATTTGAACTGGGGAGCTCTTGAGCTGCAGTCACACATTCTTTCACTGAACCCCTCATATAGAAAAATCATTACACTTATTGATCAGTGAAGCATTGATCATTGAGCTTGACAAGCGATAAATGTGTCAAAAGAGAGCTCTGACCAGGGGCAAAGGAGTTTTTGGCCCATCCTGCTTCTTATTTAATACCTTTATTAAATCATCTCATTGAGCTCAAGCTCTCTTTTGCAATAAAGACCTGAGTACAGCAGAGAGAAAGAAAACAACTATAGTCAATTGTAACAAAAGGACAAAGGCATACAGCACACAAAGCCAGACGAACAAATGCACATTCAGCATTTAGCTCAGTGTATGCCCCAGCTCGGACAATAAACATTCTTTCTAACAAACTCTGGCTGGCCTAACTCAAAACTCACTGAATTAGAAAATGAGGCTATGCCTCTTAAGCCACGGTGAATTCCAATACACAGTTTTAACAAGGAAAAAAAAAAGATCACTGTAACTTCTCAAAGTTTCATGGCATGACACTAACTCAGGGGGCACCCAGATTTGAGCTCCTCCTGATCTGGCTGCATTTTGTAGTTTTGACAGAAGCTGTGGGCAGGTAGCATTCCTGACAATTTCAAATGAAGAGAGAAAATTTACTAACACATCACATATTTAAGAGGCACCCAGATTTGAACAGGGGGCCTCTTAATCTGAAGTGTCAGCATATCACATCTGGTTCAGTCATAAGAAAATATTGTCTTTTACAGTTAACATATCAAGATTCAATTGAGGCAACATGGTCTACTGACACAACACCAATTGAGGGGGCACCCAGATTTGAACTGGGGACCTCTTGATCTGCAGTCAAATGCTCTACCACTGAGCTATACCCCCTTTCAAGTACAGCACTGCGATGCTCCTAGATCAACAAAGCAGTGATCATAGAGCTTGACAAAGTGAGTATCACTTACCAACATCAATTTAGGACTACTGACTGTTTTATGGCTGCATTGTTGGAAGAGAAAGAGAGACTGACAACAATATGTGTGAGGGAGAGACATTTGACTTTTGACCTCATTTAGTGTCTGACATGAAAAAGGAAAAGGACCGGACACACAGTAGGAATTCAGTAACTCCCACAACCACCACATATGCAAACACACCCACGTATAACAATACACAAAAACCTACCAGTAACAAGTGTGTGTACTAAAACAGGTATAGTGCCAGTATTTGTCTCACTCGCATAGCTGATATTTGAATACACATATAGAGCGTAATGCATGAAGATCTGCAGGAAAAGCACGCGATGCTGACAAACTATGCTGTGTTACACTGCTTACAGGGCGGGTGTGGGAGTGACAGTGTGGTGTTCATGCTCATGAGTCTGGTTAATGAGGTGAAGGTGGATACTCTCTGTTGTTATAAAGAGTTAGAGAGAGAGAGTGAAAGTTACTGAATGTGAGAAGTATAAGCAGACATAATAAAATATGTAAAATATATTTCTAAAAATTTAAACAGTATATAGCTTTTATTCCTTATTTACAGAAAAAGCTGTAAATGACGGATAAAAACCAGAACTTTTTAAAACTCCACTGTAGGAGAGGGAAAAAGTTGTTTTTTAGACTCGATTTAAAGATCTCAGTGGTGTTTGCCTCTCTGATTGGGTGAGGTTAAGTACTCTGCAGCAGAGCACAGTAATAAAATGCTCTGCCACCAAGAGATTGCTTATTAATCAGTGTGTATGTGGGAGTTCTGCCAAGTATGGAGGTGCTAATCCACGGAGAGAGTAGCAATTTGTAGTCTGACCTGGATGAAACAAGGAGCCAATGATGTGAGGGCAGAGTCTGTTATGTGCTGAAATGTTTTGGTTCTAGTAAGAATTCTACCAACTGCATTTTTTTAAGGTGGAGTTTTTTAATGCTACCGAGTATAAAGTCTGAGAAGAGCATGTTACTACATGTTAATAGTCAAGTCTTAGATGAGATGTTTCTGTATCTGACTGTGTAACAAATGGGCGAACTCTGGCAATATGGCAAAGACAGAAGAAAGCTGCTTTGTTGTTAATGTGTATCTTGTAAGTAAGAGAAGAGTCACAGGTGACGCCCAGATTTTTTACTGTTGACTTTGGAATAATAATACTGCATCAAAGCTGACGGTGGTATTTGACAAATTGGATGAATATTTTTAGCCCAGTAATCACATTTTTCAGTTTTGTCATGACAGCCAAGAACTATGCTTGAAACCAAGCAATACAAGACAATATAATGTAATATGATACAGTCATATACATTGTGATGCAATATGATACGATACAGTGAAACATGATTAAATTCAGTGCATACAATGCTATACAATGTGAGGCAATACTATGATATGATAATATTGTACACAGATACACTTCAGATTGAGGTCTGAAGTTTACATTAGAGCACAAAAATAGTTTCTGCACAGACGCAGACATGCTGTAGCATTGAATTACAGACTGCTGTAACAGGTGTATACAGTATGTCAGCGTGTGTGTTATTACTTTGACAACAAACTCTGTTCAGGTCTGTTAGGTTATGCTGCAACAGGTCAGTGCCATACATCCAAGCAGTTTTTAATGCCTGCATTCCTCCCTCACCTTTAAACTCCTCTTCTCCTCCTCACCTCCTAAGGTGCGGGTTGCTGCCTTCACACACACACACTTTGATCTGATGGGTGGTGTTCAATTGGTGGGAATTTCCCCTTGTATCACTGTAGGAGGGTCCCCTTCCTCTACCTTCCAAAAAGAAAAAAAAATCGTCTTTATCTTCTTCCTTCAACTCTTCTGAAGCTTCATGAGGGTTGCCCTTTGGGGCTGAAAGCCTTGCACACTCCCCCTCCTCTTCCCCGCTCCCTTTCTTCCTCATCTCCTCCTCCTCTATGTTCTCCTCCTCTTCCAGCCACACTCAATCCTCCCGTTGTTCGTCACCCTGTGATCACATCACAACCGGGCCAAAGTGTTTTCCATAGGTCTCCTATAAGGTCTTGGTGTCACACATCAAACAAATCCTGCATGCACTTTCATAACATGTTCACTGTGTTGACAACAAGAACTTATAGAAAGAAGGAGAGCTGCCAAGTCTGAATGAGGGTCCTTGTCTGTCTCCTCCATCTTTTAAGTGATCTGCAAAAATGAAGAAGAAGAAAAAAAGAAAGAACTAATAACTGAGGTTTCATTGAAAGGGAGTGGGATGGGGAACAGTTCAGGTCTACCTTGTCTTCAAAAAAGCATAGTGAAGCTTTGACACAATTTTCCGTTGTAAAAACAAATGATGGCCTTGAAATGGGGAAGCACCTCCTTCCCCCAAGCCCTCCACCTCTTTCCTTCCCTCGGGGGGGAAAGTTAGAATTTTCTGCTCTCATTTTAGACTTTCTGCCCACCAAAATGGGGATTGGATGATGCACAGGGAAATAACAAATTAGATTTTAGGAAAATAAAGCCCCTTTCAAAATTTTGCACACTCCAGCTGCACTAGATTCCCTTTTTTCAAGTTAATTAGATAAAAGTTCATAGAACAAAGACAGTAATTGTGCAAGGAGGCATTTGGGAAATTCAACCCTAATATTTAGATTAAATTGATATCCTGTTGAACATCTCACCAAACACTTCCAGAGCAAGACTGAGAGGTTGAGATAAGGTGACAGGGTTGTGGTTAGAGAGACTGTTGTGTAACTGAAATGTCGCAGGTGCAATCTCTGCAGCAGCCATACAGAGCCAAACTGTCCTGATAAAGACACTATGCATTTATCTGCTGTCTCACTGTAAGCCGGTAAACTTCATTTCTAAAGTGTAAATGGATTTGCATTCCTTGAAAATAGCTGCTAATTGCCGTTAAGTTAATTTCCTCTCCTTATTCTTCACAGAAACACAGTATAAGATTGAAAGAAAAAAGACTGCAGGCTCAGAGATCTGAAATAACTCAGAACTTTCCTACACCTGTGTTTCCCATCTCTCTGACTCCAGCAGTTAACCTTTTGAGATGAACGACTTTCAGTGAGGCACAACCACAGCTCTTTCCAACCAGGGTTATTTTCCTGACACGAGGGCAAACAGACAAAAACGAACTCGGACTCAAGTTCTTAATTTTGGAACAAAGTGTCATAAGTGTCACCTAAAAACGCAAGCTGGTGTGAATGATGAGCACACGCGTGCACACGTCAGCTGCTCAAAAAGGACATATGCCAGACACAAATAAACATATCACACATGCTCGAAGGAAAGCAACTTCCCTAAACTTACCATCTAGGGAAGTTTTGGTGGTTTTTCTGTGTAAATTTGCACAGTTCTGGTTTTTACAGAGCTGCTAAGAACGGAGATGTGGAGCAGAGGAAATGCGTCAGCAGGGGAGGAATACTAACCTCTTAGGACAAACTCATCCTTTCATACACAGACCATATTGAGTGTGTGTGTTTAACGTTGTGTACCACTGTATAGTCAAGCTCATTGTCTTAACATTTTGAATGTAGACTCAGAAAACAGGTGAATTCTAAAAAGCTGGTAAAGTAGGTTGTCAAAAATACACTGAAAAATCTGAGACTTGACTCCCTGAAGACATGACTTGAATAAACTTTTCCACACTCTGAGAGCGACAAAGGAAAACGTTTTGTCATCTTTAGATTTTGACTGGGAACGTGGAATGTCGAGGAGTAACTGATCAGAGGAGGGGTCTACATGTATAGTAGAGACTAAGGAGACTGGAGATGTCAGCTGATGCAAAAATGTAAATGTAACCCTTTACATGCTTGCCCCTGTCTCCTGTTACTGCTTTCATTCACATTGCAGCCGTACCGGCATTTTCCCTGAAATGTTACTAGGTGGGTAATTGGCAGTATAGATTTCCCTGAATATCAATCCCTACTCCCATTCACACATGACCCCATGCAGGAAATGTTCCTGAACATTTCAGGGATGGACTGTGTGTGTGAAAGGGGAGATAAAGATAAACACAGTTAACACAGCTTTGAAAAATGTATCATTTCATACCTGAGGCATCTTGATTTACAATTTGCACAGAACATTAAAGGATTTGAGAATGCGCTGTGATGTGTCTCAAAGTCCTTTATATTTGACTTAGACTTACTCTGGAAAACTTAAAAACAGCTCTGGTCTGTGTCCATCTTAACAAATAGAATACTAGATTAGGGCTTGGCAAAAATTCAATATTATTTTTATTAACTTTCAGTGAAATCATATTACAATGATATGATCTGATGTTCTCATTGCACGTCAGTTTGCTTATTTTATGTGACTTGCTTTGTTGTGATATGTATCAATATTGGAAAAATACCCTTATGAATATTATGATGATTAAAACCATATTGCCTAGCACAAAATGCATGTATCTGTAAAACTTACAATGTATTTTTAAGAAAATCCAATGAGTTTTGAAAGGGTTTTATTAATCTCTGTGGCCGTAAAACCTTTAAATCACCAAACTTAGAGAACTCTTACAATGCCTGGAAGGAAATGGGGAGGAAAAAATGGGTCAAAACGGGAAAACGGGCCGGTGAGGGGGTTATAATGAAAGATGTAAGAAGAGAGACAGAGGGATGGAGGAAGGAAGGAGAGAAAGGAAGAGAGAAAGATAGACTGCAGGAGAAAATGACTGTGAGGTAGAACTATTTCTGGAATGCACCTTCTCTTAAAGTCTAACCAGGCTAAACACACACACACGCACACACACACGCACACACACACACACACAGATACACACACACACACACAGATACACACACACACCCACACAACCGAACCCATTTCTACAGTATATGATAAGGTAATAGGGGGCATTGGATTTCCTCTTCTCTTTCTCCACAAACACAATCTGATTTAGGGGACTTCCTGCTCTCTCTCCCCTCCCTGCTACCTTCATTCTTTGATATTAATACTTCACAGTGCGTGCTGCTTCATGTGTGTGTACTCGTGCCAGAAACGATATACTCCTTATAAATGTAATCCTGCAGTAGGGTGTGTCTCTCTGTGTCTGTATGTATTTCTATGAATGTATTTGTGCATTTATTTCTGTTTTCTGCAGTTCAGAGCACAATTTATTTGAAATGCTGTTTATACTTTTTGTACATAATGTTATGATTAGTATTTTTGTTTTAACATGAAAATAAACTACTAACTGAGAAGGAGGAGAGACAAGTAAGAAAGCAGGGATGTACAGGACTGCAGTGTTTTCTATTTTGATGTACATGTGTTTGAGTGTGTTTTTGATGTTGGATCTTGGATTGACTTCCATTCCCCACCGTAGCTGTCACATCCACTGTCCTCACTGTTTCCTGTTTACAGGAGACGACTTCCTCTGAACTTCAGCGAGACACCAAACAGCCACAGACCGGTCTTCTCTTGCTCTCTCTCCAGATAAATCCATAAACGGCACCAGAGGTACAGTAGATTGTCCTTCTGAAGGAACTGATCAATCGTGGGAAGTAATAGCAGGAAGTTGAAAGTTGAAGCAGCTCAAATGGCCAAATTTTCTTTCATCTCTCTCCCTTTCAAGACGGTTTAGTGCATGATACACATAAACACACACCTACACACACACACACACACACACACACGCCATCCTAAGAGCTCTCTAAAGTCCTGCCATGCAGGTGTGTGTTAATCTTCTAAATCCAATAATAAGGGCAATCCTGATCTTCATACAATATCCACGTAGATCAATGGAGCAGCTGTATGGTGTGTGTGTGTGTATGTGTGTGTGTTAACAGACAGGTACACACTTGTACACAAACACACACACACACACACAAATGACATACTGTACATAAATGATATCTGCACCATTTAGTCCAGTAAGAGATTTGAGGCTTTTTTCCCCGTTGTCATTTAATTGTTGGCTAATTTGGTACTATTATGTTTCCATTTAATTGGGCTAAAACACATTTGCAGAGTACTGGTGATTAAACACTCATTTGTACTATTATGGAGACATTACTGATGAAGAATATACCGGAAAATATATTTTCATTTAATTTTTTGTCCATTATATTATTCAGATATTTTGTTTACTATTCTGCTTTAGTTCATTATTGTCTATACAAAAGGAATGTATGACAGTTCTCAGAAACATCTTACGTCATCAGTCTGCGCGCAGCTGTGCCGCAGTTGTTGAGTTGAGTGTGTGAACTGGTACATGTGGTTACTGTGTGAGCTCAGACTGCTTCGGGGAAAAAAAATTAATACAAAAGCATATATTCAGCAGCAGGAAGAATAAAGTTGCAAAAAAAAAAAAGAAGATGGAGTCCTATCTATTTAAGAGTGCAACAATAAAACTGTTTTTATAGTTTTTTGTTTAACCAGTGGTTTGTTTGAAGTGATGCTTTAACTATTTTCTACAGTACAAAGTATAAAATTCCTGTGTATTAGAAGTCAGTTGAAAGATGCGATTTGATGCAAATTCGCCCGAGGTGGCAAGAATCTTCCGCAACGTTTCAAATTGAGCAAACAAATTGCATTAATCTTGGTGCTTCATGAATCTGCTTCATAAATGTACAGAGATGAGAAGAAAAAGGAAACAGGCTGGAGGGAAATAACAGTTCTGAATTCATTTAGTGGCTGAGCTGAATACAATCACACAGACACACTCCCACAGAAACAGTCTGTTGTTAGTATAGCTTAAAGCTAATGTACAGTTGGTAATTTTGCTGTTTTGGGATGTTTTGTTTTAACACACGTTTATGGTCTTATTTTTATACTGTTTGCCATTTTTTCTATTGTTATTTCTTACTACTTGCTGAGACCATGGGAACACAGCACAGCAAAGCCCGACAGGGAAAGAAACAAGAGCAGCCAGATAACTAGACAGGCTGTAAACAAGCCAACAGTCTGTAATAGTGCCGGCATAAAATGAACAAACAAATCCAAAGCGCCATTTCATTTTTGGGTTTGATATGCATCGGGTCTGTACTGGTACACACTGCCCCCAGGAAGTAGCCATTTACTTGCACTATAACTTCCAACACTAACAAAAGCACTCGCTTTCTTCTGCATACTTTGTTTTATATGTCACCAGACTAGCTGCCAGCGATAAAAATACAACAGTACAACCTTAAACTGTGTTAAAAACTTATTTGAGTACTGTGTGACAACATTTAGCTGCTTTAGGCAGTGCAGGTGGTGACTGTCTGACACGTTTGTCCCTCGAGTAACAGCATGTACTCACCTCGCTGCTGTGCTGAGACCATTTAGTATGCTAAAAACCTGTATACTAGACTTCTAGACTCGACTGCTGATACTGATACCGGCTCTCATACAGACTCGCTGCCCTACATGCTGATCTACTGCCCGTATGCCGAAGAATCTCTAACACCGCCTGAGGCTCAGGGGCTCGCCAGATTTGTTCATGTTCCAGAGCGCAACATCCAGTACTGAAAAACTCGAAATACTCGATACATTTAGACATCTGTACTCGAGTGTGTTGAGACAACTCAAACACCACTTTGTTTGGAGGTAAAACAGTGAGTGCACCCGAAATACTGGAATTGATCCCTCATGGCCGGGAAACTGTTACTGTACAATTATGAAGTACAGTGTGTAAAACTATTGTTTGATTCTTTTTTTGTGCTTTGTGTTTACATCCACATATTTGCTCTCCTGTACATGCTTATCTTCCTCACGCATCTGTTTCAGTTGTGCCTTGGTCATTTCCGATTCTTGACAAATGCTTATGGCAACCAATCCCTGTCAACCTTGTACATATGGTGGAGTAATATTATTCTGCAGAGTGTTACATTATCGTGACACTGTGGGTCAAAATCGAACCAGAAAGTCAATTTGTGTACTATGATGGATGTTTATAACAAGCCCGGTATCCCCATAAATTACATCCATACTGGATAAATCTGCATGTCATGATTGTCTAGTGTCAATGTTCTGTGACAATACAGGATAGTGTGCCCTATGTAGTGAGCTTGAAAGTAAGGGTGTGGAGGTCAAGGTGTTAAATGTAGCAAGTCAAGGTTTTCATGCAGGACACCAAAGTTCAATTACTTTTTATTAACCATGACCTTACCCTAATGTTAACCAAGTGTTTTAGTTGTCATACCCACCTTAACCATAATTTACCTCCCATAAACACAATCTTTCCCTTATCTTACTCATACCGTAGCTGGCATGAGATATTGTAGAGCATTTTAAAAACGTTAGCTACAGACGTCAAAAAATGTTGGCATTGCATGTAATACAGAGTTTTGCAGATTTGTGCAATACTGACATTCTTGTCTGGCGAAGGGTTGGATTGTTACAATGCACAGTTTGGGTAATAATTTTTCATCTTTCAAATAGGTTTATATTGGGGCTTGTTTAAAAACTGCATGTTTTATTGCATGTGTTTTTGGCTTCATACAACTTATTTTTAATGATTTCGCTATGTTTGTAGATCACAGCAATTAACTTAGGTGAGTATAATGCTATTATTACTGACAGGCATGATGGCCAAAACTAGTTTTCTGATCAAAAACTCAAACTCACACAGCTCAGATTTTCACCCTTGAATCTTAATGGAAACAATAGAGTTCTTGCAAATTACAGTGGCCTTAGAGGACATTGCATTTTCATAGTTGCATTTTCATGTGAATATTTAATGCCTCAGTGGAAATAATTTAAAAAACAGAGGCAAGGTGAAAAACAGCTACTGCTAATTGTCAGGAGCATTTTTTCACATAATTTCCAATGTCAATGGCATATAACAAAGTTACAAGGACATTTTTCCCCGCAAGACAATTAATATCTGACCTTAGTGTAGACACACACGAACACACTGGGTCTCTCTTACACACACATTAATCTTAAAATAGTCTCTTTTCAGTAGGAGGATGAGGCAAATGTTCCCAAACAGACACACACACATACATACACCAGTGTTTAATGGCCCATTGTACGTTATGGAAAAGACTATTCCAACATAACAGATGAGGGGGATTTACAGCACTGAGACAATGGAAGAAAAGCAGGGATTCAAACACACTGACATCACTAATTAAACCCCTGAGAAGTGTAAGAACGTGTGAAAGAGGGAGGGAAGGAGGAGAAGAGGAGTGCTGGGAAAGAGATGGTGAAAAGGAGTGGCATCATAAGTCTAGCCAGATAATTTGATAATTCCTTTAATTGGATTATAGTGGTTTAGGTTTCTAGAAGAAACATGACTAGTTGTGGAATTATGGAAAGACGGGATGGATGAAGGAGCTGAGGAGAGGAGAAAAGAGGAGGAGAAACGGAGAAATGGATTGACTGAGGATAAAAAAGTAGAAAAGGGAGGACAGCAGGGTAGAAGGAAGAAAGGATGACAGGACGAGCAGGAGAAGAGGGAAGATGTGATGATAAAAAGGAGGGAAGGGGCAAGGAAAGGGAGTGAGTAAAAATGTGACAAAGGGAACAAAGGATCGGAAGAAAGAAGAAGCAAGTGATGAAGAGGAAGGACAGAGGGCGGGCGGGGTGCAAAGGATTGAAGGAAAGAAGCAGCAAAGAATGTAATGAGGAGGAAAGAAGAACTGAAGGGATAGAAGCAAGAGGGAATGAGGGAAGGAGGAAGGAAACTGATGACAGACGACAAGGAAAATGGATGAAAGAAGGAATGCAGAAAGTAAGGGGGGAGCAGTGAGGAGGACTGAGGATGGAAAGGAAGGAAAGAGGTAAAGAGGAAAGCAGGGAGAAAGTAGTGAAAAGAAAGGAAAGAAGAGGAAAAGAGGAAAAATTGGGGCAAAGAGAGAGGGAAGGAGAGAAAAGGGGAAATCCAATCCATTAAACCACAGTTGAGAAAGTAACACCGCAGGTCTTTCATCAATGGTTTGGTGTGTGTAAAAGTGTGTATGTAGCTCTGTAGCTGCATGCCTGATGTGACGTGTGTGTGTATGTGTCTGGTCGCAGCCCGAGGGCATGACTGAGTGAATGACTAATTGTGCCGTCTGCTCGCCATAAAACACACATACATGCACGCACACTGAGATTACGCAATCATTATCAAGATAATCTCCTTGCCCGTTTTTTTTTTCCCCCCAGAGGATGAATATCGACACGTCTAGATTACTCTCCCGTCTGGAAATCCTTTACTCTGCTGCTTACCTAATCCCTGACCTCTGCTTACATTACTCCATCCATGCATACAGCCCTCCATTCCCATGCTCACCCAGCACAGAGTAACTAATCCGACACTTCTTGGAAAATTCCCATTTCTCCTGCCATCACTGAGCTGTTTAGTTTTGATTTAAACTACATTACGAAAGGATTTTATAAAGGAAAGGGTAGGCCCCTCTTAACTCCTGTCCATTTATGACATTTTTCACCAAATGCTCATGGCGGCGAAGTAGGCCTAAATTCGTGCTAACCATGTCTTGTTCACTTTGCTTACTTTGTTTTTACCAATGACAAACTGTCTTACAGTAACAGTGTTGACCTCTAAGGGGGTGAATCATGGACGTGTGATAGGAACGAGATAGTGGACTCAAAGATGGCACCTATTCAGCCCAAAAAGTTTTCTAGTTTCCACGTTGCTTCCGCTCGGCACATTATCTTTTCTGGGCTCTGTGAAAGATTTCCAAATATAAAACCTTCATTCTCGTTCAAAAAATCGTAATACGAGATTAATTGTTAACCTTTTTTCCACTTTGAGGCATCCTATCAACAGTTTTACAGATGTCTCTTATAATGGTGGTCTATGGGGGAAATGTTTGGGCCTCAGTGGATTTTTTTTTGTTGCAGTATTGTGAGTGGCCACTGAGACAATGTAAGCTGTTTCATATACAGTACTGCCTCTCTAATGAAATGAATGCAGAAATCCTATGATGTGAATATCAGGCAGTCTTGTCATGGCCCACACTGGTATAACTGTGTTCTTTAATGTGCTTTGTCTTAATAGCAGGCAATGCAGCAAATTTGTTAGAGCTAGCTAATGTTGCTAGCTTGGTAGCTTGTTAATTAGCTTGGCAGCAAAGAAATTCTGCTCCAACCAAGAAGTCCTCCAAATTAAACAACCAAATATGTAGTTTGACCATGTGCACTCCAGAATGACACATAGGATATTTTCTAATCTGGTTCCCCTATCAGCAGTAATTGGCAGGACAACATCTGTGCTTTCCAAAACTGTTACAAATCACAGTTAAAAAATAATGTTTTATGATGTGACAATGCTATGGTTAAGGTCTGGTTAGGTTTAGGCACTTGATTAAAGGCAGAATGAGTAGGATTTTCCTGAAAATAGACTCATACAAAAATAACAATCAACACTTATGACCAACTAGAAGTGTGTGGCAGTGTCTGTATCTGCAGAGACCCTGCCCTCTGCCTGTATCTGGGCATCAACCTTTGGGCAGTGGGTGTGTAGCCCCTAGCCAATAACAGCGCACAGGATGTGAGGTCGGGACTCACTCAGTACAGTACATTTACATGATGTTTCAATTTATTGTGCAACAGTGAAATAAGAGTCTTTTGACAGTCACTTTGGCGGCATGTGTGATTGATCAGACAGTACGTTATCGTTTCCTGCTCTCCATGGATGGTCTCTAGTAACTTTTTAGTTTTTTGTTAATATTTTTTATGTTCCGCGACTCATTATAAATCACAATTCACATCGTAGTCTCTGTATGTTTATATAAAGCATCTCACCTATGCCCACTCACTGCCATGATCTCCCTCGCCTCGAGTCCCGCATTAGACAGTGTCTGTGTGGCAGTGGCTCTGTGGTTGGTGTAAGACGTGTATGTCCCTGTCTCTTTGCACATCCTGGGTAACATCTGTAACAGCTGGTTTACTCCCAGGGGAATGGCAGTATACCAGAAGCTGTCCGTCGCAGCTGTTACCCTCCTGGCCTGCATTGATTGAGGAATTTTGCACCAGGCGGAATTTTGCTCAGGAATTTTTTGAGAGATTCTACCGGGCAGAGGAGATTTCCTCGCCCCTCAAACACAGCCCCCCTCCAATTTCTCTCTCCAGTGGGTCTTTATGATTTTTTGTTTCTTCATTGAATGTCATGGTGAAATACTTTGCTCCATTCTCGTCACATTTTAGGATGAATGAGTCAGGTTTGAGATCCTGATTTCCCTCCTGCGTCTTAAGTGCAACCGAATATTGTACCACACGTTGTTCAGTAAACCTTTTGGATTGTCTGGACTTAGTGTTGCAGAATATTTTCAGATGCGCTGGTCTTCAGGTGAAATCGGAGGGCGTTGTGTTGTGTTGTCATCTAAACGGACTGAATGCCGTTGTTTATATTTTTGAGACTTAGACAAGTCTGAAAGCAATTCAAAGCCCATTTTGTTTGCTTTACAGTGTTAGCTTCATTTTTGCTCTTCTCTAATTTGTCTAGGTCGGCTGAGGTCATATAAGGACACCTGGAAGTTTTGCACTGTTCCTTCCCTTTGTCCTCTTCTGACGACCATTCATAATTTAACTCAAATGTGGAAAGATGTTCATCTTTGCGGTGAAAAGTTTGTTACAATCTAAGACAGATAACGGTTATTAGAACACCTGTAAAGCAGAGTGATTCATGTACAATTATAAGTCCCAGTGCTGTTATACTTTATATCAGCACTCATGGAATGCCTCTTGTCCAATCAAATTACTTGGTCGGAACTAACTGTTGTATAAATGAAAATAACTTAATATGCCATTTAATAAAAGAGATAAAGAAAAAGTTTAGAAGAAACCATATTTAATTATATATTTATTTATACTTATATTTTAAAGCCATTTTCATAACAGATGAACACTGGCTGCAAGTTGAGTGACTTGAACGAGCCTCTGATGAGTAGATCAAATCCACCTGAGTGTCATCTGAATGCATGCTTCAATGGAAGGGATACAACTCAAGGAAATCTTTTGTACAAAGGAGTTACTGTAAGTTGGTCAAGGCCACAAATTTGCTTAAATTTGATTGCTGACCTAGAAATAGCTCAGAATCTTAAATATTTCTTCTTCATTTTATGCCATTACTTGTGTTTTTAAATGTTTCTGAATCCTCAAACTTTGTGATTATTTCCAGGTTTAAATGAAAATATTAGGTATTTTCAATGTGGTCTCAGACTTTTGGATCCCACTGTATATTATTGGTTTTCTAAGGATATAATGTCAAAGGATAATCGATCCTAAATGCACATGAGCTGCTGCTGATAATATTTTACTTTTAGACTGAGACTTGCAGCTTTTGTATGATAAATCTCTGACAATGCCACAGCGCCACCAGTAGGGGAAGCTAGGTGTCACCTTTTCTCGCTGTATCTGCCTAAAAGCCCTTAAGGAGGACACACGTTACCCCGTAGCTACTCTCCACCGTGTATTAAAGCAAGATGGCAGCTGTTGTTGAGAATGTTGTCAAACTGTAAGTGTTGGGACTTTTCTATACACCTTTACACCTGGCTAGGTAACGGACACCGCGCCCACGCCGTAACAGCATATCGGTAGCTAGCCGGCGACGAGTACTGTTCGCTGTTTTTGTAGAATGCTGAACTAAAAGGCACGAAGGAATCAGGATATTTGTGGAACTGTAACGTTGCATTGGTGAAGGCTCGCAGTAGGCAGATAAAACTTGGTGGCCACAGGGGGCCACCTACATGGAATATTTGGTGGCCTCACAGTAACTTTTTTTGTGGTCACGGGCCATCGTGCCATGGTTAATGTTAAACCCTGATTTTGAAATTGAAACTGTGTAGAAAATCACATCATGTGCTTAATTATGACCATTGACCTTTACAACACAGTTACATAAGGGTAATCCACATTATTAATAATGAACAATATTTCTATATTATTTAAGTAAATGACCGTTTTACAAGAAATGGGGCTTAGCGTCAGAGAGGGGGAAGAAGGAAGGAAGGAAGGAAGGAAAGAAAGAAAGAGGATCAGGATACCGTCCTTAATCTGTTGTAATGTTGTAACTGGCATATGTTGAAATTACCTTCTCTTGCTGTGGTCTTACATCTTATCATAATATTCTAATGTGCTTTGATGTAGCATGATTCTGTTTGCTGTTGCAACAGCCTAATTCCCTTATGGGGATAATTAAAGTTTCATCTTACCTCCTAATACCATGAGTAAAGGCTTTAAAAATGTTTATATAGTTTTCTGTGGTGGCCAAAGTCTACTTTGTTTGATGTAGAGCAAGAATCTTATTATCACACAGACACAGATATGGGCAAAAAAGTCATATCCGCATGCTATTCATTCCTGGGGCTGAAGGAACAGTGTGATCTGTGACACACACACACACACACACACACACACACACACACACACACACACACACACACATAACTGGACCATATCCCTTAAATCAAGGGTTTACCCCTTCCTCCCCACCTGCTTCCTCCCACCTACAAGACTGTTTATGTGTTCTTCTATTCTCTTTTTCTTATTGTCTCCACCAACTGATAAATGAAGTGGGCAGAGAGCTTCACCGACAGTGAAGTCACATTTAAAGTTTTTCTTAGTTTTTCATGGATAGTAATGTTGTTGTTGGTCAGCCAGTCCTCCACTCAACAACGATTTGATGGAGTGACAATAAAATTTGTTCCCTCAGCTTCATCTGCACTCCATGTTTAGTGCTAATTAGCAGATGTTAGCGTGCTAAAATGGTGAGTCTTGTTTAATGATTCCTTCATTGAAGGTTTGACATGGCATCACAGTAGTCTGCTGGAAAATTGGTGCATTATTTGGCTCATGCTCCAGCTCTCGAGCCTCAGTAGTTTAATTCAGAATCCAAATGCTACGTTGGTGCAATCAGGGATAAAACATCACACACATTTTACTAAATTAATAAAAAATTGACAGTTCTACTCTTAACTCCAGCTTTAGCATCATTAGCGGGTGGCTACACTGACTTTTAAACTAAGTTTTAATCACTGGATGTTTCTTAATACTGTATGCTGCTCAGTGAAAGTCGTAATTTACTTCACTCCACTTTTTTTATATACACTGTCTTGTACCTTTGACTTTTTAATAAAAGAAAACTTTTTTTTGAACTAGTTTGTGATTGTTTTTTTTCTGATGAGTCCTCCGGGTGAGTTTCATATCCATTCAACTGATGAAGATGCTTAGTCACTTTGGATTAAATGAGTAGGAAAATGTGTATAGCGTTTCCCTGGCTACCCTTAACTTGTTGATTTTAGAAATTCTTTTCACAAATTATGATATAGAATGAAAAATTTCTAAGTCAATTTGGGGAAATAAACATCTCTAGTACAACTAACTGCAAATAACTGCACTTCTATGAGTGTTTATATTTACACATGGACACAATACAGAAATTTACTTGAGTACTTTTGCCATTAACTGTATTTCTAGATTAAGAGTAGATAAAACACACACAAGCTCAGACATATGCAAAGAAATCTTAACTGACATATATCATTTTGTCTTTTCTTTTATGTGGCATGTCAGTGGTGTGTGTGTGTGTGTGTGTGTGTGTGTGTGTGTGTGTGTACACGCATTTTTCTATCCTTATTGGGGCCGTTTCTGGTATAACCACTGACCTTATTGTGACCAATAGTCTTCATGGGCACCAAAGCCCCGTCCTAATGCAGTAAAACATAATTTCTGGTTAAGGTTAGGGTTAGGCATGAATTGGTTATGGTTAGGGTTAGGGTGTACAAATTAATGGAGTCAATGCAATGTCCTAACAAGGATAGCTGCGCAAACTGTGTGTGTGCATGCGTGTTTGTCTTTGTGCAGAGGTGTTCCGGATGAAAATGGAGTGTCAGCCACAGTTCAGGTAGCAATGAAACACTGAGCAACAAGTGAAAATCAAAACACAGACAGCTGGTCCCACACACAGACTGCAGAGTTTACTGTGGAAGAGTTAGCACAGACAAATACAAACTGAAAAGGAACACAGATGAGGCAGATATGAAAAGGTGACAGACAGGGCAGGACAAGAAAGTGAAAAGGAGCGACATAGTTACTGTAATTCTGAATTTTCAAACTGGTTTCAGAAAACGAATATTCATCATTGCGGTGGACGTAAAGCAACAATGGTCTTTAGTGTGATATATCAACATGTTTTCACAAAAATAAATATCTGTCTGTCTCTGATTTATATAATAGTGGGATAATGATTCAACCTATATCCATTCAGCCCAGCTGAGCCATGTCTTAAATGCTAAAAGTACAGTAAATTAGCTGTAAACTCAAGGCAGTTCAAAATCATCAATTCCCCGTTCATTATGCCCTTTAAAGAACACTTAGGGAAGGGAAACATAGGTATTTTTCAACCTGGACCCTATTTTCCCATCATTTTGGGTCTAAGTGACTAATGGAAACCACAATTGTTGAAACTGGTCTAGTTGAGTAATTATTGCATTGCAGCCTCGAAATGGGCTGCAATGTAATCCTTGGGGGCAATTGCACCCGTCAAAGTACGTCCACTAAAAGTGCTTGTTTTTGCCACTGACAGGCTCAGATTGTTATTATAAGCGTCTGACAAAGAAAGTAAACACAGGAACTAGCCGCCTGTAGCAGCATTATGGCTAACTTTTTAATTGAAAATTGGCCTCATACATGTAAACAAACTGGCCTGCGCAGATGAATATGTGGGTAACTTACATACTGTAATTCCTCACAGTTACATGTTGAAATCACTATTTACTCTTTAGTGAGCTATCATCATTTTGCACCTTTACTAACACTAATGCTTTACACATCTACCAAATGTAAAGCATGGTATAAATGCTATGAACGCTACATTTTTCATTTAATGTATTTTTGAGAGCATTATATAGTGCATAGCCTTTATATTTACAACTCAGACACTAAAATAAAGTGTGCTAGATAGCAAATAGGAAGTGATTTTGATGCAGTCTCTGTATAGTCTGTCCTGGTATACAGGAAGTGACATGTGTTTATGTTTCTGGCAGCAAAATGGCAGCAAAACATTATCATAACATTAAGAACTTAATGATTAACTTGACTTTTTAATGATTAATGAATCATTCTGTTAATGATTTAGTTATGTGCATTTAAAACACGAGACAGTTTTTATGGTAAATTAATTTTCATGGCCTGTCATCTCTGAGCTTAGGAGACGATCACGCATGTGCATGTATGCACAGAAGCAACAGAAAACAATGAGAACATGCACTAACGAGTGTTCATGTGCCCAAAACATGATATCTGCCTCCCAAGGACTCACAACATTGTTGAATGCTCCCTTTTAAAAGCTTTATAGGATTTAGAAAAGGTACAATGTTTTGAGCCCAAACTGGCTCTTCATCAGGCACAGAGGTATAAAAAAAAACAAATATAACAAGAGACGGGTAATTTTTTTTGGTATTGATCCTATTGATGCAAATATTTTTACTCAAAACAAGACTTAGTATCAAACGTATCAATACTTAAGGTATCGATCCGCCAATCCTACCATCCAGCTTTATTTAGCCTGGTTATTATAATCTGTCTGTATAATCTGTCTCTGTTTTTTGCAGGATTCAGTGGGACATCGGTCAATGCCCATGAATACATTAAGAACTTAAAAGTTGGTTGGCCCACTTACTAATTTGAATAAGAAATGAATCACAAATAAAGGGATGAAAGATAAAAGAGGGATCAGAGAAAAGAAAAACAGTCAAATGGTTTTAGCAGCAGGAAAACATGTGTCTAATGTCTGCAGGTCATGGAAAAATCAAACTCTCTCAGAGGTCGTGACCCAGGCAAACATGAATGTCTGAAGCTTGCTTCACACTCTACATCTGGGGGATTTGTTCTCGTAAATCTCTTGCCCTCACACTCTCAGACACACACTCACTCTCACACACTCCCTCCATCCATCGTGGCCTTTCATGTATCAATGGCTCCATTGATAGGCTTGCGTGAGTCTCTCTGGGTGGATCCTGCTTTCTGGGTTCAAGCCCTCCTTCAGACATCCTGACCATAGTTTCCACATACACACATGCACATGACATCATGTGTGGATACAAAAATGATCATTAATCAGTCATTATAAATTAACAAATTGCATTCTCCAAATGTGGCCTTTTTAGGCATTTAGGTATATGAGGTTACTCTTAATGCTTGGCTAAACTGATACCTGTAGAAGAAACTTCTATCCTGAGAGTTACAATCTTATCGCTGTTATTACTCTTTGGAGCCATCTTTAAAGAAACTAGGGTAGCCATTGAGTTCGGAGATTAGTAATACTTTCCAAAAGACATTGGGAGCCATACATAAGTAAGTTCACTCTTAGCTAAATGCTCACAAACTAAAAGTTAATGAATCTTTATAGTGAGTTTATTATTTAGGAGGGGCAGTGTATATATAGATAAAAACAATGTTGCTGTATTACCCTGTTTCAGACAGCAGGTGGGCAGAGCTCCAGACATGAGCTCAGAGGGAGACTCTCTTTGGTGTGGTGGGGAGATGAGGGGTGAAGATTTGTGGTGTCTGCAGCATCCAGGTGGGCATACAAATGCATGCACGGTTTTGTAAATGTGTATAGCATCATACCTGCGCTCATACGCTCATAAGCACACCCACCCACATTTATGCATGCACACACTTGCACACTTTCTATTCATCCACAAACAAAAAATACTTACACACAAATAACCCACACATACAAAGGAACAGCGTGTGACAGTTTGAGAAGCAGACTTGCCACTGAAAGGATGCTGGTTCAAATCCCTTGAAAACAAGCAGAGGGAAAAGTGACCTCCGCTGGCTTAAAGACTCTGCTGCCATTAAGCAAGGCACCAAATCCTGCATCTGCCAAGTGGCCGACAGCAGAAGACTGTGGTTTTACCAGGCAGATTCCAAGAATGTAATTTATCTTCTCCCTCGGGTCATTACTGTAGAAAACAATCTTCCCTTAGTCAGCTTGTCTGGTTAAATGAAGTACACATCATGTCACATTTTCCCTTTGTCTAAACTCATCGTCTTACAACCCACTGTTCCTTGTGCTGATATGTCTAAATCATTGTCTGTGTGTACTATGTGTGTGTCTATTGACATGGCTGTATCCATCGTTACACACTATACAGCCCTCTTATTTTCTGCAATGAGTCATACAGCTTCCCCCATTGAAATGATAAAGCGAGGTGATGAGAAATGGCCTTCACCTTAACTGTTTACAAGTGCTTTGAGTGCCCAAATATAACCATAAAAAGTTTTGTCATGCTTTAGTTGCTACAAGGGAATTTTGTTGTGAAAACAAAATGAAACATGATTAAAAATATACTGTGGTCCCCACTCTCAAAACCCCCACTACTTAAATGTTCCATCCCTTCATTTAACACACATCTTGCGATTCAGTCATTCATTGCTCCATTACTCTTTCATTATTCCATTAGTCCTTCAAAATTGATATAATAATCCAGCCCTCAAACAACCCACATATCTCTCTTAAAGTAATGGCACGTCACCTCAGTTTAAAAACAAGAAAAAACTCCTCAGTTCAAATCATATTAGAAAATTTGACATTATGGTCAGTTTTAAAGGATATGTTAACAATTTTTCAAGTCTGCCCTAAAACAATAGACAGGCGCCCAAACAAACATTGACAAATGTAATCACTCGTCCTGTTCATACTGGCCATTAGAAGATCCCTTCATAATGCTCTTTCAATGTAAGTAATGGGTGACAAAATTTAAAGCTAATATGAGGCTTCAGCCGTCCAAATTAGTCAAATAAATTTAATATCTTTCAAAGTTACTGTATTTTTAGTGCCAAATTCCCTCTTTTTGTTACTATATTTCCGCTGCAGCTGAACAGGAAAACACTGACCGTTGAGACACAAAGAGGGATTTTATTACTAAAAAGACTGTAACTGTGGAAGATATCCACTTACAGGTGAAGCCTCATATTATCTTCAGATAAACTTTTAAATACATTTCTGCTCAAAATGAGGACTGTGGTTTTTGTGGGGATCTTTGGAGGGGATCTTCTAATCTGACTGTTGTTTTAAGACAGACATGAAAAATTGCGAACCTGTCCTTTAAAACAAAACATGTATGATTGTATTACTTTTACCATATTTAGTAACAATGAGATTGATTGTCAAAAAAAACCCCTCAAACTTAATTTGTTGTAAAATGTTGATTCAATATGACATTGATGCTGAAATTAATGTAATGGTAAAGCTGTACTATTCTTGACAGTGTAGCTTGAGGATAAATGCATGTGGTGTCTTGTGAAAGAAGTCAAACTTGGGACAAAGCCTTGACACCCACTCACTCGATTCAAAAATAATACTGATGTACATGTGGCAAATTATTCTCACAGTCAATGGCTTTGGAATAACATTGCAGTGACCTGCACTCATCTACTGGCCAACTCATCCTCAGGACAATCTGAGGAAGTGGAGATGATGTTGTTTGACGGCGGTGGACCAAAACGAACAACAACACAGATCTCCTTTTAAGGAGTCTTTCCGCTTGCTGCCTGAAACTGTCCACTACCTGTGATATCACTGAGAAGGAATTCTCCACAGACTGCAGGCAGGCTTTGGTTAATAAATGACAATGTGACAGCAACTTACTAGCCCACACTGTCTCATTTTGCCTGTCTTTCTTTCAGTATGTCTCACACACACTGACCATGTGTAATGTCTGATATTTTTTTGTCAGGCTCTGTCTGTCCCTCTGCACACACATACACTCACTTAGGAGAATGTCAAGTACACTTAAATGTATTCCCCTACCCTTACCTGGCAAGTATTTGCCACAGCAGGATGGTGTGTGTGGGATTGATTTGAAATAAACTATAGTGCCCATGTTCATGGTAATGAAGGAACATGTCACCCAGTACACCAGTGTGGATCACTGATGGTCAATAGCACAGAGGAATAGGTTATATGAAGCTTTGATTACACAGAAAATACTTGTCAGTAGATCAAGTCATTGTTGGTTTTGGTCTTTTTATGAGATTATTTGGTGACCATCTTTTGAACCCTTAATAGTTGTTGAGTCCCTGAACACATTTATGCCCCCACAAGATGATAACACAAGTACGCAGTCTCTGTGGCAATGCAGCATGCCACAGGTGCATGCCTCGCACCACAATACTCCTCGTCCTAACCCTCACTCTCACAGACTTCTCTGACTCACCTTGATGACATCACTGCAGTGAGCTCAGTGTCCTGCTGGACTGAGAGAGGATTAAACCTGTGGTATGCTGCTGTCACACTGGTCTCAGGGTAGCTTAAGACTGACCCCGCGGGGCCACTCTGTGTGGCTCAACAGATTAAAATGTGTGCCGTGCTGTTGGTGATGTCATAAAGTTGAGCTCTGCTCATGACCTATATTGCGTATCATCTTTTCTTTCTTTGTTTTTTACCTACCTTTACATTTCAGTAAAAGTGTGAAAACAAAAATTTGCATCTTTGATACGAATACAATGAATACATTTGGGATGAAGAGAATGTTGTTTGCAGTGCAAACAGCATTGAAAAATTACACTTTTATACAGTTACAGCAATGTCCCTCTCCAGAAACAGTGAACAAAATGTTGTCAACACTGTTAATGGGGACTATTTCTTCAGTAGAGAGTAGTTCCAAGAAAAACAGCAAGGTAAATAGTCATTAGGGGTAACTGAGAAAATGGTTTCTTTTTTGTCATTTGGGTGAACCAACCCTTTAGGCACACTGTGTTGTTGTAAATGCATGTTGGCTGCTATGGAAGGAAAATCCATCCTGTTTATGCAGATTCCAACACTACAAAGGTCATACTTTGTCATCTTCCTTTCAGGAAAACAGATTTGAGGCTGGAAATGCCCCTAAGCTTTCTCATGAAAGTCAGGACTGTTCTTTAGAAAAAAAACAAAGGAATCTGCTACCACAGCAACTTTATCAACAATTGATTAGAAGTTTCTTTATTTCCGTTTTTAGGGAAACCCCCGATGACGCTCCACGGTCGTCATTATGTGATGACAGGTGTCACCATAGGGAATGTTAAGTCATTTTTTTGGAGGCACAAAGTGAACAGGAAATAAAATACTGTTATCACATCACTGTTTATCATCATGTCTTTTTCTGTCATTTTTCCATAGATTTATATTTTGTGTGAAAGTACTGACTAATTTTCAACCTTTCGACTACCTCTCATATAACCAAATAAGGGAAAATGATTGTTTGGCTGATCTGTGTACAACTTTGCAGATGGAGCCTGTGATGGGGAGTTGTGTTGGCCTCTCAATTTTAAAAGGTCAAGTTACAAAAAAACTACAGTTTACACATTCATAACTGCTCTTCTCTTACCCAGGTAGATTAATTGTAAAGTGAGAGTGGGCACGGGTGTAGCTTCTTGCTCAAGAACATTTAAGCAGGACAGCATGATTGTTACACCACAAACACTCAGGTGGTAACCGTAGATGTCTGGACCCCATCCCAGATTTATCCATCTAAATTTAAGCTTCTCACCAGACTTGCACCATAAAATATTTAGTGAATGTGACCTAGAATAAATGGAGCGAAGCCAGATCAGGCAGACAGTGAGCTTGAGTGCTTCACTTACACGACATACTCTATTCACTGCAACATATCCAACGCACCCTTTGCAATAAGTCTGTTTTAATTTAAGTAGTCATTGCTCTGCTCTTTTGTGCTACTACACTACTGCAAATATTTACTGCTACCACTGCTGGTGCCCATAAAGCATTTTTAAAGTCCCACCTCCACCCTTCAATCCACCTGTAGGCTCTAAACTTTAAGCGATGTCCCTGTTCCAATACATTTCATACTACTCACGAGTTCTGAGTATGTGGTGTGTTCACCAAATTAATGTCAGTGGCATTTCAAAGAAGTTACTCAAAAAGGTAGTAGTAAAGTCCACTTGATTCCTGAGTATGCTGTTGATTGTCCCACAGTGTAATGCATAAAGGAAATAGAGGAGCTTCCTGCAAAACATTCAAGTTACGTTTGAGCCAAGAAAGTCTTGGAAAACAAAAAACAAGTATTAAATCTTTTGACTTTTAACTGGCAAGAAAAGATTTCCCTGAATTCCATTGGCGCACATATTGCATCATTTCCCAGTAGTACAAAGTGGGCATTGCAAACTAGTCTAGGGTATAAATGCTGTGGAATGTGCCATTAGTTTATGCTATATACCTGCCCCTTTAAAAAATAAACATGAAATAAATGTTAAATAAGTATTTCTTGCATACGTTGCAAGTAATATAGTTTGATAATGAGTATGTACTGTACACACTATTAGTATGTAGAATCAAATAGGGAAAGGGGTTCAGTTCCCCTCAGGGTAAACTTTATTTTATCATTTATCATCACTCCCCAGTCTGTAATGAGCTTGGTATGGGGAATGATGAGGTCAGAGCTTAGCTGCCACAACGAACTTTGTACATATTTTTGCCTACATGTATGTTTGACTTGCACTGGATCCTGTAGAGACGATGTTTTGTTCAAATATTTTATGTGTGAATTCATGTGTGGTTGAATGACAAACAAACTTGAACTTGAATCTGTATTCATTTAAAAAAAAAAAAAAAAGGTCCACATGAGTTGGCTGAATGAACATTCCCGTCCAGGAACAAAATAAACAAATCTAAGTCTCAGATTTTTAAAAAGAAAAAAAAAAGTTCTTTAAGTAAATCAACCTTGCATAATGTGGAATCTATGTACACACCTGCAGTATAGTGGATACATACAGTGTGTTACTGGTGGATTTATTGTGTGCTGTCTACTGGGCCTTGATAATAGCTGGTGACTAAGAGAGTGTGTGTGTATGTCTGTGAGTGTAAGCAGTGTGTGTCACCGTCTGTGGGTACCCATGTCTGTTTAAAGATTTCACTCTCTCCTCCCCCATCTTCCTCCTCCTCTCCTCCTCCTCCTCCTCCTTCTCTGTGCCCCTTTTCCTACCCTCCCTCTGTCACTTTCCTGGACTGAATAACAAAGAGTCCCCCACGTACACACATTTCACTCTCACTCTATTTTTGATCACATTCCAACTCAATGACTGCAGGCTACAAATGGGAAAGCCTGTGTGTGTGTGTGTGTCTGTGTGTTTGCCCATGACGTCAGCTGTTTGTTTGTGTTCTGTGGTTGTGTCTGGGGCACCAGCTTGGTAGATAAGAAGGGTGGGAGTCTGTGCACGCGCGTGTGTGTGTGTGTGTGTGCTGTGGGTGTTGAAATGAAGAGAGGAGGGAAATGCCAGACATGAAAGAGTGCAAAGAAATTTTCTGTTGAAAGTCAGTGGAATTGGCCCCAGGAGTGATGCGCTTGTCAACTTCATAGACTCTTCATTGTTGAGCAACTGGTGATTGAGTGTATTCCTATTTCTCTGTCCCCTTCTCCCTCACCCCAGCCGGAGGAAACTGCTGCATAATGATAACAGACTCGGAGACAATGGGCTCAACAGGCGTAAATAGACACACATACATGCACAATACATACACACACATTATGCCGGTGAGGCTCAGAGGTCAGGGGTCCTGCCTGTGCTGCTGATAGTCTCCAGACCTTCTGAAATTATTTATCAAATATGGAACAATCCGGACATACCAGCTGCATTTCTGAGTTCTTTTTTTTCCCCTAAAATGACCCGTTGGAATAAAGAATTATCCCTCTCCCTCCCTCCCTCTGCCTGGACCTTGTCTGCCCAGTGATAAGGTCAGATTGGGTTTATTTTGGGCTGCTTGCAATCCTGCAAATAGTCTTGAGGGTTTTTCTTTAAAAGCATTTTGTTGTGTTTTGGGGGGCTGGTCCCTCATCAGACTCCCTCAGTTCCCTCAGTGCGAGGCAACACTTCTAAAACCTGGCCTCTCTATCTGACAGCTTTGACCTTGACTGATTGCTTTACCTATGTGTATATATATACATACATATATACATATATATACATACACACACACACACACACATATACATATATACATACACACACACACACACACACACACACACACACACACATATATATATATATAAACTGTAACTGTAAACTGTAACTAACTGTATCAATGACATGATTCATTTTGAAAGAATACATTTTCCGAAATCATATATCAACATTATTTTAAATCCTGGATGTCTGAGCAGCTTTACTGTAAAAGGCAATCCTGCAGGATTTGCTGGCTGAGCTTGGGTTAAGAGTGTCATCCATGTATTCACCTCTCATCCTGTAATTTGAATAATAGTAGAATTTTAGAGTTTCAAATTTCACATCAAATAGGGTTACGTTTTTATGATTTTATTTTGGCCCTAAAAACGAAATTATCAGTTAAATAGTGTTTGAGGGTCTTTGTGTGTAACAGGCCTTTTCAGCTGTTCAGCTTCTAGGTATTCACGGCCAGGTGGCTCCACTGTGTGTCAGCAGGATTGAACAGCAGCTGAGGGGAATAGCATACTGCAGTTGTTCACCACTCGGAGGCGCACTGTGTCCTGTTATTGTCAGATGCACTGAGAACGAGACCGGAAACAGTTTCAAAGTGTACAACATCATTTCTATGATCGTGTACAATAGAAAAAAAAAACAACTATTTCCTGGTTAAAATGAAAGATATTAATCCTAATAAATAATCTTGAACCATTTAAACTACAAAACGATACACCAATCAGCTTTGTGAGAGAGCTCATTATATTGTCTTCTAGTAGTAATAATAATAATAATCATCATCATTTAGTTTAGATGTATGCAGATGTGTTGGTGTAAATGAGGTGTGTATGTGCACATGCTGTGTATTTTATGTATGAGTAAGCTAAAGTGAGTGTGTGAGTGTGAGTCAGTGTATTATAATCATGTATATGGTGTGTAGCCTATGCATGTGTGTGTATGTGTGCTGTAGGCCTGTAATACTCTGAAAATGTTCTGGTTGTGATTTCAAAATTGACTCTTGAGAGATTAGCCTTGAGCCAAAAAAAGATCCGAATAAATAAAAATGCATAAAAAACATAATAATATGATTAATTTGAATTGAATAGCCATTAGTGATTAAAAATAAAATTAATAAGATGAGTCATAATGCATTAGAATCAAATACTACCGAAATCAATAAAATAAATGATCAATAAAGAATAAAATAAAAATATTTTCTGTCCACCAGCGATGCCGAACTTACTATTTTGTAACAGTTGTCGGTGTTACACCGTATTTGGTGACCCATCAGATTCTGTTGCCTGCAGTATTGGAAGAAGTACTCACATCCTTTACTTAAGTAAAAGTATCAATACTACCATATAAAAATACTTCATTTCAAGTGAAAATCCTGCATTTAAAATCATAGAAGTATTACCAGCTAAATTGACTGAAACTACTACAGTAAATGTACTAATTGTGCAGAAAATCGGGCTGTGAGTGATATATTAAAATGCTGCCCATGCTTTGACTCATCACTATTAATGATGTACTTTATTACATTTATTTAATATATCAGATACTTTTACTTAAGTAAAGGATCTGAGTACTTCTTCCAACACTGCAGGTCACAGAATCTGATGGGGCACCAAATACGGCGTAACACCGGAAGTCTTCACCTGCATTCTGACTAACTTGACGCTGCTGCTGTCAACGTCTGTAGCGGCGAAAAGCTCCGAGCTGTCACAACTAGCGTCGGTCTGCCTCGCTTCCGACAGCGATGCCACCCAGCTCCATACTTTACTTTATGGGGAAATCATAAATCGTTAAGTTGCTGGGCGGTGAATCTTTCCGAGCTGAAAGGAGTGGAAATGTTTGTTTAAACGGAGCTTGGTGTGGTCGTGAGGGCTGTGTGGAGGATTTGCTATCATTCCCTGACAGAATTTGACAGTTAACCGCCTGGCTGGCTGTTTGTTGGTGCGCTGTTTTGTTTTGTTGAGCTTCGACAGACCTCACAACATATAGCGAGGTAAGTTAAGGACACAGAGTATAACAACTCATGCACCATGTTGTATTTGTTTGGTTACTTAGCTGTTAAACATATAAAACAAGGAGTTTTTGTGTAGCGGATGGTGATGGACCACCGTTAGCTGGTAATTATTTAACTAGCTGTTACCGTAACGTTAAGCTACATATCACAATTATCTTACATTTAAAATAAATATGTTAAACACATGGTTATTGGGCTGCTAACAAAAAAATATGTTAGACTGCTTATATCAACTTAATGTAGGCATTAACGTTAGAGTATTAAGTGTATAAGTATATATTTTTGCATATTTTCAAAGCTGGGTTAGCCAAGGTAACGGCTACTTTATACACATTTCATTAAGATATCTAAGTTTAGTATGTTATGTTAAAAAAGAAAAAGAAACGGGTGTTGTTAACTGGAACATTCCTACTAAGAACAGTATTCAACAAGTTTATGGTGGAGTATTTCTATTTTTAGTGTATTTTTTACTGCACTAACGCTAATGCTAACCAAGTTATGTCTCTCATAAGAAGAGCATGCTGTGTCATATGCAGAAGTATCAGCCGGACTGGCTTGTAACCAACAAGGGTGCACTGGTGTTATATGTTGTCACTTCTTAATATAGGCTAAACTAAACAAAAGCCTGTTCTCTGCACATTTTGACAATCTAGGTCAGCTAGGGGATGCCAAATGGCATCCAGGGACCACCTGGGGTCATTAAGGGGCCCCCCTGACAAATGAGGTGAAGCTAAATTGAGGATGAGGTTTAGTATTAAGTCATAAATTTTCAGGCTTCCCACTGTTGCATTCACATTCTGTGGAAAGTTAATATTTAACAACAACAGTATTTATGTTTGACTAAATCTTACCAGGTCTAATGGGTGTTTGGGGTTGGTGGCATGAAGATTTTTTTTTTCTGTTTGAGTCTGCATAAGGCTTTGTGATAATGTAGTGGTGTTGTTTATTGTCTTTTTTAATTGAACCGTATGAGATGAGTTGAATTGAGCTAACTTTGTTGGTGAGTTTATAGTGCAAGATAGACTGGACAACATTCAATATGGCATACTAATAAAAAACATCATATGAATGGAAAAATACACAAGAGCATATCAGAATTTAACAAATAGTTAAAGTAATACACAACTGTGTGTCAAGGATCACACAATGAAGTCCAAGACTTGCTTTGTGGTCCTTGAAGGAATGATAGAAAAGATGCAGGATGCAGTTAGCACAATACCTATATCATCTTCATCATCTGTTAAATAACCTAGTCAAATCTTGAACAAAACATTAAATTTACAGTCAGTTGGGGCGAGGTGTTACGTCCCCATAACATAACAAGACTAAGAGTCTACTGCAATGCTAACAGCTCTGTGAGGTTGTACGCAGGTGCAGTGATGATTAGAGCTAATTGCCGAGGTCAGCGTGATAATGCTCACAATGACAATGCTAACATGCTGATGTTGAGCAAATGTAACTTTTACCATGTTCACCATCTTAGTTTAGCATATTAGTAAAGCTGCAACATTAAATCGATGAATCGATTTTTGGATTGACAGAAAATTAATTGCCAACTATTCTAATAACTGATTCTTAAATGTTTTTGTGGTTTCTTTAGTCCTGTATGATAGTAAACTGCATTTGTTGGAAAAAAAAAAAACATTTGAGGCCGTTTCCTTGGGCTTTGGGAAACTATGATTGACATTTTTAACCTTTTATTGGCATTTTATAGACCAAACAACTAACTGACAAATTAATCAATAATGAAAATAATCGTTAGTTGCAGCCTTACATGTTAACATGCTAACATTTGTTTTGAAAGCTGATGAGAATGTCATTAGTTTTGCAGGCATTTGGTCATAAGCAAAGTATTGAACAATGATGATTTAATAACCTAATGATAGTTCTAGAGGAAAAGTCAGTAGGATTCATCCTGTGGGGACCATATATCACTGTAGAAAATTTCATGGAAATCCATCCAATAGTTGTTGAGATTTTTCATTCTGGGCCAAAGTGGTGGACTGACCCACCAACAGAATGGCACTGCCATCCCTAGAGACATGCCCCTAGCAAAATGAGTTTAGATGAGTGATATAAAAGAGGGCAGTGACTCAGGGTTTTTGTTAGCCTGAGGGCTCAGGCAGCAGAAGCCCAGACCTCTTAGAACTCCCTGCCTGGGGATACACCCCACATATACTGCTATACTGTACATCAATGGGAGAGAGAAAGAGAATGAGCGACTGAGAGAAAGCAATGTAAGCATCTGGTTCACATTAATATAAACAGATCTGATTAGGTAGCTGCTCAGCTAAATGGCTGTAGTTAGTGTCTCTGCTTTACAAAGAGCTTGGGGTTATTTGTTTAAAACCAGTGTGCACAGATGACTCATCTGCTCAGTATGTCTGAGTCACATTCTACTGGCACTGTCCTAAAGTTAGCCCCAACATCATATCGTTTGCCAGTCATTTTTGGTTTGATAAAGACTAATTTTCTGCATTCCTTTCGTTGCCCACTCCTTCCCACTGTATTCATGTTTTATTTCCCCCTCAGCCCATTTATTCCTGCACTTCTTCTCTCCCTCTTTTTCCTCATTTTTCCATGCATTCTGAAACTGAAACTTAAATTCCCTTCCTGGCTTTTAGAGCCACAAGACTAAACCCACACATTCCCCTGTTTCATCTGTCCTCCCCTTTGTCAGTTCATCCCTTTGTACACCATTCTTTCTTTAATCCTGGTCGTGCTCCCCTGGCCACCTTTCTTTCCACCCTCCCCGTGCTTTTGTCCCAATCTGCTCTAGCTCTTTCTCCCTTTTTTCACTCATTACCTCCCTACTCTTATGCTTTGGCCAGAGTCAGTGGTCAGGATACTGGACTAGTAACAGCGCCCTGCCCCGCCCTGCCCTGCCCCGCCCTGCCCTGGGTAAACACCACTACTACATTCAGATCTCTGCTCACTCAGGTTATGATTAAATTCATCCAATCACCAGAGTGGGTCCACCCTACATTGAACAGTGCTCATATAACCAAAATATTTCACTTGTATTTGTTTATAGATTCATTAATTACCCATAAATCCTGTAAGGGGATGTGAGCTACCAAATGGATGACTGCTGTTCACTGCTGTTCAGGAGAGAGTTTCTCTCTCGCGTTTTGCTTCTTATTCACTTCCTGTGGGCAGAGCAGTTACAATACGATATACACAGTTTCAATGGGCAGTTCTTCCTAAGTTAGTGCCATATGTGCTTCTCTGCTGCTTCTTCGTGATTAGGGCTGGCAAGATAGGTGTATTTTTCCATGGGTATCATTTTAAGTGTAGCTGTACTGTCACATGGTTTAAATGGGATTTTAGAGGGTTAGTGCTCTCTGTGCTGAATGAACAGCACCTTTTGTCTCCTTCTGCACATGATTCCCACAGGAACATGTAGAGGTTTTCCCTCTTTATACTGGGGGATGTTCCTGTCTCGCTGAGATTTGCTTATTCATGACTTTACAGACCACTCACGTACACATAGAGGTTTCATACCACAAGGACACATAGAGTAGAGTAATGCAAGAGGGACCGAGGTAAAACATGCTTTCTGTACAGCCCTTTGGTGCAAGAACAAGGCTCTTAAAATTGAAATCTAGCAAAACATTTTGCAATCTATTCTAGGACAAAAGAAGGCTTTAAGTTCAGAGTATGAATGAGCAATTGTATAATGTAATTTAGTTTGAGAGCAAGTGCATAGGATGATTAGGAAGAAACAAAGAGGGTAGGCTGAAAAATATGGGATGCAAATAAACATTTCTACAGTATTTCAGTGATTAATTGTCAAGGAAAGAAAAGATGAGAAATAGCTTTGTGCAGAGGTGTCCTCTGCCTGAATAAGGAGGGGGTTGGTATGTTCAGGAGGGGGAAAAGTGCTGAGCTAGGCTGCATTGAGATGCCATTTAAAGTGGAAGGGAGGATTTGAGGGAATTATAGTGCAAACTGCTCTCTCTCTCTCTCTGCACTCCTAGCTAAATCCTCTTGATATGTGATGAAGAAGGAAATGCTAATTGTGTGAAAGAGCGGCATTTGTTGTTGCTGCGGAGTCAAAATGTTTGTGACCCTTGTTGCTGTTTGCTTGTTTTGTGCTTACGATAGGATCAGCAAAATGGTTTTTAAGCCTGCTGTAATTTCACAGGTTTTTAAAATGCTATATTTGAGATGTGATGTCAGCGTTAAATATTATATTATTATTATTATTCACGTCATTTCTGTAGCCACATCCTATTTTAATCCTTGTTTAATCAAACAAGCTAGGGAGATAAAAAAGTTAAATCTGTAGTTAATTACCTTTTTAATATTGGCTGCTAGTAACATTGGTGATCAGGGATCAGGATATGAGTGTCAGAGGATAATATGCAAAACAAAAATGCAAGATCTAATTTACATAAACAGTGTGGTTGGATAGACAACAGCGCAGTTGGATAGACACCAGAGGAAGAGTTACAATAAATATACATTCGCACTTCACTCTCGCCCAGTGTTGCGGTTTGGGCTTAAAAGTTGAACTTAACTGTTTCATCTGTGAAAAATTAAGATACAAGTGCTTCTTCATGTTTCAACAAATATTTACAGAGGTGTGTCTCATTAATGGGTTGTTTGCAGCTGGTGCAGAAACATCAGTTTCAGTATGACGGTGTGTTTTCCTTAGTTAAGGCCTTAGTTTAGTCTCAGTGGCAACCATAGCAATGGACTGCTGTTAGGCGTAGTCATGTGTGATGTTGCTATTATTGCCTGTTTACATCACCATCGCAGCTTGGTGACATTTTAATCTTTTTTTCTCATTTTTGTCTGTCAACAAATTTTTGTGTGAGACTAAAAATCTCCTCACTTACTTAGATCAGACAGTTAATTTAGTAATGTTTCACATGTACTAAGGAAGGCCTTAGCGGAGTTGTGCATGAGTGTAATAGTCCACTGATTAAAATAAAAAATTGAAAAAGATCTGATGAGTTAGATTAAGCCCCAACGCCCTTTTTGGGACTGGAGGTTTCTGTGTGTGTGTGCTTTCACCCTGACTTCCTGTCTCTGTCTGTCGGGTACGCACCGCCGCAGCTTCCCTTTCTGTCATCTTCTGCTGCTCTTTTCAGGCGCACAAGCTAGTTCCTGCTCCTCTGTAGCCCTGTTTCAAGCTAATGATATCAGAGGGCTTGTTCTGACTTTCACAAGGTTAGTTCCTCTGAGGCTGAAAGTTTCTTTTCATGTTTCATCCGACACAGTAGGTTGTAGGATCTACTTAAACGTTAGAAGACTGGATCACAGAGCAGAATCTAAAGGTTGGTGGATTTTCTGATGCCGTAAAGTAAGACGTGTAGAGACGTAAGCAGAGGTGGTTGTCATAGAGCTAAACAACACCCAGTGCAGCAGACAGAGTAATGGTATTCACTTTTAATAGCGGGATTGTGTATGTTGCATAGGCAGAAAATGTAAGATTTCAAAAATGTTTCTAATTCTTCCTAGTGATGAGTCTGTGTGTTTTCCCTGATTTCACAATGTCATGGTATGCACCTTAGCCAGCCAAAACATCAAACTACTGCCAATTTCAACAAAAAAAAATCACCTGTTTCCTCCACATGGAGGTCCGACATAAAGGAGCCGTTGGGTGTTCTGATCAGTGACATTCAGCAGGAAAGATAGTCAAATAAATCAATACTTGTACCGTCTGCTTACATCAGTCTTGAAATAGTAATGTGGACATGGATAAATTATGTGCAGTTTTTTTCATATTATATGAATAGATGAAAGTATCTGTTGTCTTCAAGCTTACGTCTGCTGCATTTTTGTGGGAACTGAAGGGGTTCACATATCAGCAGTGACACAATGCAAGAGGACACTCTTTACCATAATAGTAGGCACAGCAGTTCTTGGCAGGCTTTATAAGAAATCTATGTGTGTTTGGAAGGAAAGTACCTCTCACAACAATAATACCAAAAGAATAATATATATCATGTTTTATAGTTATTTTGGAACTATAATAGGTGAATTTTTGGCTTTTCTATTTACTAATTATGTATGTCCGCTGCGTTTTCTTCAAATTCATTTACGTGGTGAAAGTTTGCTTACCACAGGAGCTGGCACGGCAAGCAGCAAAGCTCGTGAGCTGTGGTTTATGCTAATCATCTGCACTGTAAGAACACATCGTTGACCAATGAGATGGCTCAGCTTAAACCGCCTGTTACGTAATCGTTGTGATGGCAGTGACTTGGTGGATACTTTCTAACAACAATGCCCACAATGTAGCATACATTAAATCGAGTCGTTCTCTCTCGGTTCTCTTCATCTTCCTCACTTGCTGTTAATACTGATACTGATATGTGATACTTTCTCAAGATTTTTCTTCACTTTAAGTATGCTGGGTCAGTTGAGGTATGCAGCATTTTGTCACTCTGAAGTATCGTTGTACTGTATATGCTATGAATGTGCCTGCTCTGTACACTTAGCGTCTGTCATACAGTAGTTCTTTAAGTTCTTTTGTTCAAATGCATTTGTTTATCTGTTTGCATGTTTTTTTTACATGTGTCCTGTAAATGTGTGAGTGTTTCAGCCGCAGGATGGATAGATTAGCTGGATTATAGACAGCCAAGATTACCCAAGAGAGCATCTGTCAGAGATTTACTGCTTGTATTATTATGCCTTTACTACATCAACTCCCACCACAGCTATTACTGCTAATTTACTAATTCACTACTAGTACTGCTGCATCTGCTCTTATTACAACTTCAGCTGCTACTGCTACTACGTCAACAGTTTGGGCTACTAATTGTGCAGCTTTAACTAAACTTTTAGTAGTACTACTAGTACTGAAGGAAAAAAAAGTATTTTGTTCAACATGTTATCCACAAGAATTGTTACACACAATTTTAAAAATAATGTGTCGAGTTTGACTTGTAGGCTTCAACCCATAAAACTATAATGTGTTAATGTGGCACTGTACCGACCACCTCTGGCTCTCATGTACAGGTCAGAGGAATTAATCATGTCACAGTAATTCTCTCTCTCTCTCGCTCTCTCTCTCACTCTCTCTCTCTCTCACTCTCTCTCTGTCTCTCTCTCTCTCTCTCTCTCTCTCTCTCTCTCTCGCTCTCTCTCTCGCTCTCTCTCTCAGTCATGTCTCGTAGGAGTTCTCGCCTGGTGTCCGGTGGCTACTATAACTCAGATGAAGAATCTGACTCCAGTAGTGTGACAAACATATCCTACCGCGAAAACCCTGTCAAGTATGTAACTCTGTGTGTCTGTGTCTCATTTGCATTTACTTGGATTTTAATCAGTAACTCTAATTCTCTTTTTTTTAAATCTCATTCCCCTTTTTTGTCACCCTCTTTGTTTCTCTTTCTCCTGTTTATTTATTATTTTCTTTAGGGTTTTCAAAAAGAAGTCGGGAACCCGTAAGGCTGGCTCCCGTACCTCCAGTAGAGCCAATAGCAATGGTAGTTCACCCAGCACTGAGTCACCTGTCACTGCAGGTGAGTATGATGCTAAAAACAATACAACATCCTGCCAGTACATGAGTGATAATGACATAATTTCCTGCAAGTATAAAGGTTATAATAATAGCATAAATAAAACAGTGTTGGGCCACTTGCATCAGGGTCATTTCAAAATATTGCTGCAATGATTAATGATTGCTTAGTTGACATTAATTGACAACAGTTTTTATAATCAGTTAATAATTTAGGTCATTTTTAAAGCAAAAATGCTTGTTCCCTCTCAAATATGAGAATTGAGTTTTTTTCTTTTTTATATCGTTGTAAATTGAATATATATGGGTTTTGGGTTGGATAAAACAAACAATTGGAAGGCGTTACCTTTGGCTGCAGGAAATTGCGATGGCCATTTTCTCATATTTCATAGACTCAAGAATAAATTGGAAAGAGATATTAAGGGATTCATTGATGCAAATAATCCATAGGTTTAGCACTATTTCAGCCTCTGAAATAGGGCTGGGAACTTTGTTTTCACAGAAATGAATTAAAGTATTTCAAAATGTAAATTGGGACTGCTTCACTTTTCTGCCTCTCAGGTCTGGGTGCTTCTCCCTTGACCAGCCAGATGCAGCCAACCATGAGGACTGTACCCTACGTCCCTACCATGGCCACCCCTCGGCCTGCCCTGACCCCATCATCCCCATCATCCCCATCATCCCCAACATCCCCATCATCCCCATTATCCCCATCATCCCCATTATCCCCATCATCAACCCGGAGTCAGACACCCACTCGTTACCCGTCTGTACCCCCAGAGAAGAGCCCCTGTGCTGAGCTCTGCAGCTCCAGCAGGCCAGGATTACACCTCAGACCCAACCACAAGGAGCTGAATCAGAACAGCGTAGACAGCTCGGGGTACTCATCCTCTGAGGGCACTTACAGGAAGCCCATAGCCTCCACCAGCACTCCCAGTAAAATCAGCAGTAACAGTGGGGCACCCAGTAATGGATACAAAAGCAGAATCAGCAGTGCCTTCTTTAATCTGATGGGTGAGTTCTAGAGTGTATGTGTGTTTGTATATGTGAGTCTGTGTATGACAATATAATAATATAATGTCTCCTGTTTTTTTGTGCAGGCTCAATCTCATTGATGGCAGCTGCAGCACAGTCAAAAATAACGCATCTGACAGCTTTAGGTATGGTGTTGGTGTATGTGTTTAAGAAAATGTGTACAGCACATACACGCTTGTGCTTGTTTTACTAGCATTGTTAAGTATGTGTCCACATTTCCACGTGTGCATGTACATACGGCTTTCGCATACCAGTAGGTATGTGTTTTCACAGTCGTTGCATGTGATTTGGCTTCAGCTTATCAAAATCCCTGCAAATCAACTTTTCTTCTCTTTCCCGCAGCTAATAATGCGTCACTCAGCAGGCACGTGAAGAAGGCTTGTGGCCTTTTTCTCCTCCTCCTCCTCATAATTCTCTGTAAGTCACATGAACATTTAACATATTCAAGTTTGCATGTCCACTGGTAAATGTTTCAGACACATTTTGGAGAGACCTCATCATTCCATAGTTAGGTTACACCTTAAATTGTAACAATCTTGTTGTCCACGTTTTCCTGTTCATATCACACAAAACAACAGAAAAGATGTCTTAAGGTAACAGTAAATGTCAGTGTCACCATAAGTGTTTTTCTTAGAGCACCATTCCTCTTTCCTCCAGGTATTTGGTTCCTCCTTCCATTGCTGACCTCTTTCATCTCTCGCATGGCTGTCACAAAGAGCCCATCACAGACAAAACCCAAGAGTCAACCTGTTATCCCTGCCACTGCTCCTCCTCCTCAACCCAACCCCGTGCCTCCTACACCTGTGGTGGTAGGGCTCATTATCTAATCCACATTTGGGACTTCAGTACAGACTTAAAACATTAGAAAAAGCAACTCTAAAACTGAAAACACAGCAGAATAGATAGAGTACAGGGAACTGATAACAAACAGAATTAAATTAGAAAAGTAGAAAGTGTTCATCCATTTATTTTTGAGTAGGTTTCAGTCTAGATGGACACTCCTTCAGCAGGTAATGTGAAGGATTTTAGAGAGCCCCATATACATGACAAATTTATTAATATCCCTATTATGAGGCCAACTCAGTATATATATACTGTAAGCATACTGACAGATTGTAAATGGAAGACTACAACAGGTGATAGTTCTACAAAAGCTTATGTAAGCCTGCTCTGAATCAGAAATAAAAAAGAATACATTTTCCCAGAAGACATTTTCCTTAAGACTAATACATGAACATTTTGGGTCTTATTTGTCTCTCTAGGATCCAGCCGTTGTGCTTGCTGCTGTCGAAGTGAAGATGCAGCGTATTCTGGTAAGAGGCAGGTCATCTGCAATTTAGTGAAAAATATGAGAACATTCTATGATCTGTTGTTTTAGCTCCATGACTTTATCTTAACAAAAATAAACCAGCTTAATATAATAACAAAATAAAGGAAGTGATGAAAGTAACTGGCTTGAACAAAACATGTTGATCTAAATTAAAATATTTTAACTATAACTACAATATGTCTTTTTGTAGGAGGAGCTGCAGCTGAAGCAGGATCACCTTCTCTCCCAGGTGAAAGACTTTCTGTATTGTTCTTTGTCTGATGTACTTTTGTCTCCTCTCGTTTCTTTCCATTCCTAGTTAACTAATTACCTCTGTGGGTGGTGAAAGGTTCTGCATAGTGAGGTCAGGATGGATGCAAGACCACTACAGGATACCAAAAATCAGCTGTGCTACACTAACACCTAGTGGTGGTGATGGAGAACTGCAATAAAACATTGTGTAACTTTATAATTGGCCAAATATTCTACAATTACAGCATGTGACGGGTGTTGATAAAACACAGAAGCTGGTATAACTAGAATCATGTAGAAAGTGTAAATGATTGCCAGCACTGAACAGTTCTCCAACTTGCTCTTACAGCCAAAGACACTATTCCCATTAATTGTATGTAGAAACCTGTATGTAAAATTTTTTGCTCAAAACTTTTCCCTGTAACTTTTAACCTCACCATAAGTCTAGTTAATCTTACCATTTCTTCCTTTCTCAGATAAAGGAGGGAATAGAGCTGGACATGCAGGGTATGAAAGCCAAGCTCGAGGCCGTGGACTCGGACAGTCAGCTGCGCCTGAAGGAGGAGGTTGCTGGGCGGGAGAGGCAGATGGCAGCTTACCAGACAGACAGCCACTCTGCCATCAGCAGTCTCATCCTCAAGATAGAAGCTTTAGAGGCCCAAAATGCCAAGGTAACAGAGTTAATACAGATGTACCCAACTGATTGAATCAAGATTTTTGAACTACTTTTTTAAGGCAAGACAGAGACATTCATTAATCCTGTGTCTTATCTTCCAAGCTGACCTGTTTTCTATAGATTGTATGATTTTTAATGTGGCTCCCTATTTTTTTGTAGCTGTCTCAGGAGTTGTCATCCATCCAGATGGTGCCTCCCCCTGCCCCTTGTCCTGATACCAGCGCAGCCCCCGTCCTCAACCATCTCACCCCAGAGCTCCAACAGGCCATGGAGAAGTGGCTCACTGACTACATCAGGGTAGGTGGAGAGATAAATACTGCAGATAGTTTGTACGACCCTAAAACCTATATACATAAAAGTCTGTTACTGTGAGGCTCATAGTCTCTCTCATATTGTAGTGTCCTTTAGTTTTGGATTAGACATCTGGAAAATGTGGTCAATGATCTGATTTCATTGTTGACACATGACTTGGTGCACGCATCAGTACTCACAGTGTGTCCTGTATGTGAATATGAATCAGGAGCAGGATGCGATCAGGCTTGGTGAGAAAGGAGGCTGCTTGGACTGTGGACGCCCCATAGCTGACAAAATGGCCGACTTTGCCCTGGAGACTCAAGGTTGGGAACATCTGCATGTCTCTGTCACTTGGCTTTAGTTACCAGTATTGGGTAACAGGTTTAATTCTCATTGGGGCCACCCTCACAAAAATCTATGATCTCGGTCTGCTGTTTTACCCACAATATTTGGACAATATTTGGGTGTGAAAATGTCTTTCTAATTATCCTGTAGTTTATATTTGTTTATGAAGACTTCAATGCATCTTGTCATAGTTTTTGCTAACAAAGCTTAATAATGATGTTGTTTCATTGTGGATAAATGGTCATCAACAAAGTAGCTTTAAACTCGTATTTTACATTTTGTGTGTGCATGCGCAGGTGCCAGTGTGATCAGCACCAGGTGTTCTGAGACATATCGTATTCGTTCAGCGTGTGTGACCCTGTTTGGATTCCCCCTGTGGTACCCATCTGAAAGCCCACGCACTGTCATTCAGGTACAATGATCATCTCTCTCTCTCTCTCTGTATTTTCTTTGTATCTTCTCTCTGAAGTCATCTGTCCTTTCTGTCCCTCCATCTCTTTCTTCTCCTCTTTTCCTTCTGTGTTTCAAATCATAATCAACTTTGCAGGTAAAGATTATTAACAGTTTAGCCACTTCTCCCTTACTTCCAGGGTTACCCAGTGCTGCTTCCAGGGAAATGTTGGGCGTTTCATGGTGTCCAGGGGACTCTTGTCATCTCCCTGTCTCACCCCATCAGGATAAGTCATGTGACTCTGGACCACCTGCCACGCTATAACTCCCCTACCGGCCGCATCGACTCTGCACCCAAGGACTTTGAGGTCTATGTAAGTGGTCCCAAGCTATCCAAGCTCCCCGATGTTATCAGCTAATAGCAGCTTTAAAAAGCAATCCTCATGATTTTTTCATTACAGTCATGATAATTCTGGTTTGAAATTGCAAATCTATTTGTTATCCTCCAGGCTTATTGATTATAAGATTTAACCTCAGAGAAAAAACTGACCTCATCTAACTGCATCTTTCCCTTTCCGACTCCAAATAGTCACCACTCTGACATAACTGTAATTTCTTTCTCAGGGGATGAAAGATGACGTAGAAGAAGGAACATTGCTGGGGACGTTCACTTACGATAAGGATGGAGAGTCAACGCAGACGTTTAAGCTTCCTGTGAGTTGAAACTGACAACTCTAAATAGATATTTACAGTACAACACAGGGCGTGACCTAATTACTTACTGTTCTATACAAAAAGTGTGAGGTTAGTGTTGGCTCTTGTTGCCTTTGTCTTGAATGTCATGATTCACAGTCTGATGTCTGTTTTCTTCTGTCTCTCCTTTGCTGTTTCCCTCTGCACTCTGTTCTTCTTTCTTTTTGTTCTTCTCTTCCTCTCTCTTCCTCACCTTCCTCTCACAGGACCCCAGTGACAAGGTTTATCGAGTTGTGGAGCTGCGTGTCCTCACTAACTGGGGTCATGTCGAATATACATGTGTTTACCGCTTCCGTGTGCATGGAGTGATCGCCTCCACATGAGATTCACTGACGGTGACATGACAGCTCATTCCTACATATCAGAAAGTGCATTTGTTTTTTTGTTTTTTTGTTTTTTAAGTAAAATGCAGTGTGGTAGTCTGAGGTGAGTTCAGGGTCAAATGCTACTGAAAGAAAATTTTTGGTGTTGACAAATGTCACTACTGTGTGTCAGCTTTTTATGGGATCAATTCCATGGTTTTGCTGTGTTTTGAATTACTTATTGTTGAAGTGACAAAATATGTGCACAGTTTAAAGTGCACAAAAAATTAAGTGTAGAATTTGTTTCTAAAAACCAAAAATCTACCTAGTAAAATCATTTGGGAGCATAAGGTTCTGGAAACTTTATGCTTTCATGAGCGTGCCACAAAATAATTTTTAACTTTTGTTATTTGTTAATTATTATTGCTATTTATCAGGTATTTCCTGCTTCACATTTGTACAGCTTACAATCCCAGTAAAACAATATTTCATTACATTTTACCACTGAGCAGCTCTGCAGTCAAGCAGTTGGATGTAAGTACTTTGATTAGTGAAGGGAAGGAAAGTGTTTCTCATTCACAACCTCATACATTTACATTGACCCAAATGTATGAGGTTGTTTTAGGATTTTGAGCGGCAAACAATTTGTTACAAGCTTGTACGTATAACCAGATCTAGAGGTTATAAAGTGTCATTAATACAATTCAAAAGCTTATTTCTGACATGCTAAAATCCATTTTTGGGCAACAAAATGAATTCCAGTATTTTGATATCTTTATAATATAAAGATCTTGTTTGTCAGGACAGGACGCTTGTTGCTGATGTCAGAACTGACAGGATGTACCAATCCTAAATCCCACAATAGGTAGAAATTATACAGAGGGCAGCAGTGAATGTTTTTAATGAGTGTTGTGTATTAATGACAAGCTAAATTTGATTTAATATTCCTACAAAAAGATAAATATATGTAGTTTTGTGTCCAGTATTATGTTTCTTCTTTTAGAGAATTGTCAGTTTTGAGTTTATGACCGGTACTTGAATACTTGAAAAACTCTTCTTCTAACCTCTTTGTAAAGCGTCATGTTGATTCCATGACGTTTGTGTTTCTACTTCCTTGTACATAACACTTCAATTTTGTATGAAATACAAAGTCAGGAAAGAAAGATGTTATTTATTTGGTAAAATGAGAATATTAATGTAGCAAATTAAGGTGTTATGTCTGTGTTGTAGGATTGTCTTGCTAATATTTTTTGATTACTTTCCAAAATGCTAGACACATGCAAAATTATTCAAAGTTTACCATTTACTATCACTAAAATGTAGATAACTTGTTCTCTTTGAGTGTTCACATTTGGTAGTTGAAGGACTGAAGTTACATCCTGAGAAAATTGGCTTGCTTCAGTTTTTTTTTCAAAAGTTTTCTAAAGATAAGTGATATCTTTTACTGTTTAGAGGAGACCATTGAGTTCACAAATATTGTTTAGACTGCACAAAACCAAACTCTGCCGCTCTGAAAGTGTAATGTATATTCTTTGTTCAGTTTGTTCAGTACATTTTGTTCCTATTATGAAGTGCACTAGAGGTGAATACAGGTAAAATCCATCATTTGTTGCATCATTTCCTTTATTAAATATAGTATATGCTGGTCTTAAAGAAGAAAAGAGGCAAATGAGACAGAGAAGGATTTTTTTGTTTTCAGACCTGTCCTAGATCATGAAAAAGGGGGTCTGCAACACAAGATCAGGAATTATATTTGTGTTTCTTCTGTGAGAAGAAAAGTTGCTGTTTGAGTTCTCAACAAAAGTTGTAGGTGATATGTATGTGTTTGGAAAAACAGATGACATCGTATCATTTACATGCATTTTTTAAAATGAGTGTTGGCATGAAATTAAAGATTTTTTTTTTTTGGGGGGGGGGGGGGGGGGAGTATTTATTATGTTTTATAAAACATACATTGGTGAGAATGAAATCCTTCATTTTATTTTATTTTTTTCCAAAAGTATTTTGTCTAATTTGTGCAGGTTACATGAATTTATAATTAGTGCATTTCATTTTGTATTTAAGCTAATGATTGTAGTTAATACAATGATGTTGGTACAGTTCTACCATACTTAATGTATAATTTTACTTTATTCATTAAACACCTTTGTTACGTATAACCATTTATTATGATATGCAGCAATTACGAATCTATTCTTCTTGGTGGAAATATTTTTATTGAGTTGAATATTGAATTGCATTGAATAAAAACTGGCTTTTGAGATGAGGAGGTTGTGTATTATTATATGTAGTACAGTATTTATCCATTTCATCCACTCATATTACCTAAAACAGGTTAAACATTTGTTTATATATTTAAAGGCTGTTGAACAGCCTGTACAGCCCTTCTGCCTATAAGACAACTTAATGTAGGGGCTCATTGCCAGTGTTACAGAACATATTCAGACATGACAATGATATACTGTGAGTCCAGCTACATTTATAAGTAATAAAATTGGCTCAACTGTGTTTGAGTGGCATGCTTTATATTAAAGTTACTTGTTAGCTCATCAGTGTTGATTACCTCCATGTCCCATATTTAAGAGGACAGGAGGAGGCGTATGACCAGAGCGTTGGTCGGCAGGCCCAGCAAAGGAACCGTCACCACTATGGGCAGCAGGTACCAGACAACATTAGAGATGATCTTTCTTGTGATGTTCCATCACAGTGTTTGAGCTGAGGTTGCGGTTTGCAGTTTGCCGCTTCAGATCTATAGTGTACCTTTGTATTTGCCTCTTTTCCAGCTTTTACTATAATCTTGTATAACTGGTAATTATGGGCAAACAAAACACCAGCTTGTAAGTTATTAGCTGTTTTTTTTTTATTTTTGAACTTTCAAATCAGCTGCAAGTTTTATCACATCCAGTTGCTTTTGTTGTTCATGCATGTGCACATTATGTAACCATCTTAGTGCAACCACATCAACCTCTACATTAAGCTGGCTGACTGATGTAAAGTGTTACGAAACACGCAGCATTTTTTTATCTAAGTGGATGTTTGTCATGACTTTGCGAGCTCGTATTCCCAACGGGGGTTTTCCTAAACACTTTACACAGTCTGGGCACGTTTGTAACATCTTGCATTAGATTTCTCATTTATGCATACCTTGCATCACCTGTTTACTGAACACTGTACAGTTGCATCAGTGTCATAAAAAGAAGCAATACACACAGACCTGGGATCAGCTTACTGTTCATTCCCTCTCTAAAGCCATAAATGAGAAAAATTAAAAAGCAACATCAACCCAGCAGCTTGGGGGAATCTTTAAGACAGGGGGCTAAGAAAAAAATAAAATGCAACAACTGGGAACTTTAACTTGACCGCACTACATTTATGCAACACTACGTTCCTCAGGCAGGTTGTTCCTCAATCAGTACAACTAACTCTACGTCTTACACATAAACACACGGCCAACCACATCCAGTTCAACGTAAACACGCCCCTTTGCACGTATCCTAACCATCCAATTGCTGAAGACCTCTCTGCAACTCTATTTAGCATCAATGATACTATGTTGAGGTTGAATTGCCATTGTCCCACAAACTGGCCCAATCCTAAAGTGGCATTAGTCCCTGTGGGGGGGTGGGGGCGGGTGGGGTGGTTGTTTTTAATGCCCCTGGCCCCAATGATCTGCTGCTACATGCAGGAAAGTTCTGGTTTCTGCAGTAAGTGGAGACAGCTGAGGACTACAGGACACTCCGTTAAGGTAAGATAGGTTATGATGTCTGGTTCCACTTCACCTCTGTAAGGTGGTTTGTATGGAGCTTTTGTATACGACTAAATAATATATATATATATATATATATATGAATAAATAATGAGGTTTTCACATTTTTGTGCTTTAAACTTGAGAAATTACTTTTAGATCATGAACAAGGACATACTCATCGCTATGATGGACTTTTTAGGGGTCAAAATGGAACAAAAATGAAATGTGGACAATCAGAATTAACCTTTCATGCATCCTTTCTTCGTCCAGTATCAACACTTCTTCACCACAATGTTCAACATCACCCTGAGCCCATCCACCACCCTCTACATGAACTCTACCACCACCAGTGACGCCAGTGGACGTCCACCGTGGTACCAGTTCTCAGTGTGCGCCGTGGCCCCTTATGGCTTCATTTTCTACTTCGGGGTCAAGGTGTTCAACCTGGCGGTGGGAACGCCTTGTAACGCCCTGGTCATCTGGCAGATCGCCAGCAAGAAGAGCGACGCAGCCACGTCAGACATCTTCATCTTCAATCTGGCCATCCTGGATGCCTACTTCTGCCTGATGACGCCCATAGAGATGGTCAACCGGTTGCTGCTGGATGACAGTCGCATCTGGTACTTCCAAAGGTTCGCATATGGCCTCAAGGATGTAGCACCACTCTTCTTGGTGAGTTTTTGTACCAATACTTATACATAATACATCAAAAACAAGCTCTCTGCCTCCTTAAAGGAGGAGTGTATTTGATGTTGAGGACTTCTTTGAACCTTTAAGTGGAAAAGACTTTTCTTAACCTGTGACCTGTGGTAATGTCAAAGGTTTGCACATGAATGCAAAAAGGAGATGCAGCTCAACTTGGGTAAAAGTAAATGAAGGCCGCAACTTTTGCAGCTCTATTTCAGATGCAATACAGCTCAGTTTTGGTTTAAATACAGTATCAAATCATATATCATCACCTCATAGCCTCACTTATATCCATGATTTTTAGAGTTTGCATTTTATAATGAGCTATCATATTTAGAGCTGAAATGATTAGTCGATTAAGCAATTAACTGGCAACTATTTTGGTGGTATTTTGCTGGTAAATGTGAGCAATTTCTGCTTTTTTTTCTGCTTTACAACACTGTAAATTGAATGTCTTTAGGTTTTGGACTGTTGGTTAGACAAAGTGAACAGTTAAAATGTCTAAACTTAGCCTCTGGGAAACTGTAATGGGCATTTTTCACTATTTTTTTAACATAACAGACAAAATGAATAGTCAATGAATCGATGATGAAAATAATGGTTAGTTGTTGCCTTAGAGAAATCCCATGAAGGCATTATAACTGCTTCCTGCTGGGTTCAAACATAGTGTCGCTAACACTGCCAGGATGAGGGAGTTCACTTCCATGTGTTGTTCAGTTGGAGAGGCATAAGAGTCAAGTTTAGTTAATTTCTATTTTCTGATATAACACATAAGACAGGTCAGAGGGCTGATACTCTTGAGTACAAGTATTTAAAAAATGTTTTTTTTGAGAGCAGAACACTATTTCACATACTGGGGTATATGTGAAGGTTCATCTTTATCAGCCAGGTGGGTCAATATCTGAAGAAAGTTTAATCCAAGTCACTGGAGAGTTTTTGAATTGACAAAAGGCTTCTCCAGGACTTTTTCAGTCAAGTTCATTTTCAATCAAACTTCTGGTCAACGTGATTCAACTTTCTCCAGACACACATCCAAGTAGATTTTCTACCACTAAAATGCATCAAAGCATACTCTAACCTGATCTTCCCTCCCTGGTCTGTTGCTGCAGGTGTGTATCTGCCTTGACCGGTACATAGCCGTGGTTCACCCTGTACTGTTCACCGGTATCCGAGACAACAAGATCCGTATTGGCATCTCTGTGGTGGTCTGGGGCCTCATCCTGGCTTATGGCCTCACCAAGAGTATCCTGGGAGTCATGAGCGTCAACGAGGTCTTCAGCGGTGTCATCCTCTTTGCCTTTGCAGTCATGGTCTTCTGCAACATCTCCGTCATCTGGGTCCTCCGCCGCTCTGTGGCGGGAAAGGAGGAGATGCACCCGGTGAAGAAAAAGGCCTTCAAGATGGTGCTGATCATCCTGGCCATCATCGTGGCGAACTACCTGCCCCCCGTGGCGCTCATGCCCTTTGTGTCCTACTACACGTTTGTGCAGTTCCGCTGCCAGATCAGCATCAGCGTGTTCTCCATCATGGATCTGAGCTGCAGCGTCGAGCCTCTCCTCTACATCACCAAGATGGAGCGCATGGACGGCAGGTGCTGCGGACGGAGTTTTGCTAAGAATCCACACGATGTCAAGGTGTGATGGGGCCTCCAATCATAAATGAACACCATCTTGGAAAATTCTTTGAAAAAGGTGATTGCAAGAGAACCCTGCATGTACCACATTTTGTTGTTTCATGTAATATTACCATGGACATTTACATTTTTTTACAATGCATAACTGGACAAATGTATAAAATCTGATATTAAATCAAAAAAAATTCAGTGAAACTACCATAACAGAATCTGTCAAGATCAGGTTTTGGTGTCGTCTATCAGAATCATATTATAAGAGCTTCTTTCTATACTCACTATTTTACACCTTTACTTCAGAAATCAAAATAGGCTGGAAAATAAAAAGATTTCTCCTCCAAAAGTAGCTTCGGGACATCAGAATGGAAGCTTTCAAGACAAGGTAAATTTTGAGTCAGGGAACAACTATTTTTTTGTCCTGGAAAATCTCACTCTCCTGCTTCTCCACCAACACCTGCAACCAGTAGCTGAAATCCAGCAGGTTCATGGAACCTTCTTTGAGGATTTGTGGGAAACAGAGAAAATCATTAACAACAACAGAAGTAGATGACGCAGAGCTAAAACCTTTTGTCCACTTTAATGACAGCCTGGGGCAATGCCTGCTTTATACATCACTGATTAAGCACTTAGCCGGTCATTAATTAACCCTCGTAATCAGAAACACACTGTGGGACCAATTAGCAGCAGTGTAATGAGTGAGCACACAGATTATGTAAATGGTGACCAAACTAAATACAACCCACTGCAATTAATTAAAGAACACCAATACAAAGAGTTATGACTGTACAAATGTAATTTAAAGTCTCAAAATGATAAATGGCAAAAGACTGAAACCAGTTTTATCAAAAAACATCGAATGTAACTCATGTTTGTATTTAAGAAATATTTCTCAAAGACATTTTTTTTCAGAACTGATATAACATTTTAAATTTCAACATCTGAAAATTAAATAGGAGTAATGACAAATAAGTTTATATTGATCAAAAGTTTATAAATTGTCATTTTACAGTATATGTGTGAAAGAATTTGACATGCAGAATGATTTGTTTTTCATATTGATTATAAAAAACTGATTTTTACAGATACTTTTATCAATTAATAAAAACTGCTTAATGTTTAAAATAAACTAACTATTGAGTCTCATTTGGTATATATTAAATGCCAAAATATATATAGAGGAATGTGATTTAATGTTAAATAGGGGGGACATTTTCATGTGAGTTTTGTAAATACTGTGTCAATCTTGGATGCATCTGCAGCCTATCAATAAAGCAAAATAATTACGATACACAATATTGGTGACAAAATGCTATTTTTTGTCAATTTATGCCTCATCAACACACTGTATTCAGTGAAAATGCTTCTCCAAAACCATGACTCTTCCCACCAACAGCATTTGCATCAGGACATTTTCAAGGTGTTTCTGTTATTTCTGTTAATTCCTAAAGGTTGAGAGGGACTCAAACTGTTACACTGATCATGTTGAGACTTTAGGGAGTTTAGCACATGAGAAGGAATGTAACAGTAACAGTTTTACACAGTAATTTTGGTGTGTACCTCCTTCAGACTTTCCTGACTGGCTTCAGGCCCGTCTTCTGAGGTCACATATCCAGGGTAAGTGGGGTGGAACTGGGGAGGTGGTGGTTTAGTTTTGTCATTTCCTTCCCCTGAAGATGAGGGTGAAAGTAGTGGTATCAACTTGGCATGAGCGTAGTCAATCTCAAAACCCTCAAAAATAAGCCCCACCCCCCAGGCACTCAACCCCTCCTCAAGAAGCCGCGACACCTTCCGGGTTGCCAGCACGAGCCCCTCATAATCCTTCTTTTCTAGTCTGAATATATCCGAGGTCAAAGGTCGGCGTGGGACCAGCACAGTAAAGCCAGGGGAGTTTGGGAAAGGAGTGAGAAAGGCCACGTGACCCTCGTCGTCCCACACCCGCCACTGTTGCTCCTCCCCGCGAACAATGCGTGAGAACAGGCCAGGGTGAGCCGGATCGTCGCCGAGGAACGTCAGATTGTGTGGAGCATCAGGGACTGGGAGCTTGGCTCGAATCTTGGATTGGATTTCAGTCAGGCTGGAGTCACTCCATCTCGGAGCGGTCTTGGAGGTGCAGTATCCTGGGTCGTGGGCATTGTGCTCCTCATCTCCTGCCAGGTGAGGGCGCCACTCTGCATCCAGACCATGCAGCGGGAGGACACTGATCTGTGGTAACCAGAATCAAAGTAAATGTATGTATAGTAACTGTAACACAGACTGACATGAACACAGAAGTGATTCAACTACAGCCAGTTAATGAGAGCTTTTCCATTTGCTTTTTTTTTTTTTTTTTTTTTAAAAACACAAAGTGGTTCTACTGGTATCTTCAAAAATGTAACACTCAGCTGCATGATAACGTCATTGTGTAAATTAAATTTTTGACTTCTCTTGGAAAATGGATAAAAAATAGGTTTCACTTTTCTGTTTCTGATTGACTACTTCGCTATTTAAAAGAAAGTCAGAAAATTGAAGATACTCAAATAATTGTTTTAATCATTTTCTAGGAAAAGATGCTGAACATTTACAGGCTTAAGTTTCTCAAATGTGAAGATTTAATGCTTTCCTGTGTCATACATGATAGGAAATCATAACAGGAGGTTTTTACTAATGTCTGACATTTTATAGACAAAAAAGGTTAAATCGAGAAAATAGTCAATAAATGATTGATTATGAAAATAATCGTCAGTTTCAAGCCCAAGACAATTCATTTGATCCCCAAAGATTAATAGTATAATCAACAACTACACCTCTAACCCTTCAAAAACTTCCACTGGCTGCACTGTACAGTAAACCAGTCATAAAAATCCTCACCTGGGCAGGTCTGTCTCGGTAGGGTCTGGCGACCAAAGCACACCTCCGAACCCCGAGCCTGTCACACAGCAGCTCTGCGACGGTTCTCGCCCCCAACAGCCAGGATAAGTATTCGGGCTCCTCCAGGTGGAAGATGCTGCCTCCCGGCCTGCCAGGAGTGCTGCGCTCCAGGATAACAGAGCCTGGGGTCCAGGGCCGGGGATGAAGGTAGGCCACCAGCCCCTCTGACTCCCAGATGACATGACGGGGAAAGGTGGAGGACATTCTGCAGAGCCAGGAGCCATGAGGGAAGAAGACAGGATGGAGGATATGGATGAGACAAAAGAGTTTTTTCCATTTAAAAAAAAAAAAAAAAAAAAAAAAGGTACAGATATGAGAGTTTTTGTATTAACTTACATTATGAATGTCTATAAAGAATTATCAACCCACTGAAAAGGTCCTTTGGTATCTGTGTAATCTGTTTTTGAAAACTGTTTTTTTTGTATGAGCAGTCAAGAAGAATAACTTAAAAGACATAATAAAGATGATTGGCAGTGCCAAAACAGCAAAAATATTACGACTATTTCAAGTTTAAGAGTTTGTTTTTATTATTTTATCTTTCTATAAAATGTCCTACTATTAAGTTTAATCAATGTTAATAGCTCTAAAACCATCCGTCAGTACATTCAAACAGCTTATCATATAAGAACAACTATCGACTCGGTGTTGGCAGCAGAGGTTTATGGTGAGAATAAAATGCAAAATAAAATAAAATATTTTCTTGTGATAGTAGGTTCACTATTTTTTCACTTTCAAGGTATGACAAAAGCTTTTTTTGTTCATCTTTAACCCACAAATTTATTTATTTTTTTTTAGTAAATAACATCCAGGTTCGCATCATTATTTTTTTTTAGAAACAAAAAGGAGGGAGTGAAATACTCTGCCTTGATAAAAAGAGGAACTACTGAGTTTTTGTAGTTGTAGAATTTCATGTTGACACTGCGCGGTGATATTAAAGAAAATAAAAGAAGTGATTTAAAAAATTAAAATTGCATCGTCTTGCACTTCTGAGACGGTCCATAACTGTCTGTCAAACGCGCAGGTTCTCAAACTGCTGGGTGCAGTGACACCTGAGCATCCTGCTCCTGTGCTGCTATTGTTCAGGTACATCTGATGAGGATCGTGACCTTATGATTGATTTTGAATCAACCCTCGCTGACGTAAGGATACTGATCACATGTGACTCAACCACCACATGACTGGCTAACGGCTGGAGCGCGAGGGCTAATGGAGTATTGTAACGTTAGCGTCAGTTAGCAGTTAACAGCTAACTAGTCACAAAAAACACAACTCTGATAAGTTTCCTCTTGAATTTATCTTTTTCGTTTTATTTCTGTCCTTAGCTTAACCGGACAATTACATACCACTCGTTTTTGTCAGCTCAGATAAATCTGTCAAAGTAAAAACAAGTAAGGTTGCAGCGTATGTTCGCTAATTTCACTAATATCAACTTCAACAAATGTCAAGTTGCACAGAAATACAAGCAGCTAAATTAATCACATGCGTGCCGATTTCAGATGTGGATCGAGTGTAAAGAGTTTAAAGAGTGTCCTTCTGCCATAAACAGCTACTTTTTGAATGGAGTTCGGCATAACAGCTTGGCCGGGGAGCAGAGCTTCCTTAATGTTATTATTGATTCATATACATTTAACTGTCCTAGCTTACCTTCTGATTAAAGACCTTGTAAACAGCATAAAGTAGAAAGTTGGACTCAAACCGACCTGTCTTCTGTTTCTGTTTCTTCGTAGAGAAAAGTCGTGTAATAAGTACAAACAGTGACAGCAGCTCCACTTCGCCACATCAGCCGGTGCTGACAGAAACGAAACCAACGTCACATTATATTAGTATTAAACAAACCATTGGCTCAAAAATCTCTCATTTCTAGTCGTTCAACAGCTGTGGATTTATCGGCGGTTGACAAACCAGCTCAAAAATGTTTTACCGCCACCTGCTGGACTGGAGTGTGATTGGCAACTACTATACTATATGTAGCCTATCTTATATCTTGTAATGGCCTATAACAGGGATCAGCACTTAGGTTCGACCATGGGCGCCGTAAAAACAAAGCCTAATATGTTCTGTTCATTTCTTTTAATTAATTCAAGAATAAATTGATTTATATAACAGTTTTAGGGTTGTATCTGAGGGCAGATTTCATAATTCCCATCAGTAGGTGAAGGCTCATAGAGTTACACTGCAAGACTAGGAACTAATAACTTATCCACTCACAGTAAACAATGCTTCATTTATGGTTGAAGCAAAATACTACATAAATCTGTTCTGCTCAGATTGGCTAAATTATCGTATATGGGCTTTGTTATTCATCTGGTAAATTTATAAGATGTTACAAGGTCAAATCTATTGGGATTTATATGAGCCTTGTATTTACATCGTTATCTACTGTAGATTTATGAAGAGTCATGTAAAAGATATTTGGCCCAAGGGCCGCTCTTTGTCTACCACTGGCCTATATTTCTCATGATGCCACCCCAATAAGATTTCCTAATGTATTGTTATGTTTTGATTTTTGTTGTACTGGTTCACTTTGTTCACCATAGCAACTACATTCAGGTAGCACATGTTCAATGATTCTGACTGCTGATACTGATACAGTGTGCATAATCCATATACAATCACCGGGCACTTTATTAGGAAATCTAATGCAATCCAATACAACAGCTCTGCTTTTACAAAGCTTATACATTTTCAGTTTTTGGTGATAATTTCTACTTTATTATTAAGGTCGTAGTGGGTGGTGGTGTACTGGAGTGCACGGTGTTACTTTTATCTTACCATAACTCTTTGTGTGAGCGGTGAAAATAATAGAAACCTACACATGTAAAGTTTGCAGGTATGACAAGACATGCAGCTGCAGCTTAGGCTTGGTTGTTGTGGCTCTGGATCTGAGTAATACTTTTAGTCTCCAGTCTAGCACCACGAAAGCAAAACAGTATGATAATGACCCTACCTCATCTCAAGACCCTTTCTTGTAAAGGGGTCCTGTGTCAAAGTCTAATTTTAAGACATCAGTTATTTTACATATTCCTAAATTAATTTGTGTTTAATCAAATTAGCATAAAACCAGGATAATTCGCAACACACAAGAGAGGGGGAAGATAGAAGGGTTAATGGGAGCCTAGCAGCCCATTTATCCAGGGACCCATTAGCAGGTTAATCCAACCATACTTGCTCCAGCTTCCCTTGGGAGATCCAGAGGCATTCCCAGTCCGCATTGGGTATAATATCTCTCCAGTGTATTAAAACTTGCTTGATTTAGGTGATCGAGCACACACCATGGTGAAATGAATGAGATCCACTGGTGGAGGATGTCAGTGTCTGTGGTTTGCCTTAAGAATCTGGAGGGACTGACCCCTGATGAGAGGATCAACAAGACTTGGTCTGCCCAACTCTTTACGCAGGGTCATGTCGACATGTGTAAACACAGCTTGTGGTCATATGACCTACTGATACTAGTCTCCCAAAATGTGTTTTTCGGACTGACTTTTGAATGATCCCTTTGACTCTCCAACAAGAAATGTTGATAATATTGACATCTAACTGAGACTCGGCTTGGCATCTTCCTAACCCTTTAATATTAGTCACACAATAATTATTATTAAATGTTCGCAGTTTGAGGTCATGACACCAGAGGGTGCCCAGGAGCTGCAGATGATGTGAGTGAATTATAGGCTGGTAGGTTAAAAAAAAAGACTCAGAAACAAATGAAGCACAACTGCTGCAATAAAACCTTTTCATAGTTATTTGTCTGCTATATCATCATGTGTCAGACATCCGCACTAATTTATCAGACGTCAGGAGAGTGTGAATTTCTCTAAATATTTGGTTTGTTCTCAGAAGTGTACTCACTTCCTGTTTCTGCGGAATGTCAACATGAAAAACCCAACACAGTACATTTGTGAACACGCTGAGCACACCTCCGCCCCCATTTCTCGGGTTACAGTGTCCTGAAAACACTCACTACACACACATGAACTTGTTCTTCTATACTTGTTAGGACCCTAACCTACATATCCTTAACCATCACAACTACTGCATAACCTCAACTCTTACAAACCTTAACCTCAACATAAAACCAGGTTTTAACCCTCAAACAGACCTTTTGAAGAAGTGGGGACAGAAAAAAAATGTCACGTTCAAGGTCTAAAACTCGAGTCCTCACAAACATAGTCATACACGATCACACACATACATTTATACTACTATTTGTGCCAAGTTGCCAAAAAGCTGTCACTGGCCTTGCGCACTTGAACTTCTCCAGATTTTTTGGGTAAGTTTTAGGTAAATAAAAGGAAGAGAAAAGAGGAACATGTCTCACTTGCACAGTCACTGTATTCCTCTTTCTTAATGTAAAACAAATATATTCCTCATACTTTGCAAAAACTGCTGGTTAGCCACATATTTCCTGTATAGTTACCATGTATATGATATATAAATAAATGTGATGTATGGTCATAGCATTCTTACAGAAATGATCTTACATTGTCATATACTGTAAAAGGTGAAGAACAGATGAAGATATGCTGTGGTTTTTTTTAGTATATTGCGTTATTTCCAATATTTGTGAAGTAAATGGTCATTTCACAAGGCTTACAAGTGGTCTTACAAGAAAAACAGTAAGGTACAGCGAACAAATGTGTCGTCCCACTTTCTGGGAGTAAATCTGTCTTCCTAATCTGCAGCCCGTGACCTCAGTAATGAGCTCAGCTGCTCAGAGATCCTCCGTGGAGGATATCAGCTGAAGACCAGCACGATGATTCACTCAGACAGAGGTGGTGGAGGGTCACGCTGGGTGAAATTCAGGAGAGGAGTACCAAACAGACCCAAGTATCTTTTTCAAATAGATGTGGAAGTGTTTTTTAAAGTTGTACTGAAGTACGAGATGATAGAGATGGAGGGATGATATACAATTATGTTTATGAGGCAACCTGCCCAGAGTTGATCAATTTGAATGAATGACAAATGAGACAAAGCAGAACACTTCAGTAAAAGCATACTCTCTGTTCAAAGAAGCCCAGTTACAAAAAAAAAAACCTACTCAGTAACAGCTATGTCACAGGGTTTCTAGTTTTGGTATATTTTACTGGTGCAGAGCAGAAGTGCGAAGTAGGAACCACAGCTAGTGATAAAACATTTACCGGCACAGGGTGTGATGTAACAAACTCTTGTGCCATAATCTAATCTAGCCCAGATGTCTAAAGGATGACCAGGAAACCCATAAACAGTCATTAAAGAATCATTAAAACATTAAAGAATCAGGAGTCTTTCATTTGAATCAAACTGAAAGGAGCCACTGAATGTCCCGAGACTGCTCCTGGAGTCATGTATGGGTCAAAAAAATAAATCAAAGAACTGGCCTTTTCCTTTCCCTCCTTCTGTTTGTAACTCTTTACTCGTTATAAAACATTTACCTTACTTAATGCGTTCACCACATGTACTTTATGAGTGTGTCTGGCTCTTCTGGGTCCTGTTGACAAATGGCAGGAGCTGTCATAAAGAGTCGTGCACAAGCCTGCTGACGTGGCTTTGTTTTTCCTTCTCCCGCTCTCCATCGCAGACAGCACATACTGTTTCTATGTCCCTTCATTTTCCTACCTGAACATTATTATTTTGGATGCCACCTAATTTCACTACAGGCAAAATTGCAGTTAGATCATAACAGTGTTGGCTGATGTGGATTGGTGGAGGTTGATACCCATAGTGATTCTGATATTTTTGATCTTTGATTTTTTTCTGATAGTTTCCTGCCAATATTCTTTTGAATCTGCCCATTTTCTGGGAAAATTACATGAACTCAGTGTCTTCTCCAGGATTTTACTGATGTCATAAGTTAGACAGCCTCTGAATCATCATTTAGATCATTAAAAGGGTCAAGGGACAAATTATACCCTTGATGGAGTCTGAGTCAACTCTATCGACTACATTTCACGCAACACTTTTAAGCCAACTTTGCAGTGAAAAGAAAGGAGCTAAGAAAGCATTTGTTGACCATCCCAAACATCTCTGTAAAGTATGTAAAAGTAACATTTCTACCTCAGATCTTGCTCGTATGTTTTTGCTATCAGCTTTGTTTGTATCACTGTCAAATCAAACAGTTTCAAATTTGTGCAGCAGATGTTGTAATATTGAAAATCAGGAGGAATCCAAAGGAGGAAAACGATGGAAATAAGGTTGACTGAGTCCGTATCATCTTTTAAATGTCTTCTTAAAACTCACTTTTATCTGAGTTTTTTTTAAGTTCCTTTTACTGTTACAGCCTCTTTATTTCTTTTTTCTTATACTGAAATTACGCATTTCATTAATTCACCTATTTACCTATTTTATTCTGATCCAGCTAAACCATTCATGAGTTAAAATGTTAACTCACCTGTAAAAGGAAAACCGTATGGATAATGGTGTGTAAATGGTATCTTCAAATTCTAAGTTAAAGGCAGCTGGATTTGCTGTTTTAGTCTTGAATACGTCTGGTCAGTCATCTGCATAAGAACTGTCCTCAGCACCAGAAAGGACTTTATTTACTTTAAATTGTAATGAACTGTATCCTCTTACAGCAGGACAGTGAATGAGCTTTTGATGTTTGGACAGATCAAATCCAGGTTAAAACTGATCAGTTGCTTCATTCATTCTTCTGAAAATCTGATATAACGTAAACAATGAGCATTAATAGTTAAAACATCCAGGACTGTCCTGTGTTTCTGTGATAAGTAATATCAAGGTTATCATTAAAAGTAAACTTCCAAATGTAAATTTGCAATATAGATTTAAATAATCTTGCACCCGGCAGCAAGATTAAATCCTGCAATCCATTTTGTTAGTGGTTTACTTTTCATTCATAAATAAAAACACTCGAACACCTCAAAATTATAATCATGAAGTATCATCTTGCTCTGGAGTGGAGTTCATACAAGAATCCATCCATCACGTGGTGTACACGTGTTATCATCAGCCAAGAATAGATGTGTGAACAGCCTGAAGTGTATTTGAATATTAGAATGTGTTGCTCAGCTATCACTGACTAACAGTAGACAAACTATGAATAGCCTTACAGCCTTACTAGGTTTCACAACTTTGCTACACCAAATGCCATCAAGTCATGTAATGTAAATTGAAATAAAGCTGAGGATTGTCTCGGCAGCCTGCACTGAGTACACTTATTAAACCGGTTTCACTGGGTGGCTCCAGGCAACAAGTCTAAACTGATCTGATTTTACAACAAGGAAAAAGAAAATGGAGGAGGACTTACGGCTAAATATATATAAAAATCCACTTTTTACACTTCAGCTTTTGTTTGGATTAAGAAAAGAGATATAACATGTTAAAGGGCAGGTTCACAATTTTCCAAGTCTGTCATAAAACAACAGTCAGGTGCCCAGATGAACAATGAAACAGGTTTTCTTGCCATAATCATTCTTCCTGTTCATACTGGCCATTAGACGATCCCTTATAATGCACTTACAATATAATTGATGGGCCACAGTCCTCCTTCTGTTGAAAAATGTATTTAAAAGTTTATCTGAAGCTAATATGAAGCTTCAGTCGTCCAAATGAGTCAAATCAATAGTTATCTTTCAACCTTACAGTCTTTTTCGTGCCAAAGTGACACTGGGAAAAATTGTGAACCTATCCTTTAATAAGAGAGTTTTAGAGGTTCTAGCAGGCAGATTTTCTTTGCCTTTATGCTAAGATAAGCTAACCAGCTGCTGGTTGTAGCTTCATATTTACCGTACAAACATGAGAGTGGTACTGAGCTTCTCATCTAACTCTCGGCAAGAAAGCATTTAAGTTTCCTGACAACAAAGCTGCCTGTTGTGTGGTTTTCTGTGAAACAAGGCTTTAGTTCGAACCAACTCAGTCATGAAAACCGCATGAACTAAGACACATGATTGCACACAAACACATGCGTGCACAGATTGTGGCCCGACACTGTCTTCATCTAATTGTGACTGTGTCGTGAATAAACGACTGAATGAAACTGCCGTGATCCTGATTACTATCGACCACAGAGGAATGTGACAAGACAAGAATAATCCGTGCTGCTTTGCTTGGAGCCACCGCGCCCACGATCTGCTCATGTGGTACAGAAAGAAAAACGTTCTTTCAAACAGTCAATTTTTTAAAGTACAGAACACTTTTACTGGATACTCTGCACTTCAGAAACACTGAATGACTTTTCAATGAATGTTTTGTGCTTTACAATTTAACTTGAGCCTCTATATGATCTACATGTGAAGCATGTTCGGGGCTTTTCTTACAGTAACTGAACTCCATGTTAACGTCAGCTGTACTCTGGACTCTTAAGGTCATGTCTCATGTGAGAACTTATCTCTGAAGCATGTTCTCCCTACATCTTAGACACATAAATCACACACACCTATGATAGGCTACAGTGCTGCTTGAAAGTTTGTAAACCCTTTAGAATTTTCTCTATTTCTACATAAATATGTGCTAAAACTAGATAAAGGGAACCCAGTTAAACAAATGGGCTTCACAGCATTTCTGTAGGATTACAGAAATAGTAGCTCCATCGATGATTGCAAGCCGTCCTGGTCCAGAGGCAGCAGAGCAGGCCCAAACCATGATACCACCATGTTTCACAGATGGGATAAGGTTCTTATGCTGGAATGCAGTGTTTGCTCATCACCAAACATAACGCTTCTCATTCAAGCTGAAAAGTTCGATTTTGGTCTCGTCCATCCACAGAACATTTTTCCAATCGCCTTCTGGCTTATTCACGTGGTCTTGAGCAAACCGTAGACGGCAGCGATGTTCTTTTTGGAGAGAAGTGGCTTTTTTCTTTGCAACTCTGCCATGCACACCATTGATGTTCAGTGTTCTCCTGATGGTGGACTCATGAACATTGACTGTAGTCACTGCAAAAGAGGCCTTTAGGTTCCTAGATGTTACCCTAGGGTCCATTGTGGCCTCCCAGACTATTACACACCTTGCTCTTGGTGTGATCTTTGTTGTTTGACCACTCCTGGGGAGGGTAACAGTGGTGTTGGGTGTCTTCCATTTGTATATGATCTGCCTGACAGTCGACTGGTGGAGTCCAATCACACTTGATTGTCATCCCATATATTAAAACACCAGACTCTAATTTCCCCTTCAAACTGATAATCCTAGAGGTTCACATACTTTTGCCATGCACAAATATGTAACAGTGGATCATTTTCCTCAATAAATAAACAAGGTTTTTGTCTCATTTGTTTAATTGATGTCTTTTTATCTAGTTTTAGGACTGATACCATTTTAGGTCATATTTATGCAAAAATAGGGCGAATTCTGAAGGGTTCACAAACTTTCAAGCAGCACTGTACATATCTTTGTGTGATAAAGAAGTGACAAATAAAGTAAACTTTCCCCCCTCCCCAGTGGAACGCACAAAGAAAATGGAGAAACTTAAGTTGAATAACTATTAAACTGTCAGAAAAACATTTTTCTTTCTCTGTGTGAAGTTTAATTGGCAGTAACTTTCCAAAGTCACAGTCTGATTGATGTTTCATTTCCACTTAGTATAAAATGGTTAAGTATGTAGATTTTTTGTACACTAACTGCTAAAACAGTTTACTATGACATTATTATGTAGTACACTATACATAAAGAATCAGTGTGTAGTATGGATTTGGGACACAGACTTCCTGGGACATTTAAATGAAATGAAACCATCATTAATTCTATTAGTTACTGGGATTTTCCTGCAAAGTGAAAATCATCAGCTGTGGAATAACACAGGTAATGAAAATAATGAAGTTTGACTTCTCAAAGTAAATCCGACATTGAGAAGTGTGAAGTAAGAACATGTGTAGCATCCTGCTCCGGAAAAGTACACAAGAGATCAAAATAAACAAAGAAATACAGCACGGCACGTTTAATGATTTAATGTTTGTCTTTAAAAAAGAAATCACAAATGACTTAATCTTATGAACTACTCGTGTTGCTGACACATCAATGTAATAATGAAGCAGCCTTTATTTCCTCTCTTCTCCCTCTGCTTACAGTTTGGTCTGTTTCTCTTATCTGTGTCTTCTCAGGAGGGCAAGGCCTCACTACTGAGGAATCTGTTAGGGAGGAGTGCATCTGTGTGTGTGTGAGTGTGTGTGTGTGTGTGTGCTTAAGGGGTTTTACTGCCAAGACTAAATTTACACAGCTGCTTGACTGAAGTCAGCACATTGAGTAGATTCTAAACCACACAAGCTAGGATCACTTTCTCAGAGATTGTTAATCATAAGAAATACTCACCTAATTAATATCACGGTGAAGAAACTAGTTTAACTTAAGTGAAACCAAATTGGAGACTTTTGGCACCACTTAGACATGCTGTCCTCACAAATAACTGCTTTGATGTCCAAAATATGTCACCAAATCTGGCCTACAGGACACCACACACACACACACACACACACACACACAGACAGGGTGGTTTGATATACACATCTGTGTCACTATTCTGGACCTAACTGTACAGAGACATCTGTGGCTTCATTTCCTTCCACCCACACTCCTTTTAACTCCTTTAACACCCACCTGTGTAACACAAAATAGTGTAGTCTGGTTTCAGAATTACAAGGACCTTCCCATAAAACATTTGCCCAGCTGTTTCTCGCTTTCTTCCTCCTCATCTCTCACTTCCTGATAGAACCTTGCCCTTTTAGCTCCAGGCTGTGACATTTACTTCGGCTTTTTGCAGCTGAAAGTTGACCAGTTCAAACTTGTTTGCCAGGTCAGCTTAGGGAAGTTGTGCACACACTCTATCAGTGATTTTATTTGTGAATTTTCACCCCTGCTTAAGACTGACATTTAACATGAGTAAGATGCATAATGGCCTTCAAGAAAACTCATGAATCAATTGTCAGAAAATTTGCCTGTACTGGTGGCTGCTGCCTGACCTGTTTATCCAGTTAAACGCTGCACCTTCTCAAATATTTTGTTGTTTTCCTCTGAATGTAATCCTCAGTGTTCACACCCTTTTCGTGCCACCAGTAAATTATATTTTAATTACTTTAAAAAAAAAAACACGCTTACAGACAGGAACTTTATGACTCACACATGAAACATGTTAATATTGGTGTGGTACATGGAAACAGTACAGCGTGATTTCCCCACATTTTTGCTCACCATGTTTTTTTTTTCCCATACATGACTCATAGATTAGATGTGAGACACTTTTCTATTCCTTTATTATATTTGTGTACCTTTGTCTTTGACTGAGCCATGGCAAAGAGGAATTTGTTACTATGTGAGCTGGCAACTGTTCACAGCATCACAAAACACTTATTTTATTGAAATAAACTTTTTATTGCCTTTTAGTATTAACAGAAGTGGTTGCTCCTGTACAAATATGGTGAAGACGTTTCATTTTTATTTGTGGGAAGCTGAAACAATTACTTTTAATACTTTTAAGACAGAAAATTAATCTGCAACTATTTTGATAAATCAGTGATTTTTCCCAAACTAAAATTACATTCTCTGATTCTAGTGTTTAAATGAGATTTACAGCTTTTCTCCGGTTTGTATCGTTATAAACTGGATACATTTGGGTTTTGGACATTTGAAGTCACCTTTCACTCATAAAAAAAAAAAAAAAAAAAAAAAAAAAAAAAAGTACATCACACACATTACTTGAGTTACTGACATATTTATTAGAAAAAGAGAAGCAAAGCATTTGTACAGGCCAAAAACAGCTGCGCTAAGACACTCATCTATTCAAGACGTGGTCAGGTTTTTATCCAGCATTAAATAAAAGCAACAATCTGCAAGCAAAAGACAAAACTATATACACACGAAAAGAAACATGTTGACAGTGTAACATCCAGGAATTGATAAATAGATTGAGGCCCCTTTCTGGACTTGAAGCTGTTTAGAGGAAGGTCGGAATGGGGGTGACACTGGGTTAAAAAGGACTGGGTAACAACAAGGTAGAAGTGGTATCTCGCTTTACTGACTCAGGAGTAATTTTATTGAAGCGGCGCTGGGGTCTGGCTAATGACTGATGCTGGGAGTGTGGTCATACTCTGAGGGAATATCTCATCAAGGGTTACAAGTCTACAACACTACCGGGAGCTACGGTGACTCACGTTTTGCATGCCTAGTCTACAAAGACAAAATATACACCCTGCCTGTTTACACGTTCTACTAGTGAGGCAGGGAGTACACATGGGGATCTAACAGGGGACTGAGAGACAAGCATGTACAGATGCTTCACCTGACTACCTCCCAGCCCCCTGCTCTACACTAATCTCATCGACTTACAGAGGCTTTTCACTTTGCATCCAGCCATTCCCTCTTTTCTGTTCAGTGGTGAGTTTCATACATCCACCCTCACATGCCATTAATCTCTTAAAAACATACTTCTTATGTTAAACTTAATTTTTCTGTGATGGCATGTGAGTATTGGAGTAGAAACAACCCTGTCCCTACACTGCAACAGCAGACTGTGCCGCATCATTCTAAGCCACTGAGCTGGTCTTGCTTCGGCGGTGCTTACGAACTTCCTCCATCAGATCTTTAAGGTACTGGATCTCTCTGCTGATGGACTCCGCCTTCTCCACCAACTCACGGTTCCTCTTCTCCAGCTCTGTGCACTCATCGTTCAGCAGCTCCTGCTCGACCCTCTTCTTCTGTCGGTAGCGAGTGGCTGCTGTCTTGTTCTGCTCCATCTTCTTTAGTTTCTTCTCCACCACCTTGGGAGCGCCAGACACTGATTTGACCCTGGAGGCCTTGGATGAGGGGGAGGAAGCGGGAGTGGGCTCCGATTTGGAGTAGGGTTTGGTCCTGGAGGAACCAGCTGCGGGGGAAGGGGTGGGAGGAGGAGAGGGGAGGTGAGGCGGTGAATCTGCAACTGACTCAATGCCAGAGTCGCTATCGCAATCACTTGATGGAGGAGAGGCTTTAATGGACTGGTCAGGGAGCGATACAACAGAGGACTCATCTTTGTTGGTGAGCACCACCACAAAGTGGCCAGAGGTGGGAATGGAGAGCACGATGGGGCTGGCGGTCTGAACGCTTCCACTGGGATCTGGGATGATGGTGGCAGTGAGGGAAGTGGCGGTTTTCTCAGCATCCAGGACATCCACTTCGCTCCCCAGCTCCAATGTGTAAGCTGGAGAGGGGGGAGGCTGAGGGGGAGCCGGGGATGGAGGCTCAGACTTCATAACAACCTCCTGAAGGGGAGCCACCTCGGTCTTGGCCTCAGCTGCCTCGGGAAGAGGGAGCTCCAGAGGGAGAAAGGGGATGCTGGGCAGCGACAGACTCAGCTCCAGGCTGTCATGTGGGGCGGGGACGGCTGCGTCGAAGGAGTCGAGATCCAGATCCATGTGGGAGTCGAGAGAGGCCAGGAGATCCTCGGGGGAGCTGGGAGACTCATCGGATGAGCAGGAGCCAATGAGGGAATCCAAGTCAAATTCACTCAGGTCGATTTTTTCTGACATCCAGTCCATGCCCGCAAAAGCATCATCTGCTGACAGAGGATTTATTTATTAATACTTAGAAAATGTTGACAGAATAGAAACAAGGATACAAACACAAATAATTACTTCAGTCACTTTGATGCTGCTCTTTAGTGATTGTATTGATGAATACAAAAAGCAAAAAAACTGATGGAAATTAATTTAAGTAATATCGAGTACTACAAGGTCATCCTTCCACAATGACCTCAAACTCAGAATAATCTTCCCAGCTCAAAATAATCTTTCCAACTCCCACTCTTTATTATTATTTTACGACGCATATAAACACCTGTTATATCTGGAACAGCAGGAACCTTACACTTCTAAATGATGCCAAGAGTACAATGTGCCCGATACCAGTGAATGAGGATATTGCAACAAAGGGATATGAGTTATTGTGAAAAAACATTTGACAAAACTGGTTTGAGCCGGTCTCAACTACACACTTAAAGCCACACCTTCCAGCTGCTAACCAATGAATGTTCATTGCCCACCACACCTACACATTACACATTCATGCCTTCAATTGTGGTGTACAGTGTCCTGCAAAGCACATTTTCACTACTTCCACTACTGATAGCACGTTAAGTCCTACATGTTTTATCAATTTTAAGTTAAGTTTTACATTTTTTCATGTTAGACTGTAGGATTATGATATTAACGTGTCTTTGAAAGGAAAATGATACTTGACACGCTGCCTGCAGCGCTACCTCAAGTTCTTTACTCCAACAAAACCAACCACAAACTGTACAGCTTGCCCGCAAGCAATTAACATTCCCAACTTCATAGTCACATCTAACAGTCGTCTCCATGACATTACCTGACTCAAGCCTGTAATTTTCGTGTGTGCATCAGCTCAGTTTTAGTTTTTGATTTTCTGGCCTTACATTTTCGTGTGGCTTTTGTAATCCCACTCAACTGAGCTTCCAATCTTTAGTTCCTATTTGAGGCAATTTTAAAGAATTACGTTTTGAAATATTTAATATATGGGAATTTCAAGTCACTCTCACCTTTGCCATCTTCTGCTCTAACGTGGGCTTCGAGCAGGTCATTGGCAGCCAGCCAGGGGAGGGACAGTGAATCCGCTCCGGCCTTGGTTCCCAGGAACGAGGAGGGATAGGTGGGGGGAGGAGGAGAGGGAGGTGGGGAGGTAGAGGAGAGCGGGGAGGACGACATGGTCTGATAGGGAGACAGAGAGGATGCATAGGAGGAGAAAGAGAGGGGGGGCGAAGCTGGTGCCTTCCCCTCTAGAGAGGAGGAGGGAGAAAGAGCTTCTTCTTCATCTTGGTCCAGAAGGGGCCCCATCGGGTCAGCCATCAGAGACGAGTGCCCTGTGAACAAGGACTTCCTCAATAAGTATTGAGTATAATTTTCTCCACAAAATAAGTAATTTATTTTTATTAATATCATCAACTTTGCTTTACTTATAAGCAAAAAAATAGCCAATTGATGCCACAATCAAATATTTCATACACATTAAAAGCCTCAAACTAATAAGACTTATTAGGTGAACTCTAGGGTGATGCCACAAAAATAAACAAACACACATTGTTTTTAAGTGACCTACATGAACCCATACTTAATATGCCCTTTTATTCCTAAAGTCAGGTAAAAGTCCAGGAAACTTAACTCTGCATTTTGCCACATGTATCACCTCCCTATTCAAATAGCACATGCTGTGTTGACAGTAATGTTTGTGGTAGCGCTTTGGGACCATTTGTTGTCACAATACCAACCTAAGTACAGGGCCTCCACGTCCTCCAAGGCAAGCTGGGAGAGTGTCATGGCTGCTGCTGATCAGTGGTAGCCGTGTAAGGGTGAATAAAAACACGGGCGAGTCTGGTGACGTTAACAAGTCGAGGGGTTCGGTACTGCTGTCGACGGCAGCAAAGCTGAGGGTGGTTGCCGAGAGAGACCTGAGAAAAAGGAGATGCAAACACAGTATTGGTTAATTATGGGCAGAAACATTTTGGAAGCTGTCACTGAGTTAATTAATAAATAATAGAGACCATAAAACAATTTAAGACCAAAACAGACATGTTTATTTGTAAGAAAAGGGTATGAGGGGAATAATGTATTCAAATCAATATGAATATGAGCTTGAGTATATTACATTATAGTTACATCTCTAATTCTATTTATTTTTTATATTTGAATTAGTATATTTGTTTCTTTTACCTACCTCATTGTTTTTTGCATTTAGTGGCTGCTTTAACATTTTAATTTCCCTTTGGGATTAATAAAGTACTCTTAAAATATTATGCCACGTGGCTGACAACAACTGAGCGAATCTTCACATCTGAAAAACAACCCATAGCGTCTGCACTTCCTGGAAACAACTACACAAAACAACCTTGATGCAAGCATGACAACTTCACAACTTTCGTGTTGGTTTGCACTCGGTCGTCAAGACTGCCAATGTCTGTCACATGGGGGAGGGGAGGCTAATTTTGGCTAATCCGTCCCATTGAAGTGTCAAAGCGGCGTTGATGGGCAAACACCCCGCCCTCCACCGGGGGATAACATTTCCTAATTTGGTCATGCTTTGGCCGGTAGGCCCGCCCTCCCCCTATGAGTCACCGTGCGGAGATGTAGGAGGAGGGCAACCGCCATTTTCACAACAGAGACATCTGTGCGAGGGCCGAGTGAAAAAAGATAGTGCGCGCCATTTTGGATACGCCACGTTGTCAGTATCCAATATACACAAACACTTCCCACGTTGAAGTATACTTAAGAGCCGCGATCAAATTAATGAGACATTTCAATAAGGGGCTTAAAAAGTCTTCGCCGGCTACCGAGGCAACCGTTAACACGCCTCAACACAACACAAGCTGCCGCCAGCTGGAACTAATTTACTCCAACTGACAGTCTGTAATTTGACACTCACAACTCCAACCAGGAAATCTAACGTTACACCTTTGAGTCATTTTTTACTTATTTCCTTTGAGTAATAAATGCTTTTCAGTACATGTAGCCGCACTCAACTCAACAGGTCTTAACTTTATCTACATCGGTAGGGTTTTCTTTACGCCGCCTCAAGTCAGAGACTCTCAAGAAAGGGAGGAAAATGTCCATAAAAAATACTTACGCCATTTTGCCAGAAATAGCCAGTGCACTTAGCCGTTGCACTGCCGGGTTGTTGCCGCTGCAAGATAGCTGCCGCACGCCTTCAAACTGCCATTTTAGCGCGGGAGAGCTTTCACCGAGGTGCTGATATTTAGTTTGCTTGTTATGGGAGCGAAGAACGTGAAGTGTAGCATCACAGTACTATATAAAGAGCCAAAGCACCGCCGAATGTGCTCCTCCGCTGTGTCACTCCCCGAGGGCGTTTGTATCATCCTCACTGGCAGCGCGGATGAGCGGAGTTTCTGTTTCGGGAAGTGGGTTTACAAGCAACAATGACCTACGCTCCTTCCAACGGGTTTGTGATAGTAGCACAAACACGCGTACCGCTGTGATTACGCCGCTCGCGTCTTGTTTGTGATTGGTTAGATGCGCATATCTATACAGCTGATAGAATAGATCCATATGAAGCCTAGTACGAGCGCCTCCCTACCGTACGTCCAATGTAGGTCAAATGCAAAATGTAAACATTGGAGAAGGAAACGGTTTTGTGGGTCTTTTACACATGTCAACGACGGATAAAGTAAAATACATAATTACGATATGATCAAAACCAATTGATTAAGCCTGTATTTACATTTTACCGATGATTATCTTGCATCCAGTTCTGTTTTTAAATGATTATTATAACTCTGTGTATCTATTTTAAGCATGTTAATGATGGTACGATGATTTTTAACTCATTATTTTGGGTTATTTTTAGCAGCATTATAATTAAGGCTTTATAAAGATACATTTTTACAGTGTGGGAAGTAACTTTCCCAACTAACTTTAATAGGAGGAAGAAACGTTAGATCTGTGTATTGTACTGTTTGCCAGTTATATTTCCAGCCTTTGACTTTTTTATGGGCTGTCACTGCACCATATATTGTATTCCTATATTAGTTGTTGATATGTCTCTGCATTAGAAACATACAGTCTGACAATTCATTGCAGCTGGTGGCTAAACTCGATGAACCCGACTTAAGTTCACAAGGCTATACGGACTGGACTGCCCCCTAGTGGTTAGCTGCATCTCTTAAAAAGTGCTTTATATATCTACAAGCTTACCGCGCATTTCATTGAATAATAGTACAGATGATGAATAGAACATTTAGACCAGTGTGTGGATAGAATACACTTTATTTAGGTTAAATACTTATTTATAAAGCAGCTCAGCAAGATTACATTAAAAACTTTAAATAGGAAATTAATTAAAAAAGATTAAAAGGATATAGGAACACAAAAAAGAGAACACAAACCCCCAAATTATATACAGTATTATATACAGGCCAGTTCAAGTAAAAGACCAGCTTCAGGGTCAGTATGAAGCAGCACATCCTGAAGGTGCAACATACCGTAAGCCATGTCGTATGCTTTTTCCAAAAAGGAAAAAAAAGATCAGCTCAGATCAAAATATTCAGCTGTTTAATCCTTAGGTCACGTTTTCAGTCTTGACTAATCATTGTATAGATGTATAGACCTGTAATCCCTTAAATCACTCGTGTAGTTGTGAAGTTTTAGGTTAGAAAGAAAAATCTGTGTTGCTGTTGTGGCTGTGACTGGGGTGTTATGATGCTTGGTGTGTTTTGTTTGAGTTTGTTCCCCATTTACCTTTATTTAACTTAGAAATATCAAGTATTATACCATAACCTACATATATAGAAATATAAAAATATGTGTACATATAAAAGCATGTAGTAAAATCAGGTAGGAGAAGGTTCAGCAGATATAAAACCTTTTACTTCTTTGGACAAAGCTTACTGAACAAGTTCTTGTTCTGCATGAGCTCATCCAATCCATTATTGAGCTCCCCTGCTAGCGTGCGGATTTTCTTCGCAAACTTCGACTCAAGGCCCTTCTTCAGCTTCTGTCCATCCTTTCCTTGGGTGAAGAAGAAATCCATACCCAGGGCGAAGCCTTGTATCAGCCCAGATGCCTTACTGTTCGCCTCTATGACCCTGGTACTGGTCCCTCCCGCAGCAGCCAGCTCTCTCACTGCCCTCACCGAATCTACTCTGGTTTCACCCAGAATATTCAGATCATGCTGCTTTAGTTGCTCCATACCCTCGTTGATGAATTTCAAGCAGGCCTGAATATCCACCATAAGGCCCTCATAGTCCTTGAGGGTGTTCTCGATTTTCTTTTTGTCTTGTGTGACATTCACCTGGAAGAACAGATTTCACTTTTAATCCAGAATAGTATATCAGTGTGGTTTGTTGATCCTACCACATGGGGTGCCAAAGCTGAAAATTTGAACTCTTGACATTTTGTTACTATGCACCTCAGGCCAAGGCAATTCAATGTATATGGCACATTTCGTTACAGGCAAACTCAATGTGCTTTACACTGACATGCATATAGCAATATTTGCACCTTCCAAATTCACGAATGCTGCATCCACACAAGGCACAAAGAAAGACATAATTCAAAATCAATAAAGTTTCTTTCATGTCTGATCACCTTGTTGGCGATGGCTGCTGATGCACCAGTCACGCCGCCAGCAGCAGCGACGCCCACCCCGACTGCAGTCAGGGCCAATGAGGCGCCCAGAGTGAACGGAGACAGTATCACTCCGGCAGCTGCTGCCACTCCCCCCGCTACAGTTGTAGCCCCTCCTGTAATGCCAGCAATCTTTGTCCCCTTAGAAACCTTAAGATTAAATGGAATTGATTTGATATAGGTTTTGTAAAGTATTTGGCAGGTGTTGATCATATCCAGAGCAAGTTGACAGAACTTACATATCTCAAGCATTCAAAACATACAAATCTGAGTGTAACAGCCTGGACAAATTCATCTGTAAATGTCTTACATTTGGATTTAAAGTATTTTGATTCAATTGAGTGCAATTTACATGACTTTATATTACCATATGTGGTCTTGTTACCTTGTCTAAGTTGTCAGCAATGCAGAGCAGGTCAGCAGTGTACTTCCTCAGGGTGTCACCATCTTTAGACAGCAGGAGGATGTAAAACTTGATAGCATTATAGAGCTGCTGAGCTTTCACTCTGATGATCCTGGAATGTACAGTGTTATGAGAATATTTGATCAGATTATTAAAGTTCATTGATTAAACTATGTACACATCCTTCAGAAAAGTCAGTAACAAGATGCGTCATCACCAATATCTTCTATGGTTGTGGTGTGGTAGTAAAATGGCCTTTCAGGTCTAAAAGTTTGACATTAGCACCAAATATCTGTCTAATAATTTGAAGCACCAGCACACAGTTGATGAGGAAATAAACTTTTACTGCCGTCTTTCTGTTCAATTATAGACATAGAAAAGATTTAAGCTTCTATTTTCTTACTTTGTTTCTCTCTCCCCCCTCAGTTTGAGATCCTTGCAGAGACAATTCCAGGCTGTAAATCAATAAAACTGTAGTTCAGCAAACACACTAAGAACCTCAAACAGAAATGTTTTTGAAGCTAGTTTTCTCACTCACGTGTCACTCCCTTCCACCAATCCCATAGAGACTTGTCATCCTGGTGGAATTTTAAAGGTTATTTACAGTTGAGCTCATGATTGCTTCCCTTGATTTTGTTATAGTAAAATACTTTTCATGGTTGTAATTACCAGGATTTCATTTTCATTTTCATTTTCGTCGTCAGCCTTTTTCTTTGGAGGCTTGGCAGGCATTGGAGGAGGTTGTGCTTTACAGGTATCATTAACTGGTCGTTTGGCCACCACCTGAAGAAATAAGTGCCAATCTATTCAGTGAATGTACAAATAACAAGTCAGATCTGAGTGATCAGTGTTTTTACAATCTCACATGGTGGTGATTTTAACCGCAGGCAGTCTGATGGTTTATTTTCATTCTTGTCAGTTCTCTTCGTCATCCTTTGACACGGCAAATTTGGCATCTACAGCCGTCAAAAGTTTCAGGAATTTTTTACACATATTTTACAAATCTGTGGGATCAGCTGGTTTCCCTGTGGGGTGTTTTTTTACCTACATGTTAGTATCTTTTACTAAATCTAGTATTATTAGTATTCCTTTGTGTGATTTGAGTTTGATGATTTTTATTTGTTTATATAATAGTGTCAATTTTTATACTATAGAGAAAACAATAATTATCTTCTTGATTCCAAAAAGACAGTTGGCATCAAAAAGAAAATTCTGAAATTATTTTAATAAGCAACTGAATCTTTAATTACAGCAAATGATCTATAACGTTTTGTGCTTTTTGCAGCTAAACGGCATAGGCTGAACTGTTTCCCCTTTACTTATATTCATATTTTACTTACTAACGATGCTTTTCAATCACGATGTACAAAACACTGTTTGACCTTTTTGAACAAGTTGACACATATTTGATTATGATTACATTTTAAACATTTATTTTAGTCTTAAAAAGATTGTTAATTTCATACAAGCAGACTGTGGTGGAATTTCAAGGGCTTCTTGCTGTGCTTACGGTAGTCAAACGATTGAATATTAATTTCCCAAAATTCCTGCTACCTCACAGAAAACTAGGAGGATGTCAGATGGGAAGTATTTCATTAACTTTAACTTCTTTTACTATATGAGTAGATTTTGTCCCACATCATATTTGAAATAAAACATAAAACAACATCACCTTCACTATTTGCAGTGTGCCATCTCCAGTGTCACTTTCTCCTGAGCTCTTTTTAACAGTCCACTTCTTTGGTGACACCGGTGGCGGAGTTGAGCAGACCAAACCTCTCTGAGTTGAAATGAAAAACAAAATACACAATCAGCCTCTGTATCTGACAGCATGACCATGTGAAACCTACAAATGACTTCGCTAGAGAAACTGCTTATTTTGAATCTAATTGTGCCTTTCACGGCACTGTTGAGATGTCTGTTTAAAGGAGTTTTTATGGAAGTTATATGTCAGAACCACTGAAAATATAGAAAACGGCACATCCCCTCCAGAAATATATGATCAGTAAACAATTCATTTCACCACAGTACTGTATGTTGAACCCCTGATTTAAGACTGTAGCCACACATGACAGTTTGAATTAACATGCAGGTTACTCATTACAGAGTAAAACAGCATTGCTGAGAGTGTAGATTATTGACACCAACCTCTGGTGGCTGTGTGGGAGACTGAGGCTTGTCATCCTCTGTTTTGTCTGGATGGGAAAACTGTCTCCTTGGCAGAGGAACTGGAGGCTTTGGCTACAGAAAGCGAGGAAGCGTAATTCATCCACTTGCATACATTTAAACATTTAAGCTGCTTGAAGAATCTGATGAAACATTCTGTAACATATTGCAAAAAGTTTAAGTAGAAACGTATGGGAGAGAATTTATATCCACTATTTTTGTGAGAATGTGAATTTTCTCAATTCATTCATTTAACTGAACTTCATCCAATTATAAAGCTGCATTGTACAACTTTACCACAAATTAATAAATCACTTAATACAGTATCTAATTAAACATAAATGTCAGATTCCAAAGTAATTCTATCAGTGCAGTGATCTACCTATCCCTACAGAAAAATTCATATAGGAAAAAAAAGTTTCAAAGCAACTGCCTTGTAGATTCTTAAATTCATTGTCCAGTTGTGAGTAAAGCATAAATATGGTCAAGACAAAACATTGTTAAACTGCATTCCTAATCTGAACACCCATCTCTACGATTTATCAAATAGAAACTGTCTGTAAAGGTTTAATTCAAGACAACTGAACTGTTGTTTCCTTCAAACATGCCAAACAAGATTGATTATATCTTTGTTGGCACTTTCACTTTTGCTCTGAACAAGAACCTTGATTGTCGTTAAATTGTCTACCTTAGCAAGCTGGATATGAGCTAAAATAATGTGATTGTGATGTGCAATCAACCACATACAAATGGAAATCATTTAACCAATTGGTGAGTATTCTTATGGAAGCCCAGTATCAATGTGAAATGATGTTTTGACCTGCAGTGAGTATCAGACACCAAACTCTAACCCTGACCCAACATACCTCTTAACTGTCTTTAAATCCCAATCTCACCTAAGCAATGAGGAGGTACTCTGTGGCTTGACCAAGCCTTATATCTCCATTTTATATGCTCAGGCTCACCTACTTTGGCTAGCCCCGCTGGCTTGATAGGCAGTTTAATTTGAATGCCATGACTCACTCAGTAGTCCAGCTGCCATCCCTGCTTATCTAGCTCCACTACTGCAAATAACTACTAGTAATAAACTGCTGAAACCCCAATACAATACACATGCATATCATTTGTTTGTTGTGATCAAAGTATTACAGAATAAAAAATATTTCCTATGAATAATGTCATCTGAACACTTTTTTCTGGAAGGACATGTTCCAGTTTTTTTTTTTCCAAGTGTCAATTCAATTTTCAAATATCAGTTCATTGAGCATCACTCATTAAATTCAATGCACCTTCACTGTATTGGAGTAGCAGCACTGATCTCATGAGACAGATCTCACTCAGAACAACACAAAACTATCTGAATGTCTAGATACAAGCAGAAATATGACAAGATTGTTTGCGATTTGGAAGAAATGAAGCTTTAAGTCTGCATTCAAGAAAATGAATCTGCTCAGCTAGATTTGTGTAAACAGTAATGTGGTTAAATACTTGTATATACTCTGAAAACACAAAGTCAATCTCTAATTATCTTATTTCTTACCTTTGACATTGTGCAACTTTTCCTGCTGAGTTGCTCTGTGATCACTCTCCTTTGCTGCACTCACGCTGACTTTCATTATGAAGGACTGAACACTGATCCGTCAAACTGATCTCAACCAGTTAGACGTGAAAATGATTGACATCTCATGATTCAACCAGTATTCATTGCTATTCAAGCACGTGCATTGTTTACACACCTGTAGGTGGTGTAACCTGAAGGTTATCGTGCTCTAGGAATGAAAAATATTGTCTGTCCTACAGATAACAAAGCTGACGGCTATACAGCACACACATCGAATGTGCACTTTCTCATCCATACATGATGTGATAATATGATGATAATTCACTGTTGTCTAAATTGTTAAAGCTGCACTATGCAACTTTGCATTATTGCAAAGCCAAACAGCAGGCAGGAGTAACTGAAGAATTTTAATTTCAAACCCTAATGGTGCAGACACACCGAATCCCTTGATGGATGTTAAGTCGACGGATCCCATTCATTTTCTATGGAGAGCAGGAGATCCAGCCACGCAGTGCATGATGGATACGGCACGGCGAGTTGACACACCAACCGCCGTGTCTGAATTAGCATAATCGTGACTCAAGCTCAACTTTATGCAAATGAGATCCATCAAACTAGGCAGTGCTGATCAAATATGGATCAAGATTCTGTTACTGCATTGCCTATTTTACGCCTCAAATGTTTTCAGAAGCATACTTTAGTGTATTGTTTAGCTGTAAAATGAGAAAGTTTGTAACGTGGCTGCCATGTTGAAAATGGCAGAGCAAAAACCGAAGCACCACCCAACTCGCAGTACGTCACCCATCACGTCACCCACCCGCCGGAGCGTTCAGTTGTCTGCTGCGTCCCGATTCGCCCTCGCCGGAGTCTGCAACATAAAACTTCCTTCTGTCTTCATGCACAGAACTGAATATTCATAGGAGTTGATTTAACAGTTAGTTTTAGTAGTTTCTGTAAAGAGTCTAATAAGCAGAGATCACGTCTAAACTCATACAAAATCATCCATTGTGAAAAGCTTTTTACGTGTTAATTTATTTCTATTACAACCTAAATGAAAACATGAATAACAAAGTAAGCTTGTGACTCCTGATATTGAAAACAAATATATGTTTTAATTTCTGCTCAACCATAAAGCTAAATTATAAAAAAAGTCTTAATTCAATAATGTTCTAGTACTAACTGGACTGATTGGAATTGTGACAGGACAACACCATGAAAATATAAAGGAAAATCGGAAAATCTATTGATTAAAGTTATGGAGGCTCAACAAATTCAATAACAACTTTTCTTGTGTCAAAATCTTTTCTTGACAAATTTGCAACTTGTGAAAACAAAGTGACTGAAAAGAGGTGAAGTTTCACCACAATATAAGGGTCCACAACTTATATTTGAATAACTCATAAAATGACTACTGGCTGCACTTTGCTGACAACTGTATGATGTTAAAAATCCTTTAGAACCAACGTCTGCCTCTGATCATTTACCTCGATCTTACAGCATGTTATGAGTCAGGCACAATGCGACGTAATGTGTATGCAGTCAAAACTTATACAGCCATTTCTCCTCAAAGTTTCTTGTTTCATTGTTGAGCCAAATGAACATAGTCTGGTCCAGAAATCCACCATCACTCTTCAGATCCACAAAGAGCAGCCCTGGTGTTTCCTCTGAGGCTGCAGTGTCTTTTGTTTGGTTGACCTTTATTTCTTCTCCTCCACAGTCCTGCCAAAGTATTCCTTCTGGAACTGCTGGAACTCTTCCTCTGTGAACAAGGACTGCGGCTCCTTGGCCTTCTTGGCAGGTTGGTCGGGGCGATTTCTGGACTGTCTACCTGAATTGTGGTTCAGGATCTGAGTGAGATAGAGAGAAAATCAACACTGTAGGACAAACTCAAGTGAATATGTAGACAGTAGAGAGTAGAAAGAAACAGGCACAACTGTTAAACATTAGTAATGAGTCCCTGTGGGATGTTCAAGACAACAAACTGCACAAAATATCACTTATCAAACTTATACCTGTTAATTTATTATAAATCACTCAAGAGAGTCAACAAACCACCTCAAACATAAAAAATTACATAAAGTGTGCATTAATTGACTTTGGGGAAATCCTTCTACTATTATCCCACCTTGTATTATGTCCTTCACTGCACAACAATTTGTATCTTTGTTTTTATATTCTGTACAAAAATATGAAGTAAATCCAAATGATCAACTTACACAAATATGGATCACAAATGATTAATCGTGTCTCTGTAGATTTCTTTAAGAACTGGTGAGATCCATTCTTGTTTTATTACAGCAAAGTATTATAGTTGAACATTATGAAAAAGGCCACAGACACCGACAGTAACTGAGTGGATCTGGAGCCTTTCTTACCTTCAAAGTGTCAGAATCTGTTGCTTTGCAGCTGGTTTCCATGAAGTACTTCAGGTTAGTACTCATGTGGCTCTTCCCCTGCTTCTTCCTGAACTCCTCTACAATTAACAGCAAAGAAGAAAAGGAAGATTGTAATACAAAATAAACACCAGGGGGCTACTGCAATCACGTTAACTATCACTATCAAAGACAAATTAAGTATGGCAATGTTTTCCTGTGCTGATTTATTTTACACATATGAAAGATTCTGATTGTGACAGAAGAGTTATTTAGATTTGGTTGTCATTCCAGTCTGCTGCTGAAAGGCTGTTAACTTTATAATGGATGTTAAACATGTTGCATAGCTGATGGTCTGCATCTTGCTGTGTGTGCATTGTCAAAGTTAGAAAAAAGCTTCTACTGGAGTCTGTATTTCAAGTCTGTATTCAAACAACAGTCAGGTGTCCATATGAACACTGAAAGAGGTTTTCCTCGCTCTAATCATTCCTCCTGTTCATACTGGCTATTAAAAGATCCACTTCTAATGTGCTTTCAGTGTAAATGATGGGAGCCAAAATCCACAGTGTGTCCACACAGTCATTTTGTTCAAAAATGTTTATCTGACACTTATATGAGGCTTTGTCTGAGTTAGTCATATTAAGTGGATATCTGCCACATTTACAGTCTTTTTAGTATCAAATTCCCTCTTTGTGTTTCCCTGTTGAGCTGCGGTGGAAGTATAGTAACAAAATGAGGGACTTTGGGACTTTTGCACAGAGGGGGGCTTGTGGATTTTGTCCACCATCACTTACATGGAAAGTGCATTATGAAGGGATCTTCTAATGGTCATGAAAAGGAGGAATGATTATGGCAAGAAAAACCTGTTTCAATGTTCATTTGGGCACCTGACAGTTGTTTTAAGACAGACTTTTTAAGACAGACTTGAAAAAAATGTGAAGTAGAGGGCCAGAAAAAACAGGCAGCTCTTCTATTGTGTGTGTACACTATTCAGAATGATATCTATGTTCCCCATTAGAGGAAACACCCACCCAAAACATGATTCACAACTGGTCTATTCAACTGATTTTAGACAGTATGGTCAATATCTGCAAATACTGTACATCAAGATTAGATCTGGCTCACAATTCACAACTTTAACTCACAGATTAAAACTGAGCTGCACATCAGTACCCAAGTAACATGTGAATTCTCATTTAGAGTGTATTTTCCCTTGAATGATGGTCGTGGCTCTGATACTGTGCAGGACAACAGGCGAACTGACCCACTGCAGACTTGATCCTCTTGTCTTTGACGGTAGCTTTGCTCTTGCCGGGACCCAGGCGACCCTGCAGCCGTTTCACCTGCTTGGTGACTCCCTGCCGCTTCGTGCTCACAAGCTCCATCACGGTGGCCGAGCTGGGTGTCTGCTGCTGCTGCTTCTTCTTCTTCACTTTTCCGACATCTGGCAGGATGTACAGGACAGGGAGAAAAATCAGATAAGATGAGACATCAGACTATGTGCTGAAACGCTGTGTCTATGAATCACTGGAACTTTGATTGCATTTCTGATAATGAATTTGCCATTGCAGTGACACAATACAACAATTTTAAGGTGGTTTCGACGAACAAATATGCAAAAGATAGCTTTTTATTGTTTCATATCACTAATAATTGGGCTTTCTGGTGTGAATAAAATGCCATGATGGGTCATAATGGAAAATAATAACTGCTGCCCTAAAGTGCAGTAAAGCTATTAGTTGTTAGCAAACTGTAACGTTGTACTGATGTCCAAAGCTAACGTTAGCCAACTGTTTCTTATCTAGCAAGCTAAAAGGCTAAACTTACGTTTAATATCATCGCTCAGCAGCTCCAGTCCTCTCCTGATCAACGACGCCGACATCCTGATTTATATTTCGATGTTTTGTTAAAACAGTCTACACGCTACATCGATGAGAATGTGCCTTTACTTAAACGTGTGAATCTATCAACATCCGGTGAGCTCTCCGTGTGCACCGACTGAAAACAGACGACTGGAAACTCGAGGACATGCAAAGTTCCTACCGCTTCTTTTTCTTTGAGTTTTAAAGGCGGTTGGTAAACTAGCTTATAGGTGTATTACAGCCAACCGACTGGACTGCAGTGTGGAATAGATTTACAGAAAACAAACAAAAATAAATTCTATTCTTCCTGTTACTCTTAAGTAATTAATTAGATGACCGAGTACGTTCCATGATGTATTTTTATCCCCTTCTCTCTTCATCATACCTGCAATCTATCAGTACATGTTTGACAGTTTTCAGTTTCTTACAGTGTGTACATAGTCCATGAAAAGTTCCTACTGGCAACACGTTTGATGCAAACAAAAATGGTCACTTGGCTACTATATTGTAACTACAACAACAACTACTACTACAATTACTACTACTACTACTATCATCATCATCATCATCATCACCATTATCATTATTATTATTCCTATATTAAATTAGAGAGAGCTGAAAGTTGGTACTAACCTGTCCTGCAAAAAGACAAAAACAGAATAACAACATTGCAGATTTCACTGCCTATATAAAGAACAACCTTCACACTAGAAAACGTTCAGTGAAAATGAAAAAATGGCCTGCAGCATTAAGAGGAGTGCAAATTATCAGCAGCTTTGGCATATAAGGCCGAAAAAAATGTAAAAAAAAAACCAACAAAAAAAACAAAAAAACTTTTGCTTAATTTATCTTGTTTTTGTTGCCCCATGAATTACAATTGTTTTGTGCTATAATACGGTTTATTATTATTATTATTATTAGTAGTAGTAGTATAGTTTCTGGTTATAAAGTAACCACAACACTGTCCAACAATGTCACCGCCTCCAGTCACTTCCAGCTGTTGCATGCTGAAGTGGGGGCGTGTTGTTTGCTGTGCGCTATCTCTCTCCACGATTGATGCCCTTGCTCTCTCTACCACTCTCAACCTTTGGCACAGAATTAGTTCGATACAGTTAAACTACAGTAAACTACTGTCTGTCTACCTCTCCAGAATTAACCATGGCGCTTCAAGCAAGAGCTCTGGTCACCTCTAAATGGCTTGCGGAGACAATGAAGGTCCAGGGGAAAATGTGCATCTTGGACACTTCGTGGTATTTGCCCAAACTGCGGCGCAACGCCAAGAGCGAGTTTAAGAAGAGACACATCACGGGCGCAGCTTTCTTTGACATAGACCAATGTTGTGATAAAACCTCTCCTCTGGACCACATGCTGCCGTCAGAGAAAAATTTTGCAGACTATGTCGGGAATTTGGGAATAGACAGCGACACGCACGTCGTGGTGTACGACGCCAGCGACTTCGGTGCGTTCTCGGCGCCCCGTGTGTGGTGGATGTTCCGGGTGTTCGGGCACAGCGCGGTCTCGTTGCTCAACGGGGGGCTCAGAAACTGGGAGCTGGAGGAGCGACCGGTGAGTGACGTGTACGTCAGACCCACGCCGACTGAGTTCAAGGCCTCCATAAACCGGTCCTGGATCAAGACCTATGAGGATATCCTGGATAACCTGGACACCAAGAAGTTCCAGGTGGTGGACGCCAGACCACCAGGCAGGTTCAGAGGACTGGACCCTGAACCCAGAGACAGTGAGTAGGCCTAGTCTGCAGCAAGTCCTTATGACAGTGGTTCTCAAACGTTTTCACGCCAAGAACCCCTAAACTGACACAAATTAGACCACAGACCCCTAGTTGTTAAGATTTTTCTCCCAGGGTCCCCCTTTTGATAAGATTTTTGCTTTTAGATGTTTTATTACAGAAAGTGTATGAAACCCATGACCAAAATAGTCATACAGTCTGTCATTGTGTTACTTATGGATGGAATTATAGTGAAAATAGATTATTCCCCTTTTTGCTGGGGGACCCCCTGGAAGCCCCCCAAGAACCCCTAGGGCTCCCTGGACTCCCCCACTTTGAGAACCACTGCTTTATGATGATACCGTTCTGTTCAGGTGTCTTGCAGCCTGCAGTTAATTATGAAACAGCAATGACCAAATTGAAAGCACTAGTGGTGCAGCTAGAAATTATGGGTGTGAGGGTGTGCACCTATCTGCAAGTTAAACACTATTACAAGAATTTAGTGATCAATTAGACTGTAAGAAATTCCTAATTATGTAAAAGTGGTGCGAGTCATCCCATCTTCAAAATCTGTCTATGAAAATCTTTTGGTTGGCACAGGAAAGCTCTTACTTTTAATCCTGCTGGTTCCACTTTATCATTTGCTGTACACTTTAGAAAAACTCCTTACAGAGTCTTCTCTAGTCAATGGACATTTCTCTAAACAGAAAAGGTCAGTGTGAAACAAAAAAAGTTTTTTGTCTAGACATCAAAATGATAAAAGGCATAAACATAAATATTTGCTCACTGTATTAGCGGATGGGGCCCTCAGCGTGGGGCCCTTGATGTACAAAGGCCCTGAGGATGATGAGGACTCTGAAGATGATGAGTAATAAAGATGACCTAAGAAACTAGGTCTTTTTTCTATCAGTGTTGGGGAAGAGGGTGTGACACTGAAATCTAGTACAGTTTGAGATTTGATTCATGCAGTTGTGACACTTTAACACTTCCACACCCAAATCAGCCCATTTAGTTATGTGGTGGTTTGAGCAAAAACATACTGAGTTGAATTTTCCATAACCTACCTCAGTCATGCTGAGGACCAAGCTTCCACTGAGTTTCCTGTAATAATCAGTTACTTGGTAAATCTATTTAGAGAGATTATTATGGCAGTAACTTGTAATTGTATGGAACATAGCTTTTACGTCACATATTGTATAATCTTTACTTGCCTGTGTGTAACTATAGAAAACAAACTCTAGTTATTTAGTGGTTGGCCAAAGTAGATCGAATGCATCAATCAAGCTAGGTTGATTTAAGCCTCACTGTTCAGACATGGGCCTATATATTCACTGAACCGATCAGGAGAAGCGATATGAGAGCAGATATGCTGATGAGTCTCTGTCATTAGACAATGGAAAAATCAACAGACACATTAGTCTGTTGGCTTTTTGTTCCACACAAACACCACAGCAGCTGAATTCTTGACGGTGTTGATCATTAAATCATGTTTGGCCTTTGATTTAAAGGAAACATGATTTTAAGAGCTTGCCAACCTAGAAAGTGGTTTAAATCAATATCATGATATTTAGGGCTACAACTAAAGTTATTTTCTTGATTAATCATTTGTAAAGATAAAGTAACAAGAGATGATCATATTATCACAATGATTCCAATGAAAGTTGATGATATAGATTTGTCACCCAGCCCCAACAGCAAACAAGACATGCTCCACAAATGAGTCACCATTTGGAGTCTCTGTTTAGTCAAACATGAATTTGCAGAATGGGCGACACGACTGGTTATTGCATTTTTATCTACAATTGTAGCTCTCTCTTTAGTGTCATTGCATGATTTAAATTTTGATTCAGATCCGCTCAATGGTGTCTAATATTACACACATGGAAGACTGATGGACTATATTGACAAACAAATGAACAGACCAATTGTACCCTATAACAAAATCTAAAGAAAAACATGCCATTCTGTGACAATATGGGCTCAGCATGGTACAGGCACACAGTGGAAAAACCATGATGGTCCAATGAGTCCATGCACGGCTTCCTTGTATGTAGGCTTTTCGCATAGTTTACTCTGGACAAACACAGACAGGGAGCAGGCTTCATGGGCCTAAATCACTGAGCAACTCAAACATAGAAGGAGAGCAAGCAGACAGAACATCCTCACATAACCCTGCATTTTATCTACAGTCAACCATGTACTCTCTCTCTCTCTCACACACACACACACACACACACACACTGCAGAAGGACAATAGCAGGTAGACTGAATACACTAGAATTTATATATCATCTTTGGTTATATTGTATAATGGCCTGTATACAGTGACGAGAAACCTTTAGTACGTGTCTTATCTTGTCTCATAGACTTCTCACACTCACACATGCACATACATACATACATATATACTGTACACACACAATAACGCGCATAGAAAAAGTCTCTGATGTTTTGTTACAGTGCCCGTTTACAGGTGAAGCTCCTTTGGTGAAAGCAGTCTCAGCAGTCTCAGCAACTTTGACCTCAGGCAAATTGACTGTTGCCACAGAGAAGAGACATTTTCATACAGTATGCTGTTCAGGGATTTATGAGAGGGACTAGTGTCCCCCTTTTTCTCAGCTCCAGCTAATTATTTTTGCTGACTGAATCCTCTGTACTTGGTTATGAAGCACGTTTGAATAGAACTGTTCACTGTTCATACTCTTTTCCATAAGGAATATGGAAATAAGAAGGGAAAGCTGGCCTGCTTGTTAAGATTCATAGCCTTCTTTTTTTAGTCTTTACTCAGATATTGGTTTTGATATTTCAGCAATGACTAATTGAAACCATAATTTTTTATCCTCACAACTGATGAACGATAAGTAGGGAATATTTGGAATTTTTGCTAGAATAAAATGACTTTAACAGTTAATCGACTAATCCTTTTACCTCTAAGTAATATTTGTATTTCTATATTTCTCTAATATCGAGTATTGTGTGTAAAATCACACAAGAAATCACACAATTCTACACCAGAAAATAGTGAAAAATGCCTGTCAAAATTTCCCCAAATGTCTAAATTCCTAAAAATTAATATCTTCAAATGGCTCATTTTGTCTGACCTACACTCAAAAAACAGAAAAATATTCAGTTTACTATCACATAAGACAAAGAAAAGCAGCATATCCCACAAAGCTATTACCCACAGTGATTGAAAATTTTAAATAATACCCAACCACTCACTGTACAGCATAGTCTCCAAGATGACAGAGTAATACATTAACAGCACTTGTGAGATGAACTGTCTGTCCCAATAAGTATGTGTATCTCACCAGCCAACCTTTGGAAACAGCTGTCCTGCTGATCAAAGATTTTTTGAGAAAGGTGGGGAAAGCAAACTATTCTGTCTGCCTCGTTAAATGTTAAAAAGTTGTTCTTGAAGCTCAGAGGTTACAAGCTCAACCCCCTCAACAGCTGACCTGCTAATGTACTTCATAGTCTTAATGATCACAATGATGCTCTGTTTAAAGTCTATGCACTTTTTAAAAACTCTTTTTTTTGTGAGTAAAGTTGAGTTTTAAATGAGACCATCATCAGTCACTTATCCTTTTCTTCTGGTTAAATAATGCTGAGTAGTTGATAGTGAGTTGCAGCTGAAATGATGTAATGATGTAACGCTTCTGACCCTCTGACCCCTCGCTCCCTCTGATGTGTACAGCGCTTTTACTGGCTGAATGAATGGGATATTCATGTGAAAAAACACTTTTACAACATTATGGCAAAGGAAACCTTTTTTTTCCACAACAAATAAAATCACAAAATGGATGACAAAGAGGAACAATGTAGTGGACACAAATAGACCCGAATTAACTGAGATGACACTGACAACAAGTTATTAGCTTAATGTTGCACTAATCAATAATTTTATATTAACAATGGAACAAATGCCTTTGTGTCATGTGAAAGTGCTTGCTCATAGTGACAGAACCACAGATAATTATCAGTTCCCCCTCAGCTCTTTGATGCATTTTAGCTTCTTTCAGCTCAAAAACTCTGATAAAACTACTGTATGCTACCTGCCCAGCACCAAATACCAGGGCTAATTAATGACAAGTGGAGTGTTTAGCAGCTACAGAGCAAGGTATTTCCCTCAGGCGTTGGTGGAGACCAAAACAGAGCTAAAAGGAGAGTGAAAGACATTTGTCAGGTGGAACAAACACATCTCGAAATGAATACTAATGTGGCTTTGTGTCTGCTGAGAGGTTAGATAAGCCACTATTAGCTAGCACGTTAGCCATTTCAACTTTATTATATGTCAAAGTTGTGTTTGCAGCTTGTTATCCTGCCCCCAAGTGGCCAAAAAAACCTGTGTGGCTTTAACACCACTGCAAAATACATCCTGAAAATGCCATGAAGTTGAATCAATACTTCCAGAAGTCTCAACAAATCCTGCACATTAAGAGCTTCTCCAAAATGCTATGTGGTGCAGGACTCTGTTAATCTGTAAGTTGTTAATTGAGAATCGTTAATAGTTGAACTCTTTTCCTCTCTCTCTGACTGACAGACACAGAGCCAGGCCACATCCCCGGCTCCATCAGCATGCCCTTCCACTCCTTTCTGCGTAAGTCAGGTCACTTCCTGCCCAAGGAGCAACTCCAGGCTTTGTTCGCCCGGGCTGGCGTGGACCTCAGCCGCCCTATTTGTGTCTCGTGTGGCTCGAGTGTAACTGCGTGTCACGTGGTACTGGCGGCCCATGAGTGCGGGCACCCGGGGGTGTCCGTGTACGACGGCGGGTGGTCAGAGTGGTTCACCCGCGCAGTGCCCGAGCAAGTCATATCTGAAGGACGAGGGAAACATTTGTGACTGACTTAAAAGTAGCCCACAGGAGGTGTGTTTGATGGCTTAAGGCTGGATCAGACTGGGACTTGATGACAACAAAAGAAGAATTGCCTGTTTTTGGGGGAATGTTTGCTAAGGTTTAAAGGTATAGTTTGACATTTTGGTTGGCTCTGTCCAAAGTTTAACAAACCCACCAACCAGCACCTCTACATTTAACTAATTTACATGTTATATCCCGTTTGTTTAATCTGTGAAATGTGAAAGCGACAGCTACTATGAGGATAGCCTGTTGGCTAGACCTTTTATTCATATTTACTGTACATACATGAGGGTGTTATCAATCTTCTCATCTAATTCCTCGCAGGAAAACAATGTCAAAATATTCCTTTAACATTAAAAAACTATTTGTAATCCAAACAAGCAAAGGACATTTTTTTCATTCATGATAGACATGAATAGCTGACCAAAGCCTACAATATGTGAACACTAAACCTGATTGTTTAATCAGTTTTGAAACTGGAAAATGTTTGTTTACAGCTGTAATGCTTATGTTGGAATAAATAAAACTGCACTTTGAATCACAATGAGTCAAGAGTTTTCCATATCTCACGTTGTAGGAGCCATTTATGTTTATTGTTGGCGTGTCATTTTGTTTAGATCATTTTGTTTAGATATATGTTGCAGTATTATTTTGGACACTGGGTGGCGGTCATTAGATGCACAGGGTTGTATATGTAGGGGCACAGGTGACAGGAAACAGGAGGCACAGGTAGGGGGAGCACAAACAGTTCTCACCAGACCAGTAACAGAGCAAGACACCACAACTGGTGGAACAGGAAACAAACTGGTATGTTCATCACTTTGTACAAATAAACAACAAACTAAACGGCCGTTCCTCTTAAATTATAGACATTGAACACATTTCAAATACACATTTGATCCACTAAGCGCTGTACTGCTGTGGGCGGGGGCAGCAGCAAAACATATTTTAGCCACCTAAAAAAGCTTCCATGCCGGTACTCCTACTTCTCCAAACCGACCCAAATCTACTGCTGGTAATACACTGACTATGGATAACTACCACATATAACCTCACTTCAAAAAAAAAAAATCTGAACTATCCCTTTAAAATCAGAATAATAATTTTGCATTACATTTAAAAGACCAGTGTGTAGGATCCGTTCCGCTAGATGCCACTAAATTCTACACACTGCACCTTTAAAGCAGTAAGCAACATTACACTTGACACCAAAAGCCATTTTGCTATAACATTTTTTCACATATTAACACATAGGTACTCTAACTCTCTATTACTTAGAAAAAGAATAAATATATTGCAATAAATAATACTATGGTAATAAACAAAGTCAAGCGACAAGTTAAAAAAAAACCTCCAAAGACCAAATGGTAGACGTGTCACTTAAAATAAAGGGGAAATGAAACTTCTAAAATTCCGGACTTCCTCTTTTTGTTTCAAGTTGCCTTTTATTAAGCAAAGGTCATTTTTGAGTACTGTACTGTAAATACGCTCTTTTATGGATGTGTATGGATGTAAAGAAGTCAACCAAATTCTTCTGTTCTTCTGTTCGAGCCTGAGGGAGTAGCCTTTTTGTCCTGGCCCTAACTGGTGAGTGTGGTGTTCTGATAAGGAAATTATTTCTGTTATCTTGCTGTGAACATGAGTTTCGCTGGCACAGTGCTAGAGGTAGATCGACCTACAGGGGCACTGCACTGCCAAAAAATCGCTCCAGTGTATCCAATTTTGGTATTATTTTCTTAAAGCAACTGTAAAAATATCCAAAATCAGTAATTTTTTTATGCCAGTGAAGTTTGATTTCAAGATTGACATGATATTTTAGACAATTAGTAACATGGGTACTTTGATAATGATAATTTATTACACACTATATGCGTTGGTAAGTTCCAACTATTTCCACTTAAGGGCAGAAAAGCCGGATGAGTTTTTACTTAAAGCATAGAGTACAACTGTAGTATGGCGTCAGGTGACAAAAATCTTGTTGATGGTGTTATTGTTGTGCCTGTATTGAAAAAGCATTTTAATTCAAATGGTCTTTGGTTAGATAAAAGTCATCCTCTGTTATTCTGACCGTGTTAATTGATGTCCTGCTTACTGATGAACAAATGCTTTGCTGAGTTTTTATATCAAGAAATAATGTCGAATCAAAGTTACTGTGAATATAAATCAGGGTGTTATGGAGTCTTGATTGATTCAACACAATGCTGTGTGCGGTCCTCCTTCTTCAAGCAAGTAAGAGTTCTAAGGCTACCAGCATAAATTTCATGGGGTTGAGGTGCTTCTTCATCAACACAGAGATTAATGACTTTGGATGGGCTTACTTCATACACAACAAACACAAACATCCAGATGTGTCACAGAATCAAATCTGGAAAACAAATTATCTTTAAACATGGGTATACCGCAGCTTAACAAGCTAATTTAGTGATCTTTATTTAAACAAATGACAGTTCATAGTGGTCAGTCTGGATAACAGCTAAATGTTTAGTGTTTTTTACTGACTGATGCTGTGAATGGTGACTGTTGGTTTTGCAAAGTAACTTGAACGTTTTGTTTCACACCATTGGCAGTGTGCTTTGCTGTGTGCCATGTATCATTTACCACTGGGGGGCACCAAAGTCAAATATTTTCAAATTCTACACACAGAGGCTTTCAAACCTCCCTGTTCTTTTAACAAACAATTTTGTATATCCTAGGTTTGCCATTTAGGAAACACAGTTAGTGCGTGGATTATGTTCACTGTTTCAAGTCTAGGGATTGCTATGTTCTTGTACTGCACAGAGAGGTGGTCAAAGTGCTGGACTTTTGACACTGGAGTTGTGGGTTCATGGTAGGTGTAGGCTACTAATCCACTATGGTTAAGGTTAGAGAAAGCTCATGGCTTTGGTTAAGTATTAAGAGGACATGTTCTGTCTCATGCTTCAGATTTTGTTACCTTTGGACACAGCTGGGCTAGCTGTTTCCCCCTGCTTCCAGTCTTTATGCTAAGCTAAAAGGCTTCATATTTACCATACAAACATGAGAGTGGTATTGATCTTCTCATCTAACTCTCAGCAAGAGAATAAACATATTTCACAAAATTTCAAACTATTTCTTTAAAATAGACTTGGAACAAAAATCCTAATGTATCCTTTAAGAAAGGAGAAATGGAGGTATGAAAGTCCTCCAGACATGACATAAAATACTCTGCTTTGACCAATAATTTGTATCTGATATGGTTTTTCCACAAAAAGTCCTATTATCTCATAAATCTTCAAAAAAATTATTTGTTTTCGGGAAGAAAAAAAAAACATGTCAAATACCAGCGCACAGGTCGGTTACATCTATCAGTCTCTTTCTCTCTCTCTCTCTCAATCAGTCACTCCGCTGTTATGTCTATCAGCAAGTCTCAGCAGGTCTGAACAAAGGGAGTCACATCCACCTGCTACATGACACACATTTTCTAATTTGGACATCACTCCCGGAGTTGGGGGTGTTTGCCAGAGATAAAGCTGATCTACTGACATGCAAAGTGCTCTCCAAGGACTCTCCATTGCCTGTTGTTCCCCTTCTTCTTTCCACAAAGTTATGTTGTAAAAAATAGGCAATAAATAAAAAGTGCAAAGCAATAATCGCCTTTGAAGTTCTTCCCTACATGTTAAACACTGTGCTGTCTCTGAGTTATGGGTGTATAAATACCTATAAGTCTGTCTGCACCTTTGTGATGAGCTAAATCTTAGCTCAGTAGTCAGCACAGTTGTCTATAATCTGGGAGATTCAAGTTTGAGACCCAGTGTGGGAACCTCTTTCGTAAGTTAGTTTATTCATAAACACTTATTTTATATAATATATATATATCCTAAAATGAACCTAAATAATATCATAAAATATCCTAAATATCCTAAAATTAAAAGCATAATAAAACAAAAACAGGATTTTTACATCTATTTCCACTTTTAGTCGAATACAAATACAAGTACAAATAATTTTACTGCCTCAACAAAAATACATACAAATACAAATACTGGGCTCTCTGCACATCCCTACCTGCTTGGAAGACAAATAAATGAAGACACGTCTTCACTTCCTACCGCTATGCAAGAGTGAAGCCAAAATATCTCCTTTCCAGAAGCTGCCATCTTGCTTGTGTGACATAATTTGAAGCCAGAGTCTGAGTAGTAGAGTCTGGTGGCGGGATGATGGTTTGAGAGTGGCTGTCACAGCTATCAATCATGACGTCTCACCCCCTTTTTATATCGTCAACTAACCAATTGAAGAACAAACTTATCAGAAAAATGAGCACATGGACAAACATCAGCGTGATAAGAATGACCTAAAATGACAGAAACCATCTTTGGGAAATATTTGATGTGTACTTTGAATTTTTGGTTTGGCTCATGTCCCTTTCACTAACATGGAGGGGGTGCTATACTGCAGCGTGGCTAGCATTGTTAGCATAGCCGTGCTGTGCTAACAAAAAAAAAAGGTGTAGCCATGGTGTCCCCGGTTTAACAGCACTGTGCTGGGCAGGTGACAGGTGTGTTGATGGTGTTTGCGTGCTATGAAAGACTTCACGACGTGGATATAAAGTCACACACATGACGGACTGTTAGCCTAGCATGCTAATCCTATGTAAACATATGGGTGAGACCATATGTTTACAGACATCCGCAGATAGAAATAAATGAAAGAGCAGGGGGAGTTAACAGATAAAAAGAATACTTATAATTAAAAGTTCTCTTTCAAATCAAACATCCCAAGATATGAGTGGAAAGTATTGTTCTTCCAAATGCATTTAAACCCTTTTTTTGACTCAAATGTAGCTTAACCATGTCATGTGACATGCTACTTTGGTACACTTTAAAGATTCTATATGTAGAATTGTGAAGCAATTTACATGTATTGTTTTTTATTGCCAGTGAGTGAATGGGTAGTAATGTAACGTAAAAAATGAGACCTTCCCTGACTTTCTCAGTTGACTGTAACAGCCTTTGGACTTTCCACAAAAACCCAACGGAAGTGATGTTTTTGCATGCTCCCAATGCCTTGCCTCTCTCCCGTTAGTGTCAACAAACGACCGGCATAACAACACAACAACACAACAAAAACGATGACTGGACTAGAAACACCCTGCAGATATTAGCTCTCCAGCTAATGAGACAGCTAGCTGCCTCCGTCAACCACAACACATTTCACAGCAAAGCACGGCTGCAATGACAAGTCGCCCACTCCCGAGCACACACACAGCTAAAAAATTAGCTGTTTGTAATTGTTTGTGTGTGAGCAAGCGAGCGCACGTACATACGGGGAGGGGCTGACTGACTAAGACTGAGTGAGAGATATATTTCTGGGACCACTACAGAAAATTGCCAATGAACATTTAATATCCCGGAATTCACATTACAGACACTACCACTGATTATCCCTGTAACACACTGGTCACAATTTCACACATTGACCATACATGGTCCAGCCATATACTAGGTTTTGACCTAGTCTTGTTGACTGTAGGGGGACTTTGAGGTGTTTTAAGAGATGTTTAAAGGACCTTTTAAGGCCTAGATTAGGATAGCATCTGTTTGACATCTGTTACTTCTCGCCACATATGATAATAACTAAATACTACTACTACAACTAACTGAAACTCTGAAGAAATAAATGTAAACAACAAGAACAGCAGTATAATGGGAATGGAAAGTGAAAAAAGCAGGGCAGTGAGAAAAAACAGCAACTCTAAAAGGGGTTTCTTATACTTCTTAAAAATGGATAGCGTATCACCATGATACTACCGTCAGGGAAACCACACTAACCACACTTTTTTTTCTTTACCCAGAAACCTTTCCAGTACGTCACTAGTCCTGAAACAAGAGATGATCTTGTTTTAAAAGGGAAACAATACTTTAGAGCACAGTCTGAATGAGTCTACAGGCATTGAAACAACTGATCAATCATTTTGAATTTTAGTTATGAGAAACGGTCACAAAAGAGGAAGAGCTCTTCATAGAACGACACAGGGCAGGTAGGTTTTTTATAGATATTAATTATTAATCAAGAGCCATTTTCTGATGTAGGTCAAGCTTCTTTTTCAGAGTAATGAATGAATGAGTGTGGCGGGAAATGATGCTACAGCAGAACTGATAATGACGATCGAGAGGATGATAGAGTCGAGTTTGGTTTATTCAATGAGGTGCTTTTGAAGCCAGATTAGAAGTGGTTTTAGTGTGGATCTGTGTCTTACAATGACAATGATGATGACTATAAATGAACAGCAAGTTGTTGTTGTTGATAAAACTTTAAACATTTTTTGTTTCAAAGCGAGAAATAATTGTGAGTAAAGTTATGACAATGACGTGTGACAAAGTAATCTGAGGTTCAAGATCTGCTTACTTGCTTATGGTCTTCCAATGAAACATGACAATGACAGCTAATGTTTGGTGTTTGGGTATGTAATAGAAGTCCTGAATTTAGTGAACAGCATCCCTAAATGCAAATATATCATTGTGGAACATTTTCGCCCTATCGCCAATGAATAATATAATGAATAATAATGAAAATCCTTTGCATGGTGTCTGTATCAAAGTAAGGAACTGGGCTTTGTAATGCCCTCAGACAAACTATGACATCCTGAAATATATACACACTAAGTATTTATACGAGATATAGAGATGTTTGTAAGAATATAAAGAGAAACACAGATATGTGGGGGCAGAAAGAGTGTTTGAGAGCGAGAAATGGTGTATATGTTGGAAGGTGAGAAGAAGTGGAGGAAGTGAGAGATAGAGGGAAAAGCAAACAGTGTGGGGGAGGGAGGAGAGAGAGAAACAGATTGAGAGAGAAAGGGACCCAAGTAACTTTTAATTCGGTATGAAAAAGGTCACATCAATAAAATGTGTTTTTTAGCCTATTAAAGCACTCAATTGACAACAGAACAGGAGTCTACAGTCACACCAGCTGCTCTGCGAGGCTGAACTTATAATATATAATATATTCTAGCAACATGCTTACAATGACAATGTCAAACAAAAAGTATTGACCTGAAATTTTGACCTGATGATGATGCTACACAATAGTTTAGGTTATCACTAAATGTCCCCACAGAATATGACCCATTCTGTGGGGACTATGATTGCCTGTACGAAAATTCATGGCAATCTATCCAATAATTAGAGAAAGTACAGTAGAGAAAAAGTCAGGGGATCACCACAGTCTACAGTTCTACACTCTGCTGATCAGTCATACCAGTGCTTCAGTTTCAGGTTATGCCTCTCACTCCTACATGCTACATGCTGCTGTTGCAGGTTATGCTAATTTCTCCCACCGTCATCCGGTTATAATTTTATTACCATTGTCCATTATGTATATTTTATATTCAATTGAAGTAAATCATTTATTAGTAATATTGAGATCTGGCGCCATCTAGCATTATGTGCAATACTAAAGGGCATCAGCAATGGTCCATAAACAACATTAGGTTTTTTTTAAATGAATCAGTTAAATGGAGGCAGTTTGCCACTGTCCAGTTGTCTTATCTTATAGCAGGAGAGATACAATGTCAAGATAAGAGAACATGTAATACCTGTACTGCCTCTTCTCAGTTGTTTACATGCTGAAAAATAAATGAAAAAATATGTATCTGTATGCAACCATAGCCAACTCATTTGGTGACAGCTGAGTCAAAAAACCCAACCCAACAAGGTAACATTTTACTTTAAGTCCCCCATGTTTAGCGTTTACAAGCAGAACAGTTAACCATTGTTTTTCTAGCACACTGTAATGTAGTTGTAAGCAGATATAAATGTTCATAAATAAATCTGTCACTAGAACTCCTCTTGTGGGCCCCCACTAGTGGAGACTGGTGTATAAACCATTATAATGAATGACGATATAGTAAAATACAGTTGTAATAATATAAAATCTGTCTTCATCAGAGAAGTTATAATTGCTGACCAATACTGTACATTAATGAACACTTAAAAATCCTCTTATATCTGCTTTATAGCATGTTATAAACCATTTATTAAATGTTTATATACTACTTATGAATGCTAAATAGGGTTATTCAAAATTAAGTATTTCAAAAAACAATGACTAAGGTTAATTTACTCTAATTAAGGAATGCAACTGATACAAACACTGCAACCTGCTACAGGCTGTATTTGACTGGCCAATGGTGTAACTTCATCATTCTGTATTTGACCAAGGTAAGGCAAGGCTTGAGTGACAAAAACATTTCACCAAACCCTTATTTCAGCAGAGGTTCATTTGTAAAAGGATGGCATCTTGTGTACAATAAATCCTGAATGATCATATTTAATTTAATTAGAACTTCATGAGTAGTCTACATTTCCCAAATTGATGTACTACATGTACTACTCTAAAGAAAGGAGTTGAATTAATTGACATGTTCTTATCACACAAGAAACTAGCTACCTCAGCTAGCATGCTAACAAGACAGTATGGCATCTCTTAGAGGCTGTGACGTTAGTGGTCTTTACACCAGTATCATAAGGAAAATGTTGTACGTGAGAGTGCAAGAAAGGAAGAGCAAACATGGTGGATACAAGTGATTGATTATTGGAAACAACAGTAGCTTTCTGGGAAGACGGGTTAGGAAGTGGTTTGTGTGTGCTTTATGTGTGTGTGTTTGTGGGTTTTTTTCTGCACTTGTGTCTCTGTGAAACAAAGAGAGGAAAGAGAAAAGAGAGAAAAGAAAGAGAAGAGTGTCAGCTGTTTCATTTCACTGTTGAAGCAGTTTAGGGGAAGTCCAAATGTCAAAAAAAGACAGATATAAGCAGAGTGATAAAACTCTTGATGAAAGGGGTGAGAAGACTGTCAAGCAGATAGTGGCTGATAAAGTAAGACCGGAAAGAGCTCTTGAATTGTAAATGTGTTTTAAAGAGCTACTTCCCCAGGGAGGTTTTTCCCACTATTGGTGGCTCATTGTGAGATGTGGCTGACTGAACTGAGTCAATTGAATTTCCCATGTTCATTTGGGAAATGCGGGATAAGTTCAGAGCATCAGTTGGGAGAATTGGTGGACTGTACAGCAGCTGAAGAGTTTCTATTGGCAGGGATTTTGGAACTTCAAGTTATTAAGGAAAGTTCAAGTTTGTTACGTCAAGTCACATGACTGATCTCCTTTGTCATGATCTGATGGGTTCAGCCTTAATTTGATAAAATCAAATAAGACTTGGCTAAGTCCAGTAAATGATGCAAGTCCAGTGAATAATGCACAAATTGTGTCAGAGCATGACTCATGCTTTTCACACTGTCAATCAACACCCACACAGCAGACATACAGCAGACTACTATAAGTCTTCAAATATTATTAATGGGGAATGTTTTCCAAAATAACTACCAGCACACTTATTAGAGGCCCGAATTTAGTGATTGTGACTATAATGACTTGTTGAAAAAAATATTTGACTTCGTATTTCTAGAGGGAAGTTGACGCTTTTTGAATGGGAGTTAATTGGAGCCAGGGACTTTTTTTGGAGACAGCATCCAGCAGCTGTCAGTGGCATTGCACTTTAAGGTTCTTCAGCATTGGCTACAGCCTCAAGCTGTGGTAGTTGCCACTTGGATCCTACACTTCACATAATGCAACTTGATAGTGTCTTTTTTGACACTCCTTGCCTTGTAAATGCCCACGTCAAACTCCATGCATCCAGTTTGTAATGCAAGCTTTCTGTTATGAATTCGCAGTCCTCAAACCCAAGCTGAGATTATGCAATTAATTTGACAAAATGCAAATTAAGAGCAACTGTTTTCACAGGCTGAGCAGTACATTGACTTTGACATGTAACAGTAGTGTAGTGCCTTTTTAAAATGGGTGAAGAAACCCAACATCCCAACGACTTCATCTCCCTGCTGTGATTTACAGATCATCAGTCATTATAGACACCACATTGTCTGAAAGAAGTTGTTATGAGAGACATTATTCAGTGGATTACTTGATCTTTAGTTTTAGATTAATTTGGCTCTGAAATCCAGAGAATGCACTTGTCTCAATATAGAAGCTGTATCTTGAATAATGTTGCTATTACAAATACGATTAAACAGATAATTATTTCAGAACATGCCATTGCTATAGAAACTGTAGCTGTAGACTGTAAACGAAGCTCCGGTCAACAGTTTAACCACCACTGTAAATGATTAAACTGTGGCTAACCATAGCAACAACACTGCTTGATGCTGTCTTACCAGAAGTCTCACTGAAACTGTCCTAACCATCAGGTAATCTGACACAATATAATCAATATATAGTAATATAAAATAGTAAAAAATAGTAAAAACACACTCAGAAAAATATCAACATGCAAATGGCATTGTAAACATATGGCAGTAGTGCAAAAGAAAGTCATTAAAGTGCAGAAATGGGGTAGAGGAGGGGGCAGACTGAAGAGTGGATTACAATTATCAGGTTGGTGTATCACATTAACAAAGCAAATGTAGACTGTAGATACATTTTGTCATCAGATTAGTGTAATCTCATCACATCTATTATTAATGAGGTGGAGTTATGCTTTCGGCCTTGTCCCCTGTGAGACCTAAGGCCACAATGAGCTCCATCAATTGTTCTCTATCCTTGGCGACATGTTGAGTCTCACCTCGAGTTAAAGGATAGGTTCGCAATTTCTCAAGTCTGGCCTAAAACAACAGTCAGGTGCCTAAATGTGCATCTACACAGGTCTTTCTTGCTGTAATCATGCCTCCTGTTCATACTGGCCATTAAGAGATCCCTTCATAAAGCACTTACAACGTAAGTGATGGGGGGCAAAATCCCCAATCCTCCTTACTTGAAGCTAATATAAGGCTTCAGTCATCCAAAATAATCAAATGAAGTCAAGTCTTTCAATGTCTTTTAGAGCCAAATTATCTCCTTTTGTTACTGCCCTTTCACTGCAGCTGAACTAGAAAACACTGTTCACACAAAGAGGGAATTTTTTTACTTTAATATTGTAACTGTGGAAGATATCCACTTTATTTGACTAACTCATAACAATACATCTGCTCAAGACGAGGGCTGTGGATTTGTACCCCATCACTTACATCCAAACATATTTGGAGGGGATCTTGTGGTGTAATTTCTAAAGGCTTGTGATGTGCTGAAGGAAACAAAATTGTGTTGCAGAATGATTTTTAATGTGATATTATATGTTGAAGCCTTAAGTAAGGTTAAAACAATGTTATAACACTAAAATTAATTATATTTCACGTATACCTCACAAGATGTTTGATTTAGTGTGTAGGCACTTATTATGAAGGTTGACAACCTCACTCAGTGCACTTGTTGAAATTTGAAGTGTGTGTGTATTAAACTTTAATATTTTTTAAAAATATCCTTAGGAGAAGGTTTAGAAATAAGGGTGTAAAATAGGCAGTAAGAACTTTAAAAAATTAAGGCCAAAGGGAATTGTAAAGATATTGGTGTAAAATTAACAAGAAATAACCTTAAAAGAAAGAGGACATGCCTGGACAAAGTTCAGACATGCCTGGACATAACCTGGTCTGCTGAAACCTGTATCAGGAAAATTGACCTAACAACAAGACATAAAAATAATTTCTAATAGTGTAATTGGCTAGAACAAAGGGGTTGACCTAGAAGAAAAGGGTTGACCATAGGCGTAACCTTTGCAGACACAAGAATATAAAAGACAAGACAGAGGCCTCAGCAGACCAGAGTCATCTCAGATACACACACTGTGTGATGATATGCTCTCCTTTTCTTGCCTGGCAATAAAAGAACACTTTTTGCTGCGCTGATCTCTGACTCCTGAGGATTTTTTTTTGACACCAAAGAGAAGTTTTTTTCTGACTTGGTTTTGGGATATTTTAAACTTCTTCAATCTGAGACCCTAAGAATTTGACCCCACAATCTCCTAACGGTCAGTATGAACAGGAGGAATGATTACAACAAGAAAAAAAAACTGTTTCAATGTTCATATGGGCACCTGACTATGGTTTTAAGACAGACTTGAAAAATTGTGAACCTATCCTTTCAGTTCATCTTGGCTAAATCGTCAGTGAGTTCTACATCTGGTCATTTTTGGTCTCCCAGGTTTACTATTGACCGGAAGAGTCTATCTCAAAGCAATCTTTGGGATGAAATCTGCCTCTATTTGAAGCCTCTGCCTAGCTGTTTCCTAGCTGTTTGCCTCTTCCTAGCTGAAACCCATTTCAATTCAATTCAATTCAATTTTATTTATATAGCGCCAAATCACAACAAAAGTTATCTCAGGGCACTTTACACATCGAGCAGGTCGAGACCGTACTCATTTACAGAGACCCAACAATTCCCCCCATGAGCAAGCACTTGGCGACAGCGGCAAGGAAAAACTCCCCTTTAACGGGAAGAAACCTCAAGCAGAACCGGGCTCTAGGTGGGCGGCCATCTGCCTTGACCGGTTGGGTTTACAGAGGAAGAAGGAGGGAGGGGGACGGGGGAAGGGGAGAGGGGGGTGGGGTGGGGAGAGACACAGAGAAGTATAATAACAACAAAAACAATAACCATAACAGCAGTAATGTAAGTAGAGCTATGAATTTATAATAGCAGCAATAATATCAGTAGCAGAAGCAGAAATAGAAGCAGGACATCCACAGGACCACGCCACAGTCCCCACAGCCGCGGCCCACCATTCAGGCGCTGGATCTTCCTGTGAGATGAGAGAGCACAGAGACTCCGGGGAAGAAGTCAAGTTAGTAACATGCATTAATGGTACATGAAGCATTGAAATGGAGAGGAGGAGGAGGAGGAGAGAGGAGAGAGGAGCTCAGTGCATCATGGGAAGTCCCCCGGCAGTCTAGTCCTATAGCAGTATAACTGGGGGCCGGTCCATGGATTTTACCGGAAGCCAATGTAGCGAAGCTAAAATAGGAGAAATATGATCTCTTTTCCTAGTTTTTGTTAGTACACGTGCAGCTGCATTCTGGACCAGCTGGAGAGTCTTTAGAGACTTGTTAGGGCAGCCTGACAATAAAGAATTACAATAATCCAACCTAGAAGTAACAAATGCATGGACTAGTTTTTCTGCATCTTTTTGAGGCAGGATGTGCCTGATTTTTGCTATATTACGTAGGTGAAAAAAGGCAGTCCTTGAAATTTGTTTTATATGATTTCAGTGATGATATGTTTGCTTTTGTTGATTTCTGTATAATTTCAGGTTTGTGATCTTAAACCTTTTGACTTTTATAAGCACCACAGGGCAGCTTGAATCTGATACTATGGTATAATATGACTTTAAGAGGATCTATCAGTTCAACCGCCCTTTTCTCACCATTTTTTTTAACAAGAACTTGTATTCTAGGCATTCAGAAATATTAAAGAAAGATGTGTGTGATACATATGTGTTCTTCTTGATTACTGCAGTCATTAGCTGTTTCCCATAAAGTACACAAGTGGGAACGTCCATTTCAGGTTTTTACGTCTTTCGTGATAAATATAAGTAAAAATGATTTCTGAGATCATGAACTGAAATCTGATTAATGTTGTTTTACGAACAGGAAGTGTGGTTAGCAGGAAGTGCACCTATCAGACTAATGGAACATTTGGGTTCTCAGAAAAAACACCCTGACCTTTACTGAACCACATGAACAGGTGACCGGGGAGTCAGCGAGAACTTGTTCCCTCCCCAGTGCACGGAAAGAATAAACATTACATATTTTGAAATGTTATGTGCATACTGCGAAAAAAGAGAAGCTTGCTTTAACGGACATTTTTTCTTACAAATATGAAATTTTTGAAAAGTATAACAGTATGAAAAAGTTAGCAGGACCTTGCACTGTTGTTGTTAGTGTGTAGAGTGGAAGTTTATGTATTTGGGTCTGCTAACAGTGGGCTGTAATAACCACATACCACAGATTCTACCTGAAACACGAGTTTAAAAACATTCACACATTCATTTATTTTTCATCCTGTTTACACCAGAGTTTAAATGTCAATGTGGTTCAGATGCAAAACCAGTTTTCAATTACCTGTATGAGGGATAAAACCTGCAGCATCAGCAGTGAAGTATCCACCTGTGTTAGGACAGTGTTGTATAATCTTGGCTTTAGTACTAATACCAGTAGAAACTGGTGCACCACAAATATTGCTATTAGAAAGTGTAGTTATAAAAGGAAGACAGAAGAGGAAACTGCTCTGAAGTGTTGAGACTCACCACAAAAAAAAAGAAAAAAACTGAAAAAAAAGGTGAAGATGACTTCAATTTTCACACCTTGAAGTGTTTAGGAGTGGTGGTTAGGAGTTGGGGTGGATTCAAACCGAGAAGACATGAAAGACTGATCTTGACTCGTGATTAAACTTCTTCTTAGTAGTGACCTTTATAGAGAGGAAACATTATCTTCTATCTTCTCTCTTTACGGGGAGACGGTTTCTCATTTCCTTTAAAAAGAAAAAAAAAAAAACTTCATAAGTCTGATGTTCTTTCACAGGACATCAAATGGACTAAAACCAGCCCTTTGAAGCAGATCCTGTGCAGCTTCACCAACAGGTAAGACACTAAAGCAAAGACTATGTTGATCTCATATTTTATGTTTGTTTCTTAGATTAAGTCTGTTAATGTCTAGCTTGTAAGAGGTGGAATACATATTGTTAAGTGTAATCAGGGGGTTAAAGACGAGGTTGTTCAGTTTCACCATAAGTCATCTAATGAATCAGGCTGTTTGTGGTTTATTAACAATGGGACTATTCATGTATCAACTGACAGTACTGCTGGTACTCTTTTTTCACATGCCATATCTAAAGATCATTTCAAGTAGTATACATGTTTATTTGACATTATGTGAAATAGGACATTAAATCACCAACATCTACAATAATGTTAAGATGTCACAATAAAGTCCAACATTTGACAAAAGATAGCAACAAACCAATAAATACCTCATCATCAATAAGATCCCTTTTACACTATCGCTATTCCAATTCCTGGCACCACAGACCCTAAAGAAACAAGTATCCATGTTGGTTTTAAACACCAGCAAGCACAAGTCAGCAACACTGCAGTAGCTGGGCATGAGTAGGGAGACAAACCTTATTCAGACTTTGAATCAGGGTATTTACATATTGAATGTAACTATTTTTTGTGTGACATCACAGTGAGACATAGTGTAGTGCAGAATAGAAATGTTAAGTTCTGCTTTGGCAACACTTTAATAACATATCTAAAGGCAAAGATTCACCTCAAAACTTGACAATTCATGTTATTTTTAAAGCAACTTAGAGCTGGTGACACAGCTTTGTGTCCCTCCAATGATGATATAACCCTCCCAAAAAAACATTATGCCATCATCAACGTATGCCAAAAGTCTTACATTAAAAATGTACATGTATAGTTGCAAAATAATCTAAACTCAAAAAACTAAACTTGAAAAACTGGCTTTAAAGGTCCAGTGTGGCATCTAGTGGTGAGATTGCAGATTGCAACAAACTGAAAACCCCCTACTCTTCCAAGTGTGTAGGAGAACCTGCAAAAAATGCTAAAGGCCCTATCTAGAGCCAGTGTTTGGTTTGTCCGTTCTAGACTACTGTAGAAACTGTACTGTACAGTAGAAAGAAAGCTCCATGAAGGGGACCGGCTCACTATGTAGATATAAAGGGGCTCATTCTAAGGTAACAAAAACACAGCAATTCTTATTTTCAGTTGATTATACACTAATTAAAAGTTATGAATATTATTTTCCATTTCTGCCAAGTCCGTTCTGCTAGATGCCACTAAATTCTACACACTGCACCTTTAAGAGCTTTCAGCCACATCTCGTGGTCTTTGCAACTTCCCAGAATGTTTAGGGGTCCCAAAAGCTCCAGTTTCGCTACGTCTTTAATAAAGGTTTAAAATGCCCCAAAATACTTAAAATAAATTAAATAAGCTGGGTCCTCCTGTGGCCATGTCTTGTGAAGGGGTCCTGTGTCAAAATCTAGTTTGAAGAGTAATCCTATCACCAGACAAAAAAGTAGATATTGGACGATTCTGCAAAATCACCAGATTACGTTCACTAACAACGTTTTTTAAAATTCTTGCTTCCTACAATACCTGTGTATGGCAACTACAGTAGGGAAAGATCATTGTTTTAGCAAATTACGTTTAAGGTTAGATGACTTAAACACTTGGTTAAATTTAAGAAGGGATTGTGGTCACAGTTAATAAAGATATGATTGTTAATAGCAGGTCTGTGATGGGACACAAACTCCAGTCTCCTGCATAAAAGTCAGACACATGGTACATGCAAACACACCCTTACTTTCTGCCTTGCTGCATAAAGGGCACACTACTTCCTCAGTTGGTGTTGAATGTTGGCATTGGACATAAATCATTAGGTGCAGAATCATCCAATATGGAGGTAATTGCCACTAATACTACTAATTACTACTAGGCTGGTTGTTGAGCAGGAGACTGAATCCCATTGGGACAATTTAAATCAATCAATCAATCAATCAATTTGTTTTCTTTATTTCAGACTTATAAAACAAACAAATTAGATAAAACACAAAAACTGAAGAGATAAAATTAAATGTGGGGCTGCTCATGACCTTTAAAACCTGATTTAACGGGGAATTTCCTCACAAAGTGTCAAATTATCACTGCATCACATTGGGTATTTTTCACATTATGTATGTATTCACATGTATTTTGCAAAATAAATTTGATCTAACAGGTGTTTTGTCCAAACTGTGCAAGTGGAACCAGAATAGGATCTGAAACATTTCTATTTCTGTTTTTCGATCACCTGTTGATGTCATAACCGTTTGTGTATTTGTGGTCAGGTTTATTTGGGTGTATAAGTGACCCGATGCACAAATAAACTGAGAAATACCACAAAGTAGAGCATCATATGTGCCATATGCCTCAGCCACTTGTCAGCAGCTGTATCTTTTCATCTGCGCAGGATGAGAAGAAGGAGGAAACAGTGAGTAACACCTTGAAGCACGTATCAAACCACATCTCCCAGTCACCCAGCTTTGAGAACCCTAATGTCCGACTAGATGGAGAGAAATAAGAAAACTCCTCTGCTTCAACCTCTTCTGTTCGTTCTGCTTCTGGTCTGTGGCGTCAGAACGGAGGGCTGTCCCAGCCTCCAGCATGAGAGTTAGTAATGTTTTGATAACTTGATTTATCACAGTAATTGTCTTTAATTTCACAATATTTTGTTACACAAGAATGAACACAAAATAACAACAACAAAAAACTATTCTTGAAAATGACGACACTCTTGGCTTCTCATCTCCATTATTTCTCACAGATCTCACCTGCTACAATGACTTCAATCGTACCATCAATTGTGTGTGGAACAGCGCAGATGTGTCTGACCTCACAGGCACCGTGTGCACAATACACGCTGAAAGGATATTTACGAAAGTTGGGTAAGGACAGCAGTTACAAAAAGAAAAAGTGGTTAATCATGTACTTACAGTAGGAGCAAATATATGTACCCAAATAATATCTTAAGTGCAGAAAAATAAAATTAGATGTATTCTTTCTACAGAAATCAATACAATGCTTCCTGTAACCTGGAGCCCATTAATGTCTTCAGACCAGCACTGAAGAAATGCTCCCTGGTCTTCAATAGAGATTACAGAGTGAGTCTGAGAAGCTCAGTAACCAAACCTTATTATTACTACTGTGCGCTTAGCTTAGCATAAAGGCTGAAAACAAGAGAAAACAGCTAGCCTGGCTCTGTCCAAAGGTAACAAAATCCACCTACCAGCATCTGTAAAGCTTAACACATTATATCTTGTTTAATCTGTATTTAAAAAAGAGTTATTTGCTGGTTATTTTCCTCTCGGTTATGACAAGACTCCAGGAAGTTTCTACGCCCAACCAAGAAATAGCCTAACATAAACCCCCTGTTAAACCGCAAATTTTTACACTTATATAACCTGTTAATTAGTGACTTTTAGAAGTGTATGTAGTCTGATTTTTCTCCACATTTGGACAGAACTAGGCTAGCTGTTTCCTGCAGTTTCCAGTCTTTATGCTAAGCTAGCTGACTGTAGCCTTAGGCTATATTTACCGTGCAGACACAACAATGATATCAATCTTCTCATCTAAGGAACATCTAAGAAAGCAAATATGTTCCCAAACTGTTGTACTATCCTTAACGCATTCAACACTTCTAAATATCTATTCAAATTCACATCTATTCACCTACTTTATTTAGTAAAATTTAATAAAGCACCATCATTTGTTCAAAGTTTTCTGATGTGCACAACAGCATTTACATGTATGGCTATTAGGTGGGGCTTTTAATCAGAGCATCTTGAGTGCAACTGTCCAGCAGATTATCACCGTTACTACCAAATGTAAAACACTAACTTCTTATTTTGCTTTGTATTGTTGTCTTATCAATGTGTTCTAAGAGCAATATTCTTTTTCAAAATGTTCTCAGTTTTTGGATTCTCATGAGTTGTGGCTTAATCTGAGCTGCAACCCTGTGAAGCGAAGTTTGTTTGTGCGCTACAAGCCATCTTGTCACAGTGAGTACAACTAATAATACAATATATTGCCTCTTTGTGACCTTACCTTGTGAGCTATTCATGATGACCTGAAACATATTATGTGTGTGTGTGATGTTGCAGTAAAGCTGAATCCTCCAAGAAAACCAGAAATCAACTTTACCACCATTTCCTGGTTACCTGAAGTTATCAATAATAGAAGAATTGATTCTTACACTTCTCAACTGCAGTGGAGACCAAAGGATCAGTCATGGAGTGTGTGTATATATTTTGTGTTTGTGTCAGTATGTGAATGCATAAATGTTATGTTGTCAGACATGAGTGTAAGTGTTGGAGTGATTATCTTGAGAGTGAATGTGGAATGATTTGTACAAATGATCCATGAGTTCAGTGTAAATGAACAGACATGAAAACTAGCCCATTAAACATCCATGTATTTGTTTTCACCCTATCAGGATCCACCTGTGGAAATAGGATGTAATGTGGACTGCAAGTTCGAGCTGGACACAGACCTGCTGATAAAAGGGGAGGCATACGAGGCACGCATTAGAGTGCAGGTCTCTGATGAACGCTATAAATCAATCTGGAGTGACTGGAGCCCCACTGCATCATGGGTTTCACCCATAGGAAAACCTAAACCACCACCATCAGGTAAAGGTGACCACATTTAAACAAGCTAATTGGTTTAGTTTTTTTTTTTTTTAAATCATGTAGTCAGAGGTAAGCAACAGCTGCTATGTTCAACTGTAACCCTGCAAAGAGAAGAGGTGCATATTTTTAATTTTTGCCCCCTGCGCCCCATGTAGCAAGATGGAAAGTAAAGGTGTGGAGGTCGGGAGGTGTTGGGTTTGTTGTTCACCAAACTTTCAAGAAAGATACCAGAGTTTGCGTCTTGTCATGGACCTGCAATTAACCTTTGCTTTTTTAATTAACCGTAACATTACTTGTCCCTTACTGTACTTTAACCGAGTGTTTAAGTTGCCTAACCCTGACCATAATCTATTTGCCATAGCCAATTGCAACTACCCATACATTGTAGTTGCAAAGTTGCAGATATTATTCATTGAAATTAATCCAGGGTTACAATGAAGCAATGTCTTCCCTATGACCCATAATTACAGGTTATTACCTTGGTGTGGACATAATTGGTGGGCAGTTTAATCAGAGTGATTTCTCCTTCTCAGATTGTTTCATTTGAATGATATTTTAGGACCCCAAATGAGTGAAATTTTTATATAAGATAAGTAAATGTTTTTCTATCTTATCCCTTTATGATTCAGCACATTACGTCCTCTACATACGGATAACTAAATGCTCAAAATGTCAATGTGAAAAAGGGACAATTGGGACAATTGCATGAAAATACCTGATATATTTGTTCTTCACACTGGGATGCAGTATGCTTACCCCTTGGCTAACTTGACATGCTCTGACCTGTCTTTGTCAGATGTTTTCGGGAGTGTCTTGGGTAGGATTGTTGCAGGTGCAGCAGCATTCGCCTTGTTTCTGGCCATTGTACTTTTTAAGACTGACAAAACTACCTGGTAAGAAACCACAAAGTAGTTTTCCAAGATATTTGCATCAGTTTTTAAGCTCAGTTTTGATGTTCAATTATACTCTACTGTGTTCAAGAGCAGTATATTGACAATTCTGTTTTAAGATGATGATGTTTTGTCTTTTAGGATTTACATGGTAAAGAAGATCAGAGGCTCACCCCTACCGAGCCCAGCAAAGTCCTTTCTGCAGGATGTAAATTTCCAGGTAAGCTGAAATCTTCTTATTAGGGTTTGTTGCATCTTATTAAAGACAGAGACTTTACTTTACTTTCTTTTTTACAGTGGGGACTTTTTAAAAACTGTTTAAAGTTTTGTTGTTTAAAGTTTTTGTTTCCTTATGAATTGTTTCCTTATGAATTGTTCATTTTGCACCATAAAAACAGTGTTACAAGATCGACCACAAAGGTCATTTGACTATGCACTCCAGAATGACTCATAGGAACGTTTTCTAATCTGGCACAACATCATTTGTCTGTGCTGTCCAAAACTGTTACACATCACTGTTAAAAAATAATGATGTTTTATAATGTGACAACGCTGTGGTTAAGGTCTGGTTAGGTTTAGGTACAAAAACCACTTGATTAGGTTTAGGGGAGATCATGGTTTGGGTTAAAATGATCACTTGAAACGTGGTGTGGGTTAAAGTTACTACTTCCTTAAAGTTAGGCAACCTTCTTCTCAGGGTCATAATTACTATGGCTGCTAGATGGCATCTGTCACTCAAATGTAACAATAGGTAATTTTTGGCAACTGACATTATGTCCTCTTGTGTCGTTTTTCTTGGGAGGACTGCCTCTTTCTGGCCACTATACGCATTTAAGTCCAATGTACACTCTTATAATTTTCTGTGGCTTTGTCACTATCAGCAACCCCTTTTTATATTACCTATAATCATTTGATCCATTGTCAATATAATAATATTGATTAGTGCAATTTTAAAGAAAGAAAGCACAACACATCACATATCAAAATAAGACAGAGGACAACATGACACAAAACAGCATGTTTATAGCCCACACAGACTTTGAAACCAGACAGAAAAAACTGACTCATCAGTCAAGTGACAGACATTACTTTTCTGATCCAAAAGGTTTCAATTGTGTCATTGCATGAGTGGAGAATGAAAACAAAAATACAATATACACTCCATATATGCCTATTTACAGAATGGAAGATCAACCCTATAGTCTAGTGCAAATCCAATTATTCTGTATTTTCAACCTTTCCAATTCCTTCTCTCACTCCTCAACCTTTGACCCTCTATCCTCCAGAGTTGGCAGAGCCCTCACTACACCAATGAATCCTTTCATTCCTTCTTCAAACCAGTGGAATTCGTCTCAGTTGAGGTAACCTGCAATGTGGATGGTATCGGGCCCTGTGGACCAGAGATGGCACTGCTAGAGAAGATGAGAAGCAAAGGCAACTACGATTCAACCAGTTCCAGGTTCTCCAATCCCAGTTACTCCCACCTGAATCCTCCTCCTCCCGTCACCTCACTCACTCCAGGGAATCTGGAGCCTTGCCCTGTTGATACACCTTATGGGCCTGTTGGTGGTCAAGGTGAAGGTAAAACCACAGAACAGGATAGGAAGGTAGAAGAAAGAGGTAAAGAAGTGGAGATCCTGCAGTTGCTTTCCAAAGGCAGCAGCAACAGGGAGCCAATGCAAGTCATTTTCGACTATAATAAGGTTGAGAAACTCCAGACTGAACGCGGCAGGCTCCCGAGTCTAGATTCAGGTGTGTGCAGTGGGGAAGAGGTCAGTCAAGAGAGCCTGGAGGCAGATAGCATCAATGTGACTGATGGTCATGATGAGGAGCCACAAGGCAAGGAGGAGAGGGAAGGAGAGAATGGAAAAGATGTAGATTTCCAAAAGTTATTCGGTAATATCAGCAGTGGAGGTATTTTTAGCAAAGGGTCCATTCAGATATGTTCCGATTACGAACGAGTCCAGAAGCTGCAGGTTGACAGCCACGAGCTTCTTAGCCTGGATTCAGGTGTTAGCAGTGGGGGTGAGGAGCAGGTGAGTCAAGACGAGAGCCTGGAGGACATTGACAAGTCCATTGAATCTACAAGCTTCCTGTTTCCTCCTCCTCCCCCCTCTAGTGCTTTACTGTGCTCCCTGCCCTCTTTTGCACCACTGCCTTTCAGCTTCTCTGGGCCAGGTTTGAGTCCATTTCAGCATCCTCTGACAAGTCACATTCCGGAGACCATTGCTCTAATGTCAACGTCCAGGTCAATGGAGCCCTCTGGAGATGGATATATGCCAGTGACACAGAAACAGAACTAAAAACAGGTGCTTGCTCTCAGTATTATGTAACATCATATGATCAGGCACGGATTAAGAATGCAGAGGCCTCTGGGCACAAAATCTTGGAGGGCCCCCCACCTCTCCACACACACGCAATCCAGCTTTTGAATTATAGGTTTTCAGCGTAGCTTACTATCTGTTGGAAACACCTGTAGCTTATACAGGACTGACAGGCTACAGCCTATGATCACAACCTGAAAGACAATATCAACACCTGTAGATATCTTCTATCATACAGGATTTACACCACATGATTGCAACAATACTTTCCTGGGCCAGCAGCAACAATATCAACACATTAGCCTACAGTATGTAACTCAATGGCATACACAAGCACATCATCATGATACAGACACAGCTAGAAAACCATCATAATATTTTTCTTGTTTGCAAATAAAGTAACTCTACATTCATTGATTTGTATTTCAACACACACACACTCCATTAATATATTTGATTTTCAAATATATTAATTGGTCGGAGGTCGGAGGCCCCCCGGGCACTGGCGCACTCGGCCCGGTGGATAACCCGTGCTTGCATACAATCCTTTATTTAATGCTCAATGTCCAACAACCTGCTTTTTTATTCACTCACTTAATGAATGTATTTTTCCTATTATAATTATTTATCATCTTACACCAGATGTAATATTTACCTATTTACTCATTTTCTGAATGATGACAAAACATACAACAGTATAAAAAACAAAACATTCGTATCTATTATAAAATACACACAGAAAGAGAAAAACAACAGGCTTACATATAGCCTCTGTATACTAAGTTATGTTTTTTTATACTTTAAACATTTAAAAATAGGTGAAAAAATCTATATGTATATTTTGTTTTGCTCATAGTGAGAGTTTCCAGTGCAGAGAATGTCTTTTTTATTATATACTCCAGTGTTGTGGGTGATATGAAAAAGTTTTTCAATATATATTTTTATCATCAGCTACTCTAGCACAACAGCTATAGAGATTTTTTCGTTTTTTTAGGGGTCTACACCCGCAGCTAATGATGAATGCTGCCTTATTTAAAGGGCGCCTGCCATGTTGCCATCACCACTAGCTAATAGAAATACAATGATTGTATGTGATGCCTACACTGTGTAACACATTTTTCAGTTTGGTGTTATTTGTTCTTTTAGGTAGGACCTCGGGAGTACCCTGGTCAATTTTTGATGCATTTTATATTGAGCAAATCAGATGTAACAGTATTCTGTGGAGTTTTCATTGTAAGCAATAACAGGCTTATTTATATTCAGCGTTCCTCACCTAAACACACTGTGTTTGTCCTTAAAGCCTGTTGAATGCTGTTATGGTGGCTCCGTCTATTTTTCCTTTTTTGCCCGCTTAAGCTGTAGAGTCCAAGCACGGTCAAAGACTAGTGTGCTCTCAAGGCTCCATAGCTTCAACTAAAACTTCCGGATAACCACGTTATACATTTTAACCAATCACAGGCCAAAGCCGACTGAAATCATTATACTGCAATAAACAATGGATCTGCTTATTATCCTTAGCAATTTAGATACAGCAAGATCTAAATTATCTACAACTATGTGTCTATTGTACAGTCAACAGAGGTGTGTAGGCCTATTATGTATTCTGTGCTTGTGGTGGGCATCACTAGGGGTCAGAAAACTCCACAGGATACCTTTACTAGGATTGTCTGTCATTTGTTGCTCAGTTCTAACATGACATTTTACAGATTTATATGTGTATGGCAAGCGTACTAAAAATTACTCACTTTAGATGAATCTGTAAAACTGTGTTAGGACTTATATACCCCTTTTTTCATTGTATTTGCTGCAGAACAAATGAACAAATAAACTTAGATTACTGCTTACTACTGATTTTAAGTAAAAATAATTGAATCACAAATTAAATTCAATTAAATTCAGGCCAACAGGAAGCGACCTCGCAAAACATGGAGGAATGTTTTCTGGTACAAACTGTCAAAAATGTTGCCACTCACTTGCCATGTCACTGTTGTTTTCTTTGTATACTGTATGCATTGATGTAATGTCTCAAATATATGCAGTTTTCTAATATGTAAAGTGGTGAAATGTCCATAAAATTAATTACTTTTTGGGGCATTTATTGTAAAGTTTTCTCCCTATTCTTTTCATAAGTGTAGAAGACTCAATTCAACACAACTTTCCCAGAACATAATACCAAAAAGAGGTAACTTTGTTGATGTAACAGCAACCGACAACAACCTATAGTTTTAAGAGAAGTTGTGTTTTTGACAGACATGAAAATAAAATATTAACCTGTTTACCAACCTCCTATTTGAAATAAAAAAAAGTTATTGAATCTACCAAATACTTGGTTTGCTTCTTAATTTAAAATACACAATCCTGATATTACACTAATGTCTGCTGGCACCTTAGTCTTCCTCATCATATGTACTTACTTTATGGCCCATTGGGGTTTTCTTGTTTGCATGGAAAGAGAAATGAACTCTGGAGAAATGAGTTGAGTGCGTAAATAGCCTATCCCTGCATCATTCCCATCAGATTTACCAGTGCAGGGGGAGGTGACTGGGAGCATCACTGTTGCTAGGTGAGGATTATTGACATCAGAGTATGTGCTGCCTACCTACCTGCCTCACTGCTGTGCTCTACAACCTGTGTGATCAGTTATGATTAAGCTATCAGTGAGGACTTTGTGGATGTATTTTGGTTTTATTCCACTGTCATCTAGAGCATAGATGTAACTCGACCTATCTCTAAGAAATGGGCAGATCCAAACGAGCTTTGGGAAATATTGACTGACATGTTTTTACCTTTGGACTTACAAACAGAGAGGGAACCACACTCTGTCTGTCGGAGCAGCATGTCTGGTTATGTGCTTACCAGAGAGGCTTAGTGAAAGCTGTTAAATTGGAAATTCAGACATCGACGAGCCTGCATAGACAGTGAGATGGTTTCTCAAGGAACAAGGGATGTGGAGTGATGCAATGGCGCTTGGACACGGGTCTAAGAAGTCAATTTCATGTGACCAGGGTGTCACACCTGCTTCTCTGAACAATGGGGTCAGTAATGCTAACACTGAAATACATATGTATGTAGTCTGAGGTTTATCAGTCAGTATGTTCAGATCAATATGTCAAACCTGTGGAGTTGTTAGAGTAAACCAGTGTTTAACAGAACATTTGTAGGCCTTCATATGTTGGCAAACAGAAGCTCTTGTTTATATTGACTGTGGACCTGTAGGCTTAGACAGAAATCTCCACAACATTTAGAAGTTGCATTCATGTGTTCTTGAGTTCATGACTGCTTCACACACTGATTGGCAAATTAACCCAGACACAAAAACAAACCATACCTCAATAAACCCAAAGGTATTGTATCTAGACTGGATTCGAACTGAAGAACTTCAGCTCAAGGCTAAAAGCCACAACTGAAAAATGTCTTGCTTCCGGCACTTACAGTCATAGTTCAACATTTTGGGAAATATTTGCCTTAGATGAGAAGATTGATACCACTCTCTTTTCTGAGAATTATATCAATCTTTTCATCTAACTCTCCACCAGAAAGTGAATAAGCTTATTTCCCAAAAATGCTCCTTTAAAATCGGTCCTCATGTGTCCTTCAGTGGATAAGCCTCCCTTGGTTGAGTATATTTCAGAATGTCATAAGCCATAAGGATAGGGTTAAATATACAATTCTTGAACAAAGATTTGCTCCTTTACAGTAAATGTATGCATATTTCATTTGTAAAACATTTTAAATTTTCAGTGTTTTTAATTCATGATGGAACTGGGTAACGATAAAAATGGTATATGTTTGCACAAACTCTACCATCTTGCCTTGTGGGGTACAGATATGATTACAGTTGCACATATCAAATATATTACACCAGTTATTAGTATCTCTAATCATGATCATGTCTCAATAAAGCTAGAAAACATTAGGTCACCGTGGGACACTAACACTTTCCACTCAGACCAGGACAAATAAAAACATTTTCAGGATAGCATTTTGCACTCTTCTGCGCTATTTGAAACGTTGGTATATATAAACTACTAGTGAGACATTTACAGAAAAATATTTGGCTTTAAAAGTATGTTCTGTTGTTGCTTACATGGATGTAGAGGATGGTAAATTCACTCACCTTTTCACACATCACAGCAAAGATACAGTTCATCATCAACCATCATGGTTGTAATGAAAAAGCTTTCCCAGTATAAAGAATAATGAATTTTGTTCACGTGTTGTTTCTGTTGTGTTGTAATTAAAATGGGATATAAGAAGAAAAAACCTAGAAGAATATAACTAACATGAATAAGAATCCAACTAATTCACTAACTGCTAAAAGTTATTTTTAATTTAAATTAATATAATGTTGGCTGTTTAGATCATGTTGTTTTCTAAGAAGACAGATTTCACCCAGGGAGACAAAAACAAAGAACCTAACAACCCCCGTGGCTAAACATAATCCACTGGGAAACATCCCAGTACCCTGTGTGCTCTGTTGTGCAGTCACTTCAGGTTTGTTTTTAACATTACAGATTTTATATTTGTAACCATAAAGAAAGTCATAAGTTAGTTTAACTAAAGCCCAGGTTCAGGAACTTAAGTGTCTTGATTGAGGCACAAATTCCTTGTAGGCCACAGTGAGTTAGTGTCTTATCTCTACAGGTAGTGGCTGGTGCACAAACTGTGGCTCCACCCATCAGGAAGACTCGCTCCTGCAAGTGTTTTCTGGCTTTTCTCATCATCCTCATCATCATCCTCATAGTTGCAGGAGCCACACTGGCCTGGTACTTCCTGGGTAAGCATTTTTTTCTTTCTTTTGTGTGTATATTTACATTCGCGCTGTATCGATCTTCATACCTTTCCCTCGAACAGAGTACAGGGTTTGGGTGTTGGAGCCTCGTGTCCAGCAGCAGTACACGGCCTACCTGTCCATCCTTAACAGGAACTTCTCTGCTGATCTATCCTCTCACAGCAGCCATGCATTCAAGAAAGAGGCCAAGGGAGTACAGAGCATGGTGAGCAGAGACCATTAATTCTTGTGATACTGATGTACACCTGAATAACTTGGCTCACATCCCAAGACAGCTCAGAGGTGCAGGTTTTTTAGGTGGTTTTGAACTTAAACTACCTGTCAGAGAGGAAACCAGCAATATATAGATGTGGTTTAATACACTCATGTGAAAGGTGATATTTTCTCTCTCTGTCTTTCAGGTAGAGAAGATAATGAAGAGCTCTTGCCTTTCTCGATACTTCAACCACACCACTGTGTTTGCTTTTGGGTACTTGGATCAAACTTTTTTACTTACAAAAGTGCAATAATATTTGGGGAAATACTGACTAGATGGGAGTGACAGAACTGTCAGTAAATATGCTTTTTGCTCACAGGGAGACAATTGAGAAACACTTGTTTTGATTTTCATTCATTCATTCAATTCTTCAGTATGCCTATAATCAATGTTTTGAGTGTGTTAATTCTCTTATATGAGGGGGTATAGCTCAGTGGGAGAGCATTTCACTGCACAGGTCCACAGTTCAAATCTGGGTGCCCCCAACATTAATCTGATTCTTATTCTTAGTTTTTAACTTTTAATAAATGCCACCTCTGATCCCAAAATTCAAGCATGAGGTTTGAACTGAATTGTATTAAGTAATTCAAAAATGTGCACTTGAAAATTGAGTTTTGTATCTGTAAACTCCTGTTGAGAGCTTGTATATTCATCTCTGTGCTTGCAGGCTTAATGTGTGTTTGATATTATTCTGATTATATATACAAACACACACTTGAAGTAAATATGCTTTGGCCCAGAGGGAGACGAACAAGAAACACTTGTTTTGATCTTCATCAATTCGCTCAGTTCATCAGCAGGCCTATAATCAATATTTAGAGTGTGCTAATCCTCTTACAAAAGGGGGTTTAGTTCAGTGGTAGAGCATTTGACTGCAGCTCAAAAAGTCCCCAGTTCAAAGCTTGGTGTCCCCTGCATAAGTGTTGTAGTTATCATCAAGCTGCTCTGGATGTTAGCCCATTATGGCTAACATCCGGAGCAGCTTGCACAGACAATGAGAACAAAGAGGTGTGTGGGGCAGGAAGGCGTTTATAGATGTATGAGAGGAAGAGGAGTGTTTGAGGTGTGGTCCTGCTCCTGAATTTCACCTAAAATTATGTCCAGCTTCAGAGTGGTATATATATGTATGTAGGAGATATACGCTGACTTTTGACAGCCTAAATGCTTCAAATGCCTGAAGAAAATATCAAACACACACTTGAATGTATGATGGGCTCGTAAACTCTGCACACTGTCTCCCTCACTGCTGGTTTATTTATTTAATACAGCATTTTGGGATAAACACCCTTCATCAGATGTATGATAGCCAACATTGTTGTAATTTCCATAACAAAACAAGCAGAGGGCAAGCCACATTCTAACTTAACGTTTCATGTTTTCATATGTCATAATCACCATGAATTTTGGTCTCTGCTTTGTTTCTGCAGGGAGGGGAGTGTTGTGGCTCACTTCTGGATAGTACTGTCTGTCCCCAGCAGCCATGTTGGGAGGGTCACACTGAACAAGGTCACCATGAGCCTGGAGGAAGGCCTGAGAGGGTACTGGGAGTCAGAGGAGGAGGAGACGGCCAGCTTTGATGGGTACCTCCTTCACCTCCCCTCGCTGTCCATCAGTGGTGAGAGAAAGAGAGGAGAGGAGGCACAGAGAGGGAGAGACTGTGTGTATGTGTAAAGATGAAACAGTGAGACACAGGAATAAGTGTTTTTTTTTTTTATTTTCTCTTCTGTCTTTTTGTTCTGTTCCCTACAGAAACCGACTCCAAAGTCATAGAACTTCTCAAAGCCTCATTTGGTATAATGATGTATTTTCTTTTTTTCCTATTCATAATTATAATTATGGTTTTGTTCAATGCATTTTGATTGATCTGTGAGCATGCAGAACAAAATGAATTTGCATGCACATTAGTTTATGCATGAAAACAACTGCAGTGATCTACAGTATTCTTCTTGCATGTACTGTTATACATGGTTGTTCCCACATGTAACTCCACAGTTAAAGTTATTTAAGTTATGTTAAACTAAAAGCCACGTTAGGCAGTATCATCATTTACTATAACATGAGACATTTAAAGCCTTTTTCTTGACAAAATAGTTATATTTTTGTCAATTAGAGAAGAGCTTAATGTCAACTTAAAATTTCCCTTATTGATGTTTTTCCACCAAGACAATGAGTTAAGTCTATTAGCCTATTGTAGTAGGCTAATCACTGAAGTAGTCATATTGAGATTTTTACTGAAAAGTAGTTATGTTTTTGGGGTTGGATTCATCTATTCATTTTGAAATATTGACCGAAGATAGGAAGCTCACAGGTCAGTGTCTAAACGCTTTGCTCATAGAGACTGAGGACAATCTCCCAGGTTTTGTTGTTAAAACCGGGTGGAAACAATTAGAGAGTTTAAAAAAACTGCATTGCCAAACTAATCCAAAGTCTTTAGGGCGGCCTTTCATAGTGGGGCAGTGACATGCAGTTCACTACGAAGGAGAATAGGGGGAGAGCATCATTTCCGGTAAAGCGTGTCCTTGACAAAATGTAATTAGTGTAGGTTTGTTAGCGGCTGTTCTCGCCGCCATTTAAGCAACTATTGTGCATTTAGAAATCCCCAGACCCTTTGTTAAGGATTAGGGTTGTTAATGTTGATGTTGTCATTCATCTCCTACAATATCTGTACCAGCTTGGACAGATAAGTCAGTCTCAACTACTGAAACACAAGTCTTAGTAAAATTTACTCCAAAACAGTTAACTAACTAACTCTCCTCATTTGTTTTTTATTTTCTTCTTTCAAGACTGTTACCGTTATCAAAAGTTGGTGTCCAGCGGTCCTGTGGCTCTCCGCGGCCCCGACACACAGCGTTCCTCCTGCATGTGGCACCTCCAGGCTGCCCCCAGGTCCCAGCTGGAGCTCCACATGGAGTGGCTGCTGCCAGAGTGCCGGGACAGGCTGGTGGTGTATGACTCCCTCACCCCCACTGATATTCACCTCATCACCTCGTGAGTTTCATCCACAGACAAGTATACAATTAAACAGATCTATATTAGCTGTGACATATAAGGCCAATAGTAACCATCTGTTGAACGCCTGATATTGGTCGGTCCACAAATAAGAAGAATAACACATTCACATCACTGTCTGTCCAAATCTTCCAAAATCAGTGCATAATTTGAGATTTGGATGAAATGTTTACTTTTACCCTGTTTCATTAGACTCTTCGCTCTTCACTTAAGGGGAATTATTTCACTAACTGTTACTAATTATCTTTCCTCCCAACTCCCTCTGTCCATCTTTCTCTGTGTCCTTCCAGTGTTTATGGCTGCAGTAGACATGAACGTGTAGTCCGTGTCTTGTCTTCAGGCGAGTGGATGACGGTGGTTTGGAAACAGGGTCTGTACAACTACAAGGACCCCTTTTCTCTGTCTGCACAGGCCTGGAACCATCAGGGTAAGACCATCTGAATGCCCAGATCTTCTATAGTAGTTGACAAATGTGTTCTTTGACTTCCTCTTGCAAACATAATTTATATTCATAGTATACCATTATATGTTAATTATTTTGTCTGTTCAAATTCTGACCTTTTCTGATGTCCTTTGATTTATTTGTTGGTGGGTTATCTATGGTAACAGCGTTCTATTGACTGGTTAGGGTAACTATACTACTATTGTAGGAGCACTTCCTGTATACATGGTGTACCTAAAATGCAAGATTAATATTTATAAATTTTGCTGTAGGTGCTCAACTGGCTAAAAAAATCATTTAAAGATCATCTGAGAAAACATGAATGTCTGAAGAACATTTCGTGCCAACATATTTATCTACATCGGTAGATCTTAAACACACAGGAAAAAACAAAGTTGCGGTTATTCAGCAGCTATGCGCCCACATACATTTAACTAGAATCAATTAATTTCTGCCTCCAGGGAAACTCCGAAAATACAGCCCAGTGAGACATCTCCAACATAACCAAATAACCTGACTGGCCCAGGTTGTATCAAAACCTGCAGGCCCTGTTCTCAGTGGCAGATAATGGTGGAAATCTGTAAAACTCAGAATGATAGATGCCACAGAATTCAAGATGAACATTTTCCTCATTCTTTGTTTTGTAGTTACTGTTCATTGATACCTCAGAGGAGAATGGATGTTTATTGTGCATTGACTCATATCTCTCTATCTCACTGTCTGTCTCCTTTACAGATTGTAATTACACTATAGAGCTGAAGGCAGCATCAGGGATCCAGGGGGCACTGAAGACACCCTTCTTTCCTAGCTACTACCCCCCCAACACCAACTGTACCTGGAGCTTTACTGTAAGACACTCATGTCTTCTGTTGATTTACTAATTGATTAATTTGTTCATTTATTCGTTAATCTATTCTGTCATTCACTCAACTGCATACATTAACCTTTACAGGTCAAATTTGACCCATTTTGACATTTTAGAGCAGTAAAAAGCACCCTAAACACTATTCTTTTAGCCTGAAATTGTATGACTTTTCCCAGTGACCTAAAATATACAAAAAAGAACATATTTCAACTTTTAAAAAATGTGCAGCTTATATTTGACCAGTATTTATTAAAAAATTCAAAAACCTCCTTTCAAAAATGATGTTGCATTCTTCACATTCAATAACATTAATTAAAACCATGATGGCTGTTATGTTCTCCTGTTTTAGGTAATGCAGGATCATAATATAGTGTGACTGTGTGTTTTTGTACTTTTTTTTTTTTTGTATTTACTGTCCTCTGTGTGTGTTCAGATGCCCAATGTAGGGATGGGCTTGTCTCTGGCATTTGAGGGCTATGAGCTAAGCAGAGCCAGCTACAACCAGGCCTGTAACCAGGGAGCGTGGATCATCCAGAACCGCAGGTAGACCGTGCCACAGTGAGTCCAGCTGGTCTGTAGGAATCGAGGGTGATTCGGCCTTGATGGTCAGATTAACCTGCAGTGTGAACTAGAAATACCGCCTCACGGTTGTACGCCTCCGCCAACCAGTCAAGTTGCAGTTTACATCCATGTCTGCCCAGACTCATATAATATTTGTAGTGGAGACTGAAGAAGATTTATACAATCACCACAGTTTTAAGGTGAGCACCCAAGATTAGTGTTACCAATTTCAGATTACTTTTCTTTTACAAAATTGCCACGTGTGAAGACTTTTTAAAACTCTTTTTACCTGTGTAGTGCACAGGTGTTTGACCTTCAGATAAGAACAACTGGAAAGTCTGCACACCGCTGCTTATATATGAAAAAACTTTTAATATGCACTGGTTTCAGGTTGAGTCCTACTTCTCAGACAAAACACATGTAGTGGGCAACAATAAATAGACATTATATGTGCGGAGAGAGCAGATAAAGTTGTGCATATTTCCAGCTGATTAATCCAGTGTGTATTTTTAACTGCCACCTGTGTGTGGTTTGACATCTGACAGGAAGTCTTGCATGTCAAAGTTTTCCATGCAAGTCAAAATGTGCAGCCTATTCAGTTGTGTTCATTTATGACTTAAAAAGTAAATGATAAAACTATACTCTTGCAAATGCACACATTGTGTTAAATGGGCAGAATTATTACATTGTATAAATGTTCTATGTCATCACATTTTCCTGTACTGAACAACAGGGGGCAACAGTGTCCAATATGAGCTCAATATAATATAGATATTAACATAACTTTTCATGTGTTGCCAGTTTTTACTTTAATTTAGAGGCATTTTTGGACAAGCTGAGAGTCAAGTGCCTTTCCTAATGGTAGTCATTTAAACATTCCTTAACCTGTAGTTTCCCACCACAACCTGCAGTGTGTGTCTATTGTTTGCTACAGGGAAACAGCTAGAGTTCAAGTCAAGTAAATTTTTATTTATATAGCCCAATATCACAAATCAGAAATTTGCCTCACTGGCCTCTACAATCTGTACAGGAATACAACATCCTCATCCTTAGACCCTCAATTTGAATAAGACAAAACTCTCAGAAAACCTCAGGAAGAGCAAAAGAAGAGGGATCCCTCTCCCAGGATGGACAGACATGCAATAGATGTTTGTACAGAATAGACCAAGATAGCAAAATATACAGTTTATTACATAGCGACTTCCAGGTGCTGCCAAACAGATAGAACTTGAGCCATACGGCCTCCTCTCACCATAGTCCCTTTGAGTTCCATTTGATTTTAGCGTCTCTGTCTTTTTTTTGGCTTTTCTCAGACTGTGTGGTACCAGGGGCCTGCAGCCATACAGCGAACGCCTCTTCTTGCTCTCGACGACAGCCACTGTTGTCATGACGTCAGAAGTGTCACTCACAGGGCCGGGCCTCCAGCTGCACTACAGCATCTTCAACCTATCAGATCGTAAGTTGTGGATGCAGGAGAGACAGCCAATACATTTGGATAAGGGAATTGCTCATTAAAATTTCTACTGTTTTTGAACATATTTGTGTGTGCATGCGTTTGTGTGTTTTATAGCTTGCCCAGGTCAGTTTCTGTGCACTGTGAATGGCCTGTGTGTTCCTGCCTGTGATGGAATCAAGGACTGTCCCAGTGGACTTGATGAGAGGAACTGTGGTATATATTTAGTTTTAAATGTATAAATTCACACATAACATCCTGTGCAGTATTTCCTGTTGAAACTGGAAATGTATAAAGAATTGAATGTTGTGTCACTTTGGAAGATAAAAAGTTTTGTATCATAAAAACTGCTTAGGGCAAGATTGTTCAAGCATCTGTAACATGAGCCTTGTGAGCCTGTTGCTCATGAAAGCAACCTAGCTTAAAAATCTAAGAGTGATGCTGATCTGATCTGATGGGCCTTCCTCTCTTTTCTGTCTCTGAATCTACTTGGAAGGCAGACAGTATCTGGCAATGTGAAAACTTGTGAGATTTGGCAGCTTGTCAAGCTACAATGCTATAATCAGTTTGACTTTTTGATAGATAGAAACTCGTGTGTTGTAGCAGCACCACGCAACCAAGAGATAATAAACAACATGTAATAAAGCAATGTGAAGAGAAAACTAAGAAAACAAAAATTCAAGTTGCTATGACCTTATCAAAAGTGATGATGCTGTTAATGCAATACTGTCAATGCCGGTCAGATAGCTGCTTGTGCCTTCTGGGTAAAGTATTTACAATAATTACAGTATATACAAAACAACTGAACAAGGTAAATAGATTAAAAGAATCAATTTAGGCTAACAAAACTGCACAAAAAATTAATTTGTGCAGATAAGAACGATGTAAAAGATAAAAAAATATATAGATGTGGGAGTGCGATTTAACAGATTAACGGTATGAGTGAGTGGTGCTCAATGAGCAAGGTAGTATAATTTATACATAGTATATAACATGGAAATGATGCAGATGGTCTAAAGACTGAAGTTTTGTTTGCATGCTTTGCTAAGTAGGCGCATGATATGATAAAGAGAATTTCTGTTGCATAAAAGTATAGTCTGTATGTCCTGTAGTAAAAAGGAAAATAGCCACTTGATGATCAAATGTGTCAATATGTACTGTAATTAGTCATTAATGTACCTCAATATTATTTTTAAAAATGTGAATGAAGAGTATCAACACACATGGTTGTTCCATGTTAATGCTAAACTGTTTCTGTTATTCAGTGACCTAACTACTCACCATAGTTCATATGACAGCTTGTTACTGCATGTCTGGAGTCTACTGTGTACACACACGTGTGAGCTGATGTGTGTGTGTGTGTGTGTGTGTTTTTTTTAAGTGTGTGTGGCGCAGTACCAGTGCCCAGAGGACAGTCAGTGCGTGGACTACTACAAGGTGTGCGACCATCACCCAGACTGCCCCGAAGCCACAGATGAGATGAACTGTAGTGAAGGTAACACACTCAAATCTACACATGGACACAGACATTCACACTACATTTCTAAGTGTTCCGCGGCCTTTTGCAAAATGTAGTACCCTTAATTCTGATCTGTGAAAATTGTGTGTGTGTCCAGGTGTGCAGTGTACAGATATGACATATGTGTGCACCGATGGAACGTGTCTGAAGAAGCCAAACCCAGAGTGTGATTTCATCTCTGACTGCCCTGATGCTTCTGATGAAAAACAGTGTGGTGAGAAGCGTTTCTGTTTTTATTTGGCCTTAAATCAACTTAGGTTGTATTTTTTCCTGCACTGGGAATATTTAAACTTACTGAGTGAAAACAATTTGCCTATATATATATATATATACATTTTTTAACCATATTTTGACAGTAACATTCTTTAACAGGCATTTTCTCTTTTATAAAAAACATCATGCCAAAGCTTTTTTCAACACAAACCATACATATATTAGTATTTTGTATTTCTGTGTGTATTCAGACTGCGGCCTGCGGCAGTTCTCCAGCCGTATTGTGGGCGGGACCAATGCTACAGAGGGGGAGTGGCCATGGCAGGCCAGCCTGCAGGTGCGAGGGACCCACATCTGTGGGGGCGCGCTAATCTCCAGCCAGTGGGTGGTGTCTGCCGCCCACTGTTTCTATGACGACCGGTAAGCACAGGAAGAGAGAGGAGAGGAAGTGGTGTGCGGTTTGAGGTGTTAGAAAGTGCTTTCAAAACAAAAAACAACCTGAGGCACCTTGTTGAGCAAAAAACGAAAAGCTTTTAATTATCTTCAACAAAAGATGTTTATGCACTGATTTGATGGAGTATTTTAGCACTTTTTTATGACTTTCTAAATTCTGGTTCTTCCAAACTTCCTTTATGCTCAGACCTGCTGTTGTGTCTTTGCTATCCATGGTTTAGCTGTGACTCTGACTCACAGCCATGAGTATTTACTGTATGTATTTATAAACGCTTGTATCTTTCAAAGCCAGCATCAGTTGGCTGGATCACAGCCAAAGCTATAGCTGCCTGCAACATACTGTAAAGGATTAGTTCTCTTTTATCGTTTCTTGTACAGTGATTAAAAGCTTGTGCAGCTTTCAGAGTGTTTTGAAATTTTAGTGGATGAGGAAGCTTTTGTTCTAAAGTAGAAAGTAAATTCTGAAAGACAGAAACAGTTTGCCAAGTATTTGTTGGCAACAGTCAACAACTGCAACTATATATAAAATCATTGAGGTATGTTATTTTAATTTGTGCTATAGGGAGCAGAAAAAAAACTTACTTACTGCCCCTGTAATACATAATAACTCTTTTTCTCCTCCTCTTCCTCCAGTCTCTACTCCCCCTCGGTGTGGACGGTCTATCTGGGAAAACTCCTGCTCAGCCGCAGCAGCCCCACTGAAGAAGTGGCGCGGGTTCAGCGGATCCACCTTCACCAGTACTACGACGATGAGACCCACGACTATGACCTGGCCCTGTTGAAGCTGGATCGGCCCGCCCCCATGCTGCTGGCTGGACACGCTCGACCCGCCTGCCTGCCCCCGCCCACGCACCAGCTGGAGCCGGGCCTGCTCTGCTGGGTCACCGGCTGGGGGGCGCTCCGTGAGGGAGGTGAGGAGAGAAATGGGGGGGTTTGGGATAGAAGGTGAAAGGTTGGTTGTGGAAGTAGTGTGGTTGGTAGACCACCTTGTGTTATTTTGTGAAACCATATTAAGCAGAACAATGTTTCTTTTTTCTTTCCTATCAGATGGAAAATCTTGCAGATCTTGCTCAGATTTATCTTCGGACCCTTTGAACAGGTCCCAGCCCCCATGTTGGGAACCATTGCCCTAGAGAAATGCACAGTTAATGTCCAAGACAGTTACTCCACAAGTTTGTTGAGTTCATTCACAGTAATGAATTCAACAAATCCCCAAACTATTTGCAAGCCACTTGTAATGTTACAAAACTGCCATTCATACAAAGTTTATCTCAGGACTGAAATCAGAAGAATTAGTTTTCCTGCATCCTTCACTATTTCCATTTACCTCTTTGGTTTGAGAAACACAGTATCATGCCTCGTAAAAAGGCACTTTTACATTAAACTGTGTAGTTTTATAAACATGAACAGTGTTAAGATGGGCTTGTATTTGGTGCTTTTGACTTGTAGGCTTATTTTTCTAAAGACAGGCGCCCAAGCACAGTACTTTATTTTGTTGTAAATTTGTTTAATTCCTGTTAGATGTTAAGCACTAAACTTCTTCGGCTGACCTATGTAATTCAATATTTTCACAGGAAGTGATTTTATATGTCTTGCAGTCAGTGTCAGTCGTTGAAAGCCCAGTTCTTTGAAATGGGAGGCAAGATGTGATGAGTGTTTGTGGTGACATGAAGGAAAATGGGGTGTGCTATCATGATAATAGAGCAAGCATACACCTAGTAAGACTATGGAACAATGTAGCATTTAGATTAAAGACCTAGGAGCAGATACAGTGATACGAATAATAATAACCTGATTAATATAGCGCCTTTCAAAAACGTGTGCAAAGTGCTCTACAGAGACATAAAACCAAAAAATACCAGATCAAAGTGGAATAAAAATAATTAAATAAGATGGAAAATAACACAAAAACATATTTGGACTAAAACACAGAAAAACAAAAACACAATGAAAACAATTCAACAGAATGTAATTCTAAAATAATATATTTTTTAAGAGAGTTAAACAAAAAAACAGTTTGTCTTTGAGTAATGCTGGTGGAAGTTTGTGGGTTGTGGTTTTTGGTATCATGATGAATTAACTGAATGGGGTTAAGGCTTTTTGAACAAGGAGGTGCACACACAGTTTCATAAGGAATTCAAAGATACATAACTTTGCAACTTGTGAAAGAAAAAGCTTGTGCACATTAAAGTGCGGTTTCACCCCTGTATTTCCAGTGAAGTGGTTTCTTTTCTCCATTAAGATAAAAAAATGACTACATCTTATGCTTGTGGGTAGCTGCACACATAAAAAGTGCAACTACAGCCACGTAGGACATTTTCAGACTGGTTAGAGTGTTAAACATAAATACATTTAATGACTGATTTTACAAGAGTTCTGCTGAAGGAATCTGTGAGATATTTCACTCTGGGTTTGTGTGGTTTGTATTTTGCTCATATAAAGTGATCTGCAGCTCTAGAATTGACATCCAGAAGGTGAATCGAACCTGAGTAGTGAAAATCTTAGTTTCAGCTCTCTGCAGATTTAAAAAAAGAGCTTAAAAAGAAACGAGAGCTTACGCATTGTCTCAAGTGTATAAACAGGAAAAGGAGGATTAATCTTTTGGCCTTCGCTGGCTGACCTTTTCCCTCTGACCTCTTCCAGGCAGTGCCAGTAATGTGCTACAGAAGGTGGATGTTCGCCTCGTCAGTGAGGAGGCCTGTGTTCGCTCCTACGGCCACCTGGTGACTCCCAGAATGCTTTGTGCTGGTTACCGCAGTGGAGAGAAAGATGCCTGTCAGGTACACAGAAACACATACATAGATATAATGCTCTTTTTCCACTTAATTACTTGATCCAGTTTGAATTTAAAGTTGCTCTAATCAATATTTTTATGGATCAAATGACTGTGTAATGTGGAACTTTGTATTTCCTCTCAGATCTTTGCAGTTCTTTAGCAACTTTAAATCTTTTGTTTTGGTTTTACAGCCCACAACTTTACTATTTGGTTCACTTTCAGCAGTCTCATCAACCTCATTTTTTAGCTGCAGCAGGCAGCAGGTTTCAGTGGATCTGATAAACCCACTGTACAGAAATATTGCAACTATTGTTGCTGTATATCTGCTGGATGTGCAAAAAGGCAAATGTTAGCACATTCGCTACATTGTTATCAAGCAGACTGTTCAGAGGCTTTATACTTGGCACTATCTCTGTCAGGGAGACTCTGGTGGTCCCTTGGTTTGCCAGGAGCCGTCAGGTCGCTGGTTCCTGGCCGGGGTGGTGAGCTGGGGCAAAGGCTGCGGGCGTCCAGACTACTACGGCGTCTACACTCGCATCACCAGGCTCACCGGCTGGATCAAGCAAGTCATCAGCAGCTTCTGAGTCATTGGGGATCTTCATCATTTTTACATCAATATCCTCATCAGGTGAAGCTGGGTGAAAATGAAAACAATTAAACACATGAGCTCAAAAAGTGGCAGATTATTTGAGATTTCTTCACAGCCAAAAAGCAAAGTGGTAAAGTTTGAAAAGGCTTTATTCTAAAATCATTAGGTAATAAAGCTAAGAATATTTATGTGGCACATTTCAGAACTGTGAAGTGTTCATCCAGCACACAGGAAAAGGAAACATGCCAAAAAATAGCAGTGGAAGGAAATAAATTTGAATGCTCAGAAATGTGAAAAAAGCAGTTTTCAGAAGTGATTTAAATGTAACAGAGAGTGCACAGTGGAAGTAATTTTAGATACTTTCTGAAAGACCATGTTTGATCATGTACCCTCTTACAGACTGAATTTTTTTTATTTGACAGATAGCCTATTGAACATGTTCCCCACAATAAAACATGTTTCTGTTTTGTAATCAAGTTTGTAAGTATTATTATTTTACTGTGTGTGTTTGTATAAATGAATGTGAATCTACAGCCATGCAAGCAGCAATGTGAGCTAAGGCCAGCATGCTAACAATAACAATGCTAACATGCTGATGTTCAGCAGGTGGTTTACAGTGTTTACCATCTTAGTTTAGCATATTAGCATGCTAAGGTTTGCTACTTGGTTGTAAACCAAGGTGCTGGACGTAAAGTCACAGGATCACCAAAGTCCTTACAATCCATCCTGAGGGGACATTAATTTAATGGCAACCCATTCAATGGTTGTTAAGAATTTTCACTCAAAACCACATATCTCAGCCTCATGGTGGCACTAGTGGAAAGGTCAGGGGATCACCAAAATCAGTAGGATACATTATCTGGACACTATGGATATCTGCACCAAAATTCACATTTCATAGGACACATGGAAACTTTGATCTGCTGGTCATCAGGGAATCCAATAATTGTTGAGATTTTTGAGTCTGGACCAAAGTGGTGAACAAACCGACAGACCAACTTTTCCATCCCCAGAGCCAGTGTATGGTGGTGTGACTCCCTCTTCTGGAAGTACATGCAAATGCAGTAACAAAAACACAATGATACTTATTTTCAGGTGATCATACACTGAGTAAAACATACTTATGGATATTATATTCCATTTCTGCAAAGTCCTTTCTACTAGATGCCACTGGACCTTTAATCCTCTGACATCTGAATTCATGCGATACAGTGTGCAGGTGTAAGGTTTAATGTTTCTTTCACAAGCTGCTTTTCACAGGGTTATTTTCAGGGTCTATGAATCACTGCATCTGAGGAGAGGCAATTATTTCTTTTCAGCAGATTTTATTTTCAACAACAACAATATTCTCAAAGGGATTGGGAGCAGGTGCCAGAGCTTGCCATCGCTCCCTCTGGCTGGATGCTCATGAGTCATTGTGGTTTGTAAACAGAACTGGGGTGAAGAGCATTTGTCCTCAGAAGTCTGATTTGATTTTGGTGAATAACAGACAAAGAATATCCTCAGAAGATGAAGAAACACATCTATCTATCTATCTATCTATCTATCTATACTTGTTCACTCAATACCTTTCTAATATTCCTTCCTCTCTCCTCATACTTCTCCTCTGTGTTTCATTAACTTCTCTTCTCTTTTGCACGTCTTTTTCACACTTTGGAAATGAGCCCTAATCCTCAGGGGATGTTTCAATATTTGGATGTTCCCATTTTCAGTGTAATTTGTATTTTATTAGGCTGTAAACCATAGTGACAGTTCTGCTCTATGAAGCATAACTGTGCTCAAACTGGCCTCTGGGGGCCACAGAAACTATCTATCATGGCAGTTGCCTTTACAGTAATGGTCAATGCTTATAAATGACCTTCATCGTTTGCTATGAAGCATGATTTTCACTGACATTTACAGCTAAAATAGAAGATATGTTTCTTAAACACTCAAAGGATTCAATGTTATTTGTTAATGACATCAGGACTGTGTCATGAAGTTCAAAAAGTTTTCAAGTTCTTGCCTCTGGCCACCATTAGGGGACGCCATTGAACAAAAATCCCTCATGTGCATTACAGTTTATTCTCAGTATTTTCTGAAATACTGATGCAGTTCTCAAATATCAAGAGTGCTCCCAGCAACAGTCTATTTGTCCAGCAAACATTTAACTCATTTATTAAATCAATTCATCAATGAAGGGACTTGGTTTAAGTCCCTTCATGCATGCTCCATCAAATGTCTAAAGTAACTGTCAGCATGACAGAGTTTCTTTATGTAATTTCTCATTTAGACTTACAAACAGTAACCTAATAATAATGTCAAATAAGTAAATGATACAATATATTTTGGCATGCACATATCTCTGATATAATGTCCTCCTCGGGGGCCATCTCTCTCTCTGACCAAGCACATCACATACTGTGTATACTTTCCTGTTGACACTCTATGATGTCTGCTTGGTCCAAACACTCAGGTTCACCTGTGTAAATGATAGCTGAGGAGTCGCCCTTGTAAACTCCCTTTGACAACATGTGATAAACTGTAAAGCAGAGCACTGACTGTAGCCACAGTCACTGGCTGAGACCAGAGCATGAGTGGGCACTCCTTTTGCTGCGGCTATGACTAAAACTGCAATATACAGTATCCTGTAATTGACGAAAATTGTTTACTAGGCTTGTTGTTTTGTCTTTTGAATTTTATGGCAATTGGTGAAATTTGTTGACGTAAACTACAGATGCTATTGTCTAAAGCAATCAAAACTTTTTCCCAAACACATGGATTGGATAAATCTTTGTTCAACAACGTGTTGAGGACAAGATTTGATTTGCAGTCAAATGCTCTAACACTGAGCTACACCCCCTTGTTCTCTGAACAAGGCCCACTATTTTTGTACATTTGGTTAAATGTGAACGATTGAGACTGGACTTGATTTAAGCTGTCCACTTGAGAGACCCTGAGAGCTGTATAGCGTACTTGTTTGAATGTGTAACCATGTTCAGTCTGAATTATAGCAAAACCTCTCATAATGACCCCTTCTTCCAAAGAAATAGTTTTGGATCGAGATTGTATGAAAACGCTCTCAAACAGTATTAAAGTATTCTACAATTCCTGTGGCTAATGGCTATTGGTGTAGCTATATGGCTATTGCTATGGCTGTACTGTTAGCTACAGCTGAGATTGTGACTGGCTGGCTACTCTTTACAGCATCTAAGACATTAGCCAGCAAAACAGTGTGCACTAGTAGAGCCAGAAACTCTGAAACCTGGTTGTGTTACCGATACACCACTGGAGTTCAGGACTAGTTTTATTTAAAGTAAATGTTACTACTGCAATTGAATTACTCCATTATCATTGTTTTTATGACATTACCATATTACAGAAACATTTGAATCATTTCTGTTTGAAGGGTTATGTCAGTTGTAATATTTGGCATGTGAGGATTTACACAATGAGCATGTTGATGAACACTTTTGAGAGTAATACAAACTATTAGCAAGGCCGGATGTAGTTGAATATATTTGTACCCATACGATTTCTGTGTGAAAACAACAAAAAATGTCTTCTGTTGTGAGAAGATTAATTACAGTATGGCTTTGAAATTGAGCTGAAAAGCAACAGATGAATTGTAAGATAGCACTTAGTTACTTTAGATGGATTTTGCTATTCACAAGCAGACTTCCTGTTATCAACAGATATTGTATGACACCACATGACCCAGGTGGGACTTGAAGAAACAGATACAGAGACTGACAGATGACAAGAAATTGCCACTGGACAAAATAAAACTGTTTCATGTGGTTTTTAACTATGATTCAATTGCAGTTGTTGGTGCTAGTTTACAGACAAGTCTACCAAACTGGGCCACTGAGCTGAAGTTATAACAAACAACAAGAAAACACTTCCAAACTTCCTTTCTGAGCCTTCCAGATAACATCACGCACATATCCCCAGAGGTCTAAAAAACATGGCCCTGGTGTGTGTTTACCCCCCAAAAATATGATGCGTGTCTTAAAACATGTGTCATTATGAGCGATGCAAGATCATAATTGCTATTTCCCTGGGAGGTAAAAGGAAATTGCAGTGTCTTGGTTTGTTTTTCTTGCATAATGAGCTGGTTCCCACTCAGCCACTGTGGAGTTTGGGGCTTTTCAGGTCAGCTTGTAACGGTGTACAGGAGAATGCCAGATAGAAGAAGTATATATACAGATGATGACTGAAGTGAAGGAGGTGTCCTCAAGCTCCCTTGAACTTCATGTATTCAGAAAACTGAGCAATCCATCCATAAATACAGATCAACTACACTATCTGTATAGGAAGGCAGAAGCATATAAATGAATGCAGTCCAAAGTAGAAGAATTGTGCAGAGGAGAGAGCCAGAAGGAGAAGGCTGGCAGACTTGGTGTGGGATGTTGATTAAATTATGGACATCAGCCATCTTGCTGCTCTTATGTTTTGCTTTGACTATGAAAACAGTTAGGAAGACAGATGGAGCTGATTTTATTCCAACCAACAGAACAGCATAATGTATGTTTTGTCAAATTTTACTAGATAGTGACCACAATATTTACATTCACAGGCTGTATGAACAAACAAACATGCAGGATAGTACATGAAACATGTAATGGAATAGCCATATTTCCCAAAGTTCTGTGTGTATTTTCGTGAGTTTAACAAGTCAAAAACAAACAAAACTCATATGGTGGAGGGATTTTTGCATTTGTTTTCCGAATATCTAAATGCCTTGTTTTAATGGCTGGAAACAGTCTCTCTTCCATTTTAAGCTGGCAGAACTTTTGTTGGTGAAAGAAAATCATATTGGTGAGGAAATAAGGGAAAGCAGAGATGATTATAGGGGAAAGCAGCTAGCTGTGGCCATGTGTGGCCATCCCTGTTGACTGTAGAAACATTTCTTTGGTTTAACTGTTTGTGAAATATAGGGATATTTGGCAACTCTCTGGTTGCAGCTTGAATTTCGTATAAGTGACACTTTTTTTCTTCACATAGGGTATATTTGAAGTTCTACTACAAGAGATGACTCCACTACACGACCCAGGTGGGACTTGAACCCACAATCCCCAGCTCCGGAGGCTGATGCCTTATCCATTAGGATATCCACTGGGCCACTGAAAACTAGGTATAAAATAGGGAAATAGACAAAGAGGGATTGACAGTTGGTATCAGTTAATGATGATGTTTCCTACATCTTTCTGGCGTCAGTATTGAGGATCTGTGTCCCACAATTTCTGCAACTTTCCAAAACCGACAATCCGACATTCACACACACTTAGACAAAACAAAGCAGGATTTGAATTTCTATCTCAAGCTCTCTTTATTCATTTGTTACGCAACTATTTCTGTTACTTCTTATGTAAAAACTATAGCAGAAACGCCTTCCAGGAGAGATTGTCAAAAAGTGTGCACTGTTATCCGCATATTTAAACTATTATCCTGTTTCCCCCTTCTTCCAACGTGTTCATTCGACAACACATCGTACATACTAGGTCTTTTCCCACATAACTCAGCCCTAACTTGTATTTTGTGTTCAACAAGCATCTAAGGCTATCAACACGATCAGCAGCAGTATCGCTTTTTGCATTTAGTCATTGTTTTTGAAAAGGAGATTGCTAGATGTAACACGCCTCACCACTGTGTTGAGTAAGTTAAATCAGTTTCACAAATGAGCTTTTTTGTCTGTGGCCTTTCACCATCTGCCTGTATGTGTCATAACCTGGAGTGATCTGTTCCAGGTTAAACTGCAGCACACAGTATACGGTAATTGACAAAAGTGGTTAACAAGGCTTGTTTTGTCTTTTGAATTTTCTGGAAACTGGCGAATGCTGTTGATGTAAACCCACACTACAGATGCCATTGTCTTAAGCAATTAAATATGTTGCTTAACACACAGATTGGAAGAACATAGAACAAGAATGTGTCTTGTTGAGGAATTTTCCATGTGAACTATTCATGCCTTGGACTGAACCACAACAGCCTAATGAAGGGGGCACCCAGAATTAAACTGGGGACCAAACGTTCTACCACTGAGCTAAACCCCCTTCTTCTCCGATCACAAGTCCCACTATTTTCCTACATTTGGTGAAACATGAAAGATGTCATGGAATGCTAACTTTAGTTCTGAGTAAAAACAAACCTCTCATAATGACCCCTTATTCCTAAGAAATAGTCATGGGTTGAGATTCAAGTATTTAGGCCAAATATGAACACGCCCTTTGACGGTATTAAAGTATTGCCGCAATTCCAAACAGCCTCTCTGACCTCAAAACATCAACCAAGTAGGTCTTACTCGCTGAGACATATTTTACATTGCACAACTAAACAGTCATATTAAACTTTAAACAGCTGGTTTAAGTACACAAACACACTTTGTTGTTGCAGGGAATTCAGATCTAACAATAATCTATTTAACTGAACATTCCCACAAAATATTCACCCAATGCTCCGTGATATTGAATGCATGAACAGAGTGCTGACTTTTACTGGATCAATAAATGAGCATGCGTGAAGGTTATTATATCTGGCAACCTTGGACATGTTCAGAACGTTACTGTTAGAGGTTAACATATCACATGCATCTTCATAAATGCGGTCAAACCACAAAATAAATCCTGCTCAGTCTTTGCAATGATACTGTTGCTATAGCTAAAGCTTGTGTGTGTGTGTGTGTGTGTGTGTGCGGTAATAACTTTGTCCACAGCAACATGAAATCCACTTAATCAACATCCAGTAGTTTACTTTCTGTCCTCAGGGCTACTAGATTAAAACATCTTCACTGCACTCACTGAACCATGAATACTGGCCTTGCAGTAGTGTAAGCAGTGTCCTTGCACACGACAGGATTTACAAACCAATTTTTCACTGTTATGGAACAACTGTGTACATACCATGGATGGATAAGATTCAGTGCATTCATCATCATAAGTCAAAGAAAAACACAGGAGCATCATGGGAAGCTGCTGTTTTCTTGACAAGGTCTACAGACTAGGGAGAAAGTGGCACAAGTTGCATTCACTGCTAAATTATTTAGGAATCTTGTTTTTATTACCAACTAACCTATAACCTTTACTGACCTCTGTCAGCAACAAATAGGAACTACAACAGCATGATCCTAGGTGTAAAGTGTTTGGGCAAAGTGTGGCTTAACACAAACATTTAAGTGAATTTCTTACAAAGATTTTTTTTAGACACAAAATAGAAACAGAGCAGAGATATAACTAAAAAAGACAGAGCATACAGTTACCAATTATTTAGGAACACACGAACAAGCTAATACAATCCAATACAACACCAGTGCAATAAATCTCATCTTTGTGAAGTTTATAATGACCAGCTTTTGCTGACGCTATCAATACAAAGATTTTCAAATACTAAACTTAGTTATCTATGGAACCCCTAAAGTCCTGAAAGGTAATACTTTTTTTGCCTTGTGCACACAAGTTATTATCTTGTGGGAACAAGTTATTATCTTGTGGGAACAAGTTATTATCTTGTTTGCACAAGACAATAACTCACACAAGATATGGATCTAAAAAAATATCCCCTTTCAGGACTTTAGGGACTCTGCAGGCATCCCACCATCAAAACCCCAATTAATCTCAACTAACACGCTCAACTGACGCTCAGTGGACATGAATTGGAAATTCTAAATATCCCCATAGGTGTTTGTGAGTGGTTTTTGTTTATGTATTTAGCCCTGTAATAGACTAGTAAACTGCCCATGTTTTTTCCAGCGCCGCGGCAAAAGGATCACCAATGCATTAGGAGTCTGGGTAGGATGTGTGTAACAAATTTTATGGCAATCCATCTTTGCAAAGATATAATACTCTGGACAAAAGTGTTCTAAAAACAGTGACAGGCTGACGTTACCAAACTGATGGATTGGATAAAAACAGCCTGCACACTTAATTTTCACTGGATTGGTGAAGGTTAATAGCCCTCTCCAAAGCTGACAGCTATGAATCTCCAGTGGAGGGATATTATTCTGCCATATTCCGTTTTTTATAAAAACCCAACAACTCAGTCAGGGATACACAGATGTCTGACTGACAGTCAAATGGAAAACATTGTTCAAGATCGATACTGTACACAAGCAATTCAGTTAATGGAACAAAAACAACCTAATGGGTCAACTCTGACGGCAGTGGAAAGAAAAACGCCGGCATGCAAGTGGACAGCCTTTTACTTCAAAACATCAAGTTTATATGAGGTGTATTTTATCTTAGTCATTAAATGCTCCAAATGAAATCACATTTATTCATCCTGTTCTACTGTCAAATATAATGTCAATGTATTTTTTTTTATGTATTGTCAATAATTTTTATTACTGTGTTTGATTGACAGCAGCTGGCAGGCTGAGCTCTGGCAGGGAACTACAGACAAAGTAAAAAAACTTGTGCTGTAGCTTTCAAGTCATGGGCAGACAGTGTGTTGGTATTAAAGAGTGAGGAACACAGCATCTAAAGTGACATTTTCAGGTATGTTTACAGATGTTTAATGTGCTGCAGCTAACCACATAATTAGCGCTTAGCTAATTAGCTGTAGCCTTTTTGTCACTGAATGTTTGTTTGGTCGCTTATTCAACAAGCTAAGGTGCAGGACAAGATGTGTTCATATTTGTAAGTTAGAGAAGAAGGAGACTTTAGCAGGAAAGCTAATGAGGGTTTTTGTTCATAGTCTGTGGCTCTTGTGTTGTGTAGCAGGATGCTATCAGGCCTTTAGCCAGCATGAATGTCTGCCTGTGGTAGAACAGTGACACGACTGCTTTATGCAATTATGGTTTAAAATTAAGTGCTTTGATTGGCTGTATGGAAACAGGTTCTCTGCCTACAGGGGGCACCATCATTAAACCAAAAAATATTAAATATAAATGTATCCCTTTTGGTTTCTTCTCTCTCTCAAAGGAGAACACAGGACAAGTGATTTACAGGGCAGATATGTATGTACGTTATAGATGAAAAACACATGCAATAATGGTCCATGCACTGAGAAACTAACACAAACTAGCATGTAGGCAATTTAGAGTAAGACAGAAAATGATGAATGCTTTTACTTTACAATAATTTTGAATCAAACTTTTACCAGCTGCAACCTTTGTGCCACATTATGGTTTAACATTGCTGTTGAACCACGCTGCTTTTGACTCACAGCTATGGTGCCTGTTGTGCTGCCATGATGACAAAGCCAGCCAAGCTACTTTTTTTCTATTGTTCAAAGAATACTTTTCTGCTTCGTTTTTTCTTCCTTCTCTACCTTCTCCATCTCTCCATTGCTCCCCTGGGCTCCTCTCCCTCTTGCTCCTTGCAACGATGGGTTAAACAGCTGAAGGCTGTGTGTGTTTTCGTTGTGGTTGAGATTTATCTTGGGAGTCGTGGTTAGACTGGGAGCGAGAGAGCATGTGGGAGGAGGGTGTTGAGAGTGTGCAGAGGTCCAGCAGGAAATGTGCAGACAGAAGGAGAGACAAAAGAACAGATGGCTACAGACACAATGTAAATTTTCATGTAGGCACTATTTTGATAAACAGGCCACATATTCTGAATCTTAAACTCTAATTTCTTGCCTTAAATTCTTAAACTGAATTTTGTATTGATAAAATAAAAACTATGACATTTGGGAGTCTGGTTTAGGTCCTCATTGCAGCAGGTTGATGCGAGTAGCCTGCTGGGATAGCTGTCTTCCCCAAATTCACACAAGTCAGTTCCCAAAGCATCCTCAATAAATTGGGGTGGAACAAGAACACTTCTGGTCATTTGGACAGTACTTACGGTGAGTTCAAGATAACTCTGAACTCGAAAATGTTTGACCTCCTACTTGAAAATTTATGATGGAACAGCTCTCAAAATTTGAGCTACAACTGGGAAATTCGGGCCAATTTCATGCACAAAACCCATGACCATGACCTTCATGGTCAAGTAATCAACTTAAGGCCATATAGTCATTTCCCCTGAAAAAACAAACAAACTGTGATTCAAATAAGACCGATTATCTATGTAGCGTGATGTCAAAATTAATCATAAGTGTCGCAAATATTCATATGCTGCCTGTCAAGACGAGTTTCTTGTGGTCAGCCATGTTGATTGTCTGAGTCGTCGACCGCTTCAAGCTTTGAATTCTGAATTTGCAACTTGGCAATTTCCATCCTCCGACTTTAATGGAACGCATCATAAGATACTTTAAATGAACTTTGAATTTTTAACTTTGACAGTAGTTTCACAGGTCCATGAGAACACAAGTACAGACACAAATATGTATTGAGAAAGGCCTAACGAATGGGCAACAATGACACTGGAGATTGTTTGGCTGGTTTATTTAGCATAGGTCAAGATCACGGGGCAACCTCCGGGGCTGAAAAATGAAGCCAATGCGAAAGTGCCAAAAACTGCAGTTTCTCAAATGGCCACTTGAGGCTGGCTCCAAAAGGGAGTCAATCCCCATAGACCCCCATGTTAAAATGCCCAACTTTACAGCAGGAAAAAACATGTTTACAGCCTGGTATATATATAGTTATAGCTAATTTCCCTGTTCATGACAACTGTACAGGGGCTGAATTTTTTTATAACTCACACGTTTAAATTTTATTAAGCTGTAAAGGACGTGGCTGCTTTGAGTGACAGGTTGCTAGCTGCTAGGTGGCTTGTTTCAGCAACCAGGCTTCATTCGGCCCGCCTCAGCTCCACCTCTTTGCCCATTTTGGATTAGCCAGGAGTTAGGTGGAGTCAGGCACTGCCAAGATTATTTTACAGTCTATGGTCAAGATACAACCTTAGCCCTATTAAAGCAAAATAACACTGTCAACCCCTCAGCCACTATAGCTCTTTGTATCAGGCTTCAGTTCACTAATGAGTTTCTTTGATTAAGTATTTCATCATTTTTCTCATGTGGCTGTAATAACCTCTAACTACTGGGTGACAAAACGCTGTAGCTGTGTCCAATTTCAGAGCCAATATGTTGAACCTGCACCTCTTCCAGTTGTGTCCTATTTTTAAACAAGGCAGCATTTTTCAGACAAATTTGGAGGAGCCTTTGGGATGGTACAACCCTGTCAAGACACATTCAGCCTTGAAATGCAGACTTTGAAGGAGGTAGCCTAGCTGCTGAAATGGGACACAGCTTGCGTATATTCATCCAGGTTAATGGGGATCAGGTGTGTCTAATTTTCCAGCTGGGGTGTTCATGGTTCTCTCTGCTTACTGACTGGAACCGGATCCCTATTTTCTGGAGTTTTATTTAAAAAAGAAAAAGGGACAAGAAAGGGAAAAATTGGAGCATAGCAGTACCAACTATAATAACATAGCATGTGTGTGTTATGTGTACATATATACCACATCAAAAGTAAAAAAGGAAAGCAGGCTTGCCAAAAATACAGAAAAGAAGGAATGGATGCTTTACTTGAGAGTCTTGAAGTGCTTGTGTGGGTTTTTGCCCTGGGCAAAAGCAAAATACAGACACACACACAGAATCAAATACATAACCAAAACATGTGAGTGGAAAATATCTCACACATGGATGAGTCACCAGAAAAAGAATACTGTAGATTTGTTTGTGTGTAGTCGTGAAAGATGTACAAAAAACACATTTTATACTGTTTTTATTTAGAGAAAAATTAAGAAAGCAATGCAATGCTGATAGGAGAGAAAGAGTGAGAGATAATAAGAGACAGGCAGCGATAGAGCAACTTCATTATATTGTATTTTCTGGCTTTCTGAGTGAATGCATTAAAGTGATTAGTCTGACCTATGTCCACTCCCTTTGGTACTGAAATAGGGCTGCAGCTTACAGCAGCTTGCCACAGTTTACCACTGACAAGAAGAAGTTAGCAGCAGAGGAAGAGCGGGACTCAGATTCTCAATTAGAAAATGTTGTTTACATGACATTTTCCATTCAATGTAGCATTTTCAAGTTCTCTTCTGTCCACACTGAAGCATTCAAAGGCAGGGCAATTTTATGTGTACAGCACCAACAAGCAGCTACAAGGCAATTTAAAGTGCTTTACACAAGGCATAAAATACAATTAGACAATAGGATTTAAAAAGAGTAAATAAACAGAAAGACAAAAAAATGTTAAAATAGAATGAGACAGAATAAACAGGATAATAAATGTTACAGTGCAATGCAAGATCCTTAGAAATGGCTATGTTGTCAAATACATATTATAATATATTTTATTATATATATATGATATGGACAGAAGGCTAACACAGACAAAAAAATATTCAAATATCGAATGTGGCTGGAAAGAGGAGGGTTGTGTGACGGAGGAAGCGGGGGTTTGAAAATGTTTGCACAGACATTATTTATGTGTCATAATTACATAAATACATAATTCTTACTGCGGTGCATTCATACTGGAATAGAGACACAATTACAATAAGTGCACTGTAAGATGTCTGTAAGTATATGCGCACTAAATTAGCTTGGTATATTTTTTGTATGCCGTTTAAGGATGCTGTTGTCCCACAATCCAGTCCACAACAAAAACGGAGAAACTGCTGGAAATGATCAAAAATCGACTGTGGACCACAGGCAGTGCTAGGGAAGGGCTAGTTGGGGCCCCACCAAGAAATTACTAGAGTTAGACAAATAAACCCTTGCCTGATTTGCTTTTTTAGCTGATTTTTCTCATATTTCAGTTACCATAGCAACCTTCTCTGTACTGGTATCACCTGCTTGAGTTAGTTGCTCACGTCATGCGACATGTATTCAGTGAAGTAATGCTAAACTGTTAATATGTTGTTTCACCATGAAACGACCTCGTCAGAGGAGCCAGAAACCAGTGAAAATGACAAAGTGGAGGCAGGCAGAGAGAAAGCATTAGAACAGCTGGGTGACGCCACCTGTGACAGGCTACAGTAGTTCCTCCAGTGCTGCAGCCTGAGGGACCCTGGCACCCAGCCTTGACGATGTACTGCCACAAACAAATCCAAAACCAGCAGCAGAGTATTAGGAGCAAGACTCCTGTCTGGAATATTCTGTCACTTGAGATGCAGCTACCTGCTGGAATTTTCTGCACTTCTTGTTTGTTGCTTTTTCCCCCTCTAAATGTGAGCTGTTTCTCTGTTATTCTGACTGTACTTTTTCTGGCAGTTTCCTGATTTTACCACAGTATTCAGACATCTGCTTACCTTCTGTCTGCACACGGCTCTTAAAGTGCTGAACATTGTCATTAATTATCACCTTAAGAAAAAACTGCAATTGTTATTGTGTGTTTAAATACTCAGAAGTGTTCGTAGTTTGCATATGATACATGAAATTAACTTTCAAATGCTACAAGTTTGCCTTGTTTATTCATGTAAATACTACAAACTCCATAGCTCTACCAGTGAATGACACAGCCCCCAACTAGCCCCAGCAACAAAAAATCTCTGACGCCTCCATGTCGTGGACAATGGTGAGATAGCTAAAGCTGTGTTTCCACCACAGGGGACTAAGAACCTTTTGAGGAACTCAGTTCCTTTATCTGCATTTCCACTGGAGGAACCAGGGTCTAAATGAAGTTCCAGGGAGATTGTTTTACCCCCTAAAAAGTCCCTGCTCGGGGGGTTAATACTTTCCAAAAGTACAGGAACTTTGGGGGTGGAGCTTGTAGAGCTAACCATCACTGATTGGTCAAACACAGATGCTGCAGCTGCTTCAATTTGTGTGCTGTTTGATTTAAAGTAAAGTTAGGCTTTTGTTGTAAGACTTCAAGCCTAGCTGCACTAGTGGCTCATTAACATTCATACAGTGAGCTATTAGCATGCTAACAATTGGCATGTTCACATATGCACAGTTATTATGGTGTGTTGGTGCCAACAACCGTTGTTGAGTCATTTCACTCTGGTTGTTGTCAGTGTTGACCAACATACAGATGGACTGACCAGCTGACATTGCTATCTCTGTAGTCATCCCGCTAGCCAGGCAAATAATAAGTATTGCTTCTTTGGAAAAAATAATAATAATAATACTTTTACTATGAAAATAGTTTCTACCTTTCCAAATGATGCATTAGGTTTTGAAATTCACACTTTGACAGTTTGGTGGTGTTTTTTGCATATAAATGCCAAGAGAATATAGTATGAAAATGAGTATAATAGTGAAATACTTATGGTATTAGTATGTAGTATGGAATTGGGTCATATGAGAGACAAGGAGTGGGAGGCAGAGGTATACCAGTGCAGGCAAAAGCACAAAAAGAGGGTAGGAGCTGAGGGAACAGTAATATGAGAAAAAGACATTAAAGACGAAGAGGTGACAGCACAGCGAACGGGGGAAAGGAAATAGTGAGGCCAAAAAAAGAAGAAAAGGAAGAAAATCCGAAAGAGGAGAAAGAGGGCGAGCAAGAGGAAAAGGAATTGAAGTTACTTAGAAAAAAAAGATGAGAAATGAGGAATATAGGAGGAGGACATGGGAATGTAACAGACAGGCCCAAATGACCCAAAGCCACAGGATGGAAAACTCCATAAAGGCGAACTCCAATCAAATAGACAGCGTGACCGGCAGATGAAAAGAACTAAATGATGTGAGGGAGTGGGGGTGGAGAGCGAGCAGGACTGGAGATGACAGAAGGAAGGAAGAGGAGAAAATTGGATTGAGAGAGTGAGAAAGATGTGATGATGTGAAAAAGAGATGGACGAAGGAAAATGGTGGGCGTAAAAAGAGAGATGGAGAGAAAGAGAGAGAAACCGAATAAGAGGGTGTTACATGCTGCAATGTTCAGTGAGATCCCAAACTAGTCAGGTGCAAGAAAAAAGCAGCGTTTCTTATTTCCATATTTTTAGCCGTTATTCTTGTCAGTTATGATATGTTTACCCTGCTGTTTATACTATTCAAAATTACTTGTAGCCTGTAGTCGCTCTGTAGTCAGAGCTACCTGTACTGTACTTGCTTTAAAATGATCTCACCTTTACTCATCCAGGGAAGAATGCCTGAACAGTCATGATTGTTTTCAGACCTACTTCACATTCCTCCTGCAATGCATATTCCTGCATGGATTGCAGTTTAATTAAAAGTAAAGTGAAAAGGTATAATTGTGGCACAGTGTGTCAAACTTTTAGCAATCTGTAGAAGGTTGTTCTGAGTTTTATGTGTCTGACTCATAAACGCAGAGTTATTTGAGACAGGGGGGCAACAAACATTTCCCTTTACTCAGAGCATGTTACAGTAAATGAAATGGAAACTCTTGTAGTGTATAAATAGTTATACTAAGGAAATGGCCAGACACACGTCAACAGATATTTTTGAAAAGAAAAAAAAAACAGTGAGAGAGAAAATGGGAGCCAGAAATGAATGTAAATACATTTACTTTCAAACTACAATTCATGAAAATACTTTCGAGGTTCAAGCTTCAAGGTTTATTTTAATTGCTATTATTCAATGCAGGCCCGCATAATGAAGTTCAGTTTCAGCCTCCTCCACGCTACACACATACACAATGTATTTACAAATATTAAAATATTTAAAATTAGAATAGAATGCAATTTTATATACCCACATGTTTTTATAATATGTGCAAAATAAATGTAATATTCAAGTTATAGTGCAAAAAAGTGATAGTGGGAGTGTGGGTGGTGCAAAGGTAATGGTATGTAGTGATTTGTTTAAAGCATAGCTTCAAATTCTAGATTGATGGATGCATTTCTGCCCTCACACATTATGAATGAAGGTCAAAGAAAATGCATAACAAAAAAACATGAAAATTTCAAGTATAGTTTTGTTTTGGGTGTTCTTCATGTTTATTTCATGCTTTGATCCAATGCAACAGTTAGTGTTCATGCAGTTCTACCAGACTTATACAGTACATGTACACAGATCAGCAGGTTTGGCATACCAGACAGGCTGTGGTGGACAGATTCATCCTGGCCAAAACTATTTTTATTGGCTTAGATTTTATAATTCATAAAAACAAATGCGTTTTAATGAATTTTGATGCAACACTAGCAGAAAGCTACATGTATGTAAGCTCATAAAGAAGAGTAATGGGCAGAAACAGACATGTAAAGTGGAATTCAGAGTCACAGGGACTAAACTAAACAAAAGTGCACAGAAAGAAAACTCAGTGTATACAGTTGGGGCCAGAGCAGTAAATCAGTTTCAGTTTCAGACTGAAGCTCTGCTGTAGTTATGAAACTATGTGTTCAACGGACAATTTCAGGGACAAAGGAAGCAGAAACTGAATAAGAGCATGTACTGTATGTGGGAGGATCTTATCCATTACTGATCCTCCAAATCTTCTGGCTTTATGTGTTATGTGTCATATTAAAATATTCCTCATTCTATCCACTTTTGTAGAGAGCTCAAGCCTAGAAGAATCTATATTTTACTTTATGTAACACATACATACACATACAATTTTACATGAGAAACATTGAAAAGATACAGTAAGATAGAGAGAGAGAGTTGCAGAAAAATAACAGTACACACTCCAGCTCCCACCAAATTACATTCATCCCACACAGGCACACATACAAACATTGTTAACTCCTGTGGTCTCTCCCTCCATCTGTCTCATCTTCTTCCATGTTGAGTTTCCACTGATTCCAAAGGTGTCACGCAGAGCTGGGAGATGACACGACTCCTTGATTAAAAAAAGAGGCTGGTAAAGATGTCGAGAGACAAAGAGGAGCAGAGAGACAGAGACACACACAGAACAAAAGACAATGTAAAAGAGAGACAGGCAGAATTATAAAGGTTTATAATAAGGTACCAGATGGATCGGGAATACTTTTGACATTGGAGTCGCTTGGAGGAACATGGATTCAGCCACACTTATATTACTCTGAAATTTATTATGATAATACCTACAGTGAATATTTCTCCATAAAGATTTTCACTATCGTCAGCTGACAGCTGATCTACACAAGACATTAAAGGAAAAATACACATTTTTATCAACCGATATTGATGGATTTCAACTCAGATTAATGTTAGATCTATTATCCTATTTTACCATTTTGTTGCATCAAATCTAGTTTGAGACTAAACTAGATGAATATTAAACCTTTTCTTCTCATCTCATTTCTTCAGTACAGTACAGGTTTAAAAAAATAGTTGTATTTTTTATGTACAATAGCTGAAGCAGTATCAGTGATGTCAAAAAAGACAAGTAATGAAAGAAAAGCTGATTAAATTTTATGATTCAGAGTTTTAAAAGTCAGAATAAATGTAAACTGATGAATGAAAGATCATTAAAGTTTAACTTTAAACAAAAATGTTGTGATGTAAAACGAGTTTTAAACATTTCTGTGCTAGGAAACCACTGCTAAGGAGAGGCAACACTGCTAAGGAGAGAATGCCAAGAGTGTGCAAAGCAGTAATCAGAGCAAAGGGTGGCTATTTTGAAGAAACTAGAATATATATGTTTTCAGTTATTTCACCTTTTTTTGTTAAGTACATAACTCCACATGTGTTCATTCATAGTTTTGATGCCTTCAGTGAGAATCTACAATGTAAATAGTCATGAAAATAAAGAAAATGCATTGAATGAGAAGGTGTGTCCAAACTTTTGGCCTGTACTGTATATCTACAGGAAGTGACAAATCTGAATTTGATACACACCCAGATTTACTCCCCTCTCCCTCTCTGCTTTTCTAATGAACTGATAAACCCAACAAACTCCAGATCAGATGAACAAAGACGTCACATCTGCAGCCAAGTCATGCAACATACTGATCCAGCTTTGCCTGCTGTTAATGATAAATATGCATACATACACAGTATAGCTGGAAACCCATGAGTGGAGGGGGAACTGGGAGGAAGTGTACGCTAACTTAAAACATATGGAGGCGAAAAGAAGTAAATGACTGCACACTTAGATGAAATGAAGAGCATTTCGTGCCAAACAGGAATCTTCTGTTTGGAAAATGTAATACCTGCTTTGAAGTTTGGAAGATTGCAGGTTCGAGTCCCCAGCCTGCTGGCTAAATCAGGGCTGGAGTGAATAAGTGATACCTCCCTTCCCTCGACAGTCAGCAGTGAGTTGCTTTTTAAGCAATGCATTCAACACTGTGTTCTCATTTTTCATTTTTTTAGTATCTCTTGTCATTTTGAATCATCCTCAGTAGAGTCGTGGCACACAATAAAACCTCTGAAGTTCACAGAGTATGGAAACTTTTGAATTGCTCTTGAATTCCTGAAGTGAAAGTTCATATTCATGTCAGAACTGAAAATCCTTCTTTGCTTTAAGAAATTTTGAAGGAATTCTTCCATTCTTCATCCCTATCAACTCATTTTTTTAGCCACAGTTGCAACGTGTTTCTATGGCACTGCGGGTCTGACAGTCAGTCTATCACTTTGATCCAGACTGAAATATCTCAACAACTATTGGATGGATGGAAACTTTTTTTTTGTTTAGATGTTCATGTTCCCCAGAGGATGAATCGTAATGACTTTGGTGGTCCCCTGACTTTTCCTGTAGCGCCACCAACAGGTTGACATTTTTGGCTTTTACTGATAAATCTCAACACATGGATTGCTCTAAATTTTGGTACAGATATCCATGGTGCTCAGAGGATGTATCCTAACAAATTTGGTGGTCCTCCGACTTTTCCTCTAGTGCCACCAGCTGGTCAAAGTTTTCACTTATCCTGTGAAATATCTTAACATCTGGATGACTTGGCTCAAAGATTTGTACAGTTATACTGACTTTGGTGAGCCCCCGACTTCTCCTTTAGTGCCCACATGAGGTTCACATTTGTGGTTTAGAGTGAAATGCCTCCACAACTATTAGATGGATCGCCATGAAAGTCGGTACAGATATTCATGCCCTCCGCAGGATGCATTATAATAACAGTGATCAGTGATCCCTTAACTTTCTTTTTAGCACCATTATCAGGTCCAAATACCTACACTAATAACATTCTCATCAACCTGAACTGCACTTCACTTTGTATTTAGTGATAAATTAGCAAATGTTAGCATGCGGACACTTTAAAAGGTATATATGAAGTGCTAACATATCTGTTAAACATCATCATGTTATCATTGTTATTATGAACATGTTAGCATTATGATAACATTCAGCTCAAAGCACCGCTGTGCCTAAGCACAGCCTCACAGAGCTGCTAGCATTGCTAGACTGTTGTTCTGCATAACACATTACAGATATATTTCATTTACAGTTTGTCCCCTATAGACCATTCATTAGAGTTTCCTCTCTTGCTCCACTAATAGCAGAAAATGAAAATAATTTGCAATGTTTATTGCTTATCAGGCTAAGAGGCTGTTGAGGATGCTATAAACAGGGCTCTTCACTTCACTCTGCAACACCTGGAGTCAACACTTACGCACGCATCCCGTTTATAGATTTTAGCTCAGCATTCAATACCATTAATCCTCTCACACTCTTCACCAGGCTTCAAGTCATGAACATCAACACAGCTCTGTGCTGCTGGATACTGGACTTAATTAGAAACAGAATTCAATCCGTCAAGGTTAACAATGCTACATCACACCCTCTGACCCTCAGCAATGGTACATAACAAGACTGTGTTATCTCCTCTGCTTCTCTCCATCTACACTAATGAGCTTACATCTCACCACAGCCCAGTCAAAATATTTAAGTATGCGGACGACACCACTATCATTGGACTTATCAACAACAGTGTCGAGACTCAATACCACCAAGAGGTGAATTGGGCTATACATTGGTGGTTCACACCCTCTTACTCAGTACCTCAAAAACAATGGAAATAGCTATAGACTTCAGGAGGAGGACAAACATCAAAGCCCCGGTTCATATCTCTGACCAACCCATAACCCTGTCAAATTCTTTGACACCCACATCAGTAACACTCTAAAATTTAACATCAACACCAACCACATCATCAAAAAGGCCTAGCAAAGACTGTACTTCCTCAAACAAGTGAAGAGGTATCATATCAAAAAACACCTGTTGGTCCACTTCTATAAAGCTATCAGAGAGCATCCTCACATCATCTCTCACTGTCAGAGTTCAGACAGTCACACCAAGAGCATATCGTCACTAAAGCAAACAGTCAACTCCCTGTATATAAAGCACACCTCCAATCAGGCAGCTAAAATAACCAGTGACCACCCAGCCCACCACCTCTTCCAGCTTCTCCCTCTCTGCTACAGCTCCATATCCAATACCACAAGATTCAAAAACAGTTTCTTTCCCACAGCTGTCAGAACACTTAACACCTCTTGCCAACCCCCCCATGCCATACGATCCCATATACTGACTTGAATGCTCTGTATGCACTGGACTGAACTCAGACTGGACTTGGTGCATCAGTCATTGTACTTTCTGTCTGTTGGCCTGCTTGATATACTGGGGAACTGAACTGTACATATCATATACATTCACTGTACATACTCTCACATTCATGTGTGTCCTTTTTGTGTGTGTTGTTGTAGTGGTTTATGGTCCCTGTTTGCTTGTTTTGTTATTTTGCACTGGAACTGAGCAACCATGCTGTACCAAACAATTACCACCAACACTGCTGCTTGGCAATAATAAAGTATCTATCTAAATTCAAAATACCCATCATCTGTTTGCCAGCGGAGCTGAAGATCACCCAGAGCACTAAATGATACTGTCTGTCAGTACATGGTCCACTGTAATGAATGTCTTTCTCTATCAAACCCTGATGCTGTGAATGCTGCAGAACCCCCAAGTACACCAGTGCAGCTGCTCAGAGCAGCAGCTGAAGACTGTGGTTGTAAAGTCTGTGGCTGTAAAGTGTGAATGTTGGTAACTATGAAGATGAATCAGCCCTGGCAGAGAGATTGTGTATATGTAAAGAAGTACTGCCAAAGTCCAGATTGTCTCCCCGTTCACCTCTTGTGGGGAAAACCTGAGTCACTCTCTTCACATCAAAGGTTTGGGCAACCACAAGCTAAAACAAATAGCGCAAAAATCACATTTCCAAGTGCTGCAAACCTGCTCAGCAGTGACAGAAAGACTCTCCACCTCATGGTCTGGTGTTTTTGATTGTTTTCTGCACTTCACATCGCTCATTTGATGTATCTAAATGCATTTATTTATTGTGATTGATTTTAAGATTTCTTAATGCGATTATGTTCTAGGTTTTATGCCTTCCTGTCTGGCACAAACTAAACTTTGCAAATTTAAACTTTTGAACTCTTGTCCTCAGCAAAGCTGGCAAAATAAATACATCTAAATAAAGATGAATACTTTTCCAAAGGAATTTAACTGACATTGCAACAGCTGCCCTGCATGCAGTCACTAGTTGTGTGAAATTATGCAAATGAATGACAAATTAATAATTATGTTTTATATATTTTATTTAAGAAAATAAGTTAGTTTGGGGCCCCATAGGAGGTGATGAAATCTGATTATTTTATAGCAGCACCTGCACTTATTAAATAATTTGACATGTACTTGATGGAATACAGAAATTCATGGTACCTTGATGATGAATCCTTTATCCAGCATGATGCTCAGGTTTAAAATTTAAATGACATACCACCTGAAAAAACATAATTTGCCAGTGAGCAAAAAAACTACCAAATATGATTAATAAATCAAAACCATACCAATTAAAGCTCCACAGTGTCAAGGGAAATATGAGCCAGAACAAAAAGCCATCTTGTCAGATCAAATTGTGTTTGGGCAAAGGATCCAGCTCCTCTCTGCACCACTATGTCAGGCATGTACTGTAATGATACATATCACTTGGGTTTGTAGTAGCATAGTTAATATGTGGGCTTATATCATAGTTTATTTGATTCTGCTGCATTAATATAGTAAGTAATTTACAGGAATTGTAAATAAGGGCTCTAGACCATCAAGGACTCTGGATGGTTATGGCGCCTCAGGACAGCTTCTCCTCCACTAATCCTTAAAAGCAGTGAGGAACAGTAAGACAAATATGTTTTCCTCATCTGTCAGGCTTTGTTAGGACATTTTGTCTTCACAAGGGTAGAAATACATGCAGCTCCTGCACCACACATAGAGATTTCCGTCTCCTTCTTGCTCTACTTTGCCTTTTCACCCCTGTGGCATCTGGTTGACTGACTGCTCTCCAAGTTGAGCAGGCCAACAGGAAACAGAACAAGCAGAACACAGCCAAGACCCTGAGTGAAAGGAAGAAAGTCTGTGTGATGGATAGCAGGCAGAGGAGAGGGAGGGCTGTGACAGTAGGTTAAAGATAGATCATGGGAAACTTCGGAGACGAAATGTGAATAGAGACACACTAAGATAAGATTAACCAAAAATATACTGGTGTGAAGAAAATAATATTGTTTTCTTCCTGTCATTTCTAGACTGGACTAGAATAAAGAATTTCAACAGCACTATCCCTCTTCGTACACTGAGAGCACGCTGCAGGAATTCACTCAAGCAGCGAGTTAGAAAAGTACGGTTGGTACCAAATGATCTTTATGAGGCCGCACAGGGTGTGCTCGCTGTATAATTAGCTGTTTTTACCATCACAGACATCCTTCCATGTGGGTCTTAACCAATGAGAGCTCTAAGTGCAAGTGGGCTCCAGGCCAAGGCCACTAAAAAGGAGCGAGTGACTTTGTTCCAGTTTGACTTAGATCACAGAAGTCTGCTTATCAAACGGTATTTCCCCCCTCAGTTGATCTTACTGTACATTATAATATATAATCAGGAGATATTTATGATGGCTGTGGTGGTGGGTTTTCTTACAACATTTCCCAGATTGCCTTTCAACCAACTTCAGAGATTGTCAGAGGAAGCTGTTCCCTTCATTTGAATTTTTTTGTATATGCCACGTTCACGTTATATGGGATTGATGGGAAAGATTCTGTGTGATTGAGTTGGTCATGTGCGAATAGAAATACAGTCCATGGACATTAAATCTAATTATACTGAACAATGATCCTACTGTAAGCTGATGTGAGGCATCCATATTTGGTTTTCAGGCAGTTCTGTAATATTTAGCGTCCAGTCAGATATATCAGAGCTTTCAGAAAAATCTGAGTCTCCAAGTCATAATTACCACTTGGATGTTGACATGAACGCTTTTTACAAGTCAGAAACCTGTAATTACAATTCTCTGACATAGCAAGAACATGGCATTAGGCCAATTAAATTAATTAAAATTCAATTAATCCAATGAAAGTTTCTCAGTAGGCACATACACCTAAAAAGGTTTTCAGGTTGCCGGTACAATGCATTGTGTAATGTTGAGGCTACAATGCTAGCACAGAAACAACCAATCTCTTCTTTTTTTTTACATAAGACTTCCATGGACCACTGTGTTTAATCCCAAAGGGCCACAAACATGCAGTTTGTTACAGGACCCTGGCCCTGTTAATCAATTAATCAATCACAACTGTCATTTTATCAAAGTTTTGTTTTCATTTTAGTATGCCAATAAAAATGTAAATGCGGAGGGTGCTCTGTGCTGCTGGGTTTATATTCACACCAGTTAGTAACGTCACCTTACCAAATAATTATTGTTTTTTCTGTGCACAGGCCGTGTCTGTTGGATACAATGCAAGTATTTCATTGCAATTTACAGTGAGTGAAACATTAACTTTTAATTCCGAATTTCTGTGTGGGAGAAACCAAAGACAGCTTTGTGATCTGGATTTGATAAATTGTATCTCTTATTCTTATGTTTTACTAAAGTCAAGTCAAGTCGGTTTTATTTATATAGCACCCAGTCACAACAAATATTATCTCAGGGTCACTTTTCACATAGAGCAGGTCTAGACTATACTCTTTAGACCAAACATTCCCCCATGAGCAAGCACTTGGTGACAGCAACAAGAAAAAACTTCCCTTTAATGGGAAGAAACCTCGAGCAGAACCGGGCTCTAGGTGGGCAGACATCTGCCTTGACCAGTTGGGTTGAGAGAAAAAGAAGGAGGGAGGGGGGAGAGATGAGAGAGAGACACAGAGAAGTATAACAATAATGACAATAACAACAATGTCAAATAATTGTGACATAACAATGGGGTCTTTTGCACAGAGAGATAACGAATCAGCTGAGAGTGGAGAAAAGATGAAGCTCCTACGTACAGTGTGATTTAAGAACAACAGTGGGAGTTTATGAGAGGTGATATAATGAAGTTATTTTTGGCATGCAGAATAGGAAAGCATGGGACAAATGACAGGAAAAGGAATTTTTGCTGTCCAGGATCTGAGTCACGGACACTGTAAAGTAAAATGCAGACAGAGGAGAGAGTCAACCTACATTTCTGTTTGGGTGGTGATGGTTCCTTTGTGCCACATTTGGCTCTCTGTTTTCAAACTTCTGGACAGTCTTGACTCCCTTAAGTAAGAATGATGGATGTGGAGTTTGTGGAGGGGGAGAACAGGAGGTGATCACAGGAGATGAGGGGACATAATTGGGGCGTGAGGGAGAGAGACTTACTTTTGATGTTCTTTGATGAGGGAAGGAGGGAGTAAAGGTGTATGTGTCCTTTGTGTGTGTGTGTGTGTGTGTGTGTGTGTGTGTAGAGAAAGAGACAGAGAGGGAGGGAGAGAGTGTGTGTGTATGGGAGAGAGAGAGTGAGTGAGAGAGCTTGCTCCTCAGTAGTTCCTCCTCTCAGTCTTGACACCAGCACTCCGTTTTTCCTCCTCTGCTGTAGTGAAACTCCACCAGGTAAGAAAAGCAACCAGACACCCAGACGTGATGTGACAACGATTTTATGACAATCTGTCTCACGGCCGACACGACTCTGCAAAATAATCCTCCGGAGTTTAAAAAGACAAAAAAAAAGGAGACGAAGAAATACCCGGCGGCGCGTTTGCGTGCGTGTAGAGACGTGCAGGATTGAAAAAGTTACTCACAAGTCGCCAACTCAGCAGCATTTTTTTTTTAAAGTTACCACTAACACCGGCGTGCATGTTCTCACACCCGGCTCATGGAGTGTGTGTGTGTGCGTGTGTATGTGTGTGTGTGTGTGTGTGTGTGTGTGTGTGTGTATGTGTGTGTGTGTGTGTGTGTGTATGTGATTTATCCGAATTGTACTTGCATGCCAAACTGATGCTCTGGCGTTGTAGACGTGGCTTCCTAAATGAATTCATTATGGCTGTTGCATGTGTATTGTGGTTGGGCCGCTGTCAGGCAGTGTGTGTTCAGCTCATTAACGGTGTGTAGCTGGGTGGAAATTGTGCTCACAGCTCTGAGGGGGTCCCCGTGGTCTCTGGGGGAGGAGAGAGGAGGTAAAATCAGGTTATTATGTAATGGATTTACTTACACTAACCTAGTTTCTGTCATAAAAATGAGGAAATTTCCTGAAACTGAAAGTCACATGTATTAAGCTTTTCTGTTTTTGTGCTTGCATAATTTATAGGATGTGTGTTTGTTTCAAATCAGCAAATGCATTTAATCAAAGAGCACGTACATGGACAGTGATGGTGTGGGAAGTACAATACCAGTCACAAGGTTGGACTGAGTACTGTATATATACTAACCAGTAGGTTAATGGATTATATTATTGCACATCCGTGTTATTTAGCATCCAAGCACTGCAAACAGGTCCAACTGAATGGACAGATGAAGAAATCAGTGTTGTGTTAGCACTATGTATTATACAGTGATTTGGAAAAAAAAAAAACCTTGGTGCAAAATATTTCATAAAGATCATGGCTTCAAGGCATGAAGCATAATTATGCAGGATCTTTTTGCAGGTTTTGCAGAAATCCCCTGCAGCCTATGCTATATTTTTAGCAATAATTATTAACTGGTATTATTTATATAACCTACCTGCTGCTACCTGCCCATGTATGTATTTTGCTGTACTTTGGGAGACAAATCAAAGACAAATTTCCACTGAGGTGGACAATAAAGTCAATCAATCAATCAATTAATCAGTCAAAAGAAAAAAGCCATGATGTAGGACCCTCATGCTAGATAGAGGCAGTCTTTGCTCATGTAACTAACTTGCCCAACATGGTTTAGTTATCTGTGATTCACTGTCTACATCCTCTCACCTCAGTGCACCCATCAAAACCCATACGCTGCATTCAAGTGATGCAGGATTTACTGTAAAAATGATCCACCACTGGGGAAAACAGAGGCAACTAGAAGTGGCAGGTTTTGTTTTGATGGTTTTAAAGCTTACAATATCTCCTCCCAATAGTGTCAAATAGAGTGAATCTGCAGTTGACAGATGTGCAAAATAATAAAAATATGTTATAGTTATCCACACCAATGCAATAAACTCTCCTTGTTTCAATGTGAACGCTTCCAAGCAACAAGATGCCATATTATCCTTCTTCCTACATGACATAAATGTTCCATTAGCTCTTGTTATTTTGATGGTTTGTAATGTTGATGCCAAAGGAATTTGAGTTATCATTACAAACCTGAAAAAAAGAGTTTTACACATTCGGAAATGAGTGCAAATGTATCGTCTGACATCTGACTGGCTGAGATAGTGAAGCATATTCTGATAATAGCTGTTCTGATCATATTTTATTATCAGACACATAAAAATATTGAGGCAGAGTTCCAGTCATTTCATTTTCTCTCAGTCATGCTCCATCCATCATCTCAAATCCTGTTAAAATTCATCCATCACTGTAAAAACCTCTCTGTTATCTCTCTTATGTGTTTCTTCCTGTTTTATTTTTTCACCCTCATCTTTCTCATCTTTTTGTTTTCTCCTCTCCGTCTTGCTTTTCAGAGGATTACTGCTGCAATTGTGAATTTCAGAGGCTTATAATGAGGATGGATGACAAAATATAGAGGGGGGCAGAAAGAAAACAGGAATAGATAGAAAGAAGGAAAGTGAGATGTACTGTAGGTGGAGAAAGACAGTAGAAACATACAATAGAAAAAGAAGCACATGATCGACAGGTCACAAAATGTTAATTTATCCGATGATTGTTTTAGTTCACTATTTTGGTTCAAATTCCACTCTTATCAATCTTGTTTCACACAGCAACCCATAGCTGTTTTCAGGAAATAAGCTCTGATAAACCCACTATACGCTACCTGCCCAGCAACAAACAGCAGACAGACAAAGTGAGAGAATAGCTGGTGAACACAGTGAAGCATCTGGCAGCTGAAGACCTCTGTATTTTCCTCAGCAGTTGGTGAAAACCAAAATCGCGGTCAAAGGAAAGAATGCTGTATTTATAGTTGTCAGGTGACCAGGAATTCAAAGTAACTCCAATGTTCCTCTGTACTGGATCATTAAAAAAGCAACTGTTTCCTAATATGTTATTCATAAAAACTTTATGATACAGTAATATGTCAGAACTGTTGTCTGCCACCTTCTTGGAGTTTCTCTGCCCCCATGTGGACAAAAAAATCATATAATGCAGCTTTAATAATTTGATTTGATTGTTGTCTATTGTTAGTCATTGTGTTAAAAGAACTGTCAGTCAATTTGGGAGAGACACAAAGTTTTAATCCTGTGTTTTTGTGTCTCAAAATATACGGTTATTAAAACATTAGAATTGTACATGTAACCTCTTATACAGCAAATTATATACATTTAGTATTGAAAGTATGCTTAAAGAAATACTGAGACATATCTAACTTTTTTAAACCAGTTGGGTTTAATGCCACATCATGGTTTTGTGTGATTCAGTCACTGCCAACAGTCGGGAGTTCCATCCCCCTCTTGGATTATACATCCTAGAAACATGTGCACTCAGTTTACCATAAGGCTCTCTGGATCAGAGTATCAACTGAGCACCATATGTTTTGTGTTATGTAATGTTATGCTATGTGACACAGAATGATGAACTAAAAAGCTTTTTGTAACCACATTTTCCAAGTTTCAGTATTGCTAAATACAATTCAAAGCTTTCAGGGTAGTCAAATGACTAAATTAAAAGTAAAAAAATAAGAAATCTTGTACTTCTATATGCAATGTTATCTAAGAAATATTATTCAGAGGGAACAAGGAGGCACAATTAGCGTGTGTATATGTATGTGTGTGCATGCGTGCTTGTGTGCATGCGTGTGTGTTGCACAGAAGAAATGTGCCAAGGGTAACAGGTTCAGCAGCACATGTTGTCCTTGGTAATGTGTGTGAAAGCGTTTCTTGCTCCGAGCTCATGCTGAGAATATCAAATCACTGCTGATGTTTTCACATCCAGTCAAGTCCGTGTGTGTGTGTGTGTGTGTGTGTGTGTGTGTGGATGAGGAGCCACATACCTTTGAATCTATAGTTTTTCTCCAGAGCATATATTTCTTAATCCAAAACCTCTGGATCCCATATGAGAACTGAAGTTTTCGTCAAGATGCTGTATTACTCTACATTGAAGTGTTGTAATTTCTTTCTTTTTTTCCCTCTTGCTTGTTCGATGTATCCCATTTTTGATTTCTTTTGTGGAAATCTTTCGAAAAACATCACATAATTGTTGTGAAGATGAGCACATTGATCGCTAGCTAGCTACTTCACCGAAACATTTCCATGACTTCCACAGCGCCCGTTATTTAAACCACAACATATCTTGGCTGCATTGCTTTCTGAGGGGTGTACTGAGAAGCGAGATTGGTGGGTTAGTGAGGTATGTTGAGCCTAAAGCCAGGGTTTTCAATGTCACAAAGGTGGCCCTAGATCACCATGGTAACTGGTAAGCTGGTCTGAAGCAGGTTATGTTCTGAATTTCAGTTTAAAATGGCTATAAAAAGCTTTGCCCTTTCACTAACCACCTGATTTGCTGCCAAGTCCATTTAACACTGTTGGTACTGCAGCTATAAGAACACCGATTAGAAAATTGATCAGTCTTTTATCATACTTACCATTGTTTTGATATGTCATATTGTACATTTGTAATGGTGCAGTGGGTTAGGGTTACTTGTTGGATGGGATTTTGTTAAAATATATCAAACTGTATTTCAAATTGTAAAAAAAAACTAATAAAAACTAATGAAAAAATACTTTGAACAAAAAAAAAGAAAATTTATCACAGATAATATTCAATCTATATGATTAATTTTACTTTGATTTGGTCAAAAACTAAAGTGATTTCGACTTATCCTTCATTATGGGACAGAGTCTAAATGCACTTTTTGAGTATAATGTATAAATCTGCTGCATCAAATTAAAAGTTTAGGGGCTCTGGATGTGGGAGACATGGAGAGAGCATTGAGTGGTAAAATAAATATATTAACTTATGAATTTACACGATCAGCAATTTTATGCCGGCATCGCTCTCTCGCTTTATTTGCAGCAACAGTGTTGCTTTTTGCTGTGATAATGTATTTTTATTCTTCATAGCTCTCCATTATAATGACCTAAAGTAGGCACGCGATCCGTCCATTTTGTGCAGAAGAAGAGTCAAATGACGCGTTTTATGGGAGGCACAGAGCCTGAAGCAGAAAGCCTGGGTTAACAAAGAGAGTTGATAACCACCATTGTACCACTTATCTCTGACTGTGAGTTCAGGGTTTGTTGAGCCAGCTCACACAAAGAAAGCCTGGGTATGTTGAACTTGTAGTACACCCCTCTGGTCTATTAAGACAACTGTCATTTGAGAAATTGGTATCTCCACTATTTTGTACAATGGATTTCTTTCCATGTTTTTCCTGTTGCACACAAACTACCATCAAATAACCATGAAAATATTTTGATTTGCTATCATGTTATTAATGTTTGACAACTGAAAATACCCCAACAAAAAAACTGTTTCTGTTTTTCAGTGTTTTAAGTTTAGATTTGGACATTTTTCTGGAGAAACTTAAAACTTGTATTTAGTGTGTGGTGAAATGGATTTTAGAGTCACATGGAGCCAATTATATCATGATTCTGCCCCTTTTTTATCTGAACTAACATTTAACTTCACCGCTGTAACTTTTTAACTTCTCTTACTTTTTCTTCCTTTCCAATCGTAGGTTGTGACAGCCATGTTGGCGGTGTGCTTGAGGCTGCTTTTGCTCCTCCCCCTGGTTTGCTGTGTCCCCTCCCCCTCCAGACCTCCTTCCAGACTCTGCAGACGGTGCTGCGATCACTCTGAGCCTCCTGCAGCCACGGCCCAATACCAGATGCCAGAGGTCCGCACTGTCATCAACATGACCATCCTCAAAGGTACCAGAGCCGTGATTAGCTTCTGTCAGCTTCTGAGCACTGCTGACTTCAACCTGTGTGCAGTTTAAGAAGCACCACTTAAGTTTTTGTTGAAAAGGTTGCATGTTCAAAATAATATATCCTAGAATATTTGTGTCACTAAGCTACATTCCCTTAATCATGTCATCGCTTCCACTTTTCCAGATGGTTGTGTGTCTGGCAAGGCTACTATTTAATCAGAAGAGTAATCATGTTCTATATGTTATAATGGAAAAGTGCTGCTGAAGTGTAACCATGCATTGATGGTTAAGTAGGAATGAGACAAAGTCAAAAGCGAGACTTCTTTGAAAAGGAAATTAGACGCTCCACCAATAGAAACAACCTGGAACCACTTTAAAAATCAACCTCTATTCAACAGACAGAACCAGACTGCCGAGTATAACAACTTTCATAGATTTTGACAGCGTCTGTCATAGGAAATGCATATCAACATCTGTATTTTCGTAAGCCATGAAGTGAAGAAATTGAACTAGTCATGGAGAATAGCTTTCATTTTATTTGGTAAATTCTAGAAAACACATCATCTATCTAAATGGATACAGCAGAAACTGAGTACAAAAAATACACCACCTTCACCTTCAATTCATTTGTTTGTAGTCTGTCAAAGAATATTCATTGCATATTCCCATGTCTGTATCATCACAACATAGATGAAGTGAAGTAGCAAAATGGGTAGTAGAGGTAGATGTACAGGTCTTCAAGGGTCCATATTTTTGGATCTGATCTGAAATGGACCTAAAGAGTTTCCTGAACCCAATGTGCATGAATTCATTTTTTTAAAAAAGGGATCCAATGACAGGCAAACCCAGTCCAAAAAAAAAGATATGAAGAGTTGTACTACCAAACTGACCCAAATAGAGAAACCAACACTGGCAGCAGCATGATGCATCAGGGCCATGGCAAGGTTACCAACTCAGTCCTGGGGTCCCATAGGTTGTGTGTGTGGCATGTGTTGTGTGGTTACTGTTAGTTTATTATCAGTGACTTAGTGGTAATGTGATTAATTGTAAATTTGTTTTGTAATAACATTTAAAATTCAATATAAACTGGGATTTAAAGGGCCTTAAGGTGGCCCCCACCTAATCTTGAGGCTCTATGTTAAAGGTGACATATCATGTTTTATGTGATTTTCTGTTATTTTTATACTGTTATGATGTTATACATAGTCAAAGGTCCAAAACTTGAGGTGAATGTACGTAAAAATGCTCCCTGCAAGTCAAAAGTCAGGGCTTCAGCCTGCTCTGGACGCACCTCTACTTCCTCCTCATGATGACGTCAGATTGTTCACGCATGCCCACAAACGGCTGTCTGTTGGTAGCCTTTGTTGCTAAAGTTGTTGCTAACGTTGTTCACAATGTCAACTCGCATATTTTGGATTGAATTCTGGCAACAATCATACTATTACTGTTTGTTTAGCCAAGGGGGAGCTTCTGAGAGCTAACCAATTACACAATTGTGTGTAAGTCAGTGTGTGTGTGTGACTTTATTTGTATGTGCAAGTGTGTGTTTAACCTCAGGTGAAACAGAGAAATAGATTGAAGATTTTAGATCCAGGAACCACACAAACACAGCTGGAGAAGGATTTGTGAGAACATACAGTATGTTCATCGGAGTCTTCGTGGCCAACTCGATGTGTCACCGCTCTGCTGTTTTATCTGATGGTCCTTTGATAGCTGGACATTCCAAGTCTGTTCTGACCCACGATCAACCCCCAAACCATTCCAACTGCTGAACCAAGAAAAGGAAAAATTCTCTCTCTCTCACACGCAAACACAAGGCATGCACGCACATATTTTTAGGTAATTAAGGCTCTTGCAGAACTCAGGAACTTTTCCATCGTAGGGACCAAAGTCCAATTTTGAGTTCTTGGACACAAATCATAACCCAAAAATGCTGATTGATGAAGCTGATTGACAGAATGTAGACATTGACGTATGCAGCCCTAAGAGCCTGCTCACCAAAACTCAGTTCAAACCTTTCCTGAAAATTAAATGATTCAATTCATGGTTTGTCAAAATTATATTTGACATTCAGGTCAGATTTTCATTGGTGGGAAGCTGGTGAGGGATCAAGCAAACGCAAAAAATGCTCTTGGAACTCCTGCAGTTATTTATTTTCTTTAAGGTCCTTGATTACTTCAATGGAAAATGGCCTTTTTTTCAGAAGAAATAGGTTAAAACAGATCAATTTCTGGGAGCTGTCAACCCCTGAGGCTGCATTTTGTTCCAAATTGTTGATTCAAATGAAGCAATGACACAGAGTCGCTGAATTGCAGCTGTGCAACAAAGGAGGTCTCAAAAGGCACTGATGTAAGATGTCAGTGTGTATTCAAAGTTTTATATGTTGTGTCAACTCCATCTCCCAGTCTCTTACAACAAATTAAACTGGCTTATGGTGCAGACACACAGACTCCGACGATGACGGATCTGGATGCACCCGACCACTGAACTCTCCAGCCAGTGGGTGACGTGATGGGTGACGTACTGCGAGTTGGGTGGTGTTTGCTTTTTTGCTCTGCCGTTTTCAACATGCCAGCTGTGTTACAAACAATGTCATTTTACAGCTAAACAGTACACTAAAGAATGTTTCTGGAAACATTTGAGGCGAGAAATAGGCAATGCAGTAACAGAATCTGGATTTATATTTGATCAGCACAGCCTAGTTGGATAGGTTGATCTGAGTTTTGTGAGCCGCTAGACGGACCTCAATGAGGTCGAGTCATGATTATGCAAATTCAGATATAGCGGTTGGTCCGTCAACTTGTTGTGCCGTATCCATTATGCACCGTGCGGCCGGATCTCCTGCTCTCCATAGAAAATGAATGGGATCGACTTGACATCCATCAACTGATTTGGTGTGTCTGCACATTTAGGCATCATCCCAAGACCTGAGTTTGAAACTTCAGTGACGTGATGCCAAATGGTCATGTATGGTGGGGAGATGGTTACCTCTGTCTACTTTAAAAGATGGTCTTAATCTTTCTCCGACCCTGTCGAGACTGCGTCTGTTTTTGGTCTGTTGTTCACAGACAGCTGATGTTATCTGTTTCCGGGGCTCATTCAGTCTCTGGTCCAGAATCCTTGCTGTTTCACAGATGTAGTTTCTGTCTTAAGGGTATACCAGTAGAGTTTGTGTGCTGTATGCACAATTTTTTGCTCATTTTTTAAAATAATCACAATACAGATATATCAGAGGCTTTTGGCAAAAGAACAGTTTGTTGGTTATATTACTGCAATACATGAGTTTACAAACAGCTTCAGTCATCATGATGATGCTTTGTCTTTTTAAAAGGTGAGATCCAAAATAGTGCCAAATCTTAGATTTAAACTTGGAAGATATTTCTTGTGTTCCTGCTTTTTCTTTTTTTTTCATCTGTACACAAGTGTGCAACCTTTAGCACTTTAACACTTTAACTAACTATTGGCAATGTAACATCCATATCTAGAACCATTTTGTTGTTTGACAGCATATTTGTCTTGTCTTTTCAGTGCAAATCACAGATCCAGTAAAGACAATGTGATGTCACATTTAAATTTAAAATGTAGGGAAGTCACGCTAAATGTCAGGTTTTAATCCAAAGAGCCAGCACTTTTCTCTGGACTTTTTTTTCACCTATCCAGAGTGGAATCATTGATGGATGAAATAGATATGCAATTTTCACTGTCTCAACATGCAAATTTGCAGTTCAGCCATGGGGCTTATTGGGTATTTTGGATAATATCGTGAATAACCAGCCCAGTTAGAAGAAGTGAGGCATGTTGATGGTAAGGGGTTTATTGGATATCACAAGACTGTATGAAGGTGGTTATTGTTCTAGTACAGTTTTGTATTTGTAAACACTAAGAAATAAAAAATAAAGTGCATAATCTTCAATTGGCATATCAGTCCCATATCTGGTCATCGAGTGTAGAGGTGTTTCTAAGCTGCTGTTTGTGGAAACTACTGTAACTGTCCTCTGGGCTCGTTGTGTGGACACTGGTCACAGCTGCACAGATCATTGCGGATCTGTAGAGAGGACCACTGGTGTTTACGTCAGGTCTGCAGGAAGTGTTGGTCATGCTGTGGGGCAGACAGCGAAGGCACTGTGGCTTCTTCCTCTGTGGTTTAAGCCGCCCAGAGGTTTTTAACTCATGACCGCATTAGGATCTGTCTGAAGGGATCTGGCTAAAACAACATCCTACAGACAACATTGCAAGATTTTTACAAAAGTCAAGTCTTTAGGCTGCATTGCTTCTGTTTTAATTTACCCAGACGATTTGGGTTAAAGATGTTATGTTATGCCTCAACTGCAAATCACTGAAACTGTCACTTACTTTTAATGCAACACTTTAAAAAGGCTGTTTTACTTCTTAGTTCATTTGCTTCTGGTTATTATTAATGGGCTGTTTGCTTAGCTCACAGGCCTATTTTTTTTTTTTACAGCTGCTTCATAGGGATATGGATGATGAAGTTTATAAAGGCCTATAAGCATTGTCACTGGATTTCATAGAAAAGCACTGGCAACAACAGCAACACTCAAAATGTTCACTTAACCAGAGACATTTCAGTTAGGAGTGACAGAAGCTCATTAATCATTTTCAGAGCTTGCCGTCAAGTTGCGTATAATTTTAAAATCCAGAGACGTTGAGCTGTTGTGGCAGCAAACTGCCACACACCACAGAAGCAGGATATAAACTGCAAATAAGGGCTAAAAAAGGAATAGTTCAGCCTGGCTCTGTCCAAAGTTCAGAAATATGTCTAAATCAATAGCATATGTGAAGTAGAATGTAAAAAGTAAATGAATTGAAATGCCTGAATAAATGAGTGTAGAGACATTATGAATACAGATGCTTTTGCACAGGGCACGAGGGGTCACTGAATGGTGAGATGAGTATTAAAAAATAATGTTTGCTTATCTTGATTACATGTGCTATAGCATTCCAATCTGCTGAGTTTATCATCTGTATGAAATTGCTGTTTTGTATAATTTTAAACCAGACTATAAATCTCCTGTATAAGATTTGTTTGTTTTTTTCAGCCAAGTGCTCTCAGTCAGGACATTTCTAACTTTCAAAACTCACCTTTTTATCCCTTTTTAATCTTTTTTTTCTCTTCACATTTTGGCATTACATCATCTTCCCTGAAGACTTTAGAAGAAACACATTACATCAGTGCTATTGTAGTTCCTACCGGTCCTCAGTAGAGCCCAATAAAGGTCATAGATTACTTAAATGATTCAGCATTTAAAACTCCTAGCGCTTGATCACAGCTCCCATTTTTCAGCAAACACTCCTTATACACGTCTAGTGTATAAGGAGTGTCTAGTCCAAGAGGAGCTCAAAATTAAGATAAGGACGACTTTAGATTTATAAGCAGGATTTGGAGTGTCAGATGTGAAAGTCTTGCAGCATGTTGTTGCCAATTCTTGATTTGTAACCATCATAAAAGACAAAAAAGCCTTAATGGTATTGCGTGCATGACAAAACAATCTGTCCTGCACTAAAAGCCCGTTTTCTCTGTAAGAGCTGCACTTGACTAAATGGCAAGATCACCTCTGTAAGATCAGATTTACAGCCACTCTGACCGGTCATGTAGTCTGGACCATCCTTGAAAAAAACATATTAAGTGCTAAAATATTTAAATTCAGTTAAATAAAACAAAAGAAGTCCAGATTAAGCTGGTGTTTCTGTCTGTGCCACTAACCTGGTTTTCCTCTCATCCCTGCAGGTGATAAAGGAGACAAAGGGGATAAAGGTACACCTGGCAAACCAGGTCTGGAGGGACCCCATGGGCACCGGGGACCCATGGGCCCTAAAGGCAGCAAAGGCCAGGCGGGAGCCCCAGGAGACGCCTGCAAGATACCTCACTCTTCCTTCTCAGTGGGACGTCGCAAGTCCCTGCACAGCGTGGACTACTACCAGGCGCTGGTGTTCGACACAGTGTTCGTCAACCTCCACGAGCACTTCAACATGTTCAAGGGCAAATTCTACTGCTACGTGCCAGGGATCTACTTCTTTAACGTCAACATCCATACCTGGAACTTTAAGGAGACCTACCTCCACCTGATGCACAACGACAAGGAGCAGGTGATCCTGTACGCTCAGCCCAGCGAGCGGTCCATCATGCAGAGTCAGAGCGTCATGCTGGATCTGGCTCTTAATGATGAGGTCTGGGTCCGACTCTACAAGAGGGAGAGGGAGAACGCCATTTACAGCGATGACGTGGATGTTTACATCACCTTCAACGGATACCTGGTGGCACCGAGCATCCAGTGAAAATGGACGGAAGAAGGGATGAGAGGAGTTGCAGAATCTCTGTGTCGGATTATTTGGTGTTTTTGCCGTGGATACTGCTTTATGCCAAGAGAGGAGAGCTAATACATGACATTACAAGATTGGTGCTTTTTAAATATTTCATTTCATCCAGGAGAGGAACATACTGTGCTTTCTTAAATGAGGACTTCCCTAAAAAAATCTTAAAACCAAAAGTAACAGTAATATGGTGAAAGGTAGCACAGCACGTAATTAGGAAGGAATGTCAAATTACTTCCTTTGCACTAGAAAAAAACGTTTGTACAAAGTAAATCATTTTTCCTACTTCTGTGCTGTGCTAGTTTTCCCTCTTGGATTACTCCTTTCAGGGACTTTGTGTAAAAACACAAGTTGAATCACTTATCAGGAATCATAAATCTGTGCAATTACTTTACATATCTGTGCTATGATGGTTCTTAACATGCATAGAGTTTCTGTCAGATTAAAATGTGTTCAGACAGACTGCTGTCTTTAGCAAAGGTTTCCTTTGTTCCTTTCAGAAGAACACTTAGCTTTAAAGGGTTAGTTCCCCTAAATTGCAAAAACACATTCTCCCACTAACCCCTGAGGGTGTCTAGCCATGCAGATAGTTTCTGTTTTATTTGCTAAAGCTTGGAGACATCCATCTTGATATAATAGCGCCACACAGCGATACATTAAAATACTGCAGGAAATTTGAAACCATGATCACAGCCTTAGAGCGTGGCCCTGCATGTTTCAAGTTTGATGTGAGGATGTTCCTATTGGTCCCACATGAGTGTAGGAGTAAGGATGTTGTCCTATCCTGTTTCGCTGATATGGGGGAAGTGGTTTGACTCACCGGTCAAACATCCGGTGATAGTGATCATTTCAGCTGGAAGGCTTCTTCTGGCATTGGCCTGCTTTTCTCTGGATCTTCTTTTCTCAGTTCAGGTTTTGTCTTATGGTTCAAAACATAGATGGCAAAACATTAAACTGTTACATAGTCTAAAACATTCAATCCCAACACTTCCCTCTCTCCATATAATCACACACCTCAACATCTCCACCGTTGCTGATGTTTTCCAGGTGTGTGGTGGCTAATTACAAGTCAGGCCCTTCTTTCCATGTGCAACGTTAATCCTGACTTTTAAATCTCTTCTACACACACCCTAATCTACTAAAGTAAAGGACTCAATTATAGAGATGAATGAAATTTTGTTTGGGGCGCTGAAAGCATAAAAAATCACATTTGAAAAGCTAATCTCTTTCCAGAAACACTGATGTGGTTACTCTGGAAAATCTGCAATCATCACCGAACAGTTTTTATTGGAACTATTCTCCACTGAAGAAATAGTCCCAATGAAAACTGTGTCAAATCTCTAAACACCAAAAAAAAAAAAAACTACATAGGTAGGTTTAGGTGGAAAACTTTTTTTTTTTTTTTTTGTGATTTGGGTGAACTGACTCTTTAAACATCTCCCAACATATTAAAATGCAATTTTAAGGTGCTTTATGACCAAATGCAGGAATGCATTAGGATTTAAAGGTTTCATATCATGTAATTTTACAGAGACTTCAAACTGCAGAGCAGTTTATGTAAATAGCTGTATAATAACTGTCTTTATAGCTTAAATCTGTGCTACCATTCATGCTGTTGGGGCTGGACTGTACTGTATATGTGTGTGTGTTTGTATATGTTAACAATATTCCCTCCTTTAAAGCATTGCTAACCAAATCTGTCTTTGTTCTGTTTGTTCTGTAACCTAAAATTTTATCATAATTTCACACAAAATCAAGAGCCTATACAAAAAGGTCACTTCTTTTTGCCACAAAGCACTTGCACATTGTCATTTCTGCAGGAAAAATTTTCCTCACCCTTCTAATTCTTTACAAATTACACCATGCAGCATAGGACTTGGCTCACAAATAAGCCACTCAGTCCTATGAGGACATGGTATTTGAGATTTAACCCCCAAAATTGGCTAACTCTCTAAAATAAACAAACAAACTAGCTCAAACTGTCAGAGACAGCGGATGGGTCTGCAGCATGCCAGCTCCATCTGTTTGGCCATATCTCTCCCATTAGCTGTAATACCGTCCCCAGGGAGGTTTTGCTAGAGGAAAAGCAGACTGCAGTGTTGTAAATACTTTAAGCCTTGAGTGGAGATCTGAAAAGCTCTATTGGGAAACAAAGCAGGACATCTGAATAGTTTCCTGAAGTGTCAGCCCAGACTAGTGGAGGCTATCCCAGCATGGACAGTATACAAGCTGTTAGTTTAAATGAGAATTGGTTGAACTAGTTCACTTAAGCATTTCATTTGTCCATGTTAAGGTTTGTCTAACTTAGTTTTGTCATTAAAAATGTGACAAGTGAAATGAGCAAACATGAATCGACAAATTTGTGCAGGTGACAAAAAACATTCCACCTCAAAAACAATGAAATGCAACAGTAGAGTCCAAAGTGGTGGAAAACAATTACAAAAAATGCATCAAGGGAACAAAATGAATTGAAACCAAACATGACAAAAATGAACCCCTTAAAAACAAATTATTATTATATTATTATTAATAATAAAACTCACCATAAAACAAGTGTGTCCAAAACTTTTAAACATATTTGTTCTCTCTTTGTTGCCCATTGAAAATAACGACTTTACTTTCACAGTCAGTTACAACGATCAGCCTAATTAAGTCAACTTTTACAAGACTGCTGAAAACAACCAGCCAGGTTCAGGCTGTTTCACTTAATCCTATTAAACAATAAACAAGTGGCAAGTGGTGAATTCACTTTCAATTATCCCTGCTGTGTGTAAAACACTTGCTAACAAAGCGAATGGCAGGATAATTAGTACAGTCGTTGTTTACCATAAGCATTTCAATGCTCAGCCTGTGCACAGGGATGCACAGATATTAAAGGGTAGGTCCACAATTTTTCCAAGTCAGTTTTTCACACTGACCATTAAAAGATTCCTTCCTAATGTGCTTTCAATGTATGTGATGGGGGACACAATTCAGTCTTTTGTGCAAAAATGTATTTTAAAGTTTTTCTGAAGCTAATATGAAGCTTCAGCTGTCCGGATTAGTAAAATCAAGGGGCTATCTCCCACAGTTACAGTCTTTTAAATACGAATTTCCCTCTTTTTGATGCTATTACCCAAAGCAACTTAACATAAGAACATTCCAATTTAACAGGAACAAGAGGTAGATGTCATCAAAAATTGGAAAATTGGAATTGCAGCTGTCCTGAACACCACACTACAGAACAAGTTGTTTGTTAGAAACGAGAAGTACTTGTCTTGTAAATGAAAATGACAGTATTTATCCTATTTTAACTATGAGCTGCCTGCCAACTGCCTGTCCTTGGAGAAGCATACCAGAAATCTGACAACTTCAGCGCCAGTGCTCTTTAGTTTGCTGTCATTTGGCAACTTTGAGCAAAGAAATCCCTGTTCAATCAACTTTACAGTACTACAAGTTATATTAAATGTTTGTAGCAGTATTATGTTTATTTTCCTGTCAGGCTAATCAATTTCTCTGCTGCCCAAAAGAACGCCTTGCCTAAACTCTTCCTAGATTTCCTCTTACTCCCACATTCACCAGTGAGCAATCCTGGTGAAGGATAGCGATGGCGATGCCAGAGGCTTCAACTGCATCTGTGCTGTGGTCTCATGGTTACAAGGAGGGAAAATGCAATACAAGAAAAACTAGAAATAGATGAATTTTTAAAAATGTAATTCTTCAAATAAAAGCTGAAAGAGAAATGGGCCTTAAATCACTGTAATCAAATCCACATTCATTTTGCACATGTTCACTATATAAAATGAGGAGATTAAAGGAATAGATATTTTGTAAAACATGCTTATTCGCTTTCTTGCCCATGAGAAGATCAATAACACTCTCATGTTAAATATGAAACTACCACCAGCAGCCGGCTAACTTAGCTTAGCAAAAAGACTGGAAACAGGGGGAAACTGTAACAAAATCTGCCAACCAGCACCTCAAAGCTCACTATTACATATTAAATCTAAAGTTGTGGTGTTACAGGGGCTTATGTGTCACACAATTGTACAGACAGTAGTCAGAATAGCCTGAATTGATCTTCTTATCTAATTCTTGGCGAGAAAGCGAATGAGCATATTTCCTAAAATGTCAAACTTTTCCTTAAAGGAAGCACAAAATTCCGGTTGGAAGATAAACTATGACAAATTCTTCTTAGCCACAAAACTTGAACCCAATTCCCTGCTCCCTCTGATCAATAAATGCTCTTCTCCTGACTTGGACTGAAATGCTGCCCACTTTATATTGCCTGACTTACTGGAAAAGATGACTGAAGGCTGGAGAATTTCCCAAAGAGTAAACCTGGATAACAAGAGCCACCTGTAAAGGAAAGTAAAGCAACTTGAACACAGACCAGAAGATATTGGACATGGCAAAGAAAAGTGGATTATAACCTCTGATCCTGTATGATCCAAAACTAACACATTCCTCTGTAAAAAAAAAAAAAAAAAAAAAAAAAAGGATATGATCACAAGATTTACAGCTCAGTAAATACTTTGCTGATAAAGGCAGTATCAGTGCTGTGAGGCCTCTGGCATTCCAGCGTCTCTGTAGTTCTGCAGTTATGTAAGTGATCAAGTGGAGGGGAAATTGGAAGGTGGACCTGGTGTGGTGCGGGGAAAGTTGTGATAAATGTTATGAGACTGTGAAGACAGGTTAAAGACAGTTTTATTTAGGTTGGGGAGTTTGAAGGTTGAGCCCTGAGGATAACAGCTGTTTTCAGGGATGACTGAACCGAAGCCTGTTTTCTCGTAGATCAGAAACAGGAAGTGGGGCAGAGTGCCGAGGCAGCGCTCTCCTAATTACAACCACCTGACCTCTGACCACACTCATCTGTCAGAGGGAGACAGGATTGAGGAGTGGATGGAGGAAAAAAAAGAAAGAAAGAGGAAGGGGGGGATAAGGGAGGGCAAAACAGGTAGGAGCAAATGGGCGGCATGGAGGTTTATGGAAAGAAAAAATAATGAAACTGGAAGTTGAATGAAAATACTGTATGTTTGGCAGATCAAAGGGCGCAACCTGAAACTCTTGAAATCACAAAATTACAGCTCTTTAAAACAGAACAAGACCCCAACCCCAAGATATATGATATAAATCTCCAAAATCTACAGTTTGTACTCAATCTACTGCTGCTATATAAATAGAGCAGACAGGAAGGCCTGCAGAGAGAGAGCTCCAAAGTAAGCAACATCATTTCTGAGGGTTGGAGAGTTATACTCCTTTCAGATGAAGTGTACATACTGCAGTGTGTATGTGTGTTAGCTAATAGAGACTGAGACATTGAGGTCATTTGGTTACTTAGATTTAAGATGGCACCAGTTCTTTCGTTTTCTTCGCTGCACTGTTGAAGGTGAGTGATGCTTTCTTGGCATGTTTGATGGAAGTGGAGGATTTACCCAACAATCAGTTATCAAAGGCGGAAAAATAAGTGTCACAAGCACTGTATATTTATATGGGTTCATGAAAATAGAGAGTAAAAATATGTGTGTGTGTGTGTGTGTTCGGGGCTGAAAGGCAACACAGCCAGCGCAAAAAAAGAAGTTGCATCTGTGTTTTTAAAGTTAAATGAAATGGAAACATTGATTAATGTAATTTGGATCACCGACGTTATTACAAATCATCCTTATGGTAACTGTCTGTACCAAATTTCATGGCAATCCGTCCAATATTTGTTGAGAGATTTCCTTAAAACCACAAATGTCAAACTCGTGATCATTTACTTTTTAGTATTCAAATTTCATGGCAATCCATCCAACAGCTGTTGAGATTTCTGTCTGGAGAAGTAGAGGAGCGACCTGCCAGCCCACAGACCAACATTGCCATAAAAGGTTACAGCTGACATGTTGCTAATTACTTGTTAAATGTAGAAATATTGGATTATTTGGAAACTGTTTCTATGTATTCTATATGTATCATGTGTTTTACAGTACAGTGTATACCCACATAACACATTATAAAAGTTGCTGTTATGTCACCATAATGTATCATGTTTTACCACAACAGTCACATGAGTATAAAATATGATTACAACACTTTACAAGGACAAGCACACGCTCTCTTCCTAACCACCTTATTATTCAAAGCCATAATGACTTCAAGTCAGAGTGTATTGGCATCATAGTGTCATAGTGTGACACAAGAAGAACATAACTGTCATATCGTTTGTTGATAGCAATGCCAATTATTTTCCAGGCCTGTGCACAAAAATGTGGTTGCCTAGTAAGAGGTTAAAAGATTACAGCACTGAAAGTGGAACCTTGGCAGCTCAAGCATCACAATGTTTAAAACACCTCATAACCTCTTATGTAAAATGAACAGAGAACTATGTGATATTTGAGTTAAGAGTTTTGGAAGAAAGTTTTTGCAATGGGCTTACAGAACCTCTTATGGTGCATTATGCATGTATTATAATACATGCATAATGCATCTATAGTATCTTTACAGCATTATAGATGTTTTCCTCACACAAATACGAGACCAAATTTAAATTCAGTATTGACTGCTACGTGACTATATGACATGACTACTGAATACTTCTGGCTTTGTCCATCTAAAGCACAGTTATAAGTGGAAGCAACAACTGAAATGTAATCCATCATAGAAACAGAAACCAAGATTAAAAATGAATTTTGACAAAATCACAGTAATTAAGGTGCTTTTAATCCTTTAAAATGAGACCCTACATACTCTAAAGTATTTGAGGATCCAACTATTGTTCCTATCTTTTTTTCACATTTTCCATCTTAGTGTCTCTGTTTATCGCTCACTCTTTTCTGTTTCCCTTGTAAAAGCCTCACTACCTAATAATTGGGTAATGGCTCTTGGGAGAGAATTGCCAGAGTGCTGCCGGATGAGTCAGATACGAGGGACAGGAGGAGGTATGTGGCGCTGCCAGACACTGCTCCACGCTCTGTTGGCTTTATTTTATCTTGCGGTGAAGGTCATAAGTTGAGCAAAGACAAGCAGATTCAGGTCTGTGCAAATGAGGTAAAATCTTGTCTTGAGCCAGCAGAGCGGGCCGGTCAGTGGAGGACAGAGGCCGCCACATTTGTACAGAACATGATTTATACTTTTAATGACAAAATCTGGCATCTACTTATGTTCAGTTTGCTGCACAGTTGAAGCTTTTTGGTCCAGGTATTAGAGATGTAGACATCATATTTCTGAGGAACACATTGATGGCATTTCTAGGTTTAAATAGGTCCAACCAACCAATCTGGTTCTCTCTTCTTCTTAGGATTTTCTGTTGATGACATAAGGGTTTTTGTAAATTTCCATAATCTGAGATACCAAAGGTCCCATCAGGAAACTACAGTACAAGAGCTTAATAGGATATGTACTCGGTATCTCATAGGAATTACATCCACATTGGACAAATCCACACTTCATGATTTACATCTAATGCCAATGTCAGTGCCAGTGCAGGAAATAGTGTACATGCTCTTTTTGTATGGAGAGTTCACACATCTGTAGCTCTGTGGGGATGTTGCATTGAGCATGTAATTTACATACTCTGCTGCAAATGGTACCAACAGCACCAGTCAACAATGTCAACGGTTTGTTTCCACGTGTCGTTGTCCTTTTGTAATTCCTGTTGAGCCTTTCTCAACTCTCCCTTGTAGTAACTGGGCAACTTTTAAGTCTTTAGGGTGCCAGACTGCAAAGCCAGGTCCCATTCATACAGTAGTTTTTGAGTTCATTATATGTGAACGTGTGGTGGTTAGGGTGGAGGAGAATGCAGATGCAGCAGACTGGAGTTCATGTCCTGTCACTGACTTGCAATAGAGTGTTTTAGTTGTCTAACGACACCAAATCTTAACCATAATTTATTTGACATGTGCAGATATGGTAGAAAGAAGAAATTTTCAAAAACATAAGCACTGGACGTAAAGCAATTTTGTCATTAAATGTAATCAGCGGTTTTGCAGAATTGTCCAATATTGGCGTTCTTGTCCGGCAATAGTGTTGATACTTGAAATGTTGACTTATACAGGCTACATGTTATCCGCACAAATTGACACAATCTGACTCAGCTGGCATAAGGAATGTAAATAACAACACAGCGATTGTTGTTTTATCCCATGTAGTGTGTCATAGTGGAAGACAGTCAACTCTGTGTCACAAGGCCCAGACGGAAAGACTGGTATGTCAGAATGTTTGTACCTTATCTTGCAGAGTCTGACTACATCTACAAAATGATTCTATGGTTGTTGACATTCCTGATCCCGGAAAATTGTCTCTGGCTCTTCCTGCGCAGTCACATAAACAGGTCATGCAGTTTTTGAAACACTCTGTCAGGGTCACGGCAGAACCATGATCACCATATCTGACATAGTGACCATCTGGAAAGACATAAATGTGTGTAGTCTGATCCTTCCATTGGTTTACTGTACTGTGATTAAATCATAATTGATTGGCCTGTTGCATCTACTGCACAACATTGCACTGCCAGTATTTCTGTAAAATCCCTTTTTAAACTGCAGTCAAAGCAAGGCCAAGGTTTTCTGGAGGACATACATTGGTAGATGTACAGCCAGAAAAAAAAAGCTTATCTCTCTATCAGAGGCTAATTCAGTCGTTTTTTTCTGAGCCAGAAAAGGCAGCTGACAGGGCAATCCTCGAGGAGACGGATAAGGTTTCTCCTCTGATCCAGGCCCTGATCTGCCCCGATGCTCTCTGTGGGCTAAAGAACAAATGCCGACTCCTAAAACACACGCCCCAGGTCAGAGCTCTTATCTGCTCCCTGCACAGTGTGCGGTGTCGGGCTGGGAAGGAGTAAGCTGATTCCCTGGTCGATACTTGAAGACATTTTGTATATCAGAGTCTGCATGCAGGGGTGTATGTGTGTGCTGCCAAAGTGCTATAGTATATATGGGTCATATGAGGGGAATTTATGCATGAACAAATTACAGTAGAGTCTCATTTGTCAAACTCAAAAAGACTATTTTGCGCAGGATATTCTTACCCGGTGTCCTGTGATTTGCGTTACTTGAAAAGGTCGTTTCTGCTTTTCATCCTGTGTGACCTGGTGTCTCTGTAACCTGTAAAATGAAAGATCAACTGCAAATTACCTACGTGAAGTATTCTCTTGAGGGTCCTGATTTCTTCTTAAACTTTCAGATTGAGCGTAATGGTAGCCACAGTGGAAATTCACAAGGCTCATCCAGGCACTCGGCATGAAAACACATTTGGAAATGAATTTGTCAAATCATTGCATCCATTTTCCGTCACCTATCCAGCTCTGGGTCACGGTGCAAACATGCTAAGCTTGGTAGCCCAGAAGTCCTTCTCTGCAATCAGATCTTTTTATTGGGGGCCTGGGGCATCCCAGGCCAGATGGGATATATAATCCCTCCAGCATGCTCTGAGTCTGCCGCAGGTCTCTTCCCAATTGGACGTGACCTGATTACCTCCACATGGAGGCATCCAGGGGACATTCTGATCAAATGCCTGAACCACCACAACAGGCTCCTTTCAGTGCGAGGAAGCAGCAGTTATACTTGTGGATGCCTGAGCTCTTAAATCAATAAATCAGTAAATCTAAATACATATACTTTGTTTGTCCCGCAAATGTGATGTATAAATCACAGCTGTGTGGGATAAATTCTTAAATCATGTCAAGTCCTCATGTAAACGTCTGCTGCAAACAAGGCTTATAATAAACTACTCAGAAAGAATGCTGTATTAAAAATATAGGCAAATCGAATCATTCTTGACCTTGGAAACAATTGTTGAGAAAACATTATCACCACAAGGAGCATCAGACTTTCATGCAGGAGACCAGAGTTTGAATCCGGACCTGTGATAATAATAAATGTTTGTTTTTATCAACCGTCATCGTTATAGAATTGTCAGTCAGTGTTCAAATACAAACAATTGTGTCACAAAGTTCTTTATAGAGCCAAAAAAACACGACATTTGAATGCGTGTCTATATGTGAATGCATTAATCCACATAGTGTATTTGAAAGGATAAAAAGTTCATGTATACAGCATAAGATTTTCTCCTTCAGGCGGCTCAATTATCTGGTGAAACGCCATCCAGGTCTCGGGGCTATGACTCCCCTTCATTTGGATGAAGTCAAAGTTTGATAAATGTCTGTCATGGCAAGGCAATCTATAACCATGACAGACAAACTATCACCCTATGCCAATGCTGAAGGGTTAAAAGTGGTAATGAATATAATGACACACGGCTTGAAAGAAATATTTTATTTCGAAAATGCTGGGGGCAAAGCAGTTTTCTCTCAGAAGACCCAGAGTTTGTTGCTGTTTATAAGCATGTAGAATCATGCAGTTTTGTATCCCAGGTCCTGCAAGTGGGTTAATAAGAGACAGTTTAAGTCTGTGTCACACTTGTGTAGTTTTGTTCTGGTCTATTACAGGAGCAGAACCAAACACTATACAGTATGTACACAATAAAAGGTTAAAACCTCGATGGCTACATTATATTTAGGTGTGCTAGTTTTAAGGTCTTGGTACTGTGGATGCTTGCTCCCTGCCATGGCTTACTGGAACACTTAATTTGAATGAGGTCATTTTTAATGTTATTAGTAACAGCTTTGCTTTTATAAGCAAAGTAAAGGATGCATTTTACACAAAGTTAGTGGTTTCATCCTTCAAATTCTTGTATAGGCACAGCAGGATCTCACTTTGCTGGTTGCCACATTTTGGAAGTTTTGCAGTGACTGCTTGAAAAAGAGCAATTTTGATGTAATTTGAACTTTTGACCATTTCAGTCTGGCTTTGCTAGTTGCCACATTTTGGAAGTTTTGCAGTGACTGATTGAAAAAGAGCAATTTTGATGTAATTTGAACTTTTGACCATTTCAGTTACTTATTGCTGCCACAGAGTTCAACAGCCTGTAGAATTACAGGTTTCAGTTTTAAATGACTAGATCCTTTGTTTGAAGATGGTTGCTGCTCGTGTCTGTCTCTGAGAGCCTCGCTGGATCCTAACTATTAAATATCTTTGGAATTCCAAACAAATCAGAAACATTTTCCTGCAAACTGAAGAACTAAAAAAACAAGGGACTGGATCAACCTTGTCAAAAGGGACTGAATTTTGTTTATTTGCTGCTATCTCTGCTTTGCCATTCCACCTAAGGGGAGCGCAAAGAATTCCTCAGAAGACACCATCTCCATGGCACAGGTGCATGAACTGCTAGATCAACAAAAGGATTTGTATAAGACACTGCTGGTTCAGCAGGAGCAAAACTTTAAATCTTGTGTTGAAATCTTTGTTGATTCCTCCAACAAGAGGATGGATGAGCTGTTAAAGGAAGTCCATGATCTCAAAGCCAGTTTGGAGTTTACCCAAAGGAGATTTGATGATTCTAAAAGACGCTGTACCAGTAAAGATACCAGGAATGATGATGAAACAATCTGCAAATGTTTTTCTCTCCCTCAGTGACAAAATGGAATATCACGAAGGCCAGACTAGACAATGGGAACATTGATGGCGTTCAGGAATCTGTCGATGAAAAGTGGTTTGAAGACGAAGCAGACGAAGTGAAAAAGCAGCTGTCTGAGAAGCTACAAACTGAGCCCCGGAAAACTGAGCTGGAGATAGATCCCCATCTGCTACCAAGCCCAGGTCTATCAATGTCAAAGTTTTTTTAGTACAAAGAAGATTTGGACACACTGCTTACAGTAGTTAAGCCAAATTCCTGAAAGGCTCAAATGTTTTCATCAATGAGTACTACCCAGAATGTGTCTGTCAAAAGTGAAAGGAACTTCTACAGTACCAGCGATCAGCATCCAGCTACAAGGACTGGCAGGCTTGAGGCCACAGTGCCCTCAGATGCAATATAACTTCAAATAAGGAAGTCTTGAGCTCAACTTGAGATCAACTTTGCGTCAACAACCGTCGGTCAGCCTGTCTTTCTTCCGGTCGCTCCTCCATCTCTTGGGCAGGAGCAGCTCTGGCTGCTCTGTTTGTGATGTAGACATCCAGCTACAGCTACACTTTGCTGCCCAAATGTCCTGCTAATGGTGTTACAAAAGCTTAAGCACCCACAACAATGGTTGCATCTCCAATAAACAAAGACACACAGGTTGAAACACACGCATATACACACTCATGTAAACTGTGGGCACTCATTTGATCATGCACACATGCACACACATACACATGCACACAAAATGAGGCTATCTGGCTCCATTTTTTGGTTGCAAATTACAGAGTGGCTCGCCCTGGTTAGCCTGACCCCACCCCGGGCTTTACTGAGAAGAAGCTTGACTCAAACACACACACACACAAACACACACAAACACACAAACACACACACACACACACATACACAGCACCATGCAATACAGGCGCAATACCCATCCATTCAGCCCGAGGCCTTCTGTAATCTCTGCCATCCAACTCTGCAGCAACTATCCAGAGTTTTCCATCTGCAGTAGGTTTATATGAGTTATTGTCATTAACATTGACACAGGCCTCTGGCTCTCCGCAACCTGATTTCTCTTTCATTTTTGTGGCATTTCTGCTCAGTTTGATAGGAAGCTGTGAAGAATGGCAGGAAATGTACTGCAAGAGAGAGGAGACCACCGACTTAATCATTTTAATCATTTAGAAACTTAATAGAGAGTTAGTGTACGCTTTATGGTATGTATTCAAAGTTTGCCTTTCATTTTCTGAGGGATGTAAGTGATTCGCTTCTCAAAGCATTGTGGAATAGCAGGCAGTGTGAGATTGAACAGCACTGCAAGAAAAAGGAGGGGTCACAGATTGAAGAGTGAAATTTGACTGGACCCTTGTAGCAGCTCAGCTCTCTTTAGCATTGCGTTAAAAATTTCTGGTGTTTTATTTCAAAAACCCATGAAATCAACTTTTCACAGTTCATGAAGCATTCAAGTTTGCATACTTACATGAGATATATTTCTGTTCCAAATGACAACAATATTCAATAATAGTCAATATATTTTTTATAATAACAATGTATCCAATGACAATGTGTAATGTCAGAGGCATTGCTCGTAGTGATGAACCTACAGAAAATTATCACCCAGCTAATTTTTCAGAGTTTCAGTTCATTTTTTGGTGTCCGGCTGCAACTTTACTGTTTTGTTTCACTCTCATAACATTGTTTTTCGGCCGCAACAGTGTTTTCGGCTACAGAGCTTTTTTAAGAAAACAATCTCTAAAAACCCACCATACACTACCAGCACCCAACTCAGTGGGTTGAAAAAGAATAGGCCAAAAAAAAGAAAATAGGCATTTCACAATTTTAGAGCCATTATTGTCAGACCAAGTTAGAGACTAGTTGGTGAACTTAGTGGAGCATTTAGCAGCTAAAGAGAGATATTTCCCTCAGGAGTTGGTAGAGACCAAAAATAAGCTAGCTAAAGGAGAGTGAATATTGGACTTACATTCACCAGGTGGACAGACACATGAATACAAATGAATGATCATTTTGCTCCATAACTGCTGGATGTGGAAATAAGCAACTGTTTGCTAACAAGTTCAACATATCAATTTAGAAGGTGATGATATGTCAGTGTTGTGTTCACTACTTGTTTCCGCTGCTCCCAGTTGGCCAAAAAGAAAAAAAAAAACAGTTACTGCAGGTTTAAATTAATTTCTTGGAACAATCACAGAAGAGCTCCTGGCCAAATGGAAACATATGACAGCTTTTCCCTATTGTTGTCTGGTATACCCCCACCCCCCACCCCCCACTGACTACAATGCTTCCAACTGCAGCTCATTTTTCCATCATATTAAAGGGGCCATATTATACCCCTTTTCCACAAGTTAACACAGTTCCCTTGGGTCTTAATAAAATGTCTCTGACATGCTTTGGTCTAAATACCACAAGGATCAAGCACCACAGCCGCCTTCTCATCCTGTCTAAACAGCCCTGTTCAGAATGCGGTTTGAATGCAAATAAATTTAGATTTTGCTGTGATTTCATTGCAATAAGTGGATCAAAAGGATGCTGAAATAACAACATCATGATGTTGATTCATCCTTTGCCAGGTCTGTCCGCAAGATGACAAGCAAACAACTTTTAAAATGTTTTTTAATGGAGTTCAGATCAATCAGACCTATGCTAACATTGTAGCTGCTCCATCCAAACTCAAAATAACATAATCTACTTTAAAATTATATATATATATATATAAAACTATATATTAACTATACTAAAACTATATATTAAAGCTATATATTATATAAAACTCACCGGCATTTAAGATGTTTATTATTAATGACAGCAGCTGAGGCGGGGCTCAGCAGCCGTCTGTCGGCAAGCAGCTGCTCTGTCCCCCGTCCAGCCCTGCAATACACACAAATATTTCGCCTTTAGCTTAGCTTAGCTTAGCTTAGCTTTGCTTCGCCCCATGTGACATAAGAAGGGACATCAAATCTGAATGGCCTGTTGAATCGGAAGAGCACGCCAGCCCACACCAAACTGACTGGGTTGTCTTATTTCACAGTTTGTGTGCTAGTAGGCACATCAGAGACCCAAATACATACGCACAAACACTGAAAATGTGAGTTTTTCATAATATGGCCCCATTAAGAAAACAGGTGACATATTTTTAAATGCTGCAAAAAGTAAATTTGGCTTTTCACAATGGAAGAAGTGTCTGACTTTACATATGCTACTTTACAGTATGTTGCGTGTAGTTTGGACCTAAAGTAGAACAAATATAAAGTGTATTCATCCCTCAACAACTGTGTCTCATATATATGAATGAAGTTGGACAAAACGCCTGCACTGTTAACTGCATTCTTACTTTTTCTACTTTAAAGACAGTATCAATGTTCTCTCAGACATTATCTTTACTTTATATTATATATTACAGTATTTACCCTAAACAATGTAACAAGAACATTGTATACTGTACCGCTCTGATCTACCAGAGAGCCCATCATCTTCCTGCAGGGATAAATTATGTGTCTGTTTCTTTGCCACTTTGGAGCCATTTCCTCCCTCATAATTCAATTTTGCACTATGGTACATTTAAGTTTCTATCTGTTCCTCATACATCACTTGTAATTTTGGAGAAAAGTTTTTAATTGAATGGTCATTAGCTGCTGAGTGCGTGCTAATGCTGCTAGTGGTGTAAGTGATCAGCAATTAGGAGAAGAGGATATTGCAAGGTGATGAAATTAACTTTATTGACTGATGCTGATTGAAAACTGATGGCATTAGGGCAACAAACAATACAGATGTAAACAGCTTAATAAAGATGTAGGAGAACAGTGTCCACAGAGAATGACAGTATTGGGATATATCTGAAAGAAAGCATTAATTATGTTGATGTATAGTGGTGAAAATGATTATGAGGCAAATATCAGTTTTAATAATGCGCTGCTGTTGCCTTCTGCAATTAATCAAATGCTAGCTGTGAAGGAACTTGCTTTATGTCATTCCCTGAAAGTCAATGCTAAGTCTCAACACACAAAGCGACCCTGCTGAATGCTGCATGTTGGATTATAGCATTGGATTGATGAGGATGTCTGTCAGCAGCATGTTTGATGGAGCTCTGATTGAGCTTTTGAAACTGAACAGAAGATAATGCGACTTTGATTTATACAGTACACCTCATGACACATTGTACAAACAGGGATCTGTTAAGAGGTGTGTAAGTATACAGACAACTTAAGCACATGCTTATAAACTGTAGCTGCTGCTTATAACTCTGATCATGTAGCTATACCAGACCTTTAATCAGGGGGATTGTGGGTAATATTCAGCACTGAACATGAGTCATTAATTTTATTCATCTGTGTTTTGAAGACTTGATTATCTTTTGTAATACAGGTAAATTATAATTATTTACTTGTACTTGTACTTGAGAAAAAACATTATACTGTATATATTATTTAAATACACTTAAAGGTGACATAACAAGCTTTTAGCGATTTTCTGTCATTTATTTACTGTTATGTTGTTGGATGTCTGTTAAACTTGGTCAAAGTTCCAAAACTTTAAGTGAACATATGTAAAAATGCTCCCTGAAAGTCAAAGGCCAGGGCTTCAACCTGCTCTGAATGCTCAGTTTGTAAAGTTACCTCTACTTCCTCATCGAAGTGACGTCAGGTTGTTCGCGCTTGCCCACAATCGGCCATCCGTTTCGTAGCCTTTGTCACTAAGGTTGCCAAAGTTGTTCCATGGGTTGTTCAAGTTGTGCACTCGCATATTTCGAATTGGATTCAGGCTCAAACATGTATGGATGTGTTTGAGGAGTTGACATTTTGCGTAAAGAACGAGGAAAAGAAACGCAATCCGACTGTTTGCTTCCAGAAACTGGCCAATGAGAACAGAGTGGGCTTATCAAGAGGGAGGCCCTAAAGAGACAGGAGCCTGTTTCAGACAGAGGTTGAACTAAAGGGGCTGCATAAAGAACCAGTATAGGACGAATAATGAGTTTTTTAAACTGTAAATTATGCAAAGATATTCCAGTAGAGAATATAAATATAGAGTTGGAAATGTGCATGATATGTCCCCTTTAAACAAAAGATAATATATAAGTTTGATTCTAATGCTTTTTGGTGGGAAAACATTACTGTATCAGAGTAGTGACCAAAAACAAGTCTTTTAAAGGGAAATATTGACATCATAATAATCTTGGAGGTCACCAAAATTATTAGAGAGCATCCTCTGGCAAACACAAATATCATGATAATTTAGCCAGTAGTTATTGAGGAACTACTGGCCAGATTCGAATACTGCTTATGGGACAAAAATACACCCCTTTTTTTTTAGAAATGTAATTTGTTTTGCATTGTCATTAATACCAACCAGTGCTAATACATTTGTTTCTGTCTGTGTACATATTCATGCATCTCGCTGCCTGTCTGCATTTATGTATATTTTATATCTGTGTGGTGCGTGCATGTGTTTGCAGTTGTGAGTGTCTTCAGGTATTTTAAGACCTTTTGTTCGTGCCTCATTGTCCACCTCAGCCTCAGAAAAACAACAGCGGTGCATTCCTGTGTTTGTGCGGCTGGGCCGGGTGCTGTTACACCCTTGTCCGCTGTGGCTGATCTGGCACTTCAACTGGACATTAACTGGATGTTTAGACTTACAGTCGCTCCCTCTTCCCAGTTGAATGTCACAGTGGTGTCATGGCCTCAAATTACACTTTTGTTGTCCCTTTTGTTTTCCAAAGATGAACTGCTGTGGTTGAATTTGTAGCTATTTGTGGGTGTTTTATATTATATTTGGTTTGTTTTTAACATTGCACATGTTGTATTTTTGCGTGACATATATATAGACACAGTTATTACTTCCTGTTTTTAGTGCAGTAAGTGCAGTGTTTTAAGTCGGTAATTTGATGGTGAAGTTATCAGTAATCTTGCAGATGTGTGCCTTGCAGTGGTGCCAGATGTGCAATAATTTTGCCATCTGTACAATGTACGATCAGTTATGCCAAAAGTCCCATAAAGTACGATAATTTGATTATTGTGTGACACTTAGTATTATACATCTCTTCTCACGTGACGTCTTTCCAGCCAATCATACCTATTTGAAGACTGCACAACAGTGGGCTATGTGGAACTTGAGCTGATAAGGTAAGCATGTTATTTATTTAATTTCCATGTAGATGCTGAACAGGCTACAACTCGTGTTGTTATACTTTACGATTATAGCCTTTAGTTTATTGAACAGCTATGCTTTTGTTTCAGTGTTGACATTTTTATTTGAGTGAGTCCCGAAAGACTACCCCGCCCCGGCACTGTGTCAAAATCTAGTTTTAAGACCTTATTATAGTTTATATTTTGCTCACATGGTGCACATTCTTACAATAAGGTTGTGTAATCAAATTGTATTGTAACTAATTGACACTCTGTGGCCTATTAGGTTTATTGTAGTGTAGGAGGAACTTAGAGGTGATAAGGTAAAGTACATACACAAAGCACCATGAGTGGGAGGGGGGTCAATAGGGGTCTAACAAGAAATTTTTGCCCCGGGGACCTCTAATAGTTTAATCTGGCCACGATTACAAGTTGTGTTTCTAACCCGGTCAAAATGATGCTGTTGAATTTGTGATCAGCTCCTAGATATTAAGCATGAATGTTTATTTTGAGTTTGTAATTTAAAGTTGTGTTTTTTTTTGAATTCTGCTTTTAATGTAACAAAAGACTTTTAAACATTATAAGTCTGCTGAATCCAAAGCAATATGAAGTGAGCACAGTGATGCATCCTAATGAGCTGTAATGATGTGTGCTGCAGTGCTGCCCTCTAGTGAGATGAGGGCTGGATGATGCAAATCACAGCAATCTAGCAAAACTGCATCTGAACACACACACGTCAGCATCCACACCTCAGCAGTCAGAAACAAACAGACAGCATTGTTAAAATTTTAAAATTAATTTATTATATGTCTTTGTCATAGAACTCATTACTTTTTGTTCATGGTTAACATACAGCCATTCATATAGAGAACAAATGAGCTTTTTTTATTCATCATTTTCAATTAACTTAGAAATTTACACTCTTCTTTGAGACCCCGCAGAGGAGAAAAATATCCTTTTTTTCAAAAGTATCTTTTCTCATATGTGTTTTTTTCCCCTGAGGGAAAAAGGCCCTCTGCCTCCTCCTCCTCCCGTTCTCTCTCTTTCTTTTCCATTTGGATGAACGGATGTAGAGGCGAGGGAACACCTGAACACACTGGCACAATGATGAACATAGGCAAAGGGCTGATGCGCATTGGGAGCTGAACACCGAGCCACTGAACAACACACCCAATCCCGCTTTCTCTTCTCTCTCACACACATTCAGTAAGCTACAGTACATACACACTCTTGCACGAACACACTCTCCGGCTCACCAATTACAGAGTGACAGACCGATCAAACCATTTCATAATAACAGCACAAATTAATAAACAATCCCAGAAACAAAATGAAGCCCCAATAATGATATAAAAAATAAAACTATGCGACCATATACAATCATTATCAGTGCATGGGGACAGAGGGAGGCAGGGCATACAGGTTGTGTTGATGTATAATGTTACAATATGTAATAGGGTACGCTTATATGTAGCCACTGTGTCAAAAGAAAAAAAAAAAGTAATTTCCTTGCTTTGTCCTCTCCTGATAGCTTTTGCAAACATTGTTTCATATTCTTGAGAAGTGCCTGGTTTGGAGTTTTTACATGTGGACGTGGCTGTAAGCTGCTCAGGTAGGAGTGTTTGTGTACATTGGGTTTTTGCATCGGTAGACAAAGATGAACCAGAATTGCAGGCGTGACATCATGTAGGTCAACTAAAAAAGAACAGACAAAGCGCTGCAACCCACTCGCTTTCACCAGGATTTTATCCAAGAAAAAAAACACCCAAACCGAGTCATCTAACCTACTTTCATTATCCCTCTCTAATTGGAAAACTCTTTTTTTTTTTAACACAATACAGTCTGCATAAAAAGTGGAGGGGTAAATCTGGCAACCCGGCAGGAGGGTGGAGAGGATTAGATGGATATGGACCTGGCAACAGGCCCTGTTGGTTAATTGGCTGCAGACAGCACTCTGCCCTGGGGACATGAGACCGGGTGGCAGCACCATGCCTGGTGCCAGTCATCTGCCAAGACCGTATTGTTGATGTGTGTGTGTGTGTGTGAAAGTCTGTATGTGTCAAAACAATGTGGTGTCTTTTTTCAGTTAGTCATTTGTCCTTTTTCAAGGACAAGATGGACGGAAGGCAAAGGAAGTGTGAAGTGTGTGTATGTGTGATATGTGAGAGGACAAGCAGGACGCCTCCTAGTGGTCACTTTGTGAGGACAGGCCAGTGTGTGTATGTGTGTGTGTGTGGACAAGGCTTCACTAAGCAGCAGCAGTTAGCCAGGCAGTCACACTTGTCTTTATCACAGAATCATTCTGTCTGCACCAACACAGGAAACCTGCTTCTGCTGCATGTGTGCAGAGAAGATTTAAGTTGCGTTTTCTACATGATCAGCTCTCTCCCAGGGTGTGTGTTATATATTTCTGCTATTGAGGCATCTTGGATTAACACAATGTTAAGTTTTAAGGTAACACATGTCTTATTTTGGATTACATTTGTATGTTATGACTCAATTTGAACTGTAGTTTTGAGGTGTGTGTTACCTTACAGTCCAGTGAAGATTCAAAAAGTTTTTTATTAGTGTCATAATCCATTTTTGGATATCTGTTGGACTTTTTGCATGCTCACCAGCCTCTGGCTTATTTTCTGATGCTGCTTAATGAAGCTGTCCCAAAACAAACACCAGTGACTGCATCAATTATAATGAAACCTTGCATTATTAAGCATTAAAAAAAAAAAATCACAAAACCCGGTTTAAGATACATTGCCTGACAAGCTAACAGTTATTTCTTTTATCAAAATTAAAATAAAAAGTAAACAAATAAACTATATATATGTGTGTGTGTGTATGCATTAAAAAAAACAAAATCAAAACCACACCCCCCCCCCCCAATAAGGTGCAAATAATAGATTTATAGGCAGAAGTACTATCTGCTTTTCAGCATGCAACTCAAATAAAAAGCTTTTTTCCAAAAGAGATCATCATCTCTGTTTTTTTTTCTGTTTTTGACATTATTGTCTGTTTGGAGGGGAAAAATACACAGAGGATATCAGTGATAAAAGAGGAAAAAGAAGAAGAACACAAAAAGCATCAAACCGGCACCACACTGCTGTGTGACAGACACAGAACATTAAACAAAAGCTGAGGACAAAAATGGCAGGGGTTTTTTTTTTTTTTTTTTTTTTCTGTATCCTGGGTTCTTCTTGTGTCGGGACTCCGGCCCAAACTGGTTCTGAGTGGCTGAGCGATGACAAAAATGGTTTTTGGTCACACAATGGCGAGCCTTCATAGCGATCACATAACAGCGAGGGCACAAACAGAGCGGCTACAGTAGTCTGACTGTTTGACCAGCAGTGGACACGGTCACAATCAGAGCACAGTAAAAAACAGAGGCTGTACTGTGTGTGTGAGTGTGTGTGTGCGCGCATGTATATATGTGTGTGAGTGTGTGTGTGTGTGCGCTGTAGTTATCTGTGTTTGAATCTGTACATATGCTGCAATGTGTGAATGTGTAGGAAAATTAGTTATGAATAAAACCATTAAAACAACATTAAAAAAAAACATATTTAAAAAAACAACTCATAAATCAAGTGGTTATGTGATGCTGTTAAGGTCACAAGGAAAACATGATGTCATCAAAACAACTGGCAACAAAAAAGTCACAGAAAGCAAACAACATGGCCGCCACAGTATATGACGCCCCTTTTGTGGCATCGAAGGAGGTAAAAGATCTGTGAGGTGGAGTAGAAGTCTATTCTAGCAGTAGGCTGAGACAGTGCATATGAGCTTACATACACAATCACACACACACACATACACACACACACCGCCTTAAAAAGACATTAAATATCAAGCTGCCAAGTGGATGAAGTTACAAAAAAAAAGTACAAAAACAAAGTTAAATAGAAAAACAGAGGGCCAGAGACACACTTTGCCCCTCCCTGTCTGTTTCCCAGGACTTCCACCAAAAACAATATTAAAACAATACCCCAGAAGCAAAGACACATCGATTGACTTCACACAAAAGTGCAAAAACAAAACCAAAACTAAAAAAAAAAAAAAAAGTAGAGACTCTAAATGTGGAAAGTCTGTGATTGTAAGGATCAGTCACTCCCTCTTTCCGTCTGTTTTTGATTGCTGGGAATTCAAACCCCTCTGGAGGCTCGCTCTCGCCCTCTTTCCCCTCACTCTTCCCTCCCCTTCATTTGCCTTTTTGTAACCCGGTCACCCTCTCCCTCCCTCACCCGTCTCTGTCTGTCTCAGTCCAGGCCGGGCTGCTAAGGGAGAGCGACTTTCTGAGAATTGCAGGTAGGCTCAAGTTACAAAGTCACACACACACACACACACACACACACACACACACACACACACACACACACACACACACACACACACACATACTGTACTACCAAAGAGACACCTGAACAAAAGACCTGTGTGTGATTGCTGTGGATGTCATTCTAACCCTGGGCATTGATATGACGCTATTACAGCGTCACTCTTCTGGGAAGGCTTTATACAATATTTTGGAAACTGGCTGCAGGAATTTGCTCCCATTGGCCCCTGATGTTGAGCGATGAAGCCTGGCTCGCAATCAGTGTTCCCAAAGGTGTTGGAAGGGGGTCGAGGTCAGTTAAGTTCTTCCACGACCAAACTGGAAAAACCATGTCTTTATTGGTCTGGCTTTGTGCCCTCAGGCATTGTCATGTTGAAACAGGAAAATGCCTGTTAACACAAAGTTAGAAGCAGTGTAAAATATCTCTGTATGCTGCTGCATTAAAGCCCTGAAAACATTTTTTTTTCTCCAAATCTGCTTCTTACTATGAGTGATGGGATGCTACATGAACACAGTATTTTCAGTTATTTCACATTTGAGATTTCTGTTTTTTTCCCTGCTCCTCTCTAGAAAAAGATGATGTCATGTACTTCTGTGCACCTATCAGGGTTTATCAGAATCTAGTGACAGTTGGGTGGGTTGTTTAGTTACTCTCCATTAAATCTGATCAAACCACAGCCAAACAGTCCTGATAAAGCAGATAAACTTCAGCTTAAATTCTTTAAAAAAAGGGGAGAGACACATCCAACACTCATCCCTTCCCTCCAGTTTCTGATGGCATTTGATCTGCAGCCAAGTTTGGGCCTGTCTGCGCGCCCGACTTTTTGTGCACGTATGTGTCATTGCGTCCATCTGTCTCTGCAGCGCTACTCTGACTTTCATCTTTTTGATCTGCAGTGTCACAACATATGGACTCCCGGACCAGACTCGTCCCACACCCACCCCGCAGCCAACAATCTGCCCTGGAACACATTCAGACGTGTTATGAACCCTGACGTACAAACATATGCTCGCACACCTCTCCTGTTTAACTGTTATGCATACCAGACACATTCATCAGATGAAACGTGAAATGGAGGAGGAGTTTCCCGCTCATCATTATACATTTTTCCACTATTTCATATTCGACGCTGCTTCTAAACTGCTGCTTGATTTGATGCCTTTTTTTGCTGAACTGAAGCACACTTCAATGTGTGATAGGGCAAATTATACACGAGTTGGCTGCTTTTCTAAACAGAACTGGACCGCTCCCAATTGATTTACTCATTAAAAAGACCCATAAACAATAAGAGGGTTCTAGCTCTCAGTGGGAGAATACAACATTTTGAGGCTTGCTGTTATATTACCAACACTTTTTAATGCTTTAAACGGTCTGTTTACCCAAATAAAATAAAACTTTTCTGAGGCTCTAAAGTTCAGTCTTGACCGTTTAAACATCAGCTTAGAAAAACAATCTCACCACAAGGACCTGTTCTGTGCTCTCGATCCCAGTTGTCACAGAATTGTAGGGGTTAAAATTTCCTTTTTTTCGGACCATTTCAAGGACTTGAGGCACTTCTCGGCCATGTTAAAAGCTGAAAATAACATTTTCACTTAGCTCTAGAGATTTGTATTTATCTATGCAGATACTTGTGGTTTTATTTGCCCTCTCTGATTTCCTGCCTCCACTCCAAAAGTAACAGTAAGAGAATGGAATTTTGTTTGTGGTGCTCAAAGCATTACAAAATGAAACTTGTATGACAAAATTGAACAGCTTTTCCTTGTTACTACGCATAATCAGCAGAACACCCAGTCAACAGCTTTCAAAGGGACTATTTCCTAGGTAGAAAGGAGCTCCAATAAGAGCTGTAAAGACAATTAACACCATTTTTTAATGCTGTAATGACCATAAATTTTATTCTATTCACCTCCATTATCAGAAAGAAATTTCAGGTTTGGATATCGACCTGGGCAGATAAAACCAAAACTATCTGCATGGCTAGATACTGTAGCACTACAAGGACGTGGAAGAATATGTTTCTTTTTGTGTAATTTGGGTGAACCGACCCTTTAATACCATTTGTAGGTATCAGAAATTGGTCTAATACGAAAAGATTTAGTCCTGAAGTCCAACTGAGCACAAAAAAGTAGGTTGAAAACTTCTACTTGTGCTTGTGTTTAGTGGGTCCCAGTGCTTTCCAATCAGTGGTGACACATCGCTGCAGCTGTCAGAGTTAATGTGATCGCTCAGCTTGGGGAATGTGAATGCTTTCCGTTGCTTAAGTGAAGAGAATAACAACATTTTTATTGCCAACGACCAGCAGCAGCTTTCTGTTTCTGCGGCCTGATGGAAGGCGTGTGCTGATTTCTGTTTCTACGTCTCATTTTTACAGCACTTAATTTCTCGATTTGAAGCATTATTTACAGAAGTAGTAGCAATGTTACATTAAGAAGGACTGTTCTTCAGAGCTATAAGCATCAGGCTTTTTGAGATAATGAGTCGAAACCAAGGAAAAACGTAGCCTTTCGTGTACGAGCACACTACATTAGCACTTTTTCATAAAGAATTTGGTAATTTAAAGAGTTTAGAAACTCTACCAAAGTCTTTTTCCACACTTTCCAGACCTGCACTGAAACCCTCAGACAGAAAGAAAAGGAAACAACAACAAAGTCAAAAAGGGACCCTAGTAAAATGACCCTCTATTCTCTGTACCCCCACACCCTCCTCCTTGATTTCCTGCCTGCCTGCCGCTAATGTTTCTTGGAAAAGATCAATCGGTGGAAGCCACAGAGCTGGCGGGGGGCCAGAGCCGTGAAGGCATGTAAGCCCTGTAGACAAGCAGCCAGTCAGCCGCTTTGCAAGCACAACAACAGATGGGGGTGATGGTGGTCGTGGGGCAACACAGCCCTCCAGATACACATCTGTATGGGATACACACACACGTGCTGAACACTGCAAACATGTGTTGATGGTTAGTGTGTGTGGTGAAAAGAGGGCTGGACCGATAATGGGGTATTTGAAAGCTGATACTGATTGTTTTAGACTGATGTTGGTGAATTTTTGTGATAATATTCTGTATCTTCAAAGTCTTAGGATACATAAAAGGGGCACTCCACTGATTTTACACTAAATATCAGTTCACTAGTCATGGTTAGTTCTACCCTGCCTTTAAAAACAATTGTATGTCTTCTGTGGCTCCTCTCTGGAGTAGAGGACTACATTGGGATTAAATCTTGCTGGAGAGGGCGGTTTTAACTCTGCTGCGGGTGGGAGTGGGCAGTCAAAAAATAAACGGCGGGTCCTGGAATTTAGCTAGCGCTAACCAGAAGGATGGAGTCAACAAATGAAGTCGAAAAGATCAAAGCAGGTCATTACAATACAAAATCAAAGCAAGGCATGTGTGACGTTTGGACAAATCTCTCAGTTGTTACTGACAAAGATGGAAATGAGCTGGACTTTGTTAGTTGCGACAAATGTGTAAAAGTATTGATCTACAACGGGCACAAATCTGGTAACTCTGGGTTGAGGCGACATACCTGCTCTGTTTTCCCCGGTCAAAGTAAGCTCTCCTTCAAAGATAAAGCACTTCTTTCTGCACATATTAAACGTCGAGTTGCATCATGGGAAATGAAGGATCCAGTGTTTTAAACTATTAGGATATCTCGGTCCCTGCTGCACCAATCCAATTTTTATCACTATTTTTTTTTTATTTCTAACTCTTTAAAGTCCCCCAACTTTACGGAGTGGCCCTTTAAGCTTTTAGCTACATAAATTAGGTGCAAAAACATTTCTACACAACTAAATAAATTGCTGTGTGGTTTATAAACTGAGGAACTGGCTGATACCCAACAGTTACCAAACAAAAGACTGATACTGGCCGACAGGAATATACCAAAGTATACTGCAGCAAAGCCCCACATACAGAACAATGTGAATATTTCCTCAGAAAACACTCTCTGACAGCACTTACACCCTCACTTTAGACCACGAACATTGACCTTCCAAATGGGTCCCAGTTTATATCCTATTGCTCATGTCAATAACTGTAAGGTAATAAAGACGACTAGCAATCCAAGTCCAAACCCCGTCTGCAGCTGTATCACTGCGTCTCGTTCACAGTTTTGCATTTTACACTTAATTTATTCCCTCTGTTCCGATCACCTGAAGCAAGCAGCCATGTTTATTGCAGACTAGTTGTTGGAAGAGAGCCCAAGACAACCTGATCAAACAAAATCAAACAAAAGTCAAAGCTTGTATTTTTGGTTAATCTTTGACACTGCTGTAAAAATGTTGAAAATGCTGTAAATAAGCTATAACATCCTCAAGGTCAGGCTGTATTGTGGTTACTGGCTGCAGCTTTCCTATCCCATATGTTATTATTTTGTTGATTTTATGATTGTCATGATTGATCATGACAAAACTGGCAGCAGGCATCGAGCCAGAGCTGCGATTAGGCAGGCTGTCCACTGACGTAAATGTCACAGGTTTTTGTTTCAGCGCTGTAACAGGCCACAATCTGCTGAAGTGTCCTTGAGCAAGATGCACTTCCCCCACCGCCCCCATTTGGATAACACTTTAAATCCATTACACGCCCAGCCAGGCGGCACAAACAGCGCTCAAATCTTTCAACATCACAGCCTCGTTTCCACTTTAACTGTCACTAGTTTATAGATTTCCTTTTACAGGGATGATGAGCTGCTCCCCTCATTTGGACGCTTTTCATTTCATGACTTTCTCTCATCAAAGTGAAAAATCAAAGCTGTTCGGTCAAGCTTATTACCTCCCTCCTCTCCCTGTGTCACAATCACGCTTCATCCAATAAGACTGTCACTGGGAACGGCGGTGGAAGGATTATTTCTGAAAAGTCTCTTTTTGGATTTGAGTCTCCATTCATCATGCCTTGGCTTTGTTTGTAATAAGACTCTCTCTCTCTTTGCTCAGTCCAAAAAAATATTTCAAATTCATGTTTTATTCCTGGCTTATGATAAAAAAAAAGTGTGTATGATGTCTACCTTTTCTGTTCCTCATGCATCTTGCTGTGATGAGTCAGTCAAATCAATGAAAAACACAAATTGGAGGAAAAAAAAGAGGGATGTGCTGGTTAATGGTGTACAGGGCATGTATGTGTTACTATTCTCAGCTCTGCAGTGCTGTGACATTTACTGAAAGCCACTGAGCAACGAGAGATTTTGCATGTTTTGCTGTTTTGTAAGTGTGCATTGTTGATCCTCCCTCTGCTCTCCCTCACCTCTTATCCTATTGGTCTGCTATCTTGTTGATGACCTTGGGCAGTTAGGGACCTCAGGAATTCGTCAAGAGGATCGTTGCCATGGTGATAACAGGGCAACAGGCCGAATGAAGTAACCCTGGCTTGCCTTTCAGCAGGCCAGACACCCTTATCTGGCATGAGTCACTCTGTCTCTCACACACAAATGATATTAAAAGTGCACAGCATACTTACAGTGCACACACAGTTCACCAGATGTGCAGCTTGATTGCAGCACACTCAGAGTTGGGAGTTAACTTTGATTAAATGCCGCTTGGCAGAGCTTAAACACAAACACACACCCCAACCCTCAATGGGATTGAACTGACACCCCTGTGGTCACATTTCTGAGATGATGTTAAGCTAGAAAGCACAAACTTCTTGTTTTTTTTGCATACAGCAGCATAAACAGGATGAACTCAGACTGATAGTGGTTGTGGTTTGAGGTCTTGAATTCAGAGGAAAGTAGGTAACCCTTTGGTTAACTGGTAATTCATGATTTAACATTTCAAAAATCTACAAGATCCGCTCTGTTAAATTCCCAGGACTCAAGTCTCCTTTCAAATCTATCATCTGCTTCAATTTTTTGCCATCAATCATTATCAAAGTGAGGAAACTGAGGGTGTTTCCTCACTTTGATAAGGCAGAACATCTAATTTGGTAACAAAAAGCTTCAGTACTATTGTTGTTTCTTGTTACGTCTAACGTCAAATCCTATTTAAAGCTTGTTTCTCTCTGCAGCCCCTCTGGGGTTGGATGGGAGGTTTGGCTCTCAACACCAACACCAAACCCCGAACAGCTGCCACCGCAGACCGTGCTGCCATCGAGTCAGCAGCACAGACCCGACACAACTGTCAGCGACTAATCTGCTTTTCCCACCAGGAGCTCACAGCCATGAAGAGCCTGCATGGTGACGGACATCAGGACAGAAATGTTCGGGACAGTTTTCACTGCTCATCGATTGATCCAATAAATGGACTGAGGCTTTTATATCTAATCCAGAGCATTTTGAGATTTCAATATATGCCTTAGGGTTTTACTGTAGCTGATAATATTATACAAAGGGATGAAATGACAAGTGAGGAGGTTAGGGCTCAAAATCTTACTCAGGATAGTTTAATCTAAGATCTGAATCTGGGATCTGAAAAAGTATGAGGCGAAGCTGAGCTAGAAATCAAGGCCTTCTGTATTGATATGGTATTAAAGCTACAATATGGAAAGTTTTCCTTCAGGTTTTAAAATATTCTCAGTCTCATCCTCTCCCTTCAGCAACTGGAAACAGCGTCTAGCCTGAAGCTGAGGTAGCTGTAAAGCACAGACAGGCGTAGAAGAAGCAGATTAAAAGAAAAATCGATGCCTTTTTTGATCGGTACTTGTCTGCTGCATGATTAGCTTCCTTAACTGCGCTCTAGCATTGTAAATATTGCTGATATAATTTCCTCGCCCTTGACAAGAATGCTACCAACCCACTACCCTCAGCCCACATCATGCACACCCGCAGGGAAAAGTATGTGTGCCAAATCTTCCACAATGTCACCGGAATTCAGCCAAACAATGTTTGGGGGGGGTGGGGGCAAAAAGCAAAAGGCATGAGCACTCATGCCTAAATGTTCAGATGTCAGTGATCTGTGGGCACAGGGAAGGCGTCACCATGGTAACGGCTGCCCTGACCTATAGAGACATGGGTAGAGAAATGAGGCACAGAGAAGATAAATACACCCTATTATTGAAATGGGGCATTTTTGTGAGGATTAAGAGGACATAGACACGCAACCAAAATGGAGTGTGTGTAGGTGGGAGAGGGAGACGAAGTGTTGGAGACACTTCAGAATGTTTGACAGAGGGGGAAATGTGTAAAGAAAGAGAGAATAATAATTGAATTGAGGAGAGGAGAGGAAAGAATATGCTTTGTTAATGAGGATTAAGGAGAAACAAGCACCAAAGATAGAAAAAGACACTTAGCAGCATAAAAAGAAAAGAAAGAGGACAGCAGAAAGACAGAAATGCTTCCAAGAGTAATTTTCAGGGAGTGGACAATTGACAGTTGAGAAGAAAGGAAATATTTAACTGGGGAGGAGGGGGCCTACAGTCAGCGTTGACCTCGTCTGAACGCTGCAGCTCCTCGCCTGATGTGAAACCACCCACTCATCTTAACAACAACCATCCCGTCTCCTCTTTCACATACTTTTGTTTCTAAGGAAACAACGTCATCTCAGCTGCTGGATAGACAGAGAGATGACTGATGGGCGATGTCTCCCCAACTGGTCTCCATTGTTCTCATCGGACAAACAATAATGGCGAGTTTCATCTGTCTCTGATGCCATCGACAGGACATGATTTATTCAGAGCTGTCTGTAAGCTCTGGGGGACACACGCGTTCACACACGCAGTTTCTGCACACTCATCCCTGCAACTCTCATGCGTCAGCGGACGCTGTGGGAAAGGGAGCGTCAAGAGAGCCTCCTTTTTTCTCCTTTTCATCACTGCTCTCTTCCTCCCTCATTATCCTCCTTTCTTTCCTGCCTTCTGTCTCACTCGCGCTGTTTTCCCATCTCGCCGTCTCTCTTCAAATTCCTTCCCTTGTGCTCCCTCACCCCCCTGATGTTTCTTTCTGGCCTTCTGTTTCCTCTCACTGATCGTGTCCCCCTTTCATGGCCCGACAGCCCACTTCAATTTGCTGCAAAGACAGGCCACACACACACACACACACACAAACACAAACACACAGACATAAAAGGTCTAAGGTGCATGTGGGATGAGTGTGAGTACATGAATGAGCTGAAACACCTCCACTGAGTCGTTCCTTTTAATTTGGCGGTGGGTACTCCAGCAGGGTTTAAATAGGATTTATAATTTTCTACTGAGACCCAAGAAAAGCGTAATATCTGAACGCGTGTTGTGGCTGCACTTCAGGAAAGAGCTCACCAAATATGACAGGAAGACATTTGAAGGTGGAGGGGTGGATCAGGAACATCGGCCGGTTCGTAAACTTTAGTAAACACAGACAGTTCCCACAGGTTTCACACCTGCGAAATATCCCTCGCTTTGCTTCGAAGCGGCTGCCCTCTCTCGGATGGCATGTCGAATCAGGTCGGGTGAAGAAAGGGAGGACATGGGCGGGCTGACAAATAGAGAGATAGCTTGGCACCTCCCCCAAAAAGGAGAGATGAGGAAATCAATGACTTTGTTTATCCAGTGGTTGTGTCCTCTCAACGCTCTCTCCATAAATCCATGGGGGATGTGATTCAGTGTTCCCTTTTGAACCCCAAAATAATGATTTTAAAGAGATTTTAAATCCCTGCAACATCAGTGCTGCCTGGTAGGGATACATTTAGTATCGCTCCAATGAGAGATGTAGTTTGTCAGTACCATTCTGCCCCCCCAAAACTCTGCTGAGGCCTCGCTTGGGCCCTGCTAGATAGTTCACGTACTTATTCCCCACTGTACTCCTAGCCGTCACTTTGTCTGGACACTTTGCTGTAAGGGTTCTCCAGGAGGTAGTGGTACCTGTTGAAGTGCTCCAGCATGTACTTGGGGGCGTACATGTGCTCTTTGGGGTCCACAGGGGGATATTCCTGCAAGGAGCCATCGAACCAGCCCCCCGTCCGGATCAGATCGCGGATGTAGTTGAGGTCTCGCTTGTCCTCGTAGTCGCCCCAGCGCGGGAAATCTCCATTCTGCGCTGACACCAGCTTTAAGTAGATTCCCTCTGGCGTGAAGCACCAGGAGCAGTGCCAGCCAGCGAAGTGAAAGGGGCTTCCCACTGACCACTGCACCAGGATGTGGCCTGTGTCGTTCTCATACTTGCGGAAACCTGGCATGGTGTAGTATTCACGGCGGCGCAGTTTGATACCGTCGCCATCGTAGACATCGCGGAGCATTCCAACTGTGCAGCCTGATACCACCTCGAGAGAGCCAAACTGCTTCCAGAAAAATCCATACAGTGACTGGATATGGAGAGATACAGTAACAGAAAAAACTTAATTATAAACAGCACACAATGCAGTTCATTTGTTGTTGTCTATAAAATCTTAATGGATTTATAGACAAGTGATTCAAAAGGAGATCAGTTTCATGCATCACACACCCATCTGCAGTTTGACTAACCGCACATTCATATTCATAAACACACACAAGTAAACATATCGCCGCTACCTTGCGCATGTGGATGGCGAAAGGCTCTGTCCAGCCATCAAACAACTTGAGGAAAAGGAGACCCTCGTGTGCTGGGATTTCATCAGCGTCGTTGATGACAAAGACATCATCTGACCTGACGCCTACCACCCTGGACATGCCGTTGCGTGTCAGGAAGGTACGCAAGTAGTCATCAGCGATCCAGCCATCCTGCCGACCGCCGTCTGGGAAGTGGTCGAGGAACACGTATAGGATCTTGTGACGTATGTAGTCATATGTACCATTAAGGAGGAGCTGCAGGAAACTGAGGGGGAGATCGCAGACATTACAAATGTTATTTTGTTGATTCTTTAATTGAGGTGCAATGAGATCATGCCTTGTTACAGTATATAGGATTGTTATAACCAGCAGTTTTGCAGGTTTTTGCTGATTTACTACAAATCATGTATACCTTACATTGTAGCTAACCATTTTAAAACCACTGCTGTTGTTTTAGATTTTTAGATGTATTTTTCCTACCATTTCCTACCCTTGGTTGGAAAAATGGTTCCTACCATATGGACTGAAAATCAATTAGCAGACTCTTGGAAGTTTGAGTGAATCAACATAAAGTCTGCATTATTTTTGTGAAAAAAAGACTGGCAAAAATGTGAAGTACACAATAAAGACCAATAGGTGACAAAGGTCCATGTTTGACAAATGATGCCTTTTACCAGAGAAAATCCACTGTCAATACAGCAAACTCACTGAAAGAACAACTCAATTAACCTGTTGATATGCATAGCGAAAGACATTGTTCACTGAATGTAGCCGCTTTCATGCAGTGTCACATCCCATGATTGAACACACATCTCTCCCTCCAAGGCCGCATGCAGAGTCAATCATGTCGCTCTTGTCATAATCTGCTGTAAAATTGCTCCCAAGGCATTTCATGTTGTTGCCAAAGGAACTTCACTGTAATTGTTATTCAGCACACTGATACTCAAGAAAAGCATGAAGGCTGGCTGCAAACAAAGACTGTAAGATGTAAACAGCAACTCAATGCACCAGCAAAGTGTCACAATTTGGCAAAAAACTTGGGATTGTGAGGATTTTGTGCAACTTTTGAATTCTACACGGATAAATATTTATGAAACCAGAGCATAAATTAGGTGGCTCCAGTGTACATGGTTTTATAAAATATATACTACTCTCAAGACTGGACTGCGATAAAAGTCCTTTACCTTTTTTAAATCCATCTAACAGTTTGCTGAGCATGCGTGCCATTTTACAATGCTATATCCTCAGGCACAAAGAGAGTGATCTACTGTTGGCCACAGAGCAGCTCAGTTGAGGATTATACATTTTGCTTAAATACACCTTGACCTTAAGGGCACGGCTCCTACATCTCCACATGGTAATCCAGAAGACGGTGTCTCACCTCAGAGACCGTTTCTCTCCATAGGCAGTAAAGTTGGATTCACAAACAAGGAACAGATCGACGGCTTGGGAGAGCTCATGAAAGCGTACGTGCAGCAGGTCAAACTCATGGTTAACATTGATGGCGTTGATCACCCTCCGCGGGGTCTCTCTTGGCGTCAGCCGCTCCTTGGTGGGCAGATTGGAGTGGTACACCATGGTGGGAACCCCACAGTAAGGTCCGTGCCATCCCGGCCGACACACACACTTGACCAGCCGCTTCCCGTTGCCCCTAGCCCTCGCCTTGGCCTTTGGAGGGATGGAGGGCTGCTGCTGGACCTCCAGAGGTTTCCGTTGCCCAACAGCCCCCGCCCGACCACTTTCCCCAGCTCCATTGGCCACAGCGCCCCCTGATTTCCCAGAGTACTCCTTTGGGGTCGCCACCTCTGTCCCCTGCCTGAAGCAGAGGGCTCCAGCTTTGGTTCGGACAAAATAAGGTGTTTTGTCATCTTGAAGCTGGTGAGTGCGGGTGTGGAGGTCTCCCATGGATTCTACAGAGTCTGGTAATTGATCCTTGACCACCCGGTGCTCTTTTCCCACTAATGAGACCTCTGGGAGGTCTGGCCCAGCAGGTTGGGCTGGATGGCTGGGGTTCCGTGGCTTCAGGTGGTCAGGAGGTTCAGCTTTCTCCTGAAAAGGAAGATGAAGAACAGAAAAGAGGGTGAAGGCAACTTTCATTTAAAAGAAATAAGCAACATCTGTACATCTAATTGCACACAAAGCATTATCTTGAAGTTTAGGTCTATAAGAAGTGCACACCTGAGCGATATTGATACAAAAGGAGGGATGTGGTGACAATTTTGAAACCTAATAACATTTGAATGAACAACTATACAACATGATAAAACAACCGCTGCACTTTTTGAAGACTTCCAAAGGTTAATATAAAACGTAATAAGGTAACAGAAGTTGCTTGCAAGCAATTTGAAAGATGAGTTGATGATAGTACATGATAAAAAAACAACAGCTCAGTGTATTTGTGGACTAACAGACGAAAGCTGACGACACTTCAAGTTTCTGACTTATATCAGTTTTGCCCATTCTTACGACTGAAATCAACAATCCAAGTTGGTGGTTTGTCAGGTCGTACCTCAACTTCTCTCTGTGGATTTTTTCGCTCTATAACAACGTCACAATACTTCTTCCTTTGCTCCAGATGGGCAAGACTAATAATTACTATGTTGTTTTTGGACATTAGTTTAGACAACCGAAGCTCTTGCTTATTGTGGGAGGACATGTGTGTACAATTCTTGAAATGTATGAGCAACACAGGTTTATTTGAACAGCAAAGACAGTCAATAGCTAAAGGGAGTTTAAATTCAAGCAAGGTAAAGGGAAAATGCCACATTAAAATACACTGGTCCTCAACATTAGACCTTTGAGAATCCGGAGAGGACGTTTGTTAGACTTTAACTTTGAAATAGCAACAACTACATATGTACTTGCCTCATTGTCGAGCATTAACAGGTTACTAGGTAACCTTGTCAGTGACATTAAACAAACTAAAATGAGAGTGAATAAAATGAGGGCAGTTAATGTTTACATAAAATCAAGAATATGTGAGGTAATATACAATTTCCTCAAGAGGGATAAGAAAACATCTCACTTTAATGGGAACACCATTATTAATTTCTGTTCCTTGTTTACAGTCTCTCCTGTAGTTTTAAAATGTGTACTGTATGAAACTATATTGTTGTCGTTTTTACACATTTTATTTCATCAAAGCTAATGTGAAGGTTGACATCAGCCTTCCTGTTTACTGTTCACTCTCCTACAACTGTAACCGAGCTGTATTAAGTTAATGCTAATGCAATCCAAACATTTCCTAATGCTACTTGTTCACATTTCAATTTTGAGGCTGATGCAAATAATGACATATCGGCCGATGTTAATTTTCTTCACCCAATTGCGACCAAGAAATGTGCTTTACAGTCACTACTCTCTGGTGAACAACCTATAAAATGTTACAAACAATATCTTTGGCATTTCTGTACTGTACAAATTCTTGTCATTTATCGGATGACATACAGTATACACAGATACCGATACATCTGCATTAAGCTTTTGGCCGATTTATTGTGACAGCAATCATTCATAAAAAATGCGTCTACAAAACAAGACATCTGTCATTTTCTGCATTATTTGACTGCAGATCATAAAGTTTTAAATATTGCAGGCAGTAAAAGTAAAAAAATCGTACCTGCTGTTAAAATCAGTAATCTCAGTTGTCGGCAAAATCAACCAGGACTGAAATCTTAAGTATTATAACAGAATTTAGTCAACATGGATATAACTAAAGTCTGTCTCAACAAACACTGAACATTTTGAGAAAGGTAGTATTAGTGGCAGGGGTGTTTTATTGCACTGTATTACATTGTACAGGTGTTTCTATTTTTCTGGTCACCCTGGGTATATAGGGTGATAAGATGTTTAATCATCTTACCTCATTTGGAATGTCTCCTCGCTGGTTATCCTCTGGTTTCTCCCAAGGGTGAGGAGGCACTGGCTCCTCCCTGAGCCTCATCTCCAGCCCTGCATTGCCAACCAAGACGCCCTCAATCCCCAAACCCATCCCTCCGCCCCCTCCTCCTCCCACAGCACCCGCCACGCCTCTAGCTTTGGTGTCCGACGGGCGGAGAACAGGTAGGGGAGGAGCCTCTTCAGGGGAGGCGGGGCTGAGCGGGGTTGCAGCCGCACCCTTCTCCCTCCAGAAGAAGCCGGTGACCATGATGAAGGACTTGATGTTGGGGTACGGGGCGGAGAGCTCGCGCAGCAGGGAGACGTAGTGGAGGGCCTTGTAGTAGTGGAGAAAGGAGATGACGCACAGGCCCACCGTGCACAGCAAGAACACCCTGTGCCGCCGCATTTTCATCCTGGAAAGAGAGGGAGGGAGGGGGCGGGAGGGGAAGCAGAGAAATGAAGAAAACATGAGTCTGACTAATAACATCAAAAAACAATTTCCGTTTGGAAATAATCTCTTTATTCCCATCTGTACTATTTACCTCTGTGGGTGAAACACAATTATCTTAAGAGTAATGTCCTCAAGGACTGTTAAAAAAAGACAAAAAAAAATCAATCACCACCCTTTGGAGTTGGTAAAAGCAACAGTCCAACTAACAGAAGGAAGGTGATAGCCTCAAGCACTAGCAAATTAGTTAAAAAACATTTACTGTTTCTCTCAGAATGAAGTTTTCTCCTCTGGTTACAGGAAAGTAGTAAAAAGTGGGGTAAAAAAACTGAAAAGCAGGCTGGGACCATGAAAATTTTAACTGATTTTTAAATGCAATTCCCCTCATGGCTAATTGTTCTTTAATGTGAATAACTGAGTTAGCTTGATTTGATTGTGGATCATAAATGAGCCATGAGCCTGAATTTTTCAACTTTACAGATGGATCTCTGTTGTCAGAGAAACAAGTCGTTTGCTAATGTTTTTTTTAAACTTCTACAGTTTAAAAAATGTGAAACTGTAGAAGTGAAATTTTGTTCTAAATCAAGTAAAAAATGAGTTCCAGCAAACATAATAGTGCTATGGTCTGGCTCTGCCCAGTGAGCTACATAATTCACGCTGAATATCGTGTTGACAAATGATTTGACTTCATTTTTATCCTGTAGCTGTATATTAGAGACATATAGAGAAAAGAAGAAACAGTGGAAAGAGTGAGAGTAAACTAAATGCTAAGCAGGTATAATATTTACCATGTTCACCATCGTTTAGCGTAATAGCATGCTAACATGTGCTAGTTAGCACTAAACACAAAGTATATAGCTGAGGCTGATGGGAATGTCATTAGTTGTTTTGCAGGTATTGATAACCAAAGTATTGGACAAACAGAAACTCTGACCTGATTATGGCAGTAGAGGCAAAGTTAAGGGATCATTAAAGTGCAATTACAATTCATCCTGAAGAGGACAGGAAAGTCTGAACCTAATTTTGATTGGATGACAATCTATCCAATAGTTGTTGAGGCATTTCACTGAAAAGCACTTATGTCAACCTATGGTGGTGCTAGAGGAAAAGTCAGGGAATCACCAAAGTCAGTAGGATTCATCCTCTTGGTACAATGAATGTCTGTACAATATTCAGTGGCAATCCATCAGGTAGCTATTGAGATATTTCAGTCTGGACCAAAGTAGTAGACCAACCATTTAATAGACCCACATTGCCATCCATAGAGCAATGTCGCTATCGTGGCTAAAAATTAATGAATAACACAGTGTTCAATATTACAAGGTGACATTGATCAACCACAGGTCATCCCAATTCAATCCTGTGTATTCACCTTACATTTTTTCTATGTTACAGTAAAATCGGATTGAAATAGAGCACAAAAGTGGACTCAAAGCATCTGAAAGGGAATGCCTGTCTTGGCTTTTGAGTGGGATTTCCTTTTTCACCAAGCACAGGCAGTATGGTCAAGGAACGGGGACACTCAGTGCTTACGCAGCAAGATTTATTCTGGTACTCTAATCCATCTTCAAAAAATGTTGGACATCTGAACATAAGCATACAATGTGCAGGGGAATAAAAAAAAACACTGAGGTAAAGAAAAAAAAAGAGCTAACTCTGCCAGTGACCTCCCAGCAATGCATTGCATGAATCAGAAGTAGCTTGTTCAGCACAGCCACCCCCCCCCCCCCCCCCCAGGGGTCTCAACTACTGGATATGAAGAGAAAGGCGTAGAGAGGGCAGGGGAGGAGAGAGAAATGTCTGAAGATGGGGGAGGAAAAAGTGGAGAGAGGAGGTGCTTGGGATGAAGTATGGAGAGATGTGGTCCAGTGGAGGGAGGAGAGGAATGAATGAGTGGGAGCTGAGAGGAGTGAACATGAAGGGAGCAGAGATGAAAAGAGAAGCGGGAAGAGAGAGAGAAAGAGAGAGAGACAGTCCTCTGTGACAATACAACATTTCACATGAATGTGCAGTGTTAACGAGACAACTACAGGTTTAAAAAGATTCATTTGACCAGCAGATCACATCTGTAACTGTGAGGCTGTTTACACTTGGTTTTAAAATGTGTTTCGGTGATCCAAACACAAGCGGACAGCCGAGACACATTGCCATTCACACCTGTCTCATACGTCTCCAAGGTGTCCAGCTGACCACTTGTGTTCAGATTTCATCACTGCCTACGTCACTTCCGCTAGAAGGTCAAAGGGCACCGTGCACAGTTATTATGTCAGTCTGTCGCAAGACAAGCACCAGATTTGTTTTGCACGGGCTACCTAAGAAAACAAAAATGTTTCAAGAACTATATATGTACGGGCTATTCCAACTGTTGAGATTGGCAGGAAAAATTTGGCGTTGGCACACTGTCACCAAAACAACCATCATGTCCTGTACTGATGATGCATTAGCATTTAGATTACAAAAGATATGTGGTCCATTACATCCCAGACAAGTGCTTTGAGTGATCGGATCACAATGCATCTTGGTGGTCTTTACACTTGTGATCCGATCGTCCAAGACGATATAAAACCAAGTGTAAACAAGGTCTGTGAGCACTAATTTCAACTGAAACTATCATTATCATACTAGTGTCAACTTGATACCCGTTTTTTGATACCAAAAAGATTTTTTGTAATTTTTGCTTCCTGACTTTGAGGAATAATCCTTACAAAACAAGCAAAAGTTCACAAACATAGCACACAACTTTGCCTAAATAAAACACTATAAACTGACAATGTTATGACTTAAAAGTGGCTATAATCAATATTTCTATATTGACAATGGATCTCATTTCTACCGGTGTGTAGAAGGGATTGCTTGTAGTGACAAACACATGATCGTCCAACTCCGCAGTTTCCACAGCTCTACAGAGCCTTTTAGCGTCTTTCAGCCCATTGTTTCTGTTTTGCGGTTTACTCTCACCACTCTCATAGCAACATTTTCGGCTACAGAAGGCTGCTGTTTTCTTTGTAAAAGCTCTAAAAACCCACTGTACACTACATGCCCGACACCAAACAGCAGACAAAGTTAGCGAATAGCAGGTGAACATAGTGGAGCATTTAGCAGCTAAAGAACCTGATATTTTTCTCAGGCAGTAGAAGAGAGCAAAAACAGAGCTAAAGGTGGCTAGGAAATCCAAATGAATGCCAATTTTGCTCCTTATCTGCTGGATGTGTAAATAAGTAACTGTTTGCCATCAGCTGAAATGGTTACAATAATGTCAGTGTTTTGTTCACAGCTTGTTTCTGCTGCCCCCAAGTTCAAATCAGGAAATATCTGATTTTAGAGAAAGTGAACAAGATCTGACAAAGAATTATATGCCAATTTTCATGTAATTCTCTGACATGAAAGCACATGCATAAGGATGCACATTTCTCTAAGTTTATTTAAATAATACAGAATGTTTGAAATATTTTAACCGTCATAATACACATTTTGCCAGACTTTAATAGCTTGCAATTTTAATTGCGGAAGTTAAATAACAAAAACAACCCGTACCTGGACCTCAATATTAACCAACAGCAAATTGCTTGTTCCTTGGCCAATATAATAGGAGATTCTTGAGACATCCACACAGGTGAACCACAAATTAAATCGACAGAGGTGAAGTAATTATTCATACCTGACAAATCTTATCAAATGGAGATTTAATGCAATTGTTGTCAGAAGTGATGGACCTTTACATGAAAGGTTTGGGAAGTTTAGGTTAAAATTTATTTTTTTATTATTTTTTAAATTAGGTCCTAGTATAACAGAAAACATAAGCATCCCTAAAGGAGATAGGCTACTGATGTCATGGGAAGAATTCCCATGCTTTCATTTGATTTCAGTCTGACAGAGATATGTTTTGTTGTATAACTGCTCCATCTCCTCACAGAGAGTATACTGCCTTTTTAAAATATAAATGAAGCATACTCAATTCCTCTGTTGCTAGGAACCCAATCATACATGAAAGGGAAGAAAGGAGAAATTGAAGGATGTAGAGGAGGTGATGTTAACAGAAGGGAGAGAAGAAGTCAAAGGAAAGGAGGAGAGGAGGTGGAAGCTGGTGGTGTTTGGTGTATTAGTGAAGCACAGCGCCACCTCATCTCACACTGCCACATCCTCTCTTCAAGTCTCTCAATTCCCCACTATTATCTGTCATCTCCAATTCCCCTTCACATTCACTCAATCTCTCTTTCACTCCACTCTCCTCTGTCTCCCACCCAGCTTGCCATAAAGGACAAAGAGGAGGAAGTGAGGGGTGAATAAAAGACTTGTCTCTTTTTACCCCCCCCCCCCCACCAATATGCAGAGAAATCGAAAGAAAGTGATGAAAGCTCTTTGTTCTTTACCAAAAATCTTTTCACTCATGCTAAACATTTTTTTACAAGTGGTGTTGTTACGCCCCACTCTTGGTTGGCCCTAGTTTTGGCCTCCATCACTTACATTGTAAGTACATTATGAAGGGATCTTCTAATGTATGAACAGGAGGAATGATTACTGCAAGAAAAACTTATTTCAATGTTCATTTGGGCACCTGGCTATTGTTTTAAGACAGACTTGACTGTTAACCAGTCCTTCTAAGAAATTGTTCTACATTTTGGTAAATATGCGTATAGCTTACTTGCTGATAGTTAGATGAGAAGATTGATAACAGTTAGATCTATCTAATAAAGATAATGTATTTTTTGATTTAGTTTTTTGTACATATTACACAAACAACACAACACACATACTGTGTTGATTTGTGAGCTTTAGAGGTGCTGGTAGGCGGAATTTTTTACCTTTGGACAAAGCCAGGGTAGCTGGGGAGAGCAGCAGGTGAGCAAACTGTCAATCACAGCGGTCAATCAACACCCACAAGGCAGACATCAAGTCTTCAAATCTTATTAACGGAACAATAATTTTCAAAATGACCACCAGCACAATTATTAGAGGGCCTGAATTTAGCAATTGAGACCATAATGACCATAATAGGTATTTCTAGAGAGAGGTTGATACTTTTTGAATGGGAGTCAGTTGGAGCCAGGGATTTTTTGGAGCCAGCTGGTCGTTGGTGGCATTGCACTTTAAGCTACATTGGCTTCAGACTCAAGCTGTGGTAGTCTATCTTGCGCTCCGGTTCACTGTAGTCAATGTAGCACAAGAACTGTGTCATCTTTTATGTCTAAACTTCTTTTGGTCTTTTCAGCCCAGTTATGTATTCTCTTATGCAAGAGAATCCTTGACATTTTAAAATACCTGGCACTTCTACGGAAGAAGAACAAAACAATAGGTACAATGATAAAAATGATTTTTTTTGGCCCTGTAAATATTACTGGAGGTTCTTCAACTACAGAAGTTACAAATATTGGTCACTTGTATTAATGGAGTTATCACTACAGTTAAATTTCATCCTCGAAAAAAGTTTTGGGAGCAGCATAGCAGGCTGTAAAAACAAAATTTCACATTACCTTTTTATAAAGTTGTTGTGGTGATCTTCTTGCAAATTAATACATTCAGCAAAAAATAAAGCAACATTAGCTTTTATTTCAGCCTGTCCTCACAAGAAAAATGAAAGTATAGGTCTAAAATTAAGGCTGTCAAAAACTACCTATACTTACGTTTATGCCATCTAGCAGCCATAGTAATTATGACCCAGGCAAGTGACGCAGTTCAGTTGACGTCAATATAAGGTGACTTGATAAGGTGATTTTTGCCTTGTTAAGAGGAGATGGGTTGGGTGGATGATTAGAAAGTGGAATTCACTGCAGGAGACCACCGTTAACTTCCCGCAAACACCTTCTACTCATGTGTCTGAACCATTTTGTTTTACTGGCAGCTCCAAAGAAATACTCAGTAACTATGGTGGGTAGCCATTAAAAGCTGATTTTGTCTTATCTGTTAATGCACTTGACTCATTATGTTACAAACACTGTAAGCAATTTCATGGAGAACATTTTAATAAAAAGTTGCTGTTTATAAAATGTCTGTTAAGTCACATGTATTATCACTATATTAGAAAGTGTTGTTGGCAAAAAAACTAAAATATTAATACTGCACAAATTAAGAATCAGTGCTGTAAAAGGTTGTTTGAATAATAAGTAAATAAGTAAATCATATAATGCAAAAATAAAAATTAGGTCCAGCCAGTTAAAAGCTTTGAAAAAACAAGTATTTTTTAAAGCAATTTGTATGTAAATGCAATGGTATCCTGAGTAAAACTTACTGATGAAGAATGAGTAAAATTTACTTACAGAAACAGAAATTTGCTAGTAAACTACAGAAATACTGAAGTATTTCTTGGTTAAACTTAGTGTTTATTGGTATGTAAACTTTGCTGAGAATATCCTGTTAAAATTACAAGGAATTTCTGTGTGGAAACCCTTGCCAAGGTTTCTAAGTAAATATCACTCCACATTTTTTTCAGTGTGACTCACTAAGTAACTAACAACTAACTACCTTAAAAAATACATAAAAGGTTGGTATTTTTTGATAAACCTTTTTATTTACTGCTGAAAAGGTTTTGAATATAAGAGAGGAATCCCAGAAAGGGTAATAACTCCCAATAAGTTACCAAAAAACTTAACTTAACCCATCACCATTCCATACAACCCATCACCATCCATATTCAAAAGCACTTACAAACAGAGTAACCGCAGGCATCGTGTGGGTTTTTTCTGTGGATTCAGGGATGCCCAGGTACCTCTAAGCCAAGACATCACTGTAGAAATTATTCCAATGTGCTCATGTCACCAGTCGTTGTTAGTGTATTGCTGCAAACCTCCACTCCAGTGCGATGCTGCCTGTCAGACAATGCACAGGGTGGAGTTTTAAAAGTCACACATAACTGACAGTGTCTGCATATCTGCAGGTGTGCTAAACCAAGTGGAGCAAAGTATTGTTGACATTGACGTTGTTTGCTCTGTTTTTTTGTGAGTTGGCCTGCAATAAAGATTACATGCAAATGTCAACTAGATGCAAGGATGATTTATTAAAGCACCTTCCTGGTTCCTTTTTTAATTATTTATTTATTTTTTTTATTGACTCAAAAATACAGAATTCTGACAATTACTTAACAAATGAGTCCTACCATTTCTAACCCTACCAAACCAATTTGCAAATTTGAACCAACCCTTTACCCACCCCTCAAACAATATCAGTCATAACGGTTATTACTATCCTTCAATTTCAAAAAAGAGAAAAAATAAATAAACCAAAATAAAAAAGGGTGGTCTTGGATTGATTTTTATAGTGACGTTAAGTACTTTTCCACTGGTGCCCATGTTTCAGCGTTTTCTTTCTTATAATTTCAGTCTAGTCTTCAGTGAAGCATTCTTTCTCAGTTGTACAGTATGTTTCCTGTAATGCAAATTAGCTCAAACTGATAATCATCAGAGTCACAGAAAATGTTATACAGTTGATTTAACAGGCTGAATAGCACCTGCACTTAAGTGGTTTCAGGGTAATCTGGGTGTTAGGTTTGACCCTCAGCTGCCTTTGAATGACCATATAAGACATCTATGCAAAACCTCTTTCTACTATCTCAAAAACATCTCTAAACTCCGCCCCTCTCTAACCCTGTCAGATGCAGAGAAACTTGTCAATGCCTTTATTTCCTCAAGCCTGGACCTCTGCAATCCGTTCTTCACAGGGACCCCTGGCAGGAGCATCCAGAAGTTCTAGTACAAGTCCTGCTACTCGCATACAAATCCATCAACGGACATGCTCCTCCCTACCTACAGGAACTGATCACACCACAAACCTCCACCTGCACCCTCAGATCTGCCAGCAGCTTGCTCCTCCGGGCCCCCAGGCCTAAGCTCCGCACCATGGGGGATGGAGCCTTCTGCTCTGCTGCACCACGCTTGTGGAACAGCCTTCCTAACCATCTGAGGGCAGCACAGACCCTAGTCTCTTTTAAAAAAAGGCCTAAAAACCTTTCTATTCAGGAAGGCTTTTTCATCTTAACTCTTATTACTATTTTCTTTATGTTGTGTGTTCTATGTTATTAATACTGTAGCACTTTGAGTTTCACTATAAATGAAAAGTGTGGTACAAATGAAATGTATTATTTATTATTTGTTATTAAACATGAACTTCATGCGTAACATTGAGTGCTCAGCTGATGTGGTGATTTCATCTGTTCAGCAGAAATGTTATCGAAGCATTAAATTAAAAAAAATTGATTTTTTTTCTGTGTTGTAATTGTTTTAACATTGACTACTTTGTTGAATGATCTAATGCAACAACAAAACATCAAACCCCAATATAACATTCCTCTGTTATTTTAAAGGAGGGTACATAATCAACCTCTCTCGTGTGAGTGGACTCAAGGTCTTTAAGGTTTATTACCATTTATTTATTATAATTATTACTCCTGTGTAGGGCTGCAGTTATTTTTATTATTGAGTAATCTTTTCTTGATTAATCTTTTGGTCCATAAAATGTCAGAAAATAGTAAAAAAAAAATCAAAATCATGTCAGCTCTACTACATATATTGTTTTCAATTTCTTATATATTTTACATTCTATGTTTTGTTAAGCATGTCTTATCATTGTTTCAGTTTATTTCTTTGTGTTTTATTTCTATATGTATTTTTACAGAGCTATATCTATAACAGTAGTACAGTAGTAGTTTACTACACTATCATTACGCACTGTTATTAAGGATTACACTTGGGCAGAGAGGAGTTACTTTGCCAATGCAGATAAGAAGGTTCAAAAAACAGAAAACTGGCTGCACACACACACACACACACACACACTGAAGCTGTGGCCCCATCATGACACCTTCTTCTTTCTCATTTGTTATCTTCGGTTCTAATCAAAATTTACATTCCTTTCTGTGGTAAAAAGCACTTTTGGACAAACTTATCTGGTGAAAGCATTTTAAAATCCTGCCAGCCAATCAAAACTGGGCATCTGTTCAGGATTGGAATGCACTAAATTAAGGGAAGAGGATATTTTCAGAAAACTGCTTTTTTGTGTTTTTAATTCCAGCCTGGGTTGAGTTCCTGTGTTTATACAACTGAAAGCTCTTATTTGTGGATAGTCTGATATCAGAGGAGGCGGAGAGTGGAGAGATGGCTGATCTCCTCCTACAACGCTGTTTGTTTATCTTGTCAAATTAATCTTACTTGTAGATTTCACACCCTAGCCCTACCTGCCCTACCTTACCTCCAAAACAAAACTCATATTTCTTTCAACTCTGCCTCTGTGGGAATTTTTTGAAAACCTTTGGGAGTGCACTTGCACCCCTGGAGAGTTTAGAAAAGCCCCGACCACACAGCCCAAACATTTGGTTTGGAGAGGCGGATGCCGATCCAAGTGATAAACAATCACAGAGAGAGGGAGAGAGTACGTGCCGGGAAGAGGAGTTCTCCCAATTAACTGCTCCTAATTCCATCAGTCTGGCTGTGTGTGTGTGTGTGTGTGCACTGCCACTGCTGACCTGTTGAACCAGTTTCTCATTGAATGTGGTCTGTCTTAGATTTTGGGGCTGGCAGGCAGTGGTAGTGGTGGTGGTGGGGGGGTGCTGTCTGTTGTCATGGCTGCAGTGGGAGGAGGTGGGGGGGGGGCAGTGCTGAACAAGAGAGGAACCTGCATTGTTATGTGTAGTTTTCAGCTTTTATTCTCAAGAAATCACATATCAGTGAATTTATCTTTATTTAAATTTGTAATGCAACACTCAGTAGTTACTTTATTCTGGACTTCTTTTTTCTTTTTTTTACTTTCTTAGAGGGAATCTGGTATAGGGCTGGGCGATAGGGCAAAAAATATGATCACAATAATTTTTTCCATATTGATCAATATCAATATTTATCACGATATATATAATTTGATAATGTTGCAGGCCAAAAACTGCAGACTGACTCACTGTTGTCTCATTTATTTCTGCTGTGTCATAGGCTGTTAGATCTGTCCATATACAGTAAAAAATGTTTATCATCGTTATCGACCTACATTTTATTGCAATTCTGTATTGAGATCGTTTTATTGCGCAGCCCTAATCTGCTGCATAATTAGCATCTCATTTGCATTTTACTTCACATCTCACTCTTCACTTTACAAAGTCAAAAGCATGTTCTGAGCTGTCGATGTCAAAAGAGGATCTCGTTTCCTGCAAATTACCGTGATCAGTCTCCTCTTGAAACAGGAAATGTTTTGGGATGTAAGCGCATAAAATGAGGGTGAAAATTGGTTGGGACCGAACAGCTCTTTAAAAAAAAAAATGGATACTTTCAGTCAAAATTTGTACAGACACTGAGCTTTACGTACAGTCAACACAATAACTTAACATTTTCCCAAGGATGCTTCCCCTGTGCACACAGATCTGAAAAAGTCTTTGTATCATTGTATTTTACAAAAAAAAATCCTTTCATCAAAATAAGCCTAAGTGTTTACTATTGTCTTAAAAGAGTGTTACAAAACCTTTATATAAATAAAATAAAGTATAAAATCGACAGAATTATGACATAAATCATTCAATATCCAATCAAAGAATAAATCAACATTTGATGCCAACTTTAGGTTCTTAATAGTTTTCAGTACTTGGTGTTACAGACATAAAATGTGTCAGCACTCAGACAGGACTGACATTCAATATTCAACCCTGCACCCAACTACAGCAAAAGTATACAACCAGAGTATGTGCAGATGTGTAAGCCTTTACACACACACACACACACACACACACACACACACACAATCTCAGACTTGGTGGTTTGTAGTTTTAAAAATTTTACTTCGTCAGCAAAACGGCTTCATAGGTGGAATGATAAATGATGCACTGCTTCTCCAAAGTGCTTAAAGGCCTTTGTTTTAGAAGGACTCAGGGCAGTAAAGCTCTGCTCAGTGTGTGTCTGTGTGTGTGTGTATGTGTGTGTGTGTGTGTGTGTGGATGCTCTATGAGAAGAAAACCGCCTCATCTAAATCCCCTTTTCTTCTCTTTCAGCACAAAGAAAACTCACAAACATCTTTCCACATGGGAAAGGCTTTGGTATCGTCTCATCTGAACTACAAAGCGTTCTCTCGGCTCATTCAGTACCACCCACAGTCTCTGACCAGTCTGTTGACCTCACCTAACAAGCACCCGGGGGGGATATCGAAACAAAACAAAGCACCTTGGGTGCAGCAGTTAGTGAGACCACCTTCCAACCAGGCACTCACAAGCTCTGCCCAATCAGAGTGTCCTTAGTTAAGGCCCTGAACTTCTCTCTGATGGACAAAAGAAACAAACTCTTAATTGTACTGTGTGCGAAAAGATGACTGACCTTCTCAAACTTAAAATGAGTCACAAACTTGGGCCACCATCCTTTAACTGCCATTACCAACTATTGTTCATGCTAACGAATCATGTTAACTAATTCTAAAATACAGAACAGTAGGGGGATTCCCCACCTACTGTATATTTGAAATAAAAATCCATTGTCTTACTTTCAAAAAAGAGAATAGAGGAGTATTGGTATCATGCATGGGTTGACTTGGACACAAAAGGGCAGTAAACATCCACGACCACAGCTTGTAATCTTGTATCCCTTTACATGCTGAAGGTCAGAAAAACAATAGCACAGTATGTAATAGAAAACCGACAGTATATTAAGGTGTCGGGTTGAAGCAGATGGGGCCACAGTTTAACACATGGAGTCCATCTCCTCCACCTGCTACTCAGGACAAAACACAGAAGAAATCCAATAAATTAAAAAAAATGTTGAAAAGTAGTGGCCATTTTGGAAGCATCTAATCTTGAGAAAATACTTTTGTTGTTTTTTTCAGCTGAAAAGACTGAAAACAATTTTCCAAACGCATGGAGGCAATTGACAGAAAATTACACAATGGTATTTTTATCAAATAAACAAACTAAACTGTGCTGCTTTGCTTTTCTTTCTTTTTTGTCTTATCCCTTTCTTCATATCATTGTGAAGTCATCTTTGGATTTTTGACTATTGGTCAGTCAAAATCCATTTGCAGCCATCATGGTGGGCTCTAGGACCCTGTGATGGGCATCTTAAATTACTTATTTAGTCAACTGAAGGAATAAAAACCATAATCTACATAATCCTAATTTTCAGATGTAAATTAACTAAACTAAAACCTAAAAACCCATTAACACGTTCATACAAATCTGGTTTTCTTCAGTTGGGTTTTGTTTAAAAATCCATTTGAAAATTGCAACTCCTAATCTGTTAAAAAAAAACACTGTTATGAAATTAAAATTGACTGAATATGAACAAAAACATACTTTTTTATATAAAATCTTGAACATCAGGCGACAACTTCTTCACAAGATGGATGCGTTTCAGAATGAAATGCTTCAGCCATAAAGTTTTATGAGCCTGATCCTTCCACTGCCAGAGTATAAAAGTAAATCTCTCACCATGCATCGCTGACCGCAGTTTCCCCTTTTTGTTCGTGCTTTTAACGCCTGCCCAGCTCACTTTCTTATACTATAGGTGGTTCCTCCTTTAGCAAACAAGCTTGTTTCACTGGAAAGACTGTGAGAAGGTGACACTTCACCCAGGCAGTCACCAGCACCTCTCAATCAATTTTCTGCACTTCCTTATTTAAATGTCCCCATTCCTTCCCCAAACGTGTCAAATGCAAATACACACGCGTTTGCCAAGTCATTGAGGAAACTCATCTAAAGTTTCCAACCATGCTGTGTGTGTCACTCAACAGTTATATCTACATCTAGCAACAAAAGCCTCCACTGTACACTTGCTGGCTCTTCTGCTGTTCCTCCTGTGGCATTGGAGCAAAACTAAGTTAAATTCCATCACTGGTGCTGCCTTACTCTTTCTGTTAATCTGTTGTCCCTTTAGAATGACTGTAAGACTTTAAAAAAAAAGTCATCTTCTATATTTCTGTACTAACAACAGTTTTCCAAAAGTCAGATTTTCCTTTCACTGGATCATGAATCATCAATATCTTTTCTTGTCCTGTCCCTCCATTCAAAGTTAAACTGAAGTGGGCAGCACAAGCTAAACTCTGTACCAAAACTAACAAGCAGCTCCCATGGGTGTATTTAACACACGATAAGGTATCCAAATATGTCAGCCCAGTCACTCAGCATATACACCAAAAAAGTCTCCTCCTGCATCCATGCCCATAATGGCAGTCCATTAGTATCTTTCTCTGGATCCACTTGGCCGACTGCCATGCTTGATTAGTGGCTTTTAAGTCATATTGGACGTACTGTATCAGTTCATGTTGTGATAAGATGTTTTTAAATGTATGTGACACTTTGAGCCGTTGTTTTTGGATTAATGCCATAAAGTCTTTCTGGTTCTGAGGGTGGTGGGACATACCATGCAAAAAACAGAGGCTTGTTAGCTTTGATTTGGTGGATGATAGCATCCATAAATATCATAACCATGTGGCAACTACCACAGCTTGAAGCTGAAGCCATTGTGGAAGTACCGTAAAGTGCAATACCACCATTCAAAAAGCATTAACCTCTCTCTAGAAATACGTCTAATCTCTAAATTCAGGACACAGAGTTGGACCATTGTCGCAACATTTCAGTAAGTTTAATATTACTTGATTACCATTCCTGCCCTGTTAACACAATTTAGCTAAAGTAGCTAACATTAGCCCAAGTGTGCACTGCTCGGTGTTCCTAGTAAGCTAGGATTAGCTTCGGTCCAACGTAGCGGGACGTGTTTCCAGAGCCTAAAAGGCAACACCCCCGACTCCTTATTTGGAAGGGCTGGCTCCAAAACGGAAAAGATGGCGCCGACCATAAGCGGCAACTCTGGGCTTCAAACTGGCTCCAATGTAAACCAATGGGTGACGTCACACCTCGCTACGTCCATCTTTATATACAATCTATGATTATACCCAAAACTACATTTCAGTGCTTGGTGTATGAATTTTAGAGTGTCTAATAATATTTTCATTTGAAGCTGTGACCAGGATATGTGTATTAAACACTGCATCACAACATGGCAGCCCATTAATGCCAGTGAAAGCTGTGGTCAAAAACTTTCGCTTCCATGCCCATAATGCAAGTGCATTAATGTCTTTCTCTGGTCTCCACTTGTCTGACTGCCATGCTTAATTGGTGGCTTTTAAGTCATATTGGACCTACTGTATCAGTTCATGTTGTGATGAGTTGTTTCTAAATGTATTTGACACTTTGAGCTGTTGTTTTTGTCTTTCTGGCTTGAGGTTTCCATTTGACCCCCAGAACAGTTGGGGACTTCTTAGTTCTTTCTTTTGCATTGTGGTTGTGGTACTGAAAATACTGTTACAATAAATAGCTTCTGAGACTTCTCGCATTTCACCAGTAGCAGTATCATAAGCAGCCGTTCTTCCCCTTGTTTCCTTCCAGCTGCAGCATCAGATAGTGGCTATTCCTCTCTCGTCCCTCTCTAATGGTAGCATATCAGAGAACTTCTTCTCTCGTCTCTTTTGCAGCAGAATCAGAAAATTCAGCTCTTCTTCTCTGAGCTTACGGTCACCGGTTTGGTGAGTCAGATGTCAGGAGAAAGCCAGCGTGCTAAGTGGGTTTCAATAATGCAGGCACGTCAAGGGCCTCAGAAAGTGTACGTGTGAGTGTGAAACTGTGTGTATTTTAAGATAGAACCAGGGTTTAGGTGTACATGAATATTGGGAAGTGGAGGGCTGGAGCTGCAGTGAGAATGTGCGCTGCCTCTGAGAGACTTGGTGCGTGCAAAGAATATTGTTTGGGTGTAGCAGGCGTGATTTGGTGTGTCTGTATGTGTGTGTGCGAGAGAGTGCATAGACTGAGGTGGGAGGATGGGAAAAGCCGGCGGAGTGCCTCCATTCCTCCGACCTCATCTATAATTCAGCTCGGTAGCGGCCCGTGAGGTCTCCCTCTAGTTCCCCCGTTTGCTCTCTGCACTGAAGGTGGAGACAAGTGTTGCACGGTACATTTCACGGTCTCTCCCCATCTATCCGTCCCCATCTACCGCTACCTCTCCAGAGGCGGAGCAGCTGTCAACAGCAGCTCAGTGAGTTCTAGTGAATGAAGATGTTTTGAATGTACAGAATGTGTTCAAATGAATGATATAAGACTTGGCCCGGCTTTGACTAGCTTTAAAACCAGGTTAAAAACATATTTTCTCTGAACATTATGTGCTTGAAGTTCTATTGTAAAGTTAACTACCGGCTACTTATTTATTTTAATGTCCTATGTTGTATTCATCATTTTAATATTGCGTATGATATCTGTTACGTAATTTGCCTTGACGACTATGATTTGATTCTTAACCATGATCATTCCTTCCATTCCTTCATCACATGACATGACATGAAAAAAAATGATAATGTATGGCCCACAGGGGGTGCTATAATTACAGGCCAATGCAGTTGGATTTTTTGATATTGCCTCGCCCACAGGGAACTGTAACTATCACCTTTACACTGTTTTTATTCCAACTACTAAAGCAAAAACACTCTCCCTGGAGTTAATATGAAAATATACACCCAGAATAAGAAATGTGTTAAAGGGATACCCCAAGGATTTAGTATTGCACTCCCATAAAGTTGGAGTCAAAATCAATCAATAGCAAAGCCAGATATACTGAATCTTAGACCTTTATATGGATAAAGCTCCAAAAACCCTGGATCCTACACTTCCCATAATGCAACCCGATAGCATCCTTTGTGAAGTCACTGCTTGATAAACGCCCATGCCTTGAAAGCACCTTGTCACTATTAGAATGCAGACTTTCTGTTTAAAAGCTTGTAGACCCCCATCCCAAGCAGAGATTACTTAAGTGGTGTCACTCCAGTCATTTTCTGAGCCTTGACACAGCTCCTCCAGAGCCACAGAAGATATATAAGTGACTTTGACATGTAAAATAGGCGAACTTTCCCTTTATCAGCAATAATCTCCACCTATTAAGACAATATTGTGCCTCCCATTATCAGCAATAATCTCCACCTATTAAGACAATATTGTGCCTCCCATTATCAGCAATAATGTCCACCTGTTAAGACAATATTGTGAGAACATCAAACACATTCTTTAACAGTAGATAAAGTAATAATAGAAGCAGCAGCAACTGTACTAATGGATTGACTTGTAGCTTTAGCAGTACACATACTTTAGCAGTAATAATTTTGCATCTGTGTTTTATGTACTTGTATATTTTTGTTGTGTGCAACTGTAAAAGCTGCACAGTCATTGTACCTCAGGGACAATAAAGCCTCGCTTAGCTGAACACTCTCTTTTCCTCTATCGCAGCTGATTCAGCCGTTCTCTCCATTCACTTCCTTCCTTCCGCTCATTGCAATTTTCTCTCGTTTCCAACACCAGCCACCAGTTCACAGACGCAGTGGAGTGTTCAGATCCTGATCTCGCCTCGGCTTCCTCACACCATTTTCTCTGTTATTAGTTTTTGCTCTGTAGTGTGTCGAAGGTGGCTCTTAATGACACACAGTCCTCTCTTCCCGTCAGTCAGTCTGCTTCCACTTAAATGTCACATGTTCCCGAAGACTGCTATGACTTCCGTTCCATTGAACCCTTCATGTGCTGTTCAAAAAGCTGTCAAGTGATTGCTATGATTTATTATTAAGTTTTCTATTTTAGTGGCAGTACGAGCAGTTGTGACTGTGGCGGTACGTCAGGCAGAGTAGACGTTTTGTTGTCCAGGTGATGGTGTTACTGGTTTCAGTATATGGGTCCATTTTGTGCAGTGCAGCATGTGGTGCATTTTTAAGGTCCCTTGATCTTGAGCTTGACAGGTCATTCTTGATCTTACACTTGACAAAACAATTTCAACTCAAGGTCCACTTACTTCCTGAAGCTCAACTTTACGTCAGCTTGGATGAGTGCTCAGAATCATGCCAAGTTTGAACATCTGCAGTTCCATGACAAGCACACTGCAGTCGGACTGTGATATAGTCGAAATCTGGAAAGCAAGCAAAAAAGTGGACCTGTCATTTTGTCAACTGCTTTACTCTAATTTATTACTTTTCTTTTCTTCTTTATTTTTCTGTGGAAAATCTCATTCGACCACATAAAATCAATGTTGCACAAGTAAAAAAAGGAACACAGAGTAACCAATGTGAAAAAAAAAAGTGTTTGACAATGCATATGTCCGTCTGACTGGTTTATAGAGAAGTAGAGCATTTTGTCCAGTCCTAATTCATATGGTGTTCTTTAGCTATAGAAACAGGCAGGTTTCTGCTCTCCCTGAAGAGAAAAGACTGTGTTTGTTGTGTCATTTAGGTGAGACTGAAGACAAAGTCCATTTTATGTTTTATTGCTCATTATATGATGATTTAAAGGCACTATATACTTAAATGTCCGTAATTTCTGATGATTTTTTGGAAGAATGATTCTAAGAAACTTCAGCTGTGTTTCAGGAAGGGAACCTTTTGTGTGGCTGGTTTTATTTGTAGAGCTTGGCACAGAAAACATAGTTCTTTGTTTGCCGTGTAATGCAAGATGTTTTGTTCTTGTCTATGTTTGACAATGTGTCACCACTGTGACTGTATTTTGGTGTCTTGTAAGTCCATGTGGGCTGGGCACTTGTATGTGCATGACACAATAACTTACTAAATAAGTAACTGGAGTTAATCATGAGAGCTGCAAAACTTACACCTGTACAGTAAACTGAACTTAATTTACGCTGTTTGTTGTGTATGTGTATGTTTTTAACCTGCTCATAATTGAAAATAACAGTCTGTTTAAGCTTAAATAATTTAGATGTAAACAAACCTTTAACAGCCTCAACTTTGAAAGCTTTAATTAACTTTAACTGAGAAAACTCCATCTGCTGGTGAACACAGTGAGATGTGGTTGAAAGCTCTGGAAAACACTAGTTAAAGGCCTTTGTGTTAACAATTAATTCCAAAGTCAAGAATGAATTTTCATCTTGTAACTTTTAATTGTATGAAAAACATTAATAACTAGATAATCTAAAGTCTTGTCAGGAGTCAGTCGTTTTTTAAAGTCAGATCAGGTTTCATCTGTGCACTTTGAATTTGAAATGAAGTGTAACACTAAATAACACTTCCCATAATTCACTTATGCAGCCTTGTCAGCTATAAGATTATATAAGATATCTTACATATTTGATGAAGTCGGTCATGATTGAAAAGCCAAGTACTGAAGTGTTATTTTTCAGGGATAAAGAGCATCAGCAAAAGGCCTCATGAGTCAAGATTTATTGTGATAAAGACAGTTGCACTGTGCAATGAAATTCCTCCCCGACTGCCTGCCAATAATCATCATGTTCCACTAGGAAAATCCTCCTGATCTAGGTTCCCTTCCCCCTAAAAGCCACCAGAATATTCTTTGTCCTGAAAAGTCAATTAAGACTCCCTGTAGCTCGCTGATCTTGGTTCAACTGCTGCTGTTTCTAGCCTTCTTGACTGAACACCAAATTAAAAAGGTAAGCTAATATTACATCTTTGGCCTATGGGAAAACTTCCCTCCACTAGAACGGCTTAAAGTGATTTTTCCAATTTCCTACAATCTCCTGCACCGTACATCACTGTGCAGCTCCGATAATGAACACGGCTCTCTTAAAAAGCAATCTTACACTGCAGTGATTCACTCCTTTAGTCATCTGCTGCATACATCCTCCTGTTTTTGCCACGCCCACTCACTACTCTATTAGAAGCTAAAAGGCTGCATGTCCGCTACTGTTAGCTCGTTACCGCGCCGCATTGTAATTGCACAGCGGACTACGCTGAGCGTTTGTATAACATCAGTGGTAATGACAGGGCTTGGCAGATCATCTTGACAGTAAACAAAGATGCTGTCCTCGTTGCAATCCCTTCCCCAGGTGTGTCATTATTTTCAAGACAGGATGAAAATACCAATTCTCTCTCTGTTTTTTCCACTCCTCTCCCACCTTCCTGTCCTCCCTCTCTTCCTCCCGGATGCCTGCTGAACTGAGAATTGTTTGCTGCAAGGACTACCGCTTCTATTTGTGCCTGAAGTATTGAAGTCATTAGTTTTGTTTGTGTGTGTGTGTGTGTGTGTGTGTGTGTGTGTGTGTGTGTGTGTGTGTGTGTGTGTGTGAGTATGCGATAGAGTTAGCACGGGTGACAGTGGTCTCTCCAGTGGATCTGTGTGGGTATGAGCTCTACCTACTGAAACTACAGACCTCACTGTGTTTATCTGTGTGGGAGAAAATGAAATGGGAGCAGACACAAGTGGGTTCACCCGTGATTTTCTGTGCATGTTTGTTTACCCATCCCGATACAAGCCAGCCTTTGTGAAAGGCGCACCTGCTTGTACTTGCCTCATCCTTTCATTTGTTTTTGCTGGCCCCTTCAATCCGCAGCATTCTCTCAAGTTGAAAGCTGTCACGACATAAGACAACCGGTCAATCGGCAAGGTCATGACACCAGTTGTGGACTTTCCAGCCAACATAGCTTACTTGTAAACTGAGCCCAATTGCACAAAATACAGGCGCACACACATGCCTGGGATTAGCTAAAGTAGGTCAACCCCAAAAAACACTACATGTAACAACAGGCTGAAGGATTTGCTAACACACTCCTATTGTCTGTGTGGCTACGTTATCCATTGTTATTATGGGAACAGGAAGATGGAAGCCATTAGAAAGGTTCCATTTTGGCTCTGGTTAAGCCTTATGGTCTTTGCATTAGTCTACAGTCCAGGCAGTAATTACTGAACGCACACAGAATCAGGCCTGATGGACCCAGAGAATGGCGCCATTGTGTCCAGTATTGTTGCTGTGTTGCGAATAACAGGATACTCAATGCTGAGAAGTGGCCACGTTGGTTAAAAAAGTAGCCCACAGTCATGAAATTGACAATCATAGATAAAATGTTTGTAGCGGTTGCTCAGTTTAACCCTCTCGTCCTCTCTCATCCGACAAGACAAATAGGGATTTTGATGCTGCTAATGTAAAGTGTTCTGCAGCAGCAGCAACTCAACCTCCATGCTGAGAACCAGGAGGAGGACAGGAGTCAGGCGTTACACCTGAAAGCAGCTCGATCAGCCTCGGCAACTGTTTTTAATTACAGGTCGATGGAGGCACTCGAGGAGAAAGAGTGATCAGAGCAAGAGGGGAGTGAAGCAGGGGTGATTAGAGAGGCGAATGAAGAGAGCTAAATCAAAAAAAAAAAAGAACAGCTTGGGGGAGAAAGAGAAGCGAAAGGACAGCTTTAAAGGGGAGGCACGAGTGTGAGAAAAGAAGGGGAAGGCTAGTGGTGGTGCAGCAGCGAGATGTGTGGTTGTACATGTGAGTGAGAGAAGGAACGAGGGAGGAAGAGAAAGAAATAGAAGCACACAGAGAGAAAGAGAGAGAGAGAGAGAGATGTGGGGGAGGGATGCAGTGGAAGAGCTGAATAAAGAAAGAGCCAGAAGCTGTGTGTGTGATCGAGGCTGTAGACGAGATCACAGAGTAGAGGAGAGCCGAATGGCGGGGTGGGGGGGAGGGGTGGGGGTGTACAACAGCAAGTTCAACAGAAAGATGAAGCATTCGGTGTGTTTACATGCACACAAACAACTTCACCACTGTGGATACACAGATTAAGTGTAATAGTTGGACTGAGGCAACAACAGGGTTTGCAGCCTTATGACACCAATAATAAAGCCTGGGTGATACTAGACTTTTGAGGCTGACATTGATACATCTACCAATATCTGTTGTTGAACATAGCATATTCTATGTCATTTCATGTCGTATTCTGATTGGTTTGTTTGGAGACGTTGGTCGTAGCAGCAGTCACATTGAGAGAATTTGGTCCTAAATTTCTGACGCTGTCAGAATTTTGCCTTGGGCTGTCTTTGGCCGCCAAAGCTCCAAATCGGTCATCAGCTGACGTGTCTCACAGTGCACTGTTTTGGAAGATTTTATCATGTTTTCTCTCATGATTGTCAACTTTCATCTCAGACAGCCCAAAATCGCACAGTGTCAAAGGGGCCTCAACATGAACAGGAACTATATCAGTAAATTTTAAACAGTAAACTTCACTGAAAATAAAAACCTTTTTAATTTGAGACAAGAAAAATAAGACTCATATGTAGGTTGATCAACTATACTAATCTATAATAAACGTTAAGTAGACCTGAAATGATGATTGGTGCTTCTTTTACCAGCTCAGTTATTTACAGGGTTAGTTCTAACATGAGAGTTGCTGCCCCCCCCCACAAAAGAGGCTATTTCTGGTAGCAATGACATTTTTTTTCCTCAGAGAAGGAAATCACTAAGCTGTATAGGTGCCACGAAGAATTTGAGTAATCCAGCTCCATTAATCGAGTTCTGCCTCTGCGATTACAAGCTTAATGCAAGTAAGATAACTCAAAAGGGGTTTATCTGACAGTTGCAATATTGCCCTACTGGCTCTAATAAAATGATTAAAGTGTATGTAAACACAGTGAGTGACAGAAAAAAAAAGATGCAGGGCGAGGGTGCATGCAGAGTGGTGCCTCAGAGAAGTGCAGCTGGAAAGACACGCCCACAAAGTGAGATGAAAGAAGACGAATCAGGTGATTTCTGTCAGCTGTGTGATCTTGAAAAAGCAGCGAGCAGCCCCGGTCTTCCTCGCTCTGCTGTCATCTGGTCTTCACTTACTGAAAAGCGACCAGTGAAGAAGAGCCTGGAAGCACTTGGCACACACTAGCAGTCCCTCCCCTTCCCTTGGATGTGCTCTGCACACAAGAAGTTCCTCTTTCATAGAGGGCAGGGCATATAAGAGAGGCAAAATAAATGGTTGTTAATTGCAACATTTTGCTCTAAATAAATGCCTCTTTAGCTACTTTCTCAGCTAACTCTCTGTAAAGGTGTGGAATTTCACCCTATCTCTGGTTTAGGGAGTCAGTCACTTTCTGTTCTGTGTTTCTGGACAATTAATAGAGGTTTTGTTTGTTTTGAATACACAGAAGCAACAGCCATCATGGGATGTCAACCTTGTCAACAGCAATTCATGTGACGCAGAGAGATCTTTTATTTATAGTTACCAATAAAAGGCGGCAATATAATCTTATAATCTTAGAAAAAAGTCCCATAGATTCAAACTGAGCCTCGACAAACATATACAGCTGATATGTTTCTAACTATATCAACTGTATCTAGATCATATCACATATCATGCTTTTAGAATGTCTTTAAAGCGGTCTTTTAAAAAATATTTCAATAGTAAATTACGGATGGCATGGTCTACGTAGCAGATAAACACTGATGCATATCTGATGGTTTTAGTTCTGCAAAAGAGGAAGTGTGTTAAAAGGGTGAACAGCTGTGCGTGAACAGAGAGAAACTGAGGCGTGTTCTGAAAAAAGTGAAACGTGAAACGTTGCGGTTTGAGATTGGCATGAGTGTCACTTGACTTGGCTGGCAGACGTCTCTGTTTCAAGTTTTCAAGTTCAAGTTTCAAATGTGTTTGTCATTCCAACCATATCCATATAGAAATACACATACAATAGGACGAAAATGTGTTTCTCAGGACCAGGGTGCAAAAATATACTAACGTACCTAGAAACACATAAAGACAGTTAAAACACATACTTGTGTTTATTTGCAAGTATGTGGTACATGCTATTTCAGCTATTCAGGCTCCATGCCTATCTACTTACACTTAGAGTGCAACAGAGGAAAAGGTTTAAGTTTTTAGGGCACCAACAATCCAAGCAACCATGAAGGTCAAAGGTGAAAGCTGCAGCATTTTCACAACGGATACAAATCTGTCCCGACAAAATTCAGGTTTTCTACAGAAGCAAATTTAACAGATAACATCTAAAAGACACATGTAGCAACACACAGATGCTAAAAGACAGATCAGGACACCAAAGATGCAAAATATGTTATACTGCATGTTACGATGAGAGCAGTGTCTTGAAATGCTTTACTCCTCGTTGGATTGCAGTCTGAAATGTATAAAGATACTGGATCTGCAGTTCATTGCGGGATAAAGCAATAACAGGAAACTTCTTCTGCACCGTCTGCTTCAAATCTTCTGATAAAAGTTCAGTGTGAACTTCTGATAAAAGTTCACACTGAGTGATATACTGTACATTAGTCAGAGGGGAATGAAAGTCTGGGAGTCTGAACTTGTTGTTTTTAAATGGGAGCGTTATCTTGGCATACAGGGACATTATGAGGCTCCACACAGTCCAGTAAAGCAGCCTTACGTTGCTTGATTGCTGACCTGGCAGACCAATAATCAGAGCTAATGGTGGCAATAAGATGGCTGCACATAACCAATACAGATATATCAGAGTGTTTAACAGTTGGCAACAGTTGAGGAAGTCTTTCATATACTGTAGTTAAAGTAAAAAGAAATTTACCATTAATATTCTGTATCTTTGCATTCGGTTCTGAATGGCAGCCTCGCCGTAACAGCTTCAACTTCAGCTTCTTTAAGCAGTTGTTGTTGCCACAGGGGTTCAATTCTGTGACAGTTTTAATGACCTGTGGTTCCTGTGTCAACTACAGTATAGGCACTGGTTCCTTTCTGGTTTTCTTTTAGTTGCTGTGTGCTGCTTTGAAAACGCACATAAAAGTGTTTATTAACACATGCTGCTAATTAACATTCATCTACATAATCGTAATACCTTTCTGGCGAAATTGCTTTTGTAATTATGATTTAATTACTTAAGTCTTTGTGTTTCTTGTGACGTTTCTATTCAGTTGTCGACTCACACAAGATACAAGTTAAACTGAAATATAAGTGAACAAACTGAGCTGTGAGCCTACATTGATACTGTGCAGGCTGCAAAGGGCCAGATGACTCCAAGACCCATTTGTTGATTCATACCAAAACCACATAGCTCACCCCACATAACCCCTGAAAAACACGTTGAGACCTGCATTACTGACACAGTGAACACACACACACACACACCCCCTCACAAAAACTTCCTCTGTTTCCTGCCCCCTCTTGCTGCCCATAGCTCTTTTCCTGTCTGAGGGAGAGTTTTCAAGCACTGTGACAGATTGATCAGCAGTTGCTGCCGCACGTGTGAGAGCGACAGCGTCCGATCGAGTTTGGCAGATTTCTGCAGGCTGTGGCGTCGTCCAGACTTATAACGGGTCTAATGCAAACTGCGATCACAAGGCCTGCCTGCGCTCCACACAGCTCACTTATCTGTTACAGGGAGAGTTCAGGAGGCGTTGCGCACGTTGGGAATTCAGAGTTGTTGCCTCTCACAGTGTGTGTGTGTGTGTATTTGTGAAGCAGAAAATGTTTGTGCGTGACGAAAATAAAGTTATGTGCGTGCATTTTTTTGCTACACGAGTGAATACATACGTCTGTTCAAAGTAACTGTGACTGTATGTGTTAGCACCATAACACTGCGAGCTTTCACACCACATCCTCCCTCACGTTCAGACTTGACATGTAGGAAGTTAATTTTAGCATCAGAGCAGAGCGGAACGGAACAGGGAAGCAAATCAAATGGAAAGCGGATAAAGTTATACAGCCCCAGAATAAAAACGCCAGGAAATATAACATCTTAAAACTGTTTCACTCCCTTTTCATGATCCATGTCTCCCAGTGGCTTAAAATCCCTCTTTAACCTATCTATGACCCTTCTGAGAATAAAAAGGAAGTGTCATGCAAAAGACATCTGTTAGGGGAACTAGCTTGGGGCCGCGTACATTTGTGTTACTTCCAACAGCAACACGACACACCATGAGGCGCCTGCTCTGTTCTTAATTTTGGAACATCAACAGTTGATCTAAAAGGTTTTGGCAGGGTCTGAAAACACACTGACCGCTGACCTATTTTAAGTCAAATAAACTTCTTGAATGTTTTTAATCAGCCTATGGTCCGTTCAGACGTCAGCTGCAGAATGCCAAGATGTGGAGGTGAAGGAAATACTAACAAACTAAATCCAAAAACACTCTTTAATGCTGTTTTTGAAATCACGTTAAAAGAGTAAGAATGACTTGACTGTGCAGATACATCTAAGCATTTTGTTAACTGGTCTGACAATTGAAAAAAAAAATAGTGAAGAGGAGTTTGTGAAACAGAGAAAAAAATCTTGCAACATTACCCACAGCGCTGGTGAAATCCCAGCAATACTTATGATGACACCCCAGATCTGCATCCTGCCATGTTGCCATAGAAGCCTCCCATTGGTGGCAGCGCATCACATAGATCGGTTTCCCTATTTTAGTAGATTTGGGCTTAACAGCTTTCACTTGATTTCACCTGTTGGAGATCAGCCACTCCTTGTGCCGCTCTGACTCACCAGGGCACAGTTCAGTGTTGTACAGTTTCATCTGGAAGTCAAACACTGCCCAGTTATTGCTTATCTGATTGTATATTTAATATTATTAGACTCTGGACTGCTGGTCAAACTAAACAGGCAATTTGAGGATGTCACCGTGAGCTTAAGGATGTGTGATGGACGTTCACATTCACAGTTTTACTGATGTTTTATAGACTAAATGGTTAATCGAAGAGAATATAATCATCAGATTAATCAATAATGACAATAATCGCTAGACAGTCCAGTCCAGTTAGTAAAATGGGCATGAAGAAGGAGAGGGAAAAGGGAATGAAAGAGTATGTGTATGAAGAAATGATAGAATCAGAAAAGACAATAATAGAATAATAGAAATAATAGAAAAGAGAGAGTCTATTATTCTCTTGGCTGACAGAGAGGTCGCGATGGCTGCAGTCTGTCGCTTCGGCACCAGTCACTGTCGGAATCAGAGCCCCTCTCAGTCTGAGATAGTGGCATTACAGCGATAAGACCACTGAATGAGAGGGGAAGAGACAGACTGACTGGCTGATAGACTTTTTAAGGCTTTCAGCTGCCAGCTCAGAGACTGCAGTCTGAAAATGCTTCAATTAGAGGATCAGGGAGACTTCCTCTATTACTGACCCTCCGACATGTCTTATGTCAAAGGACCGGTTCATCCAAATTACAACAAACAAGACGAGGTCAAAACCTGGTATATGGCTGGACCGTGTATGAAACACGAGGGCTTTTAATTTGTACGTTTCCTCTGGTTACCATCAGACATGGACATCGCAGCATTTTTAAGATGTCCACGGACCTTTGTCCACGGACCTTCCGCGGGTTGGTGGTCTCAGTGTCGGAGCCTCAGTGTGAGACGCTTTGGTCGGTAAATGTGTGTTTTTCGGGGCTGCGCTCACTGTCAGTCTCACAGAGAGCGAGCTGCGCCCTGCAGACATGACTGTGGAGGCGCTGTAAACGCCTTCTGATGACGTGATACAAAAGTGTTCATGCTGAATCATTTTGAAACTAGTCTAGTCAGTGACCCAGTCAATCATGGAAAATTCTGTCTCTAGGGCTGCTCCCTGCAGTCCAGCCAAAAAACTTTTCTCTCTTACTGTTGATGGTATCCAGCCATTCAAATATTGTAGTTATGGGTATGTTTTGAGATATTTGTCTCTGAGATTTCTGCTGTCATCCCTTAACAAGGGTGTTGAATTTAGCTTTTAGAAAAGATTACATTTAAAGCTGCATTGATTGCTTTTTTTTGAAGAAATTGATCTTTTTTGATGAAAACAGCTTCCTACCGCTACTGAAAATGAGGTTGAAGACAGCTGTGAGACTGAACTAAAACAGTACTGAGCCGTACAAAAACAAAAACAACAAGTTATAAGATACTAAAAGGCTCTGTAGAGCTGAGCGGAACTGAGTTGGTGATCATTTTCTGTGACCCCTTTCACTTTACATGTCATCATGTAATGTAATGCTTTAAAAGAAGCAAAATCCCACTCTGGATAATCCACATTCTTTGCTGTTAAGTTTTCATTGGAACTACTTTCTACTGAAGAAATAGTCCCTATGAAAACTGTTCACAACCTGTTCTATGGATTATACAGAGATTAAAAATTTTAAATCACTTTTTTATGCCTCCAATTAAATTTAATTTGCCTCCCTTGTATTGTGGTGGAGGCAGAAATATCTAAGATGGATATCTCAAAACCTGGGCAAATAAAACTGCATGGATACCAGCAGAGGTGAGAAAATATGTATTTGTAATGTGTGTGAAACAACCCTTCAGTCAAACAGTAGGGGTGTAACGGTACATGTATTCGTCCCGAACCGTTCAGTACAGGATGTTCAGTTCGGTATATGACTTTCCTCGGTTCAGTATAATTACTGTCAAAATAGTTTAATAGTCCACTTACTCCGACATGCGGAACAATAATTCTAGAGTGCAAGTTCCACCCGGAACATTTTGGCAGCGCACCACTTAGCTGTAGCATGCTCATGGATGTATGCTAGCCGGCTTAGCCAAGGTAGCCTGGTTACCCCGTCATGTTGCTGCCATCAGAATGACAAACGAGAAACCCATAACACTGACTGAGTGCAACACTATTATTAAATATACTCTAGTCTGCAGACTAGCTCCACCTCCAGCAGCTACAACAGTAACATGCTGCTGTTTATAGTCTTACTGTATATAAAGTAGTGCATGCACTACTTTATATACAGTAAGACTATAAATCATCATAAAACAGCTGTCAGCAGGTGTCCTGAATTCTTGCAGGAAACAGAAAGGTTGTTTTCCTTTCTCCACTGCAGCACAACTTAACTGTTTCAGTAATTGTCTCGGCCAATGAGTCATTGTTGGATGTTTACATTTTTCAAAATGAAAGACCAAAATGTTATTTTCTATTTTCTCACTGTATTTCTACATTCACCTTCTCGGTGTCCACCTTGTCTGTTTGGCAGCTTAGCCAACTGACCAGCATCTCAAGTGCTCTTATCTTCGCCGATCCTTCTTCCCTTTCAACAGCAGTCTTATCTGCACTCGGCGCATTAACTGCTAAGGTCAGGAATGTAGATGAAAAAGAAAAACAGGGAAGGAAAAAAATGAAAAGGAAAATGTCAGGCACCCTGAGCTGCTTGTCAGCAGGACGGGCGTTAGAGAAAGGAAGCGACGTGCTGGTGTGTCCGATCCCTCAGAGAGCTGAGTAAATAACCCCGGGCTGTTTGCTGTGCTCCATCTCCTGCTAGCACTCATGCTAATCTTCACACAGAAGACGTGCCAGTTCAAATGCGCACATACGTGCAAACAAACAACACCAATTGTCACCATTTTCAGTCTTCACTTAGCTGACACCTCATTGTCACTCTCTCTCTCCTCCCACTCCCTGTGTGTTTTTCTCTCAATCTCCATCTTCCTCTCTGCTCCAACTCTTTTAAAAAGCAGAAAATAAGATTGCACCCCCTTATTTTTTTTTTTTTTTACCTCCCATGTCATCTTGGGCCTATAGAGAAAGAAAGCGAAAAAGTTTGCTGACATTTTAAAGCTCCAACTGCTGCAAGGCTTCACCCAGCACAACACTGAGCTACTCTCTTTGTGCATAGCCAAAAGCTGAGAGCTCCTGGCAATGCATTACAGCAATAAAACATGACATATTATTCATTATTCTTAATAGAAATCACCGGAAGCGGCAACATGATGAGAAACTACAAATGGCTTCAGGCAGTAAAGCACAATAGGTATCCACTTAGGCAGGGTAGAGTAGCTCAAAGGTTTGATTACCACTGGAGCACGTTGTTTTTACAGTGACGTAAGATAATGATTAAATGAAGGAAGGAAATTAGATTCGTAGGTTTCATTAATGAACTTCACACCAAGCAGCAGATCATTCTATTCTGTCAAATGAGCGTGTAGCTGCAGATTCATAAATCAGTCTATGCAGAGATCCATTTGTTACATTTCCACTTTTAGTCTAAGTTCACCTCTACACGAACTTGGAAAACTCAACACAGACGAGTGATCAATAACAGGAAAACTCTTGTCAGGCCTTAACGTGTAATTAAGATAACAGAAGTACAGTATGTAACAAAAAAAGTCCATCCTGTGTCATTATACATCAGGTAGAAAAACCAGGCTGCAGCTGCAACGTCACTTGTATCATGAAACTAGTTTTCTTCCATTATTTTAAAGTATTTAGTAGTGCAATATTTTAGTGTCTGCTTTTCCCTATTGCTAGCATAACATGGTAGAGGGACTGTTTTGGGAGCTGTAATGGAGTGACAGGAAGAGCAGAGAAGAAGGTTCATCTAAATAAACATTATGTATCTTTGGATGAAACTTCAGATATGTAATGTCTTCTCTAAACTTTTCCATACTGCAGCACAGAAAGCAGCTGCAGGAACATACCAAATGAATGTCCTCTCAGGGGAAACGTAAATATTAGGATTGAGAAAAGACAAATTAATATCCACAAATTGAATCTTGCCACTAATGACATTGTTTCCTATTGTATTTCCTGTTATTCCATCTTATGACTATGTGACATGTTAATCTGCAGGTTTTCATTACACCCATTCAGGGAGAACAAGTGAAATGAAACCTTTCACACTTATGCCACAGCAACACGTGATTAAAAACCACTGTATAGATGTGCAACTGTTATTTAAAGCAAGTATATCTCCACCTGCACCACCAAACTTTGACTTTGCATGAGCCGCATATAAAAGCAACACTGCAGGAAAATGCTCCATGCTCCATCACGGCAACAAAATACTTCATTGTTAGTTGGTTGTTTCATTTGCTAATGGTGCAGAACGACAGAACCAACATCTCTCCAAACAGCCCTGGTCACAACAGGGTGTCACAAACAACACCCACATTTCTTGCACTAAGAGAGGGCCAGCGTCTGCAACCAGCTTTGTAAAGCAGTCATTGAACTGCTTAATCATTTTCAAGTCTACAAAACAGTAGCGTTCGTGTCTTCATATACAAATAAGATGTAAGGTACCTGCTGGTAAAAGGATGGTTTGAAAAAAGTAAACAGTGCAGAGAAATACATGAATGGAATATTTTAGAGCTGCAATCGATTATCGATTGATCTGCTGAATACTTTGTTTATTATCTAATTCATTGTTTGGTCATAATAGTGACCAAACAATTATAAAATAGTGAAAAATACCCATCACAAGTTCCCTAGAGCCCAATATGACATTTTCACATTGCTTGTTTTAATCCGAATAACAGTTCAAAACCCAAATATACCCAACACCTTACCAAGACACTTTATGTTGATTTTTCCTTTAATATGTCACCCATGCTGAAATGATGTACAATCCTGAGAAAAAAAATGAGGGAGTAAACGACACGACAGAGAAAATGAAAACGAGCTCAAAGAGCCATCGTGACAGTTGTTTACCTACTAGCACTGCGAGTAGTCACCAAGTCACAAAGCCTCTAGAAACACATATTTCACCTCAGCACAAAGGCAGTATTCTAACATCTAACAAGATGTAACTATAACAAAAAATGTGGGGAAAAAAAAACAAACAAATGTGGTGGCAAAAATAGGAAACGTCATCTCAAATCAACAACCATCCCGCGATGTCCAACGGGACTTTGAGCAAAAACAGAAAGTGTGGCTACATGTTTAATGTGCAATTCAATCAAGAGCCGTATTAAAGAGCCCTGTATGATACTATGGCGTGGTGGCTGAGAAGCAGAATACAGGAACTCTGCACCAATTCCAGTGTATGTTCTGAGTACCGGGAATCGAGCATGATGGTGTTTACAGAGACTTGGCTCCATCGGGATATTCCTAACTCTCTGATCAAGCTGGAGGGTTTCTCTATCATCCGGGCGGACAGAATTGAAATGTCGGAGAAGAGTCGAGGAGGGGTGCATCTGTGTGTTTGTCAGTGACAGCTGGTGCAGACATTACACCGTGAGAGAGACTGTATGCAACACTGACATTGAACTGCTGTGCCTGTCCCTGAGACCTTTTTATCTTCCGAGGGAGTTCGAGAACATTATAATTTGTGTGGTGTATGTTCCTCCTAGTGGAAATGCGGCGAGAGCTGCGGTTTGAATAGCAGACTGTGTTCACCAGCAACTGCTAGTACACCCGGAGCCCCTATTTTCATTTTAGGGGATTTGAACCACTGTAAATTAGATCTGTCTCTCCCTGGTTGTGAACAATATGTTAAGTGTGACACATGAAACAACAAATGTTATGGAAAGATCAAAAATGCTTACACCGCTAAACCAAAGCCCCTTTGTCAAATTCCGACCACAACACAGTCAACCTTATTCCAAACTACAAGATGGTGTTAAACCACAGACCAAGACAGTGACTGTATGGTCGAGAGATAGAATAGAAACACTCAAAGGATCTTTCCTTTGCATAAACTGGGAACTTTTTCATGATTTGGAAATTGGTGAGGCCACTGAAACAATGACAGACTACATAGAATTTTGTGTGGATAGCGTGGTTACCAAAAAGGACATTACAGTGTATCCCAACAATAAGCCTTAATAACTAAGAAGGTAAAGGTATGCCTCAATCGGAAGAAAATTGCTTTCAGAAATCAAGATAGCGTGGGTATGAAAATAGTGCAAAAGGAATTTAACCAAATGTTGAGGGATGCAAGGAAGCAACACAGGGAGACTACAGAGCAGAATTTTATCTCAATGGACTCTAAAAAGCTATGGGACTCGCCTCATCACTAATGATGATCGGCAAAAAGCCAATGAACTGAATGATTTTTATCTTAGGTTCAAAACACAGGAGTTTTCTTTGGAATGTAATAATGTGCTGGAGACCATCTCAGCTACTGATTCGAGCTTCAGGCTGGTCATCATAAAAAAAAAGAAACCTTGTCCAATTGAAAATAATGATTATAGACCTGTGGCTCTGACTTTGATTGTGATGAAATGCTTTGAAAAATACATGGTGGCTGTACTCAAAGCAGAGGTCAATTCTGTACTAGATCCATTCCGATTTGCTTACAGGCAAGGGCGGGGCACGGATGATGCCATTAACAGTATCACCCATTTGACTATTAAGCACTTGGAAGACCCCAAGGCCTATGCACACCTGTTATTTGTTGACTTTAGCTCTGCTTTTAATACGCTTCAGCCCCATCTGCTAATCCCGAAACTGAAACAGATGAGTGTCGATCCTTTTATGATTAAGTGGTATTTTTCCAATCGAATCCAGCATGCCAGGGTCAACAATACACTTTCAGAACCAAGATCAATCAGCACAGGTGCCCCACAGGGTTGTGTCAGCTCACCAGTTCTTTTTCACATTAATCACAAATGAGTGTACAAGCAGTCACTCTAGGAAGCACCTTCTAAAATTTCCAGATGACAGACTCAGGGTGTATGGGGTGGAACAGTCAGCATGGTATGGTAATCTCTCTGTACAGTTCAAATCTAAGCTTGCTCGTCTGGCAAAGACTGCCGTGAAGGTTATGGGGAGGAATGAACACCAGCCCCTCCAGTCAATATGTGAGCAGTCTGTTCTCAGGCAAGCACAGACAATAGTATCTGATCCATCTCATATTCTCCACGCCGAGTATGAGGTCTTACCCTCTGGCAGACAATAACGAGTACCCCAATGTAAACGCAACCATTTTAAAAACTCATTTGTGCCTACCTCAATTAAAATTTTAAATAATGTTGCTTGGGGCTGCAGGGTTGTGCAATAGCTTCATGCTATGATGCAAGGGGTAGTCTGTAATATGTTATTTGTTCTTATGACTAGTTGCGTAATATGTGCAATATGTGTAATTTGTGGTTGGTGTACTACATTATGTGTTGCTTTGTTTATATGTTCATTATTTTATTATTTTATTACTACTATGGAGGCAGCTATATTTGCAACATTTGAGTCCCAGACAAATTTCCCTACGCGAACAATAGAAGTACATCATATATTAATATATGTATATTTACATATATGTAAATAAGGTTTTTCTATAATTCTGTGCACTTCACAGGTCTTCACAGAACTGTCATAAATTCAATTTTAAGCCACACAATCCACTGAAGACCTGCCAGAGGAAATAATGACCTTTAATAAATACCTGCCAGCTTTTTGTTGAGGTAAATAAAGACCCTGGCTGATACATGTGGGCAGGCACTTGGACACTAACCTGACTGACACAAGACAAATGAGGGATGTTTTTTTTTTTGTTTTTTTTTCTCCCACAAATCGAAAAAATTAGCAAATGAGCACCTGTCCCTCTGGAGGGAAATGTGAGAGGAGGGAGAGGGCAACTGGCAGCTCATTAAACCCTGGAAGACAACCTGTTAATGATGTGAGCGGCAGGCTAACACGACACTCAACTAGCACCTTACCCCCGCTATTAGGCAGTATGAAATGACAGAAGATGGACATACACACAGGCAAATAAATGAATACAAACAAGCAGATACCAACATGAGCTGAGATAAAAACACATACTTACATGGCTCCTTCAGATTATAGAAAACTCATCTTCATACACGTGCATTTACATTCAGGCAAACACATACCCAAGACTACATAATCCCCATAAAGCAATGAGTTCTAATTGAGTTCCTGGTAATTCAGCAACATCTGTCCGCTCCTCCTCATCTTGACTCTTCAGCTTTCAATCACACACACAAGCTAGCGCACACACCACAATTACAGAGAGCCTATTAGTGATGTTAAGACTTCCTTCTCGTGATAGCAGGACTAATAGCTGCTGTTGATTTGCCTCCCTCTCACTGCTGTTTTGCATACGGGCAAACAGCTGGGAGTGGACCCTGAAGAATCACATTGTACTCGAATGAATGAGAGGTTGTGGTAACTGCTTTTTTTTTTTTTGTATGATGAATTTAAATTGGGCGTATCATGCGTATCTCCAGGTCTGTATTTATATTCTGGGGCTCTAGCTCCTGTCTCTTTAAGGCCCCCGTCCCGATGAGCCAACTGTGTTCTGATTGGCCAGTGGTTCCAGAGGCCACGTAAACAAACAGTAGTAGTAGGATTTCTTTTTCCTCATCCTGTACTCAAAATATAAACTTCTCAAATAAATCTATACATGTTCAAGTCTGAATCCGATCGAAATATGCAAGTGGACAACGCAAACAACTCCATGGAACAACCATAGCAACAACCTTAGCAACAAAGGCTAATGATGCTCTAATTAGGGATGAACCAATCAGTCTTTTTCTCCCCCAATACCGATTCTGATACCCAACCTCAGGGTATGTACCGATACCAGGTACCAATCTGATACCTGTTTAAAGGTTCATTGCTAATAAGATCATCAGTTCTTGTTTCTTGAGTCACTCTCCTTTATCAAGCTTTATAAAACTGTATTTGATGTGGATCAGAGCATCCCAAGTTCTTAATGCTGCTTCAAAGTCTACTCCATCCTGACAAGCAAAAAGATAATCTAGGGCTAGTTTTAACATTTTGCCATGGAAATGGTAAAAGTTAAAGATTGAAAGTTGAGATTGGGAACTTCAGTCTACAACGATTATACACGTAAAGTATCTAAAAATTGAAAAATCCTGTTGGAATGTTGGAAAAATTAAGTTTCTGTCCGAGCACAACGACATGCAGCTGAGACAGTGAACCTTAAAATTCAGTTAGATATAATCCATAATTCAGGTGTCAAAACACACTAAAGAGAAGATATTTTTCAACTTTTGCACTCAGTACAAACAATTTAAAAAATCTTATTTCATAATCCTAACAAATATGGTGGGTAAACTGTCTCAGCATCAACCACCAAGACATGTTCTGGGCATACTTTCATACTTTTTTTAATACCACATGTCTAAAATGATACAGTCTCCCAAACTATTCTTATTTTGATATTAAAATTTGTTTCTATTTCTTCCCTTTTGCCATCTGTATCCCATCTGTTTCGAATCCTGGTGGTTTGTTGTTAAAAGTTGCTGTTTGCAGTACTAAATCCTGACCATGGAGCAGTGTAGCCATACAAAGAAAACTACAGAAAAAACATACTAGGATCAGTAGTTCCCAACCTGGGGAAGCCCACCCAAGGGGTCAAAAGATAATCTGAGTGGTTATGAGATGAACATGAAAGGAATACATAGATCTTAATTCAAAATATTAAAATGAGACAATTTAAAAAGAGGAAATATCTGATCTTTTTGCTGATCTACTCTCAGCTCGTAGACCAAAACCTCTGACAGAGGTCACAAACCAAGAAAGGCTGTGAACTGAGGTTCTAAACCGCAGTGACTGTCCACACTGACACCACACTTGCTGCAAAGTTTCACCACTAAAATTTTCCAGCAGCCTTCCACTTCACCGCTCATTCAATTTCCTGCTCTTTGCATTGCTTACATTTTACATTTTTTGGCATCAGGAGCAGAGTAAGCTTCATTTCCTGGATCACTTCTGTTTCAATCAGCCGACTGTAAGAAGAGCAGGAGTCAGAGCCGCTGCTCCCCAGCAACAGAGAAGAAAAACAAAATTCCTCTGACCTTAAAAAGATCATGACAGAAGGAAGGACTTAGAAGTAAAAACAGGAGGAGAGAGGAGTACGGTGGACGCCTTTAATGAGAGTAATTAGTGCGAGTAGAGGAGGACAATGTAGGAGACGGGATGATTCATTTGGGTAAGGTTATTCTTAACGTGATGAGTTTACAGGCTGCAGCGACTCGTGCTGTGACAAAAGGTGAGAGGGTCATCCCACCTCCATTGTTAATTTTAATGTGTCCCATTCGTGTATATTTTGTTGTGCGTGTGTGCATTGTTTTCTTTGATTCGCTGCAAATGAAGTTTCACTTTTAGGACAAAGAAAGTCTTGAACCGAGACAGAACAGCACATTCCCGAATTACACTGACAATGGCGAGGCAGTCCCTCTGGTTAAACTGTGGTGCAATTTGAACACAAACGCAGCTGAATGCTCAAATAGATAAATTGGATCATTTAGACGCACAAACAGCCTCTCTCTCTTTCTGATAAAATGCTACATTATGTCCCTGAAACAGTGAGGGGTATAGAACAGACGGGGGCTCTTTGTGCCTCGTTAATGAGTTAAGAGCAAATTATGGATGCGCAAAAGTGCACATACATCAGTATGAAGACACACGCACACACACACACACTTCCTGCTTCACATAAAGTCTCCCAAACGAAATGGCAAAGACAAGCATTTTTCATTACAAAGATCACTTTTACAACTCTCTTTATAGCTACAGCTGTCTGTGCATCCAAATGAAGCTCAGCAGTTCTTTTCATGACAAAAAAGCCCCAAAGCTACCAAAACACACTGCAAACAGTTTTAAACATGAGCAGTTTTAGCCAAACAAAAACACTTTCAGTCAAAGCAAAGCGCCATAAAAACCCAATTACCATGAGTAGCGCTACAGACGATGTAAATCCTTGTATCATTGTTGACAGGATTCGAACAGCAAACTGTTCAGCGGCGATGTGGTAAGCCACACAGATCATGATGCGTCTGGTTCCTTGATCAATCTCGTTAGTAGATGGTGGTCTAAACAGGAGCCACAACCGTTCAATTTATGGCACCTGTGGAAAATCCCCTCCCACTCTAACCTTCCTCTACCTGTCTTAACTGCTCCCTGTAAAGGTGGAACCAAAGAAAATATACAGGCAGCCAGCTCGCCTGCGGCAAATTGCTTTCAAAGATAAACTATCTTTGTTGGATTATCAATTTATTGGAATTAGGAATTATCAAGTCTAGATTAATCTGTTATCCTTTTCTTCTGTTGTAACACAAACCAGTTTAAACAATCCCTCATTAATGAACTGGACTGGAACCCCTTGGCCTTTGCCAGTCGAGCCATTGAGTTACTTGGTATTCCTGGAGGCAGACTATCCTCAGGACATATTCAATCTACATAAATCGAGGAGCAGCTGCTGTGTGATATAGCACCTCTTTTTTTCTTTGGGTGTACCCTGGTTGGTACAATGACAAATTAAGCTTTCAAGTTGAAACAGGTGTTTAATGTACAGCAGGGTTTCCAAATCTTCATGGAACAAAGTGACAAAGACATGGAAACAAAAATTTCACATTAAGACACACCAATTATTTTGCCTCTCTTAAGAGACTTACCAATATTGGAGATGCTATTTTAAAGTTTTTCTTGAGGGTTCTGCTTGAAATAAAAAGTTTTTTTTTTTTCTCACTGAAGACGTGCCAGCATGAGTGTGCTGTGTAAATTTCATGGCAGTCTACCTGTTAGATTATGAGACTTCTTACAAGCTAAGCTGACATTTTTGCCTTAGGGTGGCACAAGAGAAAAGTTCACAGAGCGTTCAAAATGAAAAAGGGATCATTCTCTGAGGTGTGTGAATTTGCTTTGTAAATTTTATGTTAATCGGCCTGCTAGATTTAATGGAAATGTTGGACTTGACAGGCACTACAGAAAAGGTCAAAAGTATTAGGATTCCTCCTTTGCAGATCATAAATATAATAACTATATGTAATACCCTCATTCACACTACACTCACACTACAATCTCTACATGTCCATCACTCAGTTATATATAGTCCTGATGAAATCTATTTATAACTTATATGGCATGCACTCATAATTCATTAAAAACTTCTAAGTCAATCCTACAGCAAAATCCACTAGAATTTTCTTTCAACAGCCTTCCTTCAAAATCCAACACTGCGACGAAAAGCACTGTGAGGGCATATTGGCAGTAATGGCAGGAGATCTGCAGAGAGGCAGTGTGACACTCTGCCACAGTCAGTCTGAGAGAAGAAGGAGGCAAGAGACAAGAATAGGTAGAGAGAGGTGGGGGGTGGGGAGGGGCATTAAATGACAAAAGAAAGAGAGGGAACTGTGTTTGTGTGTTATAATCAAGCAGCAGCTACCATGGCTTGAGGCTGAAGCCGATGTACTTTAAAGTGCAATGGCACCGACAACCGCTAGATGCTGGCCTCCAAAAGATCCCTGGCTCAGATTGACTCCCATTCAAAAAGTGTTATGGACTCAAATTGCTACATTCAGGCCCTCTAATAAGTGCGCTGGTGGTCATTTTAGAAATTATTAAAGATGTTAAAGTTGTTAATAAGATTTGAAGACTTATAGTAGCTAGTAGCTAACCTTATCCAAAGTGTGCTGCTCCAAATGGAAAAGCTGGTGCTGCAACTCTGGGCTTCAAACCTGCTCCAATGCAAATCAATGGGTGATGTCACACCTCGCTACGTCCATCTTTATAATAAAACAGTAGGGTATAAGGTTACACATGTGACCTTGATATGATAAGCACAATCTTGAGTGTACTAAGATTCTTACTAGTCAGGTTGCCCCCTAAGCAAGGCCCAGCCCAGTAAAACGGCTCAGTGTCCACCAGCAGAGGATTGTGGTCGTGCTGGGAAGCTCTCATGTGAAAAACTGCATTAAAACTAAAATATCATGTCAGACTTTTGCATGCATCCCCAAATAAGAGGAAGCTGTTTAAAGTTTAAACAGCTCATCTATGATCTCCTTTTAGGGGTGTCTGGTGCTAAGGGCTTGTTGCTGTGGTGTTCTTGAAATACAACTCACAGTAACTGCTTGTCAATCAAACAGCGTGGGCAGTGCTGGGAAACACTTTTCTTTAGATTCTAGTTTTTCAGCCAAAAAAGCAAAAGAAACCGGATCAAGGTCGAATCCATTAATTCATAGAAGCGCACAAAAGAGAGTTGTAAAAAGGATTTTTATATGAAAATAAAAATGCGAATCGTGCAATGCGACTAAATTGCAAAATAAACTTTACCAACTTGGCTGACATGATCAGACCAAGGACACCAAAGGCTGTTTCTTTCACTCTAAATGTGCCATTTCCAGTGAGGAGTAGCTTTCCCACCAGTCCTGACAGAGGTCACATTTGTCCCCTTGCAGCTTCATTTTGTATATAAGTGCATTTTTACATATACAGAATCACTCTTGCTTAGCAATGTGAAGGAGGATGGTGTGGTTTAAAGATGTAAGTGAAGGAAGGGTGAAAGTTACAAAAGAAGACGATTTAAGAAAATGTTATTGTCAGAAAAGGAAAGGAGGTGCATGACCATGTCAGCAAAAGCAGAATTTGGTGCAAGAAAACAGGCTGTGAGGTGTTAAATAAAGAGGAAGCGACAACATAAAGCACAATTAAAATCTAAAGTCACATCCTCATGTTTTGTGTTGATACAGTCAGCACGAACACTTCTGCATGTCAGCAGGGTTTTATATCTCAAACCTAACTACTACACGCAAAGGGACATTTTCGTTTGGTGGCACATCTGCAGCAATTTACTCTCCTGTGGCTTTCGTTGCTTTTGTCTTATCTGAATCTGCTTGAATGTCACATCAGTCTGTTTTAAGCAGCTACAGGTTTAAAAAAAAAACACTGTGATGCTGTCACAGTTTGTTAAGCATGTTTGGTGTAGCTCCTTTTAGAGGCATAATGTTACCTGCCTTTGGTTGGAACAATGGTGACACACCTGTTTTATTGCTCTTTGTCCACTGCTGCCTTAATTTATAGGTTGGGCTAACTTGACTTGCCAGATTTCACAGGAACCATAAAATACTTGTCAAGATATTTTACTCCTGCTGGTGGAGCTAAAGGAAAAGTCAGTAGATCACCAGTAATTTAGGATGTTGGTACAAAACGTCATGAACAGTTATTGAGAAAGTTCTGGACCAAAGTGGTGGACTGACTGGCCAGCGTGTCTAATAAAAATAAAAGGATTAAAATCTCTCATCCTTCCCGTGCAATCAATTTGAACTAGAAAATAAAAAGTAGGCTACGCCATACTCAAACTGTCATGGCAACTTGCACACATGACCCAAAATGAAGCCGCAATCAGTCATCGCATCACAGGACTCATCATCTGCCTCTGTTAGTTCACATGTGAAAAGTGATTTTTATAGTGTGTAGGCCAAAAGGTAACTGCAGCACATAAAAATCAGTGAGCTGGCTCTACAGAAACTGCTCTCTGTAATTACTGCCAATTTCCTCCTGTGGTCATGAGGATTCTGGGGCCTAAAAACTGGGGTCAGAAAAGGTTAAGAAGCCCATGCTATGGTACATGTAACATTTCAGAGTGCAAAAACCCACAGCTGTTTCCTGTTGCTTGCTTGCTTTCTTGTTGGTAAATCAAAGAAACCAAAGCTTGTTCTTTGCCCTGGAAACAGTGACAACTAAATTAAAGAATGAGCCACCTTCACACAACATTTGATTACAGTCTCGCATGGTAAACATCCCTCTACTGTAAAAACAATGTTTATAAAGCAGATCTCCAATAAGGCTGCAACAAAAGGCAAAATGACTGGATTTGACTCCATTGTGTGTTTAGAAGTGTCAGATGTATGTGGAGCTTTAGAGACAAGCAGAGGCTAATGTAGACAAACAGTGTTAATGTGCAACGCTTATTAGAGAACAAGACTGCTGTTGATTCCAGTACAGTGCCTCTCATTATGGGTGTGTGTGTGTGTGTGTGTGTGTGTGTGTGTGTGTGTGAGAGAGAGAGAGAGAGAAAATGAGAGAGAGCATTGTGGGGTCAAGCATGAGCCTGGGCACTGAATACTGTATATGTGTCAATGTGTGTGTGTGTGTGTGTGTGCATTGGCTCGACAGTCTGTCTCCAAGATAGTGCTGTTGAAACACAATGAGGTCCATTCAACTGTGCACCCACCTCCTGTCTCTAGAATAGTGCTGTATCACAGCTCCTGATGGTGTGTGTGTGTGTGTGTGTGTGTGTGTGTGTGTTTGACTCATGCACACACACTCACATAATCCTCAATAAAGCCATCTTCGAATTGTAATTACATTGATGTAATACCATGAGCAAATGTGACAACGGGATGGTGTGTCAGCCTGTATAATAACTACAGACCTTTATCATGTAATGTCACTGCACCGAGACGAGCTTTATGAGAGATGTTCATCATGTTGCATGTTGAACTCACATGGCATGGCCCTTAAAGCTCATCAGTGATACATAAATACCCATTTTCATATATTACAAACACGATATCGATATGGAAACACGTCGATCTACAGTGTGAGAGCTGTAATCCCCTGTGACAGCATGATGTATGGCTACATTATTTTCTCTGAGTATAATATTATATGCTGGAAGGTGAGTTGAGTCAAGCATTTCACAGAGACGACTTGCACGAGGAAAAGGTTTGAGTCAATACGCTGCTCGACACTTGGCTGATAAGTATGGAAGAACAAGAGTTACAAAAGGTTGCAACCTAAAAATCAACATATCCATTTCAAGAGTGAGCAGAAAACCACGATTAATCTAATCTCAGAAGCATTCAGTATCTCTGTATCTTTTCCAGTATGTCCCCAAACATCTACAGATCTTTTATAGCGAAAGTTGGAACCAATAAAGCACTTTTCTTTCACAGCTGCAGTCATTTTGGGAATGTACAGCTTGGGCGTTTCTCATATGCAGAATTTATTTTAGCAGCCCACACAAATAGATTTCCTCCCACCCAGTTAGATTGCTTTGTGTTATTGTATTTATTTCTGCCTTTCATAAGTGTACGTGGAAATGCAGATGAATGTGCATGGCTGATTGAGAAGTCTGCGGGGGCTGTGTTGCATTCATGTGCAACGCTTTTTGGAGCTTGGACTACCACAGACAGAGGTGGAAAATACTACATTTACTCAGGTTCTGTGCTTAAGTACAATTTTAAGTTACCTCTAGTGGAATATTTACATTTTATGTTACTTTATACTTCTACTCCACCACATTTCAGAAGGAAAATTTCACTTACTTCTCTTACTTTATAATATATTTATGTGAAATCTAGTTATTTACTATTATTAAATGTTCATCCATACGAGCATATTATATAACAAGGATACATTTTACAATTAAATTACATAACATACCCAATAGTATGTAAAATATAAAGAATGAGCTGCACTTTAATCAACTGCATGATAATAATGATGATTATGATAATAATAATAATCCAATTGTATACTATAAAATAATATTTGCTAAATATAAAGAAAATGGTGCTCTGTACTGCTGCTTTATTTTATGGATCCATAACACTGACTTCCCTCCACATTCTCATTGAAGTGAATGGGAAGGTGAGTCCAAACTTTTGACTGGTACTATATGTACTTTGACACAAATTATAGGAAAATTAGAGACAGTGTTCAGTTGGTATGATATTTACAACTAATCATATAGCTAGACAGGTTTCCTGCAACTATGACATGGCCATGTATGTATTTATTTTCCTTGAAAAACCTGGTATGTTTAGGTCACATCAGTGAGCCACTGACACAGATATTATCTGATATTCACAAACAAGAAGTGTAAAATAAGATATGCTACCTGATATAACCAGCATTTTGTTTGGTGCCTTCAATATTTGTCAGTGAAGTAAGACAGACACCTGCAGCGGTGTCTTTAATGCGTACACATATGCATATACATATGCATGTAATCTGACATGTACACATTGTATAAGTAGTCACGGATCTTAAACTCCATCTTCAGTTACTTGCAATGTGTACAAGGTGTGTAAGACTGACCTCTTATCTCACACCGCTGCTAAATGTGAGCTGGCTCCTGTTTGTAGTGTGTGACCTAGATGCTACAGAAGTGCACCAACACACCTGATCTCTCACATGACCTTTCTGCACAACCCATTCCTGCCAGATAATAGCCGTGGCCCATTCACCATTGTCTTCCAGGTATCTACGACCGAGATACACTGCCAAATAGAGTGGTGTCTGCTTACATAACCTTTACAGAACAATATACCAGTGAAGTAAAACGTCAAAAGAAACTCTTTGTGTTTAGTATTTGACTAAGAGGCAGGGAGGACAGGAAGCTGTGCTGCGCTGATATGGGCTTATTGCTATGCTAGCAACACACAGGAAGACATAAAGTCCCAAACAAGTGAGAAAAAATATTTACTGACTGATAATCGCAGATTAGCAAACTACAGAATTAGATCCAAATTTGTCACATTTGGGGATGTTTGGTAGGTATAATGTTTACCATGTTCCCCATCTGAGTTTAGCGTGTTAGCATGCTAAGATTTGCTAATTAACAATAAAACACAAATTACAGCTGAAGCTGATGGGAATGTCATTCATTCTGATATTTATTGAACAAATGTAAATTTAGACCTGATCATGGTGCTAGAGGAAAAGTCAGAGCATCACAAATCCATTATGCTTCATCCTCTATGGACTATAAATGGAAAAATATGGTGGAAAAAATTTTAATTCAATCCATCCAAAGGTTGTTGAGATATTTGTGTCAAGTAAAAAAAAATAGTGTGTTGCTAAGGAATGTTGAAAATGTCCTGACTTATATTTCTGTCTCTTAGGGATTAAGTTTTAGCCTCTGAACACATTCATGTATATTGTCATATTGATCCCGAAAACATTGTGTCATATCGATCTTCTCCAGGATCGTAAAGCCTAAAACATTTGCAAGCATAAAATCAATTTCACATTTAAATTTTTCTAGGTTTGTCCAAAACACAAAAAACAAACCATCTTAGAACAAAAACAGAGTTACAATCTCACCATGAGAAGAGGCTGAAAGCTCAGAGAAAAAAAGAGAAACATGTGTATGTGAAGTGTTTTGTTTTTGGTTTTTTTTAAGCAAAATTTTAATATATTTCAATCCCCATTTTTAGACAGTGAGATTTCAGAATGTGTGTCTTTTTTATACATCGCTTAGAGATGCAGATGTACCTGTTTCAGCAGAAGTGAGAGGTCACAGACAGTCAGGAGCTTTGGTTTTAGTGGAAATCACTTCCCTGTAGTGGGGATAATCTCATCGGTGGTGATGGGAACTGAGCCTGTGATCTTATGGGATGGTGTGTCAAACCATCAGGCCACCCAGCTGCTCTACACCCAAAGCTGTAATTCATTGAACAAAAGGCACATGACAGCAGTATTACGCACACACACACACACACACACACACGGACAACTGATGATATGCAACTATGTTGGTAAGAAGATGATGCCATGAGGAGACAGCGAGGTGTGATATGATGAATATTCCCACATCCCACCATCCTCATTAAAATGCATCATTCATTGACTCCCTCTCTTTCGCACACACACACTCACGCACACACACACCGCACAGCTTCTCCATTCTTGGCTTATAGACTAAATGAAATCCAACGCTCAGGTGATTACAACAAGCCGGAGGAGGGAAGTAGAATGTAACACTTTCACAAGCTGTGGCGATAATCTGAAATAATAAACGCAGTGAAATATCACAGAGTCAATACACGGTTTTAAGCGAAACCTCACGGATCAAGTATTAAATTAAATTCCACACCTTTCAGAAACAGTTTTCATTTAAATATGAAGAACAAATAGAAAAAAAAAAGCATCATAATCTTTCATCCACTGCAGGGTTTCAACTAAAACAGTGATAATAGACCATGTAGAAGAAAGCAGCCAATACCAATCATGATAAAAATAATCAAATCACATTATTATCACTACAAAGTCTTTAATAGAGCAAGAATATGTCTAAATAAATGTCAGTCCTCTTGTTCAATCCTGGTCTCACGCTGCCTTGCAGACAACGTCTGACCCCTTCCCAGCATGCCACATAGAAAAAGTGTTCATTTGTTAACTTAGCTACCAGTCACTCTGCACGTCAAAGCAAAGCAAAGTGGAGATAGCTGAATACGACATTGAAACCCAACCTGAACAAAAACACAAAACAGATTTTTAAATTTGGTTCAATGTCAACTGATTTAATGAAGAGCGTCATGTCGCCCTCAACGACTCATACTATCAGCTGTAAGAAAAACAGAGCCTCAGTATGTTTTAATCTTTACTGCTGGCTGCATGTGCGTCAGCAATGAAAGAATTTAAGATTAACCTACTATCTACAGCTACTGTAGATCACCCCAAATAAGAGCATTAGTATGTGGGAAAGAGTGTGAATCCCTGCCTACACACAGCTCTTACTTACTGGCACTAAGAGTAAATCCGACAATGAAAACTCCTCATGAATAGTATTGTAAAAAAGTAGAACCACAGCTGAATCATTACTGATTACTAGGAAAGACGAAGTGACACATAAGAGGAATTTGGCTACACTGATGCTCAACCACAGATCAGACCTAAACTCTGCATGAAATTGGAAAAGCAGAATTGATACAGCCGCCATAAAAAGATCATTCCAAATAATTTCTCCCCCATAAAAAATAAAAAATACAAAATCTATAAATAGTTTTAAAAAGTTGTAAACTGCTGGACAGATGTTTCCTACTTCACTGTGAAGTCCATTCTCAGTGTTTGTGCACTGGTGGCTTCAGTTTTCCACATGTCGACCAATGTGGACCACCGATTGGCTCAAAATTAGTTGTGATGTCACAAATGACACTCATAGGACACTTTCCACTTTCAGCAGATGAATGTGAAAACAGCCAGTGCCAAACTCTGCACATACATCATCCTGCACAGTAAAACCGAAACATCTAAGTGAAGTACCAATAAGCAAAAACACATTTCTGGGTGAAGGGGGGCTTTAAATTTCACCACACACCTCACTACTCATTTAAGAGGGGCGAGGCGCGCCCTGACAGAACGTTACCGAAAGTAGCAGCGAACACGTCGAACTAGCACTAGCAGCTTCTAACAGTTCCTGTATTCACACAGCACTGAATGTCAGACAGATGACACTAAACCAGGAAGCGAGGAAAACACTACAGCAGCATTTTAGTAAAAAAAAAAAAAAAAATCATCCTCTTCAGGGACCAGTGTATTACTGCCTGTGTTTACTATTGTGTGGCAGAAGACAGAATTTCAGGCATTAAAGATTCAGTATTTGAAATAAAATTTGAGGAAATAAGTGGTTTATTTTAGTCACAACTTTATTAAAAAAAAAAAAAAGAATATCAAATCCAAATAGCAGCTGAAGCGTATGTGTTGTAACTATCATTTTACTATCACATATACCATCACGTACGTTTAGACTTCTCTGACAGTGAGAGATACTGATTACCTTTCCAAGGTCTGATGATAATTATTGAGTGGGTTTGCATGATGACAGTACAGGAGCTATAAATAGCAGCTGTGCATAATGGCCATGTGTAAAGTTTCTTTGCTGCCCTGATTCATAACGAATCATGATTCTGAGGGAGGTATTTATATGCATATATAACAGGACCATGCCTCCACGTGGCTTTATAAATCTGATGAGAAGAGTACATAAGCATATTGCAACAATTAACCGATTAGTTGACCATCAGAAAATTAATTTTCATAATCAACTAATTGTTTTATATATTTACTGGTTGCAGCTTCTCAAATGTGATGCTTTGAAGCTTGTTTGTGTCATACATAAAAGTAAATCTTTGGATTTTGGACTGTTGATCCAACAAAACAAAATATTTGAAGACATCATCTTGGGCATTTTTCACTATTTTCTGACATTTTGTGGACAAAACAATTAATCAGAGAAGTAATCAGTCAGTTGAATCGATAATGAAAGTAATCGTTAGTTGCAGCCCTAAAGGGTTGATTCATCTGTTGCCTACTTTTTGAATTGGTTAACAGTCAATACGTGAAAATGGGGCATCATAAGTGTTGTAAGTAAGTGCAAAGATGCAGACCTAATGTAGTTACAATGTCCTCTCTTCTGTCTCCCCTAAATTTGTGTCTGCAATAAAGGTAAAAATGCCCCTCAAAATACAAAAAAAAATCTGATAAATGATCTTGTTTTATCTGACTGACAGTCCAGACCCCGAAGTTATTTCATTTCAATGACATAAAACATTAAAAAGTAACAAATCCTCATGTTTCGAGGCTGGAACCAGTGAGTGTATTTATGATTAATAAATGAGTTAAACAGAGAATCGATTACCAGATTTGTTGTCTAATTATTCTGACTCTACACAGTTCTACCTTTGTGAATGTATTGTTTTAGTCTTTAATCTGCACTGTCTTATGCATCTGGCCTGAAGTCTACATGTGTAACTACAGTCATAGAATATAAAGCACCACAATGCTATCAAGGCTTTCCTCCTGGCTGTAGCCTGCTGGGCAGGATTTTGGGGACGCACAGCGAATAAACAGTGTAATCAAGTAGGAGGAACTCCACTGAGATTCAACAAGGAGAACAGACGGATGGACCACACACACACTAAAATACACACACACACACTCAGAAATTCACAGAATTATATATTAAGATCCAGAAGCAGAGTCTTTCTGGAGGGACCACAGTGTAAGAAGCAGCCCAAAAGAGGGGCTTTCCTGGGCAAACTGAGGTGAAGCGGAGATTTTCCTGTTTTTGCAGCCTCCTGAGGCAGTGTGTGCGTACGTGTGTGCCTGTGTATGTGTGTGTGTGTGTTTGAGTGTTCAGTAAGCACTGGGCCACTTTCCCAGATGAGATTCTCTGCTGCAGGATAATCCTGATGAAAATATCTTTCCTCTTACCCTCGTTCTCTCCATCCATCCGTCCATCCACAGACAAGCCGCTCGTCCTCGCTGTTCCTCTCCCACCTTTGTTCAAGTCTCACCCCCCTCGCATTAACCACTGACAGACTCCTCATTGACGTAGTTATCTCTTAACAGCCAAAATGAAAAGTAAACGCGATGATTGTACTTGTACCGTATGTCACTGTCATTCTTACTGTACGAAACATGCTGAATGGAGAGCTGCTTTTGTCGTTGATAAAAAATGAATCATAAGTCCGCCCCCAATCCTCTTCTGTCTCCAGTCTGTAGCTCTATTGGCCTTGATCTTAACAAATTCTTCTCTCTCTTTCTTTTTTCTGCTCACCCCCTTCCTCTACACTTGAGTGTATGTTAGAAAAGACTTCATACTGATAAAATGACAAGAATCTTTCTCACATTCCCACCACCTTTCTCACAAAACCTCCCTCTGTCCAGCACTGATCCCATATGCTTGTGCTTTCTAGAAAAAGCTTTATTGTTCTTAACAACTAGTTGGATTTGACAAGCTAAAAACAGCGTGTGTCTTCATTTTTTTTGGGCTCAGGGAAACAGTGTAAGCATCGTCTGCTGTTTTTCAGAGCAATTTTAGGATACGCTGCAGGCTCGCAGGAGGCAATAAAACAAAGCGTGTCAAATGTGAGTGTGTGGAGACAACCTTCAAGCCACCAATGACTGCACATTTTAAAAAAAGCAGCACAAAGAGAAATGACCTTCTCTGTGGTTAGCAGTATCTTTAACAAAGTCACACTGAACTCTCGCCCACTGCCCCTGCCTCTCTAAATTCACTTAGTTCACTAAGACACTCGTAGTCGTAGCAAATTTAAGACGCAGCAGGATTGCATATAAAGTCGTTCAAGAGATGCTAAGAGATGAAAATTTGAACTGAGACAAAGAAACATTCATACAACTTGACAATGTTTCAACCTGAGAGAAAAAAATCACTCAGAGGCTGAGCTGACACAAAACCACTCACACATCCACACTTCCACACACAGGCTCAGTATGTCTGTTGCTAGCTAGCTTACAGCTAGCGTCTGTACAGTTGATATATTGGCGGTTTGGGATGTATAAACACAGAGTGGACAAATGGTTGAGCGGTCAAATTCGCGCAGTAAAGATGAGGTGAAAATTTGCTTAGCTCTCTGTCTGAACACATCTTTAGTTCTTTAATCTTTGTCATGAAAAGCTATCCTGCGTTAGCTGCTAGCAGTTTTCCAATGTAACCACTGTTGTGCAGACAAATTAATTTTGATACTAATGGACAAACTGGTGATTATGTGTCAATATTTGAAGTTATTAGGAGCACATTTTAACATGATTTCTACCGAGATTTATATACATTTATTGTTCGATATCGCAAATACACGTAGGTATCTCTGTATGATGTGTACATTGTGGTTTGTACGTTCTGGGGTTATAAGGGTTCAAAAAAGTCACCAAAATGCTGTTGAAATAATGGTTACATGTAAAATGGACCAAAACTGTCCTTAGCAGGCAAAGAATTACACTCAGTATTTCATCATTTTAACTTTCTCTTTGGAAAACGTTTTGTCCTGCCTAGTACAACAACCATCTGGTACACACACAGACTAAACACACAAAGAAATATTTGCATATTCATCTTTGACCCAGGCCTAACGTAAGCTAGTTTTCCAACTGGCACCCCCTATAAATTGTGCAGCAGTGGTACGTTCCAGTACTGTAGCCTCGATAAACACACACGCTGGGTCGAGCACAGGTCAGGACCATTTTTTCCTCCCTGTGAGGTGAGTCTAGTGTGGGAGCACGGTGGGACATGGCTGTAAGGTGACACTGAGGTGACCAAGCAAGGGGGAAAAGATGAGAGTGGGTGAGAGAGGAAGCGGGGCAAGAGAAAGAGAGAGAGTGAGACATACTCAAGGACAGACACCTTCTATTTTGGCCTGGTGGTAAACTCAGCTTGGCGGTCTGACAGGAGACACAGTGGCAGTGTGTGGGGGGTGGAGGATGGGGGGGGTGGGGGGTTGGGGGGGGGGAGGGGGTTGTGAGGACATGGAGGGAGAAACTGCCTTATTTAGAAAAGGGAGGCACTCTCTGAACAGTAAAGGAGGTGGGGGTTGCAGGGAACAAGTTAAGGAAGGAAAAGGTTGTGATGCTGGTCTTTCGACAGTCAGTCAGGTCCTTGACAAACAGAAGCAGTGTGTGGAGTGCTCTTCATCCACCCCCACAAAAAGCCCAGCCACACTCAGTTTGACCCGCAAGAGCAGAAATCCATACTTCATCATCACAACGGCTGCCCCCTCAAGACCCCACCTTAGACAGAGGGTGTTTGTGTCCGTGTGAGACAGGGAGAGCATGCGGAGGGCTTATTAAGTGGGACTAACACTGCATTGTAAATCTGTGCTTTAAATAGACCACAATATCTTGCAGTGGCTGCTGCTGCGACATTTGTCTCAAGCATATTAGCCAAAGCTCATCATCTTTATGTCGGGCCAGCAGATATGATGAAGTCTGTGGGCACCTGCGGGATCCTTGTTAAACCTGTTTGTCTCCGATAGTAATCTTTACAGGCCAGCCGATGGCACTTAGGCAAGGTCACAGTTAAGAAACAAGATGCTAAATGCTGCTCTAAAAACAGAGCACATAAGAGTGAAGAGCACACAGTGTGACAGTGATCGATCTAGTCTTCAGTGTGTACGGTAAACAACTCCAGACTGACAGAAATAGCCGATACAGTACATCCAAAAATAAATAACTTCTTAATAATGAAATTATAATATGGGTGTAAAGATACAGGGTTTTGCATACTATACAGTCTATAAAGCCCCCTAGGTCAAAATTGTGATTTGGGGTTATATAAATATATCTAAGTTTCGCAAATGTGGTTCAACACAATGGGAGACCACAAGTGACCACATCTACTATGTGGCTATATTTCAGTATATGAGCATGAGGTTTCATTCCTGACCTTGAAAATAGCAGTTTGACATGCGTCAACATTGACTGAGATGTTGTTGAAAGCTTGAGTAAAAGCTAGTTACGTGGCCCTTGAGTTCAGATTGTTTATTCAAACTATAAATAGCTTGTAAAATATAATCAAAGTTTACAAATTTTCCAAGGTTAAATGTACTGATGTAATGTACAATATAATATTTTTAAACTATGACAAAACAAGTCTAACTAAAAATAATATTCACATCCAAGCTCCACTTACTAAAGTAAGACAGTGAGATGTGGTTGAAAGCTCTGGAAAAAGGTAGTAAAGAAGTAGACTTTGAGCTAAGATTGTTTTGTCAAACTATATCTACTTATAAAAATCTTCCAACATTGAATGTACTACACATCGTAGCGTCTATTAAACTATGCATCTGATTCAACAAAATTAAAAATCTTAACTAAAGGTCCACTTACTAAAGAAAGGCTGTAACATGTGGTTGAAAGCTCTGGACCTTTAGTTCTTTACTGATTTTTTGTCAAACTACTTAGTTCCAAATTTTACTTTTATAGGGCTGCAATTAACAATCCATAAAATGTCAGTCAACAAAAGCATCAAATAGTCTTTTTTTGCTTAACAATGACGAAGAAGATTGTTTGATTATCAAAATGGTTGACATACAATTTTCTGTTGATCAATTAATCAATTAATTGACTGATCGTTGCAGCTCTAAACGTTTACACTTATACGTCTGATATACAGTAGCAGTCAAAAGTTAGGACACACTTTCTCATTCAAGGGAAAGGGGATGGTGTGTCCAAACTTCTGACTGGTTCTGTAGATCTGAACCAATTAATTGATTAATCGATAAGTCAATCATCAGAAAATTAACCTGCAACTATTTTTCAAGCAAAAATGTGACTATTTGATGTTTTCGTTTGTCATACATGAAAATAAACAGAATATTTTTGGGTCCTGGACTTCTGGTCGAATGGTTTGAATATGTATATAACAACTGTGATGGCATTTTTCACTTTTTTCTGACATTAGATAGACTAAACAATGAATTGATTAATCAAGTGACTAATCAGCAGATTAATCAATAATGAAAATATCGTTAGGTGTTGACTACATTGGACTGCATGGTAACAGGAAGTCAAACTGGACCTTTCACAGTTATTTCAGACTTTATTCTGGGACAACTCTGGCTTATAATTGCTTTTTATTGTTAATTTAGACATCAATGTCTACCAAGATAAAAATAAATAATTTTTAAAAAAATGATTACAACAGTAGATGACTGCCTATAAATACCAATACACTGCCCGGCTCTAACACAGCTGCAGAGGCTCACTGTGTCATCACGCATCAAAATCTCTTCTATCAGCTCAGCCTGCCGTCATGTCATCACCCGAGACTGAAATTAATGATTGAAGTTTCCTGCTTCAAAATCCAGCTGGCCTAAATAACATTGCTGCCAAACGACTGGGAGTGTTGTCCTGAAACACTGAAACAAAACACTGACACGTCTGGCACCTGTTACATTATCCTTGCGTGAAATCCCCTGTGCACGGGCACACATTGCATAAGAAATGTCCTACGCTTGTGCACCCAAAACACCAGCTTCACAGTCTGCAGTGACATGTGAGCTTACTGAGTCAAAGTAGAACACCAGAGCGCTGCTACCTTTCATGTGCTGAGCTCCGCAATGATATTTTTATCTCTGCAGCTCGTCGGGCGACGGCAGGTTAGTGACGAGGAAACTTTGAGCTGCTCCTGCATCGAGTCATCAAACGCCGCCCGACCACTTAATGAGAGCTCTGAGGGGGGGGCAAACCAGGAAATAAGACGTTTTCTGAGACCTCCTTTTTTCTCTCCATCCTCCTCTTTTCTGTCTTCAAACGCAACACAGGGTCTGCAGCATGCGTGGGCAGAGGGGTGATCGTAATGCTGGGTATGTTGTGCATTTAATGTGTGTACATGAGGTGAAAGAGAGATCGAGAATTTCACCGGAAGACTCATAAGTCAAGTGAAATTATATCCACACTGCATGACAAAAAGTGCACAAACAGATGTCAAAAAAGGAAAGAGATGTATGTGTGTGTGTTTCTCTCTCCAGGAATAGTGTACACACAGCCAGGAGCCCGGTAGTGTGTGTGTGTCCGGGAGTGTGTATGTGTGTCTACAGATGCCAGATCAGAGGTGGAACACAGCTTAATTCCCTCAGCAGCAGCAGCAGCAGCAGCAGCAGCGGCAGCCTGTGCTCGGCCGTACGTAACCTGTTGGCGGGGTTAGCTCGGTGCTGTTTAGACATCCTGGAGCCTGGCGCGACCCCGCCTGCACCGCAGAGATTACACGCACAGCGGTAATGATGCACACAGAGAGTAGCTCTACTGTATGATCTATGATTTTCTAAAGGAAAAAAACAACAGGCAATGAGGTGCACACACACACACAGGAAGAAGAAATCTGAAGAGACAATGCTCAAAAACGGATTATTTTTCAGCATCTCTCCTGTTGCTGCATGTTTCTTTTTCCCCCATTTCTTTTCACTCTCCACTGAGCTACGTCTTGTAATTACTTTAGCGCTCACCAGGGTTTTTGCCTCTGTCTCTCAGCACTGAAAACATCCCTTTGTCCTACTGACTTCCAGCAGAATAAAGAACATATTTATCCCAAAGACCGCCCCGGGCAGGAAGTAACACTAGCTGCTGGGACATATATGGCCTCCCGCATCATTCAGTTTCACTCAACCTTTGCTCTAATTTCTCAGCCCAGCGCTTCTCACTGTGAGGAGACACAGGTAATCTACAACCACTGCTCCATTCTCATCTAGTCTAGTCAACAGCTTCATCTAAACAGGTGAATATAACCCCTTTTTTAACCTCCATTTTTGTGCTCACCTACAGCTGCTGCAGGAGGCCTCAATCTTTCAACTTCTGGAGTCTCCAGGAAGCGAGTTACTGGTCAAATTTGCATTGTGAGAGCAGACTAGTTCCAGTTTCTGTCAGATTACAGCGACAGAAGATACAAAGCAGAAATCAACCTGCAGTCACAGACAGAAATGACTCCCCTGCACCAGTTTCACACGGTTGTTTCCACTGTTGGTTTTGGTGGCATGCTCTTTACATTTGATTTCTGTTTAAAGCTGCAATGATTACTCAATTAAGTGATTAGTCGATCTACACGAGATTAACCCCTAATGTTTTGATAATATAATAATAATCATTTTAGGAATTTTTTAAAGCAAAAATGCCCCAAAAATAACTGGTTCCAGCTTCTCAAATGTGACAATTTAATGCTTTTATTTGGCTTATATGATGGTAAACTGAATATGTTTAGACTGTTGGTCAGACAAAACAAGAAGACATTACCTTTGACTAGAGGACATTAAAGGACATTTTTCACTATTTTCTGGTAGTTTATAGACAAAACACTTTGCAATCAATCGATATATATTTTGCACAACTGTCTTTAAAATCTTTTGTTTCAGTGTTCTTTTCTCTGTAATACTGTGCAAATAATTCAACGTTCAAGGTTGTGAAATATCCCTAAATCCTGTCTTTTCTGATCCTACCGTGTAAGAAAGGTTTATTTTGGTTGTGGCTTTTGCATTTGGCTTGGATTTAAATCCACTCTGCCCCATTTACTAGCAAAACAATGATTCCAGACAAAAGTCATTGATTCACAGGTAGCATCCTTAATTTGATAAAGAAATGTACTTTGGCTATATAAAACTGTCTTTGCTGCACTTTGCTGGTGTTCACACACTCCAAGATATCAGATGTCTGTCCATCTGCTTACACCAACAAGCCTGACTGTGTGGTCTTTTCCTGCAGACCTACATTCTCACCTTTTACAAAAAAATAAAATAATAAAAATAAATTGGGAAAAAACTGAGGCCTAAATTCAGATTATAAACTGAATAAACTGTGCGGTCTATGAATTAAAAGTTAAAAGTCATCTGATTGCGGCCTAAAAGTATATTTCTGACCACTGAGCAAAACTCTTATTTCCTAGAAGAACTGTGGTCGTCTTTTAGAGGGAAAGCCTGCAAAAACAGGATGCTGTGGAAGGGGAAGAGGCTGCTGATCTCTGCATACCCAGATCACCTCTGGCAATATTAACCGACAGCCTCTCTGTGTGCCAGCAAAGCCATTTGTTTCGGCCTTGCAACTTGAGTCGCAGGCGGTAAAAACTGTGGGAGCCACATAATGAAAGAGCTGTGTGAGAGAAAGAAAGGAAGAATAGAGGAGTGGGAAAGGTTGCACGGTGATAAAACAACTGGCAGTCTGTTAAAAAAGACTGTGAAAGGTACTGATTTGAAAAAACTATTTTATACATTTCTACTAGTAATTTTTTTTTTTTCCAGTATTTACCAACTCACTGTTTTTGACAAGGTGAGAGAGAGAGAAACTGTAACCACTGCAACCACATCAAATTTTCCTCTGCATGTGTCCAAAATACAAAAAATATTAGCGCTTAATAAGATAATAGTTTTGAAAAAGTTTTCCAGACATTATGACCCTGCCAGATGATGAAAAGCTCCCTTTTCTGTTTGGGGAAGACAGAAAAACTGCACTATAGATGACCTGACCTGCCCTAGTTGACAAATGAGCTGTCAACTAAGGCTGCAACTAATAATTATATTTATTATCATTAATCTGTCGATTATTTTCTCAATTAAATCGACTAGTCATTTGGTTTATAGGATGTCAGAAAGTGATGAAATCGTTGATCACAGACAAGCCCAAGATGCAATCTTAATGTCTTGTTTTGTGCCGACCAACAGTCCACTACCCAAAGATTTTCAGTTTACTATCATAGAAGAGTAAAGAAAACTGAAAATATTCACATTTAAGAGGCTGGAACCAGAAAATTTTAGCATTTGGCTTTGGCAACATAGATACAGTTACGTGTCATGACAAAAAGCAAAGTGAAAGGGAAACTGAGTGTGTGTGTGCATGTGTGTGTGTGTGTGTGTGTCTTTGTGTGTGTGAAGGGGAAAAGAGAAATCATAGGAGTGTGTTCTTAATCAAATCTGGCACAAGACGTGAGCTTCTGCTGTGGGGCTCAGGTGGATCTCTGGAGTCCAAACACTGTCAGACAGACAACTGGATAACATCACTTCCCTCCCTTCTTTCCTCCTGCACACCCAGACCCTTTCTCTTCCCTATATTCTCTAATCCTTATCTCTACATCCTTCCATTTTTTCCATTTCACCCTGCTCTGCCCTCTCACTTCACGTACTATTCACTCTGTCTCTCTATAATGAACACAACATACATAACCAGGTGTGACAGCTGTGTTCACTTCCCAGCTGTGGCATCCAAAACCCACCAAAAAACATTTTCTATGTATTTCTCTTCTCCTCTTTCTGCAAACCCCCCACCTTCCTCTCTCTTTCTCTCTCACACACACACACACACACACGCAGACACACATCCGCCCACTGCCCTGTCTCACAGAATCAGCATCACTGTGGAGTGAAAAGGCCAGCATCCCCATGAGATGTGGTCTTTGTTGATGTTGTTGTTTTGAAAAGTGGGGATCTGGGATGCTGGTTGGGGCATCACCGACCATTTGAAGCCACAGTGAGATTACCACAGAGTACCGGAGCAGGAGCAGGAGCAGTGGTAGGCCTGTGCCTCCGCTCGTGCTGCTGAAAACACAGTAAAACATACATTTCCTGCTTTCTTGCAGCTCAAATTCTTTCCTTGTCTGCTCTCTTTACTGCCTGGTAGGTACAAATCCAGGGCTAATTTGCTGTCCAAACAAGTAAAAAAACATATACATCACACCGCCATCTGGGTTCAATGGGACCAAATCTAGAGCAGCATCTCTCAAATGTCTTCTACACAAAGCACATGTGAACTGATCTCTCTTGGAGCAACCTTAGATTCTCAAATAATTACCTCTACCCGACATGCATCTTTAAAAACCTGGATTCATCCTGAGGGAACTGACTGAGCATGCTCATCAGCGATGCCCTGCTTCACACATTCACACCTGGGAGCTGCCAGGTACAGCTACAGTCTGCTACTGTTGCACCGCTGAGCTGCTCTAATGGAGTTATTGCTAATTAATTGCCTTGCTCAAGGGCAACTTGTCAGCGGTTTTCAAGGGAATGAGAGATCCACAGACTGTTTCTCCACAGACACAACCTTCATCTGTTTCTCTACACCACCCACCACCGCCTCCTCATTCATTTGTACTAAATTTGCACTTAACTGCCTATCAGCGGCCCCCTTACACAAGCCCTCATATACTAGAACCCACCTGGGGCCCCTGGATCAATACCTGACCCCTAAGGCCCGGCTTGGGAGCCCGGCCTGCTCTCGTGGGAAATTAGAAATGGATTCAGAAGGCGATGTGGTGGTGGTGGTGGTGGGTTTTGGTTTTTCGGTTTGACTAGACAGGAGATGAAAATGTTTTTTGTCAGCGAGGCTTGCAGTTGCCGCATACAGAAGACAACCCGCCCGGGGGGGCAGTGTGATTCAGACGCGGCGAGGTGACGTGTAGCAGGGCTTTCCTCTGGATTGCAAGATGTAGCGGTGACAAGGCTGAACGGCTGCCATCAGCTCAGGTGTTTGGGAGGGAAGGGAGGGTGGGGTGGGTGGGCTGGAACGTGTGACGGTGTGAAAATGAAGAAGTAGCCTGTGGAACATGGCAACATTAGTGGACACTTTCATGCCTCATAATGTGGCTTCATCATATCAAGCATGGACAGTTTAAATTGGAATCAAATGCCAAATGCTGCCGCTCAGATTTGTCAATAATTAAAATTCTATTCTTCACACAGACTTAACTGTGTTGAATATGGCCTATAAGCTTGGTTTTAAGCGCTGAACTGTGTAAAAACTAAATCTCACTCAACCCGGAGGATCCAAACACCTGACAGCACAGAATAGACAAGAAACAGAATAGACTAGAATCCACTGAGATGCATATAGGGGCTATATCCATGCTGACCAGCAGCAAAAGGGCCATCTGTTCATTTACTCCCTAATTTCGTGAGAGGCAACTTCATCCAACATCACACACGCACAGACACGGATACACCCCCCCCCCCCTCCCCTGCCCTCCCCTCCCCTCCTTTACATTGCAGTCTCCAAACAGTAAGTGCAATGGCAGGGGTCCTCACGTCACAAGCCTCCCTGCTCACCTCCAGCACCCTCCTCCCCAGCCTCCATATCCCGGAATTAATAAAAAAAAAAAACAAAAGAAAACACAGCAGAGCATCTCGTCTTACCCATCTGTGCTTGAGTCGGATGTCTTTCAGAGGTTCATGGTGGATGAGAGCCCTGCTGATCTGAGTCTGGTAGTTTTGCTGCAGAAACCGCTATACCATCGCATTGGTGATGCTGGAGACTCGGTGATAACTCGGGGGGCCGGGGTGTCTCTCTCCCTTTTTCTCTCTGCTTCAGCCGGGGTTACTCTACAGTCATCTCGCAGTGTTCTCGCCCCCCTCTCCGGTTTTATCCGCCGGATCTGATGCGCCGATGATGGTCCCGACCAGGACCTACACTGTGGATCCTGTCGGTCGCGGCGGTGATGGCTCAGCCTCCCCTCTTCCCTCCTCTTCCCTCTAGTATTTACACTACGAATCACCGAGTTGGATGATTAAAATTAAAAAAAGGAGCTGCTTTGGTTCGCATAGGGATGAGCCAAACGGTGCAGAAGGGATGGAGATGGAGTGATGAGGAGGGACACGGGGGTGGCGGTGGGGGGTGTCTGCCGTCCTATTCGCCGTTTTCTGTCGTGTTTACGAGCCGCTGTCGCCTCCTCCCACCGTCTTCTCTCTCCTCTCTCTCCTCTCTCTGTGATCCCTGTCTTCCGTCCTCCGTCCTGCGCTCTGCACCCGGTGTGACGCCTTTTCCGCTTGCAAGAACATAAGACCCCCCACCCCACCACCAGCTCTCTTCTCCTTTTACTCCTTTTTTATCATCTTCCCCCCTCTCCCCCTAGATCGGGCAGGCTGGAAGAAGAAGGAGGAGGAGGTGGATACAATGGGTGTGTGTGTGCGTGTGTGTGCGTGTGCGTGTGTGTGTTTGGGACAAGTGAAAGAAAACGGAGGGAGTGGAAGGAGGAGCCCCGCGAGAGGAGAGCTCCTCCCCGCTATGCTGCTCATCAGCGGCGCCCGTCATGCAGGATGGAGATGTAAAGCAGGGAATGTGGATGAGTGGCAGTGAACTTGTGACTACTATTGTTATTATTGCCATTTCTCCCGTGACAAGCTGAGGGGTCTAACCCCCTAAATTTATCCACCAATATAAATTCTGCACAACTGAAAAACAAGACTAAAAGTCTGTGGCCACACAGAGCCCCCACCAGGCCGCAATGCTCATTACATACCAGAAATAAAACATGTTGAATGGATGAAATATGAAGAGACAACAGTGCGAGGCTATTTGTAGAATTGTACGATTAGTGGGGCAAATAAGGTGAAGTTTGGGGGGCGTCAGATAGAGAAGTTACTTAAAAGTCCCCTTCCACTCAAACATTGTTGTTTTTCTTCTTGTTCCTATATTGGAAGTTTGAGCTTCACTGTGCAGAATGATGTATGTGCAGAGTTTGACACTGGAAGGCTGTTTTCACATTTCATTTGCTGAAAGTGGAAATTTTCTTGGTGCTCACTGAAAATCCAATCTGAAGGGGCAGGCCTACAAGCCAATCCTGGTCCAATATTCAACTTACACAAGTGTGATGTGGAAACTTGAAGCCTCCAGCGCACAAAACACTAAGGATGGACTTTGCAGTGAAGAGACATCTTGTGTCCTGCAGTTAAACTCCTGAAATGAACAATATTTGCATATTTATGGATTCTGGAAGTTTTAATGAGAATAAGTGGGTGCTATTTTAAGGATTTTAACAAGATAATTTAACTTTTTTTTATGGAAAAACCATATGAGACACAAATTATTATTCAAAGAGTATGTTTTATACATATTAAAACATGTCTGGAGGGGATCTTTAAAGGAGCTTAAAGGAGTTTAGCATTTTGGGAAATATGCCTACTGTATTCACTTTCTTGCAGAGAGTTAGACAAATATCAATGTCTCTACTCAATATGAAGCTGAAGCCAGTCCGTTAGCTTAGCCTAACCCATTAACAAGTTAGGATATCTCGTTTGTATCATGCACACAAAAAGCTTAAAGCTTTTTGACTGCTTGTCTAATTTTCTGAATTTTTTCTGTGAAGAAGGAAGCAAATTCATTGCAGGCCCTGGTGGAATGAAGTTCAGAGGCTGACACATGAGGGTTTGTTAGCCTGTTGACAGTAGCAAACAAGGCATGTGTGTTATTACTATTTTTGGTGATGAAGTCAGAGAAGAAGGACTGCTTTGCATTTCCCAGTCCCAAATTATAAATGTATAAAGTCTCTCTTTATAGACGTCATAGTGAAACTGGGGATTTCCGTTGTCGTTTAACTTTTCGACACTTTTTTATCTATTCTGACCAGATGGAGATATTTTCTTATCAGAGACCACCTTCACCTTAGTGGGTGCAATGGCATCAATAACATTTGTAGTTTTAGAAATTTTAGAAATTATCTACAAGCTCATTGACCCAAGAGAGGGCGGTGTGGAAGAGAAAGCCTGAACTAATATTTCACTGGTGTTAAATGTAAATGTACTAATTTCTGCACAACACATGGTCTTACCTGACAAAAGCAAGTTCCCCCAAAAGCAGCTAGACTTGTTTGTACTGGCATTCTTTGTAACTGGTACAGTGTGACCTGTTGATTTCTACATGACTGGTTTCAATGTGCAGAGTAGTTGTGCTAAATGTTGACATAACTCCAATGCTAACATTCTGATGTTTATCAGGTAATGTTTGCCATGTTCACCATAGTTTAGTGTGTTAGCATGCCAGCATTTGCTAATAGCACTAAACACAAAAGTACAGCTGCACAGCAGTGCAGCCAATGGCAATGTCATTGCAGGTATTTGGTGATATAACAAAGTATTAACAAATTACATTTTGGCCTGATGATGGTGCTTGATGAAAAGTAAGTGAAGTTGTTACAATTCATCCTTCGGGGATCATGAATGTGTGGAACAAATTTCAAGGCAATCCACCCAACAGCCGTTAAGACGTTTCAGTCAAAGCCACAAATGTCAACCGTATGGTGGTGATAGATTAAAAAAAAAATCAGGGGATCACCACAGTCATTAGGATTCATCCTCTATGCACCATGGATATCTGGACCATACAATAGTTGGTGAGATGTTTCAGTCTGGACCAACCATAGAGCCATGCCACTATCACTAAAACAATCAGAACTAATAGAAATCTACAAGTAGCCACCACACACACTGAATATGTTCAGTTAGCTTACCTCAGTCTCTGCAAGCTGGATAATTAAAGAAGCTTCACAAACACAGGTCGAGGAAGTCTTCCAGCTTTTGACAGTTTGTGGAGACATACTTGTGTTTGCTGATGTTTTGTAGTGCACTGTTTGTCATCATTTGTACTGTATTGATATACTATATATTATATATATATATATATATATATATACACACACTACATAGCTGTAACAGCTTCCTGTCATTTATTAGACAATGTGGCCCTTCTGAGGCTGGGTTACACTGACTAAGCACTGTGCAAATAAACTTGACCTTTTTCATATTTACCAACTCTTATCTTTTTTCAGGGTGATGAATCATAAGGAAATCAGCATATTGACTTACTGTGCCACACAATATTGTGTCTTTAAAGTCAAATTAAATCTGACAAATTATTGTGTGATTGTGATTTTGTTGGCAACTATTTTTCTAATTAATTGTGATTGTAACTTTTTTAGACTTAGTTTCTATGACCACAGTCTGAGGGGACGGGGGGGGCGGCTGTTCACTCATATTAGCAAGAAGTCCAGGTGTTCATTATTTGGCAGTAGCGATACTGTTCAGACTTACAATGACCTATGACCTAGGCCACTTTTTAACAAGTGTCCATGTTCATGCAGTAAGTGTGTTAGTTATACAGTAAATACAGCTGGATGCTAGGCCTCCAGGATTGTAACATCCCTGATATCAACCAGAGATCTTCAACCTCACATCATTCATTTATTCTCCCTCTGAGCAGTCAGTTGTCATTGCAGGGAGGCTTATAGACCATCAAATATTGATATCAGCCTGTCAGCATCATCCAATATGACAGCTTTTTGTCCCCGACAACAGGGGACTGTCTTATAAAGCAGGATTATGATGTTAGTTTGTGTAATACCTGGAGCCCGATCAAATCTGTAACATGGACTGATGAACTCTTCCAGGCTTTACTCTGCAGGCACTGCCGTGAAATGTAAACACAGTGTGTATTTTACAGACTGATTCCAACATTTCTTTTGCATGCTTTACTTAAATTTGGGTATTATCAGTGCATATATGACACCTTAATTGGAGTAAAATATGTTTTGACCATCGTTTTTCATTCAACAAAATATATAAACCTGCATGTTTCAATGTTAAATATAGAACTTTAACTTAATTAAAGCCTTAAGGAAGAATTTACACAAAGGAAGTGGACACTGTAGTGTATAATATAGGTTCACAGTTTAAAAATTAAAAAAAACTTATATAGCCTTTTCCTGTCTGATGAAGCAGGTTATTGTGTTTTATGTTAGAAATATTAAATGCTTGGTGAGGTTTAGGCTTGTTTGCTTATTCCATAATCAAATATTTCCTGTTTTAACTCAGGAAACCTTCCGACTTAAAAGACACAGGGTTGTTTTTTTTTTAGGGATTTCGCTTACAAATGTTTTCCATTCACACCCACTTCACACAATGATTGGCCAAGCGCGGCACTTTGTGTGTTCAATCGAGTACAAGACTATGAATGCCTTTGATGAGAGATTGTCTGAAAAAGTGCACTGTTGTCCACATATTTAAACAATATCGCGTCTCGCCCCTCTCTATGATGGCTGGCTTTTCACAGGGCTTTTAAGTGACCCTTTGAAACAGCTAGAATGATGTTGACGTGATGGGACAACACATCGAACAAACTGGTTCTTTTCTAGCATAACCTGGGCCTTATGCTTCAAAAAAAGGACAAATTAAAAGTAATTATTACTGACATATAAAAGTAACTGCTCAAAAGCCTTATTTCAAGAGAAAATGGAAAATTCTGCTGATTTTACACATGGATCTCATTTTCCCAGATGTATACTGTAAGTGTGCACATACGCACACACCTTCAAATACAGAATGTAATATATTCAGCTAAAGAGCCTGCTCAGATGACACTGGAGATATGAAGGCTATGGAGAACTTTGATCCAATTCCAGAGAAAATGAACTGTTCGTCTTGGCTACAGGCTTCACCTCAACCACCACCAAACTAGATAAAATTCCAGAGTGACAGACAGACTGGAGACAGACTATCAGACCGCCTGAACTGAACTCAAAGCAAAGTTAGAGACATGGAGGTGTGTGTGTGTGTGTGTGCAGAAAGGGTTGATTAACTCTGCTTTAGTTTTCTAAGACAAAAGGGAAAGAAAGCTAAATGATGGCCACTATATTGTATCTGGTGGTGTGTTTGTACTATAAACAAAACAACTTGGGTTGGAAAAAAGTGGTGTTGACACAAAAATGTTATCTTAGTCAAACGCTTGACGACTTAACTAAATGTATTTGCTTTCTTACTGAGAGTTGGATAAGAAGATCAATACCACTCTCGTGTCTGTACGGTAAATATAGCTAAATATAGCTAAAGCTAGAGGCAGGAGATGGTTATCTTAGCTTAGCGTAAAGACTTGAAACAGGGAAACAACTAGCCTGGCTCTGTCCAAAGTAAAAAAAAAAAAAAAAAAAAAAAAAAAAAAAAAGAAGTAATACAACAGCAACAACAACAAAAAGAACAATGGACATTTTGACTTGTCAAAGGAAAAGCACAGGTGGAATAACATTAACAATGGCTGCATTCCATTTAGGTGAGCCAGTTCAAACGCTCTGGTGCTGTGTTTACAGTAAACGGACAATTCATGAAATGGAGCATTGTTAATATTATTTACACCTGTGCTTTTCCTGCTTTATCAAGTCAACGTGTCTGCAGTGAAAAGGGTCTATAGTCCGACACATTAAGCCCTTGTAAACAAAAACATTTACATATCATTTTTTAACATGTTTATAATGTGAGTTTTACACTGGATTTAAACTTGACATGGACATCCGCCATAGATAACTACAGATTTACAGTGTCTCCCATTGAGATCATCATCACAACAGTAAACTGCGTTATGCTTAAAGTATACTATTCACTGTGTTTATATTGTTTCCTTCACTTTGTGATTCGAGTGACAAATGGGGGGTTAGCCCCGATTCATTAAAGGGGACACATCATGCTTTTTGTGATTTTCTGTTATTTTTATATTGTTATGATGTCAGATGTCTACAGTATGTTAAACATGGTCAAAGTTCCAAAACTCAAAAGTCAAAAGCCAGGGCTTCGGCCAGCTCTAAACGCTTCATTTGCAATATTACTTCTACTTCCTCCTTGTGAATACGGATTTGAGAAGTTTGCATTTTGAGTAAAGAATGAGGAAAAGAACTGACATCTGATTACTATTGTTTCTTTACCCTCTTTACCCTCCCGAGCCACCGAGCCAGAAGCTAACCAATCAAAACAGAGTGGGCTCATTGGGAGGGGGGCTTTACAGAGACAGGAGTTAAAACGGCCTGTTTCAGACAGAGGCTGAACTGAGGGGTGCATAAGATAAATACAGGGTTTTTTGTTTCATTAACTGTGATAGAGAGCGGGTGTCGTGGTGAGCAGAGAGGGTGTCTCGTCATGCCTCATGTTGTATTCACTCTGAACAATGTCTACTGGTACCAGAGACTAAGGAGCAAACACAACCAGCTGACCAATCACAGTTCGTTCGGTCTCCACATGGTCCAATGTTGAATTATTCCCTGAACGAAACGCCACACCATAAGACATTCTCTGGAGAGTCCTATGACTTAGATATTACTGCTGAAATGCATTTATAACTTCCTGTTTTTTGTGAGCTGTAACTGCAGGATATCAGTGTATTTTGCAGTTATGTCTTTCTAAGAGTACTTGTCAGGAGCCAAAGTTGCTAGCAAACAAATGTATGAACCAAAAGACAAAAAAATAGGAACACATTTCCCGACTTGTAGACATGTTTTTCTGTCCATCACTGCCTTTAAAACACCTCACACATACCATGGCAGTTCCTATCACGTGAGCTGCATGTAAAAAAGTTTAACTTCAGCAGTGGTGCTACTCTCAGAGACAAAGCAACAGACTTCATTACACTCACAGCAGGAATTTACAGACACTTGACAAAATAAAGATCATAGCATTTCCTGCTGACAACCAGAATAGTGGAAGACATGCTGTCATGCCTGCATCTGTTTAAACACACACACACACACACACTATCTTCTCCTTCCATACTGATATTTCAGTTCGTGAGCATACATAATAAAATCTTGTGTATTTACCTCTCAAATTTTCTTGTTTTCCTTTGCAGTACAATACACAGTCTTAACAGTTCAGTTCCAGGTAAATCTCTTTCTGTCTGTTGTGTCCTGGTTGAACTCCTGCTTCCAGGTAACACTAACGAGCACTGCCATTAAAGGTGAGAAGAAGGTGTCTGTGGCAGACATAACAATTGGTTGTCTTTACACCCTAAAAACACCCACAGAGTGGCAGGTCCCTACTGTTGCTGGTAACATTTTAACTCCTCCCCAGTGGATAATATTTTAAAAAAAACAAGGCAGAGTGTAATTCCGTTTTGGTGTCTGCTGACTCTGCAAAAGAACAGGATCAGAACTGCATTTTGGTGTCTTGCACAACATTTAATATTGCCTGCGTGTTTTTGGCATGATTGTGAATGCCTGTAAGCTTGAGGTTACAGGTTTGTCTTGTTTATCTTGTTGCAGAAATCAAACTGAGTCTGAACCTGAATCTTTACGTTGCTACTTGAAGGCTCTCGGTCAGCATGGTCAGTGACAGCTCTGGAAATCTGGCTCCACATTGCCATCTGATGGACTGGTTGAAACATACATCAAAACAAGTGGCAGCAAGTGGGGGGGCTCAATTTGTAGGTTACTTTGTGAGAGGAATTATGTTTGAAAAATGACTTCTATTGCATTAAAAGTCATGTTCAAAGGCACAGCAGCCCCATCAAAGCTTTATTTGAGAGCCAAATTGTGGAGAGTCCTTTTTCTCTTAGTGTGTTAAACCGTGTTCATGTGAGGCTCTCTCAAGGTTTGGTAACTGATGATTACGAGTGCTGAAAATAAATGTAATCTAATTTCAAGTGTTTTAGTCTTCCCATCTGTGCTGCAAGTCTGACTGTCAAGAGCATGTTTCAAGGGACTCAACTTTCTAGCAGTAAAACTGGAAAAGGTAGAAAGATTTGTCTTTTTAGTACAAAATTCCCTCTTTGTGCTTCGGCAGACAGCGTGCACAAAAAGGGACTTTTGAAGTAAAAAAACTAATTTTGCAACACTTTTGGTAACCACTTTTGTGTAACTCAAGACTGCTGAAGCCTGTTGTAAGAGGTTTTGCTGAACTTTGCTTGAACTTAGTCTACCTGAAATCATGTTTAAACGTTCCTCTTTGCAGTCAAAAATAATGTCAACATGATTTTTAAGTGTACTGTTAATAGTTTTATGTTATTAGCCACGTTATCGTTTTATTCAAAATTTGATTTGCTGTATTGGAATAAGGACTCTAGTTTAAATTAGCAGATGGTGGAACAATATTTAATTAAAATAATACAAAACTAAGGGGCACAATCATGAAATGAAAGAATTTAAAATATACATTTTCCCTTTTGGTTTCAGATTTTTTCTTAAAGGACAAGTGATTTACAGAACAGTATGTATGCTGTAGTAGAACAAGAAAAAGGCTATTTAATTTCAGTTTCAGGACCATGGATTCTGTCCCCCATCACTTAAATCAAAATTGCTTTAAGAATGGATTTCTTTGTGCCCTTATGGAAATGAGGAACACTTATAGTGTACTAAAAATCTTTTAATGTACAGATGGGAATATGAGGATTGTTTTAAGACTTGAAAAAAATGTGAACATGTCCTTTTAAGTGTAACGTTGCATAATGCTTGGCTGTTTCAGACAAAGGTTCTGTTCTCGAGGTAAAAAAGGAAGAGTGTCTGGAACACAGCCCGGGGTTGTCACTACCCAAGCCCACCGCGCTTACATCGAGCTCACCCTGAAACCATCCATCACATGTTCTACACTGTGGCTTTTTTAGAATACATCTCATTTTAGCGAGGCACTATATCTGGTAGCATGCAGCAGATTAAAATCATACAGCATGAAAATCAAACAAAAGGTACACAAGGAGAACACAGAATGCTACATATATTATTTCCATCACCGCCAGATGAGTTACGTTTTACGAGTGTGTCTATGTGGCAGCTCAATTTATCCTTGCATCATTCACCTTGGACTTTTAACTTCCCTTCATTTCCTACAAGGAGCAATCAAGTTAATTAAACCCACTTTTCGAAAATTGTGTCAAAGTCTGGGTGGAGAGAAAACACCAATTACCCCCAAAATGAGCAATTAGTAAGACACCCTGTGTCTGCCTTGATACTAAACAACACTCTGTAACACTATGGCTCCAACTTGTGATTTGAGGGTTTAATGTGAATTTACTAATCTCTCATTTATTACTTTTTTGTGTGTTTCTAATCACTTCCCTGTTTAAGCCAATTAGGGTTTCATAACAGTGCCAAGTTAATTTAGGGAATGAAATTAACTCCTGACTTCCAGTGGAAGGAGTTCTGGTGGCAGTAAGGGTCCTACAATTGTTAAAAAAAGTTTTAATAAAAACATATTTTTATTCCCACAGATGCATACACTAGCCAAAAGCAGGCAATGCGATATCATGTTGATATAGTTCCAAATGTAACAGCTGGGATTCTTCCAGCTATATCTGACGTCATTTCAGACGTCTTAAATCTCAGCCTCCTCCACTGTAGTTACCCGAATACATCTGTCATTGGTAGCGTGTGAAATGCGTTTTCTCATCTGGCACACCCCCCTCTTCCTGCCTGAAAGTAATTCTGGAAAACATGAAAGCACTGTCAGTATGAGGCCTGTGAAGGGAAACTACTAAATTGAAAAGTTCCATCACAAAATGCCATTATCCTGTATCCTGAAATGCAATGAATATCAAAAACTGATATCCAAAAGCGTAAGATAAAATCAATCAATCAATCAATTTTATTTAAAGTGCAGTATCACCATGCAGCATGGTCCCCATACACTTTACAAATAAAAGAATACACAGGACAAAACATACAGCAAGTAAAATAATACAAATTAAACAACCACATTAAAAACATCAATGTTAGGATTGTTAAAAAGATGATGGACCCAACTAAGTTCTAGGGCAGGCTGTAATGTTTCAGTCTTGATTTAAAGATTCAACTGAACGTGCTTCTTTAACATGTAATGGAAGGCCATTCCAGAGATAAGGGGCACGGTAGGAATATGCTCTGAAGCAAACTGATTTTTTTTGTTAACTGAAGGAATGATCAGGATATCAGCATCGAGAGAGTGACCAGAGCGCGCCGGTGTATATTGTATAATTAGCTGAGATAGGTAAGGTGGTGCAAGTCCGTGCAAGACCTTATAAGTTAAAAGAAGAACCTTAAAATCAGCTCTAGCTTGCACTGGTAACCAGTGAAGAGAGGCCAGAATGGGTGTTATATGGTCAGATTTTCTAGTTTTTGTTTCAAATTCTTATAAAAATGCCCATATTTGGCTGCTCCAACAACTAATAACTCTGTTTTATCAGCATTTAACAGCAAAAGGTTCATATCCATCCATTTAAAAAAATGCACATATAGCTGTGTAGTGTCAGCGTAGCAGTGAAAATTAATACCATAATTGCAAATGATGTCACCGAGGGGAAACATGCAAATAGAAAAAAGCATAGGGCCGAGGACCGATCCCTGGGGTACACCAAACTTTACTTCAGAAAACTCAGAGATTGTATTGTTGTAACTTACGTGTTGAGTTCTATTTGATAAATATGAATGAAACCATGGAAGCACCATCCCCTGGATACCAATATGCTTCTCCAAGCGGATTAGAAGTATGCTGTGGTCGACGGTGTCGAAAGCTGCGGTCAAGTCGAGAAGCAGCGACAATGATGTTAAGTCAAAATCAACAATAATTAGTGGATCATTGAGTACTCTGGCCATGGAAAGTGACTTATTGATCATTTAGATTAGACGGTGTAGGATCTAATATGCAGGTTGTAGGTTTGGAAGCATTTACCAGGCTGGTAAAGGCCTCAAGGGAAATTATTTCAAACTGTGAAAGGATGCAGTTGGTCCGAGTCACAGTGCCTGCATCCATCAAAGTATAGGATAGTTTATAGCCGTCATTCTGAGGGGAGTGTGGACCAGTGACTTTCTCTCTAATTGAGTCAATTTTATTTGTGGAGAATTTTTTATTAATGTTAATCAAGTGAGAAAAATATGCTGTCCTAGCAGGTGGAAGTGCACGTTTATACAAGATTTTTTCTTTTTCTTGTCAGGCAAGACAAAAAATCTTTTGTCATAGATAACCTGCACTCAAGCGTGCACAAGTGTCATCTGAAAACCATGGTGCTGACTTCTGGTTGTAAGAGCAGCAACAGGGTCAAGCATTTTGAGCAAGGCACTATTCAGATTGTGAGATTATTAAGGGAATCCGAATTTGCACTACAGGAGTCAAGTATGTCAGGTAAACACTCAGCTAGTATAGACCTAGAAGTGGTGTCAATACGGCGATAAGTATTGTATATGTATAAGGCTCTGAACACTTACTTGGAGAGAGAGAGAAACATTGAAAAAAAACACAGGAGTGACCAGAAACTGGAACCTGTAAAATAGATGAAACATCAACATCAATACTCTTTGTAAATATTAGGTCCAGTGTATTTCCACAGTTGTGAGTGGCATTTTTCACATTGGGTAAAGTCTAGACTAGTAACAAAGTCCCTAAATTCCTTTGCTCTAGAATATAAAAACATGAAAGTTAAAAATCGCCCAGTAAAATTACTCTTACTCTTGTTTGACAACAGCAATTGGCAATAATTCAGAAAACTCAGATAGAAAATTAGGATTGTTCTTGGGGGTCTATAAATGATTAATGCAAGAATGTAATGTTGAGTTCTAATAACCATGGCTAAATATTCAAAGGTTGAGAAATGACTGTTGCTGTTCCACCCCCTTTCTTGCCTTATCTAGCAGAAAATAAGAAGGTATAGTCTGGGGGAGAAGCCTCAATAAGTGTCGCTGAGGCAGTGGAGCCAACATTCAGTAAGAAAAGAGAAAATGTAGACCATATTAAGAAATAAAATCACTAATATAAAAACTCTTACTAGAGAGCAATCTAATATTCAATAATGCAAACTTCAAATCATCTGAGGAGGACATGGAAGGTGCAGAATCAAGCTTCTTCAAGCTGATTCGCACTAAGAGTTTTGTTGTCCCAGGCCTTCTTCTTTGATGTACAGTGTAGGTACCAGCTTGAGTTCTATTACATAGGACATTACATAGGTATGTTGTGGTGGAGGTCACTGTGTGTGAACTGGGAAAATTTCATGCTAGCTACTAAGTACAAACTTGGTTATTGCTATGGTAATTCTAAAAACGAGGCAGGGTATGGAATAGAAAAATCAAAGAGTGATGACTCTGAGTTTGATGGATGGCTCCGTATGCTCCAACAATCACTCAGCTCCTCCTGTAGAACCCTGCCCCCCCTCACCCATCACATGATGGTTGATTATATTTTTTCTTCACTGCGTTATGAACAGTATGCTGCCGCTCAAGTCTCCACGCTCCCCATCCATCAATGCCATGGTGCTGAGGTGTCAGAGAGGTCCTCTTCCTTATCATGTTAAACGAGCAGACCACGCTTCATAGCCAAAGCGTCAAAATTGCTGTTATGGTAAAGCTAAAGTCATTAACTTGAAGCTTCATATTTCATGAGACTGGAGCTCTGATATTGCATATTTTTAAAAATACACCGACAGCATGAGCAGACTTTGTTTTTGGAAGATTAACTTTTTACTCAACTCAGGCATCAAATTAAATTTCCAAGGTCTCAGGCATACTCAGGCATCAAATTAAATTCCCAAGGTCTCTTCAAATACTTTCCAAGTATTAATCCTTCAGATTATTATTTAAAATATCATATTTGATGCTGGTATTTTTTTTATTGCAGTAGCCATTCAGTGTATTTGCATTCTGTAAGTGTCCTCTATATGCTAGTTGCAACTGGTGTTGGTGGGTCTGCTGTTTCCAGCTAAAGAAAATGATGCATTCACTCACAGGAATCTATGCATGTTTAATGTCTAAGAGGTGAGCTGGTGGCTGGTTGTGGCTAACAAAGTGAAGCTAACATATATTCAAGAAAGAGAGATGAGTTGCTCTCATTTTCTCAGAATTACACTAATGCTCTGCCACCAGCTGGTAAAATCTTTAACTTATCAAGTGAAACACCTCAACATCTACTTGTCGGATTGGTCCAAAATTTTGTGGAGACAGTCATGGTTCCTCGACGATGAATCCCACCGACTTTGGTGATACCCTGACTTTTCATGTGGGCCCACCTGCAGGTTGACATTTATAGTTTTGAGTCAACTTAATTGTTGCCATGCTAGCATTAGCTGCTAGCACGGTCTGTAGACTCTGCAGACTACGGGGTGCTTTGCTGCCCCCCCAAATGGCCTTAACACCGATGTCCTTTTGATTGAAAGTCTGGGTTATGTCATGTGTAAGGAAAATACATCTGATGTCACCATCAGTCACCAAAGGTACCGCCCCATTAACCGCAGCAGTAAATCTTTAGGAATGACACTTGAAGATCTTGCTTGTAGAAATAAAAACAAAATAAAACTGGCAAGTTTTGAACAATGAAGCATGAGGCAAACGGTTTGACCATGTCTCCTTGGTTCATGGTTCTAACTGTATCATCGTAACTCCCATGATTCAGGAACTAAGGAAATTATAGTGACATCATTCATTTTAAACCACAGTATGTATAGCATAGTCAATTGTGATCAAGTGTGTTAGGATGAAGAGGAGCCAGAGCCTATTGATTACTTTGGGTGATATAATTTCATTACAAATAAAAAAGTACTTACAAGCCCATCCATTCATATTCAAAAACTTTTAAGGCCTTATGCATTCTCCCTCGACTCCACAAACTCTTGAGGGTCTGTGAGAATCCTATGTGCAGATACATGTTTTTACATCTGGCAAAAGTGGCTACAATCTGGATTACATATATTTCACAATCATGACCAGCCTCTATTACAGAAGAGGAAACGTCATCTCAAGGTGTGTAGTGGTGACACCACTTCAGCCCAATGGCTTCACCAGCTCTTTGATAGCAAGACCTTGAAAACCCCAGTCCTTCCTCGATGCATCCCCATGCACCTTTAGGTCACCTATTTTTAGCTATGATAGATTAACAGCGTTCTTTCATTCATCCAAACTGCCTCTTAAATCTTTGTCCCTTCAAAATCCATGTGCCTCATTGTCACCAGGAAACCCGGTCCATCCCATTTTGACTGGTAGCCAGCACCCTCCCCGTCTCCATCACTGGGGTCCCAGCCCTCCCTGGGTGCTCTGGCCGTCACTGTGGTCAGTTCCCCACAGACGGTAAAACTGACTGAAGTCCACGTATGGTGGGACCCTGCCCGTCTCATCAGGCTGTGCCGCCTGGCTTCCCCGCTGACGGAACAGGCTTCCATCTCCTGAGCTGGAGCTGGAGCTCTGCGTCTGGGTGTTGGTGGACTGGAGGGTGGCTGTAGGGCTCTGACTGCTGGGGAGAGTGGAGGAATAATAGGAAGAGGAGAAAGAGGGTTGGTTGGGGAGGGTGGAAGAAGAGGAGGAGGAGACGGGTATGAGGGTGGGAATATAGGAGGAAGAAGAGGGGGTGTCAGAGGAGAGGAAGGGGTCCACGTTGTGGGAGGAGAGACAAAAGAGAGAGGTGGAGAAAGGGAGAGGACGGGGAGGAGGAGGGGTGGTGGAAAGAGAAAAGAGGGAGGTAGAGAGAGGGAGAGGGGGAAGAGGGGAAAGGGGGAGGAGGGGGGAAAGAGGGAGTTCAATTATGGGCTGCAGGATGTCGACGGAAGTTTGGCAGGTAGCGGGGTGAAACGTGCTAAAGGAGTGGAAAAAGGAGAGGCAAGGACAGAGTGTAGGACACAGGATGGATATTGGAAAGCCAGGAAGCCCATGAGGAAGAGAAATATAGACCGTGAGTCAGACAGTGAGTGACAGACAGCAACAGAGTGGAAGTGCAGGTAATAAAAGAAGAGACGATAGAGAAGCATTCCATGTGGACGCCGGAGTAAAGGGAAACAAAGGAGAAAGAAGGTGTAGGTACATGCAGCAACCCCAAAGCTGCAGGTACATTTAAAATGCATAATTGTACACAGCTATGTCTTATATTTATCTTCAATCTCCTCGTTGTAGAATGCTTATGTGCATCTTCCAAATCATTGTAATGGAATAAGGTTTTGTTTGTAGAGAAATGAGACAATCCTGGGGAAGATTGGTGAAATGTATGTGTTGCTTTCAACTCGTTTCATTCTCATTCAGTGAGAAAGTCTTTCTTAATTAGGGCTGCAACTAATGATTATATTCATAATCGATTAATCCGCTGATTATTTTCTCAATTGATCAATTAATCATTTTGTCAGTGAAATGTTAAAAAAAATAGTGAAAAATGGCATTTGCAATTTCCCAGAAGCCACAGCGATGTCTTCACTTTGTTTATTTAGTCTGAATAACAGTCCAAACCAAAAGATATTCAATTTAGTGTCATATGATACAGATAAATAGCAAATCATCACATTTGAGAGGCTGGAAGCAGAGAATTTGTGGCATTTTTGCTTGAAAAATAGTTGCTGATTAATTTTCTTTCGATCAACTAATTGTTTAATCAACTAATTATTGCAACTATTTTATGTTACTTTTAGAAGGCACAAGTTAGGCTATTCAGAAATACCATCATTTTGCATGTGGGTACTACTATACATGCTCTAGGAGACGTTTTGTGAAGAAAAAAAAAAACAACTAAAAATGTCAATTTAAATATATACATATACAGGGTTCCTGGTATATAAGAACCATGCTGATGGGACTTTCTGAGCTTTAGTAATGTCAAAAATTAATTGATAGTGCTGAATAAAGTGCAGAAACCCCATTTTCATTTATTTTATCACTCTTATTGTTTTGCTAATTGTAATCGTTATGTATGACTACGTTTTGTGACATAATTCTAACTGATATCAAGTTCAATATCACATTGGGAGAGAAAGTCTTTTCTTTTAAACATTATGGCTGACTGTAGTTAGAATGGCTTGGATGTGTGTGTGTGTGTGTGTGTTGTGTTATTATTTTGAGATTAAGTGGTAAAAATCTGGACACAAATTGCATTTCTCAGGCATTTCTGTGAAAACCATTAACATATTCCTGTGTAATTTGTCACTGCACAACACTGAAATCACAATAAAAATGACCCCTAAGAGTATTACTGAGCTAATTATATGGCAATGCATATACTACTGTAAATTAAAAGTTCGGTATTAAATTGCTTTTCCCAGCTACACTTGATCAGTGTTCCCTCTCTACTCTGTGAAGGGCACCATGGCAAGATACACAGGACACACAGTGGAACGATGGGGAAGTGAAAACCATGCTTACACATAAATAAGCATAGCAGCGGAGGGACACAGGGGAGTGAAAATCCGGCTTACGCAAAGTAAATATGGAAAGGGAAGGACAAGGCAGTTGAAAATAGTGCTTATCTAAAATACACCCAAAATAAACTGAGCAGTAGGGAGTTAGAATGAAGCTCACTCGATAATACAACAGCAGTGGGACATGGGAGAGGAAAGCTTATCCAGAATGTTCACAGCAGGAAGTGGGACATGAGGGAGTAAAAATGAAGTTTATCCAACAAAAACACAGCAGCAGTGGGACAAAAAACAAAGCTCAAGCTCAAGCTCATTCAGAGTATTCACAGCAGGAAAAATAAAGTACAGGAATAAAAATCAAGCTTACCCAGACCGAACATAGCAGTAGGAGAGACACACGAGTGATAATCAAGCTTAACCAGAGCAAGAAGGGACCAGGAGACGAACCAAGCTTACCCTGGTGTGGGGGTGCCTTCCTCCAGGGTGGAGGCAGTGTTTGTTCCGTTGGTGAGGGTACTTTGGGAGGGCATGACCAGTGAGAGGGTGACACTGGTTTTACTGGTGCTCTGGCTGTTGGAGTAGGGCACTGACACTGGGTAGATACGACCACCTGTGAGAAGAGTCGAAGACAGAACATGCAAAGGTTAAAAAAAAAAAAAAAAAAAAAAGGCAGAACACATGAAAACAAAAAAAAAAACAATAAAAGTTCACCAAGCAAAAAGGCAAAAGGCTGCTGATAAGTTGTTTAGAAATGAAAAAGTCTGAGGTAGACCAATCTTGTTTATTTGTACTTTTCACAAGAGAAAAGTTCACAAGATAAGTGGTGTTATCTAGGAAAAAAAACTGTGAAAGTAGTGTGCAGCTTCAGCATAAATGGGCACCTTGGGAACCTCAAATAAATTGGATTTGTTATTTTGGCTGTGTGGTATTCTTAAATATACTGTAGCACCTTTCAAGAGCTAACATCACAAAGGGCTTCACAATACAAGACAATAAAAAGAGCAACAAACATAAAATGCAAACATAGGTTTGAAATTAAATAAGATAATAAAAACTAAACTATATATAATTCTAAATTCTAACAAACTTAAAAGTTTCTATTTGTCAAAATACATAAAGTATTAACATTTAAAAAGTTCTCTACAACTCGTAATGGATAAAGCTGGCAATATTCTATATTTCTGTTATTGTGACCAAACCCATGAGAAAAACTTCCCTACCCTGTCTGTGTATTCAGTCCTACTGAACAAGTAAATCTCACAAATACACAAATACAGTACATACTTTCATTTTAAAAAAGGCTCAGTAATTTCCTAAACAGCTGGGCATTGTAGTTTTTTACGAATATTACAGTAACAGGAGTAAATGTGCATTTGTTGCGGACTATTTTCAGCTGCAGATTAATACATTTTGGTACTAAAGACAAAAGAAAAAGATATATCAGACAATACTTGTTAGGATCAATTCATTATTTGTTGACAACAAGAAAAACGCCAGCCTTATCCTTTACCCATACATTTTCCATTTGCTTCTACCATCCTAAAGGTTTTCTATGAGGAACATTAGTGTGGCCAGCGTGGAGGTCTGTTCCCTGAGAAGTTTTTCCACGAAACACCCAACAAACCCAGAATCCCCTTTCCTACCTTGTGTAGGCGTGAGCGCTCCGTCGGCCAGCGGGTAGTTGAGTGTGCGGATGAGCAGGGTCATGTCCTCGTGCCGGGAACAGTAGGTCGCCCTCTGACGGCCGGACACGTAGACGTCATGGTGCAGCCGTTTGACGCGCTCCACTACCGACTGAGCCACTGCCTCAAGGCTGGTCTGCTGGGCCAGCTCTGCTGCTACCATGGCAACAATTTCCTACAAGGGGCAGGAGAGGAGAGAAGGAGCGAGGGAAAGAGAGACTGATGTTAGAGTAGAAGATCTGAGGAAGATAAGCAGGGGCAAGGCCTAAAGGAAGAGAAGGAGGAGAGAAGGGAGACAAGAAGTCCATCAAAAAGTAGGAATGAGTGAGAGAAAGGAAAAGAGCTAAAGGACATGAACCATAAGAAGGGGAAAGAAATAAAAACAATGAGAAAACATGACATAGATGCATGTAGAGTCAAGAGAGGAACATATAAAAAGCCGAACAGGGCGTTTTCAAAAGAACAGACAGTACATGACAGAAGGGGGCAGAAGACAAAAGGGAAAAGTGGTTGAGGTGTGAAGAAATTGTCAGGATGAATCTACTAACCTGATTGGCCTGTTCGGGGCCGTGGGCGGACTCAAGTGCATTGATGAGACCTTCTGACATCAGCAACAAGAAGCCTGTCACACTGTCCAAAGACTGGCTGCCATGAATCTCCGGCTCTGCGATGACTGGCCTCGTCTTGGCCGCGCTGATGGTGGAGGAGGACAGGAGAAGATAGATACGTGAATAGATAAATAAAAGAGGGGAACATACAGGGAGTGGAGTTGAACAGAAGTACAGAGAAATGAAGACAGAGACTGGAAGACACAGAAGAAGAGGAGAGAGAAATTTACATAAAAGGAAAGAGTAAAAGGTCAAGATCAGAAGAGAGACAGTTTGGAAAGAGAAACTGAGGAAAAAAAGGGAGACATAAGTGCACCTGACCTAAACATAATAAACCTTTAGTTAATCTCAAATATCCAAAGAATTGCCTATATACTGTGTCCACATCAAATTTCCTGCACTTTCTCCGATGGCACTAAAGAGGAAATTCTATAAAGAATCTGGTGTGTGCTTTATTGAGGATCATAATTGGAATGACTCGTAGATATTTTAGCCTGATTAGCTTGACCTGGACTGCAGACAGGAACAGGAAATGAGAAGTGTGAGAGAGGGGGCCCGCGGATTACTGAATTTCAAGAGGCTTAGCTGTGGTCAAAGAGAGGGCTGGCACAGAGTCAGATCTGATAATAAGGACCATAATATGGAGACAGAGCCTGCACTGTCCAGGTACTGCTGAGAACACATACTGATACTAAGTTAAAAAGGGGTTCTACTTTAAAGGGGACCTATTGTATTAATTTCCATCTCAATATTTTTATTCTGTGACTCCATTGGAGTAGCTTTGTGTGATTTGCAGTTCAAAAACATCCTTATTTATCTTATACTGGCTCTTATTGCAGCCCCTCAGTTCAGCCTCTGTCTGAAACAGGCTGTTTTAGCTCCTGTCTCTTTAAGCCCCCCCTCCCGATGAGCCTACTCTGTTCCGATTGGATAGCTTCCAGAAACTACGTCACAGCCGACATCTGGCAACTCGGGAGGCTACATTAACAAACCATGAAACAAACTATAGAAGTAGGATTTCACTAATTTTTCTTGTTCTTTACTTCAACTTCTCAAATACATCCGTATATGTTGAGCCGGAATCTGCGAATGAAAAACAACACATGGAAAAACCTTAGCAACAACCTTAGCAACCAAGGCTACAGAATGGACGGTTGTTTGCGGGCATGCACGATGATCTGATGTCAGCTCGTTGGCAAGGTAGAAAAAAACGCCACAAACAAAACGTTCAGAGCAGGCTGAAGCCCTGGATTTTGACTTGCAGGGAGCATTTCTAAACACGTTAACCTCACATTTTGGAACTTTGACCATGCAGCAGGATGAGGAGCCGTAGAGAAAAGTGGAGAGTTAGAGGACTTAAGATATTGTTAGCTAGTTTCCCCAAATCAAAATGAGTTCAAGATGAGTCATCAAAAATATTTTAATCTTTCACAGAAACAGAGAAGAGAGGGATTTTGCATTAAAATCACTCAAAATGATATTGGCAAGAGATAAAAGAACAATTAATGCAATTCTTTTTTACTGCGTCTTTACAATGTTTTATTAGATGCCACAGTTCCTAGTGAGTCACATTTCTTCAAAAAGTCTCCCTCCACTCAGAAATGGGTTTTGCGAAATATTACTTCAGTTGGATGTTTGAGCTTCACTGTGCAGAATGATGTATACGCAGAGTTTGACACTAGAAGGCTGTTTTCAATTTCATCTGTTGAAGGTGAAAAGTTTCTCATAAATCTGAGTTTAAGACGTGTACCTACATTATTTGTGACATCACAACTAGTTTGGAGCCAATTGTGATCCAGTACAGAACATACGTGAACATACCAAAGTGTGTGGAAACTTGAAGCCTTCAGTCAAAAACATAAAAACCTGATATTATTTGAGCTTATTGATTTGTTCTGTATGCATTTAATTATAGTTGTATTTTACTTTTTTGTTAGAAAATATGTTATTTGTTATTGCTGAATGTTCACTGTCTTTTGTCTTGCTACCTTTGAATAATTGTTTGATGCTAGCCAAGGAGAACCAGACAATACAATATAGCTATGTCTACATTAAGCCTTTTCGAGCAAAAACAACATGCATCCACAGCAGGAGTTGCAGCTCATTTCTGAAAATACCTCCTTCCACATTAAAACGCCAAAACGGGAAATTTTCCTCTTACTGGGCATGTGCGAAGGACAGACGAGCAAGTCAGCCACAGAAAACCAGCAAAGAAGAAACGGTATGCAAGCATATTACAACAATTTTAGAGAGAGAAAGGTGGTAGATAGCTATGCTTAACTCTATACGAGCTATCAATGTAGATAATAAAGAGAACAGCACTGTTTCTTTTCCATTGAAATGCCAATGAAAAACAATGAAATACCACGCTATTGCCACCATCTGTTTTGTTACTGTTTGACAGCATTTCTAAAGCTCAGTATTCCCTGTACACACTACAGCACCAAGCCGACATTTTCAGATTCGCACCCTGGAGGCTGGTTCCGACAAATCTCCGTTTTCAGGGGAGAAAAATGCCATTTCAGTCTGGACGGAGGGCCAAAACGGAGAGAAAAAGATGCTTTTACAAACTTAGCCGGCTTAATGTGGACATGGTCTACAATAAAGAGGGCGGGGGAGCTGGGTATATTGGGTTTGTGTATTCTGCATTCACCTGAGCAGGTCGATTTCATTGTAGTTGAATTTAACCCTGTAGTCTCCGAGCCTCCTGGTGCTGCTCTGGCCACCAATCTGCCCCGCTTGCCTTACACGAGCTGAATCCACTCCTGTAAAGAAAATATAGGAAAATAAAAAAGGAGAAGAGAGGAACATTAGAGACGGGGAGGGGCAGAAAGTGAGGACAAAGAGGGGAGATGACTTTGAGGATGGGTATATGATGATGGGCAGAGGGTATGTAGAGAGGAAGCGAGAGATTTTGTATGGGGAAGGAGAGGATAGAGCAATAAGTCGAAGCAGGAGGTGGGGGTGGGAGGGGGAGAGGATGTGGATGTGGATTTGGGGGTGGATGAAAATATTAGGGGAGAGGTCACCTTCAGCTGGTTAATGAAATGACTGCCATTTCATTTAAATCATTCAGAGAAGGGCCTACAGAATAATTATGTGACTCCCAACTGGCAGAGAGCGAGAGAAGGAAGAAAGACAGAGAGCTCTGCCTCCTCATCTAATGGTGTGATGTGAAACGCTGGGGAACAATGCAGCTAATTTACCATTATATTCATTACAGGTGCCAGACTGCACCCAATGCTTCTTTTGCAAAACTAATCACAATATCTGTATTTCCTGCTACATACACGACCCTCATTACAGGACCATTAGCTTGGCTGTCCAGCATGGATATATGGCTCCAAGTGTACTTCTATGCCAGCCAGTCTGCACTAATGGCTGTGTCTCTGTCGGCCTGTATAAAATGCAACAAATGTAATGTAAGGAAATGTGTGTCTGAATGTACTTATGCCGCTGTTCTAGTCTGATACTTAACACCAACACTCAACACCGATGCAACCAAGATACATTTGTCTGTTTGTTAATTATTAAAGTTAAAAACTGTAACAAAAATGTAAAACCAAAAAAATAGTTATAGTTAGTTATTCAAATAGCTACCTGATTACCTGATTATGTGAAATACCTGTCTCAGTGTGTATTGGGGAATGCTACACTAAATTCAAAATGCCAAATGTGGTTAATCATTACATTTTGTATTTTCTCCCCAAACTGAGAACTGAGCTCTAAATGAAACAAAAGTGGAAAGTTTGTTTTAGTGAAAGTGGAAATTAATGTCAAAAATAAAACAGAAATATGGTCAATAGTCATGAAAAATAAACTGAAACTGGGTCTTTTCATTATTGATTAGTCTGTCAATTATTTTATCAATGTATAATTAATCGATGAAGTCTATAAAATGTCAGAAATTGTGAAAAATGTCACTAAACATTTCCCAAAGCCCAAGATGCAACCTAAAATGTCTTATTTTCTCCTGACCAACAGTCCACAACCCAAAGATATTGCATTTACTATCCTGGAGGACTAAAGAAACCAGAAAACCAGAGAATTTTAGCATGTTTTTTTAAAAAAATAAAAAATTTGTCAAAACAATTAGTCAATTATCAAAATAGTAGGTGATTAATTGTATGTATCTGCTTGTCAGTTTGTCATCTTTCTAGGTGTCTGTCTATCTGATCATCTCACCCAGTGCTGCCAGTCTCTGCAGCTCGTCCTCGTTGTCAGTGCTGTGTGGTCGGCCGATCTGGAGAACCTGGTTCTGGCCATCGCTGCTAGACTTGCACAGCAGTGCCCGGTTGGTACCTGGAATCCCAGACAAACAAGCATTTACAACACAGGATTGTGGACTAATGAACTGAATTTTTTTTTTACACAAAGGATATAAAGAGTCAATTTCCTTTAGTGAAAACTAATGGCTACAACAGCAGCCACCAGGGTAAAGAAATACTTGGAATTAAGTAAAGTGGAATTAAGTAAGTAATTTCTTAGGTTATATTTCGCTGTGATGCTGAACTGAACCACATTATATTATACTATACTATACTATATTATATTATAATGATTAATTGAACTGCTCTCAATATATTAATTACAAAATTACTTGAATTTTTCTTCTTCATTGACGCATATTTATATCCATGAGACATTTTGCCTTCAGATTTTTCCACACATCGATGATGCAGTGGCAGTGATGCACTGATGTTGCTCACTGAGGTGACTGACAGACCCAAACCTCCACTAATGAATCACTTAAGATACAGTAGTGCTTTTAAAAGGCTCAATATTAATCATTGCCATGAAGCCACTGGCTGACACATAAGCTGGACGGGGATAAATGAATGATTAATTCACTTTTATTTTAACATTTTTGGGCCACTGGGCACAAGCCTCATCACACCACCCTCCAATTATAAGTTCTGGTAACACCTGGAGCAGTGTGTGCTTTCTAAAGTGCAGCAGGCTATCCCTTCAGACACATACTGAAATTTCAGAGTGGGGCCCATGTGTCTTTCTGTCCTCTCTCTGGAGCCCTGTGCTTCAGCCCCTGTAACCCTGAATGTTAGTGTTGACAGGACACAATGTTTTTGTAGTTTCTTAAACTGATGCGACCACTCTTTACCAACTTGGTAAGCTTGGTTCGAATAATCATGTTCATATATGTGCAAAAATAAAGTTGTTACTGCTAAGTATCTGCAAATAGCTAACCATGCCCATTGTATGTTCATACAACCTTGAATCCCCCCCACACACTCCCAGCATATCAAATTATGGGTCATACGACCTTCACTGTCAAATATATTTCACATCAACACACAGCTGGAAGTGCTTTTTAGAGCACACTTACTCTTATGTTTAAACCTCGCCGGGATTCATGTTCTGTCAACTTTGAACTCTTGACCCTCACAAAACGGGCTGGTGGGGAGAACCTGCTTTCTTTCTAACCGCTACTAATTGCTATACACCCCCCCTCCCCCCATTTTCTGTTCTCTGCCACGTCCTTGAGGACAAAAGAAAATGAAATCCAAGACTGAGGGTGAGGGGCTCTTTTCCTTTACCTTCCACAGAATCTACAGTAATATGTAAGCAAAAACACAGAAACAGAAAAAAACAGGAATTGTTACTTTGAATGAGTGCAACTCCACAAAAACATTCACACCCTTGTCTACTCTAAGTAAGAGGACACAGAGTCTAGTTACATGAAACAAACCCCATATATAGCAGCTGGAGTCTGGTGCTTTGTGATCAACTTTGAGGATTCTTAAAGAGAAATACTTCTAAGGAATGACTGTGGCTCCTCAGGGGTGGTGTGTGTGTGTGTCTGTGTGTGAATATCTGTCTCCCGCAGTCTCATTTGAATTTCTTCAGATAAGGATCTAAAATGGCCTGCAGGTTTGTATAGTAAAATATTAATGACAGACGTTCCTTTTCGGTTCTGTGGTTAAAGGTGTCAGGAGGGGGATCTGTACGCACAAACACGCTCACACACACACATATTGATATTTACACACACTCAGAACAAGCTATCATGCTACTGCCTCTGCAGCTGTTGCCTGCAGGAGTCTGATTTGGCACCAGGGATTCAAAAACAATATGATTCCAACATCTGTCTGAAGGCCACAGAAAACAGAACTTGTGGGAAAAAAATTTTTCTGGTTCCAGGTACAAATAAACTCAGCACAGTATGTAAAGCACGTGTTTAGCATTGCAGCATTTCATGTGAGATCTACTGATTCTGGTTTAGCAGAACACAGCAATCAGGTAATATCTAGCAAAATAATCTGGATTATTATATCAGAAAGACATTGAAACCCTACCTGTGAGTGAAAATGTGTATCTATGTGTGTATAAGTAAGAACACATGACAAAAATATATTGATAAGATGAATATTTTGTAACACCTATTGTTAGATACTGCCTAAGCTTTTGTGCTACTCCTTATTGGCTGTAACATGGCCAGTCAAGTAATTTATTGGACAGCGTGTAAGTTGTTCTGCACACAAAAAAACTGCCCAAAATCTTGCGGACAATCCTTTATGCTACAGATGTCCTTTCTTATAAAAAACAAAGGACCTCTAAAAATATGTTCTGTACCTCATCCTTTAGTGGATCTTTATCACTTAATTTAACATGACCACTAACTATAATTTAGCATCCTTAATACCAAGCAGACAGTTATGGAATCAAAGCAACAAATCAGATTTTTAAAAAGTGATACTTGATTGCATCAGGAAATTAAAAATCCAAGAGGCATATCTGCCCAACACAAATCCAGCCCTGCATTAAGCTAATTCTGAGCATCCAACATTAACTTAGATGACTGCTAAAAATAGTGCCTGTTTCCTCTCTGTAGAGAAGCAAAACGAGCAGCGATGGGGGGTGTTGTAAATTGGCTATTACTGGCTTTAAATGTGTATTTGGCAGCCCCTCATTTTTGAGAGCCAAATAATGTCATGCACCAGTTTCAAGATATCTGCAAATATCAGGAAATAAAATCTAAGAGTTGGAGTTCTTAGATCTTTTCAGTGCCAGTTAGAATTAAATTTCTTGCTCTGAAGCAGCTGGCCTAGAGTTATATGAGCATGTCCTTCACTTAAATGCCTGCTGAGTGTTTCTACATCTACTTTTATCTGTTTTAGTAAATAACTGCAATGAAATAATTAACAAAGATACATGAGTTTAGTCTGTCTGCCTGTTTCTCTTTGCTTTTGTTTACTGTTTGCAGTACTAGACATACGAGAAAACCTCTACAGCCGAAATTCAGAATTGTTGCAAAATGCAATGGAATAAAAACACAGTAGTTTCCCACATGGTCAGAAATTAGATGCATTTTACACATAAACTGTGCGTAAACAGCATCCCACTGAGCCAACTTTTACACTTTGGTTGAGACAACATGGACAGCATTTCAATACTGAAAGTGGTCTCTGATTTTGGATTTTCAAAGAGTAACTGAACCCCAGAACCAAATGTGTGAAGCCTGACATCTACTGGTGTAGAGCAGATCCTGAACTGGTTGTCTGCTACTGGCCGGTCTTTGGTGTCAATATTATTGTCCAGCAATACTACAAAGATGAAAATTAAAAGGTAAGGCACAGTATTTCTGCCACAGTTGCTTATAATGGATCTGCAGTAGCATTACATTTTAAGATATAAATCGCAGTATTAGTACTATCAAAATCAGGATTTGGATATAAAGACAACAGTAGCCTGTGGAAATGTGTGTGTCCATACCAACATTGGCGATGTACAACTTGTTGTTGAGGATCAGTGCCACCACGGCTGTAGCTCCTCCTGACACCTCCTGCTCCAGCTCCTTCAGACGCTCCTGCACCTTCTGATTCTGAGAAGAAAGCTGGTGAAATGACACATTCTGACCAGCCAGGCGAAGCCGAGGACGACAGAGAAAAAAGGAGGAGGAAGGGGGAGTGTTGAGGAAGATAAGAAAATGTAGTGAGTAGGAGGAAAAGGGAGGGAAAGAAGGAGGGGGGAGGAAGAAAAAGAAGAGAGCAGTAGGAGTAGGATGATTGAAGAGGAAGAGGATCAAGAAGAGAGGGAATGAGACAAATGATTAAAGAGGAGGTGAGTAATAAAAAAGCATTGAGGCCAGATGAAAGGCAAATGGAAACAAGAGGAGAGGGAGGAAAAAAATAGGCAGGAGGTGAGATGGAAAAAGATAAGAGATGAGTAAGAAACACAAATACAGAGAGATAGTAAGCATGAAATAGTCAGATAGGGAAACAAGACAAAGTGTGACAACAGACAGAAGGAAATTATGACTAAATGTTCTTTAATGAAACATCTCACAGCAACAAAGAGTGACTGACATCATCTTTAAAAAAATGTGCACACCAGAAATAATATCAGAACTGGATATAACAGCATGTGAAGCAGTGGAAAGAGAGGAGATATAACTGACAGTTGGAACAAAGAGGACAGAGAATGGAGGGGGGGAAGAAGCAGGGAGAGCTGAATCCAGGGAAGGAAAACTGAGACCGGCTTATCTAATGAAACAGGCTGATGAGACCAATTAGAACATAACAAGCTCATTCTCCAATGTCTGAGCATTAGCTCACACTAATGCTCAAATGTCTGGTTGCTATGGAAACCAACAGAGAGTTTCTCTTCTCAATTTTCATCTTAATCTGTCAATATGCTTTGCAGTGTGTGTGTGTGTGTGTGTGTGTGTGTGTGTATACCTCATTGTGTGGTACGAGGAAGTTGGACAGGTGAGCTTTCTCAGCCAAAGCATCATCTATCGTCTCAAAGTAGCTCTTCTCCACCACATCAAAGGCCTGCAACAACAAGAACATGTATCTGGATGACACAATGTTGGCAATTATTCCACAATCCCACAATCAATGCCAAGCACATGCTCTAGATATTGTAGAAATGTGTGTGAATGGGAGCGTTGCTATTGAGAGTCGATAACTACAGACTTACAAATTCGTTCAACAAAACAGTTGATACCTTCTGTAAATGGAGCTACATTGTTGTACAGTACGGGGCAATATTAGCAACCTGGGGACTTTGTGTTCAGGTGCACAGTCTTTATTGGAGGGTATGGCCGGCACTTCCTATTTTACAAGTATTGTGTGTGTGTGCAATATTTCTGTGTCTGCAAACCTCTGTTACAAAATACATATAAGTTGTAAATATATACAGAATATATTATTTAGCCACCTAAAACAAAATGATGAAATTACCTCAAAAACATCACATAACAGTTTTAAATAGCGACAGGACATTTAGGAAGTATATGTACAAATATAAAGTTGACATGACATACTCCCACAGTCCTGTCAGATTAACTCAAGTCCCCCCCTCATTATCACCACTAGACATCCAAATGTTTCTCATTTTAACTTATTTTACACAAAATACCAATCATTTTATTAAGTAGAGGTTATGTTTTTGTAGACATAGTGATCCTGGAGTTGTGGATGTTTAGGCTTTTTTTTTCCCCACTAAGTTTAGTCAAGGTTGCGTTTGTACTACACTTGAAGTGGCAGAATCTGGATGTTCAGACCAGTTATCTGTTACTTTTAGCTTTCCATTCCAACCTCTCTGCTTACATGCTAACTAGTTTCACAAACTTACAGTAGGTGTAACTGAGACCTGTGCAGCCAGCTCATTACAGTTGGCAGTTTATTAGTTACTGTGGAAAAAAAAAGTAGCTTCACGACCCAACCTATCAGTTCAGATCATCTTTTATTTGACACAGCTGTCATATTGGAAACAGACTGTGGCTCCATATTGTTGGAACTACAAGGCCTGCATACACAGATCATATCATGTAAGCAAGCCTGGTGAGACCTTACATTCCTTATGAGGTGTGATCATTTCAACTGACTGCAGCAGAAACAGACTTAAGCTTTTATAACTCTTTAAAGTAGTTCCTTTGTGCACTCTTTGCTTTCTTTATATTTAACAATAATAAATACTGTCTCAGTCTTGTATCATATTCAGCATATATGGACTTCAATCCAAAAAAATATAAAATGAGTGGCTTATAGTTATTTTTAATTACACTTAGCATTTATCATTAATTTAAAGCCTAACTTGTAATTATTTTCACAGCTGAAATTGGTGTATTTACACTGATAATTGAGTTACGGATGACAAATTAGCATTTTGAGTTTATTATATTTGAAAGTATAGGCTTGTTTTACTCTGCTTACAAACAATATGAATGTAAAGTACCATTGTATCTGAAATTAGTCTGTATATTAAAAGACCTCTCATTCACAGTGGGTGTGATAGTGTTTTGAACTTAATTGGTTAGTTGATACATTTGGATTTCAGATTGTGCTTTTAAATAAGTGGATGGTAAAAGTGTAACAAAAAGTGAATTTCCCACCCTACATGGTTATTTTCGTTTCCTCTTTCTAACTTTTAATAAAATATAAATACATCACCATGCTTGATTCGTGATCATGAACAGGCACAGACCTGCGTGAGGATCCTGCGGACGTCATTGTCTGTGTGACTGGAGTTGAGCTGTCCTAGTAGCAGTTCGGCTGTCAGACACTGCGAGGCAAAACTGGCCACTCTGCTGCCATCATAACCGTTAAAAACCCCGTAGAGAAAACAGCCGTCCTCGCCTCTGATTGGTAGAGAAAACAAGATGTACATAAGACTTCTGCTTCAATCAAAAAGAGAAAAACGGTGAGAACGAGGGAAACATTTTCCATACAACTGCCACTATGGTTAAGTGACAATATTTAGTCCAAATGCTTTATATGGTTTTAAGAGTGAGTCCCCAGAAAAATGAGGAAAACCTTAATTGCACTATTACATAATTCACTAGATTTAGATAACGTATATTACTACTGTAAGCCTAGCTTTTAGACTTACAATTATGACCGCAACAAGTCGAGATCAGTAACAACACCTCCTTTATGAACACATAATCTGAATGTTTGTTAATAATTTCTACAAAGCCTAAAATGCTTCAATAAAACTCCTTCTTGTGTGCTCCATGCAGCATCTCAAGTACAGTAAGCACCTCTAGAATATGTACAGTATATAACATTTAAATAAAACTGATCACACATAGTCATAGAAATCTGTTAACACAACAGCATATGGACATTTTTTTGTGATTGCTATGTCATTTGTTACAGTATGTACTTTTACTGCAACGGAGTCAGTAATCTGCAGCAAAAAGCCTACTTGGTGCTTAGCTATGCACCGAGGCAGTGGTGTAACTACATACTTGCTGATTGCAATTCACTTGAATACTTTTACAATACTAAAATGTTGCACACGTTCCTCATCACTGAACAAAATGAATCTTGGTTCAATGCAGTAATAATTTTATATGAAACTAGGGGTGGTCAAAAAATAATATCACAATCTATTTAATCGCCATCACGATCCACGATTTTGAAACGCCCTGTAGACTATAGCCAGACTTGAAATAGCCTATGAATTTCTCCAATTGCTCCATTAAAACACAATACTGCATTAAAGATACTACACAGGTTTCAAAATGGTGATTAAAACCTGAGTTTAATTTGAAGTTAAAAACAGAAGCTTTGTCTTGTGGAATGCTGACGAGTGAGGCTGTGCCGCCCTGACTGAAGCACTGTCGTCATATTCTTTCGGCTGCTTTCTTTTAAAGGTGGTTGAATAGGTTTGCTGTATTACCTCCTGGCTTGGGAAATATTTGACACTGCATAGACAAACCATTCCCATACCCCTGAGTTTTTTTTTTGGGACCAGCTCCTTATCCACCATGCTGCAAGCTATAACTCACGTTTCACTGTTTACAATACGTCACCCAAGGAAGAGCCACGTGGAGTAATTTGTCCAATCAGCATAGCCATCTAGTTGGCTACCTCATTCTGTTGGTTTGTTCATGTAGCACGGATCCACTAGTGCTAAACTTGACGTAACCTCCGCTAGTGAGGTTACGTGAAGTTTGGAAACGGAAGTAAGAGGACATTTAATACCGCAATTTCTACGGTTCACCTGAAAAGTAGATTGTGGACGCCTTCAAGATCAATCACGATCTAAAATCATCAGATCGCCCACCCCTACATGGAATACTGCTTCAATTTGATATCATCAGCTGGTTGAATAACGTACAGTTTGATAATGTTGTAAGTAACAGATATTATTCACACACAGTTCCAGTCAAATATTTGGAGTGAAACACTGAAAACAAAAAGGTGTTGGAAGTTGGAATCGAGCAAAAATGAAAATATCTTCGCTGTTTTTCATGATTCCATTTGTTTGTATTTTGCCCTTTTTGCTTCATATTCTCTGTTCCTATTGAGAGAAAAGTGTTGGGAGTTTATCTTACCTGAACCTGAGGTGTCCGTCCTCGTTGGGGTGGCTCTCGGTGCCTTTACCATCTGGGCCGTACACGCAGTTAGGTGCTGTGCCAACCCCACACATCTGACACAGCGGCAGGTCATCTGTCCAGCTCTGATGCTGTCAAAGGGAAAAAAGGCATATAAGCATTTCAAAAAGTCCTTACTCAACACATCAAAGCAGAAGTAGTGATTATTAGTAGTGAGTGATTATCTGTTGCAGGTCAACTAGCATATGAAAATAAAACTTGTTTAAATCTGCTTGGGGGTCAAACACATTGTTAAGGTTTAAAGGTATCCTATGCAGGATTTTCCTAAAAAAACAATGTACAGGCTCATACAAAAGTCATCCCTCTCAATCATCACTTATATGACCCACTAGAAATGTGTGGCAGTGTATTTATCTGCAGAGACCCTGCCCTCTACCTGTAATTTCTTATTTTCTTATTATTTTGCTGTGTTTGGAACGCTTCTGGGTATCAACCTTTAGGCAGTGGGTGTGTAGCCCCCAGCCAACAGCGTGCAGGGTGTGAGGTCGGGACTTGTAGTGTAGCGACCAGGTTACAGCTCTGTCTCCGTCTCTCTGCTCTGCTCCGCTCTGCTCTCTGTCTCTGTGTCATGGACATATAAAGAGCTGTAGGTCTGTGTGTCTGCTTCACTGAGGGCGGGGCTCAGCTACACACACGTGGTGATTTTTGCAGGGATCTGTACCGATGTTTTCTTAAGTCTGTAGAATAAGATGTGTAGGCAGGACATCTCTGCAGCACGACAATATTTAATTTAAAATGGTATTTTGACACACATCTTGCCTTTAACGAATAATGCGTCTCCTGCGATTTGAAAATTGCAGTAGGCCATATTGCAATTTCGGAAAATTTCTATTAATTGTTCAGCCCTAGTATGGACTTACACAGAGATGTACTAAACTGTCTTTACAAATACTTTGCTGAAACAGTTTACATCACAAAGGCAGACATCCAATTCTTCTCTATGGAAAATACCAATGATCTCTCCGTTGAAACATACTACTAATACTAGAAAGCGTTAACAAATACTATTCGTCCTGTAATCTGCATACAAATAATGCCAAAACGCCATTGTTTTATTTACACAATATGGAATCCTCTCAATGTACAAAATCATTTCCACCATTAAAAAAAAAATAATTTTTTTTTAAACTGGAAACTTTTCTAGGGGTTCTCTATTGTCTTTGGTGGGCCGGTGGTCTTTCTGTATTCTTACTTATTCTTATTGTTTTTATTGGTACGTTACTTATGATATTTCTTGCTGATTTCATTGCAAAGCACATGGAGTTTACTTGTATTGGAAAGTGCTGTAAAAATGGTAGTGGTAATGCTTTTAAGCCTGCCTTGCCTATTACCACTGCTGTTTGTTGCTGTAACAGTTTGACACAACTGGTTTGAAGGGGAAGTACAAAAGAAACTGAGCCATACCGGTTATTGTGTAATAACATGTATTGGCATATAATCACCGAAAGTCCTTAAAAATGAACAAAACGACCAAAGTGATGTTAAGATTATCTCCCCATGCCTACAGTAGAGACCAGCACCGTCTCCTCAGGGGTTCACTAGAACTAGTCTGATACAAAGCGACATCTATGTGGTGTGGTTTTCACTGACATCATGAGGTGTGTCAATAACAACAATAATACTAAACTTTATTTATATAGCACAATCCATGCATAAAATGCAACAAAGTTAAGTTAAGTTAAACCACCAGGGAATCGTAGCACAACTATAAAAACAAGGATAAATAAAATAGGATAACATTTAATCAAAACGACAGGATAAGACATGGTAAAACAACCGTTAGGTAAAAGCACTTCAGGAGAGAGCAATGGTAAAAAGATGTGTCTTAAACGTCTTTGTGTTTCAAAGTGTTAACACATTTAGAGTCCCTTAAACCCTCAGACAGACTGTTCCAGAGTTATAATAATATATACTATTCATAATAATATGTATGAGTATATAAGAACAGGTAGCATAAACCACTGCCGACAAAAAAAACCTCTTTAAAATCCTATAAACGAAGCAAACTTCAAACCAACTGACAATTTAAAAATGTAAAGCCAATAATTTGTTCATAATGTTTGTTTACAAAGCATCTAGTTAGCCGATAGTGACTCTCAGCTAATTCACACAAGGTTTCTGACAGATAAACCGGGCAATAAATTGCTCGTACCGGCCACACAGTTACCTCCTCCACTGTACTTTTAGTTGCATTAGCTGTCTTTAGAGATTAACTGCTAATAAATCGCATTAATTTGAGATAGTGGCTGGCTAACCACTAAAAGAGATTAACTATTTTAGCTAGCACTAGCATCACGGAACGACACAGAACAACACTAAACGAAACAAAAAATAAGAATGACGACGACCAGGAGGGACAAATAGGACCAAGAGCACGCCACAAGAATACTTAAACCGTAACACTGCAGGTTCATGAGGTTCATAAAAGGTTGAGTTTTAACTTACGCTCTGCATCAAACTCCTTCGCTGGGCCGCCATGTTGGACGGGGCTGGTTGCCTTCAGGGACTCATTGCAACGTCCAAATTTCGAGCTTCGAGGTTCTAAACACGACCGGTCACTGCGTTTAATGCCAAATAATAAAAGATTTTTTTTTTAATTCTCAAACGATACTGACAAATTTTCCTAGCTGCTCTAACATTATTAAGGTGAATACTGAAAATTACGACACGTGAATTAACGCTGAGAAATTGTTTACATTCTACGGATAATCATACAACAATTATTGACAGAATCTTTTTCCCATCAGCTGTTCACACGTATTTCATACACTTTTCTAAACGTGTCCCCAACTCTGGTGGTGTTTCATAGTCAGATTTATCATCATCAGATTCATCAGTCTTGTTCGACTTTAAGGCACCACGTGTATCTACTCGTTACGTGCAGTACTTTTATTTTTCACCGCACAGTTATGTAGATTATCTGCACGGCTGTTTTTCCTTTTTTTCGGTGCACATATCTTTTAATTTGTTTTAATTACGTTCTCATAAAAAAAAGAGAAGATAACAAATAGCACTTCCTGTTTGTTGCTGCGGTGATTTCCTTGACAATAGCGCCTCCGTATGGCTTTATTATGACCTACAATAGTTTACTGCAACAAGATGTTTCTGACGCATGTTTTATAATTGCATAATTTCTGTCATTTTGCCTCGTTTACATTTGAAGTTTCCTGTAGTCAAAAAGAGATAAACTTAGAGAAGTTTTACTTACTCCACCCGCCAATTAGGCCTAATAATAATGTGGGTGTAAGTTTGTACTGTTGCAATACATTCTGGATATTGATACATCTGTTTCTGGTAGTGTGCAAATGCCAACATTTAGATGAAACCAGATTTATCCTTTGTTTAAGGCCTGTTTTTTCCATTTAATGTCAATTAACACATTATTGAGAAGCCTCGCTCACTTTTGCACTACAACCTTTTCACTTTTGAAAACTCTGGCAGCAGAGTTAGCAAAAGCAATCAAAAGGAATTTACAAATATGCCTTATTATAAGAATACCAACTCTCCTATAGGGTGGAGAGAAAAGCTTTCCTTATTATATAAAGTATATTATTATAATAATATATGAGTGTAGGTACATGTCTTGCCAGTGGAGGGAGACATGCACCACATTTCTATATTTTACTGCAGCCTGTTCAGTATCACTACTGGACTGAAAACATATAAGTAAAGGACAAGTATAGGACACTATGATCCTGTTTCAAAAACCCTGTTTTACTAATGCAAAAATAAACTATATACATATTTCTTTAATAAGAAAATTCACAAAACATGACACTGACATAAAGGCCAACCACTGCTCATGCCCTGCTGTTGGTTGTTGTTGTTTGATTATGTAAGGTAATATGGCAGAAGCATTGCCTCCCACACACCAGTGTAAACAAAGAAGCCAAAAGTTAATCATAAATCTCATATCATATCATTCATATCTTTATCAGTATTTTCTTTATTTTTATTGGTTAAAATCGAACACATCAAAAACATAGATTTGTACACAATCTTTTACTTAAATCTTGCTTTGCTTTTTGAACGGATTTCACAGAGGAACATCACACATTTCTACGTCTACACGGATAATACAGTATAAAGTATATATGTGCATATATACTTTGATAATTTGGTCACATTTTTGTTGCTGTACTTGTTTATAATTAGTATTATTATCCCAAAATAAAAACATCTCCTTACCCTGAAAGCAACATAAAGGATGAGGCATGGTGATGACCTCACCATATATCTTATCACAATAACACTCAACAGACCATAGATCTTCTTTCTTTTGTCTTTTCTTTTTTTATACAGAACTAGCATAATGCCCTAAAATAAAGCATAATCTTTTTTCAAACACTCTAATATACTGAATTATAGATTTACATGTATTTATAGAGATAGATATACTTTATTCTTTCAGAAAATGAAGCAATGCATGTACATAAATACACAGGATGTTCATGGTTGCCTCATCTATAGATTTATTGAAAACAAGTGAAAAACACAATAGATAAATAACCTGCAGTTCTTCAGTGTAGTAAGTTCTCTGTCTGTAGGCCTGCCGACTTCAAACTATTTTTTGTGAAATTTGGGTTGCTCAATGATGATGACAAATGCTTGGTTTTGTTCAGAGTTTTTACGTGTTTAAGGACAAAAACAAGACAAAACTCAATTGGCTATAATTTCGTCCAAAAGATGCCGAAAGAGAACTGTGATACTGTGAGTGTTGGATGTATGTCGCCCTGTGTTGGTTGGATTTTGCTTGGCAGTCAGCACTAAGGCAACAATCGAGGGAAGAAAAAGCGGGTTCTTCTGGAAAACAAGAAAACACACACTGCCCCACACCCACGCATAAAAAAAACCCAAAGGAGACCTTTCAACACACACACAAACACACAAACAGTTGAGGGGATTAGTTGCCAGTTATATCACTGTTGCTTGTTTGTCTACGCTGATATCCTGTAATGCACCTCTAAGGAGTCTCGTCAGCAGAAACTTGTGTTGTATCTGTTCAAAATCGATATGCTGTGAATGTGTGCTTGCATGTGTGTGTTTGTAGTGTGTGTGTGTGTTTGAAGGTGTTTCAACTAACACTGATCGCAGTCGTTTTGTTGACTGACAGCAGACCTCAGAAGATGAAGGCAATGTGGTCACAAGCGCTGATCTGCTACATAGTGACCTTTTCTAGAAACTCTTGACCTCCCCAATTCTTCCCACCCCTCCAACCAGACCCAAAGTCTGGAGTCTCTGCATCCCAAAACCCCTTCCCATGAATTTCCAAAGTCCCCTTCTATTGTTCTAGTAGCAAGCACACACCTAACTGACATCTTGTCTCACTCCTAGCTATAACCTGTCTTTCCCCAAATCTGGAAAGTTGCCCAACATTTCTGACCTAGAGATCAATTCTGCCTACATAAACAGATGACAATCAGTCCAATAACTGAAATGTCACAGGTATGAAATCCCCTATGACCACTGAAATTCTGTAGGTCACATTGGCTAAAGATTATCAGCTAAGTGTTGCATGTAAATGTTGATAGAAACAATTCAAACCCCACTCTAAATTAGAAACTATGGGCAACTTTACCCAGATTCTCTACCCCCAATATCTTAGTAGTCCTGGCGCTGGTAGCCTCCGTTGCCATCGAAGGCCCCATCGCTGTTAGCTTGGCCCCCTCCTCCCCCTGGGCTCTCCAGGTCGTCCCCACCGAAGGAGGTGTAGGGGGCTCCGGCTGCATCCTGGCTGGGGTCTGTGTACTCCTGGGAGAAGAGGGCTGAGTCGGCCCCCAACTTGTACCTCTGGAAGCCCAGGAAGGACTGGCCCGCCTTGGGGATGGAGAGGATAGATTGTCGAGGATGTAGGGGGACAGGAAGAGGATGCATAGATGGATGAATGACGTGGAGATAGATGTAGAAGCAGAGATGTAGTAGTGTTACAGCAGAGGTTTTGGGAGAAGAGAGAGAAGGAAACATCATTAGTTTGCTGGAAAGTTTGTAAAGCTTATTAGATAGTTTGAGGGAGTCATTTAGTTAGTCAGAGCAAGTTAGTTCCATGGGCAGTAGTGAAAAAAAGGCTATTTATCCATTGTTTGGCTCCATAAAGAGAAACACCACCTCAGCATCACTGGGACAGGTACAGTGCAATGAAACAGAGTCGGTGTGCATTATTAAACAGCTGAGGCTTTCACTTTTGTCGATAATTAGAGATGTTTCACGACAAAAGGCGATAAAAGCCAGCTTATACCATGGGTAGACGGAGCAAACACAGACACTCAAATACAGTACAGAGAGAAAACCACAGAGAGAGTTGGGATGATTTAAGCTCTGAGTGCTGAGAGGTTTCAGGAGGAGGTTTTATTTACTGTTGTGTCTCAGCTTGATCAGATGTTGCAGACTTTAGTTGAACATGTATGATTCTCTCAGTCTGATACAACACTCTTCTGTCTTGTCAGTATGTCTCTTCAGTCTATTTGTGATATAGACAGTTTAAGTCCATGTAATTTTCATTCAGGTTGATGGACTGCATAAAATTAATACAAGTGAAACTTTTTGAAAAAAATGCAATTATTGTAGTCCTTATTTGATCTTACAGACTGAACCCTTAGCTCTTAAATGATGCATGTTAGGTAATGAGTTTTGTCAATATGGATGTGGAAGTACTCGTGTAATAAAACTTATTTATGATTCAATAATGTGCACAGTTATAGGCCATAAAAATCAGATGAATATGCAATAAAACAGTTTGATACTTCAATTAAATGGTCTTAAAACTGCCTGCCTAAACTGTGAAGCCAATGTCAAAAAGCTATAAAAACAACAAATCTACCAATTAAACTTAATAAGATAATAGAAAAAGCATGACTATACACAAAACTGGAAAAAATAGTCTATGGTGTCAAGTGAAAGAAGAAAATAAACTTCATCAAAAAACAGAAATACATACCTTTACAACCCAATCTTAAGCAATGCACTTTGACAAATGTAGAAAAACTCATTACAAAGATTCAGGGTTTATCATTTTAAACAAAACTGTTAAATTTGAAAACTCTCCCCTTGACAATTATGCCCTCTACAGCAGAAAGACAGTACCAATCATTCTGTAAACCTTCACGCTAATGATGAGAGAAAGGAGTGGTAGCCTGTCCTCTAAACTGAGACTGAACTTGTATAAGGGCACCAGATTTGATGATGAAGCCACAGCCGGGCAGAATTTGTACCTGTCCTACACATCTCAGTAGCAAATTGCTGACATGTCTGCTCTTAATATGAAGTAAAAAACTGGCCGAATATCAAAACAGAAAACCACACGGTAGATGGAGAACACACAAGTTTCCATGAGTAAACATCTTAGAATGACTGTCAATTTTCTATATTTTTCTTATTGTCAACAAATCTCATGTGCAGAGCCAAACCAACAATGAATTGATCCTACTTACAGTATGAGTATTGTGTATATCCAAAGCCGGATATATCTTATTCCTCTGTGCTGTAGACCTCTGTTGTTGGCCAAAAACTATTAAAAAAACACGCCAATGAACCACAATGCTGCACTGAGAAACAAGTTCCTTCGCCAAAAAGATTATGGTCACATTAGTTTGTTTAGAAACGGCTCCAAAGAGTAACAACAGCAATCATGTTTTAAGTCTCCGGAGAGTAGTCCCTTGTAAAGGCAGATGCCGCTGTGCATGTGCAGGAACATGGTTCTGTTTACAGAGCCTTGCTAGCTTGCTGTGCTACATATCACAACCTCTTGACTTTTTACTAAAGTTCTTTGAGAGATTTACAATGTACAGTCAAGAGGTTGTAGCTAGCGAGGGAACATGTCAACCAGTGCAGTGGTTTTTAATAGTTTTTGGACAACAATGGAGGTTTACGGCACAGAGGAATCAGATATATCGGGTTTTGGATATACACACAACATTTAAGTAGAACAATTCACTGTTGGTTTGGCTCTTCACATGAGATTTGTTGACAATGAGAAAAATATAGAAAATCAACAGCCTTATCCTTTAATAACCAAACATATCCTAAGAAACATTCAGTTTGCATGCTTTTCTTTAGCTTTTGACTTCTGTTTGTATCAAAATTTAATAAGACATCTACATAAATATGTAATATTAGTTTTTGGTTCTAAGCATTTTAAAATTCCAGTGGAGAAGGGAGCTTTCATTCCAACATGGATTACAGGCATTTAAGTAGGTGTTTAAGGCCAGGAATATGATCCTTCAGGAATCAGGAAATAAGTTATTTAACTACAGTAGGCAAAAACATTGAGCTACATCTTACTGGCAACACTGATGGTACAACTGTTCGTCTTACTGCTGCCTTACAAATACACTCACTTCCAGCAGTATTGATGTTACAGGGCGCCCTTAAACAAGTGCAGTCACAGTCATGTAACAGGAGTATGTCAGACCAGTTGCAGAGGGTTAATGCAGAAGGGGGATAAGACAGAGCGGAGTCAGGCAAGAGGTTGATGAGGCTGAGGGGGGAACAGCTTGGTGTATTCCTCTTCAAATGACACATTCTTTAACTTCTCCATAGAAAAAAGAGTCTGGGCGCCCTGTTGGAACAATATCCACACACTCATGAGTTCACATGTACACAAATAAAAATGAAAATGTTCACACGCAACCACACACTAACCAAAAGAAAGATGGAAGGAAGGTAGTCAAGGAATACACGTTTATATAGCTCATTGGCTATATTGGCAAGTAAAGGAGGGTGTTTTTGGGGTGTTTTGTCCCTTAGGCTATCCATAACTTTTAAATAAATACCTTATGGAAGGTGTTACATTATGTTTTGTTATACTGTGGACCAATGAGTAGTGGTTGCCCTTACCCAGGTGAAGATGGAGAAGAAGGAGAAGGTGATGGCTGCTCGGGCAGCGTCCCCTCCCTCCCTCAGTGGGTTGTCCTCATGCTTGGTCACCTGCCACTGGTTGGCCAAGAAACAGAAACCCACAAACCACATGAAGGACCAGAATGCTGGAAAGAGAGACAGTAAGAAAATAATTAAATAATAATGACAATAATAATAATAATAATAATGATGATGAACTTCTTGTGGAGTTGTGGATTTGAATAGATGAATGAATCAGATCAATGAATAGAAGGGTGTCATATGTTGCACAGATTGTAAAGCTCTCTGAGAAAAGTTTGATTTAGGGCTACATGTGTAATATTGCTTGTCGTTAACAATAGCAAAGACAAGGCAGGAAAGCTAAAGTACTATAGGTGGAGGTCTAGAGTGGGAAATAAAAATATATATGATCAGAATAACAATGAAGAATATTGTAGATTATCAACTGAAAACATCAGGGGGCCTAGGCTTGACCCCTGTGGAACACCATATGTATAATGAGCAGACAAACAGCAGGAGTTACCCACAAAACCTCCTGCAGGCTGGTTGCAACCAGAGGAAGACATGTATTTTAAGGGGACTCAAACATCACCCCATCACATGTACTGCAGTTGGAAGTGTGTACCCGTCGTTTCCTCGCTTCAGTATGGCACAAAGCATCTCATATTACAATAAAGACATGGTGGTATAAAGAGAAAAGGGACAGAGTGTCTGAGTGATAAAAACAGGGAAGGAGAATTTTTGTCTGTGACAGGAATGGCCTCATTAACCAGCTCAACACTTGACTATTTTGTCATCATGGCCGAGTTCAGTGCAGAAGCAGTGCAGCCGGGAAGGAGAGGAAGCCATTGTCAGAGACACCAAAGCACAATGTTCCCGAGGCTTGTTGGCAGCACAGGAGTACTCCTTCCCCCTATTATTCCTCTCTCACACCTCCTCTTCCTTTGTTGTGATTATAACCAAACTACAATTCTCTAAAATGTCATTTTTTTCACAGTTTGAAAAGAGTGCTCATATTTTCTATGAGTTGGGCATTGATGAGCTTGAAAAATTTGTACATAAAACGTAACGTGGTACAACTGTACGAGTGGGGAGAAGGGCAGTGATGACAGACAGAATGTAGGCTGAATCAACTTTCTATAGATGCATGATGGTTGAAAACTGAACATGACAATGGGTTACCCATCAGCTGCATGGTCATGGTCAGATTTTGTTGGCAACAGGAAAGCCTATTATACCTGCAGCTGATGTAATATAATCCCCAAATGGTCGTTTATCACAGGAAATATGTGTAAGTTATCTGCATGTAAGTCTAAGCATAATGACTGAGACATGGCCTAATCCAGGCCTCATGGTCGTTTTGAAGCTAAACTCAAACATGACCAATAAAGCCCAAGAAAGAAAATAAATAAATTCAATCATTTATTCTTATGTAATCATGTTTTTAAATCACCCATACTTAATTTCAGTTGAATGTATTCATTCATCTGGACTCTATGGAGCACTGCCCTCTTGTATACTTAAAGTTAATTTAGGTTCAAATTGGTTTCATATGGTTTTATCTTTCCAAGATTATCCATTGACTCTTTTAGCCCATGCTCTATCATCTACAGTAGTATAGTAAATTAGGGGTTGCTGTTTGTTGGATTAAAGTGAGTCCTTCAGTCCATCTTCATAGACAAACTGTAAAAATAGAGATCTCTCAAAACCTTATAAACAAATTTCTATGAAACGTATCAGGCCTTGGGCTACTGACTGACTGATGAGACTTGGTTGGCGTACTAATCTTCAGGGTACATTTGCGTGGTCAAGAAATCTATGTCAGTAACTCTTCCGTAACACAGCAATGATGTCTTTTAGTGTTACAGCAAGCTGGAAAACTCTTGGTATGACAAGTGCTCTCTGATTGCCTTGTAGTAATTTACTTTATTAGCCTTTAAGTGTTATTGACCTACAAGCTGTTCAGCACTTTGTAATTCTGTTTTCAAAGGGCGATAGAACTTGAAAACTAATTTCTCCCTGTTCACTTGTATCAGCACACTCTTTAATCTGCTGTTCATGGTTCCATCGCTCTGCTCATGCTGTCTACTCAATATTTCTTCTTACTTTAGGTGTCCAGGGAGGTGATTTAGAAAGAAAGGATTCCTGTATTGCTTCGTTTTGCTCAAAAAAAGTTTACATTTTTTTTCAAATATGTTGAAAATAGGTCAAATAAAAAGATTTTTTTCTAATTAAACCAAGATAAATTAATTTTTACCTGCATTTTAAAATTCTGATAGTGTCTCCTTTATTGTGTTACTTGGCTGATGTTCACATGATAATTATAATGCGTAACACAGTTGTGTTAAAGAAATCTAAGTAATCTTAAAAACGAGAGAAAACAATATACTTTTTGTTGTGAGGTAGTTAAAGTAAGTGAAGATAATGTGTTTACCTGACACCCCGATATCAGCCAGCACAGCCTTCTTGCGGTCTTTGACACTGCTGATCTGGGGGAAGTAGACATCCAGAGCCAGGAAGGCCATGCAGCAGAGGAAGGCCATGGAGCCCATAAAGACGCCGTAATTACAGGCGTTCTGGTTGCGGTTGAAGATGCAGTACTCCTCTACTTCATTGGGGCGGTTGATGTAGCCCTCGTTGGCGATGCAGCCGAAGATCACGATGGAGAAGAGCTGCAGAGGAGAAGAGAGGAAGGGATAAGTGGAGGACAGAAAAGGCAGCACTGTGTAGCTCATGGTAGGCCTGCTATTAGGACCCTTTGATAAAATAGTCCATTAAAGGAATACTTCGACATTTTGAGAAATACACGTATTCGCTTTCTTGCTGAGAGTTATGAGAAGTTTGATACCACTCTTTTATGCTGGTTAGCTAAGCTTAGCATAACAACTGGAAACAGCTAGGCTGGCTCCATCCAAAAGCAACAAAATCCACCTACCAGGACCTGTAAAGCTCACTAATTAACACGTTTTATATTGTTTGTGTTATACCCAAACTGAAACGTAAGATAGACAAATTGTGGTTTCATGGGAATGTTAGTGCAGGACTATTTCTTGGTCAGTGACGTTCTGGAATCTCATTGGCTTAATATTCACGTCACCATTAAACCGCCGTAATACCACAGATTTTTACACAATTCAACAGCTAGCTCTCCCCCACTGTTTCCAGTCTTTACGCTAAGCTAAAATAAGCAGCTGCTGGCTTCATATTGATCGGACAGATACGATAGTGGTATTCATCTTCTCATCTAATTCTCAGCAAGAAAGCGAATAAGCTTTCTTGCCAATTTCCCAAAATGATAAACTATTCCTGTAAGAATACATTTTAAGGACAGGAGGGATCTGTCTTTCTTCATTTTTATTGTTAAGAGCAACACACAACAGCAGCGTATAACATGGGTCACAAAAAAACTGCATCTGTTGTTTTCTCTATAAGCCCACACACCGGCAGCATCTTGATGCACCTCAGGATAAGCCACTGTCTTGCTTCCCAGCTTCTAAGCTGCAGCAATTTCATCACATTTACTCCTTGAATCAGCACAATCCAGCCACCGTATTTACTTCTTGTCTGTATGGTGCTTTTTAGTGCGTTAAGGATATCAGTTCACAGACGTTAGTTGACAACATGATGTGACTTATAATGGTTGACGGTCATTATTGTTTTTTTTTTTACAGTTTTACTCATTTTACTTCTGTGGGATTTTTAATATTTGAAGTAAATATTGGTGTTGTTTTATCTCTTTATGAAGACTGTTTGTCTGCCATTGTCCATCCTAAATGTGTGGATGGAAAATGTTTTTTTTTATTCACTAATCTGAACTCCCTGCTCAGGTTTGTGTTTTTACACCACCACCTCACCCTGTTCTCCACTTGCATGTTTTGTGTGTAACTCATAAAAGGTCCTTACAGCCCAAAACCACCTGCCATAGTCAGATGGTATATTTAGCCTGGCTGGGTGATTTATGAATAAGGAAACACTTCGGCGTAACGCTCTCAGCCCATAATGTCACGGCAACCCTGCAGGGGAGTTTTATGAATAATCCTTCATGTCAACAGTTTTACTTAACGTGCCTCCAGGTTTTCTCCTAAAATATGGAGTTTGACAGTGGAAAAATTAGCCTTTCTCTGCTATTCTGCGATTTAGTATGACAGCTACTGAACACGCACAGATGTGAATTACACATATATACTGCAATACGTAGTTGCCACTTTTGTTATTTGAATATTTACATACTGTATATGTTTTGGAAATGTAATCAGCACATCAACTATAAAAACTGTAATTTTAGATTGAAGATTTTACTGCCCTTAAACATCTGTAAAATTACTGTTTATTACATTCTACTGTGATATGCTGTTATCCTGAGCTTATTGGTTGTTCTGCCCAGAGACTACAGATGGAAATTACGTTGAAGCTAACTCTGGTGCAAATAACAATAAGAGTCCTTAACCTTTTTCACACTGTGGAGACAACTGGCACAGGACCACATACTGATAACCTCGTCAATATTTTTATAGCATCACATAACGGTCTTAACAGTAGGAGCTTTGCATACAAGCACTATATGTCTAAATGCCTGCTAACCTCTGATTTCTTCATATTATAATCATATAATAATCATATTTTCAGTATTTGTCACTAAATATTTGTTTGAAGACTTTCTTAAATGGACTTAATGATGACTTAGACTTATAGCTGAGTTTGCTGAAGAAAGGAGACCATGTATTGGACATTGGCATGTAAAGACAGTTTAAAAGGTGACAAAGACAGAAATGATCCTGGACTGCAGAGGGATAAGTAACTCTGACAACTGAAGCACTGAAAATGAATTCTTTCAAATGTATATTTAAGTATTGTGTATTGTTTTTGACACAGTAACAACGGCTGAAGCTGCTCCTGCGTTTAATTCATCAGGTGGATTACACTGTCCTCTTGGCCTTATGAAATCCTTTTCAAAGCAAGTGTTTAATTTAAAAAATGCTCGGCGGCGAGTTGAAATTTAATGCCGATTTTCTTAATTGCTGGAACGTGCTGGAGACGTTGAGAAGAGAGAGAAGACAACAGCGACAAAATGGAGTCAATCAGAGGAGGAGATTACTATGATGAGCATCTGATCCCTCACTCCTCTATGTTCCTCTGCATTTCTCTGCTTTCTTGTGCCCTTTCATCTTCTCTCCTTTCTCCTTTCATTCCGCTCTCCTCTCTGTCTGCCTTTGCCTCGAGGATTGGAGATACAAAAGGCTACAAAATGGAGTCAATAACAGGAGTAGGTTACTAAGATACCATCTAATCCTCCTCTCCTCTCCTCTCCTCTCCTTTCCTCTCCTCTCTTAACAGGAGGAGCATCCAATCAGAAACACCCTTTCCGAGGCCAGAAATATGAGACCACACACGCATATAAACACCCACAATGTTAGTATTCTACCCTGCAGTGCAGTGTAGCAGTCTACTTTGTACTTCAGTTGATAACAGAGGATCAGACAACTCCATCCAACTGACAAACCCTCAGACCAAACCTCCAGGGAGGTGGTTCTGTCTGGATAAGACTGAGGCTGAGTGTGTTTATGTTTGTCTGCAGTGTGTGTGTGTGTGTGTGTGTGTGGATTTCGCCGCGGTGGTGAGTGATGGATTCTGAATGTGTGTGTGATTGAAAAAGAGAAAGCTGAAGTGAACCTTGGGTTGGTGGATAGTTTACCCAGCTGTTGTGTCTGTGTTTGTGTGATAAATGACAGCGATACAAAAGGAGAGCACACAGCAGAGTGCACTTTCACTGACAAGCCCTGACCATGGATGCTAACAACCCGGGCCGGGAGGAGACAGGGATGTCAGTCATGATGAGGATTACAGCACAGTTTTTTTTACCCTTCAACTCTTCTTTCTTTATATGCTTTCAAGCCAGTCATCATCTTCCCACTGTCTGCTCCACGCTTTGGAAACCACATTTTCACTGCCAACACACAATACTCAAAATCTGAAGTGCCAACCAAAGCAGAACATAAGTCTGTTAAATTTACTTGACACAGCGTTCATTATTTCAAGACTGAGGTTACTGAGATACACTCCGTTTGACCGTGTGAGGGGAAAAAATTGCAAATCAAGTCACCTTGCTTTGATATTGTATCATTCTTTGAGGGAAACATTGTCCATGCCCTGTTTTATCCCGATGCCGCCCCAGTTTACACCTGTATGTGTGTTCCTGTATTCCTATCATATATATATTAACCTTGTTAATGTAAAAAAATTAAAAGCAGTCAAAATGTAACAAAAGGAACAACAGGATGAACCAATCAAAAGAAATGTTAACAGTTAGCTTTTAACCATACCTTGTGGTCTAAGTTCCGAACTTAGATCACACAATGACCACTGAGTAACCTCTATGACAACTGAGCAAACTACATCTGCAGAGGTTGTTTGTTGTTGTTTGTTTGTTGGTTGTTTGTTGTTCAAGTTTGCTCGGCCTTCATTTCTGAAATGTCTTTTAAAAAAAATTTGTAGCTTTCTTGAGCAATTCCAATGTGACTTTTCTCTCTAAATGCAGGGAGGGAGCATGAACTCGACATTGAGTTTTGACAGCTGGAAATCTTACTACCTGATGAAGTAATCCCTGAGTCACACAATCAGCAATACTACAAGTAACTCAGTATACCATAAGACAGTATATTATGGTCATTTTTTGCTGCAAGGCTATAAAAACATTGCTTGATTTCCATGTTAAAGGTAAATTAAACGGAGATCTTTAGTGTTCTACAGCACGTAGAGAGGAAACATGAGCTGGCATTTGGAGTCTCGATGGCAAACTGGAGCAGTTTATTGGCAAGCATGCACAACCTTTTTGTTTCCCTCGCCCTCCCTCCATCCTCTCTCTGCCTCTCTGCTCCTTGGACCGTCTTCAGCCTCATGCACGCCTCCCTCCAGAAGGTTAGGAATACCTGCCCCCCCCCACCTTCATACCTGCAACCTTTTTCATTACGGAGAGAGATGATAAAGAGACGGAGGGATACAGGGAGGAAGAGATGGAGGGATTGCGGAGGGAAGCGTTGGGGGCAGAAGGGGTATGTAGGCGGTGCTATTTTTAGACCAGCTGCATCATCGCTCGCTCCTTCCCCTCCCTCCCCCCCTCGTCTTCTCCCATCTCTCCTCGTTACTGGCCCTGCCTCTGCCCACGAGCCTTCTTGAGAAAAATGAGCACACTTCAACACACACACACACACTTAACCATATAGCTCAAACACACACACACACACACACGCACACTTTGTCCACTGCTTCACATGCCTGGTTTCCTTTAAGATTCAGGTCAGAAAACACAAAGTCACACACACACACAGTCAATCACATGATGTTGGTCGGATGTTAGAATGGTGTGTATGAATAGAAAAAGTCACATAAAAAACCTATTCTGAAAAACATACTGAGAAGAAAAGTAGTCTGCTGACATCTTCTCTTGCCTCTTTAGAAACTATTTTTGCTTTCAGTTTACACTTACATATATACATATTGGTGCACTGGTGGAAGTTGCTCAGGATATCAGATTATAAAGATATACATGATAAATTTAAAAAAGCCCTTTTTAAAAACTTTACTGTAAAACATTCAGGTGTGCTTAAGTAACCAGGGTCATGTAACTGTAACGGGATTATGTATATGTAATAAGGATTTTTAAGAATTTCTTAAGGTTTTTGGTACAAAGCAATATCTTTCGGACAATATCTAGATTTATAATGATGCTCTGTGTGCTGATAGATTCCCCAAACAGAGAACAAGGAACTCACCCAAACTCATTTTACAGATACTAAGAAACCCAGAAAATGAGTCTCAAAACCTACAGAGTGAACCAGACAACACACAAACTCTCTGTATCCCACTTCTCTTTCTCTTATTATACAAATAAGCACACTAACGCACTTTCACTTACACACCCACTCACACGCATGTCCACTGTCCATGATTACATTTTGTGCATTACAGCAAATTTAAACTTATGTTTATGTCCCATGTAATTGAATAGATCTTCTTGTTATTTTTAGTGATGGGAGGAACACGTCCTCAAACTAACTCAGTTCAGTTGTTTCTTTTGACAGCAGCAACCTGCTTCACAGCAATTGATTCCTTTGATTGGCTATTAGAAATGCACCACACAGAAAACACAACCTTCATTTAACCCAACAACAATGATAGACCCAATAACTGAATGAAACTAGTTTAACTAAAAACAGCACATAAAACAGGTTGGTTGGTTCTCTATAGTTTGCTTTAGAGCTAGACCAATAAATAAGTAAAGCTGTTATATTGATACCAGCTTGTTGCAGTTATACTGAAATGGCAAAAATATATTTGGAATCATTTAAAAACTATGTTGCAGGTAAATAGTTTGTCCACCAGAGAGTACTGTCGTTTATTTTTCAACTGTAAAATGTACATATATTAGTGAAATCTCTGGAAATCTTTAAAAAGAAAAATTAAGGGATCCTTACAAAACATGTTTATGCCAATATATTGTTTTTAATCGAGTATCGGTCAATTTGGCATCATACTGTGATCTATATATTGTAGTCCACAGCTACTGTTGAACATGGAGGTCTGTTCATCTCACTGTTTTTGGATACAGAAGCGAGTCTGTCACTTTCAGTAACAAGGACAACAGGACCTGCAGGGCCACTGGATTTTAGTGGTGTGACACAGTTTTTTTTTTTTTTTTTCTGATGCTCCCCTGAGAAACTCCACCGGGAAATAAACTCACCACCAAGGACTTCTTTCTCTGTGTGCCTCTATTTTCCACAGTCTTACTTATTCTCTGTCTGTTGCAGTGATGCATACAAACACCAGGCACGCACACACACACACACACACGTCCTTACTTGAAATAAGGATTGGTTTTGGCATGACCTAATTTGCTGGATTTGAAAACACACACCGTCTTCAGGGTCACAATTATATTTACTGTCACATGGAAGGGGGCAGATTGAATTACTGAGCTTCTTCTCCGGCTGCAAGCTGAAATTCAGCCAAGTTTGTGATCGGTTGAAGCTGGAGCATGTCCTTCACATGCACATCAAACATAATATCGCTAGAGGATACAGCATTCCATTTTTTTTTTTTTTTTACATTGCATTACCCTTTTGGGATACATACAAGCACTTTACCAACAGGGTTAGAGGTCAGGGGCAGGAAAATTATGCCTTAAGTAGGCAGAATCATCCATAAATATGCACCCTTATCTGACTTTTAGCACTTTTTTCGACAAATGTAATGTAGTGAATACTTGAACCCAATGCACCTAAACATTCTTAACTGCTGCTAAGCTGCCATGAAAAGTGGAGCATGTGATGTGGTTTCATATATGACTCTCCTTCATAAGGTGTGTGTGTGTGTGTGTGTGAGTGGGGAGGTTCCCTCGCCCCTCTGATCCGTAGACAGATCACAAGGCTTCTGGCGGTGATGAAAGCGGGCACTGTGAAGGACACCACGTGGGTTTCTGATCTTGTGACCATCAGAGGGTCACTTACAAATTGCACATTAAGGATACTGATTTCCAGAAGTGTGTATGTGTGTGCATAACTGTAAAACTGTGTGCATGCATGCATGAATGCATGTGCTTCCTCCAGAATTTCCCTTTCTCTTTGTCGCACTTTCTCTTTTTCTACTTTACTTACTCTATATCTGCTTCTAAATCCAAATCTGAGATTCTGGCTTCCAGGTGATTGCCACATGCAACACACACACATACTGCAATCAGCCATCTCAGCCACTGGGTCGGCCTAAATCATATCAGTCCAGTCTGGATGGTTGTGAATGATTTAAAGCTGCTGTTGTGCTGGCTGAAAGGTCTTTCGGATCGTTTGTAAAGACCAGACAATTGAGCCGGCCTCATGTCACCCTGGTATTCACACACTGTACCTCACACCAAATCCAGCATTAGAAATAACCACACACACACACACACACACAGAGGGACACAGCAGACCATGGCCTAGTGCAGTATTTTGTCCAGGTCTTTGTGGCTGCAGCCTTCATCAGAGAGTGTTCACAATCTGACAATAGACCATTTTCATAAAAAATATTGAAAAGATGAGTTAGTCATCGACTGAACTAAAACTACAGAGTGAAATGAATTTCACCTTCAGTTAGGAAGCAAACTGACAGATCAGTTTGTGTACTTTTAATGCACATGTGTAATCTTATGGTTAAGTCCAGAAAAGTAAGTTTTATGTTAAGGCTGAGCAATCAAAAATATTTGGTTAAAGGTACACACACTGGCTGTATTTGACAACCAGTAGCAAACACCAGACACATCATGCAGGCAAAAGTCAAGGTGCAGTAACCGAGTTGTTCTAGGACTATAGGACAGTGGTATATCCTGATGCTTTGATGTGTGTCAACCCACCAATTTTGCACATCAAAATGAAGTCAGTGTGTGGGATCGCTAAAACTATGGGTGCTGGTGTATTGACATTAGTCATACTCTACCAGTGTGTGTTGTCAATAAAGTAAAGTTATGGTTTTGTTTAAAATTAAAAACTTTAATAAACAATAATTAAAAACAAACAAAGAGCTGAGTGTGTATGTTCATGCACCATCCAAACTGCTAACATCCTTTCTTTAGAAATATACGTTTTTCTAATGTCAAGATACACTACAACTAAAACAACAACATGGAATATAGCAAAAGAAAAGCATTAGATCCACACTAATTATTAATCTTGCACTCTGTAGTTCCTTGTGGATTTGAAGCTTATATTGCACTAAGTCAATAGAAATATTAACATCAGCTAAATACAAAAATGTTAAACGATGAAATAAAAACCATGTCAGAAGAAAAGACCAACTCCACAAAATGTTATGATACATTCATGAATGTCAGGAGACAGAGCTGTAGGTGACAAACAAGTCCAGCCATATTGGAACAGTAGAGATTTGTGTTTTTGCTGCTGTTAAAAAACAGACAAAAACAAAATAACAGTTAACAACTGCAGTGAATGATTAGTAAAACCGGATAGATGTGATAATGCGAAGTGATGTTCACTACAAGTCAACAGTGAGGTGGCTGGACTCCTGAATAACACAGGTTCACTACTGGAGGATATAATATACTGTGTATGTGTGTGAGGGTGTGTGTGTGGGCTTATTGTCTGCAGCAATGCATTGGTCTGGACTGGGGATACCTGATTGCTGCTGTCACCATGGCAGCAGCTGCTCATGTAATATGAGAGAGAGAGAGAGAGAGAGAGAGAGTAGACCTTGTCAAAGTACAAATCAAGGAGAGCCACTGCAGTAGCAAGGGTACACAATGAGACAGACAGACATAATCACAAGTCCAGGACACAGCAACACTCAGATCCACACTCTGTTCTACCCAGTCACTCATTCACACACACTCTGCCCTCCCTTCATCTCTGACCCTTACCATTTGAATTTGGGTGGCAGTTAGTGAGAACATGATCAGATGAGTCCAGAAAACAAGGTTGAATTGCTGTAAGGAAACAGACGTTTCCTCAATCTTGTAAAACCGAGCATAACAGAATCAAGTGAGGGTGGAAGTGCAATCTGGACTAAGTTACTTCTCCGTGTGTTACATGACAGGTCCAACACGCCATCCCCCTTCCTTTACGTCCTAGTTTCCTGTTTGTCTCTACGGTAAGCAAAATGGCAAAACAAAAAAAACACACAATAACAGCAATTTTAGTTCAGTTCAAATCTTTTGTGTGCCAAAAAGACGTAAAACATAAACACAATAAAAATGCCATAAGACATTAAAAGTGCAGGTACTATACACACAATACAGTTTACCATAATATGTGCGGTAAGAACAGGGATAAGATAGATTGCTAAAACAGTTTATGCTGGATTAGAATTAGAAATGCTTATTGCCTATGGGATAAATGATAACGTCAACATGTTGCATCAAATTTTTGAAAACCTGTATCTCTGATCAGAAGAAAGAATGTCTACTTCCACAATAAATGTTGCTTGATGTTATTCATTGTGGATATAGCAGACCAAAGAGGTGGTCATGCACTTTCAAGCCCAAGTCAAATATTTTTACATCACATCTAACCATCTGCAACCTACACTGCTGTGTTTTAGGAATCTGAATAGATTATTCCAACTGTTCCAGGTGTGCAATATTTTCTATTTATTTCGTGTGGCACAAAAAAATATACTTCTAAAACTTGCTTGTAATTCATTATCAAACAATGATGGAGATTTGATGTTCAATGTGATGTTCAAGTAAGTTTCTAGAGCCTGCAAATAGATTTACATATGAAAATAAAATTGATGTTTACTTGCAATGGTAGGAAAACCAGTAAAGCATGATGGTCAGTTAGGGAGGTCAGATAGTTAAAGGGAAATTTTCCCACAGTTTATGTGGATGTTCAATCAGTGTTGATGGCAAATATAGTCAATTGAAGCAATAAATTCCTCAGTGCGTGCTATATTGACCGAGGAAGCTGAGTTTTCCTGCTTGTGCAGACGTGCTGGCAGCGCCTACATGTACCAGGATGCATTGCGCACAAACTTCTGATGCCCAACCTCCAAATCCACTCTGGCTCGAATAAATACAGCTGAATATCCAAGTCAGCCAAAACACTGTAAAATGTATCCTCGTCCATAACATCCTCTGCACTCACAATATTTTGGGATGCCATTTTCGCTGTTGGAAATGTAGCTAGTTTGCAATACAAGCAAAGAGAAGAAGGAAGTTTTGTTTTTGAGCGGCATCTAGAGCACGCCCCCTGGCTACCCAGAGACTAGAAATCCAAGCTGAAATAGCCTGTAGTTCTGTGAAATGACAGCGCTGGTGCCGGAAGAACAACAGATTTTACAGCTGCACCCCAGAGACACAGAGAACATCAGCAACACCTGCAGATATTTTTCACACTATATCCCTAATTTGGATAGCTAGCGATACGGTTGAAAATCGGCAAAATGGTCCTTTAAGGCGCTAAAACTTGTAAACACACCAGTATAGTAATTCAAATGTTGCCTCTATTGCCTGTATTTACACTGTTTTCATGCTCACTGATCAGCAGCTGCATGTCTTATCTGCGGCACCCACCACTCCCTCCCTCAATCCACTGCACCCACCTACCTGTGCTGCCAGCATCTGTTGTGAGAGCTGCAGGACCTCTACTCACCGAGGGACTTTTCTATGTCAGATTCACACAAGTCCAAATTAGTATACAAGCCTTGTAAACTAAAATTACAGGGACTAGAATCAGATGTATATGCTTCTAATCAAGCAGTGCGAACCTTAATGAGCAAAACACAGATGTTCAACAAACTGAACATTAGCACTGTCCTTATGCCAAAACAACAGCTCAGTAGATGTGATCACATATTTTGCTTTAATATAAATACCGTACTTAAGAGTAATTGTCTGGGGGAGGTTTACCACACAAGACAATAAAATCTATCCCTATTGCATTATGTTCACCAATTAGTGAAGAGTTTAGGGAGTTAGTAACACTGACCAGCCAAATAACAAAATGTATTAGCAACACTAATTGACAAAAAATTGGGTTTTCCTCTAGACTCATTTGTGGATGTTTAATGCAAAAATACAGACAGGATTAGCAAAACATGACTACTGCAAGCACATAAAGCAACTCGCATCTTACTAAAATCATTTTCAAACCCTGTGTCTAACTTCTGACATGGAGACGCTAACAAACTATTTGCGTGTGTGTCTTCCTGTTTTACATGGAGCTGACAGAATGTGCTGCACTGCAGTGTGTTTGTGTTGCTAATATCAAATAGTTACTTACCAGTTACAGAACTTCCTGACCTCTGAAATGCTAGATGTCATCACGAGTTTCTAAATACGCATTTGACTTTATAAGCTCGCAGTTAATCAGCCTGTAAATCATTATTTCTTATTGTCTGTTATGAAATATCAAAAGTCAAGAATTTCAGGGGTGAGAGAGAATCCTTAGATGAACTATGTACATGCAGAGGAATCCTATTATCACTATGTATGTGCACAGAGGTGGCTGCTGCAGACACATGCATACTGAAAGTGAGTGGATATTTGCTTTAACCCTCTTACTCTTTCAAAGAAAAAGAAAACACATACACAGAAAATATCACTTTCTTTTCTTGTAGTGCAGAGTTCAGTGGTGCACTTTGATCTTCACATTCACCCAGCGGGCCGACAGAAACGCTGCTTTTGGCACACTGACTTCTGAAAGTAAAGACGCTTCTTTACGAGAGGAAAGCAGATCTAAACATGTAGCACGTTAAGCTGTATCATGATTTGATAGATGAAGATGTTGCCCTGATGATAACCTGAATCCTTCAGCAGCAGCATAATTTAAGAAAGTACACTCAAAGCAAAAAAAAAAGGAAAGCTTCACAAGTAATACTCTTTTAAAAGTAGAACCATGGGGGGAAAGATGTCATCTCAACTTTGCCCGTAAGGTCTCTATTCAATTTGATTCAAAATGAATTAATAATAACAACAATAAATTAAAATAAATTCTATCATTATTATTTTTAAGTCCTACAGAAAATAATCACCATCTATCTGTATATTTAACTCTTCTTCTCTCCTCCATGCATCATCACAGACATACTGGACTGACTCCCTGAGGATGAATCACACACACACACACACACACACACACACACAGACACACACACTCATTATCACCTCCACATACAGCCCTTGTGAGAAGTGAGGAAGTGGGAGATAGAGAGCGAGAAGGGAGGGTACAGAGAACCCTCAACCACCATTCATAAACTGCTCTACCTATACTTTCCAAGTATGGTCATGCAACACACACACACATCTGACACCCCCCCCCTCACCAAATGATTTAAGTGCTGATAGTTTCCTCCCCCACAGTCCACTGCCGTCTGGGTATTAGCACCATCACACAAAACATCACAACTCATGGCTGTTACTATGGAGACATGTTGCTCTGATGACACCTAGGGGGTGGGACATCAGACAAGGGCCCACAAAGTCACTCCATACCTGTATGAGTGTGCAGACTTGTCTTTTTCTTCAGTTTACTGGATTTCTGCACTGAAACATTTTAATCAAAACTTTAATGGTCAACACCCTACAGACGGTGTAGTTAAAGGAGTGGAGCTGAAGGTTAGTGCTGAAACAGTCTATGAATCGCTCAGGTAACCACTTTTGATGATCAATAAATCCTTTAATTCTTTTATCGAGCAAAACTTCACTTTAATCTTTGGGGATGTTAAAACAAGGTTTTTGAAGACCTCACTTAAAGCTCTGCAAAGTCGTGATGGACATTTATTGACATTTTATGGCCGATTTGATTCATTGATTAACTGAAAAAAATATTCAACATATTCATATACATAATAAAAATAATAATTAGTTGCAGCTCTGGATTATACTCATTATAGCACATGCATTCATCAGACTGTATGGAGTTTTAGATAAAGGTATCCGTTAACTTTTATCATTCATTTTGAAAAATCAAACCTAAAACTCTCAAACATAACAAATACAAAGGTTGAGATAACAATGTTTGCACTGACAGAAGCCTCAGTATGCTAATATGTTCACAAAATGACTAAAAACCATTCATATGACATATACAGTATATTATACACTATCATACACTATCTACAAAAAGTTTATGTAAAGTGAGAAACAATGTTGTTGCCTTGCATGTAGCTGTCAGTCACATCGATATAATACAATATGATGTATAATAGTATATAACTTGGTGTGTAACAATAAAACACAATTGCACAGCTCTGAGAGAGCTACATCTGATGCTCACATGAGGTATAAAGTCTTTTCATGGTGCATCAAATAGCCACATGACTCGCCTCACCATGCACAATCTATTTTCACACTTCTTTCACATGGTTTTTTGAATGATACGGTTCGTGTTTTGTGTGAACGTTATGTTTATTATCAGTCACACTTTAGTCACAAGGGTCAGAAATTGGAACATAGTATCGCAATACTTGATACTTAAACTAACTATTTTTTCTAACTAAAAGCTAAAGATGTGTGCTCCTGTTGCCAATACAGAGGGACATACAGTATAACTAAGGCTTTAGTTTGGTCTATTTTTTAAAACTTTTTCCACCAAAAAGCTCCCTTTACTGTTCATTATTGACTTGGGACACAGTTTTAAAGTATAAATCAGTCATTTTTAACCTTACTGTTTTACTGCTAACATGTCAGCATGACTTGCTACTGAAATGTGGCCAGAGTATCCACATAAAACCTGCCTCTTTATCCTTTCAGCATACCTGATAAGGCGTTAAGGACATGCAGCCACAGACACAGTCATATAAATAAGAAATAATCCCAACAATGTAACTTTCTGCTGTGACTGAAGTGTAAACAAGGTGATGAAGAGGTGAAATCAGACACAATAAACATGCTGCAAATAAAGTTCCTGCAGTCATTGGTCACTAATCTTGACCTAATCACCATTAAAAACAAAAACAACAATCTAAAAGGACGGCCAATTTTGCCAAATATAAATGTTGAGTTAACGTCATCATGAAGTACTTCTGCAAATAGTGTGCTACAGGCCCAGTGGTTATAAACTCATTTATATATGTGAAACGGATAATAAGTAATCAAATTGGCTTACAGCCTATATCCTGTTTACATTTCATCAAGGAAATGAACCTTCAATACCATTTATTAAACCAGAAATACAGATTAGTGGCAGAGATTTATTCTCTTCCTATAATGAAACACATCTCCATTGGTGGCATATAATGTGGTGTATATCCTTCTTCTATCCTTTTGTAGAGTACTTCTATATTCCTTGAGCCAATTTAAGATGGTATTAGATGCCAAAATGCAAATGTAGGTTAAAAGACACCCAACCAAGTCATTCAGTCATAAGTTAATTGTGACTGTGGTCTATAAAATGCCACATTGGAGTGGAGTGGCCACTTTGAGTTTTGGAGACTTTTGGGACTTTTGTTGCTTCTTGTTTACAGTCCTTCCCTAAAAGTGGTGGCCTACTGTTGCTGTTCCTTTTTATTAGTGCTCCTCCTCCTTGGAGAAGGGAGGGAGGCCAGTTATTATGACATGATTTTGTTATGAAATCATTACTTGGTAATGAAGACACTATCAAAAGACAAAAGACATTATAATCAGTGATTAGGACCTATTCTGGGCCTACATCAGATCAATATAAACTCAGTATACAACAAACACAACATAGGAATATTTAAAAGTGGCATATTTGAGATGAAAGAAGGGATGAAATAACATAAGGACGCTGGTGATATCGGAATTTTTATCATTTCTAACTTGGATGGGCTATCATACCTCACTGTGCCAAACAATTAACTTACAAAGAATATGATTCAAATCCTAATTTCACAAACGCACAAGTAAATTGTGGTTATAAGGTTATTTAGATGTGGCCCATATAGCCACTATTTAGGCTACTACAGTAACAACAAACTTATTTTTTATTTTTCTGTCTCTCACTGGAGCGCGTCACTCACCCAAGACACTATGCGGAGAATGGTCTGAGGCTGCTGGAAGAAGGTGACGGGGTCGAAGGCTCCTCCGGCTTTCCCGGCTCCGTATGCCTGCATCCCCTCCATGGTCCTCCGCCTCTCTGCGCCTCCTCTCTGGTCCTCCTCTCCTCCCCGCTGCTGGCTCAAAGGCACAGGGTGTGTGGAGCACCGGGCAACCGACAAGGAAAATCCCCGAATCTGCTCCTGCTACTACTACTGCTGGTGCTGCCTCTGCTGCTGCAAGGATGGATGCACGTCTCTCCTGTGCTACTTTGCGCGCACCCCGTCCTTTCCTGCTGTTGTTTCTAATTTAACCTCTAAATTCCCTGCTGTCCTCTTTCGTTATCCCGGCAGAGGAAGCTGCGTGCCAGTGTTTTGATGATGCTCTCTCAGCGCAGCACAGGAGCCGGTGGCGAATACGTGAACGCGCCTCCGTTGTCACGCCTCTGCCGGAGCGCGCCTCGTCTAAACACCCCTTGTACAACATACAGTGAGCACGCTCGCGTGTTTATAAAGGGCGCGCGCTTGTTCTCACAGGATTGCCACAAGGAGTCACGCGCTTTCCCGCTTGTCTGAAGGGCTCTTTATCCAAACAGACAGTAGCCAGGGGAAGGAGACGAAGAAAACAACGTGATACGTCCACAACTTGATATTTAATACGTTTAAATAACGTGACATCTAAACTCTTATTTCCTTTATGTTTTGTGTTCTATGTTATTAATACTGTAGCACTTTGAGTTTCACTATGAATGAAAAGTGCAGTACTAATTAGATGTATATTTATTATTATTATAATTCATTAAATTAACTAAAATTCATCTGTGTGTTCAGGAAAGATTCTAATAATGACCCAGGACATATATCTGTCTCACAAGAGCTGTAACAATCTGACTATAAATTTGAATAACGTAACAACAACACAGAAATCTTGAGGCATGCTGAGGGAAGTGATGCTGAGGCAGAAATAGCGCTCTCTAGTGGTTATACCAGGCTCTGCTTTGATAGTTACAGGTCTTTCTTTGCCTTTCAGGTATGTCTTATTCCCAGCTTGTCTTATCTTACCATAAAATAAGATAAGATAAGATAAAAGTTATCGTTGGAGGGTTTGGGAACGCCGATTTTACCACAGGTGTTGTTTGATAGAGACTTGCCTGTCAGACAGCTCTCAGGACAAAAATTCCCTAAGTTCAATTCTTTCTACGTCATCACAGCCAGCCAATGACAGCACAGCTAAGCGCTACACGTACTCGCTGGCTGGACCAATGAAACACCTCTGTGGCTGGTTGCTAAGAGACGCATTGTGTCCATGTTGCCGAGGCACAAGGAAGCAGATATTCAGATGCACAGACGGTTAAGAACATTTTTAAAAAAGCTTATTTAGCAACATTAAGGGAACAAGAGAGTTTACTGGCTGCACTGGGAAGTTGTCTTCGGTAATGGTGAAGTTGAGAGCGAGATGTCTGCTTGTCGGTAGGTGAAGGTTTTGTAAATCTAGTCCATTTTACACCAGCGCTAAAGCTAACCAGTTTGCCAGTAAAGCTAACCAGTCCGTTTATTTCCTAAACGTACAAACATTATGTTTACTTACGCATCATGAGGGTTCGTCAGATTCAATGTGCAAATCACAACCGTTTGCTGATTCTCTTCAGTGCACTTACAATACCTCAGATGTTGTGCACAAACATTTCACTGAACATTTCACAAAATCTGGCTGAGTTTGTTTACTCTACCGGATAATTTGACAATATCAACTCCTAAACTCTTCCTGACACAGTAATGAAGGCGAATGGGGATTTTAATACTATACATTAACTAATATGCTCACTAAAGCGGAGAAATTAAACACACATAGCCTAAAGCTCTCTCTTAATGAGAGGTACTTATAGAAGTCAGGTTAGGACTTTTTTATGGAACAGTGTCACAGATTAATAATGAAATCTGCATTGACATTGTTACTTAGCTGTCCTTGTATTTTGATGTGGGAGTTATTTTTTATTTTTTACATTGTGATTTTTTTGATTGTATAGCTTGGTTTTTATGTTGTATGTCTTGCACTTCTTTATGTTTCTTTGTCTTTTAACATCTTGGTACCGCGTTGGAAATAGGTGTTCTCATTTTAACATGTTAAAGTCATCCCTTGGATTTTAGTTTTTTTGTGTCTGATAATCCACAAATAAAATCAATCAATTAATCTCTCTTTATGTGTGTGTGTGTGTGTGCAGGAGATGCTGCAGTGGGGAAAAGTGCCCTCTGTCATATGTTCAACAGTGATGGTACTCTCTTCCAGAAGAACTACAGTATGGTGAGCACATTAACACATAGTCAATCAAAAGTTGCTGGTTTGATCCCTGTCACATGACCCTCAGCAAGGGCCTGCAATCCCAAATGTGTCATGTATGTGAAGCAGCCAGTATACCGCTGTAAAGACTCCTCGTAACAACAAGGATACACTCTATTATGTTCACATCACGCAATAATAACAGAGAAATGGGTTTGTAGAACAAACTGGTTGTGGGATTTAGGGATTTGGCCGTGCTCTGAGGCAGACTAGCCACAGGCTAATATTTTTACATTCAGGTAGGGTAACAGGTTTTGAATTGGATTTGAAGGAGCAACTCATGAAGTTAAATTCTGACTCATTGCCAGCCCAGAATAGATCCATCTGCTATGAAGTGCTTAGGTATTTATTTGTATTCAGTTGTGCAGCATGACTGAGAGTACAGCAGCTAATCAGGGAGTTAATTAGAATCTGCTGATTTAGTCGGCACACTTTTGCCGACTCTTGTTCAGAGTAACTTCACAGGAGACCTCCCGAGTACTCACAACGGTCGAGATCTTAGCAGGCTCCATAAGTGCTTACAGTTATATAAAGTGCAATTAAGCAGTATAAAAGTAGTTGTGGCTACAAGGCTGCACAATTGATTATGTATAAACACATATTTTACAAATTCAGAATTGGGGGGGGGGGGGTACATCTAATGTAATAATGTAATTTTTGGTTTAGTTTGCCTTCTGTGGCAAAGGCATTTCCTGTACCCAAGATGCAATTATGCATCAATTGCAAATCATCAAGACTAATAATCATATACATATACACATTTCTTTAGACCTCTTGCAAGCTTGTCAAGGACCTGTGGAGGTTTCTATAATCTACTGCACAAATCACTGAAGTGCAAAACAGCATAATGTACCAATTAATGCTGATGCAGTGAAAGCTAATCTGCATTATTCATGTAAATCTACATGAGGGAGGGAACCATGTCATTAACCTGACTCTGTGATATATAGGGTCATGGCTGCTCAGTGATTCTCTCTGTCAATGTTTCAAGGGCTACTGACTAACTGCGTGTGTATGTACGATGCATGCGCAGCGCATGTATTCACTTGTCAACGTGAATATATGCACCAGCGCATCTTGCACACATGCATTTGTTCACAACACACACAAATTAACTTAGTTCACTATAAAACCCTGCAGCTGGTTAGCGTACAGAACAGGTTGGTGAGTAGTATATTGGACAAGAGCCAAGTGTGTATGTGTGTGCGTGTGTGTGTGTGTGCGCGCGTTTGTGTGTGCGTTTGTGTGTGTGCTCAGCTCTTGCTGTGTCAGCAGTATTGGAGGTTTTGAGGTGACAGGAACGTCGATAATTAATACAGCAGGATTCTGGAAAGCCACCAGAACAGGTATTTAACAAGTGTGCGCACACACACACACACACACACACACAAACGCACACAAACACACACAAACACATACACATACACATATCGTACACTGTACGACAACAGTGCTGCATTTCTCCACACACCTATACGCACTTGTTTGTGATGCTGTGTCTGTTCATGTTGGACTAATAGGGTATTAGCAAAGTAGAAAACCTCTGCAATAGTGTAGCATTTTTAATTTGCACTGGCCTAGTGTGTGTGTGTTTGAAGGAGATGCTGTACTCCGAGCTAGCCTGAACACACCTGTACTCTTGCACAATATGAAAACGCACAAAAACGAAAGCTACACAGCATGAAAATGTGTAAAACAATTTTTGAAATCCCTGCAATATGCAAAAAATAAGAAAATGTAAAGGGATGTTTAATTAAAAGTAAGCAGGGAGACATGCAGGATAACGTGTAACTGGAGAAACATTGCTCTGCGTCCACCAGTTTTAACTGGATGCACTGAAAGAAATGTTCATGGGAAAGTGCTGGATACGGTTTCTGCTGTTGCTATGCAACTGTTAAAACACCTATTTGAAGCCAGACGCACTCTTGATATTAGTTGAAATATTTTTAACTTCTGGCTCACTTGGCGTGATCCAGGAGTTATTATGTACTGTATATAAAGTGTTCTGTTTCCATAGTGGTAATAATAGTAGCAATGGCAAAAGCAAGAGAGTTTTTCCACTTAAAAACACTCATCCTCAGTAAAGCCTTACAAATATCAAGACAGCTACTGACGACATTAAAATTTCCCCCAGACCAACACTTTTCTCCATGACAAGTCTCTGTATCATAAATTCATGGATTTCTATAAAATTTGCTTTGTGCATTGATGGTCCTCAGGGGATGAATCCTATGTTTTATGACCCCCTGACCCTCCGTTGATTGCCACCATCAGGCCAAAATTTCCATATCCAATATCCAAGAAATATTAAACTCTAATTGGGTACATATACTGTACATGGAATTTAATCATCACATTCATGCTCCCAAGAGGCTGAACCCTTTCTATTTCTTACTTTTCCACTAGCTTACCTCTTGTGCCATCCTCACGCTAAAATATTAGGAGGAGTCATTATCTAATCAGAAGATTACCATAAAATTAGCTGAGCATGGTCATGCTCCCAAGGAGAAACCCTTTTGATTTGGACTCCATGGCTTTTTTGCTACTGCTATTGTAGGACCAGCTTCATATATTTAGCCCCACATCTGATAAGGCTCTAAGAACAGTACCATATTTTACATGCTCATACCACTATCACTATGAACACATCACCCATGAGTGCATTACCAGTACCAGTTTAAGCAGTGTTAAATGTAGGGTGGATTTTCAGATTTCACTGCAAATGGAAACAGGGAACATCGTGTCCTTCCCATTGTGACTAATGTGAAAAAGAAACCAACACTGTGAAGAGTTATGCCCTGTACAGATACCTAAGTCATCCCTCATGTTCTTCAACTTTTGATTTTGAAGGGTAGCGGAGGCTGTCGGCCATTCTTCTCACGTCCTCCTTTGAAAATGTCAGATGGCCCGTTAGCAATATTCCAAGCTTATTTGTTACTAATAGGCCCTCATTGACATTCCAGCGAGAGTCTTCCTGTGCATCAAACCAGCTCATTAGACTGCGCCGAAGTGGGACCGCTGCAGTGTCAATGTGTGTGTGTGTGTGTACCATCAGATCCTTGTTATGAACCGTATGAATCAGGTAAACGTTGGCGCGTGTGTCGGTGTGTGTATTTGTGTTTCACGGAGGCAGTGTGTGCGTTAAAAGTATGTGTGTTTGTTTTCTCGATTTTAGTCTCTGGCATTTGACACGCTCAGTTAAGTGTGAGCTCGGGAGATCAGATCAATTTAGAGTTTCGTGCTGATGTGAAGAAACCTCGACTTGCTTTCTTCAAGGTCACCACTGATCTCACACCAGCGGATACATGGTGGAGAAAAGCAGCCATCTGCAACCATCCAATCCACTTAGGACTGCTTTAGATCTTGCAGCTTGTGAAGAAGGTGAATCTGTTTTAAATAAGTTCAGACCAGATTCATCACATCCTCCTCACCCTCTACTGTCTGCACCCCATCATCTTCTATATCTAGTTACTCTATATGCCATGTCATAATTTCTAAAAGTTCTCAACTACTAATGTCTCCAACCTCTGCATTTTTTACACCAAGACACTTTGACCAACAAATACTCCTTCTCAAATGTGGCAGACTCTAAAACACATCTGCCAACTGTTTTACCATACAAAATAAAAATAGAAGGGGAAACAAATGATGAGAAGCTTGCAAGCATCAGTCTACCAGGAGTGTCTTATGTTAGCTGCAGGGCTGGCTATCAAACCTTGATATTTTGTTTGTACTGAGTGAAATTAGTCTATAGCACTCAGTAAAATCTTGCAAAAGTTGGCGCAGAATGTTTGATCAGAGTCATAATTTTGTTTTATTATTCTTTAATCATATAGTTCCATATTTGAATCAAGAATTTACCAATTTTAGACAGTTTTATTCAGGTTAAGTCCTTTTAAGGTTGTTTGAGAGCTATGGCTTCTTTTGTTAAAAGAAACAAATGGTTTTCTGGAAGAACATGTAAGGCATTGATTACTGTTTGGTATCAGTACCAAAACTCAGGTACCACATTGTATAAAAATTCAAACAATAATCTCTTTGTACTACTAATACTTCTACTAAAAATTGTCAACTACTTATCAGTTGTCAACTTATGCAGTTTTGTCTTTCATCAGACACTTTGACCAAATCTAAAACCGTTACTCTTTTTCAACCAGCCTCCACTGTCAAAATTACAGAAGGGAAAACAGCTGCTAGTGATCTGCCAAAATGAGTGGAGACCTACTAGCCACAGCCAAACTACCAGCTTGTGGTAACAGTCAACCCTGTATAAATATAAACCTCCACTATTAGATTTTCATTAATCATTAAGACTCATAGTATGTATTAATCGTGGCCACTGATGGACCCATAAAGAGCGTGCATTGTTCTCAGCTGTTAACAGAGCTGAATCTTGTTTTTCTTTATGGTGACAAAGAATAATACAATTCAGAGTAATAGAGAGACGAGAGAAAAAGTTTGGTCTGGATTTGTACATCAGGTCATTGAAGCTGCTTTAAAGCCAGCTGAGCTGCTAATTAGTGATGCTTATGTTTAGACATTAACAATAAATCACACCAGAGAGTTTGTTGTGTTACTGTGTACAGTGATAACCACTCTTCTCCTCTCCTCTCCTCTCCTCTCCTCTCCTCTCCTCTTCTCTTCTTCATAAAAGCCAAAGTAGAAAGACCTGTGAAATGTATTTTTCACAGGTACAGCCACAATCTGATTTGACCAACGTAACAGTATGGAAAGAAAACTGAAGAAAACCTGGATTAAAAAAAAAAAACACCAAATCGCAATTTTTTTTTTTCTGTCATGTTGACAGATTATTGTTTATTACAAAGAAAAGACATGACCTTCACGCTCTTAGCTTTACATTACATAAACTGCATTATGATTAACACTGTGGCTGTGTTTGTTTGGCAGACAACAGGAGTGGAGCTGCTGATGAAATGTGTCAACATCCCCGAGACCAATGACAGTGTGGTGAGTCTATTCATTGTCTCTTCTTCATCCTGTCTGTAATTTTACCAGCAGCCTTATTGGACAGAAACAAGTCCTAGCCAAACACAGCTTCTGTTATACAGACTGTACCTGCTAGTTTTGTCTACAGATACTTTATCATCTAACTAACCATGGTTCAGGCTTCTATTTTATTCTAAACGTCTATAAATCAGTGAAGGTGGCAATAGGCCCTAAGCAATAGGGGAGCATTGTAGGAAGAACATTAATGCCCTTGCCAAAGAAAATAGGACGTTTGAAACCATGTAATTTGACTAAATCTCTGTGTATAACACCTCTCCCTTCATTTCTTTTTACTCCTTTCCCCTCCAGGAGCTCTACATCATAGACTCTGCAGGGAAGGAGACATTAGTGGAGGCCTGTGAGAAAATGGTGAGGCTTCTTCCTTAGAGTTATTCCATTTGCATGAAAGTAGTGAAATTCACCAACCAGGGCCCCACATCTTGACATGCTGCACAAACACAGGGGAGCTCTTGAACTATTATTTATCACCGTGTGTCACAGAAGCAGAAAAAACTGAACAGATCTAATGTGAACAACTTTTTCTCTCTCATTGTCTGTCCTCATCTTCCTTCACACAAACCGCTGCTCCTACCTCCACTTCCATTACTTTACTTTCTGTAGTGGGGCCAGCCGTCACTGCTTTGCCTGGTTTTTGACCTGACCAGTGAGCAGTCTTTTGCCAGCTGCAACCGCTGGATGGAGAGAGTCCATGCCCACTGCCAGGGTCTCCATGTTCCAGGTAGGGGTGTCGCGATATACTGGTATTGACGATAACTGTGATATTTAAAAAACGGAATACTGATATTTTTATTTAGTTTCAACAGGGGAACAAAACACTGTAGTGTGTTTATGCTTCAGTTACTCTGAAGCAGGGGTTATTTGGTGTCTGTTTTTGGAAGACGCCTAGACATATCCTTAGAAAAACATTTAAAAATATATGTAAAATATTCATTTTCTGTGGTATTGTTATTAAATTTGAACTTGGACTAGGTAAGGCTCCATGCTGTGGTCCCCTTGTGTTTTCCAGCTTAAGTCACAGCTATAGGTCATCTGCAGGTGTCTGCAAAAAAAATACAAATACACATTCTTGCAGTTAAATTGAAAACATTCTCATCATAGAATCTAAATTATGAATATACAAAAATATCAAAACATGTCTGAAAAAAACAGGTACAAAAACATAAGAGCATAACACATAGAAAGCTCCTGAAATAGCTCCTGTGCAATTCTACAAAACAAACAATACAAAATGTCTTTTTTTCTTCCTCCCCCTTTCCCTTTCCCTTCTTTTTCTTGCCTTCTCAAACATAAACAATTGATTGTGATTAAAATCTTGTATATAATATTCAACTGGAGCAGACAGCAAAACATGTAAAAAAAAAGTTAATAAAAAATAAATATATAGAAAATAGAGAAATTAAATAGAATATTTTTAAGAGCAAGCATAAGGAGTGGGGGAAATGGATGTGGGAAACGACGGGATGGTGTTAAAAGAATTCATTTGTAAATTTTGTGGATTTCCAGTGAAGTGTTGCTTATTAAATTTTGGATAGTTATGTAATTTCGTACGTATATTTTGAATGCTCGGTAAAAGTCAAGGAAGTTATGGAGCAGTTGCAAAATTCTACTTACATACTATTATATACCTTTTATAGACAATCACTGAACAGTACAGGTATTTTTCAGGTAGATCTGTTTGTGTCTGTGTCTCAGGTGTCCTTGTGGGTAACAAGTCAGACCTGTCTGCTAGGAGGGAGGTGCAGGCATCTGTGGCCCAGGAATGGGCCGAGAGCCAGGGGTTGGAGTACCATGAAACATCTGCTGTGAGTGCACTTGAACACTGACATTATATGGCGTTGTTGTTTAGCTCAGTGGGTAGAGTGAGGCTTCTGTTGTTTTGTAACAGCGATGTTACACAGCATCAACAACCATCAGTGTGTGCTCATGTTCGTCTGTTGCAGAAGGAGATGGAGAACTGTGATGCACCGCTCCTCTGTTTAGCCCGGGCCTTTCACTCTCTCTACCAAGAGCGGCGTGAGACCATCCAAAACCTCTAGTCTAGGCTAGACCCCTCCCCAGTCACACACACACACACACACCTGTACATTTCACCAGTAGGGCTTTCATTCAGATAATTTAAAAAGCTTAGGACTATAAAAGCTTTATGATGATGATAATACATGCAAGGATGTGACATATATTTTCTTTTGTGCCAGCAAAGCCAGCAGGGAATCGCTTGTTCAGAATGATATTTTGATATGACTGTGAATAAAATCGTTTTTCTATGATAATCAGCGGTAAGCCATTTTGTCTACTCATTCGCTCTCTGTGTGCTAATAGTGGGGTTATACTTTCACAGTCATGATCGAGTCATTACCAAAACCACAGAGAGATTCCCTCTCCTCTCTTCTTCTCTCCTCTCCCCTCTTCTTCTCTCCTCTCCTCTCCTCTGATTTTAGGCAGGACAGATATTCAAGTTCACCCTTATTTATTGCCTCATCCCCTCCCCCTTTTTTATGTTTTCTTTGTTTCTCAATGTCACTTTGTTCTTGGCCTCATCTTTCTCTTGTCTGCATTTTTTTCTCTCTCATCTCTCTCCATCTTTTTCTAACTCGCCCTGTCCTTTTCTCTTTGTCTCACTGTTTCTCTCTCTCTCTTATCAGTTTCTCCCTGGTTTGATGTTTCTTTAAAACTCGTCCCTCCTGCCCGCTTTCTCCTCTCTTCCCAGTTCGTTCTCTCCCCCTCGCTCTCTCTAGTCTGTCTAGCTCTCCTTCTCTCTTGTTTTGTTAACTCCCCAGCTGCAGCCCGCTCACATCATTTCAGTTATGTCCCCGGTGCGGTGCTAACAACCAGTAATCACCGTTCTAATTAGCAGTCTCCCATTCAAACCAGGTCAGAGCCGTGTCCTTCTTCTCTCCCTACCTCTCAGACCAGCTGCCACCATTCAAATGAGGGCATGCTGGTTCAAGCCAGACACAATGGTTTTTATCTCATTATGTGCCACATTGAAAGTGACTGCAGCTTGTAATAATGATGAGACCGTCTCTGTCCTTTTTCGGAAACGTGGAGTCCAAATGCAGTCACTGAATTTGGTTTTTTGATTATTTTTTCTTTACCATCTGTCTCATGACATTTTTAAAACCACAACTGTCTTTATTCATGAACATATGGGGCCACTAGATAAAACATAAAGGAACTTATTGGGCTACTTTTTTCTGTAAAATTGAAAACTGATTTGTAATGAGGTTCTTTAATGAATTTGTATTTAACGGCTTGTAATTGTTATTTCAGCACAATGTTTTTGTACTTCTTGAGTGGGTGATCATAATTATAGCAATTAGGATCTTTCTCCCTCTGCTTCTTTCTGTCCTCATTGTTTGCATGTCTATATAATGTGCGCATGTATAAGAGAGAGTTTCCTGTTTCGTCTGGGTGTTTTTATTCCGTCTTCTTTTTCCAGGATATTGGCATAAAATCCAAATAATAGCAATATTGTCTGTCACATTAGTGTGCTTTCTGCACCAGCATGTAGTTTATATATCGTCTTCCTTTATTTGTGCCTAACAATGTGCGTGTAAATGTGCAAATGTGTGCATCGTATTGCCAAATTTCGAGGTTTCCTTCAATGCTGACTTAAAGCTAAACATATAATGTACTTGCACGCACACACACACACATGTCTAAACAAGTTCTTGACCATCCTGGAAAATCACTGAGCACTTCAACAGCATCCCGCAGTCTGTCTTCTATTCATTGAAAATAGAGCATCATGTCTTGGGAATATCACGTAATAACATGACAGGATAGAGCGTGGGCTGTCGCTTATTGCTTTGGGGGAGACTTCTTCATTTCCACAGATATTGAATCGGATGGTCGGCGATCACAGAAATGTCAAGCTGAGTCTGTTTTGGTGGCTTTCCAGTATGCTCAGTCATCTGTCCCTATTAAACACAGTCATTCACTCTCAGTGATTAGTATTCAAAACAGGTTTGCTCCCTTGGCGCAGACCTATAGCACAGCAGGAACAACTTGCTATTCACCTTTTAACCACAAGAGAGGGCAAATGTGGTCAATGCCACTCCCCTATAAAGCTGTGCATTCTGCAGAGGGTGATAGAGGTCGACTTTGTAATTGTTCCTGACAGCAGCAGTGTGTCTCATTGTCTAAATAATGTTTCATATCCTTATCCTGCCTGTCAAAATGCAAACCACAACCACAGTTTATCTCCACAGTTCTGTTAAGGTTCATAATGAAGATTGATTTGAGTTACTTGAGTTATCACCATGTTGAAATTAACATTGTGTAATGATGTACGGTAATTAATGCAGGGTCCTTTTGTAGTATTCAGCAGACCACAAAAGAATATTTTAGAACTGTTCATGCCCCACACATTCATTCTTGTTATGTGCATTTAAAGGTATTCATGCATTTTATCCCCAGTGGGTTCATGTGAATTAAAAAGGGAATCACATCTCACAAAAATACACTTGTACACATCATCAGTATAAGTCACCATGTGGGGTTGTATCATAAAAGAGCATTGTTTGCCTGCAAACTGAGGCTGTTTAGGCCCAAAAGAAATGAAACTGGTGGACCTACCAACAAATTAATATGTTCCATCAAATCGTCTCCCACCAAACATTACACACTGTACCAGGAAGACATTTAGGTCTAAGCAGCGCACTGTTTACTGATGTCATGTTATGTAAATCTTTTAAACTTTTACCTATGTCTTGCTGTGATATAAGACTGCCAAATCGTGACATTTCATATTGCAGATTTTAAGAAAATCAATGCGTATTGCCCCTGTCAGGATAATCTTGACGGAATTTGCGGTTCTATTACGTTGAAAACACTGAGTTTGGTTTGTAGGCTTGGCAGGTTTTAATGCAGCCATACTGCAGGGAGATACAGCAGCTTGCACGGTCATACTTTGATCGTTACCATGGGATACCTAGGGTTGTTGTTGCGTTTCTCTACATGAGGTTGATGTACATAATGTCATGCATGTACTTCAACCTCATATAAACAGATCAGACAGATTTTTTTTTTATTTGTGTTGCATTGTACTATATGCATTAAAATCCCCATTGTGCATAATACTTGTATTGTACTTTTAATGTAATCTTATTGTCCTAAAGAAATTTCAAAAACTTGGAGTGAAGTGCATGATGCAGGACACACAAAATTAGACCTGTGCCTTTGCATAAAGGTGAGAGTCCAACAATTGATTGGCCGCAAATCAATCAAAGAGTTCTGTATAGGTCTTAAGTTAAGCAATGACATAAAAGCAGCAGACCATACATTAGGCCCTTTTTATGTGTCACAGTAGGAAAAGAACAGGTATACATAATAAAATGAATGATTGCTGAATCCCTTTCTGCTGTTTCAGTTTCAGGGTCCTCCATTGTGCATGCTGGCTCACTGTCACACTGTCTTGACATACTGGGACACTTGAATAGAAGAGAGTCATTGTTAATGCTATTATTAACACCGGTGCTTTGCCTATTATGACAAGTCAAAATATATACAGCAAAAAAAAAGCCTATATCCTTTTGTGCTTAGGCTTCTATGATTGCCAGCATTATTACTTGTGAGTTGGTGGTACCGTACAGCATCAGCAGAAATAAACAGGAAACAGTTGAAATAGAAAGAAGAAAGCAGTTAAAGCAGACCTTGCAGGGCATCCGCAGACACCTACAGCACAGCTTTTAACCATAATTTATCCTTTATCTAGTATTGACAGGTCAATTCTTATAATATAATAGAATTCCACAGGATATTATCACCAATTAAAACTGGTTTAATATATTGGACTCAAAGCAGAGCCAGAGCTGCTGCATTGACAGATTTGTCATGTGCAACCGTGGCAATAGTTGAGTAAATACTTCAAGCACTAATTGCTATGTTTCGATAAAGCTAATTTATTTGCACTTGGATTACCTAAAAGTGTCATGCAGCCATATATTCAAATTGTAGAAATTATGCCTGCTGCACTCTTTTTTTTACATCATATAAAAATGCACAGAGCACGTTTGGTGATCAGCCAATGACACCATTAAAAAATCGTCAACTGCACGTTTACACCTCTACACATCATATCTGCACAAGGCCTGCTTTGGGACATTGGGGCTTTATTTCAGCTGTATTTCACTGCAGTGCTCCTCACCCAAACAAACACACAGTTTTGTATTCATGACACAGCCTGAGCGCAGGGCGAAGAGTTCCAGCTCATATTGTACACCTATATACTCGCTGTTTTTCTGTTTCTCACTCGCTTTTCTCTCAGCTCAGCTCTCTGTCTAGTGACTTTCTCTCTTATTTTCTCTGGGTCCTCTTCTTAACTCCTCTAGTTTCGAACTGAATGCTTTCCCTGTGTTGCTCTGCAATTTATATCAGTCTTACCCCAAAGCGATAAGACCAAGCAGTGACGTAAAGCATGAAGTCTGGCTACACTAATATCAACCAATCTATCAATCACACACCAAATTATACAATTATACCTTAATTGTAAATTATGCTAATTCATATTAATGTTGTAATTTGATTGAATTTGAAGTGAAATTGACCTCAACCTACCTCTTTCTCTCTGTCTTGCTCTGTGTGTGTGTGTGTGTACTGTGTGTGTGTGTGTGTGTGTGTGTGTCTAAGCATGGCTTGTTCCGTAGCCCCTAACTGTCCATGACCTAAAAAGCTTGCTAATTGCAGGTGAGGGAGGACATAGCAGCTGTTCCCCCAGCTCTGCTACCCTCCTGTCTCAACTGCAGCATGACAAAAATCAGCCACAATGCCTCCTGCACCTGCATGAACACAAAAAAATGTTTTATTACATTATTAATCTATCCTTTCAACTATGATGAACTATGAAGAATGACGCCCTTTCTTGTTTTTAAGTTAAATTTGGTTACTTACATGTTTAGACATCCAAATATTTGATAGAAAGTTTTTTGGTTCTGTATGCAATAAGTAACAGTGCTCTCTTTCTGTTTTGTGCCATAAAGCAACCCAGAAAAAGTCTGACCTGCTGGCAAAAGTAACTTGCCAAAGATAGACTGTACATTGTAAGAAACAGCTCTCTCAAGGTCAGACAGTCTACTAAATCAACAGATCCCAACATTTTTTTGTTCAATGAAAGATTGGTTTTCCTTTATGAAACTATTTAATACCAATATTTTTTAGATACTTGAAGAAAAATGCAAAGATGAGAGAAAACTCTTAAAACAATTACATCATTTTGTGTAGCAGAACTGTTCCAGCACTGCTACGCAGCCAGTTTGTAAAACTCACAGACAGGATTTTACAACTCTGAAAAGTTTCAACGGATTTATCTTTTGTCACGATGATCACGAGGTAAACAGCTGAATATGGCGTTCATGTTACAAAGTAATCCACCAGGAATGTGCTGTTATATGTGATTGGCTGCGTGACGTTGAGTTACATTTTGGCAAAAGTTGAGTCCGGTTCAACTTCTTGCCGGACAGCCGCTGCTTTTTTTTTTGCTGAACCCTATGCGGTCCCCACTCTCGCAGTGTATACACACCGCCACCATTCAAATGAATGGCAAGACTGACCGGATTTGGTCTGAATGCAGCCTAAGCAGTGTGCCATCTGACAATTAAAAGAAATCAAACAGAAGCAGAAGAAGATGTACAAACAGAGCAGCCTTGGCGGGAGTCATCTAAATTGAAATTTAATTGAGAAATTTTAAAAAGTAGCTTTTTAAAAAAAATCATCAATTTATTAACTGATTATAATTAAATACTGTGATTATGTAAAAGAAGAAAGAAAGACACTATATTCATGGTGCTAACACACACTGTTGTTGAAGATTTATGTATGATGCCGTTTGGCGAGGTCACCGAGTTCCAACACCTGTTTGTCGAAAATTATAATGAACCTCCACTCCATAGGGGGGCAGTGTGGTGCTGTTTGAGTCAGACTGTCCAACTGCACTCCACTCCCTTTTCTCTCTCTTCCCTCTCTCCTCTTCTCCTCCCTCGCCTCTCTTCAGTGATCACAGCAGTACTGCAGAGAGACATGCCAGCCACTTTGATCATCGCACCAGGGGAGAGAGAGAGAGAGGGAGGGAGAGAGGGAGAGAGGGAGGGAGGGATGGAGAGATGGAGAAAGAGAGGGAGAAAGAGCACAAACAGACAGTATCATGCAGCAGGACACTGAGGCTGATGTTGAAGAATTTGACATTTATTCCACAGCTGATGGAACGGCAGCCAGATAATGGAGAGCTAACAGGAAGCCAGAAAGGGAGTGAATGACTGACCAAGTGAACGCATGACAGAAACAGGGAGGGAGATTAGGCTGAGTAAGTGAACAGGGGTGTGAGTGAGTGAGTGACTGAGTTAGCCAGCCAGGGAGTGAGAGTGTGTGAATAAGTGAACAAGGATGTGAACATGAGAGAGTGACTTACTAAGAGAATGCGTGGCGAATGATAGAAAGTGAAGGATATAAACGAGTGAATAAATGGTTGAGTGAGTAATTCAGGAGAGAAAAAAGTACAGTTTGTTGTATACATTTACCAGCAGATTAAAAACTGTGTGTAGCAGTATAAAACTAACCATACCGACTGTTTGCAACCCGAGGAAGTCCTGACTGTGCTGCAATGTAGTGCTGCATTTTCCATGAACTCAACAAGAATTTTAATTTTTTTTCTGTGAGACAGTGTTGTGCAGTATGAGATGTATGTTATGATATGTTATGGCGGCTATTCCACTGAAATGTTGACGAAATCAAGTCTCACAAAAGTCACAAGGGAGTGGTTTTTGGACACAGCCTTTGACTTGTCATAGCAGGAAAAGTGCTCTAGAAAGCCATGAAAGTGTGACATTGAACCAGCTTGCATAATCCCAGGACCCTGAAACCAAAGCAGATAATGTCATTCAGCCATTGTTAATTTTTTTTTTTTTTAAAACATCTGTGCCTTTCCTACTGTGACTGTCAAAATGTCTTCCGTGAAAAAGATCTATTTTGCAGTCCAGATACTTTGGAAATGCTCCTTTTTGCCTCCAAGAGTGTTTATGTTTGAGTGTCAGCTGAGCCGTCAGCGGCTTGAAAACACAATGTAAACAAATTTGCGCTGTTACAGTAACTGTAGCTTACAAGCTAAGGACAGGCAGTGTTTTGTTAACAGTGGTACTAAAGAATAAAGATCAGACTGATCGTCTATTTTTTAGAATAACAATGTATCAAATGACAATGTGTAATGTGAGAGGCGTCGCTCGTAGTGATGAACCTACAGAGAATTATCAGTGACTCTACGGCTCCCCTTGGCTTTACGGAGCTTTATAGCGAGTTTCAGTTCATTAGCTGTCCGGCTGTTTTGGTTCACTCTCAGCGCTCTCATAGTGTCGTTTTTGGCCACAGCAGGCAGCTGTTTTACGCTACCTGCTGAGCACCAACACATAGTTACACAGTTACTAGTTGGTGAACATAGTGGAGCATTTAGCAGCTATAGAGCCACACAACACCAAATGAATGATAATGTGCCATAACTGCTGGATGTGTAAATAAGGAACTGTTTGCTAACAAGTTCAACATATCAACTTAAAAGGTGATGATATGTCAGTGCGTTCACAACTTGTTTCTGCTGCCCCCAAGTGGCCAAATTGTAATTGAATGCAGGTTTAAGTAAGCAGCGCACTTTAGCAAGGAAGTGAATGTGATTTGGGCTCACTGGAAGTAAACTAATCCCGCAGCGTTGCCTGCACTTCTCGCTTTTTCATTTGTGTCTGTAATTGTGGAGGGTTAGGGGGGATCCCAGAAACTACTCCACAGACATTTATCCACACGTGGTATAAACTTTGGTTCCTAAAACTGCATCATTCTATTTTTTCTTCAGGTTCACTACAGATCTTCCAGGCAAATTTCACCTCCATGTGCATGAAGTAGACATTTTTCAACTCTAAAGGTATACTATGCAGGATTTTCCTAAAAAAAACAATGTACAGACTTATACAAAAGTCATCCCTCTGAATTATCACTTTATGACCCACTAGAAGTGTGTGGCGGTGTATTTATCTGCAGAGACCCTGCCCTCTGGCTTTCTTATTTTCTTATTAATTTGCTGTGTTCGGGATGTTTCGGGACGTCAACCTTTGGGCAGTGGGTGTGTAGACATCAGCCAATAACGGCGCGCAGGGTGTGAGGGCGGGACTCTATAAAAACGTAGCGACCAGGTTACATTCTCCTCTGCTCCGCTCTGCTCTCTGTCTGTGTGTCATGGATGTATAAAGAGCTGCAGGTCTGTGTGTCTGCTTGACCGAGGGCGGGGCTGAGCTACACACACGCAGAGCGGACAGAATGAAGCTCTGCATTCACACAAAATCCAGTAATGCAGCACCTTCCAGCAGGGTTGTGCGGAGGCGTGAGTGTGGGAGGTGGCTATTAATTTGTGCTTTAGATCGTAACTGCCGTGAAACAATCAGAAAATAACGTTTTATTTATCCGATTCACGGCTTTGTTCTCGCCAGCACCACTTGCTCTCTTCATTCACTGTCTAGCTCGCTTGACCACTGCTGCTCTCTCTCTCTCTCTCACTCATGCCTGGGGAGGAGGGGCCAATTTTGAATGTTGTGTGTTTGCAAACACCGACCAACAAATCCTGCATAGTTTACCTTTAACCTTTTGTCTTTTTCTTCGCATTGCTGGTCAGTCTCACGTTGTTGTCACATCCCATAGAAAATGAATTGGGACAAACTTCACTGTGTGTGATTCTATGTTCAGTGGATGTTTGTCCAAGGGTTCAAATGAATGGAACTACGCTTATTATATATACCATTTCTTGATGAAATGCCTTAAATCTGTATAAAGGGTAAGGCTTTTTGTTAAGGCCTCTGGGCTGTCTGGTTTCTGTAGTATTGTGCTTTTAGACCACACAGGATACAACAGAGACTCATTCTGTTCCCTACAGGGGGGTTCAATTTTTATTCGTCATCAGGACTTGATGCATCCAAGTTCAGAATCATTCAGTTTTGGCACCTTGAAAGACATTACGCTTTTTTTAAATTCTCATTTACAACAACACAACGCAAAACCAAAGAACAAGAAAAATGAGACAAAGAAAGAGACTAAGGCTGTGTGAGTTCAAAGGAACAGAGAAAAGAAAATGAAATGAAAAGGCAAGATAAGATTTTCTTCTGTTAAAAAAAGCCTTGATACGTTCTCCAAAGTTTGTTCTTTTTGTTTCAAGCGTAATGAAGCCCCACCCCAAATTACCCACTCAAAAAAAAGAAAGAAAAAAAAAAGTTGAAATAGACACAGTACTGTAACATTAATTTCTACTTTGTCACACCCACTGCCCTTACATGGTATCATTGTTCAATTGTTCAAAACATAGGTTCCTTAAAAGCAGATCGGATGATTTTGATTAGCATGCATGTAAATTCTTAATTTTTTGGAGTCACTTAGCTTTACCTCGCTGGTAGCCAAGTTCTCTCACGCACTACTTTGTGTCTTTGGCAGTAGTGACGTTTCATTGTCCACAGTCTTCAAGTTTGCTGAGAGATCCTCCATTACCCAGAGTTCTCTCTTCACTCCACCCCTTTATGGAGCAAAAAAGTGAGGTCGACTTTTCACCTCCAGTTGACCCTGAACAAAGATGGCTGCCAGGGTTTCGGCGGAAGGCCAAAAGGTTTTTTTTTTTAATTTTTGTTGTAAAAGAATGTGATAATGTGACTAATACTAACCAATCTCAGTTTATCAAGTAGGCTGATGCCTTTGCCCGTCAAATGAGCCAGTCACGATGAATCCCTCCGTCTTGGTTTAGTTTCCATGACGACTTGATTTAGTTTCACTTGTAAGTTACTTTGTTTTCTTTTTTTTCTTGTTGTTATTTTTGCGCCAGGGAAGTCTAGTCATGATTTATTAACATATATATTCATATATTTATATATAATCAATACATATATTAACTTATGAGTATTTTTTTTCTTTTTTTTGCGGCCTGAATTGCTCCCTGCTAAAATCCCACACCGCAATGGTTCACAGTATTAATGTGAATAAAGAATGAAATCAAGAAGATACAGCAACTAAAGAGAGGAGTGGGGTTCAAGGGAGGTTAGGGTGTGTGTGCTGGGGGCTTGTGGGATGGTAGTGCGAGGGCGGGATCATAGGCAGGGCCGAGGGGCAAACTACGCCCCGTTTTCATCAGACTGAGGAAGAGTAAA